>OZ059832.1:11801432-13069142 GCA_964057195.1 Orthosia cruda | reverse complement strand
CTACCTACCCTACCTACCCTACCTACCCTACCTACTACTATCTACCTATCTACCAATCTGTTGTTTGTTATTTGAATAAGAATTAATACTAAAATACGAATGTAACCAGCTTTTGTTTCTACCGGCGATCTAATTAAATTTTAGAGGTTAGCTTACAATTATATTTTTTTCGCAAAAACGATGCGTTACCTTTTCATGGGAGTGCAGGTGCCACTCAACCCCTCCTCGCCCTAAATGTTAACGATATTTTTTGACACCAATGGTTTTGCACGTTTTGGTGATTTCAAATTAACATTAAAAAGGCTCTATTCTACCTAAACATAATACCTACAATATATGTACTTCTGGATAGGTACTGCAGTGGTTCCAATTTAAAATTTTACTTGTATTCCAAAGAACATGTGTAAATATCATCATGCGTTTATAACATTATGCTTTTTAAATTCATTCTTAACTATCTGTGCCCGCGGTTTCGCTCCCGTTAACTGCCTATCCTACCCGACTTACCTACCTACCTGTACTTGCCCTACTTACCTAGGCCTTCCTACTTTACTTACCTTTCTACCTATCTAGATCGAGCGTTCGCTGCACAGAATACTATTTACTCTAGGGAGAAGAATATCGACTTCATACGAAAAAGTAAGGACAGAACACCACACCGAAACAAAAATATAAAAGAACTTAAAAAAAAGTGAAAAATAATTTTCTCTTTGGAAGTCGGTGTCCATAACGAAAAAAATTGGTACCTACCAAAGACACCGACTTCCAAAAAGAAAGTAATTTTTCACTTTGTGGTGTTTTTATTTGGAAATCGGTAGTATTTAAAAAAAAAAAAAGATTTTTATTTTCACTTTTTTGCTGTACCTAATAGGCAAATTCTTTAGTAAGGTACCTATAATGCCAGAATAGATTACCCGAATATCATGGAACTTGAACATAACCGGTGAAATGAGAGTGTACCAAGGTGAACTGAACATATTTGCGTACCCCTCATGACGTTGCGTCAGGTGTTCATAAAACAACCGCGCAACGACAGCTTCAACAGATTATCGTCGAGGCTATTGGCCATCAGGCCAATACTTATTATTATGTTATTATGCTTAACTAGCGATTTACCTAGACTCCGCCGGGGAATAATAATATAAAAACAAAAAAACCTTCCTTGTTTATCGCCCTTACTATTGAAAACCGTATCAAAAATCACAAAAGAACGAGTTCTGTTAGCTAAAACTTAGGCAGAACGTAAATAATGAAGTGTACTAGCAAGTTTCACGGAAGCGGCGTTGTCACATCATAAACGAACCGTAGAACGCTTTCAGAGATACCTACTGTAGTTAATTTGTTAAATATTGTTTATTCACAAAATACTTGGGAAACTTCTCACAATCAAGTCAATAAAGTTATTGGTTCTTTGACTGATGGAACTAGTGGTCCAAGATCCCAGAGACTCCAGACGTTTCTGATTCTTTATACAAAAAATTGTGGCCCCTATAAATTGGCCGTAGGACCGATATAGCAAGGATGCGTATGTTCAATGTATATACTAATACTACTCAAGCCCACACATTTTTTTCATAAAGAATTTTAGAAACGGCTTCGGGCTCTAGGATCTTGCTTTATAACTCTATAGTGATTGCAGCACAACATTTCGATTATCGAAGCAAATGTGTGTTATAATAAGTAATGATCCTCAAATTGATGTACTTGAACCTCAAAGATGGAAAACGTTTTTGATGAAAACTAAAACTAAACACAATTTAACAAAAGCCGGCCAGGTGCGAGCCTGACTCGCACACAGAGGGTTCTGCATAAACAGATACATTCACCAAAATAAATAGGTAACATTACTAACGTTCATAATGTTCGCCATATCACCGAAACTGTTCACCGCTGCACTGGAGGATGTCTTCAAGGACCTAAACTGGAGAGGCATCAACGTCAATGGCGAGTTGATGCCTTCTGAACCTTCGGTTTGCCGCCAATGGCTGAGACCATGGATTAACTCAGTATAATGTTCAATGTTCTCAGTACTCTTAAAATGAACATGAAAAAAATCAAGATGATGTTGAATGCCCATGTTACGCCCACTCCTATCAAGGTCGATGACTCTATACTCGAAGTTGTGGATGACTATGTCTACCTGGGACAAACGATCTAGTTGGGTAGGGCCAACTTCGAGAAAGAGGGAAGTTGCGCGGTATCTTCATATCCATCTTACCACAGTGTCTCAAGACGAAAGTCTATGACCAATGTGTGTTGCTAAATGCCAATGATTCTGAGACGTGGTCGCTCACAATGGGCCTCATCAGAAAGCTTACAGTCACCCAAAGGACAATGGAGAGGGCTATGCTCGGAGTTTCCTTGCGTGATTGAATTAGATACATAGAGATCCGTAAGAGAATCAGGGTTACCGATTGTTTATTTTATTAAATTTATTTCTGGCTTTTTTCGGCTCTGTACTATTTATTATTGCTCTGACCATTCTATGGTTAGTGTTAAAATTCAGTTGTTTGATAACATTTACATCATAGAAAGCTTTTCTTTTATTAGTTGCTATATAATCTATTTCATTTCTATATGTTCCATCTGGCGATAGCCATGTCCACTTTTTCTTTGTATTTTTATTAAAAAAGCTATTCATAAATGCAAGGTTGTTTTCAAAGGCCATGTTGATCATCCTTTTGCCATTGTTGCTTCTTCTGCCAAAACCAAATTTGCCAATTACATTTTCTTCTACAGTTTGTTGAGAACCAATTCTGCCATTAAAATCCCCTATCAACATTACGTTCTTGTGCGATTGCTGTAGGACTGATGTTAGTTGTTCATAGAAGAGGTCTTTGGCAGATTTCTCGTAATTGTTCTGTGGGGGCGTAAATTTGGATAATCGACCATTTATTTTTGTACGATGTCAGATTCAGATTAAGTACAGCTATTCTCTCTGATATGCCTTTGAATTCTTCTATGTTTCCTTCTAAATGTTTCTTTACCATGAATCCCACTCCATAGTTTCCTTTTGTTTCGCCTTTATGACATCAAATATACTCCTTGCGGTCCTCAATACTTTCTCCTAATCTTCTTACTTCACTTAGTCCTAAAACATCCCACTTTATACTTGAGAGTGCTAGCTCTAATTCCGTTAGACTCTCTACTGTACGCAAGGTTAAGCAGTTTAAAAGTGGCAATATAAAGTTTTCTTTTATCGTTTGTTTCAGTTTTGCTTATCAATTGTACTGGAAGGGGTTGGTCATATTTCCCCACGGAGACCAGCCGGCCTGGGGGAGGTGTATTAGTTGTATTTGTACTGTTGGATATTATTTGTTTATTTGTTCTGATCTTCCGGTTACTGACGTGTGTTAGTGGCTATTCTTTATTTACATCTGATGTTGAGTGAGACCTGTTTCTGTACATTCGTTCGAATGCATTTACTTTATTAATTTTCGGTCTGACATTTTCATTGGTTATTTTTGGTGATACAGATTGTTCTCTCTTCCTTTTATCTCGTGTCGCTACTTCTCCTCTGACGACAAGTTTGTCGTATTTTAGGAAAGCTATATGCCCCTTTTTCTTTCCTCTTTTAACTGGGGTATGAGTGCCCTCCGCTTTTCCAAAACTTCTTTGCTGGTCTTCATTCACAAAAATGTTTTTAAGTAATCTTTTCTTGTTTTTCAGGATTTCGACTTTCTTCCATGCATTTAACATGTTAACTAGAATCGGGCATGCTTCTCCTTTATCTTTGCCGAGTCTAAAAGCTTTGTTAATATCCCGAATGTTAACCTCGATACCAGAATCATTTAGTGTTTTTACTAACATTTCGTAATATTTTCTTTTGCGGGCTCCTCAATTCCATAAAATATTAAGTTTTGTTCCCTTTTATCAGATTCAAGACGTTTTATCTTCTCATCTAATTATTGGACTTCATTTTTTAGAAATAGGTTATCTTCCACCAATGGTTTCAATTTCTTCTCTAATAGAAGTTTTTAATGTAGTTGTTTGCTTGTCCATTTCTAGTTTTAATTTTGAAAATAAGAGTTGCATTTGATCATCCATTTTATTATTATTTCGAATTTTGATATTAACAACTCGGATGTAATTTAGTAGGAAATTTATTTTATAGGAGTGGCAACACTCATTCATAAGTAACGAAACGCAATTTCAATGTTCTGTTCTTGTTGGTAGCTCTTATATGTGTCAATGTCAATTACATTGGTTATTATAGGGTATACACAATAATACTTGCATTAATTTGTTTTCCATATAACACAATTAGGCACAGCTTTTAGTGATCTTATTGCACTTCTTTTCTTTAATTTTCGATTCACTTGCACGGTGTAAAATATAAGTGAAGTTTTAACACTTTTTATGCTTAAATCTTGCAGAGCGCACTACGTGACGTTTGCATAGTTCAGTCTCTTTGCTTATTCTTTTGTACTAAAGGCGAGCAATAGTCAAGTATTTTCAAAGTCTTCCATTGAAACGAGTCGGTTGCCGAGAGGATATATGGTTATAGGAAAAGTTTGGCGATGCGCTGGCACAGTGAAATATTCAACTTGTTAGAAAACCGCACGCGACGACGCCGTCGTGAAAATGAACGAATCAATGTCGTCTGCGTACGACTATATAACGGTTTAGTGCCACTTTTTTCACATTTTCAGGACAATGAATGTTCTATCTAAAGCGTCTAGGTTCGAGGTTTGATTGCCCGATAAGAAAGAAGTCTACTTATTGCGCAATGAAATGAAATCGAAAAGAAAGGGTGAACAGGATAAAGTAAAAATATTTCCATGTTGCCGAAGCTAAACTGTGGGAAGGTCAATAATATTTATTGTAATTCGGTTCTAAAGGGCAGTAAAGAAAATTGCAGTGAAAATTGGCTGAAATAAAATTGATTTTTATGTTTTGTTGGTTTCTTTACTTGTTTACGTGCGAGTGGCGTTTTCAATCCATTTTTAATGAATTTGCATGTGGCCCACATAGACGCGCTTCAGCGACAAACTTCCGAAGGGCTACCCTTTTTATTCTCGAGTTATGTGATTGAACTCATCGGTATTCCTCCCGCAGCTTCTCAAGTTTTATACTTAATAAAAGACACGCACACGGTACAAATAATGCGAAGGTTATTTTGTTCAGTAATAACGGTTTTATTCCAACTAAATAAGTTTAAGAGGGAAACGTAGGACGCGCATCTGAATGAACGGCACGTAATAATTTTATAAGGTTTATTTTTAGATACTTTTTAGATTTTCTGGATGAGAAATGTGTGTTTGTATCAAAGGAAAGGCTCTTTCATGTCATACGTGGAAGACGCCTGCAGGTCTCAAACGTTCGTTACGAGAGGAATATTAGCTGTTTCATATGTTAAAACTTACTGAAGCAACGTGCTTATCTACCCATTCGTATATATAATCTGGATCTAGATTTATTTTAAACTTGAATGCAGATGCAGGCTCCGCGTTCGATAAAATATCGCTACTTTTATGTTTACCGATCAAGATTGTGAAGATGCAGTGCTTCGACATTTTCAGTTACAATTGTGTTTGCAAAGTTGTTCATATAATACCTTTAACATAACATCGAATCTCGTGGTGGCCCTGGGGCTAAGACATTGCCTCTCATGGTTGAAGTCGTGGGTCCGAATCCGGACAAGTACCAATGTGACTTTTTCAAATTGATATGAAGGTACTTTGAAGTTTATCTTAGACATCACAGACATTAGATCGATATACTGACTCTACCTTCACTTTATATTTTGGAATGTATTTTGTATGTCCGTAAAAATCGGGGGCTTTTCAAAACTAGAAGTTACTTCCATAATTTAAATACACGCAGTAAGCACGAAATTGTAATACCCAAATTCAGATTAACGAAAACTAGCAAGTCTTTTCTTATAAACAGTATACGCTTTTATAACAAGTTGCCAAAGTCAGTTATAGAACTGACCGATGGAAGGTTCAAAAACTACATCAAACGTATCCTTGTTAAAGAAGCATAATATAAAATCAAGGACTACGTTGAAGATAAAAACATTTGGCCTTAGCTCCTTCTGCGCATGCAGCTTCCCTGGTAACTTGTAAACGGCACAAATATGTGGATGTCTCTAACTATTCTCAATCTCATTTTTATTTCCTTCTTTTATTTAGACTTTTACAATGGTTTTCAAACATCTATATAGCCCTTTGCTAAGAATAGTTACAGCACTGATAACAAAATTTGTGCCACATGTTAAATTTAGTCATGTAATACTATTTTTATTTACCTTTGTATAGATTCTTTTACCGATTGTTTTGTGAATGTGTGAACATTGTAGGCCTTCTAGATGCTAGTTAACATTTGTTAACTTTTTTATAAAATATATAATCCTTTTATTTTATTTTTTTAGTTTCTTACGACTTATTGTCATAAGTCGGGCCTACGTTGTCCCCCCATGTCTAAGTACTAATTCTGTAACATGGAAATATTGTAAAACCAAACCATTTTTAAAAGAGTAACCATGGAGTTTCTTGCCGGTTCTTCTCCATAGGAAACGACCAACCCGAACCGTGCACCTTTTGTCGACGTTTTATAAGTGCCCATGTAGGCCTATGTGAAATAAAAAAATTGATTTTGATTTTGATTTTGACAAAGGTGAAGGAAAACATCGTGAGGAAACCTGGACTTATAGTTAGGTAATGTAAGTCTGAAATCGCCAACCCGCATTGAGCAAGCGTGGTGATCAATGCTCGTGCCTTGTCTGTATGAGAAGAGGCGTTTGTCCTGCAGTGGGACAGCAACAGACTGGTATTATAACATAACATCTCGGGCGTATTCTTCGAAGGGTTATGCAAAGATGTACAGTGTATTCACTTCATGCAATCAAGAAACGAATGCAGGACCACATGCCCGTTAACTACTATACCAACGAAATAACGACCTAATTTTGGGACATTGCCTAGATAATATATAAATCATGAAAGTAATGGTTCTACCCGACCTCTCCGTTGCTAAGGGTGTTTGAAGGAAAATAGGGTGAGTAAAGTCAAGGGTCAGTTAAAAAAATACAAAAAGAACAAAAGTCAGCCTTTAATACAGATAAAAGAAATTAAATTGTTTACAATAAATGTAAGAAGGCGAATAGTTAATGAACTAATTTATTTCCATGCAAAATACTATGATCCTAAAATTTTGAGGGACGAAATTAATGGTTGTGAAGACAGAAAATAATGTCAACAAAACATTGGCAACAACAACCAACTGGGCAGGGTTCCTAACAAAAACTAAAACAATAGATCGATCAAAGGAATAAGACCCGTGGCCACCCGCTCTCAACTGTAAGCCAGCTTAGTCAACAATGCCTAACACTTGGAGAGAAACAGTTCATTAAGGTACAAAGGTAATAATATCACGTCTAGGTACATAAACTGCGTACAATTTGCAAAATGGAAAACGAGCCAATTTAAATTTTACGCAACACTCGCGCTCAAAAACATTTCCTACGGACACGAATTCCCTTTCTGCGAACGTCATACGAATGAGCGTAAAAAGGAATTACATAGTAAAGCGATGCTTACTCTTTTACGCCCCAAAGATCGGGCAAATAAAGTTCTTTTTATTTGTTTTCCATATAACACTTCCTCAGTTTTACAGCCTTTTTGTTTATAAATATAGTTTGAAATTTCGGAGTGCAAGCCGGGCGCGCTATGCACACTACCTCTATCTTATGTTATTGGCGAACACTGTCCTTTTTGAGATTGTCGGGTACGTTTTAGTATCAGAAAGTGTAGCTGGTTTTATCTAGGTCGGGAATAACTGTTCTGGTGTCTTCTTTTATTGAAGCTTGTAACTTTCTTGACGTCAGCCCTCGATACGTTGCTTTCACATTTTGTTGAGTCCGATAAGACGTGGATTGTGTTCTTATTTGATTAAGACTGACAGGAGGATCTTGTAGTAGTTCAGACTCAGAGTAAATAAACGACATGTAATTTTGTAATTGCTCCGGTTAAATAAGGTACTTCAGCTGAATTGTACTGCGTCTTGTGTTTATGTTACGATTGCACTATTACATGTAATTACTTACACTAGTTTTGTACAATACAAAACATGGCAGGTGCAATTAACTGAAAGAACGAGTAGAAAAAATAAAATAAAAAGAAATTATTAAACTTACTACTTAAAAATATATACTTAGATACATACATATAGATATAGAATTTATACATAAACAATGTCATTGAGAAACCGAATGCAACAAACTGTGTCAAGATTCTGCAATAAATGAATGTCTGATTTTTCGGCAATAAATGAATAGGGGTCTCATTAACCTAATGTGCCCAGGGCCTCCAATAGGTTTAAGTCGGCCCTGCCTCATCGGTTTTGTTTTCTTTCTTTTAGATTGGTCACTGCCTGCCTACAACTTCATATAAAGCGAAATTCAATTATTATTGTCACATTTCAGAGCAGTAATATGTCGAAGTTATGTTCCGTCGAACTAGAGTGTGTATCGAGGAATGGTTTTGTCGAAGTAGTGTTCTTCGAAGATGTGTGTTGTCGAAGTATAATCTGTCGAACTAATGCTAGTCAAATATATGTTCTGTCGAAGCAATGAGTTGTCGAACTACTGTTTTTCGAAATTGAGACTCTGTCGAAATATTAACTGTCGAAATTCAGAATGACACTCTTCGGCTGCATATGCAGTAAGGAAAATAAGGCAGGTAACCGATGCAGCTACAGCTAGGTTAGTATACTATGCTTATTTGCACAGTATTATTTCTTATGGCATTCTGCTGTGGGAATCAGCAGCAGACGTTGACTCAATTTTCATCTTACAAAAGAGGGCAATCCGCGCGATCTATAAAATCAGAGAAAATTTAAAGAGATCGATATACTGATTCTACCTTCACTTTATATTTTGGTGTGTATTTTGTATGTCCGTAAAAATCGAGGGCTTTTCAAAACTAGAAGCGACTTCCATAATTTAAATACACGCAGTAAGCACGAAATTGTAATGCCCAAATTAAGATTAACAAAAACTAGCAAGTCTTTTCTTATAAACAGTATACGCTTTTATAACAAGTTGCCAAAGTCAGTTATAGAACTGACCGATGGAAAGTTCAAAAACGACATCAAACGTGTCCTTATTAAAAAAGCATATTATAAAATCAAGGACTACGTTGAATATAAACATTTTGGCTTTAGCACCTTCTGCGCATGCAGCTTGCCTGGTAACTCGTAAACGGCACAAATATGTGGATGTCTCTACCTATTCTCAATCTCATTTTTCTGTCCTTCTTTTAATTAGACTTTTTACAATGGTTTTCAATCATCTTTATAGCCCTTTGCAAAGCATAGTTTCAGCACTGATAACAACATTTGTGCCACATGTTAAATTTAGTCTTGTTATACTTCTTTTTTTTTACCTTTGTATAGATTCTTTTACCGATTGTTTTGTGAATGTGTGAACATTGTAGGCCTTCTAGATGCTAGTTAACATTTGTTAACTTTTTTATATCATATATAATCTTTCCTTTTTTTTTTAGTTTCTTACGACTTATTGTCGGGCCTACGTTGTCCCCCATATCTAAGTACTAATGCTGTAACATGGAAATATTGTAGAACCAAAGAGTTTCTTGCCGGTTCTTCTCCATAGGAAACGACCAACCCGAACCGTGCACCTTTTGTCGACGTTTTATAAGTGCCCATGTAGGCCTATGTGAAATAAAATAAATAATATTTTGATTTTGAAAAAAAGGGTTACCAAATACAACCCATAGCAACTGAATCATTTAATTTTAGGCAAGCTACCTAATCGATGATCCACATCAAATATTTGTGAAGCCTAAACTTCAACAAACAAGCGGTTGTTGACTCTCTAATAACGAATAGTTTATAATTATCATAGTTGGATCTGTCTGTGAGCAGTGTAAGCATAGCAATACAACAATGTTAATTGAAATTATCGAGGCAACTTCAGTGAGTACCGGAGGCGTAACACAGAAATTAAATTCCAATACTCATTGGTTGCAACGGGTGCCGTCATAATCAATACAAGAGGAAATAAGTTTGAGCACCAAGTCGCGGCTAACAGGTCAAAGTTCGTTACCTACTTTCTTCTCTCGTAGTTTTATCCCAGTTATTTTAGTTTTTATAATATCGTAGCCGGCAAATAAAAATTAAATTAAGAGTTTTATTTTGTCGAAGCGGGACTGTGGGAGGATTAAGACGTGACTAGGGCGACTAGGGCTCGCTAGGGCTTTGTTCACATGGATAAATAGTGACTGATTTTGTATTTTTTTTTTTAAAACGTTGCCCCACACTAGGATTTTTTTCTGTATCGTGGGTGCGTTTACATACATATAAACTTACATACACAACACCCAGAGCCGGAAAAACTATCTGTAGGTCATACAAATATTTGTACCGTGCGGGAATCGAACCCGCGACACGCAGCGCAGCAGTCAATCACTCAACCACTGCGCCAACCGTGCGCCCAAACTTTGTGCTACTTCACCTTTGTACTGCGAAAGGGAAGTACCATCCCATGTACAATGTTATTGTGCTATAATAGACAGTACAGTACAATGGCGAGACACAAACATAACGCGTGTGGTAGTGAAAATCCTCGACATTCTACGAATGAATATCCACTATTTTAGATACATACTAAAGGTGTTTTTGTTTCCTAATGGTTAGAAACAGACGTCTATAGATGAAGCCTATATTTATCAAAGACATTCCTTGGCAACGAAATATAGATATCCCGATTACCAGCGAACAGTTTTTGAGTAAGACATAGGTATCTATTTGACGACCATAAGCTAAACGTGTTACTGGTTGTGTGCTGCACTTCACGTAACATTCAATTTGGCCGAATTCTGCTGACACTGGAAAATTGATAAAATTTGCGTATAGTTTGGGACCTATGAATACTTCTGCAGGTTTACCCAGTATTTTATAGTTGTAGGCATATGTATTTTGTATACTTATGTATTTATCGATGTATATATAATATATCGTTTCTACGTGAGTTTCAACTAAAAAAGTCCCTAAAATATAAAGCTCGTTATAAAAGAAATCGAATTCAGGATGGTTTATATATTTACAATGATCATGATACAACCAAATAATGGACACGATCACTGGACCTGAACAATTGAAAGGTAATGGGAGCAGCATTGGAATTACGAGTATACCGGTTGATAGTACCTAACTAGTAATTGACTCGATTGTTTAGTTTCTGAAACGTATCCAAAATAAGACTGAAAAAATCCTGAAATACTGAATTATATGCCAAGAAGGGGATTCCCGATTAATACACGAATCGCGAATCCCCCTCTTGGCATACCTTTTTTAGGCATGATATTGTTTAGCATAACGTTTTCGCATAAGTTTAATTAGCATTATAATACTTTGGCATAATGCAAAGGTTAGCATAACTGTCATTTGGTCTAACTTGTTTCGGCATAATATGGAGTAGCATAACTTTTAAGGCATAATATTTATTCGTCATAATAATTTTATATTGAATTTTAAGTTAGGTTAGGTTAAAAAAAAAACATGACCCATCTTGCGGCCCCGCGGGTTGGACGGCTAAGGGGTTAAGGTGCAGCAGGGGTGGCCCTTGGGCCACACTTGAGCCAAGAACATGATTTTTAACCCCCGATGGTAAACGAGGGGTGTTATAAGTTTGACGTGGGATCAACTGCTGTCCGTAAACAAGCTGTGAGGAGATTTTTTTACGTATTATATAATACTTCCTGGAAAACACTTTCACAAAGTTTCAAGTCGCGAAGCCTCATAGTTTTTTGAGAAAAATCCTAAAGTTTCAATAAATTCTAACAATTACGTAATAGAAATTACCACAATAATAACAAATGCCTCAGGTAAAGCAAAAAATTTCGTTCGTAGGATGTTTCGTTTTAAATGCCTAAGTGATAGCAGGTTTAAATGGTTTTAACTGCAAATATTATAGTATTTACTTTACTTTATTTTAAAAGCCGTGTTTAACATAGAAGCTAATAATATAATTAACGAGATAAAAATATACGAAGAAAAATAATAATTGTAGGTAACGAAACGTACTCGTAATTTTTGGAATATTCTGATTTATGTGACGGTAACGTTTGACAGTCGTTAAAATAGATCGAATCTGTTCCAAAACCGAATCGGGACACCCCGACTTCACGTAGCCTTTTGGCTGCTACCCCTAGAGTGTCTATTAAAACCGGAGGCGCAAAGGAAGAGCAAAAGTGGTTTCAGGTTAGATTAAAATAATGTATTTTTCTCAAAAACGGTGTTTTACCTTTTCGTGGGAGTGGTGCCACCGCATCCCTCCTCGCCCCCCTCATCCTGCTTAGATTTTGGCGATATTTTTTTGACACGTATGGTTTTGCGCGTTTTGGCGATTTCAAATTTACATTAAAAAGGGTCTATTCCACCTATAAAATAATATCTACAATATAAGTATTTCTGGACAGACTGCAGTGGTTCCAAATTTTAAATTTGACTTGTATTCCAAAGAACATTATTTGTAATTACCATCATGCGTTTATAACATTATGCTTTTCAAAATTATGCCTAATTATTATTATGCATTATTAGTACTTAATGTAAATTATGAAAAACATTTATGTCTAATAATATTATGCGTAATGATCATTATGCTGATTTTTGTTATGCCAATGTTAATTATAGCAATATATTTTATACTTATCATAAGTAAACCGTAGGAAACACGGCTGAGCATGAAGCATAAATAAATAAATAAACGTCTGTGTACCTCTAGCTTTTATCGTTTTTCAACACCGACTGCCGAAACGAACGTTATTTTTGCACGTTTTGATGTTTTGCTTTAGACGTCCATCGGTTTATTTTTTGTGAAAAAGCTTTTATTTCTCCTTTCGTGATTTAGTAGTTTAGTACCCTATCACTAAAAAGTGAGCAAAGTCTAGAAAGCTTGACAAAATACCCATAATAACTTAATTTACACATTCGTGCTGCGAGTTCCATATCTTGAAGACTGCTAAACCAATTTTGATGAGACTTACACTGCTCCCTAATTTGAGAGATACTTAATCTAGTAAAAAAAGAGTGATCACGATCCCATAAGTGAAATTTAGCACACGTGTTTAGAAGCCAATACAGCGTATCATATTTGAATATTGTGCAATTCCAACAATATTACATACATACGTGTCGAATTGATTACCTCCTTTTTTTTATGTCGGTAAAAAGTAGCATAACATTAGCCAAAAATATCATTCACCCCTAGATCCATCTAAACGCGCCCTTAGAACAAAATGGTTTTCTCTATGACGCTGGGAGGTGATGGGCCAGTAATGTATAGCTAGTAAAATCCGTAAAGGAAAGTAGCCGCCTTAGCTGAGTAAGTAGTTCTCGTTGATGTGAGGCTAAAAGGTATGGATAGTGAGGTTCGTCATAATTGCTAGTTCGTGGTGAACGAAGCATTTTGGAGCCAACGAAGGAATAGAGTTTGATTTGAGGTTTAATTAATTTTGGGTAAAATGTTGGGGTCATACGAAAATAAATTTTATTGTTTACGAGCTAGCTTTATAGATCTAACTTTATAGCACACAAAATAAATTCATCAATGCTTTGAAGTTGCAACCTCAGTCATAAAAAGATCTATAATAAAGATAGATCATATCAACTGCAACCATAAACTAAAACAGATTTGAGCCAAAAATGTAAAGGTTCGTAGACTTTTTATCTCCTTAAAAACGATATTTTCTGAGAATAAAGCATCTGACATCGACCCCATGTTTGTTGTCGAGGGATTGAAATATCTATTTTCTGAATTTCACAGTAAACATTTAACTACCCACGTTATTAAATAATTTTAAATTTGATCAAAAACGGACTACGGAGGCAATTATTAAGGTTCTGTTGAAAATTCATTGAAATAACTTGAGTTCAACTCGACTCGGCTTTGACATGAGGCCTCTCGGCTTCCGCGAGAAAGTTATTTTAAGGGTCCGCTAATATGTACTCTCTTCTGAAGAGGAATTTATAATAGCAAAGGTTTTCTAAGTAATTAATTAGACTCTTCCGCTGTCCTTCAACAATCCTTCGGATGTTTCATTTTTATGTTATTTTCCTGTAAAAGATTTATCTCATTTTCTCTGTTAAGGTTGGGATAGAAGAATTATTAGTAGGTATGATAGGGGACGCTGTCCGCCTACCAAGTTACTCCAGGAAAGACGGTGCCACAGTCATCTCGTGCTGCTGTGCACAGCGAAGCACAGAGAAGACGCTTTTTTTAGTTTCCCTAGGGATGTGCCTTGCACAGAGGGGTTCCTGGTGGTCTTTTAAAACATCTTTTATGGTTCGACGTGCTGATGGTGATCACTGGGATGGTCTTTTCCCCAAAAGTCCAGGCGCCTTTTGAAGGTTGCCCCCGCCTCCCCAATAACAAAAAAATATATGTAGACATGAATATTATTGTGTGCATGTTGCAGTGTAGTAAAATTTAAAAACCTATATTTATTATTCATTTGGGTAATGAATAGAAAAGTTCTACATACATATTACATAAAATATACTGCGTCATTCTCCTCAGCCACTATGAGACTGAAATGAATATAATAATATTAAATTCTAGTGAGAAAAAAAAACATGAAATAAGAATAGTCTCTGAAAAGCAACAGATGAGAAATCCGAAGGCTTAAATCACAAAACTGAAATTCTGATACACACAACAAAACTCGCCGAAGTGGAAACGGATTGAGTATCAAAAGTTGGAGTAGAATGTTTGACGCTCTCTTTCAATTATTTGCCTTTAGGATTAAATCAATTGGAAAACATACGAGGGTCAAAATATTCGTGATTGGCTCGGAGACATCTCATTCTGAGATTTGTATACCTAGATGTAGCTACTTTTTATCATCCTTCACCGAATACTTTTTCCCTGGTAAAAAAAAATTACCGACAAAAGATTTGTCTGGACCCAGATATTCTGAGTTGAAGATTTACAGTACAATAGATGAACAGTAGTACCGTTTTATGCATATATCTGCCCAGCCTCGTCCCAAATATTTTAAGAAGGCTTCCAGTCCAACCTTATCAACTCACTGGTCACTACTGGTCTCAACACCTTGACAAGACTTTTTGCCAAACTTTCGGGCTTCTGGCTACCTGTGTAACGAATATTTTAGTTCCCAAGTCACAGGTATACCTAGTTTGCAGTGGCGTGCCTAGGGTTTCAAAATAAGGCAAGCCCAATAAAACTTTTCGACTGAGTATGTAGGTACCTACGTATGTATCATCGCAATTTTCTCATAAACTACTGGTTAGGTATAATAAATTAAAAGTGAATTCATCCATCTTCTTCTTTCTTCAATTTCACTCTTGCTTGTCGTGCGGTGAATGAGGTAACCAAAGCACACTGAAGGCATGCTAGTGCTAGATTGAATATAATAAACATATCAGCAATTGCATACCTCCGGTGGCTTTAAAAAAAGCCGTTTGGTTTGCTTCATTGCTTGAGGGAACAAAGTAATGGTACGTAGTTGCTTGCTTCGTAACAGGACTAACAGGTTACAGACGAAAAAAAAAACAAAACCGAAAGTTAAAAAATAGCTAGATAGAATGTAATAAGGAATTTAAATAAATTATTTATATTCTAATTGGAATCGTCTATCTTTCTTAAGAAATGATTTAATTACATCAGAGTAAAATGTTGGTGATCGTTTTAATTCTACCAACAACTGTTTTTCAATAGCTATCATTGATCATTCGGAAAGACGCTCTTGACCTTGTGTATTTCTCAGATAGGTATGGATACGTTTAAGAGACGAAAAAGCACGTTCCGCGGAAGAACTGGTAGCCGGAATAGTTACAACAAGATACGCTAACTTTAACAGCTCGGGAAAGGCATCTTCGAGGTTATTCTCATGAATGAAATCAATTAATTCGAAAACATTACGATCTTTCAGATCAGGACTAGAATACAAGCAAATCAATTGGCTTTTTAGGCGTCGGTTTTAATGAAGAAATTAACTGGATTTTCTGAGCAAAGTTTAAAGATTTTACCTTATCTTCGCCAATCAAAACTTGAACGCATTTTAAATCCTCACAAGGTACAATTACCTCCATTGTTGTAGGTAAGTCACCAAAACAATTGTATCACTGAGAAAATCTAAGAAAACACAAAAAACTCTAAAACTTTTCCCACTCAAGCAAATGAAACTGAAGCACAGACTACTAAGACAGTGTTACCAACCATAAACAAAAATATTCCCCAATTTTTTTCCGAATTTCCCTAAAAATCCCTAAATAGAATTTTATATGTTTTATACCTACATACTTATTTAGTACCTAAATTATTTCGTAGGTAAATATAACGTTACATATTAAGTTGATAAAAAAATTGAAAAATACAACTATGCAAACTTGTTAATTATTTCTAGAACCACATCATCATCCTGTTGCTCCTTTTCATTTGACGTCTCATTTTTGAAGTCATACATATGTACGATGAAGTTCTTGATCGTGTCCACAGTATGAATAAGTTTTACTCACGATCCATAATCCCGATTTATAAGGAAAATCGTACCATCATGATACTATGTACCTTTTTAGGGGATATGAATTACATATCGTGCGTTCCTTTCTACGCACAAAACAGAAAACACACGCTTTGTTTTCGATTTGGTAAGTTTTGTTCGAAATCCCTAAAAAAATCCCCAAAATATTCCAGTCCCCAAAAATTTCTCTTTTAACACTTCTAGTCCCTAAATTTAGGGACAAAATCCCTAAGTTGGTAACAGTGTACTAAGAGATATGAACTGAAGTGAGTTGCACTCGGGTCGTTGCAGTGTTGTCATTTGGCAAAAAAAAGTCGCCAGTTACATGAAAAATCTAGCTAGATGTCGCAATTTTTTTATTTTTAAGATATTGCTTGAATATTTATATTCGTTATTTTCAAAAGTCGCTAGTTTTATTGTTGCTAAATCTTAAAAAATGTCACCAAACTCGTTAAAAAACTCCAAGATCTCACAACGTCGCTAAAACGGCAACACTGCAGAGTTGGCAAGGTGACAAGGTCACGCATACGCGTGCAACTTCACACGCAAGCCCTGCTTAAATCTTCAAACTGATCGTCTACAAAGACGCACAAGTTTCTAACTCGTTATACGGCACATCGCTCTAAGTGCGAAAGAGACAGATATAGTATTTGAAAGCCTGGTAAAAGCCGGTGCGTGTAAGCGAGATAGCTATATGTAGATGCTACAACTGCAAATGCGAAACTCTGCGCGCGACCAATCGCTATGTGAAGTAGTGTGGCATAGGTAGATACTTTGTGTTATTTTGATAAGAATTAAGCGCGCGAACTTTTAAATAGTTCAGGTTTGATATTGATTCTCTATCGAGCATTTTAGTAAGGCAAGCCGGGCTTTTGGGCTTATATGAAGCTACCGCCACTGCTAGTTTGGGAGCCAGGGGACCTATTCCTAAGATACTAATTCTGTATGTTGTAACTTTGTCTGTAACTACGCTGTCAATTTTTTGAAGTAAATAAAAAACTTTAAAAAAAAAACTTACAAAATATGAATACCGTACTATTAATAGGTACATAATCATCATCCTGCCCTTATCCCATGTTACTTGGAGTCGGCGTAACACGTTTTCTTCTTCCATACCGATCGATATGGAAGAAGCTGTTGCTGCGGCTGTTTCACGCTATGGCTTTTCTTTCATATCACTCCTCACACAGTCCATCCATCCCTCCTTATCACATATTCATACCAGAACCAATTTCAAAGTTCCTCTAATATAGTCATTTCTCACTTAATCCAATCTCGTCACGCCGCACATCCATCTCAAGATTCTCATGTCTGCTATGTATAATTTCAAATATCAACAAAGAGTGCTGTGATTGTGGCAAAGTTTTCTTAAAATTGAAAATAATATTTAGTAGCTCATGCTTGCTGATAACAAACTTTTTTAACCGACTTCAAAAAAAGGAGGAGGTTCTCAATTCGACTGTACTTTTTTTTTTTATGTGTGTTACCTCAGAACTTGTTACTGGGTGAACCGATTTTGATGATTCTTTTTTATTTGAAAGCTGGTGTTTGTCATGTGGTCCCATTTAATTTTCATCAAAATCTGATAAAGAACTTCGGAGATACACACCAGAACTCTTCAATAAATACGGCAAATCACTCGGGATAGCTGCAATCGCATTTATGTTTATTGTTTACACCATTTCATAACATAACATCACACTAGTACGCTCTAATGGGGTACGCAGGTGTAAACAGTTCACCTTGGTTTACCCTTATTCGACCGAATTTGTTTAAGTTTCATGTTATTGGGTAAATCTATTCTGGTTTCACTTTGGGCATTATTGGTATGGCATATATAGGCCTATATAAATTGTGTAGCACAACCAAAAGGTGAAAAATAAAAAAACTTTTAACAAAAAGTACAACCGACTTCCAAATAAAAAACAAAAAAGTGGAAAATAACTTCAATTTCGGAAGTCGGTGTCAAAAAACGAAAAAAATAAAACAAGAACACCGACTTCCGAAATTGAAGTTATTTTCCACTTTTATGTTTTTTATTTGGAAGTCGGTTGTATTTTTTGTAAAAGTTTTTTTTTCATGTTAAGCTCCTAAACTCTGTCTAATTCATATTCACGGCCCAAGAATTTAAAGACTACAGTCAGAATTATTTTAAATCTCAAGCAAATTACAAACCTCTAAATTCTCTGGGAGTTCATCTTCTCTAATCTCTCCGAACAAAATTCGGAAACAACTCCTTTTAAGTAGCAACTCAGTTAAGAGACAAGATTCAATACTAAAAGGGTTTACTTTGTGACTTCTCGCTTTGTGACTTAGCGACAACATTTTGATGTAGGTAATATTAAATGATCATCTAAATACGTAACGTATTATACTTATGTATAATACGTTACGTATTTAGAAATTGGGAGGTTAAAACGCTATTTTTGGGAAGGGTCCGTGCATCTCTAATATTATATGGGACTAGCTGACCCCCGCGGCTTCGCTCCCGTCAAAATTATAGCCTATGTTACTCGGGGATAATGTAGCTTTCCATAGGTGAAAGAATTTTCGAAATCGGTCCAGTAGTTTCGGAGCCTATTCGGTACAAACAAACAAACATACAAACAAACAAATCTTTCCTCTTTATAATATTGGTATAGATAAAACAAGGCTGCGTGGTCACTGCCAGTGGAGGGTAGCAGAGGACTCATCATTCACCGCTGGACATTAATTCCAGGGTTCAAGTTTCGAAGTGGAAGAAGTGGACTCGTGAAGTTCAACCTTCCAGAACTAAATCCAGAATCTAAATCCAGAATTTATAAGAAATAAATACTTAACGACACCTTCAATAAATTTATTTACGTGGTCGCGAGTTACAAAGGCCTGTCACTTAATTTTCTGGCTTGTTTAGGTAGGCTGTAGAGTCAAGACTCGAATCAATTCCTACTGACTCTCAAGGTACTAACGCTCAATGGGAATCTTTGAAATCTACAGTGATTGACGCTCTAGTAAAATGCCAACCTTAACACAAGGAATACAGATGTCGAAACAGTTAATCACTTTCTTTACCTGGGCTCTAGTATAAAAAACAATGGATCGTGTGAAGATGAGATTCGCAGGCGCAGTGGAATGGCAAAGAGTGCCATGTCGCAACTCGAGAGAGTATGGAAGGACCGCAACATTTCGAACAAGACCAAACTGTCACTTGTCAGCTCCCTTGTTTTCTCCATATTCTTGTACGGAGCGGAGAGGTTGATTCTAAAAGCCGCTGATTGCAAATGCATCGAGGCTTTTGAGATGTGGTGTTACAGTAAGACGCTGCGTATCTCTGGACGGTGCACAGGACAAACATCTCAATATTGAAGGACCTCAAAATTTAAAAAAGGCCTAGATTATCGAATGTGTGCCTCCGCAATATATTTGACTTCAATGACCATATTGCCCGTAAACCTGGTGACAACTCACTAAAGGTAATTGTCACTGGCAAAGTTGAGGGCAAACGGCCTAGAGGCAGAATTCCTATACACTGGTCAGAAAGGTAGAAAGAATCGCAGCGTTGAGATGATCGGCTGTGCTGGGAAGTTTGGTTAGGGCCGCTAGATGACGCGGCAGCCGTCCACCAATGTTCTGGAAGGTGAAATTTAACGAGTCCAAATCATTCACTCCGTAACTTGAACCCTGGAATTAATGTCCAGCGGTGAATGATAAGTCCTCTGCAACCCTTCTGTGAGGGTGACCTCGCAGCGTAAGCGAAAGCGTATGGAAGTACGGTGCTTCAGGCGATTGTGTGTACGGTCACCATCATATGCGGTGTTTACACAGGAAATTATTAGAATGAAATGAGTGTGAAGCACTGTGATACATAACTGTTTATCATTACAAGAGAATGGAAAGCATTCGTGTTTTAGGAAGTGAAACCAAAAATTAAACAAAGAAAAGTTGAAGTTGAGCAACCAAAAACTTGAGCTAGCAGCTTATGAGTTTTTTCAACATTTACCCAGTATGGGGAGGAACACTAATTAAATGTTATGATGATATTTAAGGAGCCTCAAGAGTCGCGCCGTGGAAGTTGCTGCACAAGTAACCCGGTAGGAGATTGAGATTAGCAAACGTGCGTTAAAGCAGGCGGCCACGGCTGTGTCCTAATGAGCTCTCCGTTCATTTAGCCCGAGCGCAGCGGTCACGCGTCGGTCGGATGGGGAGGGTGAGCAGGATTAGTCGCGAGCGAGTGAGACAACAACACTAGAACAGTCGCGTGCTTCGTGTGGAATTTTTAGTTAGATAAAGGTAATTCTTACTTAAATTTAGGTACCTACTAATGTTGATTATTATCCTATGAAAAAGTATTTACGTTGATACTAATAGTACAACGTTACAATGTCTTCGAATATTTGGTTCTAGGACATGCCGGTTTCCTGACGATGTTTTCCTTTACCGTTTTGAAAGCGGTGGTGATGAAATAATTTACACAAAGTAAAGGAATACAGATGGACATGCGACGCAGGGACCGAGCGTTCCGTAAATATAAAAGGGAACATACTAACGAGAACTGGGACGCTAGTTAAGGCTGCAAGGAAAAAATGTAATCAGATGATACGCAACGCTTAACGCCGCCATATTCTGGAAAATATTTTTTCATCATCTTCTGCCTATATTTGGAAATACCTTGGAACAATTGGTATAGTAAACCACGAAATTTAGACCTTCCAAATTCAACAGACTTAGACGATCTCAACGGTCATTTCACCACTGTGCCTGCCCAGAGCAGATCGTATAACCAAACAACAAATTTTTCATTTTATCTCTGGTCTAACGCGTCCTCATATCAATCCATTTCGTTTTGTTCCCGTTGAACCGGGAGAGATCAGAAAGACCATTCTATTCTTCAAATCTGAAGTAGTAGGATGTTACAATATCACTCGTGGTATGATCACAACTATTCTGGATCACTTCCTACCTGCTATCACACATATCATAAATTTATCCCTGTACCCTTCCTTGTGGCGTAAAGCTTATGTTCTTCCACTGCCCAAAGTTACCAATCCCATTCTTCTGTCCAATTTCTATCCTTCCCTTCCTCTCCAAAGTGCTTGAGGCCTGTGTCCACAAACAACTCTCTAACTTTGTGCAGTGCAATTCACTGATGAGCCCACTACAATCTGGGTTCAGGCCCGGGCACAGCCTTGTGTCCGCCCTCCTTAAAGTGACTGGCGTTATAAGAGTTGGATTGGAAGACACCAAAGTCACTGAACTAATGTCGGTCGTTTTCTTGAACGCCTTCTATACCGTCAGTCACGAGGCACGACATCCTGCTGGCCATCTTATCCTATGTGACGGTCTCTCCCGAAGCACTGGTATAGTTCTCCTCCTCTCTTCAGGAACGTCAGCAGTCAGTTCACGTTGGGGATTCTTCATCTCACTGGTGTGATATGGAGACTGGCGTTCCTCAAGGCTGCATTCTTTCTCCTCTTCTGCTTTGTATCTTTATTAATCTCATTACTGCCGAACTTCAGTGTGCGTAGCATCTGTATGCAGATGAAATGCAATTGTACTATCAGGGGAGGGTCGACGAGATACCTAATACTATCAACAAATTAAATGGAGACTTGACAGCCATAAGAACTTGGTTTTGGATTTGGTGTTGCAGTAAACCCCAATAAGTGTAGGTGATCAATATTGGGGCTACTCCAAGCATCGCTAAGGTGGATGTTGCGATTCTGCCACCTATCTGTGCGACCGTTCGTCGACCGATCGTCCCATTCAACATTAACATTAGGATCTAGGCTTACATATTGATCGAACCCTGAGCTGGCAAACTCAAGTCACTAGTGTCAGTCAGAAGGTTACTGGAACGCTCCGGGCTCTGTATCGTCTGAAAAACTATTTACCATCGAACACAAAGACAATGCTTGTGCAGACCCAATTTTATTCCATGATCGATTATGGTGACATGTGCTTCTATGATCTGAATGCAGATCTCCTCAACAAACTCAACCGTCTTCTAAATTACTGCATTCGATTTGTTTCCAATTTGCGTAAATATGATCATGTATCTGCGCATCGGTCGCTTCTAAAGTGGTTCCCCATATGCCAGCACAGAGAGCAAATGGCACTAAATACATTGTTTTAATTTCTTAACTCTCCCAATTCCCCTAGTTATCTGGTCTCTCACTTTTAATACATCTTCGACAACCGAATAAAAATCTACTGTCTTCAAATAACCGCCTTCTTCAATGTCCCACTCACCGCACTGACTTCATTAGTTAATGTATCTATCTATGGAATGCTCTTTCAGGAAATCAGGATGGCAACCAACTGAATAACCTTCAAAGTCAAAGTTCGCGAACTCTTTCGCAAGAAGTTGGCAGTAGTATCGTCACAGCGCGTACGCAAAATACGCGCTTAGACGTGGAGTTGCGGACACCAGCCCGTCTTAATCTAATCTAATCTATCGTCACAGCGCTAATTTATTTTTCTGTGTTGTCTATTTTAACTAATTGACTAAATAAGTTAAGTATATAACTAGTTATAGAATTCAAGTACATTTATGTAGTTTATTTGTTTGGGTATTTATTGTATTATTATGTTGTATTTAATTATAGTGTATTTATATAAATATAACCATATCGCGTTTTATCATCGTTATTGCACGTACCACTATTTGTCTCTGCATCACCCAAAGGTTGACTGGGAGAAAATGCGTAAGGCCTTAAGTCCGCATTTGTACGTTAGGTGTGCTTAAAGTATTAAATAAATAAAGCGCCTGCCTGGGTTCGAACCACGACCTACGACACGTAAGTCGGGGCCATTACCACTGCTCTGTTTAGTTACTGACTCGAACGAATTAATTTGTGTTATAATTGTTAAGTCAATTGTTTGATGTCTTATTCGTTATTGTACGCAAAAATACAAATACAATAGGACAGTTTATGTACAAAGGCGAGCTTAACCCATAGTTGGGTTCTCTCACAGCAAACCTCGGTTGCGTAGAGACATTTTCATATGAGGATAGTACATCCATGTGCACAAAAGCACAACAAAAGCTTAAAAACTACTAATAAATACTTTAAAATTCTTACTTACTAAATAAATTAAATAAATACGTGTATAACACACAATGCATAAACATAATTATACATACAGAATACTATTTTAATATATACCTAAATAAAATATAACATTTATGAATACATCAATTAATGTGTCATGTTGATAGGAATGAATGAATCATGTCTCGTATTAACCGGCGGTTTATAACTGCCTACACATTTATGTCAAGTACGGTAGATAGTACTATTATTGACTTATTTAGTGCCTGTTTTGGCTCACTGCACGACAAAAGCCTCACTTTATACTTCTCCTCTCCTTCTAGTTTTTAGACCAATCCTATTAGTAATAGTTAACAAATAAGTGAATTTAAAAAAAATTATATATATATAAGTGGCTTAAGTTAGATGGATCATTTTCTAAAAGTCAATCATTTTCATCACCCAAATAACAAAAAAATCTGAAAAGTTTGTAACGCCTCAAGTTGTCGTATGAGTATTAGGAATTTGAGTGGGTTGAATGTGAATCAGTTTAATTTTAAAAGAACGTTTGCTCCACGCGCCTTCTTTGATTTCCCGAGAGTATGAAGTTAGAGGAACCACGGTTTGTTATGAGTTCCTTCCATACGAAAAGTCTGCTAACTTTAATATAGTCCACCTTCCTGTGGTTGTAGCACTTGTTCAATATGAAACTCTTTGCTTTTCTAGAACCCTTTTTAAAAATAATTTTATGTCTGAATTTTTGGGCCGAAAAGTTTTTCGACCTAAATTGGTTATGAATACGGTTGGTTTGAATTCGAATAGAAAGTTTAATTTAAAGTTGTAGTTGTTAGATTGTGTTATCGTGTTAGTAGTTTTCATATTATTTTTGCTGCTGCTAGTTTTAAACTGAAAACATATTACTATTAGAAAAATCTATTGTAGGTACCAGATTTCCAAGCGTGTTTACCAAGCGTGTTTATGTTTAAATTG
This sequence comes from Orthosia cruda, assembly GCA_964057195.1. NCBI lineage: Eukaryota > Metazoa > Arthropoda > Insecta > Lepidoptera > Noctuidae > Orthosia > Orthosia cruda. The sequence goes on along the minus strand of OZ059832.1, from coordinate 13,044,628 downwards.
GCGTATGTATGTAAATAATATAAATAAATATTATGTACCTTTCAGGGGAACAAATCAGGGAATCCACCCGGAATAAATCGACAATTAATATCATGCTCCGTCTGATATCTGTTACTACCAATGATGAGGCTATGAACCTCGAAGATCATTTTAAAATGATTGTTCAATGTCAGGATCAAGAGCTTGATAGAGGCAGCAGTTTTATCTAACTGGCTTTTACCCAGATACCAACGAAGCTGACGATGGTTATCTGATTTTCATCATTATCATTTATCATAATTTCAGCCGATAGTCTCGCATCCAGCGGAATCCTGCAACCTTAAAACATTTTCATAAGATTCATATTTCATAAGTATAGATAAATGAAGCATCAAAAGATAGATAATAGAAGAAGAAAGCAGATTGAGGTTAAGGTTTAGCTAAAGCTGTAGCTAAACAACCCTCTAACCGTAGATAAGAAATAAATAAAGAATTAACATTGATGCTTAAATAAATTATTTTCATTGAAATGGGAATTTTTTGGTCGAAAATTATTTGAACCTTAGTAAATAAGTACTTACCTAAAAAAAAAGTTCTAGTTCGTTTTTCATGGTTAGGTGACTATAGATATTTGAAAAAGAAAAAAAACCCGAAAAGAACTTAACTTTCAAGGGCCTGGCAGCTAGACAGATTGAATAATTATTAAAGAATAAACCACGTGTTTAGTTTCCAAGAGGTTCAAGTAGACAAAGTAATGTTGTATCAGCGATAATGGTTCTTTAAAATACAAGAATACAAGTATGGGATTGATAATCCCAGAAAATATGCCATTTCGAGAGAATTGAAATGCCATCTTTTTTGAAAATAGAATGTTTCCTTGTCTAAAGCCTCAGAGACGGCACCTAAGCTTGAGCGAGTCAATGAATAGAGCACGATGAAGTGGCACAAGCATACATCCATATTATGAATTCATCCATTTTATCCATTTAAGCACATTTCGTTCTCGTTTGTGTAAAAGGTAGTAATGTAGGTAAATGAAAATCGGCAAAATTCTGTCTAGATCTTGTATTCACAATCGAAAGCGATAGATAAATGACTGGTAATGGCTTATATGGACAACCCCACTGCAAGGCTTGAATGGAGGGGAGGCGTCGATATGGCGGCTTGGCTTTGGCAGGCTCGGCGGGCATTGGATGGTTGCACGTAAGCTGACATCACATCCGTTACATTTTCATGATTTTTTGTAGTTTAAATTTACTATTGCACCATGTACAAAACAAACAAAAAACATGGTAGAGAGTTCGAAGAACTTAACTAGAATCACCTCTAAAAGAAAATAGAACTTATTTTAGAATTATTTTCAGCTTCTCAATATTTACTTAAGATTTCAATTGAATCCAATAAGCCAAAAGCAATTACCACTAATAAACAAAGAACCTCTCTCAGAAAAATAGAATTAAAGTCTTAACGGGTCCCTAGGTAAGAGTCATTCTAGATACTATTTAATTCTTTTTAATTGGATTTTAGTGCAGAATAGTACTGTGAGCTTCAGAAACGATGCAGGATAATCCTTTATGAGAAACAATAGTACAATGGTTTTATGAATTATATTGAGGATTCCACGAAACAATTTTCACAGCATTATTATTCTGTTTCCGTCGAAGAAGATCATCCTGTCTTGCTTTGATGAAATGTTAATGTTTCAAAGTTCATCCTAATATATTTTCATTTCAAAGACAGAAGTTTTTAGATATACAAGGGTACTTGGAAGTCATTTTCTAAGAGTTATTACATACGCCTTAACAAGCGGCCTTCCGCTCGGTGAGGACTTAGAGCCTGCAAGGTGTTGGCTCTTAGCAACCCTCCCTAATTGCGCCAATGCCTTTGATTACATCAATTAAAATATGAACATGGAGTTACTTAAAACCTCTGCTAATATAACGCGTGTAATTAGCAATGTTAGAATTAGTGAGGCGGGTCCGTACTTATGAGAATCTGACTTTAATGTACACACTAAGAGCTACATCTTTCAGAACTGCTAATTTGTTTCACTTGTTTGGGTCGTTTTCAGGCATGTTGATTAGGGATTGGGGTGCAATATCACAGATTATGTATAGCTGAATAAATATACCAGACCTAGGTAATATGTGTTTAGTCTATAGGGTTGAATTTTGGACTTCATTTATACAAGCCAGACTGACATGTTTGCTAACGATCACCTACGGTCAGTTTATTTATCAACATCTACCTACATTATAAACCTAAAAGTTCCAGTGTAACGAAAATCAATCCAGAAATCACACGACATAATAACCCCACAACAGCCAGACTCCAGTCAAAGTACGGATGTTTACACGACGTTTTTTAGCCTGTTGCCCGGATGTGTTTTACCAAGCGTGCGCGAAGTTCCCTCATCCATGCTGCCCGCTACCAAACAGCATTAGTCGGGAACTACACAGAATTACCCGCGGGCAACATAGTGTTGGGTAAGGACGTACTTTAACCTCACTTTTTTTTCTGCCTATTTAGATGCTGGTGAAAAAATGTCGTGCCAGTATGCGGAGGAGTGACGTCAAAGTGTCGCGAAGGTATTATATATCTATTGATGAAGAGAAGAGATCTTTGCCCAGCAGTGGGACAACTTATGCAAAATAAAAAAGTATAAAAATAAAATTGAATGTTATCCCAAAAAATAAACATTACTCGAAATCGAAGGCAAGGGCTCAGCTAGTAAACTACCAAATTGCACTGATTATTTCGATGTTTAAACAGTTTTAACGAATTTGATGACGGTCTTGACTTAACTTAATGTCCTACAAACCCTAGATGGGGCAGAGGGCGTCCACAGATGTCCTCCATCGTGATCGGCCTTGAGCTTCACGCTTAGATTAGATTAGATTAAGACGGGCTGGTGTCCGCAACTCCACGTCTAAGCGCGTATTTTGCTTCACGCTTAACCTCGCTCCATGTCATTCCGATGCTCGTCGCTTCGGCCAACACGGTGCGACGCCAGGTTTGACGGGTATGGCCACGCTTTCTTTTCCCTTGGGTATTCCAGTACAAAGCTTGCTTGGGTATGTGATCGGGACCCCTTCGGAGCGTATGGCCAATCCATCTCCACTTGCGACGCTTGATCTGGCGGTCGATCGGGCTCTCGTGGCATTTCTCCAACAGCTCTACATTGGAGATGGTCTCGGTCTGGTAAATTTCGAGAATGCGACGAAGACAGCGGTTGACGCAGACTTGTATTTGGCGTGAGATGTCCTTTGTGACCTTCCACGTTTCGCACCCGTAGAGCAACACGAATTTGACATTGGACCCGAAGATTTTGAGTTTAATCCTTCGGGTCAGTTTCCGCGATTGCCAAACAGGTCTCAGCTGCGCAAAGGTTGCTCGGGCTTTGGCGATCCTAGAAGCGATGTCCTCTTCACTACCCCCAGTCTCTGACACGACACTCTCGAGGTACGTAAATTTGTGGACACGTTCCACTGCCTCTGTGCCAATCAGCAACGGTGAGTGGTTCTTTACACCAGATTTAATTTCCTGAGTTTTCCGGATGTTTATTTTGAGCCCCGGTTTTGCCGCTTTCTGACGTAGATCGTTTAGCTTTGCTTGCATATTGGCGTGGGTATGACTCAGCAGGCATAGGTCATCGGCGTAATCCAAGTCTTCCAAGACGTTGGATCATCCCCACTCTATGCCGGGACGCCTGTTATCATAGATGCGAAGCATAATTCCATCAAGAACGACTAGGAAGAGGAGTGGCGATAGAAGGCAGCCTTGGTGGACACCCGCGTGCACTGTTACGTCATCCGATATGAAGCCGTTTTGAGTAACCTTACAGGAATATTTCTTGTAAATACTCTGCAGCAGACGGACTATTTTCGGCGCCACTCCAATGTCCAGTGGGCGGGACCAGATACTAGACCACTTCAGCGTATCAAAGGCCTTTTCGAAGTCTACAAAGGTTAGATAAATCTCCCTCTGCCATTCTGCTGCCTGTTCCAGTATGATACGGAGAGTGTTGATCTGGTCCGTACAGGAGCGATTCGAGCGGAAACCAGACTGCTCCTTGCGTAGAAGAGGATCGCCGGCCTTCGACAATCTATCCAGGATGATCTTGCAAAAAACCTTAGAGGGAATCGAGAGCAACGTTATAACTCTCCAGTTATCGCACTGGCTAAGATTAAATTTCTTAGGAACAGTTATAAGAAGACCTTTGTTCCATTCGTCTGGGAGTTCTTAGGTGATCCAGATCTTTTCAATGAGCGGCGTCAGGACACGACTGCGGTGGGTAAGTCGGCTTGTAGCATTGCCGCAGTTATCAGGTCGAGTCCTGGTGCTTTGCCTGTCTTCAAAGAGCGGACTGCCTCCGCAACTTCAGAGGCTGATGGTGGTTCCGTGTTAATGTTGATAAGCTGGGATGGTGGGGAACTGACTTGCAGCGCGTCAGGCGTCGATGTAGTTGACAAACGGAAGACCTCTTCAAAGTGTTCACGCCAGCGAAGTAGCTGCCCTTCTGATGTCACAATGAGCTGACCATCTTTGGACTTCAGCGTCTTCTTCTTCGCCTTGCTGTTACCTGCCAAGGTTTTGGTAGCACTGTACAACTCTTTCAAGTTGCCGGAGTTTGCTGCTTATTGAGCACGATCAGCAATACCATCAGCCCACCGTCTCCTATCTTTGCGGGTACTGCGATAGATTTCCTTGCGTTTCTGACGGTATTGCACGTTAAGGTCTGCTCGTATGGCGTCATTATGGGTCTGAAGCAGTCTGAGATGAAGATTCCTTCTATCTTCGATCAGGTTCCACGTGCGTTGTGACATCCAGTCCTCCCGAGAATGAGTCGATTTGTGCCCTAGAACGACGGTGCTGGTCTCTGTATAGGCCACTTTGATGCGGTTACACTCCTCGTCTAATGAGTCCGTAGCAGCATCGAGAACAGAAAAGCGATTGCGCAATGCCAGCTGGAAAGTTTTCCGCGTGTCTGAGTCATGCAGTTTGCTCACCTCGAACCTTCTTCCAATCTTGCCAGGTCCTCCGGCCGCGTGGGCTACTGCAACCTTGAGCCGGACTTCAGCAACTACCAGATGGTGGTCGCTGTCAATATCGGCGCCTCTGCGGTTGCGGACATCGAGCAGTGAAGACCCCCATTTGGAACTAATGGCGAGGTGGTCAATTTGGTTCTTGGTGACCCCATCGGGTGAGTTCCACGTGTATTTATGGTGGTCGCCATGAATGAATAATGTTCCTCCGATGGTAAGGTCGTGGTTCTGACAAAACTCGATAACTCGCTCCTCATTCTCGTTGCACACTCCAAGTTCCTGTGTACCCATATGCCGCTCGCGGTTAGTGTTAACACGCCCAATCTTTGCATTCAGGTCCCCCATGACGATGACGATGTCTTGCTTTTTTATGCTCCTAAGGGTGGCGTTGAGGGCATTGTAGAAGTCGTCCTTGTTGATGCATTGGTTGGGGCGTAGCACTGGATAATGGAGATCTTCCGGGATCCCGCTTCAACTCAAGAGTTGAAGCGGGTACACATGATCCGGTCTGAAATCGGTTTCCAGTCCAAGCGGCTATTCTTAGCTGCATTAGAAAGGAGGAGCCCCACGCCATACTCGCGCACATCTTCCTCACTTTCTTTACCTGAATACAGCAAAGTCAAGCCTCCGGACGTTCTCAGCTCACCAAAACCATTTCTCCTCACTTCGCTTAGACCGAGTATCTGTAGGTTGTAGCTAAGCATTACTGCTTCTGCTTGGGCTAGTCGGCTGTCATCGCTAAGCGTGCGTACGTTCCAATAAGCAATTCGTGTCCCTTTTTCATGCCAAAAGTCGTCGGTGAAAGAACGGTCCGGTTTCTATCTATTTCGGTTTCAGGAATCAAATTATTGTCGGGCAAGCGGGTGATTGGCCTACTGTGCCTTAATCCGATAGCGGAGCTGCCGCCTTAGAGCCTTCGGATGTGCTCGGTTTTATTTCGGGTATCCTCCCTAGTGAGACGATTCTGTTTTAAGACGCAGAATATCCGTTAGCTCAGCTGCAACTCGGGGTGGCGGACGCGCGGCGGCGCGGTTGCAGCAGGTCCCAGGGAGAACGACGGGGACGTGGATGACTCGGACTGGCTAGGGCTCTGCTTTATACGGTACACCGCCACGAGTACAGCTGAAGGTATTTTTGGCATTTTATAGGTAATGCTGTTCTCACCAACAGCGATTCCCACCAAAACAAACCCTAGCTTCTCTCCCCAAGATGATGATGGTAACGACATTCATTTTTTTTTAATACCGGGCTTCCATTAAAATTTAATTTAAAACGTTACATGTATTCCTCAGCGGACACTTAAGTGGAAATCCATCAATTTCCTGCGCTATCATTCGCTTGTGACAAATGAGGGGTTGTTTGATTAATATGCTGCAGCTAGACCTATGTAAATGCGGGAAAAACATCCAGTAGTTAGTATCTTTGGTACTCATTTTGTTGGCGTCAATAATTACTTCTGTCATCCTGGTCTGTAGATACGGGTGGTCAGGAACGTTAATAATGATAGGATATTTTTCTACGCCAACTTCATCATCATCATCATGATCCACAGTCTGACGTCACGCACTGCTGAACTTAAGCCTCTTTTTTCGTGTGCCACCATATGGTTGCACCAGGATGGTACCCGGGATGGCAACAATGTCATCTGCCCATCTCGCTGCCGGACGATAAAATAGAATAGAATATACTTTATTGTACACCATTAAAGTTACAAATCTCTTTTACAAGAAAAACTTATTTATAAGATTACAAAGGTGATGTTATCACTGACAGCGATATCTACAACCGACAACCTACAACAACCTTTGGATGGACTGAAAGAACATAGAATAAAAAAGGGGGAAGCCTGCATGTTTACATAAATATATATAAAATAATATTGTCATATTAAATACTATACATCCACGGTCTGTTACCTTTCACGCCTAAACCACTTTACGTAATTCAATGAAATTTGGCAAGGATAAGTTAGATGGCATCCTAAGGAAGGATATATGCAACAAATTTTTTTGCGCGCCCGCTATTTGCTGTATTGCAGCCACCATTAAAAACATCACACTAATATTATAAAGGCGACAGTTTGTGTGTGTGTGGTTGTATGTTTGTTACTTCTTCACGCTCAAACAGCTGGACAGAACTAGATGAAATTTGGCACAGAGATACAGTATAGTCTGGAATAACATATAGAATACTTTTTATTGCGGGAAAATGTTCCCTTGAGATAATTCTCGACATTAACGGGGGCGAAGCCGCTGGCAGAAACTAGTTCAAAAATATTCTTTGACAATTTGTATGGCTTTGGGACTGTAGCTCCAACCGTTTGACTGTAAAACCTGTGTGACAGACGACGGATAGAAGGACACATGAGTGACAGCAATAGGGCTCCGTTTGGACTCTTCGGGTACAGAACCCTAAAAAGAAAGTTTTAGGTATTGTTGATACGAGTAAAAAGGTCGCTGCATCCGTTACATTCTGGACGGAATAAAAAATATTGTTTCATATATTATAAAATGAAAGGAAAGAGCATACGTCACGGGTGTGTGGACGGGACGGCGAAAATTCTATTATACATGCGTAAACACTCGCTTTTTCCCATGGAGTAGGCAAAAACTACAAAAGAAAGAAAAAGGGTTTTTTAGTACAGGCACCTGCAACATTCCTTACACGCTCGTTTTGCTTCGTTAAAATTCAAAAATCAATCAATAAAATGAAAATGTACGTACATATCATTTAAAAATAGTTTGGATAACACGAAACCGAATCCGATTTTTTTATCGAGGTCAATTTGGAATGATTTTAAAGCAAAAAATTAAATTCGAAGAAAAAGCACACATTCTTAACTACAAAAAAAATAATTTGCTCTTGCAAATGCGAAATGTTTAAATGCTGCGACGGTTATGGCAAAAAAACGGATATTAATCACAATTAGCGATCCCTAGCGCCTTAACGCTATATTATTCAGGACAATACGTAATAAAAGAGCTTAAACAACATATAAGCCTCTTGGAGTAATGAATACTATAGCGAACTGGCTGTTATCACCAAGTGTTTTTAGAGAAAAAGAAAATCACGGGAAAAGTATAAAAACAAGAGGCTTATTAATTTATATCTGAACTTTATGAGGAAAATTAATTTACATAGTCAAGTTGTTTTTAATAATTGTGTGATTTACATAATACAGACAATGAAGAAAGAATAGGAACAAGCCAGTCACACTATTTCCAACCTGTGCGAATTCTGAAAGTCTATCAATAGTCGCATCCACCAGAAAAGCGGATGAATGAAGCTCGAGGAATCGCTGCGAATTGATTCAATTCTCTTGAGATCATGGCTTGGAACGACATTAATCAAATGGGAACAAAGGAGAAGAATGTCTCAAGTTCTCTTTTCGATTTTTTTTTCAAATTCTACGGTCACCTGTTATCCTTGGGTTGTGTACCCTGACAAAAAGACAAAGTTAAAAGTCTCGTGTTTGTCTGTAATGAATATAGAGAAGCATGGGTTTCTTCATGGATACCTTACAGCAATGCTGCCTAGAATACACACTCAAGGGTATAAATTATACTACGTTCAAAATCTTGCAGATACGAAAGAACTTGTATTAAAAGTTACTGTGGTTACTGTTACAGTGAAAAAACAAAACATTGAAAATACGTTAAAGCATACCGAGAGCGCTGGCGTTATATACAAATGATCAAATAGAGAAACCAAAAATGAATTTTGTATCGAGAACTTCGTACCATAGCCGTATCTTCTCTGCACAAAATGTTAGTAAAAATGTTACACGACTTTTGTAACTACACAGAGTATTTAGCGAACAAGCCATAGAACCAACACAAGAACAGCTCACATCTCATATTTTTGGAGAAAATTTTTTGTTTTTTTCAACGAACATTTAAAAAAAGAATTGGCCAAATTGGTCCAGGCGTTGTTGAGTTATGCGCTTACTAACACATTTTGCGATTAATTTTTATATTATAAGATGAATTTTTTGTTTCAAAATCTTGGAAAACAAAAGAATGAGAAGCCACAAATATGACGCCTATGGGGGAGGCCTATGTCCAGCAGTGGAGAGCACTGCTGGACATAGGCCTCCAAAGTGAGTGAGAAGCCACCAGAGTCAGCTCTTTTTTACAAAATTTCGTTCATTTTTTTTTTCTTCTCTTTGGCCTATGTACTAAAATTGGTTGATAATGTTTATTATTGCGTATATTTTTTATGTGTTTTACTAACAAATATCAATCTTCTGTTTATATATATCTGTTTTTTTTTCTGTGATATTCTCAAATTTTTCCTTATAACTTAATTTTACAATAACTTGATTTTGCGGTCAAATGCGAAGCACAGAAGAGTTTGGACGGCGTATATTCTGCATTTGATACGGAACTATAAATGTGCGAAGTCCGACACGCATTCGGCCGGTTTTTAGTCTAGACGTTTCTTTAGTGATGAGGATGATTATTTGTAACAAGTTCAGCTATTAAAATAATAATTTTCAACACAGCAGCAGACTGGTGCATAAATACTAATACCAAATACTAGAACAGTTCCGGAACTCCAGCACGTAGCAACTGCAACTGCTAAGATCGTACAGGAGCACACTTTTGAAAGATAAATGATTTAGTTCGCGGAACTAATCCCAACTCTAGTGCCAATGTTCAAGTCAATTGGAACTTTTAATGGATGTTTCCTGTGCATGCAAACTGCTGACTGCAACGAGGCAGTTCCAGTAACATCACTTGTTAAGTGAATGAGAAACTGTCGATGATATATAGAAAGGAAGTGGCAGTTATTGATCTTGTAGCTAAATAATAACAGCAACAAGGGTCGATCTTCAAGGTTAAGCAACGCTTGAGGTCGGTTCGTGGATTGGTGACCGCCCATCACACAGCTAGACTCCTCCTTATTCGGAAAGCACGTTAAGCAGTTTCTCCCGGCTGCCATTTATAAAAATCTGGCAACAGTCTTGCCGAAGGGTATCGCGCTACCCAGTTACTGGGTTGAGTTGGTGCCTATCTGGGTAGTCGTTCTGCCTAAAAAACTGTGAGTCAGCTGCATCTGGTCGAACTGGCCAATCCAAGAGGGCTAGGTAGACTTATGCCATTACTGCTTAAACATGGTTTCGGTCATATAGGCGCTACGGATGGGTCGAATGTAGGTTAATCGGGCAGTCCAATTTTCGAACACTTTACTCCATACAAATTTTAGTTCACCTCAGATTTTTTTTACCATAATTGTTAAATGCGGATAACTTAACAGTTCTACGAATCTTTCTAATCCAGTATTGTTCTTTTATTAGATATTTTCTTGGAAAACTTTCCAGTGGAACAGTCACCTTGTAAAACTTCATAGAAAAATAATATCACGACTGTTTTTCCCTGACGGGTAAGGCAGTGGCCTAGTCCTATAGTACATACCTATCATCTAAACACATTGCCAAAACAGATGTTTTTTTTTTTTTTTTTTTTTTATTCGTTATAGGCTCGCGTTTGACCACTATCTCGCCTGATGTTAAGCGATGATATGGTCGAAGGTGGAGCACGCTTGCCTAGAAGTAACCTATTCACTCTTGACTTGAAGACCCCTAGGTTGTAGCTATCAGGAAACAAGGACGCTGGCAGGGAGTTCCACTCCTTAGCTGTACGCACAATGAAAGTATTTTCAAAACGCTTTGTGCGTATGGGTGGGATATCTACCATGTACCGATGGCACATTGCCGTACGTCTTGTAGTCCGATGATGGACAGGGCTTGGCGAAATCAAATTGAGCAGTTCCGTCGCGCACTCCCCGAAATGTAACCGATAAAAAACCGACAGGCTGGCAACTCGGCGTCGATGTTCGAGGCTCTGGAGCTTTGAGGCGACCAGTGCATCGTTGCCAATAAGCCTTTTGGCCCGTCTGTCAATCGACTCAAGTGCATCAAGCTGGTATTTGGCAGATCCATCCCAGAGGTGAGAGCAGTACTCCATGCATGACCGAACTTGCGCTTTATACAAGTTGAGCAGCTGTTCAGGCCTGAAGTACCGTCTCACCTTCGCAAGGATCCCCAACTTTTTTGCAGCCAATTGAGCCTTTGACTCAATGAATGGACCAAAATTGAGGGTCGATGTTAACGTAACACCAAGAAGTTCGAGATGGTCCGTCATCGGCACGGTTACACCACGGAAGGATAGAGCCGGGTGGAATTGGCTCTTTTTTGCGGAAAAAAGACACGCCTGGGTCTTAGCAGCATTGAAACTGACTAGATTGGCATTGCCCCATTCGGAGACTGCCTCCAAAGACAGGTTCAAGCGCTCAACCATGGCCTCCCGAAGAGACCGGACTTGAGGCCCAGTAGCCCGTGCGCCAGATACGTATCTCTCAGCAACAGTGCTGTCGTCTGCATACCCAAAGGTTCCGGGTTTTAGCAGGTCATTAATGTGCAGCAAGAACAATGTTGCCGAGAGCACTGACCCCTGAGGGACTCCGGCGTTAATACCTAACTGACCGGACGAGCAACCATCGATAACCACTCGGATGGACCGATCCCTCAGGAAGTCTGCAATTCAGTCACACAGACCACTAGGCAGACCGAAGGAAGGAAGCTTACCAATAAGGCTCTCGTGCCAGACCCTGTCAAAGGCCTTCGATATGTCAAGGGAGACAGCAAGCGCCTCCCCGTGCTTCTCGATGGCCTCACTCCAGATGTGAATGGCATACGCTAGAAGATCCCCAGTTGACCGGTTTCGGCGTAAGCCGTATTGTCGGTCACTAAGGAGGTCGTTGTCTTCTAGGTATGCCAGGAGCTTTTTATTCAATACACGTTCCATACTCTTACAGAGGATGGTCGTTACTGATATGGGTCTGTAGTTGGCCGGGTCCGCTCGACTACCCTTCTTGGGCACGTTTGGGAACTACCCAAAGGTGATGATATCGACACTGAGTATCGGTCTGGATCAGTTGTCAGCAGAAGGTCCAAGCAATTGGCTGTATGTGAATCTACATCTGGCACCCTCGTAGCCCCTTGGACCAGCTGGGTGAGATTAAGCGCAATCGAAAGATTTCGCATCTCTCGTCCAGCATGGTCAGTGCACTGGAATAGGAAGAGCCACTCCTGGTGGTGGGCATTAAAGTCCCCCAGTAACACTAGTTGGGCGGAGGGGTACCGTAGCTGAGCCACATCTGCCGCCTCACTCAGGTACTGTGTGAGCCTGGTTGTCTCCAGATCACCGCTATGCGATCGGTAGACACAGGCGTAGATGATCTTATCCAGACCTGTGTCCACCAGGGCCCATAGCACTGAGTAATTTGAGTCTTCAAGATCACGGAGACGCCGATAGCAGATGTCGTCCCGGGCGTACATGCATACACCAGCGCGTGGCTTGAACATGTGCTCCAGGGTAAACCCTGGGTAAGATAGGTACGCCACGTCTGACGGGCATCCGATCTGCGTCTCCGTAAGGAACAAAAGTGCTGGTTTCTCAGTCACAAGGTGGTGATGGACTGCGACAAGGTTAGAGTGCAGACCTCGGATGTTGCTGAGGTGCACCTTATGTGAGAGTGAGTGCTGCCGCTGTTCAGCTTTTTTTCTATTGTTCCTTGGCATTATTGTTGCGAGTGAAAAGGAGGGAGAGGAGAAGGAAGTGAGATGAGGTTCCACGCTTGCAACCTATAGACACGCGCCGATAGTACGCCATCATTGGGGGACTGGTCTGGAGACTGCGGGGACGCCCGAGCCCCCCCAGGAATGTCCATCGGGCACTCTCGTCTGGTCGCCAACCAGCACGATGGCGCATTCCGGGATTTTTCGTCAGTTGGCGGGGCAGCCTTTCATGTGGGGCTGGCACACTACTTGGGCCCCCAACTACCTGCGGTCGGCCAGCGGCGCACCGTGCCTCGGATCCCGCTACCCTCCGCGACCAGTCTCCCGATACGTCCATAACAGCGCGAGTCAGGCCGGCCTGCCTGCAGTGGAACAACTATCTCGACCCAACTCCTCTAGTGGCTGCACCGAGCATCATACCGGAACACGACTAGGCCGCTTGGCGGTACGTCTTTGCCCGGTGGGTGGTCGCAAGCCTTCGGCCGAAGCCTACCACCAGTTTGTCACCTGATTTGCACCACCCGGGGACCACGTGTAGGGAATCGAATGGGGTACACTCCTACGGACGTGGGTGACTCAACCCCCATATAGATGATGAGGAAATCCCATGTAAATCGAGGGAAATCCTCAAAGTTTATAGGCGTACATGTAGCGATTTTGATATATTCGTCAACATGCCAAGCATTTGTATTCAGAAAGTATCATTTGGTGAAGTGGAACTGATGAGGAAGACCACAGATGGCCACTGGAACCTCTCAATGAGAATTATGTTTTGGGTAAGTATAAGATATCTCAATTAGTTAAATGACTGTGATGAAAGATAATTGAAATAAATGGTTCTAATGAAAATGGTACCATAGAAGTGATCTGGTGATGAAGCCTTAAGGTACGCTCCGGAACGCCGTAATAAAACAATGTATCCCAGTCGTGTTTAGGTTTGCTAGAATTGTTATGAGAAGCCCTTCGGTTATAAATACTTGTACATCTTTGACAGCTCATAACTCGGAAACGTGACGCTATACGAAATTTTGCCCATCACGCCGTGAATAGTGTTTTATAATCCCAAAGGAACATTAAATCGGGATGAAAATACTATAATCTATCTCTGTGCCAAATTTCATCTATATCCGTTCAGCCGTTCTGGCGTGATTCAGTTACAAACATAAAAAATTGGATGCATGATTTCGCATTTATAATATTGGTATGAAGTATGTAAAAGATTTATGTATAATAATAATATAATAATAAAAAATATTTATTTATCTCGACATTAAAATACAGTGACTATCTTAATACGTAACCATATAAGAAGGGTGTCTGAGATAGGTAAGGCCCTGTGTTACAGATCCCCCATTTTTTACATAAAGGAATAATTAATCATGAAATAATTTGTGTGTAGTCTTTACAAAATCGAAATTTAAGTTTAAAGTAGAATACAATTAAATTAAATTAAAATTCAATGAGAATTAAATTTAAGGAGAATTAAAATCAAAATCAAAGAGAAATGAAATATAAAAATTCAGTGAAAAATATACAAAAGAAGTAACATTATCACTGAAAGTATGAACAAACAAAAAGTACCTATGTAACTAAAAAAAAATAAAATAAAATTATAAAACAAATTGATGATCTATCGAATTATATGAAAGATTTATGCGTGGCCGCCACTTTGAAAAAAAAAACAAAATGGCGGATGGCACCTGGGACAAAAGATATAAGCCCTTTACGGTTTATGGATTTTTCCTTTACTTGGACTATGAGGCATGCTTCTTGCAATTCATGATTCTAAGATAACGGGCAGGACTCTATAGGTTATAACTCTCAAATATGCAGCATAATCGGCCGTATCTTTTGATTGCGTTTATTTAGAAGATTGATTATTTCACAGTTCCAAGGGATTGCAGACGTGAGTGTTTTGTTTTAATTTTAATTGGATACCTCCACTCGTTGCTAAGACAAAAAAGTCTTGACAGAGGGACAAACAGGCATTTTTTATGAAGGTACAAATTTACATTTAAATAGATTTAAATTCTAGGTCAACGGGAAGTATAATATAGGACACTTTCTTGCTTTCTCAGATACTCAGATCATATGAATAAAGATTACCATGTTAGCTATTTGGTTATAGGAACAGATGGGCACGATGAACACTTAAAATTAAGCACTTGAACCAAAATCGTGTCTTTGCCTTTCCACGGTCATCATACAAACTACAAGGATAACCCTGTACAAAAAATAAGTACCTGGGCGACCGAGCTCTGCTCGAATGCAAATAGAGAAAACGATGTTTTCTAAAAATTAATACTAGATCAATTTATCGCCTCCGAAACCCCCTGCAAACTAAATTTTATGAAAATCTTTGGAGCCGTTTCCGAGATTCAGATTATATATATGACGGAGGTTAGCTTTGTTCCTATATATTAATCGTATACCTTATACGATTAATAATTAGGAACAAAGAAATATTGCTTGTAAACTTATTAATTCAGTTTTGTTTAATTGGCAACATTTAGCTTCTGATTCAAACCTCAGTTCGATTTTATTCGATTAGCAACACTTTATTCTTCTTATGTCAAAATACTCGATTCTGATTGGATGTTTTAAAAGCGGTAACTTGCCAGATGAGTTCTTTAGCCAATAAAAAGCAGGTGTGTCTATATGGGCACACTGAGTGGGGTCTTTTCCGCCATGTTTTTCGTGGAGTTAGAAAAAGAAGCGCGCGGACGCGCGTTTCGGAGTTATAAAGAGTTGTGAGGAAAAGAGTTGAGAAGTGAAGTAGCCAAAAAGTGGCGTGTATAAACTTGAAAAAGTGTGGTTTTTGTTGAGAGAAAGCGAAATGCTTGGTGACCGAATCCGCTGCTTTGTTAAAATTGGACCAAGGAATATCTCAATGGCATTAGTTACCTGCTACTTGCTTTGTGCCAGCATTAAACCCAACATGACGCCCACGAGACCCAAGAGAGACATGGAGCATGAACTCGAATTTATTGAGGAGAGTCCTCATTTCCGACATATATATATGCAAGAATTGCTCGTTTAAAGGTATAATATAATCAGCTACTCATTGATCTTCACGTGTATAGAAACCTTCCCTTTATGAATCAAGAGGTATAGGCACGTAAACCGCAGTATGTACTTACACTAGGTACTATAGGTTTTCAAATGTTACGCAGCCTCATCGCTTCTCGTGTATATCACTTTCCGCGCTCCATAGCGCACCGAAGTGCCTAGTTGATCGTATCAAGAGCTACGCACATATCGATTGCTACAAGAGCTATCCGGTAGATAACACATTACTTTGTTAACGTTACCTTACTCTTTGCACATTACATGCGCTGTTTATGTGTGTACAGTGCTCTTAAATTTGGTGACTGGCATGTCCAAATTTCTGAGAACCAAAAATTCGAAGACGTGTTACATCCACCAACAACGCACTTGATCCACGGTGTGGATTATGACCCATTCCTTCTCACAGAGAGGAGGCCGGTAGCCCAGAAGTGAGCACGTAAAAGGCCGATTATTTATTTGAAGTCAAAGGCTTTTAAACTGTCATCAAGAAACGCGTACCTTGCTGACCAATATTTTTTAACTGCGGTTTACTCTATTTTTCAAAGGTTTTTTTCTCCCTGACTAGCCCACAAGAAACCCTACATATTTAATGAAATAATATTTCAAAAGTAAGAAAGCATTTTGTTATTGTTTGTAGCCCTAATATTTTTCAAAATGTCAGCTTAAGGTGATATATACGCCCCAATGTAACGCAGTACTGGCCGTGCGCCCGCTCGGTGCCAAAATATCAAAATTGAACCTCCTTTTGAACAGTTTTGTTTGCAAAATATTATTTGATTTACATATGCTATGTTAGGTATGAAATAATTCCAGCCATCAATTTTTCTGTATAAATATATTTTTAAACATCCAAGTCGTTTTGGAGGAGTTTCCAAAAGTTGCGAAAAATATCGTCTTGTTAATAATTTTTTTAAAGCAAAACTATAAGTTACACGAAAAAACCTTGTGTTCAAAATTATGTACATGAATCAATAATAAATATATATTTTTTTCAAACCTTTTAACCTAGCTGTTACTGAGGAGTATGCTTTAGAAAGTTACCGTTTTTCGGCACTAAAGCGTATGTAGGCCCTTAAGGCGATATATACACCCAAATGTAACGCAGTACTGGCCGTGCGCCCGCTCGATGCCAAAAATTCAAAATTGAACCTCCTTTTGAACAGTTTTGTTTGCAAAATATGATTTGATTTACATATGCTATGTTAGGTATGAAGAAATTCCAGCCATCAATTTTTTGTATAAAAATATTTTAAACATCCAAGTCGTTTTGGAGGAGTTTCCCAAAGTTGCCAATAAATATCGTGTTGATAATTATTTTTTTAAAGCAAAACTATTAGTTACACGAAAAAACCTTGTGTTCAAAATTATGTACATGAATCAATAATAAATATATATTTTTTTCAAACCTTTTAACCTAGCTGTTACTGAGGAGTATGCTTTAGAAAGTTACCGTTTTACGGCACTAAAGCGTATGTAGGCCCTTAACACAATTTACAGTGGCCTGAGTCGGCCACAGACAACCAATATTTTCGTGCATGAAAATGTCAAAGAAAATTTTATCGGCCCATAAACGCATGGAATTTTTATAAGAAAATTTATTGACTTATTTATACTAAGCATTGGCCTTTCCCGAAGCTCAGTAAATAACGATAGAATGACAATTTTTTTATTTTATTTTATTTTATATGGGTTTGCTCTTGACTCTAGTCTAAGTCATAGGTGACAGAGACAGAGTCGACGATGGAGTGAGCTTACCCAGAAGGAGCCTGTTGACTCTTACTTTGAAGAGATTCGGGTTGAATGCGTTCGGAAACACAGACGCAGGTAGTGAGTTCCATTCATTCGCTGTGCGCATTATGAAGGATGTTTGGAAGTATGTTTCAGAATTGGGATAATATTCGTTTCAATCTTAGTTTGCCTTTTATAAATATTTATTTCAAAATTTCAATTTTGTTTCACACTCACAGAAAGAAAGGTACTTGAATTTTCAGTAAATAATAAATTCAGTATATAATAAATATTAATACGTTAAAGTCAATTGATAAAGGACTTCTGTTGTAACAAAATTCAAATGCTGCACTTTTTCTTTTTATTTCTAAAGCGGGTTCGAGTTTGTTTTCTTTTAGTAGTTCAGAAGCGAAAAATCACCCGGGAAGCTTTGGGTATGCAGACGATAGCACTGTTGCTGAGAGATACGTATCTGGCGCACGGGCTACTGGGCCTCAAGTCCGGTCTCTTCGGGAGGCCATGGTTGAGCGCTTGAACCTGTCTTTGGAGGCAGTCTCCGAATGGGGCAATGCCAATCTAGTCAGTTTCAATGCTGGTAAGACCCAGGCGTGTCTTTTTTCCGCAAAAAAGAGCCAATTCCACCCGGCTCCATCCTTCCGTGGTGTAACCGTGCTGATAATGGACCATCTCGAATTTCTTGGAGTTACGTTAACATCGACCCTCAATTTTGGTCCATTCATTGAGGTAAAAGCTCAATTGGCTGCAAAAAAGTCGGGGATCCTTGCGAAGGTGAGACGGTACTTCACGCCTGAACAGCTGCTCAACTTGTATAAAGCGCAAGTTCGGTCATGCATGGAGTACTGCTCTCACCTCTGGGATAGATCTGCCAAATACCAGCTTGATGCACTTGAGTCGATTGACAGACGGGCCAAAAGGCTTATTGGCAAATATGCACTGGTCGCCTCAAAGCTCCAGAGCCTCGAACATCGACGCCGAGTTGCCAGCCTGTCGGTTTTTATCGGTTACATTTTGGAGAGTGTGCGACGGAACTGCACAATTTGATTCCGCCTAGCCTTTTCCATCATCGGACTACACGACGTACGGCAATGTGCCATTGGTACATGGTGGATATCCCACCCATACGCACAAAGCGTTTTGAAAATACTTTCATTGTGCATACAGCTAAGGAGTGGAATTCCCTGCCGGCGTCCTTGTTTCCTGATAGCTACAACCTAGGGGTCTTCAAGTCAAGAGTGAATAGGTTACTTCTAGGCCAGCGTGCTCCACCTTCGACCAAATCATCACTTAACATCAGGTGAGATAGTGGTCAAACGCGAACCATGAATAAAAAAAATAAAAATAAAACTTCTTATAAGGGAATTATAAAAGTACAGGGAATAAGGAATTAATAAAGGTAGAGCGGATTTCACTTCGAGCAAGTCAAAAGTGAGTCGTTATACACGTGAATATACCACGGGATACAACTTGTTACGGAGGGTGGGCTTCGAAACAAGTACGTATGTACAATACAACGTACATAAATATGTAATAATAATATCTTCTTTCATTTGGCGCTTATTGCGAAGCTGTGCGATCGGCGCAATAATCAGAAATCAATTAAGCACCAACGATATTCGGATAATATCATTATCTTTCACTTTTTCCACCCCGACTAACAGATATAATGAGCTTGCCCGGAACTCTCTTTGTTCCAGCGTTTACATTGTACTCTTTCCTTATTGTGATAATAACGGAATAATACGCATAAAAGTCCGTAATTACATTTCAGGTATTATTTGACCTCTTAAATGTATCATCATCATTTCAGCCGAAAGAAGTCCGTTGCTGATCATAGGCCTCACAAATGTCGCCACATTAAACGGTCCTGACCGTCTCGCGTCCAGCGGATTCCCGCAACATTCAACATCACCAAGTCTTCGGTGCATCAGTTAAATGTGTGATCTATATTTTTTGTTTCTGTAGTCGGGCAAGAATAGGTAAGGCCGTAAATCAAAAGTTAGAGGCGCGGCACCGAGCGGCTATTCTTCAATACTTCCCCGGAGAACACGCGCACTACATAAGTAATTCCTGACTGAATATTTCCTGTGTTTCGCCAACAAAAAAAAAGGGGCGCGCCCTCGAGGCAAAAGTTTCCGTGAAAACGTCGTTTTGAAGATGATATTAGATGATGGACTTTTTTAATTACCCAAGACGTATAACTCACCTCAAGGCTTTATCTATTTACGATGAAAGTGACACAGTATAAGTATATCACATTATTTAAATTCCGGCGTCCTTTAACTTCCAAGTATCTTAACGCAAGATAAACGGAAGCCATAATACTTGTAACGGCAACGTTATATAAGAGCGGGATTATCAAAAGACTTGAACAACTATTTTCACGAGTTAAGTAAAGAGTAAAAGGCATCTATTAGTAAAAAGGTACCGAGACAAAGGAACTAACGACCGTCGCCGCGGTAATTAATGAATTCACTGTCTTTTTAATTTCACCTCGAGCAAATATTAATTGGGTTTGTACCTGTTTAATGTGGAATTTGCTGAAACTTCCGCGTCAACTCTTTCAGGTGTCAGGATAAATTCGTTAATAGATGATCGATGGACTGTCGTGATTCGGCATTTTATCAAAAATTCGAGAGAATATATTAGGAACGTTAGCGAGTGATGCCTCGTTCACCTTCGTTAGTTATTAAAAAGACTTTATACAGATTTGATACTCACATTTTTTGAAGAAAATCTGATACGGGCGCCCGTATTGTTTGGGTTTTGGTTGCAAGAATAATTTCTAGGTTTCCCATAATCTGAGCAGTACGAGCAGTGGTAGCAAGGTTATAGCGCCGAGTTACGTGTTGCTTTATTTTTTTGTTCTTTTTTTTATCTCATTTGTTTGAACCAAAACAGGCTCTTTACTTGTTTGTTACTTATTTAATCTCCACTGCGGCTGCCCAGATTATGATGTTGGAACATCTTGAGAAAACCAAAAAAATTATGTCGTATCGCATCGCATCCTTTACACAGACAGGCAGGTGGTCTGGTGCCTCAGCAGTAAACACAATGTTGTAGGAGGATTACATACTATTATAGAGGTTTCACCTAGACATAATCATCATTCAATTATGAGACAGAAATTGATGTGACAGTCACAGACACACATTCCAAAAATCGAAATTAATTTGGATTGTTGTATTATATTTGTGGTTGTATTATATAAGTTACGCAAACAAATGCACCTGTGTTTGGTCTATAATAAGTACTAGCTGTGCCCGCGGCTTCTTTCGTTTGCTGCCTACCCTACCTTTCCAATACATGTCAATACCTACCGTACAGGACCTACCATACCTACCAGGTTTTTTTTTTGCTTGAGAAATGCTCATGCATACTGCGGCACCACGGGGAGATAGCGCAGTTATGTGGAACTCCAATCCACTAAATTCCGAGTGTCCTTCTGTGCCGCTTATGGCGGGAACACGGGCACGCGTTAGCACACACCGCGAACGCGCCGCTTCTGACCGTTACCAGACCCTCCTCTGGGTGGTATCCCCAATACCGGCGCACCAGAACACATTGCACGTCGTGACCACCCCCGAAACCACATTCGCCAGACGACCCCGTGTATGGCACATGTTGTCCACCAGTGATGAGTCAGGTTAGTGGCCACTTTTAGGCCGTAGGGGATAAGGAACTGCCCTGTAGCCCCACCGCGTCCGCCATCAGACGTAAGCGACCCCGTAAAGGCCACGAAAGGTAGGGAGAGCGGAAGGGAAGCTTCATACGACACCAAGCCTCAGAAAATTACGTCAAATGCACAACGCCATCTATTGAATATGGAGTTCAACTGTTTGCATGTGTTGTGATATTTTTTATTCTTCTTCATCGTGTCGATGATTCCATTTTCAGATTTTAAATTAAATGTTGTGCTTCGACCAGAACTCAGCCACGTCGACAGCCCTAGCGTTGGCCTCGCACAGGTCCTTCATGGTGCAGGTGTTTGTGCACAGAGAGCAGGACAACAGATGGGCCATCGTTTGTGGTGTGGTTCCACAGTCACATTGTGGCTGATCGGAGTACCCCCATCTGACCAGTTTGTACCTACAGCGGCCCACTTGGCTTCGCAGCCTATTTAGGGATTTCCAGGTATGCCAAGGCAGTTTATGCCCTGCTGGGAGCTTTTCTGCAGGATCCATATAGTCAGTTGGAGGGGGGTATTTGAGGAGCCACAATTTTCTACGCGCTTCGCGAGGGCTGTTGTCGTATGTTGTTTTAGCCGACTTAAGGAAGCTGTTTCGACTCTTTAGTCGCCCCCGTGATTGTTCCGCGTTGTATTGTAAGGTGGCGGTTATAGATCCCCTGCTTGTGCTTTTCGGAGGAACAGGCAACTTCCCTACGGACCTCCGGAGAGGCTATTCCTGCCAGCGGGTATAATGCAGCAAGTGGAGTTGGTTTAAGGCACCCAGTTATTATTCTGCACGTGTCATTAAGGGCTAAATCTACTTTTCGGGTATGAGCGGATCGATGCCACATTGGGCAGGCAAATTCGCCAGCCGAGAAGCAGAGTGCTAAACCAGATGTACGAAGGACGTGAGGGGAGGCGCCCCAGGAAGAGGATGTGAGTCGACGAAGCAAGTTGTTACGTGTGTTAACCTTGAGTTTAGTACTATCGCAGTGGCTTTTGTAAGTCAGTGAGCGGTCCAAGGTAGCGCCCAGATAGACAAGATTGTCATTGTGTTTAATGTCAGCACCTTGCCATTGGATGTTTAATTTTCTGGCAGCCTGACGATTTCTCAAGTGGAATGAGCACGACTACGATATTTTTTATTGAACACTTTAAATTCATGTATCTTTAGATTGCGATGACATAAAAACTTAGTAATACTTCAAGTTACGCACAATTTTTGTGTATAAAAGTTATCTACGAACAGAAGAACTAAACAGACAATCATATAAACAGACAAAAAATTCAAAAATGCAATAAATGGGTTCTATTGGTTATCCTTTTACATCCCGGCAATTTTTTTTGGAAATATTTTCGATGTATAAAACGACTTTTCTACATATTTATTATATTGATGATTGATTGCTAACATGCAAATTCACTAAATCGCCATGGATTTGAGTCGCGTCACCCACCGGTCGCTCGCTCCCTTTTTTCCAGCGAAGAGAGCACTAGATTTTAACAAGTTTTGCTCCAAGAGTCTCCAACAGCAATTATTACTATCCACCGTTGACTTCTGTGAAGTGAAATTCCACTTATAAGTTTTAATTGTTCATTTTACAACGAAACTGTTATGAAGAATATGAAGTGGGTGTTTAATTTAAACTATTTATAGACATGACACCTTTCTCAGTAATAGACTTTAAAGCCTTTTGTACTAAAGGCGAGCAATAGTCAAGTATTTTCAAAGTCTTCCATTGCCGAGTCGGTTGCCGAGAGTTTATAGGAAAAGTTTGCCGATGCGCTGGCACAGTGAAATATTCAACTTGTTAGAAAACCGCACGCGACGACGCCGTCGTGAAAATGAACGAATCAATAAGTCGTCTACGTGCGACTATTGTGCCACTGGTTAGTGGCTGATTAGTTTAGTGCCACTTTTTTACATTTTCAGGACAATGAATGTTCTATCTAAAGCGTCTAGGTTCGAGATTTAATTGCCCGATAAGAAAGAAGTCTACTTAATTGCGCAATGAAATAAGATCGAAAAGAAAGGGTGAACAGGATAAAGAAAAAAATATTTCCATGTTGCTGAAGCTAAACTGTGGGAAGCTCGTTATTATTCATTGTTATTCGGCTCTAAAGGGCAGTAAACAACAAATCGATATCGCAGCGAAAATTGGCTGGAATAAAATAGATTTTTATGTTTTGTTGGTTTCTTTACTTGTTTACGTGCGAGCGGCGTTTTCAATCCATGTTCAATCAATTTGCATGTAGCCCACATAGACGCGCTTCAGCGACTAACTTCCGAAGGGCTACCCTTTTTATTCTCGAGTTATGTGATTGAACTCATCGGTATTCCTCCCGCAGCTTCTCAAGTTTTATACTTAATAAAAGACACGCACACGGTACAAATAATGCGACGGTCATTTTGTTCAGTAATAACGGTTTTATTCCAACTAAATAAGTTTAAGAGGGAAACGAAGGTCGCGCACCTGAATGAACGGCACGTAATAATTTTATAAGGTTTATTTTTAGATGCTTTTCAGGTTCTCTGGACGAGAAATGTGTGTTTGTATCAAAGGAAAGGCTCTTTCGTGTCATACGTGGAAGACGACTGCAGGTCTCAAACGTTCGTTACGAGAGGAATATTAGCTGTTTCATATGTTAAAAGTTACTGAAGCAACGTACTTACCTACTACTAAAATTTTGAGGGATGAAATTAATGGTTGTGAAGACAGAAAATAATGTCAACAAAACACTGGCAACAACAACGAACTGGGCAGGGTTCCTAACACAAAAATAAACAATAGATCGATGAAAGGAATAAGTCCCGTGGCCGCCCGCTCTCAACTGTAAGCCAGCTTAGTGAACAATTCCTAACACTTTGAGAGAAACAGTTCATGAAGGCACAAAGGTAATAATATCTCGTCTAGGTACATAAACCGCGTACAATTTGCAAAATGGAAAACGAGCCAATTTAAATTTTACGCAACACTCGCTCTCAAAAACGTTTCCTACGGACACGAATTCCCTTTCTACGAACGTCATACGAATGAGCGTAAAAAGGAATTACATAGTAAAGCGATGCTTACTCTTTTACGGCCCAAAGATCGGGCAAATAAAGTTCTTTTTATTGCCCTCAGTTTTACAGCCCTGGTAATAGGTGAATTCGGTGAACTCTGCGTTTGAAATTCCGGAGTGCAAGCCGGGCGCGCTATGCACACTACCTCTATCTTATGTTATTGGCGAACTCTGTCCAGTTTGAGATTGTGGGGTACGTTTTAGAATCAGTAGTGTAGCTGGTTTTATGTAGGTCGGGAATAACTGTTCTGGTGTCTAATTTTATTGAAGCATGCAACTTTCTTGACCTCAGCCCTCGATACGCCACTTTCGCATTTTGTTAAATCCGATAAGACTGGATGGATTGTGTTTCTTATTTGATTAAAACTGACAGGAGGAGCTTGGACTAGTTCAGACTAAGTAAACGACATGTCATTTTGTAATTGCCCCGTTTAAATAAGGTACTTCAGCTGAATTGTATTGCGTCTTGAATTTATGTTATGATTGCACTATTACATGTAATTACCTACAATAGTTTTGTACAATACAAGAACACAGCGCGAAGTACACATCTCGCAAATCTACCGAGCTAGGATGAGTTGAGGAAGTGGATCATTATTCTGCTCGCATGCAGGGAGCTAGGTAATGGTGATGCTACTCCAGCATTACGTCACACCGTTTAGCTCAATAGATTGTTGTCATACATGATGACAACTAAAGTGATGCATCGTTAATAGTCAGATGTGAATTAAAGTAGTGTTATGGAACAAATTAAATTTCACGTTTGAACAACATGATAGGTTTTATTGGGTTTATAATTCTACTGTTTTAACTAAGAAGTTTTGTTGGTTAGCTGATTAAAGGGTTACCAAATGCAACCCATAGCAACTGAATCATTTAATTAAGCAAGCTTCCTAATCGATGATTCACATCAAATATTTGTGAAGGCTAAACTTCAACAAACAAACGGTTGTTGACTCTCTAATAACTAATAGTTTTTTATCATAGTTTAGTTGGATCTGTAATTGTGATCTGTATCCGAGCAGTGCTTACACTGCTCGGATACAGCAATGTTATTTGAAATTATCGAGGCAACATCAGTGAGTGCCGGGGGCGTAATACAGAAATTAAATTCCAGTACTCATTGGTTTCCAACGAGAGCCGTCATAATCAATACAAGAGGAAATAAGTTTGAGCACGAAGTCGCGGCTAACAGGTCAAAGTTCGTTACTTTCTTCTCTCATAGTTTTATCCCAGTTATTTTAGTTTTTAAAATATCGTAGCCAGCAAAGAAAAATTAAATTAGAGGTTTTATTTTGTCGATGTGGGACTGCGGGAGGATGAGACGTGACTAGGGCGACTAGGGCTCGCTAGGGCTTTGTTCACATGGACAAATTGGTGACTGTTTTTTTCACACTATGTGGTAATTTACCTTTGTACTGTGAAAGGGGAGTACCATCCCATTTACAACGGTATTGGGTTACAATAGAGGTAATTATCGAACACAAACTTAACGCGTGTGGTAGTGAAAATCACTGAAATTCTGCCAATTAATATCCACTATTTTAGATAGATACTAAAGGCAGATGTGTTTTTGTTTCCTAATGTTTAGAAACAGACGACTATAGATGAAGCCTATATTTATCAAAGGCATTCCTCGGCAACGGAGTAAAGATATTCCGAATACCGGCAAACAGCTTTTGAGTAAGACATAGGAATCTATTTGACGAAAGTGTTATTGTGCTGCACTTTACATAACATTCAATTTGGCAGAATTCTGCTAACACTGGAACATAGATAATTAATACATTTATTTCAGATATCAAATCCATACATAAAATAAAACACAAATTAAAACATAGAATAACACACACGTACACACACACATAGATAATTGCATATATTTTGGGACTTAGGAATGTATTAATCGATGTAGGTATAATATATCGTTGCTATGTGAGTTTCAACAAAATAAGTCGCTAAAATAAAAAGCTCGTTATAAAAGAAATCAAATTCACGATAGTTTATATTTTTACAATGATGATGATACAACCAAATACCAATGGACACGATCACTCGACCTTAACAGTTGGAAGTCATGGGAGCAGCATTGGAATGATACAGGTTGATATTACCTAACTAGTAACGGTGATCTATTACTCAGTTTCTGAAACGTTTAAAATACGCCTGTGTAGGAACCGGTAATCCCCCTCTTGGCATAATTTTTTCAGGTATAATATTTATTTATTATATACTTTATTGTACATCAAGATAAAAATTAATCAAAAAGACATCTTGTAACAAAAACAAACATACAACAGGCGGCCTTATCGCGAACCGCGATCTCTTCCAGGCGACCAAGAATGGAAAGAGACAGCCTGGACACAATATGGGGTTGCACTTGGTGCAAATTTTACAACAAATAATTAATTTATTTAGAATGTAGATACTAAATACAAAATATAAACTAAACAAAATAAAATAATAGATACATAAATACATACATACAACTAATATACAGACAAGAAAACAATTCAGCTTATACAACATTATGATCACAATGACAAGTAGTGCTCCTTCACAAGTCGCTTAAAAACAGGCAGTGATTGCGCGCGCCTTATAGTCACAGGCAATGCATTCCATAGACGAGTGGCCTGGACAGTAAAAGATTTGTCTAGGAAGGTAGTGGAATGCATTGGCATTTTAAGTTTCATATTATCCGATGACCTAAGAACCTTAAGGTGCGAGTCACACAGAAACTGAAACCGTGTCTTGAGATAAAGAGTGGTAGAAGGAAGAAAGAGAATATTATATAGGAGAGAAAGAATATGAGCATTCCGGCGATGGCGAATTGGCAACCACTTGAGTTTCACACGAAATTCAGAAACATGGTCATATTTGCGCAAACCAAATATGAACCTTATACAAACATTTTAGTTTATCAAGTTGCACTTCAGTGAGGTCAAGATAGCTGGCATCAGCATAATCAAGGATGGGTAGCAGAAGAGATTGTGCAAGCGCAATCTTGGTTGCAGTCGGCAGAAAATATAATATAATATTGTTTGGCATAATGTTTTTGCATAACTTTTATTAGCAAAATAATACTGTGGCATACTCTTTGGCTTATTGCTAAGGTTAGCATAACTGTCATTTAGTCTAACTTGTTTTGGCATAATATGGAGTCGCATAACTTTTTAAGGCATAATATTTATTCGTCATAATAATTTTATATTGAATGTTAAGTTAGGTTAGGTTATAAGGCTTAATCATTATTCATCTACTAATCATGACTAAATCGGATTAGGTGAAAGTGCGACGGGGTGAACCTTGGGCCACACTTGAGCCGAGAACATGTTTTTTTTAACCCCTGATGACAGGGGTGTTATAAGTTTGACGTAGGATCAACTGCAGTCCGTAAACAGTGTTTTAGGATATTTTTATACGTATTATCTTCTTGGAAAGCACTTGAAAGTGTTTTCCAAGAAAGTTTCAAGTCGCGAAGCTTCATAGTGTTTGAGAAAAAATCCAGAAAAACTCCTAAAGTTTCAATAATTTCTAACAATTACGTAATAGAAATCACCACAATAATAAAAATGCTGCAGGTAATGCAAAAAATTTCGTTCGTAGGATGTTTCGTTTTACGTGTCTAAGTGACAGCAGGTTTAATGGTTTTTATGTGCAAATATTATAGCTTTTTACTTTATTTTATTTTAAAATACCTACTATCGTACCGTATTTAACATAGAAGCTAATAATAAAATTAACGAAATAAAAAAAATACAAAAAAAAAAAAAAAAAACTTAATTTACACATTCGTGCTGTTTGTCGCTAAGGAGTTCGGTTATAATATGTTCCATATCTTGAAGACTGCTAAACCGATGTTGATGAGACTTATACTGTTTCCTAATTTGAGAGAAACAATAATCTAGTAAAAAAGAATGATCTCGATCCCGTAAGTTTCGTAGAAATGCGTCGACAAACATACCATACAAACAAACGAACGTACATAGACTTATGAAATTTAGCACATTTCTTAAGAAGCCAATACAGAGTAACATTTTTGAATATTGTGCAATTCCAACAATATAACATACATACGTGTCGACTTGATTACCTCCTTTTTTTTAAGTCGGTAAAAAGTAGCATAACATTGGCCAAAAATATCATTCACCCCTAGATCCATTTAAACGCGCCTTTAGAACAAAATGGTTTTCTCTATGACGCTGGAAAGTGGAAGGTGATGGGCCAGTAATTTATAGTAAGTAAAATCCGTAAAGGAAAGTAGCCGCCTGAGCTGAGTAAGTAGTTCTCGTTGATGTGAGGGCGAGTAACAGTCGAGTTACTACGTGCTAAAAGGTATGGATAGTGAGGTTCGTCATAATTGCTAGTTCGTGGTAAATGGAGCATTTTGGAGCCAACGAAGGAAGAGAATTTGATTTGAGGTTTAATTAATTTTGGGTAAAAATGTTGGGGTCATACGAATTATATTGTTTACGAGCTAGCTTTATAGATCTAACTTAATAGCACACAAAATAAATTCATCGATGCTTTGAAGTTGCAACCTCAGTCATAAAAAGATCTATAATAAAGATAGATCATATCAACTGCAACCATAAACTAAAACAGATTTGAGCCAAAAATGTAAAGGTTCGTAAACTTTTTATCTCCTTTAAACGATGTTTTCTGAGAATAAAGCATCTGACATCGACGCCATGTTTGTTGTCGAGGAGAGGGATTTAAATATATAATAACTGAATTTCACAGTAAACATTTAACTACCCACGTCATTAAATATATTTAAATTTGATCGGACTACGGAAGCAATTATTAACGTTCTGTTGAAAATTCGTTGAAATAACTTGGGTTCAACTCGGCTCGGCTTTGACATGAGGCTTCTCGGCTTCCGCGAAAAAGTTATTTAAAGGGTCCGCTAATATGTACTCTCTTTTGAAGTGGAATTTATAATAGCAAAGGTTTTCTAAGTAATTAATTAGACTCTTCCGCTGTCCTTCAACACTCCTTCAGATGTTTTATTTTTATGTTATTTACCCGCAAAAGGTTTATCCAATTTTCTCTGTAAAGGTTGGGTAAGAAGAATTTTATTAGTAGGTATGATTGGGGACCCTGTCCGCTTACCATGTCACTCCAGGAAAGACGGTAGCACAGTCATCTCGTGCTGCCGTGCACAGTGAAACTCAGAGAAGACGTTCTTTTTAGTGTCCCTAGGGATGTGCCATCCCCCTGGTGGGTTCCCGCATTATCGAGGCGGTGGGGCTCAGTAACCGTGGCTTGGTCACCCACGGTGAAGCAAAGAGGGGCCACTCGTTAGGGCTTTTGCCGATAGGCCGACGACGTAGCGGCCAACATGTAGGTTGCGGTGCTGCCTGGGCGACATCGCAACTGAGGCAGGCCGCGATGTCGTATGGCGCCTCCCAAACCCATAAGATATTGCTGCTGAGGTTTGGAGGTCGCGGCGGGAGAGGAGTGCCGGTATTGTGGTGCGCCGCTCTCCCTACTTTCCATGGGCTAGACGGGGTCGCCACTGTCTGATGGCGGACGCCGTGGGGCTGCAGGGGAGAAGGAGTGTCGGTATAGCGTTGGCCGCTCACCCTTCCCCCTGCGGCCGAAAAATGGTAGGTCGGGGGGCCGTTGACCTTGACCCGAGACAAGGGGACCAAGGGTGCCATACACAGGGTCGTCTGGCACCCATGTGCTGCTTTGTTCCCTGGGTTTTTTTGGTTCTGGTGCGCCGGTGATGGAAGGTACTTCCCACAAGGAGGGTCCGGTGACGGAGAGACGCGGCGGGTTCGCGGTGAGTGCTAACGCGTGCCCGTGTTCGTGCCTTAAGCGGCACAGGAGGACACCGTGGAGTTTTAGTGGGTTGGAAAACCACATAACTGCACTATCTCCTCGTGGTAGCGCAGTATGCATGAGCATTCATTTCTCCAGGCTAAAAAAAAAGGTTTATGTCATAACAAGCTTTGCACAGAGGGGGTTTCGGGTGGTCTTTTAAGAGATCTTTCATGGTTCCACGTGCTGATGGTGATCATCGGGATGGTTTTAGGGGAGGAAAAAAAACGACAATCCCTGGTCTTGTCCCCAATAACATAAACAAATATATAGATATGAATATTATTGTGTGTATGTTGCAGTGTAGTAAATTTAAAAACCCATTTTTGTCTTCATTTGGGTAATGAATGGAAAAAGTTTTACATACATATTATTTAAAATATACTGCGCAATTCTCCGCAGACAGAAATGAAAATAATATTAAAATCTAGTTAGCGAAAAAAACATGAAATAAGAATAGTCTCGCAAAAGCAACAGATGAGAAAACCGAAGGCTTAAATCACAAAACCGAAATTCTGATACACACAACAAAACTCGCCGAAGTGGAAACGGATTGAGTATCAAAAGATGGAGTAGAATGTTTGGCGCTCTCTTTCAAGATTTTGCCTTTAAGATTAAATCAATTGGAAAACATACGAGGGTCAAAATATTCGTGATTGGCTCGGAGACATCTCATTCTGAGATTTGTGTACTTATAGGTAACCAATTTTTTATTATACTTCAATGAATACTTTCTCCCTGGCAAAGAAAAAATAACCCACAAAAGATTTGTCTGGACCGAGATATTCTGAGTTGAAGATTTACAGTACAATAGATTAACTGTAGTACCGTTTGATGCATATCATTATCTGCCTAGCCTCGTCCCAAATGTAAAAAGAAGGCTTCCAGTCCAGCCTTCCTGCCCATATCACATGCTACTTGGGGTCGGCGCAACACGTTTTCTTCTTCAATACCAACCTGTGTCACGCTATTAATGACTCCCTTTTCTTTTATATCACTCCTTACACAGTACATCCATCTTTTCTTTGTCCTTCCTCTCCCTCTCCATCCATCCACATTTATATTCATAACTCTTTTAGTAACATGCAGTTCATCCTTCCAAATCAAACCAGGACAAACGGTTACCTTTTAACTTTTCTGTCACTGGCGCTACTTTCAAACTTCCTCTAATATACTCATTTCTCACTTTATCCTATCTCGTCACGCCGCACATTCATCTCAAGATTCTCATATCTGCTATGCACAATTAAAACATCAACAAAGAGTTCTGTGATTGTGGCAAAGTTTTCTTAAAAGTGAAAATAATATTTAACAACTCATGCTTTCTGATAACAAACTTGTTTCATCCCTAAGCTCCTAAACTCTGTCTCATTCATATTCACTGACCAAGTATTTAAAAAATACGGTCAGAATTATTTTAAATCTGAGCAAATTACAAATCTCTTAATTCTCTGGGAGTTTATCTTCTCTAATCTCTCCGAACAAAATTCGAAAACAACTCCTTTTAAGTAGCAACTTAGTTAAGAGACAAGATTCAATACTAAAAGGGTTTACTTTGTGACTCCTCGCTTTGTGACTTAGTGACAACATTTTGATGTAGGTAATAATAAATGAGCATCTAAATACGTAACGTATTATTATATAACTTTGAACTTGGGGGGTTAAAACGCTATTTTTGGGCAGGGTCCATGCATCTCTAATATTATACGCGATAAAACAAGGCTGCGAGGTCACCATCAGTGGAGGGTTACAGAGGACTCATCATTCACCGCTGGACATTAATTTCAGGGTTCAAGTTACGGAGTGGAAGATTTGGACTCGTTAAATTCCACCTTCCAGAATATTGGTTATGATTATCTCTAACGCGTCCTCATATCAATCCATTTCGTTTTGTTTCAGTTGAACCGGGGGAAATCAGAAAGATCAATCTATCCTGCAAATCTGAAGCGGTAGGATGTTACAATACCACTCGTGGTATGATCACAACTATTTTGGATCACTTCCTAACTGCTATCACACATATCATAAATGTATCCCTGTACACCGGTGTATACCCTTCCTTGTGGCGTAAAACCTATGTTCATCCACTGCCCAAAGTTACCAATCCCACTCTTACAACCCACTTCTGCCCAATTTCTATCCTTCCCTTCCTCTCCAAAGTGCTTGAGGCCTGTGTCCACAAACAACTCTCTAACCTTGTGCAGTGCAATTCACTGATTAACACACTACAATCTGGGTTCAGGCCCGGGCACAACACTGTGTCCGCCCTCCTTAAAGTGACTGGCGATATAAGAGCAGGACTGGAAGACAACTAAGTCATTGTTCTAATGTTGGTCGATTTCTCGAACGCCTCCAATACCGTCAGTCACGAGTCACGACATCCTGCTGGCCATTTTATCCTATGTGATGGTCTCTCCTGAAGCACTGGTATAGTTCTCCTCCTATCTTCAGGAACGTCAGCAGTCCGTTCACCTTGGGGCTTTCTTCATCTCGCTGGTGTGATATGGAGACAGGCGTTCCGCAAGGCTGCATTCTTTCTCCTCTTCTGTTTTGTATCTTTATTAATCTCATTACTTCCGAACTTCAGTGTGCGTAGCATCTGTATGCAGATGACCTGCAATTGTACTATCAGGGGAGGGTCGACGAGATACCTAATACTATCAACAAATTAAATGGAGACTTGACAGCCATAAAAACTTGGTCCGATAGATTTGATGTTGCAGTAAACCCCAATAAGTGTCAGGCGATCATTATTGGGGCTCCTCGAAGCATCGCTAAAGTGGATGGTGCGATTCTGCCACCTGTTCTGTTCGACAGCACGATCGCTCCATTTAGCATTGACGTAAAGGATCTAAGCTTACGTATTGATCGAACCCTAAGCTGGCAAACTCAAGTCACTAGTGTCAGTCAGAAGGTTAGTGGAACGCTACGGGATCTGTATTGTCTGAAAAACTTTTTACCATCGAACACAAAGACCATATTGTGCTGACCCATTTGTTTCCATAATCGATTATGGTGACGTGTGTTACTATGATCTGAATGCAGATCTGCTCAATAAACTCAACCGTCTTATAAATTACTGCATTCTATTTGTTTCCAATTTGCGTAAATATGATCAAGTATCTGCGCATCGGGCTCTTCTAAAGTGGTTTCCCATACGCCAGCGCAGAGAGCAAACGGCACTAAATACATTGTTTTTGTCATAGACTAAATACGTGTTGCTTGGTTACCGTTGTTGACTGAATATATGTCATTCATTATAATACTGATATCTAGAAATAATATGTTTTAATTCATATATAACATCTGGCGACGATGCCGTTCGATGTAAAGAAAGCAAAACGTTCGCGAGCCATCCTACGCGGTGTGCTAACGAAAACTAATAACGCATTTCAAGCAGAACATGTATATACTCATGAAGAAATAGAAACACGATTACTGACACTTCAAAATACATACCAAGGACTGCAAAACATACAATTACAGATAGAACAGGAGACCGAAGACGAATACCTGGAATCCGAAACCGATTACAGGTACGAAGTGGACGAACTTTATACAAATTTACGTACAAAAATGATTCGACTAATTAACACTTTCAAACTTCCTGAGCCGTTACCCAGCGTACCTTTCTCACAACATGCCCACGAATTCACGAGCATTCATCGAGACGTACATCCCAGACTCAATTTCCAACCGTTTCAAGCAAACGAATCGTTTAAAAACTTTATAAAAAGACTGTCTGTTTACATGATGCTCAACAATATAACGGATCCCACAACGAAGGTCTACACACTGCTGTCCACTTTACCACCTGACATTCATGAAAGAATTTACGACCTGTGTTCACCCGACGACCCAATCAAGAAGACCTATGAAGAACTTACTGATATCTTGGACAATTTCATCGATCCAAAACCTAGCATATGGGCCTCACAGCATACCTTCATATCAAGGCTACAACAAGCGGATGAATCGAGTACTCTTTACGCGTCAGAACTAAAAAGACTGTCATCAATATGTGATTTTAAGTGCTCACATTGTCTGAAACCCAATCTCGATTCATTTTTGTCGTTACAATTTATACGAGGGTTAAAAGATGGAGAAATTCGCACAAAAATTTTACAAGCCAAACAAACAGCGCCATTTTCTGAAGAAGTTCGCACGGCCACATCTATGGAAATGGAAAAAATTGAAAATTCGGCCATATCTACATCCATTCGTCCACCACCATTGGACACAATCAATATAGTTTCAAAAGTACATAATGAATTACAACACGCACCGAATAAAGCACGTTCAATTAAAAGACCGACTTCTATAAGAGAGCTTAAAGGTAAATGCTATCGCTGTGGCAAAGACGACCACAAAGCAAATGAATGTTGGGCCATTAAAAGTACATGCCGAAAGTGTCAAAAGGAAGGTCACCTAGCGCGAGTCTGCCTTCAAGGACATAAACGCAATGAAACGAACTTGCTGAATTACGACTCTGCAAGCAGCGCCAGTACCGACAGCATTGCAGAAATCAACTTTGTAAAGAATGAAATCTCAGACAAATACATTATAACTATCGAAATTAAAGGAAAGAAAATAAGAATGGAATTTGACACTGGTGCAACACTCTCTACCATATCACTAAAGGATTTTATGAAGCTGAACATTCACAAAAGACTATTTCACACGAGCATCAAACTAAGAACTTATACAGGCGAAGTTTTTAAGCCCATCGGTGTCACGTTTGTTCGATGCAAATATAAAAACCAACTATTCTATGGAAAACTATACGTGATTAACAAAGACGTGAAACCCATCTTGGGTAGAAGCTGGATGAAGGAGTTTAACATTAAACTAGCCGAAATAAATTTGGTTGATACATGCAAGAAGACACAAAATCTTGAACAATTGCATAAAGAGTTCGAACCCACCGTCTTCACTACAAACCTAGGTGAAATTCCAAACGTTCGAGGCCACCTGACTCTTAAAGATAATGCGCAACCAATCTTTATTAAACCTCGGCGAATTCCATATGCGCTACGATCTAAAGTAGATGAAGAAATCGACCGACTTGAAAAATTGGGAATTATTACGAAGATTGATCACTCCGATTGGGGAACTCCCGTCGTCCCAATAGTAAAACCAAACGGAAGCATCAGACTGTGCGCCGACTATAAAATTACTTTAAACAAAATGATAGAAGACGAAAAATATCCAATACCAATAATTGAAGATATTCTATCTGAAATGAACGGCGGACAATTTTTCTGCACCTTAGACATCACGCAAGCCTACCTGAACATGGTGATGGATGAAGAGAGCGCCCTGCTGCAAACTCTGAGTACACACAAAGGTACTTTTAAAGTGAACCGACTCATGTTTGGAGTCAAAGTAGCCCCAAGTCTCTGGCAAAAATACATGGACCAATTACTACTGGGCCTTGACGGTGTCAAGTGCTTCTTCGATGATATAATAATTCAAGGATCGACAGAAAAACAATTATTATCCAGATTGAAACAAGTTTTGCTTAAACTTCAAGACAGCAACCTTCGTGTTAATAAAGAAAAGTGCCAATTCTTCAAAAGAAGTATCAATTACTTGGGACACACGATAGACAAAGAAGGTTTACATAAAAATCAGGACAAGATAAAAGCAATTTTAAATGCACAACGCCCAACTAATGTAAATGAACTAAGAACGTTACTAGGCATGGCAAATTATTACAACAAATTCATACCCAATCTGGCATCCATCACTGCCCCCTTAAATGAACTCTTGAAGAAAGGTGCAAAATTTACATGGTCTACAAAATGTGAAGAAAGCCTGAAGAACATAAAAAAAGAGATACTAAGCGAAAGAATTCTAATACACTTCGATCAGAATAAACCACTTATACTGGCCACAGACGCTTCACCTACAGGACTTGGTGCCGTCCTAAGTCACAAACTACCCGATGGCTCAGAAAGACCAATAGCATTTGCTTCTAGATCCCTAACCAGCAGCGAAAAGATATACAGTCAAATTGATAAAGAGGCGACAGCCATTTTCTGGGGTTTAAAGAAATTCTTCCACTATTGTTACGGCCGGAAATTCACTCTAATCACAGACCATAAACCTCTTACATCAATTTTTCACCCGCACCAAACCTTACCAGCCTTGAGTACCATGAGGCTATTCCACTACGCACATTTTCTATCAGGATTTGACTACCACATCGAATATAGAAGTTCATCAAAGCACTCCAACGCCGACTACCTTTCACGTTTTCCCGTTGAGAAGATAAATGAGAATAAATATGACCAGCATTACATATTTCAGCTGAATCAGATAAACGCACTAAATATTTCACCAAAAATAATAGCAGAAGAAACAAAAGAAGACCCAGAATTACAGAAATTACTTGAAACACTCCATTCAGGCACTACACTTAGGGAGTCCGGATATAAAGATAATGAACTAACTCTTCAGAATGACTGCATCTTAAAAGGCATGAGAGTTTTAATTCCACATAAACTACGCCCACGCATCTTAGATGAACTTCACGCGGGACATGTCGGGATCTTGAAAATGAAACTTCTTGCGCGGAGTTTCGTATACTGGAAGAACATTGATAAAGATATCGAAAACAAAGTAAAATCGTGCAGAACCTGTCGATTAAACCAGAATGAACCGCCAAAAGCCCCTCTGCATCATTGGGAAGACCCTACTGGCCCTTGGCAAAGAATACACATCGATTTTGCAGGTCCAATATCGGGCTATCAACTTCTTATTGTCGTAGATGCATTTTCCAAATGGGTAGAAATAATCCCTACAAAAACTACGACGAGCGCATTCTGTATTCAGAAACTAGACGATTTATTTGACACCTTTGGATTACCCTACACGCTGGTGTCGGATAATGGAAGACAATTTGTCTCTCAAGAATTCCAGACGTTCTTAACTAGCAATGGCATTGTTCATAAAACGATAGCACCTTACCATCCCGCAACTAATGGACAAGCCGAAAGATTTGTTCAGACGGTTAAGAAATCACTGCACAAATTAGAGGGGGAGAGTGGTGGAATACTACACAAGGTTCGTACAGTTAGAAGTCTTCTCCGGGCTACGCCAGTCATCTCAGGTGACTCGCCCTATATGCTCATGTTCGGAAGAGAGGTAAGAACGAGATTGGTAGCCAAGATTAGAGCTCCACCAAAGGCACTACATAGGGGCAGAAGAGAAGGGGTGAGAGAGTTTGCAGTCGGAAGCAGAGTGCAAGCTCGCAATTACTCTGTATCAGGCAAGAAGTGGGAGTTTGGTACAGTGACCCGCCGACTGGGAAACCTCCACTATGAGATAGAGATTGACAGCGGACGCACGTGGATGCGCCACCTCGACCAGCTGCTCCCGGCGCCTCTGATTCCTGGGAATCACGGCGGAAGCGTGTCATAGACTAAATACGTGTTGCTTGGTTACCGTTGTTGACTGAATATATGTCATTCATTATAATACTGATATCTAGAAATAATATGTTTTAATTCATATATAACAGTTTTCATTTCGTAACTCTTTCAATTCCCCTTGTTATCTGGCCCCTCACTTTCAATACATCTTCGACAACCACAATAAAATCTACTGTCTTCAAATAACCGCATTCTTCAATCTACCACTCACCGCACTGACTTCATTCACTGTTCTTTCTTCGTTAATCTATTTATCTATAGAATGCTCTCCCTCAGGAAATCAGGATGGCAACCAACTGCTTAACCTTCAAAGTCAAAGTTAGCGAACACATTCGCAAGAAGTTGGCAGTGCGTCAGTTTCTTCACAGCGCTAATTTATTTTTCTCTGTTGTCTATTTTAACTAATTGTCTAAGTAAGTTAAGTATTTACCTAGTTATAGAATTCAAATACATTTATGCAGTTTATTTGTTTGGGTATTTATTGTAATATTATATTCTATTTATTTATAGTGTATTAAAATAAATATAACCTTATCGCGTTTTATCATCGTTATTGCACCTACCACTATTTGTCTCTGCATCACCCAAAGGTTGACTGGGTGAAAATGCCAAAGGCATTAAGTCCACCTCTGTACGTTTGCGTGCTTAATGAATTAAATAACTAAATAAATAAAACGTCTGCCTGGGTTCGAACCACGACCTACGTCGACCTACCTACTGCTCTGTTTAGTTACTCATCATCATCATTTCAGCCGAAAGACGTCCACTGCTGGACATAGATCCCGATCCCGTGCGTCTCGCATGCAGCGGATGCCCACAACCTTAACCAGGTCATCAGTCCACCTAGCGGAAAGCCTTGCAACGCATCGTTTTCCGGTTCGCGGTCGCCATTCCAGAACTTTTCGGCGCCTTCGGCTCGACTCTAACTAATTAATATGTGTGTTATTTATTTATTAAAACTTTATGCATAAGTACAAAGGCGGACTTAATGCCTTAGGCATTTTCTACCAGTCGACCTTAGGGTGGTGCAGAGATAAAACAAGGCAGGTGAAACTAAATGATAGGATGAATAGAGAAAAGAGTATATAATTATAAACGAAAAAAAAAAGGAAGAATAAATATATACTTAGATACATACATATAAACAATGTTATAGAGAAACCGAAACGAACAAATCAATTTTGTGATGATTCTGCAAACTTCTTGCGAATGTGCTCACGTGCCTTCAATTTGAAAGAAAGGCGACTGGTTGCCATCCTGATGTTCTGAGGGAGCGCATTCCAAAGGGAGATTGCCTGGACAAAGAAGGATCAGTGGATAAACCCAGAGCGGTGAGAGGGACATTGTAGAAGATGATTATTGCTGGAGCGAAGATTCTTACTGTGAGCAGAGCAAAGGATTTGAACGTGAGAAGACAGATAAGAAGGAGAAGTAGGATTATCAATAAAAGAAAACAGGGTAGTCAAGGCCCTCAGCACTCTACGCTGACGAATGGGTAACCATTTTAAAAGGGATCGATGTGGAGATACATGATCGTACTTCCGGAGGTTGAAGACAAATCGAATGCATTTATTTAGAAGGCGGTCAAGTTTATTGAGTAGTTCTGCATTTAGGTCATAGTAGCACACATCTCCATAGTCAATTATTGGAAAGATTAGGGACTGTACAAGCATGGCCTTTATGTGAGCTGGGAGAAGATTTTTTAATCGATACAGCGAACGCAACGTTCCGGTGACCTTTCGGCTGACACTCGTTACCTGTTTGCGCCAGCCAAGGCAAGTGTCGAAAAACAAACCAAGATCCTTAACCTCAGAGCAAAACGGAATTGGTACGTTGTCGAAGATTATGGGTGAAACAGTTAAGCCATCAAGCTTTCTCAAGCTATAGGGACTCCCAAGTATGATAGCCTGACACTTTGCAGGATTAACCGCCACACCGAATCGGTCAGACCAGCCTTTAATCGTAATTAAATTCCGGTTTAGCGCTTCGATCGCATCGGATAAGCTGTCAACTCCTGACTGACAGTAGATCTGTAAATCTTCAGCGTAAAGATGATACGCACACTGAAGCTCGGTGGTTATAAGATTAATGAAAATGGAGAACAAAAGAGGAGATAATATACCGCCTTGAGGGACGCCAGTTGCAAGGTCACACCACTCTGAAGAAGAGTCTCCAGCATGAACTGACTGCCGGCGCCCCCGAAGATAAGAGGAAAACCAATCCAGTACCTCGTGAGAGACCATAAGATAAGAAAGGATAGACAAAAGGACATCGTGATTGATGGTATTAAAAGCATTTGAGAAGTCGATTAACACTAAAGTAGTAACTTTAGTGTCCTCCATTCCCCGCCTTATATCATCAGTCACTTTAAGGAGAGCTGACACGGTGCTGTGCCCGGGCCTGAAACCGGATTGTCGAGTACTTTGGACAGAAAGGGAAGGATAATATACCGCCTTGAGGGACGCCAGCTGCAAGGTCACACCACTCTGAAGAAGAGTCTCCAGCATGAACTGACTGCCGGCGCCCCCGAAGATAAGAGGAAAACCAATCCAGTACCTCGTGAGAGACCATAAGATAAGAAAGGATAGACAAAAGGACATCGTGATTGATGGTATTAAAAGCATTTGAGAAGTCGATTAACACTAAAGTAGTAACTTTAGTGTCCTCCATTCCCCGCCTTATATCATCAGTCACTTTAAGGAGAGCTGACACGGTGCTGTGCCCGAGCCTGAAACCGGATTGAAATGGGCTAATGAGGGAGTTGTGGTATATGAACTGAGACAGTTGTTTATGAACACAGGCCTCGAGTACTTTGGACAGAAAGGGAAGGATCGAAATTGGACGAAAGTGACCAGGAAGAGTAGGATTGGGAATCTTAGGCAAGGTTCGGACATGAGCTTTACGCCACAAGGAAGGGAAAACACCGGAGAAAAGAGAAAAGTTAATTATGTGGGAAATAGCAGGAAGAAGTTGATCCAAAGCAGACACGATCATATAACGACTGATGTTATCGCAGCCCACAGCTTTGGATTTAATGGATAGGATTATCTTTTTGATCTCTCCTGGTTATATTGGTTAAGTCAATTATTTGATGTCTTATTTAAGAATATATATTCTTTATTGTACACAAAATATAAAAAATATACAAATACAATAAGACAGTTTATGTACAAGAAGAAAGAGTCGTTTAGGCAACCACCTCGTTGCCTTAAATGTCATAAGCCCGCCGGCATCATAGGAAGGAGGGTCTCCGGGGTCATGGCCGGTTAGATTGGGGACTCTGTTCGCCCACCAAGTGACTCCAGGAAAGACGGTAGCACAGTGATCCACGTGCTGCCGTGCACAGCGAGGCTCATGAGAGGCACTTTTTAGTCTCCCCAGGGATGTGCCCTAACAGGCTTTGCACAGAGGGGGTTCTGAGTGGTATTTTGAGAGGTCACGGGGCTCCTTCTACGTGCTGATGGTGATCACCAGGGTGGTTTTAGTGAGCTAAAAATCCCACACACCTTGTCTTTTCCCCAAAATTCCAGGTGCCTTTTGAAGGAATCCGCCGTAAACATACCGGTTTCCTTACGAAGTTTTCCTTCACCGTTTTTAGAGCAGTGGTGATGAAATAATTGACACAAAGTAAAGCCCCTGCCTGCCTACGACACGTAAGTCGGTGCTGTTACCACTGGGCCTCCACTTTTCTGTTTAGTTACTGACTCTAACTAATTAATATGTGTTATATTGGTTAAGTCAATTGTTTGGTGTCTTATTCTTTATTGCACGCAAAACATACAAATACAATAGGACAGTTTAAGAACAAAGGCGAGCTTAACCCGTAGTCGGGTTCTCTCACCGCAAATCTCAGTTGCGTGGAGAAATTTTAAATTTGCATATGCGGATAGTACATCCATGTGCACAACAAAAGCTAAAAACTACTAATAATTATTTAAAAAACGCAAACGCAACACGCATTTGTTTAACTTATTTAGTAAGTAAGACTTACTAAATAAATTAAACAAATTCGTGTACAACACACAATGTATAAACATTATACATACAGCATACTATTATAATATATAACTAAAATATGACATTGATGAATACATAATTATTGTGTCATGTTGATAGGAATGAATGAATGTTCATGTCTCGTGTTAACCGGCGGTTTATAACTGCCTACACATTTATGTCAAGTACGGTAGATAGTAATATTATTGACTCATTTAGAGCCTGTTCTGGCTCACTGCACGGCAAAGG
Organism: Orthosia cruda; assembly: GCA_964057195.1. NCBI lineage: Eukaryota > Metazoa > Arthropoda > Insecta > Lepidoptera > Noctuidae > Orthosia > Orthosia cruda. Next base: position 13,002,964 of record OZ059832.1, on the reverse strand, counting down.
CACGGCAAGTAAGTATGTGTTAATTAACAAACCTGTAAACAAAAGAAACGACATTCAAAGTTTATTATTGATGTCGATTCCTAAATCACTATTTAAATTTAATCCTTTTCACAATCTCTATAATGTATGTAATACGCGTAGCCATTAACAAAAACACTCCCTTTAAACTACAGATAATACAGATATAAAATCAGTCTGCTAGCGCTTCATGCGCGGGAAATTTAAATAAAGAGAAAATATATTTTATCTTTACGTCTCCCTCTCCCAGAGAAGATAAAAGACTACAACTTCACACGCATCGTCTTCATGGTATTTCAAGTACAGGGACTGGAGCTCATTTCGAGATGTGTAAAAAGTTTGACTCTGACTTCTTATGTCCAGTGTTTACCTTGTATATTGTGTTTGATATTTTTTCTGCTATTTTGTAGGGCCCGATTCTCAATTCGTCAAGCTTTTTTCTATTTAGTTTGTTTCCATTATCCACAAAAACTGCATCACCAACTTTTAAGTCCATTTGTCTTCGATTTCTATCATAAATTGTTTTGTTATAGTTAAGTGATCTGATTGTATTTTCCAGAGCTTTTTTCCTGTCTTGAATTAAATCATACTCGGTTTTTTTTAAGTTTCAGTTCATTTGGCAAGATCGTAACATCTGTGCCGTTTAGCAGATAATTTTGAGTATACCCAGTAACAGTGTGCACTGTTTCATTATAGTTTTTCACACAATATTGTGCTATTGTTGTCCATGCTACTTTTGTGTCCTTTTCGTTTATATTGCATCTAATTTTATTTACTAACGTTTGATTCAATCTTTCGTTTAAGCCATTTGAGAAAGGCGAGTTTGCTGCAGTAAAAATTATTGGAATATTTTTATCATACAAAAAATTTTTGAACTCCTTAGAATTGAGACCTGGGTATTGGTCTGAGAAAATCATGCCGATGTCATCAGTTCCTATAGAGTTTTCACTAGTTTGATGAAATCATTTGCATTTTGCGTACTTGATGTCAAGATGTATGCATATCTAGTGAAATGATCTGATAGCAGATGCAAGTACCTCTTTGTAGACCTGAAACCTCCGAATCCTCCAATGGTATCAATGGAACATATCTCAAAAGGTATTGTGGCGGGACCCAGGTGGGACATCAAACCATATTTATTTTTTCCTCTTGTTTTGTTTTTTATACATACTATACAACTTTCACTGATTCTTTTTATGTTTTTTATCATGTTTTCTGCTGTGTATAATGAGCTGATCATTCTTTGCATTTGTTTAGTTCCTATATGACATAGGTCTATATGTACATTTTTAATGAGTTCTATACTGAATGCCTCAGAGAGTATTATTTTTTCATTGTTTTTTACTTTCTTGTAATAAACATTGTTTTTTGATATTAACTTCTCTTTTCTGCACTGTATCTTTTCATTTTTAACTTGATCTTGTAAAATATCTTCTAGTTTTATTATGTTGACTACTTTTAATTGTTCGTCCAGGTTTTCATTTGGTTCTAAGACTGGGTTCCTGCTTATACAATCAGCTTCGATGTTGTATCGTCCAGGAGAATATTTAATTTCGAAATCATATTGGGATAGATAGTATGTTAGATCTCCTAGTTTTTCATCCGTTCTTGATTTAATATTCATATTCTCCAATGGCTTGTGATCTGAGAAGACAGTAAATTTCTTACCTATCAACAGGTGCTGCCAAAACTTTACACATTATTCTCTGAAATATAGCCGGTGAGGTTTTCAAGCCGAAAGGCAAGCAAGTCCATTGATAATGTCCCTCTTGTGTGATGAAAGCAGTTTTGTGTCTATCAGTGACCCGCAGAGGTATGGACCAAAAGGCTGAATTCAAATCCAAAGTTGAGAAAAACTTGCAATCTCTGGTTTTTACTATTAGGTCCTCAATAAGTGGGAATGGCTGTGATTGTGGGACAACAATTTTATTTAGGTCTCGAAAATCTATGCACAATCTTGATTTTTTGTTTTCATCTTTTTTGTAAGCTAATGTAACCGGAGCTGCAAACGGACTATATAATTCTTCTATTATATTTCTTTCCAATAATTTTGCAATCTGATTTTCAATCTCTTTTTTATCTACCATTGTGCAACGATATAGCCTTTTACTGCAATATTTTTCAACTAATAGATCAATATGTGCTTCATAATCTAATACCGTTCCAATGTCATATTTATCCTTTGCAAATACTGATTTATTATTCAATATTAAATCATCTATCACAGCCTGTTTTTGATAGTCCAGATGGTTTATACAAAATATGAAGTTTTGTTCACTGAAGTTTTTATTGAAGTTTACTGAATTGTTAGGTTTAATTTCCTTAGAAATATTAATATCTGTTTCCTTAGAAACCATTTCACTTCTTTGTATCGGAACTTTCTGACTTATTTCTAAGTTTTCATTTTGAATTAAGTAAAACTTTTTTATACAATCAAGTCCAATTATAAACTCATAATCGAAATTTTCCTTGTCAATTACAAAAACATCCATTTTTTTTCAACATCAAAAATGGTAATATCTAGTGTAATTATGCCACTGGCCTTTTTAACGCCATTAATTTTTTTAAAATTAGTATTGTTAGGAATACTTGATGACTTGTTTTTTATTTTTAACAGCCTTGAATTTATCAATGACACATTAGAGCCAGAGTCATAGATTCCAAATATCTTAACATTTTTATCCAATACTAATTTTACTTTAATTAAAGGCGGCCCTACTAGTTTTTTTGCTCTTCACATTGTAGTTCACATTCTAATTCTGAATTGTTAATGAATTTTATTTGTTTCTTTTCTTTTTCATTATTTATTTTTGTTTTGAACCAACACAAATCTTCTGAGTGATAGCGCACCCCTTTCTTTAACTTTTCACATATGCTACATTTTCCTCTCATAGGCTTAGGTTTTTCTTTATAACTAAATGTTCCAACTTACCAACTTCATTAAATAAGTATTTTGTTTGTACAATTTCCTCTTTGTGGATCCTATCAGTTATAAAATCTGGTAAGCCGGCAGCAATTATATCAATTAGGATCCCTTGATCAATTGTTTTTCTTACTTCAAATAATAGTTTTTCTTTTTTAACTGCATATTCTAATAAAGATCCTGTTTTTACTTAAAAGATAAAGCATACCTACTAGTAGTCCAGCCCTTACTAGCATAGGTGTGCAGAAAGTTTAATTTCCATTCTGACCATTCTGATTGTAAACTAAGCTTGATCGTCATGGAAGAATTCCAATCCGTGCATGATTTTTCCAGAAATAATCTAAAGATTTCAATTTTTTCTTCATCTTTTATCAAATCAAACCTTGCACATTCTGTTTCGAATACTTCCATCCAGTGATATGCACTTATATTTATTCCATCGAATTTTTCAATCACAAATCTGTCTACTAACTTTTTTATGCTTTGTTTTTCTTTATTTTGTTGATTTTCTACTAGTTTCTCCAAAATTATTACAATGGGATCTTCTGAATTCTTTTTATTAACAATAGCCATTTCTTCTTGGGTAATTTCCTCAAGGAATTGGTCCTGAAAAATCATATTATTATCCTCACCAGAGTATGTTTTCAATATATCTTCTGTCATTTATATCCACAAACTTCTTTTTTGATGTCTTTTTTTTCAATGTATTTTTGATAGTTGCTTAGAGCCTTGGATGTGTTTGTGAAATGATGCTAATTGATACTCTTCAGGAATCAGGAAGATTCTGTCATCTTGTGTGACAATTGAGGTTATGGCAATGTAGTTTGACTTTCCGTCTATTGATGGTTTGCTTGAAATGTGAATTTGCACATTTCCATTTTTAGACAGTAAATGTCGTTTTATAATGCTATTATCTCTTGTGATAGATGGATCGACACTGTAAAACAAAAACAATGGTTTCTTTCTGTAAACAAAATAAATTCTTTATTTCGAAACAAAATCTAACAAACAATAGACAAATAAAAGGAAGTATGTGTTAATTAACAAACCTGTAAACAAAAACGACATTCAAAGTTTATTATTGATGTCGATTCCTAAATCACTATTTAAATTAAATCCTTTTCACAATCTCTATAATGTATGTAATACGCGTAGCCATTAACAAAAACACTCCCTTTAAACTACAGATAATACAGATATAAAATCAGTCTGCTAGCGCTTCGTGCGCGGGAAATTTAAATAAAGAGAAAATATATTTTATCTTTACATATATATAATAAGTGGCTTACAGGAATCAAAATAAATCAATTCAGTATAGTTAGATGGATCATATTCTAACAATCAATCATTTTTATCACCCAAATAACAGGAAAATCTGAAAAGATACTTCATAATAAATGACACGCCTCAAGTTGTCGTATGAGTATTAGGAATTTGAGTGGGTTGAATGTGAATCAGTTTAATTTTAAAAGAACGTTCGCTCCACGCGCCTCCTTTGATTTCCCGTGAGTATGAAGTTAGAGGACCACGGTTTGTTATGAGTTCCTTCCATACGGAAAGTCTGCTAACTTTAATATAGTCCGCCTTCGATATTGTTTTAGGTGTAGCACTTGTTCAATATGAAACTCTTTTTTTTCTTTTAGAACCCTTTTAAAAATAATTTAGGTCTCTTTGAATTTTTGGGCCGAAAACTTTTTAGACCTAAATTGGTTATGAATACGGTTGGTTTGAATTCAGAATAATTCGAATAGAAAGTTTAATTTAAAGTTGTAGTTGTTAGATGGTGTTATTGTGTTAGTAGTTTTGATATTATTTTTGCTGCTGCTAGTTTTTTACTGAAAACATATTGCTATTAGAAAATGTCAGGATTTAAATAACATTTATTGTAGACTTACCTAATACTTAATATGATAATTAAACATGAGTGTATGATTGGCGCATGGAAAAAAAAGATATAAATAAATATTTAGTACCTTTCACGGATCAGATCAGGGGATCCGACCGGAATAAATAGACAATTAATATCATGCTCCGTCTGATATCTGTTACTACCAATGATGAGGTTAAGAACCCCAAAGATCATTTTAAAATGTTTGTTCGATGGCAGGATCAAGAGCTTGATAGAGGCAGCAGTTGTCCTAAACAAATTTACCTATATAGGTTAAAGGAAGGTTTTTATTTGACTGGCTTTTACCCAGATCCCAACGAAGCAGAGGATGGTTATTTCATCATCATCATTTCAGCCGATAGACGACCTCTGCTGAACCTATGGCCTGCCCCAAATACCGCCACTTTGACCGGACCCGTGCGTCTCGCATCCAGCGGACTCCCGCAACCTTAAAACCAGATCATTGGTCCTTCTAGCGGGAGGCCTTTCAATGCAGCGTCTGCCAGTACACGGTCGCCATTCCAAAACTTTTCAGCACCACCATTGAAAAATTTAATAAGGTCTATTAAGATTCATATTTAATAAGTCTAAGTAAATGGAGCGTCAAAAGAGAATAGAAGAACAAAGCAAATTGAAGTTCAGGTTAAGCAAAAGCTGAAGCTAAACAACCCTCTAACCGTAAATAAGAAATAAATAAAGAATTAACATTGATGCTTCTTAAATAAATTACTTTCATTTTAATGGGAAAAATTGGGTCGGAAACAATACGAACCGTAGTTAATAAGTAATTACTTATCTAAAAAAAATAAGGTCCTATAGTTTTTTTATGTTTAGGTGTAGCGAACTATAGATATTTAAAAAAGTAAAACCCGAAAAGAACTTAACTTTCAAGGGCCTGGAAGCTAGACAGATTAAATAATTATTAAAGAACAATTTAAGAATTTCGAGTTTTTCGTTTCCCTTATAAAGAAAAATACACGTTTTTAGTTGCCAAGAGGGTATAGTAAACAAAGTAATATTGTATAAGCGATAATGGTTCTTTAAAAAACAAAAATATATGAGACAAGGAAACATTCTATTCCCAAAAATATGCCATATTTTTTGGAAATAGAATATTTCCTTGTCTAAAGCCTTAGAGACGGCATCTAAGCATGAGCGAGTCAATGAATAGAGCATGATGAAGTGGAACAAGCATACATCCACATTTTGCATTCATCCATATCATCCATAGCTCATTTCGTTCTCATTTGCATGATGTTTTGTAGGTTAAATTTACCATTGCACCATGTACAAAACAATAAAAAACAAGGTAGAGAGGTCGAAGAACTTAGCTTATCCTTTATGAGAAACATAATACAATGGTTTTATGAATTATATTGAGTATTCCGCGAAACAATTTCCACACTAATAATATTTTGTTTCCGTTGAAGAAGATCATCCTGTCTTGATTTGAAGAAAAGTTAATGCTTCAAAGTTCATCTTAAGTTTACAATAGTCGATCATTCTTCCATACAAACGTAGTCTAGCGATTACTCCACTGTTTCACGATGTATGTTCAAAATAATAATTATAATTATATCAATTTGTCTCATCAATAGCTAGCCCTGTATGGAAACAAAAATGATAAAAAATAAAATATTTGGAAGTTATGAGCGTCGAAAGTTCCATATATCAACACTAATTTTAACGCATCTTTGGGCGGAAATAAATATCATAAGAATAAGGAAAATTGTAAAAAGGCCTCCATACAGGGATAGATTAGTAATTCAACAATACAAATAATTTTATTTTGAAAATATAAAATTTGTAGTTTTTTCATGACTAGACTCCCAAAGGTCTGTTTATAAAATTTCGCGCGCTCGTTTTCGTCCTAAATCATCACCCATTTCGATACAAATTTGCAAAAGTGCTAATTCGTTCGCGAACTAGCTTCTTACTGCTCATCACAGCATCTATCTCATTCGCACGTTGTCAGATGAGATGACATGCATTTTAGCCTCGCGCACAAAATAGTTCGTGCCGTCGACTAGTTGAACCTTAATATATTTTCATTGCAAAGGCAAAAACTTTTAGATATACAAGGGTACTTGGAAGTCCTTTTTCTAAGAGTTATTACAAACGCCTTAACAAGCGACCTTCCACTCGGTGAGGACTTAGAGCCTGCAAGGTATTGGCTCTTAACAACCCTCCCTAATAGCGCCATTGCCTTAGATTACATCAATTAAAATATGAACATGGAGTTACTTAAAACCTCTGCAAATGTAACGCGTGTAATTAGCAATGTTAGAATTAGTGAGGCGGGTCCGTACTTATGAGAATCTGACTTTAATGAAGATACTAAGAGCTACTTATTTCAGAACTGCTAATTTGTTTCACTTGTTTGGGTCGTTTTCGGGCATGTTGATTAGGGATTGGGGTGAAATATCACGGAGTATTTATAGCCGAATAAATATACCAGACCTAGCTAATATGTGTTTAGTCTAAAGGGTTGAATTTTGGACTTCAATTGTACAGACGAGACTGACATGTCTGCTAACAATCTCCTACGGTCAGTTTATTCATCAATGTCTACCTACATCATAAACCTAAAAGCTCCAGTGTAACGAAAATCAATCTAGAAATCACACAACATAATAACCCCACAACAGTAAGACTCCAGTCAAAGTACGGATGCTTACACGACATTTTTTTCCCTGTTGACCGGATGTGTTTTACCAAGCATGCGCGAAGTTCCCTCATCCATGCTGCCCGCAGTTCCCTCATCCATGCTGCCCGCAATTCCCTCATCCATGCAACCCGCTACCAAACAGCATTAGTCGGGGACCACACAGAATTACCCGCGGGCAACATGGCGTTGAGTAAGGACGTACTTTAACCTCACTTTTTTCTGTCTACTTAGGTGCTGGTGGAAAAATGTCGTGCCAGTATGTGAAGGAGTGAAGTCAAAGTGTCGCGAAGGTATTAGATATTTATTAATGAAGAGAAGAGATCTTTATTTATAGGATATAAGGTTGAATTTTTAAAGCCTAAAAATAAACATTACTTGAACTCGAAGGCAAAGGCTCAGATAACAGCTAGTAAACTCCCCAATTTGCGCTATTTTTTTTTTCGTGCCCGCCCTTTGATTTATGGGAGCCACCCTTAAAAACATCACACTAATATTATAAAGGCGACAGTTTGTGTGTGTGTGTTTGTATGTTTGTTAATTCTTCATGCTCAAACAGCTGGACGGATCTGGATGAAATTAAGCACAGAGATAGAGGAAAGAAAAGTCTGGAATAACACATAGGATACTTTGTACTATAATTCTCGACATTCACGCGGGCGAAACTGGCAGAAGCTAGTTTAAAAATATTTTTTGACAATTTGTATGGCTTTGGGTTAACAGGATGCTTAAACTACACAAAATTTGAGGACTGTAGCTCCAACTGTTTGGCTGTAAAACCTGTGTGACAGACGACGGATAGACGGACACATGAGCGACAGCAATAGTGCTCCGTTTGGACCCTTCGGGTACAGAACCCTAAAAATAAAGTTTTATGTATTGTTGATACGAGTTTTAAGGTCACTGCATCCGTAACATGTTTTAATCCGGACGGAATAAAAGATATTGTTTCATATAAAATGAAAGGAAGGGAATACGTCACGGGTGCAGGAACGGGACGGCGACGTGGAACACGTTACGTGTGCAGCAACTTTTAGACTGAGATTACACGAACGTTTTTAAAATACGGGGAACGCACTTCTAGAACTAAAAAACAAGGTTATCCAGTATTTTGTTTTAAAAACCAAAAATTTTGCTCCAGAAATATGAGACGTGAACTGTTGTTGTGCTGGTTCTATGGCTTTTTCGCTGAATACTCTGTGTAGTTACAAAACTCGTGTAAAATTTACTAACATTTTGTGCAGAGAAGATACAGTTTGTCTACGTTGATCATTTGTATATAACGCCAATGCTCTCGGTATGCTTTTACGTATTTTCAATGTATTGTTTTTTTACTGTAACAGTAACCACAGAAACCTTTAATACAAGTTCTTTCGTATCTGGAAGATTTTGAACGTAGTATCATCTTCAACCCTTGAGTGTGTATTCTAAGCAGCATTGCTGTAAGGTATCCATGAAGAAACCCATGCTTCTCTATCTTCATTACAGACAGACACGAGACTTTTAACTTTGTCTTTAATGTTGGGCACACAACCCAAGGATAACAGGTGACCGTAGAATTTGAAATACTTTTTTCGAAAATAGAACTTGAGATATTCTTCTCCTTTGTTCCCATTTGTTTAATTTCGTTTCAAGCCAAGAACTCAAGAGGATTGAATCAATTCACGGCGATTCCTCGAGCTTCATTCATTGCCTCGGCCCTTTTCTGGTGGATGCGACTAGTGATAGACTTTCAGGATTCGCACAGGTTGGAAATAGTGTGACTGGTTTGTTCCTATTCTTCCTTCATTGTTTTTATTATGTAAATCACAAAATTATTAAAAACAACTTGACTATGTCAATTAATTTTCCTCATAAAGTTCAGGCATAAATTAGTCAGCCTCTTGTTTTTAAGTTTTCTTTGCCCGTGATTTTCTTTTTCTCTAAAAGCACTTGGTGATAACAGCCAGTTCACTGCCTTCAGTATTCATTACTCCAAGAGGCTTATATGTTTTTTAAGCTCTTTTATTACGTATTGTCCTGAATAATATAGCGTTAAGGCGCTAGGGATCGCAAATTGTGATTAATATCCGTTTTTTGCCATAACCGTCGCAGCATTCAAACATTTCGCATTTGCAAGAGCAAATATGAAATGTTAAATTTTTTTGTAGTTAAGAATGTGTGCTTTTCTTCGAATTTATTCTTTTTGCTTAAAAATTATTCCAAATTGACATCGATAAAAAAATCGGATTCGTTTTACTCTTTAATAACGCATCCAAACTATTTTTAAATGATATGTACGTTCATTTTCATTTCATTGATTGATTTTTGAATTTTAACGAAGCAAAACGACACTCGTCGTTATGGAATGTAGTAGGTGCCTGTACTTATTATTGAACCCTTTTCTTTCTTTGTAGTGTTTGCCTACTCCATGGAAAAAGGGCGAGAGTTTACGCATGATAGAATTTTCTAAGTTAATCATATTTTTAATAATTATAATAAACATTTTCGTTTTATTTTTGACATTCTGCCTGATAATCGTTGGATGCGAAACGCACAACTGGTCGATGTGGCAATCATCACATCGACCGGTTCTATGCGTTGAGGTGAGGCCTAAGTTTAGCAGTGGACGTCTTTCGGCTGAAATGATGATTATTTAAGTTTTGTGAGGCACCAGCCCCACAATACTTCGGCATTGCTTTTTACGTTACCTACCGCCTTAACACTCGTACAATTTCCTTTCAGAGAGAAAGTATTATTAAACTTATGTTTGTATCAAGTGGTTCTATTATGATGTTCTGTGTAATGTCGTTACTGATTCATGATGAATACGTTTACTCTCTCTCTCTCTCTGTTATTGTAGTTTTAATTTATTTATGTTTGCAAGGAACGTGTAAGAGCTTTGTGATTCCAACCTACATCTCAAACCAATAAAGACTTCAAGACTCGTTTTGTGTTGTGTTTATACTTATTATTAATTATATATACATATTTCTTATATTTTTATAGACTAGACTATAAAAAAAAAAAACAAATTTAAAAATATATAATATAGTAGAGCCGTTAAAAATATGAAACATGGCGGATTTTGGGCGCCATATTGTAGGGGTTGCAATGTTTTTTTTCTTCGAAACCCTCGAGTGGGGTATCAAAATTAAGGGTTTTTAGAGGTGATTACAAAAATACATACCACTTATATGTTTAAAAGCTATTGGGAAAAAAAAAATAGTTGTAAATAAAAAAAACAAAAAATCCGACTGCAAAGATGTAAACAAGAAGAAAATCATGCTGTGCAGTTGGAGGATATTTATAGTTTTGGTCAGCCAGCTCGCGAATATGTATCCTGTGACTGCACAGCATGATTTTGAAAATCCAACAAGTTTAAAATAACTGTGCAATTCTTACGTCAAGCAACCCCAATCCCGCCTACGCGGGTGCCACCCCGCGTTTGCCTCGTGCGTCGATGGCGATAGAGAACGTCAAATTCAAATTCAAAATGTTTATTTGCAAGAAAATACATAGTTTACAAGGGAAGATCTTACAGCCTTAAAGTCATTGTATTCTGCCTGCAAGCAAGCGTGCAAATTATTTATGTTAAATGTCATTCATCATTAAGCAGAAATATTATTAGTACATTATTATTACATTATTATCACAATTTTGTCATATTACTATCACATTATTATCACACATTATTAGTTCATACAAATGTTATCAATTTATTTACAATACATTAAATTAATACTCTGAACAAACAAAAAAAACACGATCCGATTACAAGTTTCGGAGAATTGCGTGGACACATACATACAAACAAACGTTTGTTTGTTACACTTATGAAATTTGGCACAAGTGTTTAGAAGCCCACATAGAGTAGGTAACATCTGTGAATATTGAGCAATTTCGACAATGTTACATAAATACGGTTCGAATTGTTATCCTCCTTTTTTAGAAGTCGGTAAAAATTAATTTAATTACCATTATATTGCCTTTGTTTAAAAGATATTATTATGCCATTAGTGCTTAAACAAGGTTTCGGGCATATGGGGCACCCACTGCTGGCTCAAATGAAGCGTAATCGGGAAGTCCAATTTTTGAACACTTTACTCCATACAACTTTTAATTCACGTCAGAAAAGTTTTACCACAATTGTTAAACGAGGATAACTTAACAGTTCTACGAATCTTTCTAATTGAATATTGTTCTTTCATTAGTGATTTTCTTGGTAAACTTTTCCACCGGAAAGTTTGTAAAACTTCAAAGAAAAATAATATCACAACTGTTTTTCCCTGAGGGGTAAGGCAGTGGCCTAATCCTATAGTACCTATCATCCAAACACATTGCTAAAACAACAATTATTAACATTTTTAACGAATTTTCAATAAAGTAGGTTAAATATATGTTCGGTTGAATGTGTTTTTTTTTGTTTTTATGTGTTTTCACCGATTAATCCGACAGATATGGACAAAAATAAAACAATCTTTTTCTTTGAATATGTATACTCTTGAGGTAGTCCGATTGTCACAAAATGAGAATCTGATGAGGAAATCCCAGTAAATCGAGGGAACTCCTCAAATTTTATAGGCGTACATGTAGCGATTTTGATATTTTCATCAACATGCCAAGCATTTGCATTCAGAAAGTATGATTTGGTGAAGTGGAACTGATGAGGAAGACCACAGATGGCCACTGGAACCTCTCAATGAGAATCATGTTCTGGGTAAGTATAAGATATCTCAAATAGTTAAATGACTGTGATGAAGGAAAATTGAAATAAATGGTTCTAATGAAAATGGTACCATAGAAATGATCTTGTGATGAAGCCTAAGGTAGGCACCGGAACGTCGTAATAATACAATGTATCCGAGTCGTGTTTAGGCTTGTTAGAATTGTTATGAGAAGCCCTTTGGGTCTAAATGATTTTCATGGTAATATAAGATAATAAAACTAAAAAGAGAGAAATAAAAAGCTTTCTAATAAAAAAAATAAACCTACTTCCAAAATAAAACACTACAAAGCGAAAAATTAATTTCTTTTCGGTATTCGGAATCAAAAACGAAAAAAAATAGGTACTGAAGACACCGACTTCCGAAAAGAAAGATATTGTATGCTTTCTATAGTGTTTTGTTTTGGAAGTCGATTTAATTATTATTTTCAAGGTTTTTGCAGTTATGTTTAAATCTATAATGTCTATTGGCATCAACCGGGCACAAATCCTGACTCCAAGCTGCTACTGAGAAATTCTAGATGAAAAAAAAAACAAAATCACACTTTACCCGAGCCAGAAATAGAACTCAGTACCTTTCCCTCAACAGTAGCGCTTGCGACCACTATACCAACGAGGAAAAAAGATAAACAACCACATTAAGTAAGGCAAAAACACTGAGTTACACGTGGTTCTGTCTTGTCCCTAAACCACGTAAGGTTTGCGAGATAGAATTGATAAACACGACAGGTGGCACTGGGTCACAGGTAGAGATGTCCCTTCCCCTGACACAATCCCGTACTTCGGCCTTACTACACCCTGGGGAGACATCGGGTGGCCGATGTTGTTCCCGGAAACCGCTCGGCTAAAAACTTGAGCCAGTTTTTATGTATGTACTGAATTAAAGTAGCTTTGTTTACATAAAGAATGGCAATTGAATGTATTATGTGTCACGTGAAAGCTTGTTTGTTTTTAAGATGTTTGTGAGGACATTAGTCGTGTTTACTTGTAAGTTCTTGATAGGAGTAGAACGTGCGTTTTAGATTTGAAATGTTCCGAGAGTTTTGATACAATCAATCATATGCACCAGCTACAGGCAAAATACTTTTACTTTTAACTTTAAATAGTAATCCTTTGTGCTGTAACAAGACAAAGAAAATAATTATGAACAGACTCAAAGACAAAGATATTTTATTTCAACAAGGCCACCAAGCGGCACTTTTGAACGTTAGATACATTATAATTTACAAGGAATTAAAATTGATTCTACCGTGCATTCGAAAAGTAGCTTGTTATGGAGAAGAACGCACAAGAAACTCCATACTTACTCTTTAAAAAACAAAATAGTTTTTTTTACAATATTTAGGTACAACAGAACATACATTAATAAATTCATATGTTTGAGGACAATGCACCCAGAATCACTACACACTATACTACGTACAGGTACAAAGTATTAAAATTATTCACAAATGAACTGTGCAGTTACATAATAGGTACTAGAAAAACATTAGCATCCGAAGCAGTCAAGTTAAGACAAATCCCAACTGACGGCGCCCGTTCACGAACATGACTCATGAATCGGCACCACGTAGCTCAACCATCATGAAGGGAACCGAATGATCCAACACACGCGCCACCATCGGAGAGACATTTGAGAGAGCATGACACACTCAACTGCCAGGGCACACACAAGTCAACGAACGACACAAAGGTACAGCAAATGGTATATTTACAGTTGGGTACATAATACGCACACAAGTGCTACGCAGTTATACAATACTAAAAGAAATTGAGTCTATATAATACAAATATATTCATACAGTCTTCAGCAGGTCCAACAATACTCCAAAACAATAATGTTCTGCATATCGCTTGTTTTTGCGCCCTAGTGGTTGTGGTGCAAGACTAGCATTGAGCCAAGCATTTTTATCAGTGATGTAATCCCCCAACTTATAATATACCTGCCTGCATAGTGCGCGTTTTATACAAGTTTTAAATTTCGTCTCATTCAGTTCTAGAATGTGTGGAGGAATTTTATTGTAACATTTTGTATAATACCCCAAGAAAGATGAGGCTACTTTAGCCAGTCTGAAACCTGGTTGAACTAATTAGTCCCTATTTCTAGTAATGTAATTATGTCTGTCTCCGTTTTTATTAAAAAGATGTAAATTCTTTCTCACGTATATGATGTTCTTATAAATATATTGACAAGGAACCGTCATGATGCCCTTAAACAGTTCCTTTAGAGAATCGTGCCGGCTAAGATTGAGTATCGCTCTGATGGCTCGTTTTTGTAGAACAAAAATTGACTCAATGTCTGCAGCCCTTCCCCATAGTAAAATACCGTAAGACATTATGCTATGAAAGTAACTAAAATAGACCAGCCACGCGGTATATACATCACTAAATTGACGAATCTTTCTAACAGCATAAGCTGCCGAACTTAGCCGCCCTGCAAGTGATATTAAATGAGGACCCCATTGTAACCTTGAGTCTAGCATGTTCTAGCTTCTCCTTGTTTAATATAATGTCACAATCAGTACTTTTGACATTCGGCAAGGAAAATTTTACGCACTTAATTTTTTTTCCATTTAAAACTGCCTGAACCTGCCATAGCGCGTTATTTGCGTCGTCAACCTGACAAATACGTCTATATATTCTAAAAATTAAAGATGTGTCATCCGCAAATAACACCATGTTTAGTTTGTTTTCCAATAAACAGGGTTAACCGTTTATGTATATTAAAAATAAGGAAGGACCTAAAATTGAGCCCTGGGGTACCCCCATTTTCACGTTTAACTCTCTCAAAGGAAAGGCAGACAGCAAATTGAGAAAGAAATAAAAAACCCAATTCACATACAATAATACAATACAGGGAATAAAACTGAAATAAAATTGGTTATTGAACAAATAAAAGTCGGGGTAATTTTACAACGTTTTATGGCCAAACAGTGTAATTCCGGAAACATAATAATTTACCAGGAGCTTAATTGCACCGCGCGGGGTTCTTTTCACCTTTCCGCTAGAGTTTAAAATTGTTGCTTTTCGCTCAATAATTTTCCTGCGGCCATAAAATGTAAAAAAAAATGTAAAAAAAAAAGTTGTTTTTACAAACGTAACACAAAAATCCAGAGCCGGAACAACTATCTGTAGGTCATACAAATATTTCCGTGCGGGAACACGCGACACGCAGCGCAAAAGTCAATCGCTCAACCACTGCGCCAACCGTGCGCCCAGTGTATATTCCACGTTACTCTTTGCAGAGTTGATATTGAAATATATGTTAACAGCAAAAATCTCAGGAGAACGACTTCTGTTAGCAAAAACTTGGTCGAAACTTAAATAAGAAAGTGTACTAGCAAGTTTCACGGAAGTGGCGTACTGTAGTTAATTTGTTAAATATTGTTTATTCACAAAATACTTGGGAAAGTTCTTTTTTTTTTCGTTAGAGGCTCGCGTTTGATCACTATCTCGCCTGATGTTAAGTGATGATATGGTCGAAGGTGGAGCACGCTTGCCTAGAAGTAACCTATTCACTCTTGACTTGAAGACCCCTAGGTTGTAGCTATCAGGAAACAAGGACGCCGGCAGGGAATTCCACTCCTTAGCTGTACGCACTATGAAAGTATTTTCAAAACGCTTTGTGCTTATGGGTGGGATATCCACCATGTACCGATGGGACATTGCCGTACGTCTTGTAGTCCGATGATGGACAGGGCTAGGCGGAATCAAATTGTGCAGTTCCGTCGCACACTCCCCGAAATTTAACCGATTAAAAACCGACAGGCTGGCAACTCGGCAACGGTGTTCGAGGCTCTGGAGCTTTGAGGCAACCAGTGCATCGTTGCCAATAAGCCTTTTGGCCCGTCAGTCAATCGACTCAAGTGCATCAAGCTGGTATTTGGCAGACCCATCCCAGAGGTGAGAGTAGTACTCCATGCATGACCGAACTTGCGCTTTATACAAGTTGAGCAGCTGTTCAGGCGTGAAGTACCGTCTCACCTTCGCAAGGATCCCCAACTTTTTTGCAACCAATTGAGCCTTTGCCTCAATGAATGGACCAAAATTGAGGGTCGATGTTAACGTAACACCAAGAAGGTCGAGATGGTCCGTTATCGGCACGGTTACTCCACGGAAGGATGGAGCCGGGAGGAATTGGCTCTTTTTTGCGGAAAAAAGACATGCCTGGGTCTTAGCAGCATTGAAACTGACTAGATTGGCATTGCCCCATTCGGAGACTGCCTCCAAAGACAGGTTCAAGCGCTAAACCATGCCCTCCCGAAGAGACCGGACTTGAGGCCCAGTAGCCCGTGCGCCAGACACGTATCTCTCAGCAACAGTGCTGTCGTCTGCATACCCAAAGGTTCCGGGTTTTAGCAGGTCATTAATGTGCAGCAAGAACAATGTTGCCGAGAGCACTGACCCCTGAGGGACTCCGGCGTTAATACCTAACTGACCGGACGAGCAGCCATCGATAACCACTCGGATGGACCGATCCCTCGGGAAGTCTGCAATCCAGTCACACAGACCACTAGGCAGACCGAAGGAAGGAAGCTTACCAATAAGGCTCTCGTGCCAAACCTTGTCAAAGGCCTTCGATATGTCAAGGGAGACAGCAATCGCCTCCCCGTGCTTCTCGATGGCCTCACTCCAGATGTGAATGGCATACGCTAGAAGATCCCCAGTTGACCGGTTTCGGCGGAAGCCGTATTGACTGTCACTAAGGAGATCGTTGTCTTCTAGGTATGCCAGGAGCTTATTATTCAATACACGTTCCATACTCTTACAGAGGATGGACGTTACTGATATGGGTCTGTAGTTGGCCGGGTCCGCTCGACTACCCTTCTTGGTCACGGGCTGAACGTTAGCTTGTTTCCAAACCTTCGGCACTTTTCCAGTCACCATCGAAAGGTGATAAAGGCGTGTCAAGATCGGAGACAATTCAGGCGCACAAGTTTTAAGTACAATTGCTGGTATCCCGTCCGGGCCACTAGCCTTGTTCACGTCAAGGTTTCGCAGCACCCTACAGACCTCTCTCTGATGGATGCGAATTTCCGACATACTCGTCTCACATCGAACAGCAGACACGATCTAGTCAGTAAAGTAATTGGTTTTTTGTCAGATGGAACTAGTGGTCCAAGATTCCAGAGACTCCAGACGTTTCTCATTTTCTCAGTTTCTCAGACGTTCATTGTACATACTAGCACTACTCAATCCCACACATTTCTTGATTTATAACTCTATAGTGATTTCAGCGAAGTAACATTTCGATTATCGAAGCAAATGAATAAATAACAAAAAAAAATTTGATTCAGTATAGGGAAAACCTTGCATCCACTCTAATAAAATACATAAATAATACAATCCTATAAACTTAGAAACAAGATGTTATGTTATTATTCTATTTTTTTATTAAAATTTCGTAAAATGTTATGTGTGTTTTATTAAGTAGTGATCCTCAAATTGAAGTGATTTAAGCTTAAAGATGATAAACTATGAAAACTAAAACAGCACGCACGATAAAAAACCGGCCAAGTGCGAGTCTGTGCGCACAGAGGGTTCCGTATAAACAGCTAAATTTACCAAAATAAATAGGTAACATTACTAACGTTCATAAGCAATGAAAGCACCGAACATTGTTCTAACGAAGGGACAAAATTAACTTTGCCTTTTGAAAATTGTTATCCCCACATATGAATATACAAAAATTTTACTTTTCCAAGTACATTTTATAAGTTGGTCGACTATTACTCGTAAAATTGTAATCCTTTATTCATCTACAATCATCAAAAAATTGTGCCTCAAATCTCTGCTCTCAAAATGGTGAAGGAAAACATCGTGAGGAAACCGGCATATCCTAGAACCAAAAATTCGAAGACACGTGACATCCACCAATCAGAACTGGGCCCGCGTGGTGGATTACGGTCCAATCTCTCTCACGGAGAGGATGCCTGTGTCCCAGCAGTGGGAACATTAAAAGGTTGATGATGATTACCAAAAATTAAAAACGAAAAACATCCAGTGGTGCCACTTGTACAGTTTTGACAGCTCGGAACTCAGAAAGGTGACGCTTTACGAGATTATGCCCAATTGCCCATCTACACTTTATGTTTGGACTAGCTCCTGCCAGCGGCTTCGCCCGGGTAAAAAGTGTTTTATTTATAATCCGAAGGGAACATTATACCGGGATGAAAATACTACAATCTATCTCTGTACCAAATTTCATACAGATCCGTTCAACCGTTCTGGCGTGATTCAGTACAAACATACAACATATATACAAGAATTGCTCGTTTAAAGGTATAATATAATCAGCTACTCATTGATCTTCACTTGTATATCAACTTTTCCTTTACGAATCAAGAGGTATAGGCACGTAAAGCCGCAGTATGTACTTACACTACGTAGGTACTATAGGTTATCAAATTTTATGCAGCCTCATCGCTTCTCGTGTATATCACTTTCCGCGCTCCTTAGCGCACCGAAGCGCCTAGTTGATCGTATCAAGAGCTACGCACATATCGATTGCTTTTAAGAGCTATCCGGTAAATAGCACTTTGCTTTGTTACAGTTACCTTACTCTTTGCACAATACATTACGCTATTTATGTGTGTACAGTGCGCTTAAATTTGGTGAAATTACATAAGAAGACTGGTATGTCCAAATCTCTGAGAACCATAAATTCGAAGACGTGTTACATCCACCAACCACGCACTTGATCTACGTTGTGCATTATAACCCATTCTTCTCACAGAGAGGAGGCCGGTAGCCCAGAAGTAGGCACGTAAAAAGCCGATTATTTATTTGAAGGCAAAGGCTTTTAAACTGTCATCAAGAAACGGATTACTCTTTTTTCAAAACCTTTCTCCTGACAAGCTCTACAGCCTATATTTTATGAAATAATATTTCAAAGAAAGTATTTTGTTATTGTTTGTATTACAAATACTTTATAAAATGTCAGCTCAACACAATTTACAGTGGTCTGAATCTCCCATAGACAGCCAATATTTTCGTTCACGAAAATGTCAAAGAAATTTTTATCAGCCCATAAATGCATGGAATTTTTATAAGAAAATTTATTGACTTATTTATACTAAGTATTGGCCTTTTCCGAAGCTCAGTAAATAACGATAGAATGCCATGTTTCAGAATTGGAATCATATTCGTTTCAATCTTAGTTTGCCTTTTATAATCTGTGGCTCGACTTGACAGACGGCTGCCAAAAATTTTTCTCCACGAAATTTGTTACAAAATAAACAATTTTAGGTATCTAAATTGTGCAAAACACCATGAAACCAAGAAAAAAAAAATACAATAATATTATTATCAATAACCGATTTATAAATGGAACAAGAAACGAGAAAAATTATGATGACGTCATGCTAACGAGAGCTGCCGCCGCTAGACAAGCACGCCTACCACCTCCGGCCTCGTCGCCCAACTCCGCCTCGCCGCCGCCGGAAACCAGCCCCACCGTGACTGCTGTGACACCGGCCGTGGCAGTTGCGTCGAGCTCGAGCGACAAGTACTTCTCTCCGCCGACGACACCACCACCTGCGCCGGGGAGGACACCGGCCGCCGGACCGCTTAGGACCTCGAGGCTTACCGGTCTCTGACAGGGTCCCAGCACCCGGCGGAAGTGTGCAGCGCATGAGAAGGAAACAATCCATTAACGGAAATGTCATGCGCGCATATTTTGGGGCTACAGAGGGAGGAAACAACCTGACCGCGTACCGTGTCCGGATGCTCTCTTTGTTTCAGGTGCTTGAGCCAGCCGTCAACGTTTCGGCCCAACGACTTTCGGATCAGGTACAGTTCATCCAGCGTAGTCGTATGTTGGATGATACTGTACTTGATCGCCTCCGAACGGAAATGGCTAACCGTGTCACTGCCCCATCGTCGCAGGCTGTGGTGCTACCACAGTCCAACCACGCTGACGAGGAGAGTAGTGACAGGGTTACAAACGTAAGTACCCATTGCAATGAGGAATTGAGGAGTGCTTTGGAGTGTGCTATTCGGGAGTATCTCTACATGCCACCCGAACTTAGGACACGATTACCTCGTTTGCCCATGCATAACAAGAATAGGGCGCTGGTGGCTGTTCTGTATTCGCAGTTGTCAAACTATTTTGATGACTGCGAAGACCTCACTGATACACATTCGATCATGTACTGCGCGGCTGTAGCGGCATGTCGTGTAGCTTATGTCAAATTTGCAGATGACAGAGCTACACGGCCGAAACCAGCCGTACCGGCTTGGCAGTGCAGGATCGAACGTCGTATTGGTGGGGCCAGAGCACTTGATTTGTTTCAGGGAGGACAATAGTCGCCCAAGAGTGATGCGCTTTGTGAGAGGGGCGTTTTCGGGGACTGATGTCAGCCCCCGAGACTATATATCCCATATCACAGAGCGCATCGACTTCCTGAAACAAAAAGTGTATGCATGGGCAAACCGTATTCGTAGGTACAGGCGGAGAGTGGAGCGATACACCCAGAATCGCACATTCCAAAGTAATGAAAGGTGGGTTTATCGGGCTTGGGAGCGACCCGACCAAGGCGTGACTGATACGCACCTGCCGGATGATGACGCTATGTGTTCATTCTGGCGCAGCATCTGGTCGGTGCCTGTCAGTCACACCGAAGGCGAATGGACTCGGGAGGTCAAACGGGCGTGTGATCCAATACAAGAAATGGGGGCTATCACGATCAGCCCCCAAGATGTAGCCCGTGCAGTCCGTCCGTTGCCGAACTGGAAATCTCCAGGACCGGACGGACTGCACAACTTTTGGATCAAGTGATTACAAAGGTCGCACGCTCGTTTGGCATCTCAGTACCAGGCAGCCTTAGAGTCTGGTTCGCTACCCAAGTTCCTTATAACAGGAATAACCCACCTGCTCCACAAGTCTGGTAGCACCGTGGAACCCAAAAGTTATAGACCAATTACATGTTTACCAACGGTCTATAAGGTTCTTACATCCATTTTGAGAGTTAAAATTAATAAACACGTCGACAAAAACTCCATCATTTCGGTCTCTCAGAATGGATGTGGGAACGGGTCCCGCGGTACTAAGGAGCTACTCCTTATTGATATGCTCCTTATTGATATGCCATTAGCCAACAGGTTCGGCGTTCCCGAAAGGATCTGTCGACATGTTGGATAGATTATAAGAAGGCCTATAATGATTCGGTGCCTCATACATGGCTCATGAGGGTGCTAGAATTGTATAAAAAAGATACAACTCTACGCACCTTCCTGATGTCGTGTATGAGGCAATGGAGCACAGTCCTTCGCTATCCAGGATGTCGAAATAACCAGAGGAATAGCGAACCTGTAAGGATCAAGCGAGGTATTTTCCAGGGCGATAGTTTGAGTCCACTTTGGTTTTGCCTAGCCTTGAATCCCTTAAGCATGATGCTGGAGAATTCAGGCTATCGGATGAAGAGAGGTGGTCAGGTTATATCTCACCTCCTTTACATGGATGACTTGAAGCTCTTTGCCCCCAGCAGTCTTCAGCTGATGGAGCTACTAAAGGTAACTGAAACTTTTAGTAGCGCCATCAGGATGGAGTTTGGTGTGGACAAATTTGCGGTCATGCATGTAAAGCGAGGGGAGATTGTGGAATCCGTAGGAATTCAACTTGCGGATTCCATAAACCTGAGATCACTCTCTCCAAACGAAACCTATAAGTATTTGGGTATGTCGGAAGCGTTAGGTTAAGAGTGACATGAAGCAATCGTTGAGGGAACGCTTCTTTGGCCGCCTGAAGAAGGTATTCAATAGCCTTCTTTCGGGCGGAAACAAGGTGCGCGCCTTCAATGGTTGGGTCATGCCGGTACTGATGTACTCTTTCGGCATACTCAAATGGACTCAAACGGAACTTGACGCCCTGGATAGGCGGGTCCGTACACTGCTGAACGCATCACTCACGATCGTCAGTCATGAGATTGTATATCCCGCGGAAGTGTGGAGGCCGAGGCTTTTTAAATGCCATAAACCTCCACAACCGCGAGATATGCAATCTCAGAGAATATTTTCTAAACACTGACGTGGGTATTCATCGAGATGTAGTAGCAGTAGACAAGGGACTCACCCCGCTCTCCTTGGCGAATGAGAACTGGCGCAAGCCTGTAGTGCTTGACACTAACGACCGCAGGGAGGTATGGCAGAGTAAGGAGCTTCACGGACGCTTTTTCCGGGCCCTACATGGGTCCGATGTAGACCAATCAGCGTCCGTAGCCTGGCTGCGATTCGGTGACCTCTTTGGGGAAACCGAAGGTTTCGTCTGTGCAATTATGGACGAAGTTATCATGACGAATAACTATCGTAGATTTATTGTGAAGGATGGCACGGTTGACATCTGTTGGGCATGTCACCGTCCGGGTGAATCGATCCGCCACATTATCTCTGGTTATTCTCGTCTAGCTAACGAAGAGTACTTGCATAGGCACAACCTTGTAGCCAGGATTATCCACCAGCAACTTGCTCTTAAATACACTCTTGTGGCGTCGGAGGTGCCCTACTACAGGTATGTGCCCGACCCAGTTCTCGAGAATGGCAATATCACATTGTACTGGGATCGGTCCATCATCACTGACAGGACTATTGTCGCTAATAAGCCTGATATAGTGGTGGTGGACCGAATAGAGAGGCGAGAGAGGCCTGAGAGAACTCCTTAACCCTTAGTCCTACCCCCCCCCGAGTTTGGACTCATCCAACTTGGGAATTCAGGATCTTACCCCCTACCCTCTGAACCCCAACCCCACGGGACTCCCCCCAACCCACCCCCCTCATCCCCCTTCAATAGTCTCCCCAGGAGACCATCCCCTCCCTCCCCCCTCTCAGGGCTACCTCACCCCCCCGCGGCCCAACTACGCACGCGTTGGAGCTAGTAAGCCGAGTTTGGGCTCATTTGAAAGCGTAAGGAAAGCTCTACAACTTGGCCCCAACAGAATATCAAAATTCGGCACCCCGCACGCACAACGATCCAGCAACGCCCACAATTTCATTGAAGACCACCATCAGCGCGCAAGCAGGGCTCACAACATCGAGCCTACGCAGTTGTCGGACTCTTCATCGGACAGCAGACACAGACCACCAGCGAAGCATCCGTGAGTTCATCATAGAAAAATATATATATTTATGAGTATCCGCACAGGCATAGTTTTTAAGAAATAAAACACCATATCACTAGCATATATTATATAAAATTAAAATTGTAATCATCCCGTCCCCTCACAAACAACATGTCCTCCAAAACCACAGCCCCCAAAACGACCACGGAGGCCGCAAGGGCCCTCAGATCACTCCGTGAGAAGGTCCTTAAAAACACAGCTAAGTCAGTAGTCTCGGAGCAGTTGGCGCGTCCATCACAAAAGCCGCGGGCGGCTAAGGCGGCGTCGGAGTCGGATGTGACAAGCAGGACACCGCCTCTGCCGTTGGCGCCTGAGACTCACACTCCGAAAGATAGCCCCAGGGTCTCAGAGATCGTCATCAACTGGGAGCAGTGTGGCATATCCCCCCCCCGCCAGATCATCTCGGACGAGGAAAGCTCGGTGGCCTCCACAGTGAACCAGGCCGACCGTCCACAGAGTGGACGGCAAAGCCTCCTCTATAGGACACCGGGAAGGGGCACAGGTGTGGAGATGGACTTGGCCACGAGAGAGGCAAACGAACTTCTCCAGAAGGGAAAGGACGCCTTGGAAGCCGCCGGAAAAATGAAACGCGAGTGTAAGGTCACAGCCCATGAGTGCCTGCAGGGCCTTTACGAGGTGTCACTTTCATTGGCGGACTCCCGAGCACGCCACAAGTACAATCTCGAGAAGGAGCGCTCTCGACACGCACAAGAGCTTGTGCGTGTCGAGAGCGCTCACAATCGGGAACTTGCGGCTGTGAATAAGGAGCTCACCCTGATGCGGGCTGACGTCTCGGAAACGAAAAAAGAGGCGAAAGGGATCCGGGAATGGCTCGGTCACGAGACTCTTGACGCCTTAAACGGCATAAAGGAGTTGAAAGGCGAGGTTGCAATGGCGAACCTGAAAAACATAAAGGAGCACGAGAGGACAAGGCAAGAAAGTGCGAGGACCCCAGGGGATCCCAAGTGGGACCCTATGGGGGCCGGCCTATCACGCCTCGACACAAATATCACCAGCATCTCCAACCAGCTGGACGTCCTCTCGAGAACTCTTGAAAGGCTCAAAGAGGACCTCAACCGGCCAAGTGACACAGAGACGGACCGGAGTAGCCGCGAGACAGGCCTACTCACGACCGCGGCTTTCGAGGAGGAGATGGCGAATTTTACCGCAAAGCTGCAGACCATCGCCAACAGGCCTGTAGCCTCACCCCCACCACCACACACACCCATAAACATATCCGAACACCTCAAACCTATATCGGATAGGCTGGAGCTTGTCTCGGAGGACCTCCGCGTATTGCGCGACAAAGAGCCGCAAATCCAGGCGCCCCCAGCGCTGAATCTGGAAACGGAGCTCGCAGTCGGGGAGGTAAAGAATACGCTCCAAACTATACAGAAAGGGGTGGCGGACCTGGGCAAAGCGGATAAACCACAAACACAACAACAGGGCCCCAAAACCTTTGCCCAGGTCGCCAGTACACCAAAGCCCCCCAAACCACCCACACAACCCAACCACACCCTGATCGTCTCGTCGACGAACCCCCGGCACACTGGGGATAACGTGATCGAGAGGATCAGGGCCGCTCTGGACCTTAAGTCAACCGGAGCCCGGGTCGACACCGTACGGAAGGCGCGCAACCAGAAAGTGGTCTTAAGGTGCGCCAGTAAGATGGACTTGAAGAAGATTAAAGACCAGGTCCAGTCGAACTCAGAGCTCAAGGTCCAGGAGCCGAAACCGCAAAATCCCTTAGTCTGCATCAAGGGTGTGCTGTCCAGCTACAGCGACGGGGAGATCGTAGATCTCCTTAAAGCGCAGAACCAACACCTTCTGCAAAACGTCGCTGTGGAGGGGCGGACCATCAAGATGCGCTACAGGAAGCGCGCGAGAAACCCCCACGAGTGCCACCCCGTTCTGGAGCTCTCCCCGGAGCTCTGGAAATCCTACACTTCTGTCCAAAAAGTCCATGTGGGCATCAAGCGTTGCTCGATTGAGGACCAGTCCCCACTAGTTCAGTGCACAAAGTGCCTTGCATATGGACACAATAAGTCCATATGCAGGGCTGCACAAGAAGTCTGCGGCTACTGCAGTGGACCGCACAATATCAGGGACTGCCTCACTCGAGCGGACGGCAAACAGCCCACATGTGCAAACTGTAAGGTAGCACACGGGACGGGCAGCAACCTGGCACACACAGCTTTCAGCGAAGACTGCCAGGAACGCCAAAAGTGGGACGGCATAGCCAGATCGCGCGTATCCTATTGCTAAGGGCAACGAAAGCACACCAACAAACCAACCAGTCACCCCCGAAATCGCCTCAAGACCGACAGCAAGATTGCGTTTCATCCAAGCAAATCTTCACCGCTCCAAGCTGGCCACAGAAGAACTCCACATGGCGGCCCAGGCAAGGGGAATTTCAGTAGCACTTGTTCAAGAGCCCTACGTAGGAAGAACAGGTGTGATGAAACAAAAACCCGGCACACAAGTCATCCAGTGCAGCCTCAACCGCAAAAAGCCAGTTAAGGCAGCGATTGTTGTTTTCGGTGACAACCTGGAGGTTATCCAAGACCCCCAGCTTGTGACCGAGAACGTTGCTGCTGTCTTGCTAAAGGCGGGTCAGCTCAGCTTTGGAGTACTGTCGGTCTATTTTGAGGGTGACCAGGACATCGAACCTTACCTATCCGAAACACAATACAAGACACACAAATTGAACACAAACAACATCGTGGTGGGAGGAGACGTGAACGCCTGGAGCCATTGGTGGGGAAGTGTTTCCAAAAACCATCGCGGGGCGGCGTACAGTTCTTTCCTCAATGAGCGGGATCTCCACATCCTAAATACGGGCCAAACACCAACGTTCGAGACATACAGAAATGACAGGTGGTGCACAAGCATCGTTGACGTGACAGCTTGCAGTTCGTCGCTACTAGGTAAGGTCGAGGAGTGGCAGGTAGAAAGAAGTCTAACAACTTCAGACCACAACGCTATAACCTTCTCGATGCGCCTAGAAAAGGCCCTGGAACCCTTACGGCCGATTTCGACGCGCATCTACAACACCAAGAAGGCCAAGTGGTCCGACTTCAACACTAGCCTAGCAGACAGTGACATCACCCAAGTCAGAGTCTCGAACGCATCGAACCCAGAAGATCTGGAGACAATCATTTCAAACTATACTCAGAACATCCACCGCTCATGCGAGGAAGTGATTCCAAAACTCGGGTCGCCCAAACACAACGCCAAACCCCCATGGTGGAGTCCTTCTCTAGACCGTCTCAAAAAAGACGCCATGACGAAGAAGAGAAGGATCCGGAACGCAGCCGCAAGCCGGAGACACTTCACCATCCAAGAGTACGTGCTGGCCAAACAAACTTACACGACAGCAGCAACGGAAGCAGCCACAGCCAACTGGAAGGAGTTCTGCACGAAGCAGGACCGAGAGAGCATGTGGGACGGTATCTACAGGGTAATAAGGAAGACAGCCAGAAGAAAGGAAGACGCACTCCTGAGAAACAACGCAGGCGAGACGCTCAGTCCAGAGCAATCTGCGGATCTTCTGGCAAAAACCTTCTACCCCGACGACTCAACGGATGCCGAACAACCCTACCACACTGCGTTAAGGAGGCTAGCGGAGGAGGAAAACCCCCAAGGTCTGTCTGCAGACGATCCGCCCTTCACGACCGCGGAGCTGGAAATTGTTCTCCAGAACCAAAATCCGAAAAAAGCCCCCGGTCCCGACGGATTAACAGCAGACATCTGCATAGCGGCAATAAACTGCGATAGGGAGGTGTTCTTAGCGATAGCAAACAAGTGTCTGTCGCTGTCACACGTCCCGAAGCAGTGGAAGGTCGCCCATGTGTGCACTCTCCGCAAGCCAGGAAAGGACGACTACACCAGCCCTAAGTCGTACAGGCCTATAGGTCTGCTCTCGGTCCTAGGAAAAATCGTCGAGAAACTACTAGTGGGCCGACTACAGTGGCACTTCCTCCCAACACTACACACAAACCAATACGGCTTCATGCCACAGCGCGGGACTGAGGACGCCCTCTATGCTCTAGTGGGCCACTTACGAGCCGAAATCAAAGCCAAAAAGATCGTGCTTTTGAAATCACTGGACATAGAGAGAGCCTTTGACAACGCGTGGTGGCCCGCACTCAAGAAGCAGATGGTAGCCAAGAGTTGTCCAGCTAATATCTACACTCTCGTCGCCTCATACCTGGAAGACCGAAACGTCAGGGTCAACTACGCCAGAGCGACTAGCGAGAAGGGAACCACGAAAGGATGCGTCCAGGGTTCAATTGCCGGACCGACGTTTTGGAACCTTATCCTAGATCCACTCCTACACAAAATGGCTAGTATGGGGGTATACTGCCAAGCCTTCGCAGACGACGTTGTCCTGGTTTTCTCTGACTTCACAGCCGGTCCCCTGCAGCAATCAGCCAACAGCACGTTAGCCAAAGTATCGGAATGGGGCGTCCAAAATAAGCTACGTTTCGCCGCGCACAAGACTAATGCGATGGTGTTAACGAGGAAGCGAAAGTACGACGTTCCTGTACTTCATATGTCGGGCACGCGGCTAAACCTGGTTGAGGAAGTGAAACTGTTGGGTCTCACGATAGACTCCAAACTCACCTTCAATGCGCACGTGTCTGCGACCTGTAGAAAGGCCGCAGACATCTATAAGCAGTTGGCATGTGCGGCGAGGGTGACTTGGGGTCTGAACAGAGAAATAATCAGGACAATATACGTGTCGGTGATAGAGCCCATCGTGATGTATGCAGCGAGTGCGTGGGCCCCCGCAGCTGAGAAACTGATGACAAGGAAAAAGTTTGACTCACTGCAGAGGGGCTTCGCGCAGAAAATCTGCAAAGCATACCGCACGGTGTCTCTGACATCGGCACTTATCCTGTCAGGCCAACTCCCCCTAGACCTCCGGGTAATCGAGGCGGCAACCCTTTTCAAGATCAAAAAGGGACATTCCCAAGAGTTTATACCGCTGGGCCGCGTGCTGGAGTGCAACGTGCACCACTCCAAAAACCCCCACCCGGCGCAACTCACAACAACCGAGTATGAATGCCTAGAGAACTTGACTCCCGAAACCCTGGCAACCCACCAAGTAATCGGCCCCCAAATATACACCGATGGCAGCAAGATAGAGGGGAAAGTCGGAGCTGCCCTAACTTGGTGGGAAAACGGGACGGAGTCAAGGTTCAGCACCTTTGGCTTGGAGCCTCACAACACAGTCTTCCAATCAGAAATGTACGCTCTCTTCAGAGCTGTCAGGATGGCAAGAGAATCCAAGGCGGCCTCCGTAAGCATCTTAAGTGACTCGAGATCGTCACTTGACCTGCTGAGGAGACCGTCTGTCACTCACCACCTGGCACTCCAAATCAAGAGAAGCGTCCGTGAAATCAGAGAGGAGGGCAGAGAAGTGAGGCTCTTTTGGCTCAAGGCCCATGTGGGAACTGCCGGGAATGAGAGGGCGGATGAGCTGGCCAAAGAGGCAGCCCTAACAAAACTCACATCAGAATACAGCAAGGTCCCCGTTTCGTTCGTGAGGAAGAAGATTCGGGAGGGGACTATAAGGAAGTGGCAAGCGCGGTACGAGTCTTCGAGTACAGGATCGGTCACGAAAGCGTTCTTTCCAGACGTCCTAGCGGCGAAAAGGACACTCAGAGACGCAGTGCTCACACCGGTCCACGTACAAGTCCTTACAGGACACGGCGGATTCTCAGCGTATCTCCACCGCTTCCATCTCAAAGATAGTCCCTCGTGCGTCTGTGACCCGAGTTGTGAAGAGACAGTCTGGCATCTGCTGTTCGAATGCCCAAGGTTCAGCCAAGACAGAATGGAGCTCGAGGTAAAATTCGAAACCCAGCTTAGCCAGTCCACACTCCACACCATCATGGGGAGACCGGCTACTAGGATTCCATTCTTGGCATTCGCGAGCAAAGTCGCCACAATCGCAGCAAAGGCCAACAAAACGGACGTAACCTTGCGAAGTCGACCACACAATCGAACACAAACAACCACAACCACACAAACAACAACCACAACTACACAAACAACAACAAGTACACCATTGACTGATACACAAATTACACACACACAATCTAACCAACGGCCATTACCAACGGTAGCAGCAGCGGTAGCAGCAACAGCCAGCCTACAACCAGCCCCTAGCATGACTACCACACAATTCCTGGCAAGCGGAGAAGACGGAGTCCCTGGCATCAGACTGCGAGGCGTCGCTCTGTTCATGAACAGGGAACAAGAGAAGTTAGGCATAGGCTTCTGCATAGGCTCAAGTCAAGCTGCGGCCCGAATAGACCTTTCACCGGGCCTTGCCGCCCTGATTAACGGAAGCACCACCAAAACGAGCATAACAGGCAGCAAGTATGCTGCACTACCTCAAATGGAAGTGGCCACTCACCGATGCCGTCTAATGCGATTTAAAGGGAAAACAATCGCATTACTCGAGTGGGGAGAGGTTACTCCATTTGCTCAGGCAAGCTCATTGCTTCAGAAGATTAGGGAGGCAGGAGACTACACGTCAGCCACGGCCCGAACCATAAGTGTGGACGCAATGGTGGTGGGAGGAGAGAGAGGAGACGTCGCAGACCGCTTTGGCTGTTTAAAGGCCTCAGAACATCATGAGGTTGTTGTCTACGAGGACAGAGGGGAAACCCTGAGTTTCCTCAAAGCCCCCAGACAACTAATAGCCAGCGCAATGAGCCCCAAAACAAGCCCCACCACTCAAAGCGGATCGGAGAGGGCCCAGCAGAAGGCAGCAGCCGAAAAAGCCGCAAAGGTGCAGTGTAACACCATAAACCCGGAGGACCGGGCGCGGTCGAGGAGTCGCCTGAAAGCATTTGGCACTTTCCTCAGTGCACTGCGCCCAAGCACCAGCTACGCATCACCATCTCACAAGCAGGAGACAGCACTGTAGAGGTTCTTCAGAAAAACACCAAAGGAACCAACCCAGCAAAAGCCTAAGCCAACACGAGCCGACAAAGGGCAAGTCAGCCCGCCGACCCTCGCAGTAAAGTCGGGTACCACGGACCACGTAAAGAGCGCGTTCCTCGAGTACGTAGCAATCGTAAAAGCGACCAGAGAGGTCAATCTTACGACATGCAGGAAGATCCTGCAGACCTTCCAGAGAGACACAGAGGGTCTGTTAAGGGTACTGCTCGAGGAAGCAGGGGCAGCGGTGTATGACAACGTCACATCCCAAGTCATCAAAGGGGAAATGACGGGGTCATATATGGCAGCCTACAGCGCGAGGAGTGGCTTTGTGGCCCTGGACAAGGAGGAGACGGAGCGCTCAGGCAAACTCAAGTTCAGTGTGCCAAATGACGACCCGATAGTGGTTACCGCCAAATGTACCAAAATCATGCCGGACGATAAGATCCTGGAAATGGCACACTCCATTTCGGGGACCTCCGGTATCCAGGCATCACAGGAAAGTTGGGCGGTACCCAATATCAGGTGGATTAACGGAGTTCCGGGTTGCGGTAAGACAACCTGGCTGGTAAAGCACTTCGAAGAGGACAGGGACGTGATAGCAACCACGACAACAGAAGCTGCCAAAGATCTCAGAGAAAAGCTTGCGCGCCGCTTAGGAAACCGAGCAAAGACCAAAGTGCGCACTATGGCCTCAATCCTAGCAAACGGTTTCAAGAGCCAAGACAAATGCTACCGTCTTACGGTAGACGAGGCTCTTATGAACCACTTTGGGGCCATAGTCATGGCAGTAAAGTTGTCTGGAGCGAGCGAGCTTGTCCTCGTCGGAGACGTTAACCAGCTTCCATTTTTGGACAGGGAGAATCTTTTCGAGCTTAGGTATACCCGTCCAGACCTGGTGGCTGGCATCACCCAGGAGTTTCTCTGCACACACCGCAATCCAATGGACGTGGCGTTTGCACTGAGTGAGATATACCCCGGTATATACTCCTCCAAGTCGTCGCTGTCGCGGGTCCACTCCCTGAAGGTGAAAGGTTACACAGGGGCGCAAATACCGGGTACTGCCCAAAACACCCTGTTCCTGGTTCATACGCAGGGGGAGAAAGCCTCTCTTGCGAGCCAGGGATATGGGTCTGGCGAGGGGTCACGCCTGCTAACCATACATGAGGCTCAGGGGTCGACCTACGACAGCGTTATCATCATCAACACCAAGTCCAGGAGGCTTCAGGTCCACGACAGCATCTCCCACGCGGTAGTGGCGGTGTCCAGACATACAGTCAGTTGCGTCTATTACACCGACGACGCCGATGACGCCGCAGGCCGCCTTGCTAAGAGGGCGATGGATGCGCCGACTAAAACGGTCGTCAACTACAATCTTAAGACGGCCATGCAGCATCGAGACGTAGTCGTCATAGAGGCCTTGCTCACGCTAGCGAAGTCCCTGGTCAGCAGCCAAAACACCACCTAACAAGTCCCATCCAAAAACTCCAACCCAAACACCCAAACCATCACCCTATCTAAAGAAAACTATATATATACATGTGAAGCTGCATGGTAGAGTGAGTCAGTCATACTCACCTTAACGTCCTAACGACGGGGTTCTATAACCGGAACAGTCGGCCGGGGCTGGTCTACTCGCACTGCCATGCATCTTCCCACAAAGTGTACCAATAGATATAGTAATAACATAAGCAGTGTATCAATAGAAATAAGTAAACAAAATAGTTAATAACATAAAGATAAGAATAATAGAAACATAAAATTGTAATGCCAGTGTGTAATATATATATAGTATTTGTTGAGGGATGAACTCACGTAAATTTAAGTTAGTTAAGTAAGCCTTAAAATAATGTCCGACGTAGGAATCCAACAATTGTAATAATTATGAAAAAAAAAAATAACAAACAAAATATACACAATAAAAAAGAGCGCGGACTGCCACATGTCCGCGGTAGAATATTTAAAAAAAAAAAAAAAAAAAAAAAAGAATAGAGAGGCGTGCAATGATTGTTGACATAACTGTCCCGCATGACGGGAACCTCGTGAAAGCCGAGAAAGATAAGCAAATCAAGTATCTTGACTTGGCTCGCGAGGTTTTCGACATGTGGGATGTGGATACAGCGATCATTGTACCGATAGTCGTGTCAGCCCATGGCTTAATAGCCACGAGCCTCGACCAACACCTTAGGAGGCTCTCGTTAGGCGGCTGGGTCAAGGGCCTGATCCAGAAAGCAGTACTGCTGGACACGGCTCGTATTGTTAGGAGGTTCCTCTCTCTGGAGCCCTGACCACCGGTAGCTTGGACCCTGTCCCGATACCGGTGGGTCTCTATTTTTTTTATTTTTAAATGTTTTTCTTTTTTGTGTATGTTTTGTAAAAATATTTGAAAATGTAATCATTAAGAAAAACGTTAAATAAAATACATAATAATAATAATAACTTTATTTCAAAAAACAGGTATTTGTTCATTATAAATGGGTACTTAATCTATAATATGAACATGTAGTAGGTTGTAACTATTCTGTGGGTGTGATACTGTTCTCCTAGGTAAGTTAGCTAGCAATGCAACATGCGTTTAGGAGAAACAGTGCCTGCCCCATAATTGATTATCGATCAATGAATAACATGTTACAAAGAAGAGTTAAGGAGGTTAAACAATTTTAAGATTTTTTACAATTGTGATTAATTATAACTGTAGGGTCTTTACACCTTTTAATGATGGTAGTTTGATTAATACGCAAGAGTACGTAATAATAGAATTTAATTGAATGATAATGAGTGCACGCGATTTGAGTGATAATCGTGTACTAAAGTATAGACCGCGCGTAGCGAGTAAAGTGCTGACACAATGATGTCAAATTTGTGCGTGCTTTGCACTGTACATGCTCCGGGGCCCGAGAAGATGTGAATGAGATGAAGGATAATGATTTACAAGATGATAATTAACAATTTTGCTTACAAACTTAAATAAACTAAGCTTAAGGTATTTCATTGAATTGAGTCCGAGCGGATGGCGAAGACCCTCTGCTCGTTGTGGCGATGGTAGGGCGACCCGCAGAGGTGGCAACGGGAGCTACATAGCTTACGCTAGCCTCTGCCTGCTCCGTTGTGGCCTCTGCTCGCTCAGCTGTCGGAGGTGCGGGCGCTGGATGCGGCTGGCGCGCTCGTACGCGTTGCCATGTGTACAAGATGATGCAAACCACGACGACTCCACCCAAGATGTAGATGGCGACGTAATGATGAATGTCATGGAATGTCACTTGATCTGCCAGTTCCTGATTGGATTTCATTTCTTTGAGTGCTTTTTCAATCGCCTTTATGTCTTCCCGTTGTTCGGTGATATCGTCTGTCTCATTCAGTGGAGCGATGAGAGGTATAGACAGATTAATTATGTGGTTTATTGGTGGAATTTCTATGTTCATGACATCGATCTTCGTTTTAATTGTGTTTGATAATGCTCTGTGTGCATAAATCGTAAACATTCTGTCTTTGATGACGCAGTTGTCTCCCAGTGTAATGACACCTGTTTTGCTGAGTTGCTCGATCGTAAAATCGTCATCGCATATGACTCGCACACTGCATTGTCCGCAACAAAAGTAAAGATATGAATTAATTAAGTTCAAGTCAATCCAGGTATCGCGACA
This sequence comes from Orthosia cruda, assembly GCA_964057195.1. NCBI lineage: Eukaryota > Metazoa > Arthropoda > Insecta > Lepidoptera > Noctuidae > Orthosia > Orthosia cruda. The sequence continues at coordinate 12,969,050 of OZ059832.1, read as the reverse complement.
TTCTCTTGTTTCAGTTTGACATTGATTAGATGCTTGATGTTTCAGACATAAGTTGTTGTCTGACGTCATTTGATAGACTGGCCTTTTCAGTGGGCAAATGTACTCGTCGGTGTCGTAAGGAATACATCTTTGTAAGTCGCTTGTAGACACTGGTATGTAAGAGTCTTTATGTGTATTGATAGCCAGGTATTTTGCTACAGGCACTATATTGACCATGCTTGCGTTGACTTGTTGTGGAATCTGTATGAGGTTGTAAAGCTCATAATCTTCCCTGCTCACAAGAGGAATTCTTACTTCGAAAATCAGGAACTTTCTGGTAGCTCTTGCTTTCACTTTCAATAGGTGATAGATCTTCGCCAAGTCGGTCTGAATATTATTAATCGGTAAGGCTAAGTCCTTTGAGATTTGTCCGGTTATAACATTCAGTTCGTTTTTCAACTGTGCCGGCGTCAGCAAGTGAAAGTTGAACTTTTCATAGAAAATGTTAGCCACTGTGTCAACTAGTGTCTCCTGGATTTCTTTAAGATTGGTCATGATGTTATTGGCTATGAACGTTGATAATGTGAATTCCGCTTTGTTGTCAGTGTGTTGGATTTCTTCTTTCAGTTTGCTTATGGCCGCGTTGCAATTGGTAATGTGTTGGTTGATTATTTTGTGCTGCTTGTCCAGGGTATTTTCAATCCTTTTGATGACATTTAGTTCAGCCTCCACTACTGAAGTTTGGTTTTTCCACAGATTACTGAGATGTTTTTGATTGCTTCTGATTAAGGCAATATCCTTCTGATATTGTTCGGCGAAAGTTTCATCCAAAACTCCAAACAAACTATGTGCGATGTAGCCGATGCCGTTGATAAGCCCGCGACGTCGGCGAACTTGACCTTGCTGACCAAGTAAAACATTGTTGTAGTGTTCAAGTTCGTTGTACCCGTGAAGCAGTTGTAATCGGACTACGTTGCATTGTGGTATTTGATCCCTTGAACATATGTTGTCCAGATGAGTGATAAACTTGTCCAGAAGGTTAATTCCTTGCCAATACGGAGCCATGTCGCAATAAACGACGAGTTTCCATTCTTCACGTTCCAATTTCATATTTGCGAGTTTATCAAAAAATATGTTTTTATTTTCTGCAACTTTGGAAATTTTGTATTCGCACGTTCCTGAGCAAATAAACATCAGAAGTACGAGTGTCGTAATTATGAAGTTGCACAATCTTGATGAGGTTGGCTTGGAATATTTATTGTTTGTTGCTTGACCTTCTTTGTTTTCCTTTTCTGTATCGTGGCTTTGATTATTGTCGTTGATCGGCAAGACGGATAATTTCGTAATTGGTCTCTTGAGTGAACCATTTTTCGTCCGTAGGGTCACTACTCTGACGTATCCGTCTTTCCCTGGATGAAGTTCAATAACTCTGCCCATGGGCCATTTTCCCGGGGGAAGATTAATGTCGTGAATGATGACGATGTCATTGATCTTCAAATTCTGATGAGGTTTGTGCCACTTACTGCGAGCTGATAGTTGGCACAGGTACTCAGCTCGCCATCTCTTCCACATATCATCAAATATTTTTTGTGTGAGCTGCCATCTTGTTCGCAAGTCTCTCTCTGTCTCGATGATAGTTAGTGTCGGACCACTTGCCAAAAAGTGAGACGGTGTGAGACAGTCTAAATCCTCGGGATCTTCGCTGAGTGCGCACAATGGTCGGCTATTCAAACATGCTTCTATTTGAGCGAGTAACGTCGAATATTCTTCAAACGTCAACTTCTGATCTCCTATGACCCGCTTGAGATGGTACTTCAAACTCTTGACGGCGGCTTCCCAGAGACCTCCGGCACTAGGCCAGGAAGGGGCATTAAAATGCCAGTTAATCTCCATACTGGTAATAGCCTCGAAAAAACTGTCATCCAAAGTGTTTTTGATATTCACGAACTCTTCGTTGAGTATTCTACTCGCTCCAACAAAGTTCGTGCCATTGTCACTATAGACATGGCCTGGGGTGCCTCTCCGAGCTGCCATCCTCCGCAAAGCTGCTAAGAACGATGATGAGGTCAGGTCCGATACTAGCTCGATGTGTACAGCCTTGGTGGCCATACAAACGAACACGGCGATGTACCCTTTTGTGGTTTTGATACCTCGGCCCTTGCTTGCTTTGACGTCGACAAACCCAGTAAAATCAACCCCTGTATGATAAAATGGTCGTGTTGGATTGCTGCGTGCAAAAGGAAGGTTGCCCATGAGTTGTTCGTGTTTGATTGGGTCGTGTTTTCGGCACTTGACGCAGTTTCGTAAGCGCTTCTTGACAGCTCGGTTTCCTCCCAGAATCCAATATTGTTGACGCAGCCATGCTTGAGTAACTCTCGCTCCCCCATGGAGTGTCATCTGGTGTCCTTGTTCGATCAATAAGTCACTGAGGTGTGTGTTGTTGGGAACGATGAGAGGATGCTTCATGTTCTGACTCATTTTCACGTTGTTCAATCTGCCACCGACTCTCAGTAGGCCGTCTTGATCCAAAAACGGGTTCAGCTTTAGCAATTTGCTCTTCGCGTCTATTTGCTTCTGATCTCGGAGACTAAATACCTCTTCCTTAAATACCGTCAGCTGTACTTGTTTGATAAACAGATGTTTAGCGATTTTTATTTCGCTGACAGTCAGATACTTCGGTTTGTGTTGATTGCGAGATATGGCGCGCAAAGTCCAAGCAAGAACACGCGCTGCTCGGTCGAAGTTGCTGAATCTGCTCAATAATTTTAAAATAATATCTTCATTTTGTTGAACTACATTACTTTTTATTGACTTCCTGATTTCTTCATATGTAATGTAAGTTGGTATGTCTTGATTGTGGTTTACTTTGAATGTTGATAGCCAGGTTGGTCCGTGCCACCAAAGAGGATGATGATGTAGTTGATTCGCTGATAATCCTCGGCTCGCGCAATCAGCTGGATTTTCGGCCGATTTCACATATCGCCAGCTTTTTGTTGGTATTATCTCCGTTATTTGTGCTACTCTGTTAGCCACGAATGGTTTCCAGCGATTCGGTTCACCATTGAGCCAACCTAGTACTGCTGTCGAATCGGACCAACCGTATATTCGTAGGTTATGGGTTGATAAACAGTTCTGGACAACTTTCATCAGTTTTGACAACAAGTGCGCAGCGCAAAACTCCAATCTAGGCAGAGATACTGATTTGTTGACAGGCACGAGCTTTGATTTCCCTGCTACTATGACCACAGGGGATTGACACTCCGCCTTTTCCTGATTGATAATTCTGCCATAAATTACGCATGCATATGCCTTTTCTGATGAGTCACAAAACCCATGCAACTCTATGTTTGCATTTTTTGTAGTTTGAAGCCATCTTGGCACATTAATATGTTCGATTTGTGGTAACTCCTTTTTTATTTTAAGCTATTCTTCATTGATGTTTGTAGGTACTGCGTCATCCCATTGAAGATTCAACGACCAAACTTTTTGGAACAAAAGTTTCAGTTTGGTGGATACTGGAGACAGCCAGCCGAGCGGATCAAATATCTTTGAAATGTCAGATAATAATGATCTTTTGGTGGATGGTGTCAATGATGATTTGTCTATCTTAATCTGGAACTTGAATTGATCGTCCCGGGGGTGCCAGCGCAGTCCCAAAGTTTTGGTTGATTCTTGATGCCTGAATTCGAATGCTTGTTCCTTGTCTGATATTGATTCTTGTATGTTAATGTTATTTGATGACCATTTTCGCAAATTAAATCCACCAGACTTCAGTAAATTAATTAGGTCATCCTTGAGTTGTTTGGCTTCCTCTATACTGTGGTGTACTGCCAGAAGATCATCCATGTAGAAGCATTGTTCAAGTACCGCTGATGCTGTAGGGTATCTTGAACGTTCGTCTTCTGCTAACCGTTTCAACGTCATCATGGCCAGGAATGGAGCTGCTTTGGTGCCATAGGTGACTGTAGTCAACTCATATTCTCTAAGCAATTGGGTAGGTGAGTCACGCCAGACGATTTTCTGATACTGAAGGTCCTTTTCATTACATAAGATCTGTCGGAACATTTTCTCGATGTCGGCTGTGATTGCATATTCATACTGTCTCCAACTCAGAATCAATGTAAACAAATCCTGTTGTAAATTAGGACCGCTGTACATTAAATCATTGAGACTGTAGCCCGTCGAAGTTTTCGCTGATGCGTTAAATACAACTCGCAGCGATGTTGTTGCCGAGTCCGGGCGTAAAACGCATAGGTGAGGTAAAATGCAATCCGGCAGAATTTTCTGTGCGCACTTGCGCATGTGACCCAATTTGATATATTCGTTGATGAATGTTTTGTAATCTTCGGAAATATTTTTATTACTTGAAAACTTTCTTTCCAGTTGATAAAATTGTGCTACGGCTCTTTGTTTTGATTCTCCCAATTTTTCTTTGATATCTGGCTTCAGTGGCAGTCTAACCACGTATCTACCATCATCTCGTCTTACTGTTTCCGATTGATATTGTTGAAGGCATTGATGATCCTCAGAGGACATATTAGTATCGGGTTCGGTGACATCTTCAATGCTCCAAAACCTTTGTATGTCTTGTATATTGTTCATGATAACGTTGCATTGATAAGACTTGACATTGCCGCTCAAAATCCAGCCAAGTTGAGTCTGTTGTGCTATTGGCAGAGATGAGTTTTCCTTGATTATGCCAGACATGATGATTTCCGAGTAAACTTCTGCTCCCAACAATAAATCGATAGGACGACAAACGTTGAAATCTGGATCTGCTAGTTGAATGTTTTGAAGATATTCCCAAGATGGTTTTGCAAAACTGTGGTTTGGCAAGTTGTTAATTAATTTCTTCATAATAACAACTTTTGTTTGGAATATATAATTCGAGTGTAATGATGACGCTACAAGACTGATAACTCCCTTACAGTTGGTTTGATTGGCACTGACTCCAACTATGACGCCTTTGCATGCTCGGCGCGGCAGTTTCAGTATTTGAGCTGCGTTCTCAGTGATGAGGGAGGCTTGAGAGCCTTGATCTATGAGAGCCCTCATTGTGTGATATTCCCCATTAGCTCCTTGTATACGGACAAGTGCTGTGGCTAGCAGAATTTCAACAACAGATTCCTTGGAAACATGTGTCACATTGCTTTGTGTGTAGTCTTCACATAACGTAGACGGTGACATATCCATGTTGCTGGACACTGCGTTTGTCTGTAGGGCATCGTGTAGTACGGTGTTATGAGTTCCATTACACACCCTGCATCTTGATTCAGAACGGCATGATTTATTTTTGTGATCAACCAGGCAATTTTTACACAAGTTGAACCTTTGCAATGTGTTTCTCTTTTCTGCTGACCCCGATTCTAAAAATGGCTTGCAGTAGAAAAGTCCGTGGCTGTCGTCTTTGCATAGTGGGCAATATTGTGTTTTCGTTGCACAACTTTTTACTGCTGAACTACGCAAAAACGATTTGTTAGAATCGTTTTTGTTGTTTAAATTATTCGATTTTGATTGATTATTTTTGCTGAATTGATGTCCTGAATCCTTGCTTCTACTCGGAGATGACGACGAGGTTGATTTGGATGAATAATGTTTTCGCCGTGTTGACTCGAGAGCAGTATATTTGTTCTCTAAAAATTTCAGAAAGTCTGCTAGAACAGGCAAGGCTCTTGGATTTTCTAATGATTGAGTGTATTCACTAAGCGTCTGAGTATCCAGCTTCAGTGTAAGTAAATGCACAACCATTGGTCCCATGGCGGCTACATCTATACCAAGATTTTTCAAGGCGCATGCATTCATTGATAGTGTCGAACATGTTCTTGATCTGTGTGTCGACTTGGTTTTGCATTGTAGGTAATGAAAGGAGTATGTTCATGTGTGAGGTGAAAATTAGCCTGTCATTGTTATACCTGTGATTCAATATGTCCCAGCTGATGTGGTAATTTTCGGAACTGATGTTGAGATGTTGAATGATCCTTTCTGCTTAGCCTTTCAGCTTACTTTTTAATAACTGCATCTTCTGGGCGCTTGGGATGCTTTTGTTGTTATGGACAGCCTCTTGGAATAAGTCCTTGAATGATATCCATTTGTGATAGTTCCCTGAGAAGGTAGGAATATCTATTTTCGGTGTAAAATTTTCCCGATATGAAACGGAATACATTTTGCTATTGACCAACTTTTTGATGTCAACGTACCGTTTTTCGTAGTTGCTATATTCCTGTTCATACTCCTCATCTTCTGAGTACATCTCACTATCAATTTCCCAGTGCAGGGAATCGATGGTTGACCATTTTGCTTGAATGGTTCTGAGCACATCTTCGAATTCCCATTTTTCGGTGAGGCTCTCTATATCCACGCTCCTGATTGCTCGTGATAAAGCCTTGAAGTTACTCTTCTGCTTGCGGAGCATTTCTTCTAATTTACTGGCATTACCTCGAGAGACAATCTTCTTGAACAATGATGTGGATGGGGTGCCAGTTGGCTTGCTATTTGGTTGATCTGGATCAACTGACAACATGTCCGTTTGCTGTTGCTCATCCGCAGCTTCTTGATTGCGAGTATCTGATATACGCATTGATGAAGCGCTAGGCAACTTATCCCCTTGACCCGTACTAGTAGACGGTTTGTAATTTTGAATGATTTCCTGAGCTTCATTGTAGAAAATTCTTGCTTTTTCGTACATGTTCTCCGAAAAGTAGGTATAACCACGATCTTCAAACTCACACAATTGAGCATGATTTTCTTGAAACTCGCTCCAGTATGAATCCAGGATTTGCAAACGTTTTTTGATGTTAGCCGGAGTTTTGCGGTCCGCAGAATCCTTCTTGAAATTCCGCAGTTGCTGCTCCATGGCTTGAATGATTCGATCTTGATTGGCCAAAATGTTTTCCATGCTGGCGCTCATGATTGTTGTTGTATGATAGATTTTCAGTCGTTGAGTTGTAGCAGACGGATGTTACTCTATCCACCGGTCGTAGTCACAGGAGCTGTACTTCCGTGCTCACAGTTTAATCACACTGTTATGAACGCGAAATAGTCCCGCATATAGGGATGCTCGAAGGACCAAAAAGATGTAGGGTCTTTACACCTTTTAATGATGGTAGTTTGATTAATACGCAAGAGTACGTAATAATAGAATTTAATTGAATGATAATGAGTGCACGCGATTTGAGTGATAATCGTGTACTAAAGTATAGACCGCGCGTAGCGAGTAAAGTGCTGACACAATGATGTCAAATTTGTGCGTGCTTTGCACTGTACAATAACTAAATAAGACTTAATCTAAATTTTAGTGTGTGAGTTTAACAGTATGTGTGTGTTATGTATTTGTGTCTGTATATTTGTGTAGTGCTTGTTAATGTATGTGTTATGTAATGCATTGCACAATAACATACAACACAAGAAGTAAAAACAAATTCCAACTTGCAACTGCATGTGCACGAACTAATTATGGCAAAAAACAGTATTAGTGGAGGGAGCAAAACTGTTCAATGATTTACCGGAAGATATAAAGAGGTGTGATAATATTAACTTATTTAAGAGTAAACTAAAAAAACATGTATGTACCCTTTAACGTCGCCAATGCCCCGGAGGCAAATATTATATTATTATTTAGATTAAGTAACTTTGTATCTCATTATAAGTGAACTGTTATTTATAAGTTCTTATGGGAAATAAATATCTTTAAACCTATGTATTGTGTAAAGTTGCGCCGTAGATATATTTGTGAGTTGATTAGCAACAATAGTAATAATCAAGGTACTAAATAGGGTTTAACTGTTTAAAAGTATCTGAGAAAAATTCTTCTGTCTCATCATAGGATTTCCCTAGGAAGGCAGTCTATAAACCGGTGAAGATGAGTTATTTTCGTTGTAGAGGGAAGGACCTAGGTAATAAAAGAATCTCTTTGTGTAGGTGAAGTTAATCGTAGGAATAGTGCAAATGTTGTCTTTAAGTCGCTTTGTGATGGGGATAAAAGGTGTTTGTTGATGTTGCTTGAGCAAAGTTCTCATTATAAATAATTGCCTTACATTAAGTTCATTACAATCTTGATATAATTGAGTTGTTGGGAAAAGTATAGACCGAAAAGTTGTTATGTTCAAGATTGCTCTGTGAGCCACTTCCAATGGCTTCAGGGTAGTTTAAGCAATACCACCCCAACAAGAAATGCAATAGGTGATAATAGAATTACACAAAGCATAATAAACAGTTCGTATGACTAGTAAAGTCATACGAACTGTTTATTCGCGATGTAGCGTAGGTTTTTAAAAATGTAAATAAGTTTTCTAATTCTACCCGTGAAGTGATTAATATGTTCTTTATATGAGAGATATTTGTTCATTGTTATGCCTAAATATTTAATGGAGTCTGAAGAAGAGATCAAAGGACACTGGCAAACTGTTTGAAGTTGGGATTGACAAGTATGAGCCTTTAGAATAAGGGGAATTTTCGGTTGAGAGGCTGAAGAAATCGAGAATGTCATGAATTTAATTTTTGATGTATTGAGTGTCATGGAGTGAGACCGGAACCAGTCAAAAGCTGAATTAAATCCAAGTTGAGCTGTACTTTGGAGGGTTGACCATGAGTAGCGCTACAAAAGTGAGTGCTGTGTCATCGGCAAAAGATATAATTTGGCCGTTTGTGACGCTAAGATTGCAAAGATCATTAATGAATATTAGAAACATGGTTGGCCCCAAAATACTGCCTTGAGGCACACCATAACAAATCGGAAGCTCTCCACTCATGCAGTCACCCATTTTGACCATCTGAGTGCGGTCTACGAGATAGCTCCTAAAAAGCTCAAGCTATAAACCCCTGACACCCATTTGTTCTAATTTTAGTAGTAGGGTATTGATGGGAACCGTATCAAAGGCCTTTGCGAGATCAAGGAAGATGGTAAGTACCTTTTTTTGTTATTAGCTACGATATAATTAGTTAGTAGATGGACAGCATCTGCAGTGGATTTCTTCTTACGGAAACCAAACTGCTGCGTTGAAATTAATTTGTAGTGCTCAATAAATTTAACGAGTCTATTATTGATAAGTCGCTCGAAGACCTTCGACAGGGCAGACATCACCGCGATTGGACGGTAGTTGATAAACGAGTTCCCGTCACCACCCTTAAATATAGGATGTATTACCGCTCTCTTGAAAGAGGAAGGAAATACAGCGTTCTGTAAACAAATATTTAAGATATGTGTTAAGACTGGTGCTAATAAGATTCAATATCTTTTGAGAGCATTTGACTTTAAGGATCCTATGATAGCTGTAATCTCATCGGTATCCGGTTGCTCGAGCACAAATAATGTAGATGTTTGTGTAGGCCTACTTATTTGAGGTAAAATTGGTTTGCTAGCGATACCATCAGCCAGTGTCCTTCCAATATTAACAAAGTAATCATTAATCTCATTGCATGTTTTAGTTGGTTTCTCGTTTTGAGATAGTAGTTGAGCTGACTGTTGCTTAGCTTTTGATATATTGACTATTCGCTTAATAGTTTCCCATAGAATTTTGGAGTTAGTTCCAGCTTTGTGTAACTCTTGAGAATCATCTTTTTTAATTATTTTATTGCAATAATTCCTGTATCGTTTGTAGGAAATTGCCAGAGTAGCATTAGTTGGTGATAGCTTTAGTTGCCTGTGCAGTGAGTCCCTATGTCTTAGGCATCTCAGCAAGCCCGGGGTTATCCAGGGCTTGAGGATTCTTTTCTTTGCTGCTACTTTTATGGTAGTAGTGCTATTTTTCTTTTTATTGTTTAATGAAAGTGTCGGTGGCCATATTAGGATCTGATATGTGGTAAATATGAGATAGGTCTAAACTTTCTAGTGCATTGTCAACGGAATTAAAATCAATTTTATTTAATTTATTAGTGGCGTTAACTTTAGTGTTTTTTTTATGAATGCAAAGAATTAACGAATTATGATCGGTTACTGTATTGTCAAGAACCAGTGAGATAGTCTGTGATGTCGTTTTAATCATAGAATAATCAAGACAATTTTCACCCCGGTAGGGAAAGTATGAGAAGGAAGAAACCCGTTAAAAGCTAGAGTATTTAGATATTTATGCGAACGGTTGTCTAAGGAAGAGGGTTTAATATCTAATTTTATGTCACCACTCATAACCACTGTTTTGAATTTGTTAAAATTTGGCAGCAGGTTGTTAAGTGACGAAAGAAAAGAATCAATATTGCCAATAGACGGTGACCTATATACACAAAGAATAGCAAAATCGGTAGCTATCTCCAACCCAAGTCCACTAGCGCTAGAACCGAAATCCAATTCCTTGCAAGAGCAGCATAAATCTGACCTAATATAAGTAACAACTCCGCCACTTTGATTTTTGTGATTTTTGGTATTATACATAGTGTAATTTGGAATAATAGGTATATTATGGTTTCTGAGACAGGGTAACCAGCATTTCGTAAATATTATTATATCGAAATCCAGTGACATACGTGCAAGTAGCGTCTCTAATCCCAAAAAATTGCAATTTATGGACCTAATTTTTTGTGTGAATACTTTTAAATAGTTACTAGGTTGTCCGATAAAGGTATACACCTGCTCCGGGGCACATGAGTAGGATTGGGATACAGAGAATTGATCGACATTATCTAAAAAATCATAGAAGTTACTATACATTTTTTGAGTAAAGTATAATCTTCAAAATAAGCTGGGCATAATGGCAGCGGGGAACAGTCAAGAATGAATACTGGAGATAGTGGAGGCAGTGTGTTCTAATAAAGTTGTGAGAGCATGTTTGTGTGATGTGATGAGGATCTGTGTTAACAAAGTGTATTTTAAAGTATTTTTCCAAAGTAAGTACAAGGAAATACAAATTAACATTTACAAGAGATACTTTAGTTGCGCTTTTTTTTCAGTCATAAATATTTATTTTACACTCACAGAAAGAAAGGTACTTGAATTTTCAGTAAATAATAAATATGAATACGTAAGTGTCAATTGATAAAGGAATTCTGTTGGACCAAAATTCAAATGCTGCACTTTTTCTTTCTAAAGTGGGTTCGAGTTTGTTATCTTTTAGTGGTTCAGGAGCGAAAAATCCTCTTACAAGGGAATTATAAAAGTACAGGGAATAAGGCATTCATAAAGGTACAGCGGATTTCACTTCGTGCGAGTCAAAAGTGAGTCGTTATACACGTGAATAAACCATGGGATGAAACTTATGACGGAGGGTAGGATTCGAAACAAGTACGTATGTACAATACAACGTACATAAATATGTAATAATAATATCTTCTTTCATTTGGCCCTTATTGCGAAGCTGTGCGATCGGCGAAATAATCAGAAATCGTTTAAGCACCAACGATATTCGGATAATATCATTATTTTTCACTTTTTCCACCCCGACTAACAGATGTAATGAGCTTGCCCGGAACTCTCTTTGTTCTAGCGTTTATATTGTACTCTTTCCTTATCGTGATAATAACAAAATAATATCCATAAAAGCCTGTAATTACGTTTTAAGTATTATTTGACCTCTTAAATGTATCATCATCATTTCAGCCGAAAGAATTCCAATGCTGAACATAGGTCTCCCAAGTGGCGCTACATTGACTGGTCCTGTGCGTTTCGTATCCAGCGGATTCCCGCAACATTCACCATCACTAGGTCTTCGGTCCATGCATCGGTTAAATGTATGATCTATATTTTTTGTTTCTGTAGTCGGACAAGAATAGGTAAGGCCGTAAATCAAAAGTTAGCGGCGCGGCACCGAGCGGCTATTCTTCAATACTTCCCCGGAGAACACGCGCACTACATAAGTAATGCCTGTCTGAATATTTCCTGTGTTTCGCCAACAAAAAAAAGGGGCGCGCCCTTGAGGCAAAAGTTTCCTTGAAGACGTCGTTTTGAAGATATTGGATTTATTTTGGTTGCCCGAGACTTAACTCGCCTCAAGACTTTATCTATTTACGATGAAAGTGACACAGTATAAGTATATCTCATTATTTAAATTTGCGTCCTTTAACTTCCAAGTATCTTAACGCAAGATAAATGGGATTTATATACTTGTAAAGGCAACGTTATATAAGAGCGGGATTATCAAAAGACTTGAACAACTACTTTTACGAGTTATGTAAAGAGTAAAAGGCATCTATTAGAAAAAAGGTACCGAGACAAAGGAACTAACGACCGTCGCCGCGGTAATTAATGAATTCACTCGCCTCAAGACTTTATCTATTTACGATGAAAGTGACACAGTATAAGTATATCTCATTATTTAAATTTGCGTCCTTTAACTTCCAAGTATCTTAACGCAAGATAAATGGGATTTATATACTTGTAAAGGCAACGTTATATAAGAGCGGGATTATCAAAAGACTTGAACAACTACTTTTACGAGTTATGTAAAGAGTAAAAGGCATCTATTAGAAAAAAGGTACCGAGACAAAGGAACTAACGACCGTCGCCGCGGTAATTAATGAATTCACTGTCTTTTTAATTTCACCTCGAGCAAATATTAATGGGGTTTGTACCTGTTTAATGTGGAATTTGAGAAACTCCTGCGTCAACTCTTTCAGGTGTCAGGATAAGTTCGTTAATAGATGATCGATGGACTGTCGTGATTCGGCATTTTATCAAAAATTCGAGAGAATATTTTAGGAACGTTAGCGAGTGATGCCTCGTTCACCTTCGTTAGTTATTAAAAAGACTTTATACAGATTTGATACTCACATTTTTTGAAGAAAATCTGATACGGGCGCCCGTATTGTTTGGGTTTTGGTTGCTAGAATAATTTCTAGGTTTCCGATAATCTGAGCAGTACGAGCAGTGGTAGCAAGGTTATAGCGCCGAGTTACGTGTTACTTTATTATTTTGTTCTTTTTTTATCTCATTTGTTCGAACCAAAACAGGCTCTTTACTTGTTTGTTACTTATTTAATCTCCACTGCGGCTGCCCAGATTATGATGTTGGAACATCTTGAGAAAACCAAAAAAAATATGTCGTATCGCATCGCATCCTTTACACAGACAGGCAGGTGGTCTGGTGCCTCAGCAGTAAACACAACGTTGTAGGAGGATTACATACTATTATAGAGGTTTCACCTAGACATAATCATCATTTAATTATGAGACAGAAATTGATGTGACAGTCACAGACACACATTCCAAAAATCGAAATTAATTTGTATTGTTGTATTATATAAGTTACACAAACAAATGCACCTGTGTTTGGTCTATAATAAGTACTAGCTGTGCCCGCGGCTTCTTTCGTTTACTGCCTACCCTGCCTTACCAATACATGTCAATACCTACCGTACAGGACCTACCATACCTACCAGGTTTTTTTTTTTGCTTGAGAAATGCTCATGTATACTGCGGCACCACGGGGAGATAGCGCAGTTATGTGGGACTCCAAACCACTAAATTCCGAGTGTCCTTCTGTGCCGCTTATGGCGGGAACAGGGGCACGCGTTAGCACACACCGCGTACGCGCCGCGTCTGTCCGTTACCAGACCCTCCTCTGGGTGGTATCCCCAATACCGGCGCACCAGAACACATTGCACGCCGTGACCACCCCCGAAACCACATTCGCCAGACGACCCCGTGTATGGCACATGTTGTCCACCAGTGATGGATCAGGTTAGTCGCCACTTTTAGGCCGTAAGGGATAAGAAACTGCCCTGTAGCCCCACCGCGTCCGCCATCAGACGTAAGCGACCCCGTAAAGGCCACGGAAGGTAGGGAGAGCGGAAGGGAAGCTTCATACGACACCAAGCGTTAGCGTACGTTACCAAGCGGCACCGCAACCTACCTGTTCACTGTTGGCCGCTACGTAGAGGGCTTAATCGGTAAAAGTAGTCGGGTTCCTCTTCGCTTCACCGTGGGAGACCAAACCTCGGCTTCTGAGTCCCCCGCCTTGACAATGCGGCAACCCACCGGGGGGAATATCTACCACGCCTACCTTAGCGACCACACTTACCTACCTACTTTTTTTTTCTAGAGTCATTCTTCCGCGGCGAATCTTAACACCGCCATTCAGAAAATTACGTCAAATGCACAACGCCATCTATTGAATATGGAGTTCAACTGTTTGCATGTGTTGTGATATTTTTTATTCTTCTTCATCGTGTCGATGATTCCATTTTCAGATTTTAATTTAAATGTTGTGCTTCGACCAGAACTCAGCCACGTCGACAGCCCTAGCGTTGGCCTCGCACAGGTCCTTCATGGTGCAGGTGTTTGTGCACAGAGAGCAGGACAACAGATGGGGCATCGTTTGTGGTGTGGTCCCACAGTCACATTGTGGCTGATCGGAGTACCCCCATCTGACCAGGTTGTACCTACAGCGGCCCACTTGGCTTCGCAGCCTATTTAGGGTTTTCCAGGTATGCCAAGGCAGTTTATGCCCAGCTGGGAGCTTTTCTGCAGGATCCATATAGTGAGTTGGAGGGGGGGTATTTGAGGAGCCACAATTTTCTACGCGATTCGCCAGGGCTGTTGTCGTATGTTGTTTTAGCCGACTTAGGGAAGCTGTTTCGACTCTTTAGTCGCCCCCGTTATTGTTCCGCGTTGTACAGTAGGTGGCGGTTATCGGTCTCCTGCTTGTGCTTTTCGGAGGAACAGGCAACTTTCCTACGGACCTCCGGCGGGGCTATTCCTGCCAGCGGGTATAATGCAGCAAGTGGAGTTGGTTTAAGGCACCCAGTTATTATTCTGCACGTGTCATTAAGGGCTAAATCTACTTTTCGGGCATGAGCGGATCGATGCCACACTGGGCAGGCAAATTCGCCAGCCGAGAAGCAGAGTGCTAAACCAGATGTACGAAGGACGTGAGGGGAGGCGCCCCAGGAAGAGGATGTGAGTCGACGAAGCAAGTTGTTACGTGTGTTAACCTTGAGTTTAGTACTATCGCAGTGGCTTTTGTAGGTCAGTGAGTGGTCCAAGGTAGCGCCAAGATTGTCATTGTGTTTAATGTCAGCACCTTGCCATTGGATGTTTAATTTTCTGGCAGCCTGACGATTTCTCAAGTGGAATGAGCACGACTGCGATATTTTTTATTGAATACTTTAAATTCATGTATCTTTAGATTGCGATGACATAAAAACTTAGTAATACTTCAAGTTACGCACAATTTTTGTGTATAAAAGTTATCTACGATCAGAAGAACTAAACAGACAAAAAATTCAAAAATGCAATAAATGGGTTCTATTGGTTATCCTTTTACATCCCGGCAATATTTTTTGGAAATATTTTCGATGTATAAAACGACTTTCCTACATATTTATTATATTGATGATTGATTGCTAACATGCAAATTCACTAAATCGCCATTGATTTGAGTCGCGTCACCCACCGATCGCTCGCTCCCTTTTTTCCAGCGAAGAGAGCACTAGATTTTAACGAGTTTTGCTCCAAGAGTCTCCAACAGCAATTATTACTATCCACCGTTGACTTCTGTGAAGTGAATTTCCACTTATAAGTTTTAATTGTTCATTTTACAACGAAACTGTTATGAAGAATATGCAGTGGGTGTTCAATTTAAACTATTTATAGACATGACACCTTTCTCAGTAATAGACTTTAAAGCTTTTTGTACTAAAGGCGAGCAATAGTCAAGTATTTTCAAAGTCTTTCATTGAAACGAGTCGGTTGCCGAGAGTTTATAGGAAAAGTTTGCCGATGCGCTGGCACAGTGAAATATTCAACTTGTTAGAAAACCGCACGCGACGACGCCGTCGTGAAAATGAACGAATCAATAAGTCGTCTACGTGCGACTATATTGCCACTGGGTAGTGGCTGATTGATTTAGTGCCACTTTTTTACATTTTCAGGACAATGAATGTTCTATCTTAAGCGTCTAGGTTCGAGATTTAATTGCCTGATAAGAAAGAAGTCTACTTAATTGCGCAATGAAATAAGATCAAAAAGAAAGGGTGAACAGGATAAAGTAAAAAATATTTCCATGTTGCTGAAGCTAAACTGTGGAAAGGTCGTTATTATTCATTGTTGTTCGGCTCTAAAGGGCAGTAAACAACAAAACGATATTGCAGCGAAAATTGGCTAAATTAAATTTGATTTTTATGTTTATAAAACCATCGCGGGGCGGCGTACAGTTCTTTCCTCAATGAGCGGGATCTCCACATCCTAAATACGGGCCAAACACCAACGTTCGAGACATACAGAAATGACAGGTGGTGCACAAGCATCGTTGACGTGACAGCTTGCAGTTCGTCGCTACTAGGTAAGGTCGAGGAGTGGCAGGTAGAAAGAAGTCTAACAACTTCAGACCACAACGCTATAACCTTCTCGATGCGCCTAGAAAAGGCCCTGGAACCCTTACGGCCGATTTCGACGCGCATCTACAACACCAAGAAGGCCAAGTGGTCCGACTTCAACACTAGCCTAGCAGACAGTGACATCACCCAAGTCAGAGTCTCGAACGCATCGAACCCAGAAGATCTGGAGACAATCATTTCAAACTATACTCAGAACATCCACCGCTCATGCGAGGAAGTGATTCCAAAACTCGGGTCGCCCAAACACAACGCCAAACCCCCATGGTGGAGTCCTTCTCTAGACCGTCTCAAAAAAGACGCCATGACGAAGAAGAGAAGGATCCGGAACGCAGCCGCAAGCCGGAGACACTTCACCATCCAAGAGTACGTGCTGGCCAAACAAACTTACACGACAGCAGCAACGGAAGCAGCCACAGCCAACTGGAAGGAGTTCTGCACGAAGCAGGACCGAGAGAGCATGTGGGACGGTATCTACAGGGTAATAAGGAAGACAGCCAGAAGAAAGGAAGACGCACTCCTGAGAAACAACGCAGGCGAGACGCTCAGTCCAGAGCAATCTGCGGATCTTCTGGCAAAAACCTTCTACCCCGACGACTCAACGGATGCCGAACAACCCTACCACACTGCGTTAAGGAGGCTAGCGGAGGAGGAAAACCCCCAAGGTCTGTCTGCAGACGATCCGCCCTTCACGACCGCGGAGCTGGAAATTGTTCTCCAGAACCAAAATCCGAAAAAAGCCCCCGGTCCCGACGGATTAACAGCAGACATCTGCATAGCGGCAATAAACTGCGATAGGGAGGTGTTCTTAGCGATAGCAAACAAGTGTCTGTCGCTGTCACACTTCCCGAAGCAGTGGAAGGTCGCCCATGTGTGCACTCTCCGCAAGCCAGGAAAGGACGACTACACCAGCCCTAAGTCGTACAGGCCTATAGGTCTGCTCTCGGTCCTAGGAAAAATCGTCGAGAAACTACTAGTGGGCCGACTACAGTGGCACTTCCTCCCAACACTACACACAAACCAATACGGCTTCATGCCACAGCGCGGGACTGAGGACGCCCTCTATGCTCTAGTGGGCCACTTACGAGCCGAAATCAAAGCCAAAAAGATCGTGCTTTTGAAATCACTGGACATAGAGGGAGCCTTTGACAACGCGTGGTGGCCCGCACTCAAGAAGCAGATGGTAGCCAAGAGTTGTCCAGCTAATATCTACACTCTCGTCGCCTCATACCTGGAAGACCGAAACGTCAGGGTCAACTACGCCAGAGCGACTAGCGAGAAGGGAACCACGAAAGGATGCGTCCAGGGTTCAATTGCCGGACCGACGTTTTGGAACCTTATCCTAGATCCACTCCTACACAAAATGGCTAGTATGGGGGTATACTGCCAAGCCTTCGCGGACGACGTTGTCCTGGTTTTCTCTGACTTCACAGCCGGTCCCCTGCAGCAATCAGCCAACAGCACGTTAGCCAAAGTATCGGAATGGGGCGTCCAAAATAAGCTACGTTTCGCCGCGCACAAGACTAATGCGATGGTGTTAACGAGGAAGCGAAAGTACGACGTTCCTGTACTTCATATGTCGGGCACGCGGCTAAACCTGGTTGAGGAAGTGAAACTGTTGGGTCTCACGATAGACTCCAAACTCACCTTCAATGCGCACGTGTCTGCGACCTGTAGAAAGGCCGCAGACATCTATAAGCAGTTGGCATGTGCGGCGAGGGTGACTTGGGGTCTGAACAGAGAAATAATCAGGACAATATACGTGTCGGTGATAGAGCCCATCGTGATGTATGCAGCGAGTGCGTGGGCCCCCGCAGCTGAGAAACTGATGACAAGGAAAAAGTTTGACTCACTGCAGAGGGGCTTCGCGCAGAAAATCTGCAAAGCATACCGCACGGTGTCTCTGACATCGGCACTTATCCTGTCAGGCCAACTCCCCCTAGACCTCCGGGTAATCGAGGCGGCAACCCTTTTCAAGATCAAAAAGGGACATTCCCAAGAGTTTATACCGCTGGGCCGCGTGCTGGAGTGCAACGTGCACCACTCCAAAAACCCCCACCCGGCGCAACTCACAACAACCGAGTATGAATGCCTAGAGAACTTGACTCCCGAAACCCTGGCAACCCACCAAGTAATCGGCCCCCAAATATACACCGATGGCAGCAAGATAGAGGGGAAAGTCGGAGCTGCCCTAACTTGGTGGGAAAACGGGACGGAGTCAAGGTTCAGCACCTTTGGCTTGGAGCCTCACAACACAGTCTTCCAATCGGAAATGTACGCTCTCTTCAGAGCTGTCAGGATGGCAAGAGAATCCAAGGCGGCCTCCGTAAGCATCTTAAGTGACTCGAGATCGTCACTTGACCTGCTGAGGAGACCGTCTGTCACTCACCACCTGGCACTCCAAATCAAGAGAAGCGTCCGTGAAATCAGAGAGGAGGGCAGAGAAGTGAGGCTCTTTTGGCTCAAGGCCCATGTGGGAACTGCCGGGAATGAGAGGGCGGATGAGCTGGCCAAAGAGGCAGCCCTAACAAAACTCACATCAGAATACAGCAAGGTCCCCGTTTCGTTCGTGAGGAAGAAGATTCGGGAGGGGACTATAAGGAAGTGGCAAGCGCGGTACGAGTCTTCGAGTACAGGATCGGTCACGAAAGCGTTCTTTCCAGACGTCCTAGCGGCGAAAAGGACACTCAGAGACGCAGTGCTCACACCGGTCCACGTACAAGTCCTTACAGGACACGGCGGATTCTCAGCGTATCTCCACCGCTTCCATCTCAAAGATAGTCCCTCGTGCGTCTGTGACCCGAGTTGTGAAGAGACAGTCTGGCATCTGCTGTTCGAATGCCCAAGGTTCAGCCAAGACAGAATGGAGCTCGAGGTAAAATTCGAAACCCAGCTTAGCCAGTCCACACTCCACACCATCATGGGGAGACCGGCTACTAGGATTCCATTCTTGGCATTCGCGAGCAAAGTCGCCACAATCGCAGCAAAGGCCAACAAAACGGACGTAACCTTGCGAAGTCGACCACACAATCGAACACAAACAACCACAACCACACAAACAACAACCACAACTACACAAACAACAACAAGTACACCATTGACTGATACACAAATTACACACACACAATCTAACCAACGGCCATTACCAACGGTAGCAGCAGCGGTAGCAGCAACAGCCAGCCTACAACCAGCCCCTAGCATGACTACCACACAATTCCTGGCAAGCGGAGAAGACGGAGTCCCTGGCATCAGACTGCGAGGCGTCGCTCTGTTCATGAACAGGGAACAAGAGAAGTTAGGCATAGGCTTCTGCATAGGCTCAAGTCAAGCTGCGGCCCGAATAGACCTTTCACCGGGCCTTGCCGCCCTGATTAACGGAAGCACCACCAAAACGAGCATAACAGGCAGCAAGTATGCTGCACTACCTCAAATGGAAGTGGCCACTCACCGATGCCGTCTAATGCGATTTAAAGGGAAAACAATCGCATTACTCGAGTGGGGAGAGGTTACTCCATTTGCTCAGGCAAGCTCATTGCTTCAGAAGATTAGGGAGGCAGGAGACTACACGTCAGCCACGGCCCGAACCATAAGTGTGGACGCAATGGTGGTGGGAGGAGAGAGAGGAGACGTCGCAGACCGCTTTGGCTGTTTAAAGGCCTCAGAACATCATGAGGTTGTTGTCTACGAGGACAGAGGGGAAACCCTGAGTTTCCTCAAAGCCCCCAGACAACTAATAGCCAGCGCAATGAGCCCCACCACTTAAAGCGGATCGGAGAGGGCCCAGCAGAAGGCAGCAGCCGAAAAAGCCGCAAAGGTGCAGTGTAACACCATAAACCCGGAGGACCGGGCGCGGTCGAGGAGTCGCCTGAAAGCATTTGGCACTTTCCTCAGTGCACTGCGCCCAAGCACCAGCTACGCATCACCATCTCACAAGCAGGAGACAGCACTGTAGAGGTTCTTCAGAAAAACACCAAAGGAACCAACCCAGCAAAAGCCTAAGCCAACACGAGCCGACAAAGGGCAAGTCAGCCCGCCGACCCTCGCAGTAAAGTCGGGTACCACGGACCACGTAAAGAGCGCGTTCCTCGAGTACGTAGCAATCGTAAAAGCGACCAGAGAGGTCAATCTTACGACATGCAGGAAGATCCTGCAGACCTTCCAGAGAGACACAGAGGGTCTGTTAAGGGTACTGCTCGAGGAAGCAGGGGCAGCGGTGTATGACAACGTCACATCCCAAGTCATCAAAGGGGAAATGACGGGGTCATATATGGCAGCCTACAGCGCGAGGAGTGGCTTTGTGGCCCTGGACAAGGAGGAGACGGAGCGCTCAGGCAAACTCAAGTTCAGTGTGCCAAATGACGACCCGATAGTGGTTACCGCCAAATGTACCAAAATCATGCCGGACGATAAGATCCTGGAAATGGCACACTCCATTTCGGGGACCTCCGGTATCCAGGCATCACAGGAAAGTTGGGCGGTACCCAATATCAGGTGGATTAACGGAGTTCCGGGTTGCGGTAAGACAACCTGGCTGGTAAAGCACTTCGAAGAGGACAGGGACGTGATAGCAACCACGACAACAGAAGCTGCCAAAGATCTCAGAGAAAAGCTTGCGCGCCGCTTAGGAAACCGAGCAAAGACCAAAGTGCGCACTATGGCCTCAATCCTAGCAAACGGTTTCAAGAGCCAAGACAAATGCTACCGTCTTACGGTAGACGAGGCTCTTATGAACCACTTTGGGGCCATAGTCATGGCAGTAAAGTTGTCTGGAGCGAGCGAGCTTGTCCTCGTCGGAGACGTTAACCAGCTTCCATTTTTGGACAGGGAGAATCTTTTCGAGCTTAGGTATACCCGTCCAGACCTGGTGGCTGGCATCACCCAGGAGTTTCTCTGCACACACCGCAATCCAATGGACGTGGCGTTTGCACTGAGTGAGATATACCCCGGTATATACTCCTCCAAGTCGTCGCTGTCGCGGGTCCACTCCCTGAAGGTGAAAGGTTACACAGGGGCGCAAATACCGGGTACTGCCCAAAACACCCTGTTCCTGGTTCATACGCAGGGGGAGAAAGCCTCTCTTGCGAGCCAGGGATATGGGTCTGGCGAGGGGTCACGCCTGCTAACCATACATGAGGCTCAGGGGTCGACCTACGACAGCGTTATCATCATCAACACCAAGTCCAGGAGGCTTCAGGTCCACGACAGCATCTCCCACGCGGTAGTGGCGGTGTCCAGACATACAGTCAGTTGCGTCTATTACACCGACGACGCCGATGACGCCGCAGGCCGCCTTGCTAAGAGGGCGATGGATGCGCCGACTAAAACGGTCGTCAACTACAATCTTAAGACGGCCATGCAGCATCGAGACGTAGTCGTCATAGAGGCCTTGCTCACGCTAGCGAAGTCCCTGGTCAGCAGCCAAAACACCACCTAACAAGTCCCATCCAAAAACTCCAACCCAAACACCCAAACCATCACCCTGTCTAAAGAAAACTATATATATACATGTGAAGCTGCATGGTAGAGTGAGTCAGTCATACTCACCTTAACGTCCTAACGACGGGGTTCTATAACCGGAACCGTCGGCCGGGGCTGGTCTACTCGCACTGCCATGCATCTTCCCACAAAGTGTACCAATAGATATAGTAATAACATAAGCAGTGTATCAATAGAAATAAGTAAACAAAATAGTTAATAACATAAAGATAAGAATAATAGAAACATAAAATTGTAATGCCAGTGTGTAATATATATATAGTATTTGTTGAGGGATGAACTCACGTAAATTTAAGTTAGTTAAGTAAGCCTTAAAATAATGTCCGACGTAGGAATCCAACAATTGTAATAATTATGAAAAAAAAAAATAACAAACAAAATATACACAATAAAAAAGAGCGCGGACTGCCACATGTCCGCGGTAGAATATTTAAAAAAAAAAAAAAAAAAAAAAAAGAATAGAGAGGCGTGCAATGATTGTTGACATAACTGTCCCGCATGACGGGAACCTCGTGAAAGCCGAGAAAGATAAGCAAATCAAGTATCTTGACTTGGCTCGCGAGGTTTTCGACATGTGGGATGTGGATACAGCGATCATTGTACCGATAGTCGTGTCAGCCCATGGCTTAATAGCCACGAGCCTCGACCAACACCTTAGGAGGCTCTCGTTAGGCGGCTGGGTCAAGGGCCTGATCCAGAAAGCAGTACTGCTGGACACGGCTCGTATTGTTAGGAGGTTCCTCTCTCTGGAGCCCTGACCACCGGTAGCTTGGACCCTGTCCCGATACCGGTGGGTCTCTATTTTTTTTATTTTTAAATGTTTTTCTTTTTTGTGTATGTTTTGTAAAAATATTTGAAAATGTAATCATTAAGAAAAACGTTAAATAAAATACATAATAATAATAATAACTTTATTTCAAAAAACAGGTATTTGTTCATTATAAATGGGTACTTAATCTATAATATGAACATGTAGTAGGTTGTAACTATTCTGTGGGTGTGATACTGTTCTCCTAGGTAAGTTAGCTAGCAATGCAACATGCGTTTAGGAGAAACAGTGCCTGCCCCATAATTGATTATCGATCAATGAATAACATGTTACAAAGAAGAGTTAAGGAGGTTAAACAATTTTAAGATTTTTTACAATTGTGATTAATTATAACTGTAGGGTCTTTACACCTTTTAATGATGGTAGTTTGATTAATACGCAAGAGTACGTAATAATAGAATTTAATTGAATGATAATGAGTGCACGCGATTTGAGTGATAATCGTGTACTAAAGTATAGACCGCGCGTAGCGAGTAAAGTGCTGACACAATGATGTCAAATTTGTGCGTGCTTTGCACTGTACATGCTCCGGGGCCCGAGAAGATGTGAATGAGATGAAGGATAATGATTTACAAGATGATAATTAACAATTTTGCTTACAAACTTAAATAAACTAAGCTTAAGGTATTTCATTGAATTGAGTCCGAGCGGATGGCGAAGACCCTCTGCTCGTTGTGGCGATGGTAGGGCGACCCGCAGAGGTGGCAACGGGAGCTACATAGCTCACGCTAGCCTCTGCCTGCTCCGTTGTGGCCTCTGCTCGCTCAGCTGTCGGAGGTGCGGGCGCTGGATGCGGCTGGCGCGCTCGTACGCGTTGCCATGTGTACAAGATGATGCAAACCACGACGACTCCACCCAAGATGTAGATGGCGACGTAATGATGAATGTCATGGAATGTCACTTGATCTGCCAGTTCCTGATTGGATTTCATTTCTTTGAGTGCTTTTTCAATCGCCTTTATGTCTTCCCGTTGTTCGGTGATATCGTCTGTCTCATTCAGTGGAGCGATGAGAGGTATAGACAGATTAATTATGTGGTTTATTGGTGGAATTTCTATGTTCATGACATCGATCTTCGTTTTAATTGTGTTTGATAATGCTCTGTGTGCATAAATCGTAAACATTCTGTCTTTGATGACGCAGTTGTCTCCCAGTGTAATGACACCTGTTTTGCTGAGTTGCTCGATCGTAAAATCGTCATCGCATATGACTCGCACACTGCATTGTCCGCAACAAAAGTAAAGATATGAATTAATTAAGTTCAAGTCAATCCAGGTATCGCGACATTCTCTTGTTTCAGTTTGACATTGATTAGATGCTTGATGTTTCAGACATAAGTTGTTGTCTGACGTCATTTGATAGACTGGCCTTTTCAGTGGGCAAATGTACTCGTCGGTGTCGTAAGGAATACATCTTTGTAAGTCGCTTGTAGACACTGGTATGTAAGAGTCTTTATGTGTATTGATAGCCAGGTATTTTGCTACAGGCACTATATTGACCATGCTTGCGTTGACTTGTTGTGGAATCTGTATGAGGTTGTAAAGCTCATAATCTTCCCTGCTCACAAGAGGAATTCTTACTTCGAAAATCAGGAACTTTCTGGTAGCTCTTGCTTTCACTTTCAATAGGTGATAGATCTTCGCCAAGTCGGTCTGAATATTATTAATCGGTAAGGCTAAGTCCTTTGAGATTTGTCCGGTTATAACATTCAGTTCGTTTTTCAACTGTGCCGGCGTCAGCAAGTGAAAGTTGAACTTTTCATAGAAAATGTTAGCCACTGTGTCAACTAGTGTCTCCTGGATTTCTTTAAGATTGGTCATGATGTTATTGGCTATGAACGTTGATAATGTGAATTCCGCTTTGTTGTCAGTGTGTTGGATTTCTTCTTTCAGTTTGCTTATGGCCGCGTTGCAATTGGTAATGTGTTGGTTGATTATTTTGTGCTGCTTGTCCAGGGTATTTTCAATCCTTTTGATGACATTTAGTTCAGCCTCCACTACTGAAGTTTGGTTTTTCCACAGATTACTGAGATGTTTTTGATTGCTTCTGATTAAGGCAATATCCTTCTGATATTGTTCGGCGAAAGTTTCATCCAAAACTCCAAACAAACTATGTGCGATGTAGCCGATGCCGTTGATAAGCCCGCGACGTCGGCGAACTTGACCTTGCTGACCAAGTAAAACATTGTTGTAGTGTTCAAGTTCGTTGTACCCGTGAAGCAGTTGTAATCGGACTACGTTGCATTGTGGTATTTGATCCCTTGAACATATGTTGTCCAGATGAGTGATAAACTTGTCCAGAAGGTTAATTCCTTGCCAATACGGAGCCATGTCGCAATAAACGACGAGTTTCCATTCTTCACGTTCCAATTTCATATTTGCGAGTTTATCAAAAAATATGTTTTTATTTTCTGCAACTTTGGAAATTTTGTATTCGCACGTTCCTGAGCAAATAAACATCAGAAGTACGAGTGTCGTAATTATGAAGTTGCACAATCTTGATGAGGTTGGCTTGGAATATTTATTGTTTGTTGCTTGACCTTCTTTGTTTTCCTTTTCTGTATCGTGGCTTTGATTATTGTCGTTGATCGGCAAGACGGATAATTTCGTAATTGGTCTCTTGAGTGAACCATTTTTCGTCCGTAGGGTCACTACTCTGACGTATCCGTCTTTCCCTGGATGAAGTTCAATAACTCTGCCCATGGGCCATTTTCCCGGGGGAAGATTAATGTCGTGAATGATGACGATGTCATTGATCTTCAAATTCTGATGAGGTTTGTGCCACTTACTGCGAGCTGATAGTTGGCACAGGTACTCAGCTCGCCATCTCTTCCACATATCATCAAATATTTTTTGTGTGAGCTGCCATCTTGTTCGCAAGTCTCTCTCTGTCTCGATGATAGTTAGTGTCGGACCACTTGCCAAAAAGTGAGACGGTGTGAGACAGTCTAAATCCTCGGGATCTTCGCTGAGTGCGCACAATGGTCGGCTATTCAAACATGCTTCTATTTGAGCGAGTAACGTCGAATATTCTTCAAACGTCAACTTCTGATCTCCTATGACCCGCTTGAGATGGTACTTCAAACTCTTGACGGCGGCTTCCCAGAGACCTCCGGCACTAGGCCAGGAAGGGGCATTAAAATGCCAGTTAATCTCCATACTGGTAATAGCCTCGAAAAAACTGTCATCCAAAGTGTTTTTGATATTCACGAACTCTTCGTTGAGTATTCTACTCGCTCCAACAAAGTTCGTGCCATTGTCACTATAGACATGGCCTGGGGTGCCTCTCCGAGCTGCCATCCTCCGCAAAGCTGCTAAGAACGATGATGAGGTCAGGTCCGATACTAGCTCGATGTGTACAGCCTTGGTGGCCATACAAACGAACACGGCGATGTACCCTTTTGTGGTTTTGATACCTCGGCCCTTGCTTGCTTTGACGTCGACAAACCCAGTAAAATCAACCCCTGTATGATAAAATGGTCGTGTTGGATTGCTGCGTGCAAAAGGAAGGTTGCCCATGAGTTGTTCGTGTTTGATTGGGTCGTGTTTTCGGCACTTGACGCAGTTTCGTAAGCGCTTCTTGACAGCTCGGTTTCCTCCCAGAATCCAATATTGTTGACGCAGCCATGCTTGAGTAACTCTCGCTCCCCCATGGAGTGTCATCTGGTGTCCTTGTTCGATCAATAAGTCACTGAGGTGTGTGTTGTTGGGAACGATGAGAGGATGCTTCATGTTCTGACTCATTTTCACGTTGTTCAATCTGCCACCGACTCTCAGTAGGCCGTCTTGATCCAAAAACGGGTTCAGCTTTAGCAATTTGCTCTTCGCGTCTATTTGCTTCTGATCTCGGAGACTAAATACCTCTTCCTTAAATACCGTCAGCTGTACTTGTTTGATAAACAGATGTTTAGCGATTTTTATTTCGCTGACAGTCAGATACTTCGGTTTGTGTTGATTGCGAGATATGGCGCGCAAAGTCCAAGCAAGAACACGCGCTGCTCGGTCGAAGTTGCTGAATCTGCTCAATAATTTTAAAATAATATCTTCATTTTGTTGAACTACATTACTTTTTATTGACTTCCTGATTTCTTCATATGTAATGTAAGTTGGTATGTCTTGATTGTGGTTTACTTTGAATGTTGATAGCCAGGTTGGTCCGTGCCACCAAAGAGGATGATGATGTAGTTGATTCGCTGATAATCCTCGGCTCGCGCAATCAGCTGGATTTTCGGCCGATTTCACATATCGCCAGCTTTTTGTTGGTATTATCTCCGTTATTTGTGCTACTCTGTTAGCCACGAATGGTTTCCAGCGATTCGGTTCACCATTGAGCCAACCTAGTACTGCTGTCGAATCGGACCAACCGTATATTCGTAGGTTATGGGTTGATAAACAGTTCTGGACAACTTTCATCAGTTTTGACAACAAGTGCGCAGCGCAAAACTCCAATCTAGGCAGAGATACTGATTTGTTGACAGGCACGAGCTTTGATTTCCCTGCTACTATGACCACAGGGGATTGACACTCCGCCTTTTCCTGATTGATAATTCTGCCATAAATTACGCATGCATATGCCTTTTCTGATGAGTCACAAAACCCATGCAACTCTATGTTTGCATTTTTTGTAGTTTGAAGCCATCTTGGCACATTAATATGTTCGATTTGTGGTAACTCCTTTTTTATTTTAAGCCATTCTTCATTGATGTTTGTAGGTACTGCGTCATCCCATTGAAGATTCAACGACCAAACTTTTTGGAACAAAAGTTTCAGTTTGGTGGATACTGGAGACAGCCAGCCGAGCGGATCAAATATCTTTGAAATGTCAGATAATAATGATCTTTTGGTGGATGGTGTCAATGATGATGTGTCTATCTTAATCTGGAACTTGAATTGATCGTCCCGGGGGTGCCAGCGCAGTCCCAAAGTTTTGGTTGATTCTTGATGCCTGAATTCGAATGCTTGTTCCTTGTCTGATATTGATTCTTGTATGTTAATGTTATTTGATGACCATTTTCGCAAATTAAATCCACCAGACTTCAGTAAATTAATTAGGTCATCCTTGAGTTGTTTGGCTTCCTCTATACTGTGGTGTCCTGCCAGAAGATCATCCATGTAGAAGCATTGTTCAAGTACCGCTGATGCTGTAGGGTATCTTGAACGTTCGTCTTCTGCTAACCGTTTCAACGTCATCATGGCCAGGAATGGAGCTGCTTTGGTGCCATAGGTGACTGTAGTCAACTCATATTCTCTAAGCAATTGGGTAGGTGAGTCACGCCAGACGATTTTCTGATACTGAAGGTCCTTTTCATTACATAAGATCTGTCGGAACATTTTCTCGATGTCGGCTGTGATTGCATATTCATACTGTCTCCAACTCAGAATCAATGTAAACAAATCCTGTTGTAAATTAGGACCGCTGTACATTAAATCATTGAGACTGTAGCCCGTCGAAGTTTTCGCTGATGCGTTAAATACAACTCGCAGCGATGTTGTTGCCGAGTCCGGGCGTAAAACGCATAGGTGAGGTAAAATGCAATCCGGCAGAATTTTCTGTGCGCACTTGCGCATGTGACCCAATTTGATATATTCGTTGATGAATGTTTTGTAATCTTCGGAAATATTTTTATTACTTGAAAACTTTCTTTCCAGTTGATAAAATTGTGCTACGGCTCTTTGTTTTGATTCTCCCAATTTTTCTTTGATATCTGGCTTCAGTGGCAGTCTAACCACGTATCTACCATCATCTCGTCTTACTGTTTCCGATTGATATTGTTGAAGGCATTGATGATCCTCAGAGGACATATTAGTATCGGGTTCGGTGACATCTTCAATGCTCCAAAACCTTTGTATGTCTTGTATATTGTTCATGATAACGTTGCATTGATAAGACTTGACATTGCCGCTCAAAATCCAGCCAAGTTGAGTCTGTTGTGCTATTGGCAGAGATGAGTTTTCCTTGATTATGCCAGACATGATGATTTCCGAGTAAACTTCTGCTCCCAACAATAAATCGATAGGACGACAAACGTTGAAATCTGGATCTGCTAGTTGAATGTTTTGAAGATATTCCCAAGATGGTTTTGCAAAACTGTGGTTTGGCAAGTTGTTAATTAATTTCTTCATAATAACAACTTTTGTTTGGAATATATAATTCGAGTGTAATGATGACGCTACAAGACTGATAACTCCCTTACAGTTGGTTTGATTGGCACTGACTCCAACTATGACGCCTTTGCATGCTCGGCGCGGCAGTTTCAGTATTTGAGCTGCGTTCTCAGTGATGAGGGAGGCTTGAGAGCCTTGATCTATGAGAGCCCTCATTGTGTGATATTCCCCATTAGCTCCTTGTATACGGACAAGTGCTGTGGCTAGCAGAATTTCAACAACAGATTCCTTGGAAACATGTGTCACATTGCTTTGTGTGTAGTCTTCACATAACGTAGACGGTGACATATCCATGTTGCTGGACACTGCGTTTGTCTGTAGGGCATCGTGTAGTACGGTGTTATGAGTTCCATTACACACCCTGCATCTTGATTCAGAACGGCATGATTTATTTTTGTGATCAACCAGGCAATTTTTACACAAGTTGAACCTTTGCAATGTGTTTCTCTTTTCTGCTGACCCCGATTCTAAAAATGGCTTGCAGTAGAAAAGTCCGTGGCTGTCGTCTTTGCATAGTGGGCAATATTGTGTTTTCGTTGCACAACTTTTTACTGCTGAACTACGCAAAAACGATTTGTTAGAATCGTTTTTGTTGTTTAAATTATTCGATTTTGATTGATTATTTTTGCTGAATTGATGTCCTGAATCCTTGCTTCTACTCGGAGATGACGACGAGGTTGATTTGGATGAATAATGTTTTCGCCGTGTTGACTCGAGAGCAGTATATTTGTTCTCTAAAAATTTCAGAAAGTCTGCTAGAACAGGCAAGGCTCTTGGATTTTCTAATGATTGAGTGTATTCACTAAGCGTCTGAGTATCCAGCTTCAGTGTAAGTAAATGCACAACCATTGGTCCCATGGCGGCTACATCTATACCAAGATTTTTCAAGGCGCATGCATTCATTGATAGTGTCGAACATGTTCTTGATCTGTGTGTCGACTTGGTTTTGCATTGTAGGTAATGAAAGGAGTATGTTCATGTGTGAGGTGAAAATTAGCCTGTCATTGTTATACCTGTGATTCAATATGTCCCAGCTGATGTGGTAATTTTCGGAACTGATGTTGAGATGTTGAATGATCCTTTCTGCTTAGCCTTTCAGCTTACTTTTTAATAACTGCATCTTCTGGGCGCTTGGGATGCTTTTGTTGTTATGGACAGCCTCTTGGAATAAGTCCTTGAATGATATCCATTTGTGATAGTTCCCTGAGAAGGTAGGAATATCTATTTTCGGTGTAAAATTTTCCCGATATGAAACGGAATACATTTTGCTATTGACCAACTTTTTGATGTCAACGTACCGTTTTTCGTAGTTGCTATATTCCTGTTCATACTCCTCATCTTCTGAGTACATCTCACTATCAATTTCCCAGTGCAGGGAATCGATGGTTGACCATTTTGCTTGAATGGTTCTGAGCACATCTTCGAATTCCCATTTTTCGGTGAGGCTCTCTATATCCACGCTCCTGATTGCTCGTGATAAAGCCTTGAAGTTACTCTTCTGCTTGCGGAGCATTTCTTCTAATTTACTGGCATTACCTCGAGAGACAATCTTCTTGAACAATGATGTGGATGGGGTGCCAGTTGGCTTGCTATTTGGTTGATCTGGATCAACTGACAACATGTCCGTTTGCTGTTGCTCATCCGCAGCTTCTTGATTGCGAGTATCTGATATACGCATTGATGAAGCGCTAGGCAACTTATCCCCTTGACCCGTACTAGTAGACGGTTTGTAATTTTGAATGATTTCCTGAGCTTCATTGTAGAAAATTCTTGCTTTTTCGTACATGTTCTCCGAAAAGTAGGTATAACCACGATCTTCAAACTCAC
This sequence comes from Orthosia cruda, assembly GCA_964057195.1. Lineage (NCBI taxonomy): Eukaryota > Metazoa > Arthropoda > Insecta > Lepidoptera > Noctuidae > Orthosia > Orthosia cruda. Next base: position 12,938,500 of record OZ059832.1, on the reverse strand, counting down.
ACAATTGAGCATGATTTTCTTGAAACTCGCTCCAGTATGAATCCAGGATTTGCAAACGTTTTTTGATGTTAGCCGGAGTTTTGCGGTCCGCAGAATCCTTCTTGAAATTCCGCAGTTGCTGCTCCATGGCTTGAATGATTCGATCTTGATTGGCCAAAATGTTTTCCATGCTGGCGCTCATGATTGTTGTTGTATGATAGATTTTCAGTCGTTGAGTTGTAGCAGACGGATGTTACTCTATCCACCGGTCGTAGTCACAGGAGCTGTACTTCCGTGCTCACAGTTTAATCACACTGTTATGAACGCGAAATAGTCCCGCATATAGGGATGCTCGAAGGACCAAAAAGATGTAGGGTCTTTACACCTTTTAATGATGGTAGTTTGATTAATACGCAAGAGTACGTAATAATAGAATTTAATTGAATGATAATGAGTGCACGCGATTTGAGTGATAATCGTGTACTAAAGTATAGACCGCGCGTAGCGAGTAAAGTGCTGACACAATGATGTCAAATTTGTGCGTGCTTTGCACTGTACAATAACTAAATAAGACTTAATCTAAATTTTAGTGTGTGAGTTTAACAGTATGTGTGTGTTATGTATTTGTGTCTGTATATTTGTGTAGTGCTTGTTAATGTATGTGTTATGTAATGCATTGCACAATAACATACAACACAAGAAGTAAAAACAAATTCCAACTTGCAACTGCATGTGCACGAACTAATTATGGCAAAAAACAGTATTAGTGGAGGGAGCAAAACTGTTCAATGATTTACCGGAAGATATAAAGAGGTGTGATAATATTAACTTATTTAAGAGTAAACTAAAAAAACATGTATGTACCCTTTAACGTCGCCAATGCCCCGGAGGCAAATATTATATTATTATTTAGATTAAGTAACTTTGTATCTCATTATAAGTGAACTGTTATTTATAAGTTCTTATGGGAAATAAATATCTTTAAACCTATGTATTGTGTAAAGTTGCGCCGTAGATATATTTGTGAGTTGATTAGCAACAATAGTAATAATCAAGGTACTAAATAGGGTTTAACTGTTTAAAAGTATCTGAGAAAAATTCTCATCTTCATCTCATCATAGGATTTCCCTAGGAAGGCAGTCTATAAACCGGTGAAGATGAGTTATTTTCGTTGTAGAGGGAAGGACCTAGGTAATAAAAGAATCTCTTTGTGTAGGTGAAGTTAATCGTAGGAATAGTGCAAATGTTGTCTTTAAGTCGCTTTGTGATGGGGATAAAAGGTGTTTGTTGATGTTGCTTGAGCAAAGTTCTCATTATAAATAATTGCCTTACATTAAGTTCATTACAATCTTGATATAATTGAGTTGTTGGGAAAAGTATAGACCGAAAAGTTGTTATGTTCAAGATTGCTCTGTGAGCCACTTCCAATGGCTTCAGGGTAGTTTAAGCAATACCACCCCAACAAGAAATGCAATAGGTGATAATAGAATTACACAAAGCATAATAAACAGTTCGTATGACTAGTAAAGTCATACGAACTGTTTATTCGCGATGTAGCGTAGGTTTTTAAAAATGTAAATAAGTTTTCTAATTCTACCCGTGAAGTGATTAATATGTTCTTTATATGAGAGATATTTGTTCATTGTTATGCCTAAATATTTAATGGAGTCTGAAGAAGAGATCAAAGGACACTGGCAAACTGTTTGAAGTTGGGATTGACAAGTATGAGCCTTTAGAATAAGGGGAATTTTCGGTTGAGAGGCTGAAGAAATCGAGAATGTCATGAATTTAATTTTTGATGTATTGAGTGTCATGGAGTGAGACCGGAACCAGTCAAAAGCTGAATTAAATCCAAGTTGAGCTGTACTTTGGAGGGTTGACCATGAGTAGCGCTACAAAAGTGAGTGCTGTGTCATCGGCAAAAGATATAATTTGGCCGTTTGTGACGCTAAGATTGCAAAGATCATTAATGAATATTAGAAACATGGTTGGCCCCAAAATACTGCCTTGAGGCACACCATAACAAATCGGAAGCTCTCCACTCATGCAGTCACCCATTTTGACCATCTGAGTGCGGTCTACGAGATAGCTCCTAAAAAGCTCAAGCTATAAACCCCTGACACCCATTTGTTCTAATTTTAGTAGTAGGGTATTGATGGGAACCGTATCAAAGGCCTTTGCGAGATCAAGGAAGATGGTAAGTACCTTTTTTTGTTATCCATTGGTAGGTCGAGCTAACTCCTGACACCGCCTATCTGTCAAAGTCCGCGCGGGCGATTTCGCGGTATCAGCGCGGCGTTTTTAAACGCCGATTTCTCGGAAGTTTTGTATGGGACCCATGTATGAAACTTATGTTGTTAGAATCGCTATGAAATAGGCTATCATATTTCAAAGGGATTTATCCACTTTTACCTTGTAATTTATTTGTAAATATTGTGTAAATTCAGTGTAAGGAAAATTTTCTCAGGTTTGTGTACACAAATAAAAAAATAAACCATTATTTCACAAAGTTTTTATTTTATTTACAGCAATACACCCTATTACACAATAATCAATAAAAATATCACACCTCCCCATACATTTTTTTCATCCCAAAAGCTTTACAAAATCACGCCCGCAAAAAAATGACCCGGCCGGCGGCACAAAAAATATGTATCTTTACACTTGAGTTCTGGGTACTATGTAGACCAAGTGGCTTCAAATGCTATTGTATTACATAGTTTGGTACCCAATCTCATCACACACATAGTTTCAGCTGTTACAATTGTTTAGTTTACGAACAATGAGCCACAATACAAACACTTGAAAAAGAGCGATAAAAAAACGCTTTGTTTATTTTGCTCACAGAGCAAGTACTATTGCATTTATTTGTAATATTATTTCTCAATCGTCATGCCAATAATATTTACTAATTGAAAAACAAAACAAAAGGGCATGCTGCTAAATAAAAACATTACAAAAAACAATCACCAACATGCACTATTTTACGATAAAAACACAAGTACATGTGACACGGAATACAGGAAAAATGGATACGCCAACGATGTTGTCCCAACTGAACGGGAACTATGGAATGAATTAAAAATAACTCTAAAAATGACTCCAAATGAAAAATAACAAAACAAAACACAACCCACAAAATAAAAAAACATTAGAAATATCCCACTCAAACAACTACTGAACAACTAGTGAAATGTCCTATCCATTTTTTCATCATCCGTGTCACGACACAAAAACTCGGGGTCGATCGGTATTGTTTTTAATTAAAATCGAACTAAATGCATTGTTTATATTCTGGATTAGCGTAAAATTGGTAATAACGGCAGTTTGATGAGTATTAGCAGAATTAATATTCACAAACAAAGAAAAAAATAATCACAACGAAAGAATGCCGGCAGCTCTTTGCAGAAATACGAATTTCTGCTGGAATTTACACCAAATACAAAAGAAAACTTTTAAAAACAGTTCAACACTTACCGATTCATGTTTTCCAACACCACACTACAAAAATCACCTTGAATTTAATTAATAAAACAATATTTAACGAAAAAAAACAAAACATTTACGCGAACTAAATGGCGACCGTAGTAACACTATTTTCCGAAATAAATATGACGCTCCCGACAGGATCCAAGGACCACCGGGGTGTTTTTTTTTCAAGCTTGTCTATTAAACTAAAAGGTGAAATAGGGATGCACCACTACAACACAGTTTAGTAACAAAAATATGGAAAAAGTAAGTACCGGCAAAATATACCCGAATGGGTATGGGTGCAGATACCAACACAAAAAAATACCCGTTTGGGCATTTTGGCAGACAACTGGTTTGATATTAGCTACGATATAATTAGTTAGTAGATGGACAGCATCTGCAGTGGATTTCTTCTTACGGAAACCAAACTGCTGCGTTGAAATTAATTTGTAGTGCTCAATAAATTTAACGAGTCTATTATTGATAAGTCGCTCGAAGACCTTCGACAGGGCAGACATCACCGCGATTGGACGGTAGTTGATAAACGAGTTCCCGTCACCACCCTTAAATATAGGATGTATTACCGCTCTCTTGAAAGAGGAAGGAAATACAGCGTTCTGTAAACAAATATTTAAGATATGTGTTAAGACTGGTGCTAATAAGATTCAATATCTTTTGAGAGCATTTGACTTTAAGGATCCTATGATAGCTGTAATCTCATCGGTATCCGGTTGCTCGAGCACAAATAATGTAGATGTTTGTGTAGGCCTACTTATTTGAGGTAAAATTGGTTTGCTAGCGATACCATCAGCCAGTGTCCTTCCAATATTAACAAAGTAATCATTAATCTCATTGCATGTTTTAGTTGGTTTCTCGTTTTGAGATAGTAGTTGAGCTGACTGTTGCTTAGCTTTTGATATATTGACTATTCGCTTAATAGTTTCCCATAGAATTTTGGAGTTAGTTCCAGCTTTGTGTAACTCTTGAGAATCATCTTTTTTAATTATTTTATTGCAATAATTCCTGTATCGTTTGTAGGAAATTGCCAGAGTAGCATTAGTTGGTGATAGCTTTAGTTGCCTGTGCAGTGAGTCCCTATGTCTTAGGCATCTCAGCAAGCCCGGGGTTATCCAGGGCTTGAGGATTCTTTTCTTTGCTGCTACTTTTATGGTAGTAGTGCTATTTTTCTTTTTATTGTTTAATGAAAGTGTCGGTGGCCATATTAGGATCTGATATGTGGTAAATATGAGATAGGTCTAAACTTTCTAGTGCATTGTCAACGGAATTAAAATCAATTTTATTTAATTTATTAGTGGCGTTAACTTTAGTGTTTTTTTTATGAATGCAAAGAATTAACGAATTATGATCGGTTACTGTATTGTCAAGAACCAGTGAGATAGTCTGTGATGTCGTTTTAATCATAGAATAATCAAGACAATTTTCACCCCGGTAGGGAAAGTATGAGAAGGAAGAAACCCGTTAAAAGCTAGAGTATTTAGATATTTATGCGAACGGTTGTCTAAGGAAGAGGGTTTAATATCTAATTTTATGTCACCACTCATAACCACTGTTTTGAATTTGTTAAAATTTGGCAGCAGGTTGTTAAGTGACGAAAGAAAAGAATCAATATTGCCAATAGACGGTGACCTATATACACAAAGAATAGCAAAATCGGTAGCTATCTCCAACCCAAGTCCACTAGCGCTAGAACCGAAATCCAATTCCTTGCAAGAGCAGCATAAATCTGACCTAATATAAGTAACAACTCCGCCACTTTGATTTTTGTGATTTTTGGTATTATACATAGTGTAATTTGGAATAATAGGTATATTATGGTTTCTGAGACAGGGTAACCAGCATTTCGTAAATATTATTATATCGAAATCCAGTGACATACGTGCAAGTAGCGTCTCTAATCCCAAAAAATTGCAATTTATGGACCTAATTTTTTGTGTGAATACTTTTAAATAGTTACTAGGTTGTCCGATAAAGGTATACACCTGCTCCGGGGCACATGAGTAGGATTGGGATACAGAGAATTGATCGACATTATCTAAAAAATCATAGAAGTTACTATACATTTTTTGAGTAAAGTATAATCTTCAAAATAAGCTGGGCATAATGGCAGCGGGGAACAGTCAAGAATGAATACTGGAGATAGTGGAGGCAGTGTGTTCTAATAAAGTTGTGAGAGCATGTTTGTGTGATGTGATGAGGATCTGTGTTAACAAAGTGTATTTTAAAGTATTTTTCCAAAGTAAGTACAAGGAAATACAAATTAACATTTACAAGAGATACTTTAGTTGCGCTTTTTTTTCAGTCATAAATATTTATTTTACACTCACAGAAAGAAAGGTACTTGAATTTTCAGTAAATAATAAATATGAATACGTAAGTGTCAATTGATAAAGGAATTCTGTTGGACCAAAATTCAAATGCTGCACTTTTTCTTTCTAAAGTGGGTTCGAGTTTGTTATCTTTTAGTGGTTCAGGAGCGAAAAATCCTCTTACAAGGGAATTATAAAAGTACAGGGAATAAGGCATTCATAAAGGTACAGCGGATTTCACTTCGTGCGAGTCAAAAGTGAGTCGTTATACACGTGAATAAACCATGGGATGAAACTTATGACGGAGGGTAGGATTCGAAACAAGTACGTATGTACAATACAACGTACATAAATATGTAATAATAATATCTTCTTTCATTTGGCCCTTATTGCGAAGCTGTGCGATCGGCGAAATAATCAGAAATCGTTTAAGCACCAACGATATTCGGATAATATCATTATTTTTCACTTTTTCCACCCCGACTAACAGATGTAATGAGCTTGCCCGGAACTCTCTTTGTTCTAGCGTTTATATTGTACTCTTTCCTTATCGTGATAATAACAAAATAATATCCATAAAAGCCTGTAATTACGTTTTAAGTATTATTTGACCTCTTAAATGTATCATCATCATTTCAGCCGAAAGAATTCCAATGCTGAACATAGGTCTCCCAAGTGGCGCTACATTGACTGGTCCTGTGCGTTTCGTATCCAGCGGATTCCCGCAACATTCACCATCACTAGGTCTTCGGTCCATGCATCGGTTAAATGTATGATCTATTTTTTTTTTTTCTGTAGTCGGACAAGAATAGGTAAGGCCGTAAATCAAAAGTTAGCGGCGCGGCACCGAGCGGCTATTCTTCAATACTTCCCCGGAGAACACGCGCACTACATAAGTAATGCCTGTCTGAATATTTCCTGTGTTTCGCCAACAAAAAAAAGGGGCGCGCCCTTGAGGCAAAAGTTTCCTTGAAGACGTCGTTTTGAAGATATTGGATTTATTTTGGTTGCCCGAGACTTAACTCGCCTCAAGACTTTATCTATTTACGATGAAAGTGACACAGTATAAGTATATCTCATTATTTAAATTTGCGTCCTTTAACTTCCAAGTATCTTAACGCAAGATAAATGGGATTTATATACTTGTAAAGGCAACGTTATATAAGAGCGGGATTATCAAAAGACTTGAACAACTACTTTTACGAGTTATGTAAAGAGTAAAAGGCATCTATTAGAAAAAAGGTACCGAGACAAAGGAACTAACGACCGTCGCCGCGGTAATTAATGAATTCACTCGCCTCAAGACTTTATCTATTTACGATGAAAGTGACACAGTATAAGTATATCTCATTATTTAAATTTGCGTCCTTTAACTTCCAAGTATCTTAACGCAAGATAAATGGGATTTATATACTTGTAAAGGCAACGTTATATAAGAGCGGGATTATCAAAAGACTTGAACAACTACTTTTACGAGTTATGTAAAGAGTAAAAGGCATCTATTAGAAAAAAGGTACCGAGACAAAGGAACTAACGACCGTCGCCGCGGTAATTAATGAATTCACTGTCTTTTTAATTTCACCTCGAGCAAATATTAATGGGGTTTGTACCTGTTTAATGTGGAATTTGAGAAACTCCTGCGTCAACTCTTTCAGGTGTCAGGATAAGTTCGTTAATAGATGATCGATGGACTGTCGTGATTCGGCATTTTATCAAAAATTCGAGAGAATATTTTAGGAACGTTAGCGAGTGATGCCTCGTTCACCTTCGTTAGTTATTAAAAAGACTTTATACAGATTTGATACTCACATTTTTTGAAGAAAATCTGATACGGGCGCCCGTATTGTTTGGGTTTTGGTTGCTAGAATAATTTCTAGGTTTCCGATAATCTGAGCAGTACGAGCAGTGGTAGCAAGGTTATAGCGCCGAGTTACGTGTTACTTTATTATTTTGTTCTTTTTTTATCTCATTTGTTCGAACCAAAACAGGCTCTTTACTTGTTTGTTACTTATTTAATCTCCACTGCGGCTGCCCAGATTATGATGTTGGAACATCTTGAGAAAACCAAAAAAAATATGTCGTATCGCATCGCATCCTTTACACAGACAGGCAGGTGGTCTGGTGCCTCAGCAGTAAACACAACGTTGTAGGAGGATTACATACTATTATAGAGGTTTCACCTAGACATAATCATCATTTAATTATGAGACAGAAATTGATGTGACAGTCACAGACACACATTCCAAAAATCGAAATTAATTTGTATTGTTGTATTATATAAGTTACACAAACAAATGCACCTGTGTTTGGTCTATAATAAGTACTAGCTGTGCCCGCGGCTTCTTTCGTTTACTGCCTACCCTGCCTTACCAATACATGTCAATACCTACCGTACAGGACCTACCATACCTACCAGGTTTTTTTTTTTGCTTGAGAAATGCTCATGTATACTGCGGCACCACGGGGAGATAGCGCAGTTATGTGGGACTCCAAACCACTAAATTCCGAGTGTCCTTCTGTGCCGCTTATGGCGGGAACAGGGGCACGCGTTAGCACACACCGCGTACGCGCCGCGTCTGTCCGTTACCAGACCCTCCTCTGGGTGGTATCCCCAATACCGGCGCACCAGAACACATTGCACGCCGTGACCACCCCCGAAACCACATTCGCCAGACGACCCCGTGTATGGCACATGTTGTCCACCAGTGATGGATCAGGTTAGTCGCCACTTTTAGGCCGTAAGGGATAAGGAACTGCCCTGTAGCCCCACCGCGTCCGCCATCAGACGTAAGCGACCCCGTAAAGGCCACGGAAGGTAGGGAGAGCGGAAGGGAAGCTTCATACGACACCAAGCGTTAGCGTACGTTACCAAGCGGCACCGCAACCTACCTGTTCACTGTTGGCCGCTACGTAGAGGGCTTAATCGGTAAAAGTAGTCGGGTTCCTCTTCGCTTCACCGTGGGAGACCAAACCTCGGCTTCTGAGTCCCCCGCCTTGACAATGCGGCAACCCACCGGGGGGAATATCTACCACGCCTACCTTAGCGACCACACTTACCTACCTACTTTTTTTTTCTAGAGTCATTCTTCCGCGGCGAATCTTAACACCGCCATTCAGAAAATTACGTCAAATGCACAACGCCATCTATTGAATATGGAGTTCAACTGTTTGCATGTGTTGTGATATTTTTTATTCTTCTTCATCGTGTCGATGATTCCATTTTCAGATTTTAATTTAAATGTTGTGCTTCGACCAGAACTCAGCCACGTCGACAGCCCTAGCGTTGGCCTCGCACAGGTCCTTCATGGTGCAGGTGTTTGTGCACAGAGAGCAGGACAACAGATGGGGCATCGTTTGTGGTGTGGTCCCACAGTCACATTGTGGCTGATCGGAGTACCCCCATCTGACCAGGTTGTACCTACAGCGGCCCACTTGGCTTCGCAGCCTATTTAGGGTTTTCCATGTATGCCAAGGCAGTTTATGCCCAGCTGGGAGCTTTTCTGCAGGATCCATATAGTGAGTTGGAGGGGGGGTATTTGAGGAGCCACAATTTTCTACGCGATTCGCCAGGGCTGTTGTCGTATGTTGTTTTAGCCGACTTAGGGAAGCTGTTTCGACTCTTTAGTCGCCCCCGTTATTGTTCCGCGTTGTACAGTAGGTGGCGGTTATCGGTCTCCTGCTTGTGCTTTTCGGAGGAACAGGCAACTTTCCTACGGACCTCCGGCGGGGCTATTCCTGCCAGCGGGTATAATGCAGCAAGTGGAGTTGGTTTAAGGCACCCAGTTATTATTCTGCACGTGTCATTAAGGGCTAAATCTACTTTTCGGGCATGAGCGGATCGATGCCACACTGGGCAGGCAAATTCGCCAGCCGAGAAGCAGAGTGCTAAACCAGATGTACGAAGGACGTGAGGGGAGGCGCCCCAGGAAGAGGATGTGAGTCGACGAAGCAAGTTGTTACGTGTGTTAACCTTGAGTTTAGTACTATCGCAGTGGCTTTTGTAGGTCAGTGAGCGGTCCAAGGTAGCGCCAAGATTGTCATTGTGTTTAATGTCAGCACCTTGCCATTGGATGTTTAATTTTCTGGCAGCCTGACGATTTCTCAAGTGGAATGAGCACGACTGCGATATTTTTTATTGAATACTTTAAATTCATGTATCTTTAGATTGCGATGACATAAAAACTTAGTAATACTTCAAGTTACGCACAATTTTTGTGTATAAAAGTTATCTACGATCAGAAGAACTAAACAGACAAAAAATTCAAAAATGCAATAAATGGGTTCTATTGGTTATCCTTTTACATCCCGGCAATATTTTTTGGAAATATTTTCGATGTATAAAACGACTTTCCTACATATTTATTATATTGATGATTGATTGCTAACATGCAAATTCACTAAATCGCCATTGATTTGAGTCGCGTCACCCACCGATCGCTCGCTCCCTTTTTTCCAGCGAAGAGAGCACTAGATTTTAACGAGTTTTGCTCCAAGAGTCTCCAACAGCAATTATTACTATCCACCGTTGACTTCTGTGAAGTGAATTTCCACTTATAAGTTTTAATTGTTCATTTTACAACGAAACTGTTATGAAGAATATGCAGTGGGTGTTCAATTTAAACTATTTATAGACATGACACCTTTCTCAGTAATAGACTTTAAAGCTTTTTGTACTAAAGGCGAGCAATAGTCAAGTATTTTCAAAGTCTTTCATTGAAACGAGTCGGTTGCCGAGAGTTTATAGGAAAAGTTTGCCGATGCGCTGGCACAGTGAAATATTCAACTTGTTAGAAAACCGCACGCGACGACGCCGTCGTGAAAATGAACGAATCAATAAGTCGTCTACGTGCGACTATATTGCCACTGGGTAGTGGCTGATTGATTTAGTGCCACTTTTTTACATTTTCAGGACAATGAATGTTCTATCTTAAGCGTCTAGGTTCGAGATTTAATTGCCTGATAAGAAAGAAGTCTACTTAATTGCGCAATGAAATAAGATCAAAAAGAAAGGGTGAACAGGATAAAGTAAAAAATATTTCCATGTTGCTGAAGCTAAACTGTGGAAAGGTCGTTATTATTCATTGTTGTTCGGCTCTAAAGGGCAGTAAACAACAAAACGATATTGCAGCGAAAATTGGCTAAATTAAATTTGATTTTTATGTTTATAAAACCATCGCGGGGCGGCGTACAGTTCTTTCCTCAATGAGCGGGATCTCCACATCCTAAATACGGGCCAAACACCAACGTTCGAGACATACAGAAATGACAGGTGGTGCACAAGCATCGTTGACGTGACAGCTTGCAGTTCGTCGCTACTAGGTAAGGTCGAGGAGTGGCAGGTAGAAAGAAGTCTAACAACTTCAGACCACAACGCTATAACCTTCTCGATGCGCCTAGAAAAGGCCCTGGAACCCTTACGGCCGATTTCGACGCGCATCTACAACACCAAGAAGGCCAAGTGGTCCGACTTCAACACTAGCCTAGCAGACAGTGACATCACCCAAGTCAGAGTCTCGAACGCATCGAACCCAGAAGATCTGGAGACAATCATTTCAAACTATACTCAGAACATCCACCGCTCATGCGAGGGAGTGATTCCAAAACTCGGGTCGCCCAAACACAACGCCAAACCCCCATGGTGGAGTCCTTCTCTAGACCGTCTCAAAAAAGACGCCATGACGAAGAAGAGAAGGATCCGGAACGCAGCCGCAAGCCGGAGACACTTCACCATCCAAGAGTACGTGCTGGCCAAACAAACTTACACGACAGCAGCAACGGAAGCAGCCACAGCCAACTGGAAGGAGTTCTGCACGAAGCAGGACCGAGAGAGCATGTGGGACGGTATCTACAGGGTAATAAGGAAGACAGCCAGAAGAAAGGAAGACGCACTCCTGAGAAACAACGCAGGCGAGACGCTCAGTCCAGAGCAATCTGCGGATCTTCTGGCAAAAACCTTCTACCCCGACGACTCAACGGATGCCGAACAACCCTACCACACTGCGTTAAGGAGGCTAGCGGAGGAGGAAAACCCCCAAGGTCTGTCTGCAGACGATCCGCCCTTCACGACCGCGGAGCTGGAAATTGTTCTCCAGAACCAAAATCCGAAAAAAGCCCCCGGTCCCGACGGATTAACAGCAGACATCTGCATAGCGGCAATAAACTGCGATAGGGAGGTGTTCTTAGCGATAGCAAACAAGTGTCTGTCGCTGTCACACTTCCCGAAGCAGTGGAAGGTCGCCCATGTGTGCACTCTCCGCAAGCCAGGAAAGGACGACTACACCAGCCCTAAGTCGTACAGGCCTATAGGTCTGCTCTCGGTCCTAGGAAAAATCGTCGAGAAACTACTAGTGAGCCGACTACAGTGGCACTTCCTCCCAACACTACACACAAACCAATACGGCTTCATGCCACAGCGCGGGACTGAGGACGCCCTCTATGCTCTAGTGGGCCACTTACGAGCCGAAATCAAAGCCAAAAAGATCGTGCTTTTGAAATCACTGGACATAGAGGGAGCCTTTGACAACGCGTGGTGGCCCGCACTCAAGAAGCAGATGGTAGCCAAGAGTTGTCCAGCTAATATCTACACTCTCGTCGCCTCATACCTGGAAGACCGAAACGTCAGGGTCAACTACGCCAGAGCGACTAGCGAGAAGGGAACCACGAAAGGATGCGTCCAGGGTTCAATTGCCGGACCGACGTTTTGGAACCTTATCCTAGATCCACTCCTACACAAAATGGCTAGTATGGGGGTATACTGCCAAGCCTTCGCGGACGACGTTGTCCTGGTTTTCTCTGACTTCACAGCCGGTCCCCTGCAGCAATCAGCCAACAGCACGTTAGCCAAAGTATCGGAATGGGGCGTCCAAAATAAGCTACGTTTCGCCGCGCACAAGACTAATGCGATGGTGTTAACGAGGAAGCGAAAGTACGACGTTCCTGTACTTCATATGTCGGGCACGCGGCTAAACCTGGTTGAGGAAGTGAAACTGTTGGGTCTCACGATAGACTCCAAACTCACCTTCAATGCGCACGTGTCTGCGACCTGTAGAAAGGCCGCAGACATCTATAAGCAGTTGGCATGTGCGGCGAGGGTGACTTGGGGTCTGAACAGAGAAATAATCAGGACAATATACGTGTCGGTGATAGAGCCCATCGTGATGTATGCAGCGAGTGCGTGGGCCCCCGCAGCTGAGAAACTGATGACAAGGAAAAAGTTTGACTCACTGCAGAGGGGCTTCGCACAGAAAATCTGCAAAGCATACCGCACGGTGTCTCTGACATCGGCACTTATCCTGTCAGGCCAACTCCCCCTAGACCTCCGGGTAATCGAGGCGGCAACCCTTTTCAAGATCAAAAAGGGACATTCCCAAGAGTTTATACCGCTGGGCCGCGTGCTGGAGTGCAACGTGCACCACTCCAAAAACCCCCACCCGGCGCAACTCACAACAACCGAGTATGAATGCCTAGAGAACTTGACTCCCGAAACCCTGGCAACCCACCAAGTAATCGGCCCCCAAATATACACCGATGGCAGCAAGATAGAGGGGAAAGTCGGAGCTGCCCTAACTTGGTGGGAAAACGGGACGGAGTCAAGGTTCAGCACCTTTGGCTTGGAGCCTCACAACACAGTCTTCCAATCGGAAATGTACGCTCTCTTCAGAGCTGTCAGGATGGCAAGAGAATCCAAGGCGGCCTCCGTAAGCATCTTAAGTGACTCGAGATCGTCACTTGACCTGCTGAGGAGACCGTCTGTCACTCACCACCTGGCACTCCAAATCAAGAGAAGCGTCCGTGAAATCAGAGAGGAGGGCAGAGAAGTGAGGCTCTTTTGGCTCAAGGCCCATGTGGGAACTGCCGGGAATGAGAGGGCGGATGAGCTGGCCAAAGAGGCAGCCCTAACAAAACTCACATCAGAATACAGCAAGGTCCCCGTTTCGTTCGTGAGGAAGAAGATTCGGGAGGGGACTATAAGGAAGTGGCAAGCGCGGTACGAGTCTTCGAGTACAGGATCGGTCACGAAAGCGTTCTTTCCAGACGTCCTAGCGGCGAAAAGGACACTCAGAGACGCAGTGCTCACACCGGTCCACGTACAAGTCCTTACAGGACACGGCGGATTCTCAGCGTATCTCCACCGCTTCCATCTCAAAGATCCCTCGTCCCTCGTGCGTCTGTGACCCGAGTTGTGAAGAGACAGTCTGGCATCTGCTGTTCGAATGCCCAAGGTTCAGCCAAGACAGAATGGAGCTCGAGGTAAAATTCGAAACCCAGCTTAGCCAGTCCACACTCCACACCATCATGGGGAGACCGGCTACTAGGATTCCATTCTTGGCATTCGCGAGCAAAGTCGCCACAATCGCAGCAAAGGCCAACAAAACGGACGTAACCTTGCGAAGTCGACCACACAATCGAACACAAACAACCACAACCACACAAACAACAACCACAACTACACAAACAACAACAAGTACACCATTGACTGATACACAAATTACACACACACAATCTAACCAACGGCCATTACCAACGGTAGCAGCAGCGGTAGCAGCAACAGCCAGCCTACAACCAGCCCCTAGCATGACTACCACACAATTCCTGGCAAGCGGAGAAGACGGAGTCCCTGGCATCAGACTGCGAGGCGTCGCTCTGTTCATGAACAGGGAACAAGAGAAGTTAGGCATAGGCTTCTGCATAGGCTCAAGTCAAGCTGCGGCCCGAATAGACCTTTCACCGGGCCTTGCCGCCCTGATTAACGGAAGCACCACCAAAACGAGCATAACAGGCAGCAAGTATGCTGCACTACCTCAAATGGAAGTGGCCACTCACCGATGCCGTCTAATGCGATTTAAAGGGAAAACAATCGCATTACTCGAGTGGGGAGAGGTTACTCCATTTGCTCAGGCAAGCTCATTGCTTCAGAAGATTAGGGAGGCAGGAGACTACACGTCAGCCACGGCCCGAACCATAAGTGTGGACGCAATGGTGGTGGGAGGAGAGAGAGGAGACGTCGCAGACCGCTTTGGCTGTTTAAAGGCCTCAGAACATCATGAGGTTGTTGTCTACGAGGACAGAGGGGAAACCCTGAGTTTCCTCAAAGCCCCCAGACAACTAATAGCCAGCGCAATGAGCCCCAAAACAAGCCCCACCACTTAAAGCGGATCGGAGAGGGCCCAGCAGAAGGCAGCAGCCGAAAAAGCCGCAAAGGTGCAGTGTAACACCATAAACCCGGAGGACCGGGCGCGGTCGAGGAGTCGCCTGAAAGCATTTGGCACTTTCCTCAGTGCACTGCGCCCAAGCACCAGCTACGCATCACCATCTCACAAGCAGGAGACAGCACTGTAGAGGTTCTTCAGAAAAACACCAAAGGAACCAACCCAGCAAAAGCCTAAGCCAACACGAGCCGACAAAGGGCAAGTCAGCCCGCCGACCCTCGCAGTAAAGTCGGGTACCACGGACCACGTAAAGAGCGCGTTCCTCGAGTACGTAGCAATCGTAAAAGCGACCAGAGAGGTCAATCTTACGACATGCAGGAAGATCCTGCAGACCTTCCAGAGAGACACAGAGGGTCTGTTAAGGGTACTGCTCGAGGAAGCAGGGGCAGCGGTGTATGACAACGTCACATCCCAAGTCATCAAAGGGGAAATGACGGGGTCATATATGGCAGCCTACAGCGCGAGGAGTGGCTTTGTGGCCCTGGACAAGGAGGAGACGGAGCGCTCAGGCAAACTCAAGTTCAGTGTGCCAAATGACGACCCGATAGTGGTTACCGCCAAATGTACCAAAATCATGCCGGACGATAAGATCCTGGAAATGGCACACTCCATTTCGGGGACCTCCGGTATCCAGGCATCACAGGAAAGTTGGGCGGTACCCAATATCAGGTGGATTAACGGAGTTCCGGGTTGCGGTAAGACAACCTGGCTGGTAAAGCACTTCGAAGAGGACAGGGACGTGATAGCAACCACGACAACAGAAGCTGCCAAAGATCTCAGAGAAAAGCTTGCGCGCCGCTTAGGAAACCGAGCAAAGACCAAAGTGCGCACTATGGCCTCAATCCTAGCAAACGGTTTCAAGAGCCAAGACAAATGCTACCGTCTTACGGTAGACGAGGCTCTTATGAACCACTTTGGGGCCATAGTCATGGCAGTAAAGTTGTCTGGAGCGAGCGAGCTTGTCCTCGTCGGAGACGTTAACCAGCTTCCATTTTTGGACAGGGAGAATCTTTTCGAGCTTAGGTATACCCGTCCAGACCTGGTGGCTGGCATCACCCAGGAGTTTCTCTGCACACACCGCAATCCAATGGACGTGGCGTTTGCACTGAGTGAGATATACCCCGGTATATACTCCTCCAAGTCGTCGCTGTCGCGGGTCCACTCCCTGAAGGTGAAAGGTTACACAGGGGCGCAAATACCGGGTACTGCCCAAAACACCCTGTTCCTGGTTCATACGCAGGGGGAGAAAGCCTCTCTTGCGAGCCAGGGATATGGGTCTGGCGAGGGGTCACGCCTGCTAACCATACATGAGGCTCAGGGGTCGACCTACGACAGCGTTATCATCATCAACACCAAGTCCAGGAGGCTTCAGGTCCACGACAGCATCTCCCACGCGGTAGTGGCGGTGTCCAGACATACAGTCAGTTGCGTCTATTACACCGACGACGCCGATGACGCCGCAGGCCGCCTTGCTAAGAGGGCGATGGATGCGCCGACTAAAACGGTCGTCAACTACAATCTTAAGACGGCCATGCAGCATCGAGACGTAGTCGTCATAGAGGCCTTGCTCACGCTAGCGAAGTCCCTGGTCAGCAGCCAAAACACCACCTAACAAGTCCCATCCAAAAACTCCAACCCAAACACCCAAACCATCACCCTGTCTAAAGAAAACTATATATATACATGTGAAGCTGCATGGTAGAGTGAGTCAGTCATACTCACCTTAACGTCCTAACGACGGGGTTCTATAACCGGAACCGTCGGCCGGGGCTGGTCTACTCGCACTGCCATGCATCTTCCCACAAAGTGTACCAATAGATATAGTAATAACATAAGCAGTGTATCAATAGAAATAAGTAAACAAAATAGTTAATAACATAAAGATAAGAATAATAGAAACATAAAATTGTAATGCCAGTGTGTAATATATATATAGTATTTGTTGAGGGATGAACTCACGTAAATTTAAGTTAGTTAAGTAAGCCTTAAAATAATGTCCGACGTAGGAATCCAACAATTGTAATAATTATGAAAAAAAAAAATAACAAACAAAATATACACAATAAAAAAGAGCGCGGACTGCCACATGTCCGCGGTAGAATATTTAAAAAAAAAAAAAAAAAAAAAAAAGAATAGAGAGGCGTGCAATGATTGTTGACATAACTGTCCCGCATGACGGGAACCTCGTGAAAGCCGAGAAAGATAAGCAAATCAAGTATCTTGACTTGGCTCGCGAGGTTTTCGACATGTGGGATGTGGATACAGCGATCATTGTACCGATAGTCGTGTCAGCCCATGGCTTAATAGCCACGAGCCTCGACCAACACCTTAGGAGGCTCTCGTTAGGCGGCTGGGTCAAGGGCCTGATCCAGAAAGCAGTACTGCTGGACACGGCTCGTATTGTTAGGAGGTTCCTCTCTCTGGAGCCCTGACCACCGGTAGCTTGGACCCTGTCCCGATACCGGTGGGTCTCTATTTTTTTTATTTTTAAATGTTTTTCTTTTTTGTGTATGTTTTGTAAAAATATTTGAAAATGTAATCATTAAGAAAAACGTTAAATAAAATACATAATAATAATAATAACTTTATTTCAAAAAACAGGTATTTGTTCATTATAAATGGGTACTTAATCTATAATATGAACATGTAGTAGGTTGTAACTATTCTGTGGGTGTGATACTGTTCTCCTAGGTAAGTTAGCTAGCAATGCAACATGCGTTTAGGAGAAACAGTGCCTGCCCCATAATTGATTATCGATCAATGAATAACATGTTACAAAGAAGAGTTAAGGAGGTTAAACAATTTTAAGATTTTTTACAATTGTGATTAATTATAACTGTAGGGTCTTTACACCTTTTAATGATGGTAGTTTGATTAATACGCAAGAGTACGTAATAATAGAATTTAATTGAATGATAATGAGTGCACGCGATTTGAGTGATAATCGTGTACTAAAGTATAGACCGCGCGTAGCGAGTAAAGTGCTGACACAATGATGTCAAATTTGTGCGTGCTTTGCACTGTACATGCTCCGGGGCCCGAGAAGATGTGAATGAGATGAAGGATAATGATTTACAAGATGATAATTAACAATTTTGCTTACAAACTTAAATAAACTAAGCTTAAGGTATTTCATTGAATTGAGTCCGAGCGGATGGCGAAGACCCTCTGCTCGTTGTGGCGATGGTAGGGCGACCCGCAGAGGTGGCAACGGGAGCTACATAGCTCACGCTAGCCTCTGCCTGCTCCGTTGTGGCCTCTGCTCGCTCAGCTGTCGGAGGTGCGGGCGCTGGATGCGGCTGGCGCGCTCGTACGCGTTGCCATGTGTACAAGATGATGCAAACCACGACGACTCCACCCAAGATGTAGATGGCGACGTAATGATGAATGTCATGGAATGTCACTTGATCTGCCAGTTCCTGATTGGATTTCATTTCTTTGAGTGCTTTTTCAATCGCCTTTATGTCTTCCCGTTGTTCGGTGATATCGTCTGTCTCATTCAGTGGAGCGATGAGAGGTATAGACAGATTAATTATGTGGTTTATTGGTGGAATTTCTATGTTCATGACATCGATCTTCGTTTTAATTGTGTTTGATAATGCTCTGTGTGCATAAATCGTAAACATTCTGTCTTTGATGACGCAGTTGTCTCCCAGTGTAATGACACCTGTTTTGCTGAGTTGCTCGATCGTAAAATCGTCATCGCATATGACTCGCACACTGCATTGTCCGCAACAAAAGTAAAGATATGAATTAATTAAGTTCAAGTCAATCCAGGTATCGCGACATTCTCTTGTTTCAGTTTGACATTGATTAGATGCTTGATGTTTCAGACATAAGTTGTTGTCTGACGTCATTTGATAGACTGGCCTTTTCAGTGGGCAAATGTACTCGTCGGTGTCGTAAGGAATACATCTTTGTAAGTCGCTTGTAGACACTGGTATGTAAGAGTCTTTATGTGTATTGATAGCCAGGTATTTTGCTACAGGCACTATATTGACCATGCTTGCGTTGACTTGTTGTGGAATCTGTATGAGGTTGTAAAGCTCATAATCTTCCCTGCTCACAAGAGGAATTCTTACTTCGAAAATCAGGAACTTTCTGGTAGCTCTTGCTTTCACTTTCAATAGGTGATAGATCTTCGCCAAGTCGGTCTGAATATTATTAATCGGTAAGGCTAAGTCCTTTGAGATTTGTCCGGTTATAACATTCAGTTCGTTTTTCAACTGTGCCGGCGTCAGCAAGTGAAAGTTGAACTTTTCATAGAAAATGTTAGCCACTGTGTCAACTAGTGTCTCCTGGATTTCTTTAAGATTGGTCATGATGTTATTGGCTATGAACGTTGATAATGTGAATTCCGCTTTGTTGTCAGTGTGTTGGATTTCTTCTTTCAGTTTGCTTATGGCCGCGTTGCAATTGGTAATGTGTTGGTTGATTATTTTGTGCTGCTTGTCCAGGGTATTTTCAATCCTTTTGATGACATTTAGTTCAGCCTCCACTACTGAAGTTTGGTTTTTCCACAGATTACTGAGATGTTTTTGATTGCTTCTGATTAAGGCAATATCCTTCTGATATTGTTCGGCGAAAGTTTCATCCAAAACTCCAAACAAACTATGTGCGATGTAGCCGATGCCGTTGATAAGCCCGCGACGTCGGCGAACTTGACCTTGCTGACCAAGTAAAACATTGTTGTAGTGTTCAAGTTCGTTGTACCCGTGAAGCAGTTGTAATCGGACTACGTTGCATTGTGGTATTTGATCCCTTGAACATATGTTGTCCAGATGAGTGATAAACTTGTCCAGAAGGTTAATTCCTTGCCAATACGGAGCCATGTCGCAATAAACGACGAGTTTCCATTCTTCACGTTCCAATTTCATATTTGCGAGTTTATCAAAAAATATGTTTTTATTTTCTGCAACTTTGGAAATTTTGTATTCGCACGTTCCTGAGCAAATAAACATCAGAAGTACGAGTGTCGTAATTATGAAGTTGCACAATCTTGATGAGGTTGGCTTGGAATATTTATTGTTTGTTGCTTGACCTTCTTTGTTTTCCTTTTCTGTATCGTGGCTTTGATTATTGTCGTTGATCGGCAAGACGGATAATTTCGTAATTGGTCTCTTGAGTGAACCATTTTTCGTCCGTAGGGTCACTACTCTGACGTATCCGTCTTTCCCTGGATGAAGTTCAATAACTCTGCCCATGGGCCATTTTCCCGGGGGAAGATTAATGTCGTGAATGATGACGATGTCATTGATCTTCAAATTCTGATGAGGTTTGTGCCACTTACTGCGAGCTGATAGTTGGCACAGGTACTCAGCTCGCCATCTCTTCCACATATCATCAAATATTTTTTGTGTGAGCTGCCATCTTGTTCGCAAGTCTCTCTCTGTCTCGATGATAGTTAGTGTCGGACCACTTGCCAAAAAGTGAGACGGTGTGAGACAGTCTAAATCCTCGGGATCTTCGCTGAGTGCGCACAATGGTCGGCTATTCAAACATGCTTCTATTTGAGCGAGTAACGTCGAATATTCTTCAAACGTCAACTTCTGATCTCCTATGACCCGCTTGAGATGGTACTTCAAACTCTTGACGGCGGCTTCCCAGAGACCTCCGGCACTAGGCCAGGAAGGGGCATTAAAATGCCAGTTAATCTCCATACTGGTAATAGCCTCGAAAAAACTGTCATCCAAAGTGTTTTTGATATTCACGAACTCTTCGTTGAGTATTCTACTCGCTCCAACAAAGTTCGTGCCATTGTCACTATAGACATGGCCTGGGGTGCCTCTCCGAGCTGCCATCCTCCGCAAAGCTGCTAAGAACGATGATGAGGTCAGGTCCGATACTAGCTCGATGTGTACAGCCTTGGTGGCCATACAAACGAACACGGCGATGTACCCTTTTGTGGTTTTGATACCTCGGCCCTTGCTTGCTTTGACGTCGACAAACCCAGTAAAATCAACCCCTGTATGATAAAATGGTCGTGTTGGATTGCTGCGTGCAAAAGGAAGGTTGCCCATGAGTTGTTCGTGTTTGATTGGGTCGTGTTTTCGGCACTTGACGCAGTTTCGTAAGCGCTTCTTGACAGCTCGGTTTCCTCCCAGAATCCAATATTGTTGACGCAGCCATGCTTGAGTAACTCTCGCTCCCCCATGGAGTGTCATCTGGTGTCCTTGTTCGATCAATAAGTCACTGAGGTGTGTGTTGTTGGGAACGATGAGAGGATGCTTCATGTTCTGACTCATTTTCACGTTGTTCAATCTGCCACCGACTCTCAGTAGGCCGTCTTGATCCAAAAACGGGTTCAGCTTTAGCAATTTGCTCTTCGCGTCTATTTGCTTCTGATCTCGGAGACTAAATACCTCTTCCTTAAATACCGTCAGCTGTACTTGTTTGATAAACAGATGTTTAGCGATTTTTATTTCGCTGACAGTCAGATACTTCGGTTTGTGTTGATTGCGAGATATGGCGCGCAAAGTCCAAGCAAGAACACGCGCTGCTCGGTCGAAGTTGCTGAATCTGCTCAATAATTTTAAAATAATATCTTCATTTTGTTGAACTACATTACTTTTTATTGACTTCCTGATTTCTTCATATGTAATGTAAGTTGGTATGTCTTGATTGTGGTTTACTTTGAATGTTGATAGCCAGGTTGGTCCGTGCCACCAAAGAGGATGATGATGTAGTTGATTCGCTGATAATCCTCGGCTCGCGCAATCAGCTGGATTTTCGGCCGATTTCACATATCGCCAGCTTTTTGTTGGTATTATCTCCGTTATTTGTGCTACTCTGTTAGCCACGAATGGTTTCCAGCGATTCGGTTCACCATTGAGCCAACCTAGTACTGCTGTCGAATCGGACCAACCGTATATTCGTAGGTTATGGGTTGATAAACAGTTCTGGACAACTTTCATCAGTTTTGACAACAAGTGCGCAGCGCAAAACTCCAATCTAGGCAGAGATACTGATTTGTTGACAGGCACGAGCTTTGATTTCCCTGCTACTATGACCACAGGGGATTGACACTCCGCCTTTTCCTGATTGATAATTCTGCCATAAATTACGCATGCATATGCCTTTTCTGATGAGTCACAAAACCCATGCAACTCTATGTTTGCATTTTTTGTAGTTTGAAGCCATCTTGGCACATTAATATGTTCGATTTGTGGTAACTCCTTTTTTATTTTAAGCCATTCTTCATTGATGTTTGTAGGTACTGCGTCATCCCATTGAAGATTCAACGACCAAACTTTTTGGAACAAAAGTTTCAGTTTGGTGGATACTGGAGACAGCCAGCCGAGCGGATCAAATATCTTTGAAATGTCAGATAATAATGATCTTTTGGTGGATGGTGTCAATGATGATGTGTCTATCTTAATCTGGAACTTGAATTGATCGTCCCGGGGGTGCCAGCGCAGTCCCAAAGTTTTGGTTGATTCTTGATGCCTGAATTCGAATGCTTGTTCCTTGTCTGATATTGATTCTTGTATGTTAATGTTATTTGATGACCATTTTCGCAAATTAAATCCACCAGACTTCAGTAAATTAATTAGGTCATCCTTGAGTTGTTTGGCTTCCTCTATACTGTGGTGTCCTGCCAGAAGATCATCCATGTAGAAGCATTGTTCAAGTACCGCTGATGCTGTAGGGTATCTTGAACGTTCGTCTTCTGCTAACCGTTTCAACGTCATCATGGCCAGGAATGGAGCTGCTTTGGTGCCATAGGTGACTGTAGTCAACTCATATTCTCTAAGCAATTGGGTAGGTGAGTCACGCCAGACGATTTTCTGATACTGAAGGTCCTTTTCATTACATAAGATCTGTCGGAACATTTTCTCGATGTCGGCTGTGATTGCATATTCATACTGTCTCCAACTCAGAATCAATGTAAACAAATCCTGTTGTAAATTAGGACCGCTGTACATTAAATCATTGAGACTGTAGCCCGTCGAAGTTTTCGCTGATGCGTTAAATACAACTCGCAGCGATGTTGTTGCCGAGTCCGGGCGTAAAACGCATAGGTGAGGTAAAATGCAATCCGGCAGAATTTTCTGTGCGCACTTGCGCATGTGACCCAATTTGATATATTCGTTGATGAATGTTTTGTAATCTTCGGAAATATTTTTATTACTTGAAAACTTTCTTTCCAGTTGATAAAATTGTGCTACGGCTCTTTGTTTTGATTCTCCCAATTTTTCTTTGATATCTGGCTTCAGTGGCAGTCTAACCACGTATCTACCATCATCTCGTCTTACTGTTTCCGATTGATATTGTTGAAGGCATTGATGATCCTCAGAGGACATATTAGTATCGGGTTCGGTGACATCTTCAATGCTCCAAAACCTTTGTATGTCTTGTATATTGTTCATGATAACGTTGCATTGATAAGACTTGACATTGCCGCTCAAAATCCAGCCAAGTTGAGTCTGTTGTGCTATTGGCAGAGATGAGTTTTCCTTGATTATGCCAGACATGATGATTTCCGAGTAAACTTCTGCTCCCAACAATAAATCGATAGGACGACAAACGTTGAAATCTGGATCTGCTAGTTGAATGTTTTGAAGATATTCCCAAGATGGTTTTGCAAAACTGTGGTTTGGCAAGTTGTTAATTAATTTCTTCATAATAACAACTTTTGTTTGGAATATATAATTCGAGTGTAATGATGACGCTACAAGACTGATAACTCCCTTACAGTTGGTTTGATTGGCACTGACTCCAACTATGACGCCTTTGCATGCTCGGCGCGGCAGTTTCAGTATTTGAGCTGCGTTCTCAGTGATGAGGGAGGCTTGAGAGCCTTGATCTATGAGAGCCCTCATTGTGTGATATTCCCCATTAGCTCCTTGTATACGGACAAGTGCTGTGGCTAGCAGAATTTCAACAACAGATTCCTTGGAAACATGTGTCACATTGCTTTGTGTGTAGTCTTCACATAACGTAGACGGTGACATATCCATGTTGCTGGACACTGCGTTTGTCTGTAGGGCATCGTGTAGTACGGTGTTATGAGTTCCATTACACACCCTGCATCTTGATTCAGAACGGCATGATTTATTTTTGTGATCAACCAGGCAATTTTTACACAAGTTGAACCTTTGCAATGTGTTTCTCTTTTCTGCTGACCCCGATTCTAAAAATGGCTTGCAGTAGAAAAGTCCGTGGCTGTCGTCTTTGCATAGTGGGCAATATTGTGTTTTCGTTGCACAACTTTTTACTGCTGAACTACGCAAAAACGATTTGTTAGAATCGTTTTTGTTGTTTAAATTATTCGATTTTGATTGATTATTTTTGCTGAATTGATGTCCTGAATCCTTGCTTCTACTCGGAGATGACGACGAGGTTGATTTGGATGAATAATGTTTTCGCCGTGTTGACTCGAGAGCAGTATATTTGTTCTCTAAAAATTTCAGAAAGTCTGCTAGAACAGGCAAGGCTCTTGGATTTTCTAATGATTGAGTGTATTCACTAAGCGTCTGAGTATCCAGCTTCAGTGTAAGTAAATGCACAACCATTGGTCCCATGGCGGCTACATCTATACCAAGATTTTTCAAGGCGCATGCATTCATTGATAGTGTCGAACATGTTCTTGATCTGTGTGTCGACTTGGTTTTGCATTGTAGGTAATGAAAGGAGTATGTTCATGTGTGAGGTGAAAATTAGCCTGTCATTGTTATACCTGTGATTCAATATGTCCCAGCTGATGTGGTAATTTTCGGAACTGATGTTGAGATGTTGAATGATCCTTTCTGCTTAGCCTTTCAGCTTACTTTTTAATAACTGCATCTTCTGGGCGCTCGGGATGCTTTTGTTGTTATGGACAGCCTCTTGGAATAAGTCCTTGAATGATATCCATTTGTGATAGTTCCCTGAGAAGGTAGGAATATCTATTTTCGGTGTAAAATTTTCCCGATATGAAACGGAATACATTTTGCTATTGACCAACTTTTTGATGTCAACGTACCGTTTTTCGTAGTTGCTATATTCCTGTTCATACTCCTCATCTTCTGAGTACATCTCACTATCAATTTCCCAGTGCAGGGAATCGATGGTTGACCATTTTGCTTGAATGGTTCTGAGCACATCTTCGAATTCCCATTTTTCGGTGAGGCTCTCTATATCCACGCTCCTGATTGCTCGTGATAAAGCCTTGAAGTTACTCTTCTGCTTGCGGAGCATTTCTTCTAATTTACTGGCATTACCTCGAGAGACAATCTTCTTGAACAATGATGTGGATGGGGTGCCAGTTGGCTTGCTATTTGGTTGATCTGGATCAACTGACAACATGTCCGTTTGCTGTTGCTCATCCGCAGCTTCTTGATTGCGAGTATCTGATATACGCATTGATGAAGCGCTAGGCAACTTATCCCCTTGACCCGTACTAGTAGACGGTTTGTAATTTTGAATGATTTCCTGAGCTTCATTGTAGAAAATTCTTGCTTTTTCGTACATGTTCTCCGAAAAGTAGGTATAACCACGATCTTCAAACTCACACAATTGAGCATGATTTTCTTGAAACTCGCTCCAGTATGAATCCAGGATTTGCAAACGTTTTTTGATGTTAGCCGGAGTTTTGCGGTCCGCAGAATCCTTCTTGAAATTCCGCAGTTGCTGCTCCATGGCTTGAATGATTCGATCTTGATTGGCCAAAATGTTTTCCATGCTGGCGCTCATGATTGTTGTTGTATGATAGATTTTCAGTCGTTGAGTTGTAGCAGACAGATGTTACTCTATCCACCGGTCGTAGTCACAGGAGCTGTACTTCCGTGCTCACAGTTTAATCACACTGTTATGAACGCGAAATAGTCCCGCATATAGGGATGCTCGAAGGACCAAAAAGATGTAGGGTCTTTACACCTTTTAATGATGGTAGTTTGATTAATACGCAAGAGTACGTAATAATAGAATTTAATTGAATGATAATGAGTGCACGCGATTTGAGTGATAATCGTGTACTAAAGTATAGACCGCGCGTAGCGAGTAAAGTGCTGACACAATGATGTCAAATTTGTGCGTGCTTTGCACTGTACAATAACTAAATAAGACTTAATCTAAATTTTAGTGTGTGAGTTTAACAGTATGTGTGTGTTATGTATTTGTGTCTGTATATTTGTGTAGTGCTTGTTAATGTATGTGTTATGTAATGCATTGCACAATAACATACAACACAAGAAGTAAAAACAAATTCCAACTTGCAACTGCATGTGCACGAACTAATTATGGCAAAAAACAGTATTAGTGGAGGGAGCAAAACTGTTCAATGATTTACCGGAAGATATAAAGAGGTGTGATAATATTAACTTATTTAAGAGTAAACTAAAAAAACATGTATGTACCCTTTAACGTCGCCAATGCCCCGGAGGCAAATATTATATTATTATTTAGATTAAGTAACTTTGTATCTCATTATAAGTGAACTGTTATTTATAAGTTCTTATGGGAAATAAATATCTTTAAACCTATGTATTGTGTAAAGTTGCGCCGTAGATATATTTGTGAGTTGATTAGCAACAATAGTAATAATCAAGGTACTAAATAGGGTTTAACTGTTTAAAAGTATCTGAGAAAAATTCTTCTGTCTCATCATAGGATTTCCCTAGGAAGGCAGTCTATAAACCGGTGAAGATGAGTTATTTTCGTTGTAGAGGGAAGGACCTAGGTAATAAAAGAATCTCTTTGTGTAGGTGAAGTTAATCGTAGGAATAGTGCAAATGTTGTCTTTAAGTCGCTTTGTGATGGGGATAAAAGGTGTTTGTTGATGTTGCTTGAGCAAAGTTCTCATTATAAATAATTGCCTTACATTAAGTTCATTACAATCTTGATATAATTGAGTTGTTGGGAAAAGTATAGACCGAAAAGTTGTTATGTTCAAGATTGCTCTGTGAGCCACTTCCAATGGCTTCAGGGTAGTTTAAGCAATACCACCCCAACAAGAAATGCAATAGGTGATAATAGAATTACACAAAGCATAATAAACAGTTCGTATGACTAGTAAAGTCATACGAACTGTTTATTCGCGATGTAGCGTAGGTTTTTAAAAATGTAAATAAGTTTTCTAATTCTACCCGTGAAGTGATTAATATGTTCTTTATATGAGAGATATTTGTTCATTGTTATGCCTAAATATTTAATGGAGTCTGAAGAAGAGATCAAAGGACACTGGCAAACTGTTTGAAGTTGGGATTGACAAGTATGAGCCTTTAGAATAAGGGGAATTTTCGGTTGAGAGGCTGAAGAAATCGAGAATGTCATGAATTTAATTTTTGATGTATTGAGTGTCATGGAGTGAGACCGGAACCAGTCAAAAGCTGAATTAAATCCAAGTTGAGCTGTACTTTGGAGGGTTGACCATGAGTAGCGCTACAAAAGTGAGTGCTGTGTCATCGGCAAAAGATATAATTTGGCCGTTTGTGACGCTAAGATTGCAAAGATCATTAATGAATATTAGAAACATGGTTGGCCCCAAAATACTGCCTTGAGGCACACCATAACAAATCGGAAGCTCTCCACTCATGCAGTCACCCATTTTGACCATCTGAGTGCGGTCTACAAGATAGCTCCTAAAAAGCTCAAGCTATAAACCCCTGACACCCATTTGTTCTAATTTTAGTAGTAGGGTATTGATGGGAACCGTATCAAAGGCCTTTGCGAGATCAAGGAAGATGGTAAGTACCTTTTTTTGTTATTGATATTAGCTACGATATAATTAGTTAGTAGATGGACAGCATCTGCAGTGGATTTCTTCTTACGGAAACCAAACTGCTGCGTTGAAATTAATTTGTAGTGCTCAATAAATTTAACGAGTCTATTATTGATAAGTCGCTCGAAGACCTTCGACAGGGCAGACATCACCGCGATTGGACGGTAGTTGATAAACGAGTTCCCGTCACCACCCTTAAATATAGGATGTATTACCGCTCTCTTGAAAGAGGAAGGAAATACAGCGTTCTGTAAACAAATATTTAAGATATGTGTTAAGACTGGTGCTAATAAGATTCAATATCTTTTGAGAGCATTTGACTTTAAGGATCCTATGATAGCTGTAATCTCATCGGTATCCGGTTGCTCGAGCACAAATAATGTAGATGTTTGTGTAGGCCTACTTATTTGAGGTAAAATTGGTTTGCTAGCGATACCATCAGCCAGTGTCCTTCCAATATTAACAAAGTAATCATTAATCTCATTGCATGTTTTAGTTGGTTTCTCGTTTTGAGATAGTAGTTGAGCTGACTGTTGCTTAGCTTTTGATATATTGACTATTCGCTTAATAGTTTCCCATAGAATTTTGGAGTTAGTTCCAGCTTTGTGTAACTCTTGAGAATCATCTTTTTTAATTATTTTATTGCAATAATTCCTGTATCGTTTGTAGGAAATTGCCAGAGTAGCATTAGTTGGTGATAGCTTTAGTTGCCTGTGCAGTGAGTCCCTATGTCTTAGGCATCTCAGCAAGCCCGGGGTTATCCAGGGCTTGAGGATTCTTTTCTTTGCTGCTACTTTTATGGTAGTAGTGCTATTTTTCTTTTTATTGTTTAATGAAAGTGTCGGTGGCCATATTAGGATCTGATATGTGGTAAATATGAGATAGGTCTAAACTTTCTAGTGCATTGTCAACGGAATTAAAATCAATTTTATTTAATTTATTAGTGGCGTTAACTTTAGTGTTTTTTTTATGAATGCAAAGAATTAACGAATTATGATCGGTTACTGTATTGTCAAGAACCAGTGAGATAGTCTGTGATGTCGTTTTAATCATAGAATAATCAAGACAATTTTCACCCCGGTAGGGAAAGTATGAGAAGGAAGAAACCCGTTAAAAGCTAGAGTATTTAGATATTTATGCGAACGGTTGTCTAAGGAAGAGGGTTTAATATCTAATTTTATGTCACCACTCATAACCACTGTTTTGAATTTGTTAAAATTTGGCAGCAGGTTGTTAAGTGACGAAAGAAAAGAATCAATATTGCCAATAGACGGTGACCTATATACACAAAGAATAGCAAAATCGGTAGCTATCTCCAACCCAAGTCCACTAGCGCTAGAACCGAAATCCAATTCCTTGCAAGAGCAGCATAAATCTGACCTAATATAAGTAACAACTCCGCCACTTTGATTTTTGTGATTTTTGGTATTATACATAGTGTAATTTGGAATAATAGGTATATTATGGTTTCTGAGACAGGGTAACCAGCATTTCGTAAATATTATTATATCGAAATCCAGTGACATACGTGCAAGTAGCGTCTCTAATCCCAAAAAATTGCAATTTATGGACCTAATTTTTTGTGTGAATACTTTTAAATAGTTACTAGGTTGTCCGATAAAGGTATACACCTGCTCCGGGGCACATGAGTAGGATTGGGATACAGAGAATTGATCGACATTATCTAAAAAATCATAGAAGTTACTATACATTTTTTGAGTAAAGTATAATCTTCAAAATAAGCTGGGCATAATGGCAGCGGGGAACAGTCAAGAATGAATACTGGAGATAGTGGAGGCAGTGTGTTCTAATAAAGTTGTGAGAGCATGTTTGTGTGATGTGATGAGGATCTGTGTTAACAAAGTGTATTTTAAAGTATTTTTCCAAAGTAAGTACAAGGAAATACAAATTAACATATACAAGAGATACTTTAGTTGCGCTTTTTTTTCAGTCATAAATATTTATTTTACACTCACAGAAAGAAAGGTACTTGAATTTTCAGTAAATAATAAATATGAATACGTAAGTGTCAATTGATAAAGGAATTCTGTTGGACCAAAATTCAAATGCTGCACTTTTTCTTTCTAAAGTGGGTTCGAGTTTGTTATCTTTTAGTGGTTCAGGAGCGAAAAATCCTCTTACAAGGGAATTATAAAAGTACAGGGAATAAGGCATTCATAAAGGTACAGCGGATTTCACTTCGTGCGAGTCAAAAGTGAGTCGTTATACACGTGAATAAACCATGGGATGAAACTTATGACGGAGGGTAGGATTCGAAACAAGTACGTATGTACAATACAACGTACATAAATATGTAATAATAATATCTTCTTTCATTTGGCCCTTATTGCGAAGCTGTGCGATCGGCGAAATAATCAGAAATCGTTTAAGCACCAACGATATTCGGATAATATCATTATTTTTCACTTTTTCCACCCCGACTAACAGATGTAATGAGCTTGCCCGGAACTCTCTTTGTTCTAGCGTTTATATTGTACTCTTTCCTTATCGTGATAATAACAAAATAATATCCATAAAAGCCTGTAATTACGTTTTAAGTATTATTTGACCTCTTAAATGTATCATCATCATTTCAGCCGAAAGAATTCCAATGCTGAACATAGGTCTCCCAAGTGGCGCTACATTGACTGGTCCTGTGCGTTTCGTATCCAGCGGATTCCCGCAACATTCACCATCACTAGGTCTTCGGTCCATGCATCGGTTAAATGTATGATCTATATTTTTTGTTTCTGTAGTCGGACAAGAATAGGTAAGGCCGTAAATCAAAAGTTAGCGGCGCGGCACCGAGCGGCTATTCTTCAATACTTCCCCGGAGAACACGCGCACTACATAAGTAATGCCTGTCTGAATATTTCCTGTGTTTCGCCAACAAAAAAAAGGGGCGCGCCCTTGAGGCAAAAGTTTCCTTGAAGACGTCGTTTTGAAGATATTGGATTTATTTTGGTTGCCCGAGACTTAACTCGCCTCAAGACTTTATCTATTTACGATGAAAGTGACACAGTATAAGTATATCTCATTATTTAAATTTGCGTCCTTTAACTTCCAAGTATCTTAACGCAAGATAAATGGGATTTATATACTTGTAAAGGCAACGTTATATAAGAGCGGGATTATCAAAAGACTTGAACAACTACTTTTACGAGTTATGTAAAGAGTAAAAGGCATCTATTAGAAAAAAGGTACCGAGACAAAGGAACTAACGACCGTCGCCGCGGTAATTAATGAATTCACTCGCCTCAAGACTTTATCTATTTACGATGAAAGTGACACAGTATAAGTATATCTCATTATTTAAATTTGCGTCCTTTAACTTCCAAGTATCTTAACGCAAGATAAATGGGATTTATATACTTGTAAAGGCAACGTTATATAAGAGCGGGATTATCAAAAGACTTGAACAACTACTTTTACGAGTTATGTAAAGAGTAAAAGGCATCTATTAGAAAAAAGGTACCGAGACAAAGGAACTAACGACCGTCGCCGCGGTAATTAATGAATTCACTGTCTTTTTAATTTCACCTCGAGCAAATATTAATGGGGTTTGTACCTGTTTAATGTGGAATTTGAGAAACTCCTGCGTCAACTCTTTCAGGTGTCAGGATAAGTTCGTTAATAGATGATCGATGGACTGTCGTGATTCGGCATTTTATCAAAAATTCGAGAGAATATTTTAGGAACGTTAGCGAGTGATGCCTCGTTCACCTTCGTTAGTTATTAAAAAGACTTTATACAGATTTGATACTCACATTTTTTGAAGAAAATCTGATACGGGCGCCCGTATTGTTTGGGTTTTGGTTGCTAGAATAATTTCTAGGTTTCCGATAATCTGAGCAGTACGAGCAGTGGTAGCAAGGTTATAGCGCCGAGTTACGTGTTACTTTATTATTTTGTTCTTTTTTTATCTCATTTGTTCGAACCAAAACAGGCTCTTTACTTGTTTGTTACTTATTTAATCTCCACTGCGGCTGCCCAGATTATGATGTTGGAACATCTTGAGAAAACCAAAAAAAATATGTCGTATCGCATCGCATCCTTTACACAGACAGGCAGGTGGTCTGGTGCCTCAGCAGTAAACACAACGTTGTAGGAGGATTACATACTATTATAGAGGTTTCACCTAGACATAATCATCATTTAATTATGAGACAGAAATTGATGTGACAGTCACAGACACACATTCCAAAAATCGAAATTAATTTGTATTGTTGTATTATATAAGTTACACAAACAAATGCACCTGTGTTTGGTCTATAATAAGTACTAGCTGTGCCCGCGGCTTCTTTCGTTTACTGCCTACCCTGCCTTACCAATACATGTCAATACCTACCGTACAGGACCTACCATACCTACCAGGTTTTTTTTTCTGCTTGAGAAATGCTCATGTATACTGCGGCACCACGGGGAGATAGCGCAGTTATGTGGGACTCCAAACCACTAAATTCCGAGTGTCCTTCTGTGCCGCTTATGGCGGGAACAGGGGCACGCGTTAGCACACACCGCGTACGCGCCGCGTCTGTCCGTTACCAGACCCTCCTCTGGGTGGTATCCCCAATACCGGCGCACCAGAACACATTGCACGCCGTGACCACCCCCGAAACCACATTCGCCAGACGACCCCGTGTATGGCACATGTTGTCCACCAGTGATGGATCAGGTTAGTCGCCACTTTTAGGCCGTAAGGGATAAGGAACTGCCCTGTAGCCCCACCGCGTCCGCCATCAGACGTAAGCGACCCCGTAAAGGCCACGGAAGGTAGGGAGAGCGGAAGGGAAGCTTCATACGACACCAAGCGTTAGCGTACGTTACCAAGCGGCACCGCAACCTACCTGTTCACTGTTGGCCGCTACGTAGAGGGCTTAATCGGTAAAAGTAGTCGGGTTCCTCTTCGCTTCACCGTGGGAGACCAAACCTCGGCTTCTGAGTCCCCCGCCTTGACAATGCGGCAACCCACCGGGGGGAATATCTACCACGCCTACCTTAGCGACCACACTTACCTACCTACTTTTTTTTTCTAGAGTCATTCTTCCGCGGCGAATCTTAACACCGCCATTCAGAAAATTACGTCAAATGCACAACGCCATCTATTGAATATGGAGTTCAACTGTTTGCATGTGTTGTGATATTTTTTATTCTTCTTCATCGTGTCGATGATTCCATTTTCAGATTTTAATTTAAATGTTGTGCTTCGACCAGAACTCAGCCACGTCGACAGCCCTAGCGTTGGCCTCGCACAGGTCCTTCATGGTGCAGGTGTTTGTGCACAGAGAGCAGGACAACAGATGGGGCATCGTTTGTGGTGTGGTCCCACAGTCACATTGTGGCTGATCGGAGTACCCCCATCTGACCAGGTTGTACCTACAGCGGCCCACTTGGCTTCGCAGCCTATTTAGGGTTTTCCAGGTATGCCAAGGCAGTTTATGCCCAGCTGGGAGCTTTTCTGCAGGATCCATATAGTGAGTTGGAGGGGGGTATTTGAGGAGCCACAATTTTCTACGCGATTCGCCAGGGCTGTTGTCGTATGTTGTTTTAGCCGACTTAGGGAAGCTGTTTCGACTCTTTAGTCGCCCCCGTTATTGTTCCGCGTTGTACAGTAGGTGGCGGTTATCGGTCTCCTGCTTGTGCTTTTCGGAGGAACAGGCAACTTTCCTACGGACCTCCGGCGGGGCTATTCCTGCCAGCGGGTATAATGCAGCAAGTGGAGTTGGTTTAAGGCACCCAGTTATTATTCTGCACGTGTCATTAAGGGCTAAATCTACTTTTCGGGCATGAGCGGATCGATGCCACACTGGGCAGGCAAATTCGCCAGCCGAGAAGCAGAGTGCTAAACCAGATGTACGAAGGACGTGAGGGGAGGCGCCCCAGGAAGAGGATGTGAGTCGACGAAGCAAGTTGTTACGTGTGTTAACCTTGAGTTTAGTACTATCGCAGTGGCTTTTGTAGGTCAGTGAGCGGTCCAAGGTAGCGCCAAGATTGTCATTGTGTTTAATGTCAGCACCTTGCCATTGGATGTTTAATTTTCTGGCAGCCTGACGATTTCTCAAGTGGAATGAGCACGACTGCGATATTTTTTATTGAATACTTTAAATTCATGTATCTTTAGATTGCGATGACATAAAAACTTAGTAATACTTCAAGTTACGCACAATTTTTGTGTATAAAAGTTATCTACGATCAGAAGAACTAAACAGACAAAAAATTCAAAAATGCAATAAATGGGTTCTATTGGTTATCCTTTTACATCCCGGCAATATTTTTTGGAAATATTTTCGATGTATAAAACGACTTTCCTACATATTTATTATATTGATGATTGATTGCTAACATGCAAATTCACTAAATCGCCATTGATTTGAGTCGCGTCACCCACCGATCGCTCGCTCCCTTTTTTCCAGCGAAGAGAGCACTAGATTTTAACGAGTTTTGCTCCAAGAGTCTCCAACAGCAATTATTACTATCCACCGTAGACTTCTGTTAAGTGAATTTCCACTTATAAGTTTTAATTGTTCATTTTACAACGAAACTGTTATGAATAATATGCAGTGGGCGTTTAATTTAAACTATTTATAGATATGACACCTTCTTCAGTAATAGACTTTAAAGCCTTTTGTACTAAAGGCGAGCAATAGTCAAGTATTTTCAAAGTCTTCCATTGAAACGAGTCTGTTGCCGAGAGTTTATAGGAAAAGTTTGCCGATGCGCTGGCACAGTAAAATATTCAACTTGTTAGAAAACCGCACGCGATGACGCCGTCGTGAAAATTAACAAATCAATAAGTCGTGTACGTGCGACTATAGTGCCACTGGTTAGTGACTGACTGGTTTAGTGCCACTTTTTTACATTTTCAGGACAATGAATGTAAAGCAGCTAGGTTAAATTGCCCGCTAAGAAATAAGTATACTTATTGCGCAATGAAATAAGATCGAAAAGAAATGGTGAACAGGATAAAGTAAAACATATTTCCATGTTGCTGAAGCTAAACTGTAGGAAGGTCGTTATTATTCATTGTTATTCGGCTCTAAGTAAACAAAAAACGATATTGCAGCGAAAATTCGCTGAAATAAAATTTATTTTCATGTTTTGTTGGTTTCTTTACTTGTTTACGTGCGAGTGGCGTTTTCAATCCATGTTCAATCAATTTGCATGTGGCCCACATAGACGCGCTTCAGCGACAAACTTCCAAAGGGCTACCCTTTTTATTCTCGAGTTATTTGATTGAACTAATCGGTATTCCTCCCGCAGCTTCTTAAGTTTTATACTTAATAAAAGACACGCACACGGTACAATAATGCGAAGGTTATTTTGTTCAATAATAACGGTTTTATTCCAATTAAATAAGTTTAAGAGGGAAACGAAGGACGCGGATCTGAATGAACGGCACGTAATAATTTTATAAGGTTTATTTTTAGATGCTTTGTAGGTTCTCTGAATGAGAAATGTGTGTTTGTCTCAAAGGAAAGGCTCTTTCATGTCATACGTTGAAGACGACTGCAGGTCACAAACGTTCTTTACGAGAGGAATATTAGCTGTTTCATATGTTAAAACTTACTGAAGCAACGTGCTTACCTACCTATTCGTATATTTATTCTGGATCGAGATTTCCTTTAAAGTTGAATGTCGATGCAGACTTTGTGTCTTCGATAAAATATCGCTACCTTTATGTTTACCGATCAAAATTGTGAAAATGCAGTGCTTTGACATTTTCAGTTGCAATTGTGTTTGCACAGTTGTTAAAATATCTTTTTTTTTTTTTTTTTTTTTTTTTATCATCTATAGGCTAGCGTTTGACCACCATCTCGCCTGATGTTAAGCGATGATGTGGTCTACGGTGAAGCACGCTTGCCTAGAAGAAACCTATTCACTCTTGACTTAAAGACCCCTAGGTTGTAGCTATCAGGGAACAAAGACTCCGGAAGGGAATTCCACTCCTTAGCTGTGCGCACAATGAAAGTATTAGCAAAACGCTTTGTGCGTATGGGAGGGATGTCTACCATGTACCGATGGCGCATGGCCGTACGCCTTGTAGTCCGATGATGGAAAGGGCTAGGCGGAATCAAATTGTGCAGTACCGTCGCACACTCCCCGAAATGTAACCGATAAAAGACCGACAGACTGGCGACTCGGCGTCGATGTTCGAGGCTCTGGAGCTTTGATGCGACCAGTGCAACGTTGCCAATAAGCCTTTTGGCCCGTCTGTCAATCGACTCAAGTGCATCAAGCTGGTATTTGGCAGATCCATCCCAGAGGTTCCGTATGGTGCCGGACGTAAAGAATTTCACCATCCCATGTCTTCCCGTGGGTGTCGTAAGAGGCGACTAAGGGACAAATCCAGAGAATGGGCAGCAGCGTTCTCTGTGCTTCTATAACAACCATACTGCGATCGCCAACCCGCCTGCCAAGCGTGGCGATTATGGCAAAACCCCCCCAATGAATAGCACAAATAAAAAATGGCCCCTGGTACCCGGCAGCTTGCCTACCCTCGACTACGGTAGCGGTCGAGGCTACGGCATGGCAAGGGGTGCTAAGAATCTCCGGACGAGATCCGGCTACCCCAAAAATCACCGACGACTGGACCTGGCAACGTACAACACACGCACACTTCGGACCGACGAGAAGGTCACCGAACTCGAGGAGGAATTGAGCAGGTTGCGATGGAGTATTATAGGGTTATCTGAAGTCCGAAGAGAGGGGGAGGACTCGATAATCCTCAAATCCGGTAACCTGCTCTATTTCCGAGAGGGTGACCGGCAGTCCCAGGGTGGTGTCGGGTTTATCGTCCACAAGTCCCTTGTGAACAACGTGGTGAAGATCGAGAGTGTGTCGACCAGGGTGGCGTACCTTATACTCAGAATATCCTCAAGATATTCGCTGAAGGTCATACAGGTCTACGCCCCAACCTCGGCACACCCCGACGATGAGGTAGAGACCATGTATGAGGATATCTCCAGAGCCATGCATGGTTTCAAAACTCACTTCACCGTTGTCATGGGGGACTTCAACGCGAAACTGGGCAAACGAGACGAGGATGAGCTGCAAGTGGGGCAATTTGGAGTTGGACAACGGAACCACCGGGGTCACCTACTGTCCAGTTTTATGGAGAAGGAGGGCCTCTATATGATGAACTCCTTCTTCAAAAAGCGTGAACACAGGAAGTGGACCTGGCAGAGCCCCGATGGTGCAACAAAAAATGAGATTGACTTCATCATGTCAACGAAGAAGCAAATGTTCAATGATGTCTCTGTGATCAATTCGGTAAAAACCGGGAGCGATCACCGCATGGTAAGAGGCACATTGAACATTAATATTAAGCTTGAAAGGTCTCGACTGATGAAGTCCACGCTCCGGCCAGCACAGATCCAGGTCCAAAACCCCGAGAGCTTTCAGCTCGAACTCCAGAATCGTTTCGAGTGCCTAGGGAGCTCCGTGGATGAATATAGCAACGGGTTCGTGGAAGCTGTCCATACGGTCGGGTCTAAGTTTTTCAAGACCCGTCGTACAGATAGAAACAAAAAGCTCTCTGATCATACCCTCAAGCTTATGAAGGAGAGGCGTGAGATGATCCTGCAGTCTTCAGATGAGGCGTGCAAATACCGGCAGCTCAATAGACAGATCTCTAAATCCTTGAAAAGAGACCTCCGCCGCTTCAATACCGAGCGTATTAAAGACGCGATCGATCGAAATAAAGGCTCCAAGGTGTTTTCAAGGGATCTGGCTATTGGGCAGAGCCAACTCACGAAACTGAAGACCGACGATGGCAGGATCGTATCCGCCAAACCGGAGCTTCTCAGGGAGATCGAGACATTCTATGGGCAGTTGTACACATCGATCAGCAAGCCCGTTGCGAGTCTAGCAAATGACCCAAGAGCTAGATTGACCCGACACTATACCGAAGATATCCCGGACGTCAGCCTGTACGAGATTAGGATGGCTCTGAAACAGCTCAAAAACAACAAGGCGCCGGGTGATGACGGAATTACGGCCGAACTCCTGAAGGCGGGTGGAAAACCGGTCCTTAGGGCCCTTCAGAAGCTGTTTGATTCCGTCATACTCGAGGGCAAAACGCCACAGGCATGGTGCAGGGGTGTGGTGGTACTCTTCTTCAAGAAGGGCGACAATGCCCGGTTGAAGAACTATAGGCCCATCTCACTTCTTAGCCATGTCTACAAGTTGTTTTCAAGAGTCATCACGAATCGTCTCGCGCGCAGGTTAGACGAATTCCAGCCCCCCGAACAAGCCGGATTCCGAAAAGGCTTTAGCACCGTAGACCACATACATACGCTGCGGCAGGTTATACAGAAGACCGAAGAGTATAACCTGCCTCTCTGTTTAGCGTTTGTGGACTACGAGAAAGCCTTCGATTCGATAGAGACTTGGGCTGTACTGCAGTCTCTCCAACGGTGCCAGATCGACTACCGGTACATTGAGGTGTTGAAGTGTTTGTACAAAAACGCCACCATGTCAGTCCGTCTTCAGGATCAGACCTCGAAACCAATCCTTCTCCAGCGCGGCGTGAGACAGGGAGACGTCATTTCTCCGAAACTGTTCACTGCTGCGCTGGAGGATGTCTTCAAGGTTCTGGACTGGAGGGGGCTGGGCATCAACGTTAATGGCGAGTACATTACTCACCTCCGGTTTGCCGACGACATAGTGGTCATGGCTGAGACCATGGAGAGCCTCAGTAAAATGCTCGATGACCTCAGTAGAGCTTCCGAAAGAGTGGGTCTTAAAATGAACATGGACAAAACCAAGATCATGGTGAATGCCCATGTAACACCCACTCCTATCAAGGTCGGAGACTCTACTCTCGAAATTGTAGACGATTATGTCTACCTGGGACAAACGATCCAGTTGGGTAGGTCCAATTTCGAGAAAGAGGTCAACCGTCGAATCCGACTCGGCTGGGCGGCGTTCGGGAAGTTGCGTGGTATCTTCTCGTCCAATTTACCGCAGTGTCTCAAGACAAAAGTCTATGACCAGTGTGTGTTGCCAGTGATCACCTATGGGACCGAGACGTGGTCGCTCACAATGGGCCTTATCAGAAAGCTCAAAGTCACCCAAAGGGCAATGGAGAGGGCTATGCTCGGAATTTCCTTGCGTGATCACGTCAGAAATGATGATATCCGCAGGAGAACCAAAGTTACCGACATAGCCCGAAGAATTGCCAAACTTAAGTGGCAGTGGGCAGGGCACATTGCTCGCAGAACGGATGGCCGATGGGGCCGAAAAGTTCTGGAATGGCGACCGCGAACCGGAAGACGATACGTTGGAAGGCCTCCTACTAGGTGGACTGATGACCTGGTTAAGGTTGCGGGAAGGCGCTGGATGCGAGACGCACGGGATCGGTCAATGTGGCGACGCCTGGGGGAGGCCTATGTCCAGCAGTGGACGTCTTTCGGCTGAAATGATGATGATGATGATGATCCCAGAGGTGAGAGCAGTACTCCATGCATGACCGAACTTGTGCTTTATACAAGTTGAGCAGCTGTTCAGGCGTGAAGTACCGTCTCACCTTTGCAAGAATCCCCAACTTTTTTGCAGCTAACTGAGCTTTCGCCTCAATGTATGGACCGAAGTTGAGGGTAGATGTCACCGTAACACCAAGAAGTTTGAGGTGGTCCGTTAACGGCACGGTTACACCACGGAAAGAAGGAGCCGGATGGAATTGGCTCTTTTTAGCGGAAAAAAGACACGCCTGGGTCTTAGCAGCATTGAAACTGACCAGATTGGCATCACCCCATTCGGAGACCGCCTTCAAGGACAGGTTCAAGCGTTCAACCATGGCCTCCCGGAGAGACCGGATCTGAGGCCCAGTAGCCCGTGCGCCGGATCTCTCAGCAACAGTGCTGTCGTCTGCGTACCCAAAGGTTCCGGGTTTTAGCAGATCATTAATGTGCAGCAAGAAAAATGTTGCCGAGAGCACCGACCCCTGAGGGACTCCGGCGTTGATATCTAACTGACCGGACGAGCAGCCGTCGATAACCACTCGGATGGATCGATCCCTCAGGAAGTCCGCAATCCAATCACACAGACCACTAGGCAGACCGAAGGAAGGAAGCTTACCAATGAGGCTTTCGTGCCAGACCATGTCGAAAGCCTTCGAGATGTCGAGGGAGACGGCTAGCGCTTCCCCGTGGCTCTCAATGGCCTCACTCCAGATGTGAATGGCATACGCTAGAAGATCCCCAGTGGACCGATTTCGGCGGAAGCCGTATTGGCGGTCACTGAGGATGTCGTTCGCTTCTTGGTATGCCAGGAGCTTACCGTTGAGCACACGCTCCAGACTCTTACAGAGGATGGACGTTATAGATATGGGTCTGTAGTTGACCGGGTCAACTCGACTGCCCTTCTTGGGCACGGGTTGAACATTGGCTTGCTTCCAAGCCTTCGGCACTTTTCCAGTCTCTATCGAAAGGCGATATAGGCGTGTCAAGATCGGAGACAATTCAGGTGCACAGGTTTTAAGGACAATTGCTGGTATCCCGTCGGGGCCACTCGCTTTGTTCACATCAAGGCTACGCAGCACCCTACGGACGTCCATTTGATGGATGCGAATGTCCGACATACTCGGCACACATCCATCAGGAGATGGAGGAGGCTGCGCGCCATCAGAATTCAGATGCGAAGATTCCGCAAAAAGGGAGGCAAACAAGTTTGCCTTCTCCTCAGCTGAGTGGGCCAGTGACCCGTCAGGTTTCAGCAGTGGTGGTAGTGAGGGGCGACAAAAGTTTGATTCGACCGACTTAGCCAGGGACCAAAACGCTTTGCTACCCGCTGGGCATGAAGCAAGTTTGCGCCCGATTCTGCTAATGTGGTCAAACCGTGCTCTTCGCATCACCTTTTTGCAGGACTTGGCAGCTGTGTTGAAGGCTCTCTTCTTCTGACTCACGTCATTTGCCTTGCGCGTTCGAGCGTCGACCCATGCTTGGTAGGCCTTGTGTTTAACCGCGTTGGCGTGGTTACACTCGGCTCCAAACCATGGCCGGTCGACGTTAGACATTGCTACGTCTGAGAATGGAATATAGTACTCCATCCCCCGACGCAACACATCTGTCACAGCATCAGCGCACGACGATGGATCGTCCGAAGAGAAGCAAGTGGGCTGCCAAGGATAGCATGCGAAGAAAGATCGCATCCCATCCCAATCTGCTGACTTGTACCGCCATACCCGCCGGGTGCCTTTTGGGCTGGGATCGGGCGGGGAGTAGACGGACACAGACTTCACCAGACAGTGGTCGGAACTACCCAAAGGTGCGCGCGTGGTTTGAAATTGTGCTCCAGGGTAAACCCTGGGTAGGATAAGTACGCCACGTCTGACGGACTTCCTATCTGCGTCTCCGTAAGGAAAAACAGTGCTGGCTTTTCAGTCTCCAGGTGATGGTGGACTGACGTGAGATTGGAGTCTTCTTCTTCTTATCCGGTACGCTCTTGACAGAGCGGTCGTGATCGCTATGAGCTCGTAGTATTATTGGAGGGGTCAGATGTGATCCGCTTCACGACGTTTCGCCATTGCTGCCTGCTAGACGTCATCCTGCTGCACTCATTCAGCGAGCCTCCAACCGCGGACTTGATCTGGTCAGTCCATCGTGTGGGTGACCTTCCGCGCGGTCTAGTGCCTTCCACTTTTCCTTGAATGACAAGGCGTTCTATGGACTGGTTGTCACGCCGGGAAACATGTCCAAAGAATGTTAGGATGCGAGATTGTACCACAGAAAATAGACGCTGCCTGATGCCGAGTTCCTGAAGTATCGAGATGTTTGTGCGAAACTCGGAACACGAGACTCCAAGCATTCTTCTCCAGCACCACATTTCCAAAGCGTCCACCTTCTGTCTCTCCACTTCTCGCAGAGTCCACGTTTCAGCCGCGTAAAGAAATATGGGGAATATAAGCGTCCTCACGAGCCTGGTCTTCGTGGCTTTAGTTATATTTCTATTCTTCCATATCTTCCGCATCCCGTCCATTGCTGTTCTTGTGATGCCCATACGTCTTTTTATTTCATCCACGCATCCACCATTGCCCGAAATCATAGCCCCGAGATAAATATAAGATTGGACTACAGTGCAATTCGCGATTTGGGCTACTTCAGGCGAATTACTTCTAACACGGTCAATAATCATAACCTTGGTCTTGTTGCGATTAATTTTAAGTCCAAACTCATAACTCACCCGTTCCATCCTTGACAATAGCTCTTCCAAGTGTTGTGCACTGGTTGCAAATAAGGTGGTGTCATCCGCGTAACGCAGGTTTGCAATCTTATACCCACCAATTGTCACACCATCCGTCCAGTCCTCCAAAACGATGCGCATTATCAGCTCTGTGTACGCGTTGAATAAGAGCGGTGATATTATGCAACCCTGGCGTACGCCGGCACTAGGATGGAAATCATCAGATAATACATCATCTGTGCGGCTGTGCCTTCTTCATATAAGCATCTTAAAAGGTGAACAAGATGTTTTGGTGTGCCCATATCTAGTAAGGTCCTCCACAATACCGGCCATTTCACCGAGTCGAATGCTTTGGAGAAATCAACAAAACAAATGAATATGGGCTTATTGAATTCTCTCGACTTCTCTATGATCTGGCGTACTATGAGAATTTGTTCCCTAGTGCCTTTCCCCTTCACAAAACCGGCTTGCTCCGGAGCGATCTCCTTTGATAGGTACGTTTTCAATCGCTCGTTGAGGATGTGCAACATTATTTTGCTAGCGTGTGATATTAGAGCAATGAGGCGGTAATTGTTACATTTCTTTGTCGAACCTTTTTTGTGCAGGGGTGTGAAAACGGTGTGCGTCCATTCCGAAGGCCAAACTCCTGTCTGCCACACCTTGTTGCAAATAAGATGAAACATCTGGTAACCGCGTTCTCCTAAAGCTTTGATTGTCTCTATCGGAATTGCATCTCTACCAGTTGCTTTCTTGCTTTTCAAGTGTTTTATGGCAGCTCTTACTTCGGATATAAGGATGTCTGGTTCCAAATTCTCTTTCTCTAGGTCTGTGCTTGCAAACTGTCGCGACTGCGGGTCTCGGAATAATGACTGTCAGTAATTCTTCCACGTTTCAGAGATTTGTTCCAGTTCTGTTACTACTTCGTTCTTGTCGTTCTCAATAGCCCAGGTTTTAGTCGGCAGAGATTTGGTAATAAGACGAATTTTGTGGTACAGATCTCTAGACTCGTGCTTTGTAGCGTGTTTTTCAAAATCTTCACAGATGCTACGAAGGTGGCAATTGTGATCTCGCCTGCAGCAAGCTTGGATTTTGGCAGACATCTTATTTAACTCTCTTATGTCTGCTCCAGCAGCTTTCTTACGGCGCCTCTCTTCAATTAGAGCAAGAGTACTACCCGTCATCCAATGTTGACGTTTGCGTGTTTCTGTTCTTGGAATAGATTCCGCTACTGCATTTTGGATGAGATGTTTAGCCTTATTCCACAGCATGTCTGGTGTAGCTTCATTGTGGTTCATATCCACCCACTCCCTCCATTTTCGCTCAAAAGCTGTGTTGAACTTCTCGCTATCTGCTATGTCAAGCCGTCTTATTTTCTTGGCGGGTCGGGCAGATTTAAGTTTCAGCCGTATCTTCGCGACAACAAGTTCATGGTCGGATCCACAATCGGCCCCAGGAAGTGTGTGAGCATTGAGAATGGAGGTACGCCAGCGTGATCTAATAAGTATGTAGTCGATCTGGTTCTTGGCTCTACCTCCAGGTGATGTCCAGGTGAACAGCCTACGTGGGTGGTGTTGAAATAAGCTGTTTGCCACCACAAGGTTGTTTTCGTCTGCGAACTGCATAAATCTTTCACCTCTTTCATTGCGCACTCCAAGTCCGAAATTTCCCACACATTTGCTATACTGGGCAGAGTTTGCACCAATTTTCGAATTAAAATCGCCCATAATTATAAGTAGCTCTCTGTTGGGGATTTTGGCAATTGTTGTCTGTAGTTCTTTGTAAAAACTCTCCAGGACGGTGGGTAGAGCTTCACTGGTTGGAGCATATACCTGTATCAGGTTTAAGTTTACAGGTGACGCTTTGAGCTTCATGGTTATAATCCGGTCGCTAACTGCCTCATACCCCATCACACTGCTATTAAGATGCTGCGAAACAAGAATTGCTACTCCGTTTCGGCTACTATTGTCATTACCGGAAAAGTAGACTGCACCGGCGTCGGTGAGGAAATGCCCGCAATTTCTCCAGTGGGTTTCGGCTAGTCCACAA
The DNA here is from genome assembly GCA_964057195.1 of Orthosia cruda. Lineage (NCBI taxonomy): Eukaryota > Metazoa > Arthropoda > Insecta > Lepidoptera > Noctuidae > Orthosia > Orthosia cruda. Next base: position 12,894,587 of record OZ059832.1, on the reverse strand, counting down.
ATACATAAATCACATCTGGTGACTTCCCTGTCCACGATGTCAAGTTTACCGGGTTTTAGCAAGCCGCGAACATTCCACGTGCCTATCTTCTGGGTTTTTCGCAGCTTGATGGAGTTTCCAGTAGCATTTTTTCCATGCGGGGCCTGGTATCCTACTCCAACATGGCCGGTAGTCCATTTCTCACCGCTCGCCCCGGACGCGGTGCGGCGCCGCTCGCTAGGCGGTTCGCATGGCAATCGTGATCTTTTTGTATCTACTTCCATAACGATTTTCTCGGGATATTAGTTGCAGTGGTTTCCCGTTGCCTTCTGCACCAGATATTTTCAGGGGTTATTTGTACCCCAAGGCCCCTGCAGCCTCTTCTGACCTCTGGCCAGGAGTGTGGTTATACCGCCACTGCTCGGTCGCCATTGCCTCGTCCGTTATCTAGCAGGGGGACCACGGTATAAATACCGTCGCGGATGATGTGTTGTCCGCGCGTGCAGGTGAGGTTGACAGTTGGGGCCGGAAAGTTGTTATATCCGTTCTCCCCCATTACCCCCCGAGATTGGAGTGCAGGCCTCTAATATTAGTGAGGTGCACTTTGTGGGGGAGGGGGTGCAACCGCTGTTTAACTCCAGTTTTCTTTTTACTTCTTGCCATTTTTGTTAGAGTGAAAGGAGAGGAGAAGGAAATGAGATGAGGTTCCACGCTACTAACCTACAGACACGCACTGAAAGGACGCCATCATTGGGGCACTAGTCCGGAGACTGCGGGGACGCCCGAGCCCCCCCGGAGATGTCCATCGGGCCCTCCCATCTGGTCGCCAACCAGCACGATGGTGCATTCCGGGATTTTTCGACAGTTGGCGGGGCAGCCTTTCGTGTGTGGCTGGCACACTACTTGGGCCCCCAACTACCTGCGGTCGGCCAGCGGCGCACCGTGCCTCGGATCCCGCTACCCTCCGCAACTAGTCTCCCGATACGCCCAAAACAGCGCGAGTCAGACTGGTCAGCATGTAGTGGAACAACTATCTCGACCCAACTCCTCTAGTGGCTACACCGAGCATCGTACCGGAACACGGCTAGGCCGCTTGGCGGTACGTCTTTGCCCGGTGGGTGGTCACAAGCCTTCGGCCGAAGCCTACCACCAGTTAGTGTCACCTGATTAGCACCACCCGGGGACCACGTGTAGGGTAACAACAATACGGGTAACTCTCCTACGGACGCGGGTGACTCAGCCTCCATCTATACTAATAATAATAATAACCCAGCCAGAGCCCTGAGCACCGGTAGCTTGGACCCTGTTCCCGATACCGGTGGGCTACTATTTTTGTATTTTTAATGTTTATTTTATTTTATTCTTATAGAATAATATCTAAAATTGAAAAAATATGTAAACATAATAAATAAATGGAATAATAATAATAAATTTATTCAAATCAATAAAGGCATGTTAACTTAAAACAAAAACCATGATCGGTTTGAGGTTTACAATTAGTTAACAAAACAGATAGGTGTTGCAACCAGCACCCTTGCTAAGCTATAAAATAACTGGTATTAAGGGCAGTGGTACAAGCCTATATATAATAATTTAATCTTTTAATAAATTGCAGGTAGAGCAAGCGTTTGTTTAGGTTAAGTTAACAAGCATAGTTCACAAATAAAATTAGAAATTAAATGAAATCTAAATAAGAAATTAAATAAAATCATTCAAATAAAAAAAAATAACTAATCAAAACATCACATGATTGATTCGATGTTATGTTAAAATAAAACATCAAATGTCGTGGTAGCCCAGTGGCTAATACCTCGCCTCTCGTGGTTGAGGTCGTGGTTTCGAATCCGGGCAAGTAGCAATATGACTTTTTCAAATAGATTTATGTACTTTCTAAGTTTATCTTGGACATCACCGATAACGAAGGAAGGTTAACACCGTGAGGAAACCTAGACTTATAGTTAGGTAATGTAGTTCTGGAATCGCCAACCCACATTGAGCAAACGTGGTGATCAATGCTTATGCCTTCTCTGTTTGAGAAGAGGCGTTTATCCTGCAGAAGGATAGCAACAGACTGGTATTATAACATAACATCACACCCATATTCTCCGAAGAGGATAGCACAAAGATGTACCTTTATAGTATGTTCACTCATATTTCATCAGTTTCGTTTAGATTCCATTCCATCGATCGGACACAAATCAAGAATTCGGGCTGCTATTGAAAAAAATCAGCTTAAAACCCAATAAAACTTTGCCCGACTTGAAAAACGAACTATACCAACGACATCCTTATGCGCGTGTGACTACTATACCAACGAAATCCTCATGCGCGTGTGACTACTATACCAACGAAATCTACATGCGCGTGTGACTACTATACCAACGAAATCCTCATGCGCGTGTGACTACTATACCAACGAAATCTTCATGCGCGTGTGACTACTATACCAACGAAATCCTCATGCGCGTGTGACTGCTATACCAACGAAATCCTCATGCGTGTGTGACTACTATACCAACGAAATAACGACCTAATTTTGGAACATTTCCTACATATAAAAAGCCTGAAAGTTAAAGATTCTTCCCGACCTCTCCGTTGCTAAGGGTGTTTGAATGTAAAAGGGTGAGTAAAGTCACGGGACAGTTAACAAAATACAAAAAGAACAAAAGTCTGCCTTTAAAACAGATAAAAGAAAAATAAATAAAGCAACAAAGTACAACATCCAAAAAAACGAATGATCCTAAAATTTTAAGGTACAAAATTAATAGTTGTGAAGACAGAAAATAATATCAACAAAACTCTGGCAACAACAACGAACTGGGTAGGGTTCCTAACGAAAACTAAAACAATAGATCGATCAAAGGAATAAGACCCGTGGCCGCCCGCTCTCAACTGTAAGCCAGCCTTAATTCCTAATTTTTCAATAGTCAACAGTTCCTAACACTTGGAGAAAAACAGTTCATGAAGGCAGAAAGGTCTAGGTGGGTCATATTCAAAATAATTGTAAGTTACGGATAGGAAACAAATATGAATATTATTTTATTGTAACAGAAAAATAACAGAAAGGAATTATTAGGGCAAGTTTAAATAGCATACATTTGTAAAATAAATAATTAACTTTGATCTAATTGAAACACCTGGGATAGTAGAATACCATCACCACTATCACTACCTATACATACTTCAAATAAAAAGAAAAAAAAAAGTTTTGGCTAACCTGCGGTGCAGTAAGTTGAATAATATTTTATTATCATTAATTCATATATGACACTATGTGAATAACGCCTAATCATTCATATCTGTTACGTAACAGAAAAAAGTGATGGATAAAATAACGTATATGAATTAATTGCACGTGTCTAACCTACAAATCTATTTATTTCCACATTAATTTAAATGTTATACGAATATTTTATATTTATAACAATTAGCACAATACAGTTATTTCCTAGTATGGGTAATAAAACAGTAAACTTACTTACCGCTATTTTAAACGTCTCACATTAATTATTTACTTTTAAAAGTCTAATTTTCTTCGACAACGAAACGAGCTGAGAAACTATATTGAACAAAATGGCCGATCATTTATTTTTACGTCGTGTAGTGACAGGTAGTGGACTAATTTTGCCAGTATATCAAATTTCTTTATTACCATGGAAATAATGTTAAAATAGCATAACAGAGAAGAATAACAGATATGTGTAAAATCAGGAGACTCATTAATAAATTAAATTTGAAGAACAATAAATAGTATTTTATATTTTGTTTAGTGAAGTGTTGAAAGTTTAAACAGTATTCTCTGAATATAGTTTTTTTTAACCTTTGTGTAATAGTTAATAATTTAATTATTTTTTTTAGTTAACAGTCAAAGACGTGGACATTGAGTACTTGTATGAAACGGAATCTACGCAATGTTTGGTTTCATTTTTTTTTAATGAATTGTTTAGCTATATCAAATGTTTCGTTGTTTTTTATTAAATTCAAATAAACATTTAATCTATTTGTTTATGAAATTCTAGTCAGTTGTATCTCGTTATAAAAATAATTGGGTTGGACACTATGACAGTATAATTATTACAATTATTTTGAATATGACCCAGGTACATAAATAATATCTCGTCTAGGTACATAAACCGCATACAATTTGCAAAATGGAAAACAAGCCAATTTAAATTATACGCAACGCTTGCGCTTAAATACGTTTTCTACGGACACGAATTCCCTTTCTGCGAACGATGAATGAGCGTAAAAAGGAATTACATAGTAAAGCGATGCTTACTCTTTTACGGCCCAAAGATCAGGCAAATAAAGTTATTTTTATTGCCCTCAGTTTTACAGCCCTGGTAATAGGTGAATTCAGTGAACTCTGCGTTTGAAATTCCGGAGTGCAAGCCGGGCGCGCTATGCACACTACCTCTATCTTATCTTATTGGCGAACACAGTTCTGTTTGAGATTGTGGGGTACGTTTTAGTATCAGAAAGTGTAGCTGGTTTTATATTAGCCGGGAATAACTGTTCTGGTGTCTTCTTTTATTGAAGCTTGCACCTTTCTCGACCTCAGCCCGCGATACGTCGTTTTCGCATTTTGTTGAATCCGATAAGACGTGGATTGTGTTTTTTATTTGATTAAAACTGACAGGAGGAGCTTGGACTAGTTCAGACTCAGAGTAAATAAACGACATTTCATTTTGTAATTGCCCCGTTTAAATAAGGTACTTCAGCTGAATTGTATTGCGTCTTGAGTTTATGTTATGATTGCACTATTACATGTAATTGCCTACAATAGTTTTGTACAATACAAGAACACAGCGCGAAGTACCTACACATCTCGCAAATCTTCCGAGCTAGGATGAGTTGAGGAAGTGGATCATTATTCTGCTCACATGCAGGGAGCTAGGTAATGGTAATGCTACTCCAGCATTACGTCACACTGTTTAGCTCAATAGATTGTTGTCATACTTGATGACAACTGAAGTGATGCATCGTTTATAGTCGGATATGAATTAAAGGAGTTTTATGGAACAAATTAAACTTCACGTTTGAACAACGTGATAGTTTGTAATGGGTTTATAATTCTACTGTTTTAACTGAGAAGCTTTGTTGGTAAGCTTATTAAAGGGTTCCCAAATACAACCCATAGGAACTGAATCATTTAATTTTAAGCAAGCTACCTAATCGATGATCCACATCAAATATTTGTGAAGCCTAAACTTCAACAAACAAGCGGTTGTTGATTCTCTAATAACTAATAGTTTATTATCATAGTTTCTGTGAGCAGTGTAAGCATAGCAATACAGCAATGTTATTTGAAATTATCGAGGCAACTTCAGTGAGTGGCGGGGGCGTAACACAGAAATTAAATTCCAATACTCATTGTTTTCCAACGGGTGCCGTAATAATCAATACAAGAGGAAATAAGTTTGAGCACGAAGTCGCGACTAACAGGTCAAAGTTCGTTACTTTCTTCTGTCAAAGTTTTATCCCAGTTATTTTAGTTTTTAAAATATCGTAGCCGGCAAAGAAAATTAAATTAGGAGATTTATTTTGTCGATGCGGGACTGCGGGAGGATTGAGACGTGACTAGGGCGACTAGGGCTCGCTAGGGCTTTATTCACATGGACGAAATGGAGACTGATGTTTTCACACTTTGTGCTACTTCACCTTTGTACGGCGAAAGTAGAGTCCCATCCCATTTACAATGGTATTGGGCTACAATAGAGGTATTTGTCGGACACGGTAGTGAAAATCACCTACATTCTACGAATTAATATCCACTATTTAATATAGATACTAAAGGTAGATATGTTTTTGTTTCCTAATAGTTAGAAACAGACGTTTATAGATAAAGCCTTTATTTAGCAAAGGCATTCCTCGGCAAAGAAATATTGATATTAAGACAAAGTAATATATTTGACGACCATTAGCCTAACGTGTTACTGTGCTGCACTTCACATAACATTCAATTTGGCCGAATTTTGCTAACACTGGAACATATATAACTGCATATAGTTTGGGACTTATGAATACTTCTGCAGGTTTACCCAGTATTTTATAGTTGTAGGCTTATGTTTTTATCGATGTAGATATAATATATCGTTTCTATGCGAGTTTCAACTAAAAAAGTCCCTATAATAAATAGCTCGTTATAAAAGAAATCGAATGCACGATAGTTTATATTTTTACAATGATGATGATAAAACCAAATACAAATGGACACGATCACTCGACCTTAACAGTTGGATTTCATGGGAGCAGCATTGGAATGATACAGGTTGATATTACCTAACTAGTAACGGTGATCTATTGTTCAGTTTCTGAAAAGTTTCAAAATACACCTATGTAGGAATCGGGAATCCCCCTCTTGGCATATTTTTTTTAGGTATAATACTGTTTGGTTAATGTTATTGCATAACTTTTATTAATAAAATAATACTGTAGCCAATGATATTCAAATAAACAGATATGTTATGAGCGCGCGCATTGTGAAGACTCGAATAGGTCACAATTGTGACCTTTAGTCTTTAGTTTATGTCACGCATGGCGAAGAGCGATAGGCTTTGTTGAAACAAAAACAAAATAAAAAAAATGTCATGGTGTGTATTAGTAATTTATTTATTTATTGATTAAAATAAATATTTTTTAATGTCACATGAATAAAAAACTGTGTATGTGTGCTGCCGCTGCTGCGCGGAACAATTTTTTCAATTGTTTTGTGAGTGTATAACGTATCTGTTTATTTGAATATCATTGACTGTAGCATACTAATACTTTGGCTTATTGCTAAGGTTAGCATAACTGTCATTTAGTCTAACTTGTTTTGGCATAATATGGAGTCGCATAACCTTTTAAGGCATAACATTTATTCGTCATAATAATTGATTAGGTTATAAGGCATAATCATTATTCATCTGCTAATCATGACTCAATTGGATTAGGTTAAGGTACGACGGGGGTGAACCTTGGGCTACACATGAGCCGAAAACATGTTTTTCATTTAACCCCCGATGAGAGGGGTGTTCGTTTGACGTAGAATCAACTGCAGTCCGTAAACAGGCTTTTAGGACATTTTTTACGTATTATATAACTGTTCTTGGAAAATACTTGAATGTGTTTTCCAAGAAAGTGTCAAGTCGCGAAGCCTCATAGTTTCTGATAAAAATCCAGAAAAAATCCTAAAGTTTCAATAATTTCTAACGATTACGTAATAGAAATCACCACAATAATAACAAATGCCACAGGTAATGCAAAAAAATTCGTTCGTAGGATGTTTCGTTTTACGTGCCTAAGTGACAGCAGGTTTTAATGGTTTTTAAGTGCAAATATTATAGCCTTTAACTTTATTTTAATTTAAAATACCTACTACTGTACCGTATTTAATATAGAAGCTAATAATATCATTAACAAGTAAAAAAATACAAAAGAAAAATAATAATAATAACTTAATTTACACATTCATGCTGTTTGTCGCTAAGGAGTTCGGTTATAATATGTTCCATATCTTGAAGACTGCTAAACCGATGTTGATGAGACTTATACTGTTTCCTTATTAGAGAGAAACAATAATCTAGTAAAAAAAAATGATCTCGATCCAGTAAGTAGTTTCGTAGAAATGCGTCGACAAACATACCATACAAACGAACGAACATAAATACACTTTTGAAATTTAGCACATTTCTTTAGAAGCCAATACAAAGTGACATTTTAATGACAATATTGTGCAATCCCAACAATATAACATACATACAATATACATACGAATTGATTACCTCCTTTTTTTAAGTCGGTAAAAAGTAGTATAGCATTGGCCAAGAATATCATTCACCCCTAGATCCATCTAAACGCGCCCTTAGAACAAAATGGTTCTCTCTATGACGCTGGATGGTGATGGGCCAGTAATTTATAGCTAGTAAAATCCGTAAAGGAAAGTAGCCGCCTTAGCTGAGTAAGTAGTTCTCGTTGATGTGAGGGCGAGTAACAGTCGAGTTACTACGTGCTAAAAGGTATGAATAGTGAGGTTCGTCATAATTGCTAGTTCGTGGTGAACCGAGCATTTCGGAGCCAACGAAGGAAGAGTATCTGATTTGAGGTTTAATTAATTTTGGGTAATAAATGTTGGGCTCATACGAAAATAAATTCAATTGTTTACGAGTTGACTTTATAGATCTAACTTTATAGCACACAAAATAAATGCATCGATGCTTTGAAGTTGCAACCTCAGTCATAAAAAGATCTATAATAAAGAAGATAGATAAACCAACTGCAACCATAAACTAAAACAGATTTGAGCAAAAAATGTAAAGGTTCGTAAATTTTATATCTCCTTTAAACGATGTTTTCTGAGAATAAAGATCTGACATCGACAAGATGTTTGTTGTCGAGGGATTTAAATATCTATGTTCTGAATTTCACAGTAAACATATAACTACCCAAGTCATTAAATAATTTTAAATTTAATCCGCAACGGACTACGGAAGCAATTATTAAGGTACTGTTGAAAATTCATTGAAATAACTTGAGTTCAACTCGGCTCGGCTTTGACATGAGGCCTCTCGGCTTCCACGAAAAAGTTATTTAAAGGGTCCGCTAATATGTACTCTCTTCTGAAGTGGAATTTATAATAACAAAGGTTTTCTAAGTAATTAATTAGACTCTTCCGCTGTCCTTCAACACTCCTTCAGATGTTTTATTTTTGTGTTATTTTCCCGCAAAAGGTTTATCCAATTTTCTCTGTAAAGTTTGGGTAAGAAGAATTTTTAATAGAAGGTATGATTGGGGACTCTGTCCGCTTACTATGTCACTCCAGGAAAGACGGTGGCATAGTCATCTCGTGCTGCCATGCACAGTGAAGCTCAGAGAAGACGCTCTTTTTAGTGACCCCAGGAATGTGCCATTACCCCTGGTGGGTTCCCGCATTGTCGAGGCGGGGGGGCTCAGTAACCGTGGCTTGGTCACCTACGGTGAATCGAAGAGGGGCCGCTCGTTAGGGCTTTTGCCGATAGGCCGACGACGTAGCGGCCAACATGGAGGTTGCGGTGCTGCCTGGACGACATCGAATCTGAAAGTCTTTAAAACTATTATACTTACGGCTTGTGTAATCATATCTCATGTGCAGAAGTTGAATATATAAATATAAAGTGTATTACTGAGTATAAATTGCTTACCGGTGTACCTGTGTACCTACGGCGTATAACGCCACAGTCCGATTCCCCTACACATCTTGCCTATCTACCGCACGTGGTGTATGAGCTGTGGCAGACAAGCATACAGAGAAGCGCCAGCACACCCGCGCCACAGCGCCCCCGTTTCAGCACGCGCAGATTCCTGCTGCCTACTCATCCAACTACCTGCCCGATCGCCTGCTAATTTGCCTATCTCGGGCATACAACGTCATCCTGCCCGTCCTGCTGCCTGGGTGCGCACGCTGAACCAGAGGGTGCATATCTTGCGGTGAGCACCACCACCTCTTCCTGTCTGACCTGCTGCCCGGTTAGCTGCCCGACGTCGTGCGAAGCCGGCCCTTCTGTTTTTATTCTTAATATCCTTTTATTCTTTTTTTTAGTTTTATAATTATTTAATTTTATGAACGTGGCTTACGTTTAGCTCCCTCTGAGCTAAACGTAACGCTACACTCCCGTGGCCTGGACGGGGTCACCACCGTCTGATGGCGGACGCCGTGGAGCCGCAGGAGAGGAGGAGTGTCGGTATAGCGTTGGCCGGTCACCCTATCCCTATAAAATGGTAGGTGGTGGGGCCGTTGACCTTGACCCAAGACAAGGGGACCAAGGGTGCCATACACGGGGTCGTCTGGCACCTATGTGCTGGTTTGTTCCCTGGGTTTTTTTGGTTCCGGTGCGCCGGTGATGGAAGGTACTCCCCAGAGGAGGGTCCGGTGACGGAGAGACGCGGCGGGTTCGCGGTGAGTGCTAACGCGTGCCCGTGTTCGCGCCTTAAACGGCAAACACAGCGTGGAGTTTTAGTGGGTTGGAATGCCACATAACTGCGCTATCTTCTCGTGGTAGCGCAGTATGCATGAGCATTCATTTCTCCAGGCTATAAAAAAAGGTTTATGCCATAACAAGCTTCGCACAGAGGGGGTCCGGGTGGTCTTTTAAAAGATCTTTCATGGTTCCACGTGCTGATGGTGATCACCGGGATGGTTTTCGGGGAGGAAAAAATGGTCTTTTCCCGAATAACATAAACAAATATATAGACATGAATATTATTGTGTGTATGTTGCAGTGTAGTAAAATGTAAAAACCCATTTTTTGTCTTCATTTGGGTAATGAATGGAAAAAGTTTGACATACATATTATTTAAAATATACTGCACAATTCTCCGTAGACTGAAATGAAAATAATATTAAATTCTAGTTAGCGAAAAAAACATGAAATAAGAATAGTCTCGGAAAAGCAACAGATGAGAAATCCGAAGGCTTTAATCACAAAACCGAAATTCTGATACACACAACAAAACTCGCCGAAGTGGAAACGGATTAAGTATCAAAAGATGGAGTAAAATGTTTGACGCTCTCTTTCAAGTATTTGCCTTTAGGATTAAATCAATTGGAAAACATACGAGGGTCAAAATATTCGTGATTGGCTCGGAGACATCTCATTCTGAGATTTGTATACCTATAGGTAATCAATTTTTTACTATACTTCACTGAATACTTTCTCCCTGGCAAAGAAAAAAATAATCGACAAAAGATTTGTCTGGACCGAGATATTCTGAGTTGAAGATTTACAGTACAATAGATGAACTATAGTACCGTTTGATGCATATCATTATCTGCCTAGCCTCGTCCCAAATGTAAAAAGAAGGCTTCCAGTCCAACCTTCTCAACCCAGTCACAGGGTAAAATAATGACACCTTGGCAAGACTTTATGCCAAACTTTAGGGCTTCTGGCTACCTATAACGATTGTGAATACCGTACTATTAATAGGTACATCTTCATCTTCCTGCCCATATCCCATGCTACTTGGGGTTGGCGCAAAACGTTTTCTTCTTCGATACCAACCTGTGTCACGCTATCATTAATAGCGTGACACAGGACACACTCCCTTTTCTTTCATATCACTCCTTACACAGTACATCCATCTTTTCTTTGGCCTTCCTCTCCCTCTCCATCCATCCACATTTATATTCATAACTCTTTTAGTAACATGCAGTTCATCCCTCCTTATCACATGATCAAACCAGGACAAACGGTTTCCTTTTAACTTTTCTGTCATTGGCGCTACTTTCAAAACTTCCTCTAATATACTCATTTCTCTCTCTATCCTATCTCGTCACGCCGCACATTCATCTCAAGATTCTCACCTCTGCTATGTACAATTAAAATATCAACAAAGAGAGCTGTGATTGTGGCAAAGTTTTCTTAAAAGTGAAAATAATATTTATCAACTCATGCTTGCTGATAAAAAAACTTGGTATACCCCTAAGCTCCTAAACTCTGTCTCATTCATATTCACGGACCAAGAATTTAAAGACTACGGTCAGAATTATTTTAAATCTCAAGCAAATTACAAATCTCTTAATTCTCTGGAAGTTTATCTTCTCTAATCTCTCCGAACAAAATTCGGAAACAACTCCTTATAAGTAGCAACTTAGTTAAGAGACAAGATTCAATACTAAAAGGGTTTACTTTGTGACTCCTCGCTTTGTGACTTAGCGACAATATTTTGATGTAGGTAATATTAAATGAACATCTAAATACGTAACGTATTATTACATAACTTTGAACTTGGTTCAAACGCTATTTTTGGGAAGGCATCTCTAAAATTATATGGGATAAAACAAGGCTGCGAGGTCACCGTCAGTGGAGGGTTACAGAGGACTCATCATTCACCGCTGGACATTAATTCCAGGGTTAAAGTTACGGAGTGGAAGATTTGGACTCGTTAAATTCCACCTTCCAGAATATTGGTGATGATTATCTCTAACGCGTCCTCATATTAATCCATTTCGTTACATATCATAAATTTAACCCTGTATACCGGTGTACACCCTTCCTTCTGGCGTAAAACCTATGTTCGTCCACTGCCCAAAGTTACCAATTCCACTCTTCCAACCCACTTCTGCCCAATTTATATCCTTCCCTTCCTCTCCAAAGGCCTAGAGGCCTGTGTCCACAAACAACTCTCTAACCTTGTGCAGTGCAATTCACTAATTAACACACTTCAATCTGGGTTCAGGCCCGGGCACAACACTGTGTCCGCCCTCCTTAAAGTGACTGGCGATATAAGAGCAGGACTGGAAGACAGCAAAGACATTGTACTAATGTTGGTCGATTTCTCGAACGCCTTCAATACCGTCAGTCACGAGTCACGACATCCTGCTGGCCATCTTATACTATGTGATGGTCTCTCCTGAAGCACTCGTATAATTCTCCTCCTATCTTCAGGAACGTCAGCAGTCCGTTCACGTTGGGGATTCTTCATCTCGCTGGTGTGATATGGAGACTTGCGTTCCTCAAGGCTGAATTATTCCTCTTCTTCTGTTTTGTATCTTTATTAATCTCATTACTTCCGAACTTCAGTTTGCGTAGCATCTGTGTGCAGATGACCTGCAATTGTACTATCAGGGGAGGGTCGATGAGATACCTAATACTATCAACAAATTAAATGGAGTCTTGATAGTCATAAAAACTTGGTCCGATAGATTTGATGTTGCAGTAAACCCCAATAAGTGTCAGGCGACCATTATTGGGGCTCCTCGAAGCATGGCTAAAGTGGATGGTGCGATCCTGCCACCTGTTCTGTTCGACAGTACGATCGCCCCATTTAGCATTGACTTAAAAGATCTAAGCTTACGTATTGATCGAACCCTAAGCTGGCAAACTTAAGTCACTAGTGTCAGTCAGAAGGTTAGTGGAACGCTACGGGCTCTGTATCGTCTGAAAAACTTTTTACCATCGAACACAAAGACAATGCTTGTGCAGACCCATTTTTTCCATAATCGATTATGGTGACGTGTGTTACTATGATCTTAATGCAGATCTCCACAACAAACTCAACCGTCTTATAAATTACTGCATTCGATTTGTTTCCAATTTGCGTAAATATGATCATGTATCTGCGCATCGGTCACTTCTAAAGTGGTTTCCCATACGCCAGCGCAAAGAGCAAACGTCTTTAAATACATTGTTTTCATTTCTTAATTCTCCCAATTCCCCTGGTTATCTGGCCCCTCACTTTCAATACATCTTCGACAACCACAATAAAATCTACTGTCTTCAAATAACCGCATTCTTCAATGTCCCACTCACCGCACTGACTTCATTCACTGTTCTTTCTTCGTTAATCTATTTATCTATGGAATGCTCTCCCTCAGGAAATCAGGATGGCAACCGACTGCTTAACCTTCAAAGTCAAAGTTAGCGAACACATTCGCAAGAAGTTGACAGTGCGTCAGTATCGTGACAACGCTAATTTATTTTTCTCTGTTGTCTATTTCAACTAATTCTCCAAGTAACTTAAGTATTTACCTAGTTATAGAATTCAAGTACATTTATGTAGTTTATTTGTATGGGTATTTATTGAATTATTATATTGTATTTATTTATAGTGTATTTAAATAAAAATAACCTTATCGCATTTTATCATCGTTATTGCACGTACATCTATTTGTCTCTGTATCACCCAAAGGTTGACTGGGCGAAAATGCCTAAGGCATTAAGTCCGCCTTTGTAAGTTAGGTGTGCTTAAAGTATTAAATAAATAAAACACCTGCCTGGGTTCGAACCACGACCTACGACACGTAAGTCAGAGTCATTACCACTGCTCTACGAGTATTTAGTTACTGACTCGAACTAATTAATACGTGTTATATTGTTTAGGTCAATTGTTTGATGTCTTATTCGTTATTTTACGCGAAAATGCAAATACAATAGGTCAGTTTATGTACAAAGGCTAGCTTAACCCATAGTTGGGTTTTCTCACAGCAAACCTCGATTGCGTAGAGACATTTTCATATGAGGATAGTACATCCATGTGCACAACAAAAGCTTAAAAACTACTAATAAATACTTTAAAATTCCTACTTACTAAATAAGTTAAACAAATACGTGTATAACACACGATGCATAAATAATTTTACATACAGCATACTATTTTAATATATACCTAACTAAAATATTACATTTATGAATATATCAATTAATGTGTCATGTTCATAGGAATGAATGAATGTTCATGTCTCGTATTAACCGGCGGTTTTAACTGCCTACACATTTATGTCAAGTACGGTAGATAGTAATATTATTGACTTATTTAGTGCCTGTTTTGGCTCACTGCACGACTAAGGCCTCCCTTTATACTTCTTCTCTCCTTCTAGTTTTTAGACCAATCCTGATAGTAATAGTTAACAAATAAGTGAATTAAAAAAAAAAATATGTATATATATATATATATATATAAGTGGCTTACAGGAATCAAAATAAATCTATTCACCATAGTTAGATGGATCATTTTCTAAAAGTCAATCTGTTTCATCACCCAAATAACAGAAAAATCTGAAAAGTTACTTAATATATTTGTAACGCCTCAAGTTGTCGTATGAGTATTAGGAATTTGAGTGGGTTGAATGTGAATCAGTTTAATTTTAAAAGAACGTTTGCTCCACGCGCCTCCTTTGATTTCCCGAGAGTATAGAGTTAGAGGAATCACGGTTTGTTATGAGTTTCTTCCATACGGAAAGTCTGCTAACTTTAATATAGTCCGCCTTCGATATTGTTTTAGTTGTAGCATTTGTTCAATATGAAACTTTTCCTTTTCTAGAACCCTTTTTAAAAATAATTTTAAGTCTCTTTGAATTTTTGGGCCGAAAACTTTTTAGACCTAAATTGGGTAGGAATATGGTAGGTTTGAATTCGAATAGAAAGTTTAATTTAAAGTTGTTGTTGTTAGATTGTGTTTTCGTGTTAGTAGTTTTGATATTATTTTTGCTGCTGCTAGTTTTGTACTGAAAACATATTGCTATTAGAAAAATCTCAGGATATAAAAAACATGTATTGTAGGTAGTCAAGTTTTTGGGAGCGTTATGAGGTTTTTTAAATACAGGTTTCCGGGTCCCAAGCCACGAGCTCAAAGCTGGGGCCCATAGAAGCGCTGAGACTCCCGGACCCTGTCTGAACCTGTATCCCACGAAACTGCCGTAACGCAGCAGTGGAAAGCTAGGGGATTCGTTCCTTATTGGGAGATATACTGGTTCCTCCTACGGGTGTAAGGTGGCACAAGCGTTATTATAATATTAGGAACACTTACCTGGGATTCCTGCGGTAGGCTCCTGCGGGTCGATCAATATCGTGCCGTGAGATTAGGTATAGGAGAATATATATAATATTAGGACAATAAGGGATAGACTGACGGCTGTCTGGACCGAAGGCTCCGGCGTCCACCAGACAGAACACGTTTCCCATAAAAGCACTTCAATGTGCGTGAAATATATTCAAAACCGACTTCGCGGGCGCCCCACAAACCGATTGCGAACGGTGGGCGCAATTAGCAATTACAATGGGCGAAACACATCTCGATTAGATATGTTTCCACCAGAACCCGAATTCACCGTGTGTCCATTACAATTTTTCCCTCTCGACTCTTGTCAAGTGTCGGCTGTCAATCCAAGCTGTCAAATCGCTGACAGCCAACTGACATGGTGTTGCAATAATAAAATATCAAATAGTGAACGAAACGTTTGGTTCCAAACATCCCCCCGTCGCGGACATAAGGAGTTATGTCCACTCACAAATGGGCAAGCGTGCTAAATTGCCACTGCTCGCTTCAAAACCGAATCTTCGACCATGACCGTTGCAACTCTGGGATCTCCTTCAGACCCATAGAATAAATCTACAATGCGTCCACGACGCCAATACAAAGGCAACAAATAAGGTTCTTTAACAAATACAACGTCTCCGACTTTGGGAGGGTCAGTTTTGTCAGTCCACTTAACGCGCTGCTGCAAAATGTGCAAGTACTCTAAAGACCAACGATGCCAGAAACTTCTTGACATCTGTTGGAACAATTCAAAACGGCAGGGCGTCGAGGGACTGACCAATTAAAAAAGACCAGGGGTCATTACTTCCAGGTCATTTGGGTCTGAGGAGATCGGACAGAGAGGTCGCGAATTGAGGACGGCCTCAACTTTACAAGGTACCGTAACAAGTTCCTCAAATGTGAAAATAGTTTCACCAACAACACGGCGGAGAAGCGGTTTTGCTACTTTCACAATATTTTCAAAAATGTCACCCCAATGTAGGCAGACTGGGGGTCAAAATGGCAATTACAAATTTGCCAAATACAATAATTACAAATTTCACTTAAACTTCTATCAGTGCCCTTATAATTAGTACCGATATCAGAACGGATCAAAGATGGTAGTCCTCGGTGGGAAACAAATCTACCTAGCACTGCATATATTTAAAGATTATGCCCCTTATAGTGCGTCTGACAGTCAAAATTCAAAACTCACGCTGCAATATGGCTACGAGGGCGTTGCAACCGTAATGTGCATTATTAATGTGTGTAGCGTTACGTGAAGCTCTGAAAAGCTTAACGTAAGCCACGTTATTAAACGTAAATCATTATAAACTAAAATTAATAAAAAGGATATTGTAAAAATAAAGTAAGGTCCGGCTTCGAACGACGTGGGCAGCTAACCAGGAAACAGGTGGGGCAGGCATACTTGGCACGGTGTGAAGGGACGGCAAATCAGCAGGCAATCGGGCAGGTTCATAAATGAGTAGGCGGCAGGAATCTGCGCGTGCAGAAACGGGCGCGCTGTGGCCGCGCGAGTCTGAAGACTTGTCTGCTAAAGCTCATACACCAAGTGTGATAGGTAGGCAGTAAGGTGCGTCGGGGATCGGACTGTGGCGTTACACGCCGTAGATGCGCAGGTAAACGGTATGTATGAAGGCTGGCAAATTATACACAGTATAACACTATATATTTATATATTCAATTAAGTTCAAATTTTCAATTAAGAAATAAAGACCAGAACCCAGAACGAATAAAAACGATTCACAAAGGGGTCAGTCCACGCTACCCTTATAATAGTGTACACCTAGCTTAAAGGAGGTCTAGTCCATGGTACCTATGTTACGGTCTATGGTTTAGGAAAAATAAAATAGACAGACAGATGTCATGTCAGATGAAAATGTCACAGTAGAAAAATATTGCAAGAATTACAAATTATCAATATAATTTCAGGTTCAGATATTAAAACAATCAGATATAACTAGAAGTATGCTTTTCAGATGATGACAATAGAAAGAAAACATAAAAATGAATTACAAAAGTTGATGAAATATCAAAAGATATGAAGGTATGGTTTGTATAGTGTTATGAATTGTAAATAGAGTTAAAATATGTGGTTCTGTTTAGCAGAATACCACATGTGTCAATCGGACACCAACAACTTCACCAACGCTCCTCCCATAAGGAGCGACAAAGGATAGCGAGCACCTTAAAGCAAATTCGAATTCCGAGGTCGTCCTCCGCCTCGGAACAAACCAGATCGGTCTAAGAATTAATTAAGACGAGCGATTGAGCCTCTCAATGCTGAGCATCTCTTCAGGGCCTCAATAGTCTGGTCAAACTGCTCGGCTTATACAGCACGAATCAACAACATCAGTAACTCTTGTCGTGCATGAGGTGACAAAACTGAGGACAACAATTCATTATTCGGCCTGCGTCCGTTACGTATAGAACGCCGGATCCAAGCGGTGACAAGGTAACAAATTCAACAAAGAACTGTATGTGTCCGAAAGACAATCCAAATTGTATGCAGGTTGCGTTTCAACAAAACAACAAAACAAAAACAACAACAAAACTGGCAAAACCTCTGGCGAGGAGAACCTATTCTGGGGCCAGGACGACTTGCGATGCGTCAACCAGTCTGGTCCCCACCAAAGAGAATGGTTGACAAGGACAAGAGCCACGCGACGCGCAGTCTGCTGGGTTGAATTTTCCTGGGACATGTCTCCAGATCGGTTTAGTCTCAGAGTTCTGACTCTGTGAGACTCTATTCACCTCAAAAACCTCCAAAGCATGAGCTGAGGTGCGAAACCAACAAAGGACTATCTCACTATCAGTCCTTGGTCCTCAATTCTCGGGGCGGAGCCCTTCAAAAACGGGACCCGTAAAGCCAAAACTAAAAACCGTTGGTACAACTACTAACCTATTTGTCTGCATAACCCACTTGGTCCCGGACAAAATCAAACCCAAAATATCCGCACCCATATACGGGTCCGGGTACCAACCACTTCGGGTCGGCAGGAGTTAGATCCGACGTCAATTTCACCACTGCAGGGCTAATGGTTACCTGCGGGTATCTGCCCAAAATATCATTCAAAACAACGGCCTTGGCCAAGATTCTTGGCCCACAATGAACAGGCAAAACACAAATTTCAATTTCTCCCCGTTGACCAACCGATTTAATACCACCCATATGGTAGAAGGGTGGAATCTACGTGGGAGACCCACTCCTTACACTAAATAAAAGGATACAAGACAGCCCTGACAACCCGAATCCAAAAGAGCACGAACTACCAAAGCTTTACTCTTCAGGCTCCAGATCATTACAGGGACAGTTGGCAGAAGGACTGTCTCTGTCTGGGCGGCTGTAGTGGAGGAGAGGGAGGCTACTACCTATTGTTGATAACCCCCTTGGGTTTGGTAGTAGTCCTGAAAAGCGGACGCTTCCTCCAATTGAGGAGGGGGTGGAGGGGGCCCCCGCCTTTGCGAGGTATACCCCGTCGAGGATCCACCTGGGGTTGGCGGGGATGCGCCCCCCCGCCTATGGGGGAGCGTCCGGCATCATCAGGGCCACCAACACCATTTTGGTCCGGACACAACACGCGGTGGTGCCTACCTTGACAGTGCGGGCAAGGATCCGACCTCTGGCAATCCCGCTGCAAATGCTGTCCCAGACAAGTGTAGCACCACTGGCGGCTGCTGGCGATTCCACGTCGATCCTTTGTGTTCCGTTCTAGGAACTTCGGACAGGACGTGACCATATGGCCATCCGTGTTGCAATATAAGCAACGCATACTGCGATCCTGAGTCGCTACAATTTGATGCGGCTCGTCGTGGCTCACCCAACCCCCGAGTGGAGGGGCGCGCATCAACACGACGCTGGTCCGGAGAGGGCTGCTCTGGGGCCCGCAATGGACCTTCAAGACCAGAATTGTCCAAAAGGCGACATTCCTCATCCAGGAACTTCAACAAGTCATCGAAAGGGAGGGGGTATGTGGCATTATCCCCACCATACCTCTGCTCGAACCGAACCTTCAAGTCGGAAGGCAACCTTGACAGGGCAAGGTGAAGTAACATAAAAGACCATTGGTCAATGGGTAGGCCCCCCAATCGCTTCAAGGCGTTCATGGCCACCGTCAGTGGGTTAACCAAATCCACTTGTAGAGTGGCAACCCGATGGATGCGAGGCAACGACAAAATCTGCGAGACGTGGGCGTCTGCTAAAAGCCTCAAGTTCACATAGCGCTTTATCAACAGTTCCCGGGCATTATGATAGCTCTGATCCATAACAGTTAGGTGGTTTACTAAACCTAGGGCCTCTCCTCTTAACGTGGAGAACAAGTAGGCCTGCTTTTGACTAGGCGACAACTCTGTCCTAGCATCCACCAAACTGTTGAACAGGTCGAAGTAGGCAGTCTAACAACCCAAATCTCCACTTAAGTATGGTAAGTTCAGTGTAGGCAACCGTCCTAACAAAGCAGGATGGGTGGAAGACCTCGTCTCCACCTTCAAACATCCTGTGCAGAACCCTTCAATTTACTGATTGCCGCAACAATATCATCCGAGAAACTGTAGAATTGTGTGACGTCTGCCTCAACCGCAGCGGCTAACTCAGTGTCCTCGGTGGACAATAGCGCCAAACATTCCGCATGATATTTATCTACCCTGGCTTAACGCGATGGGAGTTCGTCACAACGGACCAACAAAGCCCCTGATCTATCAGATCTACTTATTAAAGAGGCCGCCGAGGTCACCCATCTCAATTCCGCTCTAATCTTACAAGCAAATGTATTGGCAGTGATACTTTCAAAATGTAAGCAGCGGTGATTAAATATTAACTAATACACAAAATGTTCAACAACTTAATTTCTATTCTATTCTATATTTTTATATGGCAAGCAAAGCCGATGTCGACTATTCTGCCAATGTCTAAAGTTAAATGGAAGGGCAAGTATGTTTTAATAATAAAAAAATAAATAAAAAAAAACCCAGGAACTGTAGACAAAAACTAAGTTCTTCGCATAATACTGTTGACACTTGTTGGGTTAGTACGGGACTGAAACAAACAAAAAGATAAAAATACATATATAGTATAAATGTTAACACACTAAAGATACGTTGTATACCACATACAAATAGACGGAGGTTTGGGGATTTAGCAGGATTCATAATTTTATATTATTATGACGGATGAAAATCATCAGCGTCACAAGGAGTTCAGGAGAGGGAAAAGTCAGAAGAGAGGGAAAGTTTATTGGGAGGGGAATCTTAAGCTTAGGGAGACGGCGGTATAAATCTAATGAGGTGACATTATTTGAACATTCGAAAAAAAAGTGATCCAAGGTACCCTCGCCTAATCCGCACTCGCAAAGAGAGGAGTCACGTATGCGGATTTTGTGAAGAAAGACGGGAGTGCAGCAGAAACCTAAGCGTATTCTACAAATGACAGATATAGCAGTTTTGGAAACCTTTCTGAAACCGAAGAACCATGGTTTTGGGGTTATGACAGGTTGGACAGCATGGAAAAAATTCCCTTTTTTCCTGCTGGACATGTTCCAATGCTCCTGCCATGAATTCTGGAGCTTCAATTTGGGAAGGGACAACAAGTCATAGCTCAGGTGAGTATTGTGTGATAGATCAGCCGTTACAGCAGAACAGGCCTCTTTGGCCAATACATCAGCACATTCATTACCTTTAATACCACAATGACTAGGTATCCAAACTAACTGAACTTCCCTTTGACTGCTAGCACACGCCAGTAAAGACTTTTTGATTTTTAAAATAAGAGGGCTATGTAATTTACTTTTAAACGGATTTTGAGCTAGAGCCTGCAAACAGCTAAGTGAGTCTGTAAAAATCACGGCTTTCTCAATGTTCGTGTGTGACTCTACAAAAAGACAAGCTTCCAATATAGCCACACACTCACCAGTGAATACAGACGACTCTTTAGGGCATTTGTATTGCAAAATTATTCTGGAGCTTTGGTAGTAAACAGCGGCACCGGTGTTTTCCATGCCGTTTAATTTTGATGCGTCCGTAAAAAATAATTGGAACCCATCCCAACGTTCGCCCACCACCGCATTGAAGGCCAAATTTGCTGATGGGGAATTTTTACGTATACCAATGTCAAATAAAATTTTGGGAATGAAACATATAACTTCATATGCGAAGTTAAAAAGGGGAAGTCTAGGATACTGAATAATCGGACACGTTAAATTTTGCAGAATTCGGAAGGCTTTAAGGGTTAAAGGGATTTCCTTGTTTCTCCAGAAACTTGAGCTTCTACATAAGGCATCTAACTCATTCAGTTTCGCCAAAAGGGGATGGGACGATCTAGAGATTACCCTAGTAAGAAAACGGGAGGCAAGATATTGCCGTCTCAGGTCAAGGGGAGGTTCAGCGCACTCGACCTGCAAAGCGTTAATGGGAGAGGACTTCATGCAGCCTGAGATGATCCGAAGGCATTTGGACTGAATCCTATCTAGCCCTGCCAAAGCGCCTTTGTTGCAAGGGATCAGGTGGAAAGTTCCGTAATCCAAAACACTTCGAACTAAGGCGTTGTAAACTAGCTTCATGGTGTAGGGGTGAGCACCCCACCAAACACCAGCTAAAACTTTTAAAATAGAAATAGTCCTTTCACATTTTTGGATAAGGAAATTCACGTGGTACTTACCCGTTAACTTTGGATCCAAAAAGACGCCCAAGAATTTAGCCTTTTGAACTACGGGAATATTATGCCCAGAAATATTCACTGTGACCCGAGGGATCTGTCTTTTTCGAGAGAATATTACTGCCGAGCTTTTAGGAGCGGAGAGGGAAAGGCCATGGCTTAAAAGCCACTGGTTCAAAGAGTCCAAAGACAAGGACAAGGATGAAGCCGCGTCGGCGATCGAATGATCTGTCACGTACAAAGCAACGTCATCGGCGTATTGGAGAATTTGGCAATCATTGTTTAAACAAGATTTAATGTCAGCCGTATATAAATTATATAGAAGGGGACTGAGGACAAAGCCCTGCGGGAGACCCTTCCACGTCTGTCTCTCATCAAATTCCTCTCCCTGAACTCTCAGAACCAGTGACCGGGACATAAGGAGTCCACATATGCATTGTATCATCTTAGCCGGGAGACTCAGCTGTTGCAATTTTTGCCTGAGTACGGGAAGAAGAACGTTATCATATGCGGAAGAGATGTCGAGGAAGGCGGCAACAACGGATTGGTTTTTCGAAAAGGCCAGGCGTACGTCCGTAACTAGAACACCGATACTGTCCATTGTACTAAGCCCTTTTCTGAAACCAAATTGGAAACTCGGCAGTAGGTCTCGCGACTCAACTATCCACTCTAAACGATTTTTAATTAGGTGTTCCAATAGTTTGGCTAGGACCGAGGACAAAGCGATTGGCCGAAGACCATTCGGATCATCTGGATGTTTGCCAGGTTTCAGTAAGGGAATTATAATCTGGAGCTTCCATTGGTCTGGTACCCAACCATGACTATAGCAAAAGTTAATTATATTGAGAAAGTAGGTTTTAGCCTTGTCACCAGCGTGGGAAATAAAGGAATATGGCACACCGTCAATACCAGGAGCTGAGTCCCGGACATGTTGAAGTACCACATTCAGTTCTTCCAAAGTAAATGGTGGGTCGAAGGGATCCACTTCTAGATTGGGGAAATTAGGTAAATTCGTACATTCAGATAAGAGGGGGACATATGGTGGTGCTATTTTGTCAAAGAAAAGTTCAGCTGTTCCCCTAGTTATAGGCAAAGAGGTAGAGGGGGAACATCCACGCCTAAATCTTTTGATGTTTTTCCAGACTGCTGAGACTGGAGTAGATGGAGAAAGGGAGGTGCAGAATTTCACCCAGCCAGCACGTTTCTTCTTGCGAAGCAGGCGTTTGGCTCTAGCATTATTCTGAAGGTATTCCAAGAGATTACTGGTGCACATATTTGCATTGTAGCGCCTCTCGGCCTCATTCCTTGCTTTAACTGCAGAAGTGCATTCTGGATCCCACCACGGAGGTGAAGGGATTTTATTTCTTGCACTATTTCTCAGCGGAAAAGAGGAATCCGCAGACGTGGCAATAGCTGAGACAAAACCCTCATAACAGCTTTTAGCATGGCAGTGACCAGAAGGGTCAGGTAAACATGAATCTAAGTTAGGAAGAGAATCAATTTTATCCTCCAATAATGAGACAAACCTATTCCAATCTGGTTTGGACAAATTATATTTCAAAAGTGGAGGAGAAGTTTTTTCTAAATAAGTTTTATTAATTAAAGAAATGAAAATAGGGTAATGGTCACTGCCATGCGACAAGGACGTACATTCCCAGTGAGTTGATGCAGCCAATTCCACTGAACAAAAGGTTAGGTCTACACAACTCTTTTGTTGACCAGGAAGGGAACGACGAGTCGGACAGCCATTATTTAGAATGCATAGATCTAAATCATCTAAAATCTCAACCAGTGCTACACCAAAGGCATCACACCGTTCAGAACCCCATCTATAATGATGGCAATTAAAGTCACCCATGACCATCAATGGACCTTGCACATTGGAAAAAATGTTTCTTAAAATAGGCAGAAAATCAGGGTGAGTGTGTGCAATATATATGGAGAATACTGTGATGCCCTCAACCCTTCCTGCTACAATACTCAAATTGCCCTCAAGGGGAGGCAATGATAAGGGGGAAATTGGGACCCGGCTGTTTACGAAGAGAGCTGACCCTCCGTACCCATCGGATCTATCACACCTAAGAATATTGAAATGCGGCATACGGAAGCTAAGACTTGGGGTGAGCCACGTCTCAGCTATGGAACAAGCCAGAGGCTTGTATTTATTCAAGAGGAATATGAGGTCGTGCTTTTTATGCCACACGCTCCTCACATTCCACTGAAGAAAAGTTTGGTGGGACTCCATTTTTGATGTTTAATAAGAGAGAGATAAGTTGGTCGGCAACGTTGGACGGTAATTGATTGTTAATAGAAGATGATGAAATAAGTGAAGGTAAAAGTTTTAAAAGAAGTTCAATGACTGAAATGGTATTATTGCTAGAGACATTACTATTAAGTACACAGCCATTAGACTGTGAAGATTGGGGGGAGTTTACAATTTGTTGATGAGCAGCTTTATCATATGATTGGGAAAGTGGGGCATGGGTCCTGGGCTTGAGTGTGACGGTTTTACGATAAGACTGCGTTTTGGTGGCATTGGCATAGTTGCGAGAAACTGCTGGAATAGCTTTGCTAGCCTCAACATATGGAATCGATTTCTCGGCCATGATCGTCTTAATAGCCTTCTGCCTACCAAGCTCGGGGCAAGACTTGCTATTGGCAAAGTGGTTTCCCGAGCAAAGCACACAGAAGGCCTCGCCCTCAGAAATGTTGCAACCATCACCAGGGTGATCGTGGCCACATTTACTGCAGCGTGGATTTGATCTGCAAACGTTTGCAACATGTCCAAAACGACAGCACTTACGACATTGGATGGTAGGATAAATGTATTGCTCCACAGGAAGGGAAGTGTAACAACAATATACCCGCTTTGGTAAGGACTGGCCATCGAAAGTAAGTACACAGGTTTCTGTGGGCTTCCACTCCACTCTCCCTTCAATCTGGACTTTTCGGTTAATTCTACGCACTTTAAGTATTTGCCCACAACCTGAGGGCACAGACAAGTAAGTTAATGCCTCCTCTTCATTAATGTCTGAGGGAACCCCTGTAACAACTCCCATTCTAGTTATATTAAACGTCGGGATTGAAGCGGTGTATCCGTGTTTTGCCAACAAGGCGTTAACCAAAAAAGCATTTGCATCTTGAGGAGATGCAAACTCAACAGAAACCCTATTTCTACCCACTTTGTTCACTCCGTCACGTATAATATTTGCGATTTTATTTTAAATTAGGAACTTACCGAAGTTTACGGGGTGAAGAGTGGTGCCAGAATTAACATGAGCTTCGACGCGAGAAACGTGAACTATATAAGGACCTTTATCCACAGCTGAGTATCTCACCCGGCCGATTTGACTCTTGGGCTGTTTGTTGGGAGATGTCGGAGTAGGTAGCTCTGCATTACTAGGGCGTTTTCGCGAAGTTTGTGGGATTTCCTTGGCAGACACGCTGCAGACTACTTCTGCAAACTGCGATAGGGGATTCGGTGAGGAAGGGAGGGGAGTTAAGGAGGTTGGAATATCAGGCGGGTCAGGATCGGGTGGCTTGTTTCTGTCCATTATGGGTGGAACTGAGACAAAAGGAAGACAAACACAATACAAACCTGTTTACAAACAGGGACAACACAGTTAAAATTACACACAAGTCACAAAAGTACTAAAAACTGAATTATAACCACAAGAAACTAAAAACAACGTGCGTTCCAAGAAACCCGTGGCGAGAATCCTCAACAACTTAATTTAATAACGTATGTATGTAACCAAAACAACAGATTGACAGTAATTCTCTTACCAAATTAAATGTCAAATCATAAAGTCTGTAAGAGAAACAACAAGTTAATTCAACAAATAGTTCTGAAACCTGTTACATTTACTTAATTATTTTTCAGTACAAATTTATTATGGAACCCCAAATATCAATTTATAAATTATAAAAAACAAAGTGGGTACCTCAAGAAAATATATTATCAACACACAAAAATATTCAAAAAAAAATATCAACACAAAAGTGGGTAGGTTGATTTTACAATAGAAGTTCAATATTCAATTTACTTTAATAGTTAAAAACAATGACTTTAACTTCAATCAATTAGAATATTACTGTCAATATCAAACAAACTAACCAATTTTCTTATATAATTGGTAACAATATACTTTACAACAATAACTTCTGTAGCGGGCACTGAGTATGTTTATAATGTAAACAAACTTACAAAGCCAAGATAGAAGGTTCAAGGTCCAACAATAACTATGATCCAATCAAATACAATTAGGAAAGACTATTTAGTCTGCACCAAACCTATATTGTATACAACAAATTATATTTTCAATACAAAACTGTAACCTTCTATCCCGGAGTGACAATATTAAGTTGTGAGTTGTACACTTTATTTTAACAAATTGGAATGTAACTGTAGGAGATGTTTGCCCCTAACAATACACAGCTAACTCTGAGTGACTCAAAATGTACCACTTTCCAACCCAGTATTCTCAACAATAAAAAGCAAACCGACAAACAATACAGCGTTCAGTGTGAACGAGTGTCCTAGCGTATACTATGATCGTGGAATGAAAACAACGCTCTTTCTACCAAATGTTAAATACAGGTCTTCGGGTCCCAAACCAGGAGCTCAAAGCTGGGGCCCTTAGCAGCGCTGGGACTCCTGGACCCTGTTTGAACCTGTATCCCACGAAACTACCGTAACGCAGCAGTGGCAAGCTAGGGGATTCGTTCCTTATTGGGAGATATACTGGTTCCTACTACGGGTGTAAGGTGGCACAAGGGTTATTATAATATTAGAAACACTTACCTGGGATTCCTGCGGTAGGCTCCTGGGGGTCGATCAATATCGTGCCGTGAGATTAGGGATACGAGAATATATATATAATATTAGGACAATAAGGGATAGACTGACGGCTGTCTGGACCGAAGGCTCTGGCGTCCACCAGACAGAACACGTTTCCCGCAAAAGCACTTCAATGTGCGTGAAATATATTCAAATCCGACTTCGCGGGCGCACCACAAACCGATTGCGATCGGTGGGCGCAATTAGCAATTACAATGGGCGAAACACATCTCGATTAGATATGTTTCGACCAGAACTCGTATTCACCGTGTGTCCATTACAATTTTTCTCTCTCTTATCTTCCATTTTTAACACTATTAATTATAATAACACACAAAAATAATATAAAGTACAAATGCAAACAGTATTGAGTTAAACACTTCTTAATAAAAAATAATTCTTAAGTATAAAATAATAATCATTAATCAAATAAAACTTTAAACAATGTATCTAAATAAAATATGTTTTTTAATTCATTAACAATATTTCAATTGTAATATCAATTTAAATAAGTTTTATCTAATAAAAAAAACTAGCCTCACAGATTTTATGCAAAACTAGATAACGTTATAACGCGAGACTTCTAATCGCAAGATAACGAAAAGGTGAAAATTTGGACTCACCAGCTCGCCTTTCTCATTTTCAGCTCCGCCTTGACAAATTTGTTTGCATCGTAGAATCACCACAGCTGCATTCAAGGCCACCCGAACGCGTTACACGAAAAAGTTTTATTCCGAAAAAACGCGAAGGACGGAGCAACTTATTTTCGGCGATCCTACCGGCTGCGCCAGTCAATTTTTTGGGAGCGTTATGACGTTTATATAAAAGAATATGAATACGTGTGAGCAGAAGCGGATGCTCTCATGTAATGTCTAATAATCCTATCGGTTACATGTTTCGACTTACTGCTACTTAAAGTGCTAAATTAACAGAAATGCATAGAACTTTCTGGAAGTACCACACTAAACTGCAATCGTGCATTTCATGCTCTCACAGTGATTACTCGATGCGGTTCAGGTTGCATAACTAGGTACCAGATTTCCAAGCGTGTTTACCAAGCGTGTTTATGTGTAAAATTGGCGTATGGAAAAACAATAATATAAATAAATATTTTGTACCTTTCAGGGGATCGGATCAGGGGATCCGACCGGAATAAATCGACAATTAATATCATGCTCTATCTGATATCTGTTACTACCAATGATGAGGCTATGAACCTGGAAGATCATTTTAAAATGATTGTTCAATGGCAGGATCAAGAGCTTGATAGAGGCAGCAGTTCTCCTAAACACATTTATCTACATAGGTTAAAGGAAGGTTTCTATCTTTTACCCAGATACCAACGAAGCTGACGATGGTTATGTGATTTTCAACATCATCATTTCAGTCGATAGTCTCGCATCCAGCGGACTCCCACAAACTTAAAACCAGGTCATTGGTCCTCCTAGTGGGAGGCCTTCCAATGCAGCCCCTTCCGGTACGCCGTCACCATTCCAAAACTTTTCAGCAGCACCTTTAAAAAAAAATAAGTACTATTATGATTTATATTTCATAAGTCTTAATAAATGGTGCATCAAAAGAGAATAGAAGAACAAAGCAAATAACCCTCTAACCGTAGACAAAAAATTAATAAAGAAGTAACTTTGATGCTTCTTAAATAAATTACTTTAATTTTAATGGGAATAATTAGGTCGGAAATAATTCGAACCTTAGTAAATAAGTACTTACCTAAGAAAAAAAGGTTCCAGTTTTTTTCATGGTTAGGTGACTATAGATATTTGAAAAAGTTAAAAACCCGAAAAGAACTTAACGTTCAAGGGCCTGGGAGCTAGACAGATTGAATAATTATGAAAGAATAAACCACTTTTTTAGTTCCCAAGAGGATCTAGTAGACAAAATAATGTTGTATCAGCGATAATTGTCCTTTAAATTACAAGAATACAAGTATGGGATTGATAATTCCAGAAAATATGCCATTTCGAAAGAATTGAAATGCCATATTTTTAGTAAGAGGTAAGTAGGAATAGTATGTTTCCTTGTCTAAAGCCTTAGAGAGGGCACCTAAGCATGCACTAGTTAATGAATAGAGCATGATGAAGTCTCACAAGCATAGATCCACATTATGAATTTATCCATATTATCAATATAAGCACATTTCGTTCTCTTTTGCATGATTTTTTGTAGGTAAAATTTACCATTTCACCTTGTAAAAACCAAAAAAAAAACCAGGTAGAGAGGTCGAAGAACTTAGCTAGAATCACCTCTAAAAGAATATAAAACAATATTTTCCTATTATTTTCAGCTTCTCAATATTTACTTGAGATTTCAATTGAATCCAGTAAGCCAAAAGCTATCACTAATAAACAAAGAACCTCTATCAGAATAAAAAAAAAAATATTTTTCACTTTTTAGTTGTACCTACCTAATAGGCAAGTTAGTAAGGTAACTATAACGCCGAAATAGATTTCATAAAACTTGAACTTAACAACTGAAATGAGAGATCTGCGTACCCCTTAAGACCGTACTGGCGTGATGTTATGTTATGAAATGGTATAAACAATAAACAGACATGCGATTGCAGCAATCCCGAGAGATTTTCCGTTATTTATTGAAGAGTTCTGTTGTATATCTCCAAAGTTCTTCATCAGATCTCCACTAAATTAAAATGGGACTAATTTCGGAACATACGTTTTCAAACAAAAAAAGAATTTTCAAAATCGGTCTACAATTGACGGAGATATCGGTGAACATACACAAAAAAAAAAAGAACAAACTTGAAGTCGAACATAGAACCTCCTCCTTTTTGGGAAGTCGTTTAAAAATAGAATTAAAGTCTTAAAGATTCCCTAGGTAAGAGTCATTCTGAAAACTATTAAATCCTTTTAATTAGGTTTTAGTGCAGAATAGTGCTGCGAGTTTCAGAAACGATGCAGGATAATCCTTTAAGAGAAACAATAATACACTGGTTTTATGAATTAAATTTTATGAATTATATTGAATATTCCGCTAAACAATTTTCACTGCAATAATAATCTGTTTCCGTCTATTATGTATCATGTAAAATTACACTCATTTTATATTCAATAAGTTTAATGAAATTCACAGTGACAGAATGATGACATGACATAATCCAAAAACGAAGTAAATATATAACAAAGAAGGCCACATACATAGCACCTCCGTCCCAAATTGTCTAGTTGTCACGTTGTTTCAGGTTTACTGATGCTATCTTGGTATTAGGGTACCCAGTATCTGATCAACATGTCTTTTGCAAATCTAACCAGAATCAGTTTCTATTTGATAATGCAATCGTCCTAATATCCTCAAAACGGTTCCGAATTCCCATTTAATTTGGTCGTTTGTGTAACTGCGTATTTGCACTCTCTGCCCAACAGTAAATGAGCGTACCGTTGCGTCATCAGTTGGCGGACGTGTTTCATGCCTCGTCCTCGCCTTGAAGTGAAAACTTAGGGTGTTTCTTATTTCCCTGCCAAACATGAGCTCATATGGACTTTTATTTTTGCTGCTGCTCGGCGTCCTCCGTAGGCGTTCCTTAATACCCAACAGTTTGTCCTGTAAAGTGCCTGGCTCTGCACTGATGCTATGTATTGCTTTTTTAATTGTTTGAACGTATCGCTCCGCCTGTCCGTTCGTGGCCGGATGGTAAGGGGCTGTGGTTTTGTGAACAACCCCGCTATCTCTGAGGAATGATTCAAATTCATTTGAAACCAATTGCCGACCGTTGTCTGATACTAAAGTAAGCGGGAATCCAAATGTCACGAAAAGCTCTTTCAGTTGGCGGATACACCATGAGCTTGTGGTTGTTTTCGTTTCTATAATTTCCACCCATTTTGTAAAAGCATCCACTATTATAAATAAGGAATAACCCTTAATCGGCCCAGCAAAATCCACATGGATGCTTTGCCATGGGCCTGATGGTAAGTCCCAATGATGAAGAACTGCGCCTGCAGGTTCATTTTGCTTTAATCGACATTCTCGACAGCTTTTAACTATGTTTTCTATGTCTTGATCCAAATTTCTCCAGAATACGTATCCACGTGCCAGTTTTTTTTTTTTACTATTCCAAGATGTCCTGTGTGTAGTTCTTCTAAAACCTGTTGTCTCAGGCTTGCCGGAATCATCACTCGTGTTCCTTTTATAATGCATCCGTCTTGTATTGTCAATTCGTTGTCATTGTAGCCGTATCTTCTCACTGAGGTACCGTTTTTCAAAGCTTCCAATAAACGGTTATATTCATCATCGAGTTGGGTCTTTTCGGCGATTTTTATACGGTCGACGGCAATTGTGTTCATCTGATTTAATTGAAATGCGCAATGTACGTCAATTAGGTTATTTGCTACTGTTTCTACTGGAAATCTTGATAAATAATCTGCATTGCTATGATCATCCGATGTTCTGTATTCAATAGTGTAGTTAAAACCAGGTAGGAAATGTGCATAGTGAAAGAGCCTCATTGTGCTCATAGCCGGTAAAGTTTTGTGTGGATTGAAGATTGTAGTTAATGGTTTATGGTCTGTAATAAGTATGAATTTTCTTCCATAGCAGTAGTGATTTTTTTTATTTAATCTCCAAAATAAGGACGTCGCTTCTTTGTCTATCTGACTGTACTTTTTTCACTACTCGTCAATGAACGTGATGCAAAAGCAATAGGTCGAACAGATCCGTCTGATAATTGATGCGATAGAACTGCTCCAAGTTCAAAAGGTGAAGCATCTGTAGCGAGAACCAAAGGTTTCTCAGGGTCAAAATGCATTAAAACTCTCTCACTGAGGATTTCCTGTTTAATTTTCTTGAAACTTTCATCACATTTGTGCGTCCATTCGTATTTATGTCCTTCTTGAGTAGGTTATCAAGAGAGCTTGATATTGAAGCTAAATTTGGTATGAACTTATTGTAATAATTAGCCATTCCTAGAAATGTCCGCAGTTCGTTGATGTTGCTGGGGCGTTTTGTATCTAGAATAGCGTTTACCTTGTTTATATTTTTGTGAAGTACATTTTTATCAATGGTGTGACCCAAATATTCGATACTTTCTTGAAAAAAATGACATTTGTCCTTATTGAGTCTCAAATTTTTCTTGTAATTTTTGTAATACCAAGCGTAGTCTCGTAAGAAGTTGTTCTTCTGAATGTCCTTGTATTATTATATTATCGAAAAAACATTTTACTCCAGCTACTCCTTGAAGCAAACGATCCATAAACTTTTGCCATAGATTCGGGGCAAACTTGACGCCAAACATAAGTCTATTTACTTTAAATGTTCCTCTGTGTGTGCTTATTGTTTGCATCATAGCGCTCTCCTCGTCTATCATCATGTTTAGGTAAGCTTGAATGATATCAAGTGTGCAAAATATTTGACCTCCGTTCATCTCTACCAGAATGTCCTCTGTGATCGGAATAGGGTATTCTTCATCCCGTATCACTTTATTTAAGGTGACTTTGTAATCCGCACATAAGCGTATACTGCCATTTGGTTTGACAATAGGAACCACTGGTGTTCCCCACTCAGAGCTATCAACTTTTGTAATTTCCCCTTGTTCGCAGAGTCGTACTATTTCATCGTCAACTTTATTTTTAAGAGCATATGGTAAACGTCTAGGCTTAACAAAAATTGGTGATACCTCTTCCATTAGGGTCAAATGAGCTTTGTAATCAGGTATGCATCCAAGGGAGCCATCAAATACCTTCGAGTATTCAGAAAGTAGCTTATCCAGTTTTGGATGTTCTTTAGCATTAACTACGTTTATTTTTGCCAGATCCAAGTTGATTGCTCGTATCCATGCCCGACCGAAGATAGGATCAACGTCTTGTTTGATAATGTATAATTTTCAATATATAATAAATAATATAATATTTATAAGTGTTCGGTCATTGTATTTACACGTAACGAATGCCACTCCGAGTGGTGCGAAGATTTCTCCTGTATATGTTCTCATCGTGATGTTTGTTTTGTAGATCTTGCATCCAGTGTTCAATTTTTTTAAATCTTTGTGACAGATAGATGACAGAGCAGCTCCTGTATCTACTTCCATTTTCAGTTTCGAGTCATTGATGCGTACATTTATCAGAAATTTGTCTGTGTTGTTGGATCGTATTAAATTCACATCACATGGGGTGGTGTCATCGACTATATTTGAAGAGTTGTCCGTAATGTCCGTGTCCTGCAGCTCCACATGCTCAGGCTCCAGTTGGTTGAGTGTTGGTTGTAAGCAGACGCGAGCAAGGTGACCTACTCTCTTGCATTTTCTGCACGTATCCTTAATGTTGCGACACCTGCCTGCTCGATGGTCTTTGCTGCCACAACGAAAACACTTGCCTCTAATGGTAAGAGGTTTATTCTCTTGCTTTGGACTGCGGTTTTTGAGGTCAGCTTGAACAGTTTTCATATTATGTAGTAAACCTTGGTTTGAGGAGTGAACTGCTGGTGACATAAAGGTGCTTTCAGATTTTGCTAGTTCAATCGTGGTTGCTTTATTAATTAAATCAGAAAAATCAGTCACCATTGTTTCCTGAAGTATTTTTGTTCGAATATCGGTGTCATTTAATCCTCTTATAAATTGTAAGGTAAGAAAATTATCACAGATCGACTTTTTACAATTATTATACGTGAATTTGCAATCTTGAACTAAATGTTTCAACTCTGACGAGTATGACATGACTGTCTCGTCAGAGCCTTGAAGTCGCGAAATAAATTTATGTTGACTAGTCCAAATGCTTGGTTTTGGATCTATATAGTAATATTTGAATATATAATAGAGTAATATTTGTAATATTTGAACCAACCTGCCAAATTCTAGTTCACAAGGATCGTTCGGTGCGCACAAGTCGTAAGTTTTCTAGTGTAATTCCGGTGGTAATAAACTAAGCAGCGTGAGGGTCTGGATTTCTAGATTGTGACAATTATTTAGATTCATGTAGGTTTTTAATCTCTGAACAAAGTTATTGAAACTTTCTCGTTCCTGAAACGGTTGAAAGTTAATTCTTGGTGTTGTTTTCGGTGTGCTTTTACTTGCAGCCGTGACGTAAGTCAACGGTGCTGTCGGTGGTGTAGGGCATAAGCCATGCAGCTTTAGCTTTAATTGTAATATGTGCTCTTCTGTAGAATACCGCTGCTCAATTTCAGCTTCCAAGTCACATGTTTGCAATTCGATTTCGTTTTGTAGTTTTTCAAAAGTACATTATTACCTCAATGATTTTTGTTCGTAATTTGTTAGACTTGTCAGACGTGAACTTACTTCGTAATCCGAAGGATTTTGTAATTGTTCCAGTGTACGTTCAAACTTTGTGAGCTGACCGCGTATAGTAGCGCGCAAGCGAGTAAGTCGCGCCAGTTCTGCCTCCATCGTCGCCAATATTATGTATCATGTAAAATTACACTCATTTTATATTCAATAGGTTTAATGAAATTCACAGTGACAGAATGATGACATGACATAATCCAAAAACGAAGTAAATATATAACAAAGAAGGTCACATACATAGCAACGTCGAAGAAAGATCATTCCGTCTTGCTTTGAAGAAAATATTTTATTTTAAAAGCAGAAACTTTAAGATATACAAGTTTACTTCGTCCTTTTTCTAAGAGTTACTACATACGCCTTAACAAGCGACCTTCCGCTCGGTGAGGACTTCGAGCCTGCAAGGTGTTGGCTCTTAACAACCCTCCCTAATAGCACCATTGCCTTAGATTACATCAATTAAAATATGAACATGGAGTTACTTAAAACCTCTGCTAATGTAACGCGTGTAATTAGCAATGTTAGAATTAATGAGGCGGGTCCGTACTTATGAGAACCTGACTTTAATGAACATACTAAGAGCTATTTATTTCAGAACTGTAATTTGTTTCACTTGTTTGGGTCGTTTTCAGGCATGTTGATTAGAGATTGGGGCGAAATATCACGGAGTATTTATAGGCGACTAAAATATACCAGACCTAGCTAATATGAGTCATCATCAGTACGGAACTTATTTACCGACATTTTTTAGCCTGATGTGTTTTACTTTGTTTGTGCGCGAAGTTGCCTCATACTTGCTGCCCGCTACCAAACAGTATTAGTCGTGGACCACACAGAATTACCCGCGGGCAACATGGCGTTGGGTAAGGCCGTACTTTAACCTTACTTTTTTCTGCCTACTTAGATGCTGTAGGAGTGTAGTATGTGGAGGAGTGACGTCCAATGTGTCGCGAAGGTTTAGATACTCGTATATATTGATGAAGAGAAGAGACCTTTGTCCAGCAGTGAAACAACTTATGCAGAAAAACCAAAACCTGTAACACCCTAAAAATAAAGATCGCTCGAAATTGAAACCAAGGGCTCAGCTAGTAAACTCTCAATTTTCACTGATTCTTTCGATGTTTAAACAGTTTTAACGAATCTGATGATGGTAACGACATTCAATTTGTTTTTAAAACCGGGCTTCCATTAAAAACATATTTAAAACGCTACATGGATGCCTGAGCGGACAGTTAAGTGGGAATCCATCAATTTCCCGTGCGCTCATTCGCTTGTGACAAATAAGGGGTTGTTTGATTAATATGCTGCAGCTAGACCTATGTAAATGCGGGCAAAACATCCAGTAGGTAGTATTTTTGGTCCTAATTTTGTTGGCGTCAATAATTACTTCTGTCATCCTGGTCTGTAGATACGGTTCGTCAGGAACGTTAATAATTTTTTGAAATGATTTTTTAATACGCCAACTTCATCCTCATCATCATGATCCACAGACTGACTTCACCCACAGTTGGACATAAGCCTCTTTTTTCGTGTGGTAATTCCCTGCTGTCGTGTGCCACCGTAAGGGTGCACCAGGTTCTACCCGGGATGGCAACAATGTCATCTACCCATCTCGCTGCCGGACGATAGAATAGAATGTACTTTATTGTACTCCATAAAAGTTACACATCTCTTTTACAAGAAAATCTTATTTATACGAGTACAAAGGTGGAGTTGTCACTGACAGCGATATCTACCAGACAACCTTTGGATGGACTGAAAGAACTTAGAATAAAAATGGGGGTAGTCTGCAGTGTACTGATATTACATTAAAACATAAGTATATACAAAATTATATTGCTATAATAAATACTATACATAAACTTATATATAAACATGCATACATAATATTACATATTAATAAATTCATAGAAGAGGGAGAAAAAAAAAGGGTTGAATAATTCAATATTCCTCCTACCAGTCTTTGGACTCTGCCTTACTACATCTGTCACCACCGCGCCTCAGCATAGATTTATTTATAAAATATTATTGAACTGAACAGAATTCTCTACTTTGTAGCAACCATTATTTTTTAAGTGCACAATAAGTTTTACCCATAGGCATTTATGAACACATGATTAACTGATTAGTTAACGCAGCAGACGCTCAAATGAAGCAGATGGAGTCTAGCGTGTAACTTGACCTGGCGGTTGATTCCACCAATAATTAAATCTAAGTAGGGTAAAGCTGGGCTTCTCAAAGGTCTGATAGACCGTAATAAACCCTAAACTAAGATCATTTTACTGTGAAACTCCGCTAATCTCAGATTACGAACACCGATTAATCTTTCAAAGTGAACTGTA
Organism: Orthosia cruda; assembly: GCA_964057195.1. NCBI lineage: Eukaryota > Metazoa > Arthropoda > Insecta > Lepidoptera > Noctuidae > Orthosia > Orthosia cruda. The sequence goes on along the minus strand of OZ059832.1, from coordinate 12,858,246 downwards.
GCCTGTAGATTAAAATGTAACAATGCATTTTGGGGAATATAAATTTAGTATACCTAACAAGGATAGTTATATTATATGTACGATATTAAATGACTGCTTAGGTTGGTCACTCCTATATACCGATGATGAAGTCTGTATAACAGAATTTTTGGCAGAAGTGCAAACAGATCTGATGACATGGCAGGAGTACTTGGAGCGGAGAGGGTTGAGAGTCAGTAGAAAGAAGACCAAATATTATATATTGCGACTTTTTCGGAGCTAATTTGGGTGTCATTCAATTTCTATCCATCGAAAACAGACCTCTTAACAGAGTTGAGGAGTTCAAATATCTTGGATTCATTGTAGCAACAAAAGCCTGTGTAGAGAGAGACATGCAGAATAGAATCCAGGCAGCCTGGCTGAAATAGCGATCGTTGTCCAGACCAGGATGCCAGCATCATATGCGATGCCCGTATACCGATTAAAGTTAAAGAAAACGTTTATAAAAGGGCAGAAAGACTAAGCTTGCTATATGGATCTGAGTGCTGGCTGATGAGAAAGATGGCTGAACAGAAAATTCACACCACCGAGATGAAGATGCTCCACTGGTCTGTTAGAGTTTCAAAAGCTGACAAAATTAGAAACGAGTATATTCGTGGTACTTTTAAAGTCGCTAAGATACACGAAAATGGTTACGAACCATTCAAAATGACTTGATAGCGAGCAACAAATAAAAACATACAACCCACAATCGTACGGAGTGGCGCAGGGGTAATAGGAGGGCAGACCCCAAATAAATTGAGATAAAAGCCAGTAGAAAGAAGAGAAGATTAAATGACTGCTTAGTGGTCGCAAAGCCCACTGCTGAACATGATGTTCTGGGTCGGGAAAAATGATTTTAGAAAGAATAGAATAGAAATATATTTATTCGACACAGGCACAACACAACAGCAACAAACATCCAGTAAAAGACAAAAAAGAAGGGCAAAGACAAATTGCACTGAACGTGCCCACACCGAAACGGTTACCAACTCAGCATTTGCTGGGCGTCCGACACCCAGCAAATGTAGGTGTTAACATATGAAATTCTTAGTTGTAACCCGGACTCCGGAACTGAAACCGGAAGGTACTATGGGTAGGCACATCCTAATCCTTTGGGAAATACTGGCGTGATGCTATGTTGATATTATAAGATTAATATAAATTTCGTTTAACAAAACCTTTTACTGTTGTGGTTGGATGTTAACAAGCTCACCGGGGAATTCATGGAAATTCTAAATTAGCGTATTAATAAAACCTTTATTATTCATCCTTTTTGTGACTTGTTATTCGTGTTAATTTGTTTACATTATAATCGTTTGTTTTTTAGTTACTAGCCGAGTTGTAAATTAATCCGTTGAGAAAATTACTGCGAGTGAGTAAATTCTGGCACAAGCGAGAATCTCTTTGTTGTAGATTTTTTTTTCAGGGGTTTTGATAGCGTTGAATACATTTTATCTCACGTACAAAAATTAAATTGTGTTATGAGTATAATTTTAAGACAAGTACTAAAATCAATTAAGTTACTTTTTTATAACAAATAAGTAGATATTTTATAGGGCAATTGCAGTCTTGATTGACTAAAAAATACATAAACATGAGAACAAATCCAATCGCCCCAGATTCTGTTCAAAATATAGGACCGTAAATCACAATCTGTAATTACGGAGCGGGCTTAAAGACAGACTTCGACCAGTCAGTGCTGGCTCAGCTATGATTCAGGGTCTTTTGTGCAGGGGGCGGCAATTATCTAGTGCCACCATAATTACAGGAAGACGTGTTTGTTTTAAAGTAGCGTGTTTAAATTAATAATGTAGTGTATCTTGTAGCAATAAAGGCGGGATAGTAAGTAACGTACTTTGAATAATGTAGTTACATAACCGGATTGTGTTTCTTTATATACTTGCTTTTTCTGCGGCTTCGCTTATGTGTCCTATTCCACAGCTATTCAACCGTGCATTTTTCGAGATGCAAGTAGCTTATGATTGCGACAGTGTAGCTTCAAAACAGTGAAAGATTTTTTGGAACTGGATCACTACTTACTTCCAAAAATTTTCTTTACAAACATTTATACAAACAAATAATATTTCCTCATATTATGGTGATGATGATTTTAGATCATACGCCTGGCTTGTCCCAATCATATGGACCACCAACAGGGTTTTTCTACAATTCTTATAAGATCTATGATTTATCCCGCAAAGATAATCCTCGGTCTTTAGTCATTTCTATTTAATGCACAAAGACTATATACTTCGGTATAAATAATGCGAGACAGCTTTTATGAGATCAGTCAAACTTGGGATCCGTCTGAGTACAGCCTCGCACTTCAGTGCATCTCCGATGGAATAATCTGCTGATTTCTTTCTTATCCGGCTTTTTAAACAGTAGGTAATCTATTATTTGGTATATAATAGTTGTTCAGTATTCATTTTTATTTTTTATTCCTGTTTTGAGCAAGATTCACGATTCGGCCAGTCGTTCAAAACATATTCTTAGATCGTTAAAAAAATGCACTGTAAGTCGGTATTAATTTTTTGGGATGTTAGGATCAGCAATAGTACAATACAAACTTTTTCACAAAAAAATAATACGACTTCAAAAGCGAAACACTAAAAAGTGCAAAATAAGTTTCGTTTCGGAGGTTGGTGTTGAAAAACGATAAGAAAGAAGTAACATGTCACCGGCACCGGTAATTTAAGTACACAATCACTAAAAAGTGAGCAATATTATAGTAAGGTACCTAAAGGATTGACAAAATATCTATAAAAACTCAATTTTCACAATCATGCTGTTTTTCGCTAAGGAGTTCGGTTGTATGTTCCATGACTTGAAAACTGCTGCACCGATTTGGATTAAACTTGCACTAATTCCCTAGATGAGAGATAAATCATCCAATAAAAGAAGAATGGTCACGATCCGATAAGTAGTTTCGGCGAAATGCTTGGACAAACATACTCACTACCTGCGTCTGTGTTTCCGAACGCATTCAACCCGAATCTCTTCAAAGTTAGAGTAAACAGGCTCCTTCTGGGTAAGCTCACTCCATCGTCGACTCTGTCTCTGTCACCTATGACTTAGACTAGAGTCAAGAGCAAACCCATCACAAATAAAAAAAAAAAAAAAAAACATACATACATACACTTATGAAATTTGGCAAACATGTTTAGAAGCCCAATTAGAGTAACTTATGTGAATATTGGGCAATTCCAATAATATTTCATACATCTTACCTGTCGAATTGATTACCTCCTTTTTTTATGTTAGTAAAAATAAGTCTGCTGCAAAAGACCTTGCTTACTGCGAGCTGCGTGGTGTTCGGAAAACTTCAAAATGTTCAGGCATTTTTCAAGGTTTGGTTTATAATGTCTCAACGCCTTCGGAAAAAGATTGACTTTATCCTACACTTTTTAAGAAGATGAACTTTGGAACAATTTCAGTATCCTCTGTTGGTCCAAGAGGTTTCGAAATATTTATAAGAATAGATACTGTTATAGCGGTTTGAGAAACCTCTTCATCCTTGTGTCTATCATGAAAAGTGGACTGTATTTAAAGGGTTCTGGCAATAGTGCGTTGAAAATAAGCGGGAAAATATTCACGGATCAATTCGGGCGATCTAGTATGGAAATGAGGGAAGTAGTACGCCTTACCTTGTAGTGGTCGATGCCAGCCCACGTGTGGCAGTGAGCTGGTGTTCTTCTACTCCAAAATGGCTCCTTCAGGATCCACACACTTCACACAATTGTTTTATATCCGCGAGGCGGGTTAATAGACACGGTTCACAAGGTTCTCTGCAATCTAACTAATTAGATGCATCAGTCTCCAGCCAGGTGGCTTGGAAAGCTGGCGGTTGAGATACGAGGCCCGTTCACGTTGAAGTTTCGGTTCGTTCTGGCGACCTGTCATTAAGGCGTACATAAAGGGAAAAAGGAATGAGGAAGGAACGAGATAATTAGGATATCGATCGCCCGCGAAATCTCAAATGCGTTTGTCTATGTGTTTTTGGTCATTGATTTATGATATTTACAAGAGATGGCGCTACCATTTTCCCGGCCTTAAAGGGTCACCTTTAATGAAAATTAAACTTAGCCCTATGAGGTGTACTACCGTATACCTATTCAGCAATACGGACTAAGATGCGGATTTTTACATTTCAATTATTAAGATTTAAGATAAATACTGCGAGTTGCATAATACATTAAGTTGCATACCTATAGTTAAATTTTAATAGAAAATTATGTTGCGTCGCTAACTAACTAAAACTAAGAGACCTAACTATCAAGCCAGGCCTTATTGAGTCGGTAATGGACACAGACGCACAACAGGGCGCACATAGCTACCCTTTGCGGTTTTCACAGTAACAACACGGGTTGTACCGTCCTTGGAGGTATGCAATTTATCAATAATGCCTAACGGCCATGAAAGGGGCGGAGAGTTATCAGCAATGATAACTACAATAGTACCCTCTTGTATAGAAGGTGCAGGACTATTCCATTTGGATCTAGCCTGAAGTTGATGTAAGTATTCTGAACGCCAGCGCTGCCAGAACGACTGCACCAGTTTGTCAAGTAGAGTATGTCGCTGAAGCAAGCTGAGCGAGTCTGCTTCAGGAGCGGGAAGGGACAACAATGGCGCGGTGTGCAAGAAATGCGCAGGGGTCAGTGCTGATGGTTCAGTAGGGTCACTACTCAAAGCAGTAAGTGGCCGCGAATTAACTAGAGCCTCAACTTGACTAAGGACAGTTATAAGTTCCTCGTAAGAGAGGATTTGTTGACCTATAACTTTAAAAAGGTGAGTTTTAACTACCTTAACCATACTTTCCCAACATCCTCCAAAATGTGGGGAAGCAGGCGGAATAAACTTCCAATCTATATGATTGAAGGAAAGTTCTTCCTCAAGATGAGGACGAAAATCTTTAAGAAATTTGTGAAGGTCGCGTAAATAAGAACTTGCACCTACGAAACAAGTACCGTTATCGGTATATAAGCATTTAATAGGACCGCGTCGCGAAAGAAAGCGTTTTAAGGCTGTAAGATACAGAATGTAGAAACAGACGCGGGACCGGATAATTTAAGATTTAAAGCTTGATCCAAATAGGTAGACGCGAGGACACGAATATCCTGGTACCTATCGAGGAGTGCCTGGAACATGACTTGGTAATTCTCAGCACACGGTGTGACTCCCGCGAACACAGACTGTGCCTTCGGCGACAGCTTACCTATTAAATAGTACAACCTGTCTGCATTCGTCAGCGACTTATTGTCATGAACTGTAGATTTAAAACTTGCATAAAATAATGGCCAGTTTCGTATATCACCGTCGAACGACATGAGTTCGATTGGCGGCAACCTTGGTCTACATGTTGCGGAATCACTCATACTGTGCCTCCCGGACGGCTTATCTTCCAATTGAGACATCACACGTTTCACGGAACAATACATATCCTCGAATGAGGCGTAGGCTTGATAGCTAGGCTTCGCATCGGGATATACAGCCAGTAACCTAGCATTATAATCATCCAATAATCTATGAAAGTCCGTTCGAATATCATCTATTGTTACACAAGAACTGAGAAAGCCTTCTCTCACCGATTCGGAAGTATTAGCGACTTTAGAGCGATCATAAATTGACTGAATACGCTCGAAAAGTATATTACGCTTAGCTTCTAAAATCACTAACTGTTGATCTTCCGAAGAAGCGATTGCTTTCGCATCACGCGGCATTGTTATGTTATGTAGTTACAAATAACCACACAAACAAAACAATGTACGGTAATTATTTAAACGAACAACTATATGTAGAAAAGTAATACTACTGATTGTGACTGTACTGTGACAACGGGTTTCGCAATATTTGCGTAGTAACGAAGTAAGTTTTTTCGTAGTACCCACTAACCAAAGTAATTATATAGTACAAAATGTTAATAGCATTACTATCCTAACCAGTTTTATTTTTAAGTTTGAATATTGTTTAAGATAAATGAATAGGTATAAATATGCAACTTATAGCCCGCAATCGTCTAAACGTATTCGGTAAAGTTATGATATTTATACTGCGTAGGTACCTACAAGTAGTACACCTATTTTATTTTTCTCTTATAGAATGAATGTCTACCCCGCGGTATTCGGAAAGTAACTTATTCCTAACACTTTATAATTGGAGGTAGGTGATTCCTATAAGGGCAGTTAAACTAAAAGACGCTTGAAATATGGAAATTTACAATACGACAAGTTAGTTTTAAATAAGATATTTATTATTTTTAATAATAGCAGATACGTAATTATGAACCTGCTATAGCGGCGTTGATGGAACCACGTATTGGGTTTACAACTTGATTATGTGGGTAGGCGGCTAGGTGCCACGACCCTAGTAGGAATTTATAATTGATTCCTACGTAAGAAATAAAGGAAAATGGATGTATTATAGTAATATATCCGGCTCGAAGGACCAAAAATGTTATAGCGGTTTGAGAAACCTCTTCATCCTTGTGTCTATCATGAAAAGTGGACTGTATTTAAAGGGTTCTGGCAATAGTGCGTTGAAAATAAGCGGGAAAATATTCACGGGTCAATTCGGGCGATCTAGTATGGAAATGAGGGAAGTAGTACGCCTTACCTTGTAGTGGTCGATGCCAGCCCACGTGTGGCAGCGAGCTGGTGTTCTTCTACTCCAAAATGGCTCCTTCAGGATCCACACACTTCACACAATTGTTTTATATCCGCGAGGCGGGTTAATAGACACGGTTCACAAGGTTCTCTGCAATCTAACTAATTAGATGCATCAGTCTCCAGCCAGGTGGCTTGGAAAGCTGGCGGTTGAGATACGAGGCCCGTTCACGTTGAAGTTTCGGTTCGTTCTGGCGACCTGTCATTAAGGCGTACATAAAGGGAAAAAGGAATGAGGAAGGAACGAGATAATTAGGATATCGATCGCCCGCGAAATCTCAAATGCGTTTGTCTATGTGTTTTTGGTCATTGATTTATGACATTTACAAGAGATGGCGCTACCAGATACGTTAACCATATCTAAACTCTTTCAGTAATTATTTGCAATCTTTTACGTCTTTCAAACATCATTGCAGTCTAAGATCGAGAGATAATTCCATAGTGAAACTGAACAGGGATTAAAATTATTCAAGTAGATACTAGACAAAGCACATTATTAGTTCAAATACAAGCTCAGCGTTACAAAATCTTCGCTACTTCAGAATATCGGGCAGTCTCTTTTGTAGTCTTTAAAACCTACCAATATTTAAAGGATTGCCCTCGGAAGCCAAAAAGGGATATCTTAATAAACTTAAAAATCTCAATAACCAAATTACTGAAGAAAATAAACGTAAGAATCAATTGTTAAGCGCACATAATGAAATAGAAGATTTAAATACTGAAAACTTTCGTCTCAAATCTGATTTACAAAATATGATTAAGACTGTAAATACATTTAAGAATATGCTCGACTCCTGATAAAAAAGTGCAACTCTGACACGCAAAAACAAAACTTTGCACCGAATAAGCTCACCAGATAACATGATCAAGGAACTCGTACCATTCAACGCCAACAAATCAACGACCAATAAACAAAATAAAGAGACACAAACCTTAAGTACGTATAGCCGTACTCAGACACCAAACAAAGCGAAGGATATCCCTACCATTACAGCACCAACAAATGTAGAAGCCTACACAATAGAATAAACTATGTATCCTGGGCAGTAGATAAATCAAGGGATCCGCGCCTTTAGTTGAGGACGTTTTTTCCAAACACTTTTACTACTGTCATTACATTATGCCCAACTGCGACATAATTAAAAGAATTTACTATAAATGACTAATGCCTACTTTTCATAGGAGAGGATATTAATACATATGATAATAATTACAGAGACGTAATAAATATGTTAAATGAATCCCTCCGAAGGAGACACACACCGATATAGCGATCTGTCTCCATACATATAAAACAGGATCACTAATATAAATTGTTGAAATGTTTAACAACCTGCTTCATCTAGACAACCAAAATCATAAGTACGCATACATTTTTGACAGCAATCGTGACCTAACACATGAAATGTTTTCCTTCACTACGGGCAGAATCAATAAATACGGAATGAAGAATATCTACGAGTATATTATAAGTAACATTTTGACTGATCTAAAATTATTATTGCAATACAAATCGACAGAAAAATTGCAATAATATACAAGAAAGTGTTTTCAACAGGGCAAATACAAACCTAAAGGAAAATTCTAACTTTTTTCGTGTACAATAATATATATATATTGCATCAAAATATTGCGGGACTCCTAAACAAGAGTGATAGATACCCTTAATGTTTATTTGGAAGAACTAGAAAGTAACAGAAAACAGATAGATGCTGTGTGCATAACTGAACATTTTATGACACCAGAACAGGAAGAACGACTAAATATACCAAACTACAGCAACGAGTTTTTATAGAGGATGCAGAAGAGGTGGCGCATGCATTTTAACTACAAGTAATTATTCTCTAAATAACGTGATTGAATAATGCCGCGTGATAGAATTGACAGAACACAACATTATTATTGTATGCATATATAGGGTGCCCTAATCTAATTTACATAAATTTCACGATAACTTAAGCAACAAAAAGTTAACAACCTAGTAAAAAAGTTTATGTGGTGACTTCAATATCAACATTTTGTAAATAAATATACATACTTTGAATTTTGAGTATGCACTGTTAAGCTATAACTTAAAATTGCAATTTTCTCAACCCACTAGAGGCTAAGCAGTGGTAAATATTAAGAAAATATTGCACATCATGTAAGGGGCTGTAAAGGAGAAATTATAGAATTTGGTTTGTCGGATCATACGGCACAGCTTTTGAAATTTTGTGCGCGGGGTTAAAATGCATGCTATCTCATCCGACAAAACGTGCGAAAGAGATAGACGCTGTGATGAGCAGTAAGAAGCTATTTCGCGTACGAATTAGCACTTTTGCAAATTTGTAGCGAAATGGATGATGATTTAGGATGAAAACGAGCGCGCGAAATTATATAAACAGACTTTTGGGAGTATGGATATTATGAAAAAACGACTAAATGTATATTTTCAAAATAAAATTGCATTGTTGAACTGCTAATATATCCCTGTGTGGTGGCTGTTTTGCATTTTTCTTTCATCTTGTTGTTTTTATTTCCGCCTTTCATGCATCTTTACATTAAAATTTGTGTTGAAATATGGAACTTTCGACGTTCATAACTTTCAATTTTTTTTAAACATTTTTGTTTGCATACAGGGTTAAGTAATGATGAGATAAATTGATATCATTTTTTAATTTGTACGTGCACCGTCAAACAATGGAGTACTTATAAACAAATGGAAATGTAAATTTCTTCTTTGTTACGTTTTCGCGCCTAAGTCGCTGAGCAAATAGATACCCTAGGTCCTGCAGGAAGACTTAAGATACTTTCTATCAAAATACCACGCAGGCAGAACCTTTTTTTCAATATATTTTATGTTATAAAGGTGTAGGAAATTATTTAAAACTCTATTTGCTCGAAATTCACTTTAATTACCACTTTTTAGCACTGGCCTTGCTGTAGCTGTAACACAACATTATCAGATTTGCGCTTATACAGTACATGGCGTTATTCACATCCAAGGTAGTAGACAGACACATTACCCAGCCTTTGCAGGATTAATAGACATAGATTTGTGGACGTCGATATAACGCTTCGGTGCTTTAATTGTACCAAGACGTCTTGTTCGGTATTAGGGCCAAGTGTAGCGAGTCTGTGGTCACTAAGTTCGATTTGGGGTCGTTGGTAACCACTTAGTTTGATTGATTTACGGTTTTCGTCTTTCAATGGCCCACAGCTCGGTCTAGGGTTAGTGAATTGATTTCAATAGTTTGATATTCTTGAAATCTTATGTAACTGCAGGAAAAAGCCTCCTCTCCCTTTTTCACCGAGGCGTAAATGGCGGGACGATTTTTTTTTTTTGAAATTGTGAAAAAAAATATCAACTTGTTATTTCTAAAGAAATGGATTAGCTACCTATACATTGCTGATATTAACAAGTAAAATATAATAATTTAAAAAACCCCGAAACATTTCTTGTTCGTGCTTTTTAAATTAAATTTTTCTAGTAGGTAGTAGACACGCTCCGATCAACAATCTATGACACGATATCTTGCGAAAACACCCTGATCCAAACAGTAAAACGCCCATGTATTTTGAATAGCTGAACCGATTTTCATCGAACATAGCTAAAACACTCTCTATAATGAATAAACTAAATAAAAATCTGTTCATCCATTTAGGAGCAATGATGCTACAGATATATACACAAACACACAGGTACACACGTCAAACTTCCCTCCCCGTCTTCCGACCCTCTTTTTCCGTCGGGGGATAAGAATTAGAAGCAATGGAACAACAATATATCAAACCGTGACACATAAAATTATATGGCGAGTTTGTTCTATTTTTATTTTATACTCATCTTTGTCAATAACGAACACAATACGGAATACAGGAAACACGGGAAGTAGATTAACTTTATCGCTACGCTTCATCCAATTGTGTCATTTGTTATTTTATTTCAGTTTCAGATCAATAATGGATACGTACGGTGTTTTGTTGAAGATTCTGTGCTTTTGTGCTTTAATTGCTCTAGCCCAAGGTAAGTTATATTATTAGGTAATTTTAGTTACTAAAACATTTTAGTTTGTTTGTGATCGCGTGCCATTAATTCATATCTGTACATTTTCTAGCCGATTAAAAGTATTTTTGTTTGTTTAAAATAATGAACCGTATAGTTATTTCTATATGTATGTATCTACACTGTGGGAGTATTTCAACTTCAGTTTAGGTTTTTACTTTCACGTGGACATGGTTATGCTGCATGATCATTGGTTTAGCTAAGAACAAAATTACCCTTGTTAAAATTTGTTCAGTGTCCTTTTTACAAGCTTTTATTAACTGGCAATGTATGTTTGTATGTTCGGCTAAAATCTTGCAACTGATTTTTAAAGCAGTTATCCTCAACCGATTAAGATGAAATTTAACATACACGTATTATACGCTTGTTTTGAATGACAATGCACGGTAAGCTCAAAAGCTTATTTAAGGAAAAAATACAATGTTATTACCATACTGCAGTGTAGCCCAAACACATGTTTAAGATTTTATACAAAAATAAAAATTAGACAGTGAAAGCTGCCATCCGAGTCAAGATTATTGAATCGGATATGTAAAGTGATCATTTACAAGCAATGTTCATTTACAATTAGGAACATCCTGATTGGGATAGGCTAAAAAACTGAATAAGTGAGGGCTCCTTTAACTTGGGGTCCCATATCCTTCATACAAGCTGCCGATGCCCTCCAATATATAGATAATTCTTCTTATCCAAAGCAGCTTCATATTGAATTGATCTCCCCAATGTTACTTACATTTCCAATAAGGAGACTTTGGTTAATCAATTCTTCTTTACAATTTCATCAAATTGATACACATAAAGTAACATCCATCCAATCCTCATTAGCATAGTACCCGAAGATAAGTGAAACAATTCAATTTTGTTCCCTCACATAAAACCCAGTGTGCAATAAATAATGGGCCGTCAGTTTACGGGTCACATCGTAACTGCATTTTAATGTGACCACATGTCTGTGGGTCCTACGTTTTATTGTTGTATTCTCGTTTGTGTCTATACCATAGAGCAATGAGACGACTCGGCGGCCACTGCTAGACTCGTATCAGTTGTGTAATTACTAGACCATTTTCTCGATAATTTGATATGTTAATATTATTAGTACAATATAGTGTAATTAATTTAATAAGTTATGTTAACCGCGTACTTAAAAACAACAATCACACGTCGCATCGTATTATTATGAAATCTTCACCTTCTCTAAGTCAATTTCAGTATCTGAATTTTAGTAAAGGATTTTATGTTAAAGTCAAAGAATAAAAGCATCATCATCATCATTTCAGCCGAAAGACGTCCACTGCTGGACATAAGCCTTCCTCAAGCGTCGCCACACTGATCGGTCCTGTGCGTTTCGCATCCAGCGGACTTCTGTAGCCTTGAATTCTTCGAGCTTGTTTGGCAATGTCAGTGACTTCGGATCTCCTACGGATATCCTCATTTCTGATTCGATCTATCCGAGCATAGCACTCTCCATTGGTTTGGGTGACTTTAAGCCTACTGATTGATTGCCCGTTGTGAGCGACCAAGTCAGTGCATAGGTCATCACTGGCAACATACACTGGTCATAGACTTTCGCCTTGAGACACTGTGGCAAGTTGGTTGAGATGATACCGCGTAACTGCCCGAACGTTGCCCAGCCGAGTCGGATTCTACGGTTGACCTCTTTCTCAAAGTTAGACCTACCTAAATGGAACCTTTGTCCCAAGTAGACATAATCGTCTATAACTTTGAGTGTAAAGCCATGAATAAATAGCTTATTTTATTTATAGACTTGCGCTTGACCACTATCTCATCTGATGGTAAGCGATGATGTGGTCGACGATGAATCAAGCTTGCCTACTCGTAGAAGAAACCTATTCACTAAGTTGTATTTTGGACTAAACTTTGATTCGCGTGGGTGTGAAGCGAGTGTCCGTTTTACTTTCTCAAGTTGGTTGGCAGCTGGTGTCATCTGAAGGCCCGTGATGTGATGCTCAGACAAATTGCCTGGCTTGAATATTATAAGAAATGGCGTCTCTACTGATAAGGCGTCTAGATGTTCTGTGGTCTATACATATGTGCGTTTCGTTTCGTCTTTAATAGATTTTATCTCGGTATTTATTTTAATTCTCAGAATTAGCTGCTTACTTTAAGGGTGTACGTGATATTGAATTCTCGTATATTTTCAGTCATTGAAACTTTTACAAGCGAAAGGTGTCATTAGGAATATCAAGCTTATCGTAAGGCTTTGAACCCTTTATGTGCATCATATTTTATTATTTGTCCTCAACCCAAATCATTTGGGATTAGACGCAACAAATCATTTTCATTCATACTTAACTACTTTTCTCTTAGTCGTTATGACCATCTTTCTTATAGCCGTGTCTTTTTTTGGTGTTCTCATACTTTTATATTCCTACATTATCCAAATTCATACTCCGAATTTGTATCTTGGCATATTCCTTATTTCTCCGCATCATATTCCCATAGCATGACAACTTTCCAAGCAACTTTTCAGTCATCGGCTCATTTTTATTTATTTAAACTTCATGTACAATAGTGGTACATAGTCGTACTTAATGCCACAAGGCATTCTCTACCAGTCGACCTTTGGGTTAAAAAAGGACAACGTTGTGAACGAGTACAAAATAATATAAAAAAACAACTTCTAAACGAAAATTTATATTCTTACATATATATTAATAATACACATATACAAATAAAATAGACTATTAAATACCAATAAAAAACCAGAAACCTATTAATAATTATTATGACTAGACTTCTGTCTATCACATATATCATTTATCTTCTGTCTATCTGTGGTCACGAACTTTTCTTTTAAAAGTAAATTTGCTTTCAGCCTTTTATTTTTTATTCTGCCCATTCAAGCAACAACTTGTACTATTATTTACTCTGTGGTAACAACAAACATTCTTCCTATTATTTTTATTAATAACAAAATTGTATAATACGTATAGGTATTTTAATATAGAATTTACGATAAACAGTGTTTTGTAATATATTTCAATTATTGCCGAACTAGATGAGCAAATCAAAATGAAAGTATTTATCCGATTGTCATGTTCCACGAAAATAACAATATAAACATTAATTCAAACCAATATTACTTTGCTTTGTGGCAGTTTACATTGTAATTAATAAATGCAATGTAATCTACACATGTACCCAGTACCTGAAATTCGTTATAATCATATTAATATGCTTGTTAACATTGCAGAATATGTTGCGGCGTTTGTAGCTGAGCTATTTAATTTTGCTTGTTTACTGGTGACATTAATTATTATTTTATAGTTGGTAGCAGGATATTTATTATATGTGTAGTGCATTGAGTAGATCTATATGTAAATTGTTGCTGCGGTAATGTTAATGTTATGTTTTAGTTAATAATGTCGACGATATTGACTAAAAGTATTCACATAAAAAACAAGCTAGATGATACGATGTTTTTAATAAATTGAAATATCGATTATTAGAAGCGCCTACTCTGACGTCAGATTCCTATATAAGATGTAAGCAAGCTGTCGCTGTCGCTTATTTTTTTCGATATTATCGAATGGTCCTATAGTTAAACTTGTTAGCTTCACTCCTAGCAAGTTGTCATTTGAATCAAATTCGCTGTATATTTGTGTGTTGTCTTTGGCCTCGATATCTTTTAGAAGCGTTTACAACATCAAAAAATATCAACATAAGTTTAGGATGTGCGATACTCGCTGATGTTATTTTCTGACAATAACATTACTTATTTATTTTAAAACCAAGCGAGTGCACCAAACCTAATAAAGTTATGTTCACAAGTGTCCACAACAAAGTAAGAGCGCACTGCGAACGATTGAGAATACTTCTCGCAATTTAAAATGTTGCTGCGTCCTCGATGTTATACTTGTTTGCTAGACTCCGTAGACTCCAATCCAAACTAAATAAAAAAGTGTAAATGTGAATCACGTGCAATGCCTCGTTACAGCTTATATTATCAACTTAGTAATTTTACCAATATTCCCACTTATTATTCTGCACTAGTGTATATTTGTTATTGCTATTAGTTTCTCTCTTTCTTTGTTTAACCTGTTTCTTATATAAAAAGTTGCCACGACAATCACGTTTGGTTAATTTGGCTTCAGTGCACGTTTCACCTGAAATGTTTTATTGAGTAACACGCGCCCACGTTTCGGCTGCTTTTTGAAAAATCGCATCTCTCCCACCGGCCGGCGATGACCCAGAATTTCGGGATGTTCAGTGTAAAAGCAATTTGGAATGACCCTATTTGGGGAGGCGTGAAATGTAGTACGTTTCCTTTTAATGCCCTGAAATCAATCTGGATTCAGATATTTTGTAGGAGTCGATTTCTTGTATACCAAGCATTCTTAATTTTAACAGTTCTTTGGAGGTGCCGTAATATGATACATGTGAAGATCGCATGCTGGTACGAACCTTTACAATAAGCAAGCTGGCAGAAAATACTTCTGGCTGCTTATGAATTGTCATGCGGTTTTTTTTTATTAGGATTTAAATATATTTGAAAAAGATTATTTTGTTTGGACCGTCAGATTTATTATAGCTGCGCAAGGTGATATTGGTAGATGTATATTCGAATAAAGTATTAAGGGCAGGGGTTGTGTTGTTCCAATATGAACCGAAACGACCTTAGGGTCGGGGTCCTCACAGTACCTACCTGGTGGACATTCAGTCTGATAATCTATACCAATGTTATAAAGAAGAAAGATTTTTTTGTTTGTTTGTACCGAATAGGCTCCGAAACTACAGGACAGATTTAAAAAATTCTTTCACCAATAGAAAGCTACATTATTGTGACGTAGGCTATTTTTTTATCCCGAAAACGGGTCCTGTGGAACAGTTAGCAATGTATAATATCTAATAAGCCTGCCTCTTGATGTGATTACATTTTAAGAAGATACTAATTAGAATACAAATAGAAACTACGTTGATCATCTGGCGAACCTATATAATTATAGAAACGTCTTACTTCTTGACAACAAGACAACACGTGCGGCACGTTCCTACAATCCAATGTAAAAATAGCAAGTGAGTAGATATCAATTGTCAACAAATAATAGATTTTCCTTACAAGTTTGTATCAAATATAATTCGATAACAAGCCTAGCTATATATTATTCTATTATTTACCGGTTTCCTATCGGATACAATAGTAATAAGCTGTGACGAACATCAACTTGATGAATGCTACATACATGGGGAAAATATGAATAAATAATCGAATAATAAACTTAATGCTCTCCAAGATTTAATTGTTCAAGTCGAAAGCCTTTTCCGTTATTCAGACGCTGTAAAGGAGGACACTTTAACGGAGGTTTCTTATTCATCTATAAGCCGGGTGAATTCAGGAGGCCGTTTTGTGTCTGTTGGTAGGAGCGGAAAGAGTGTTGTTGATTAAAAGCCGGTTGACAGGACGCCGGATCTGAGGACTCATGACTTCCTGAAACAGAAGAAGATCGCACGTATACATTGACAGAGATCATATACGCAGAATTCAGCGAGAAAGTGCGGGGTTTCGAGCGTTCTCGACGTAGAACTACGTGAAAGCGAGGGTCTTGTCTGTGTGCGTGCATCTGGCGGTGAATGTAGGAAGTTGAGTCAGAGGGGGTGTTATCAGCCGGGTGTTATCGCGGCGTTGCGTACTGGCGTATGTGCGTAACGACTCACGCCACGCCCCCCAGCGTCTTCCCACGTCGGCTCTGGTAAGATGCGCGCGCATTCCTGTTCTAGCGTTAGGGCGACATCACAGCAGAACACAATTTTGAATATTTGTATCGTTATACCAACCGTTTCCAAATTATGGGAGACGGATGTTTATTGTTACAACGATTTTGTAAACGATTTAAAGGGTGTTTTAATACCTACATGTCCGGTTTCTAGAACGAACGTTTCTATCTTTATGAATTTTCAGGATCCTACTTACGATATGTACAATTTTGTAGAAACATCACTTATAAAAACAACAGTTTCTGCACAATGGTATTGAAACGGATTTGCTAGCACTTTCAGAATCTAGTTGCACTGCTGGATTTTCAAAACTAACATTTTGTTTTGAATTTGCGCTGCAATAACATGATATATCATTGATATCAATTCTTCTAGTGTCTAATACACGCCAAACTAAACTTAACGTCCCGGAATCGCAATATCAACGATATTAGATTTCAGGCTATAACAGACGCGTTTTCATGTAATAAAGAAGCTAACTCATAAAAACTAATGGTGCACCCTCAGCTGTCGTAAATAGTCGTTTGTACTCGAGATCGCGTGTGAGCGAGGCTTAACATCGTGTCGTTCGCGTGATGCGTTGGAAAAATCTGTAGCTAGAATCAGTAGCGCAGCGCCGCCGCTCGGTCGCCGAAACTAAACGTTGCTACGTCACGCGCCCGCACGCCATCTAGCGGCAGGCTGCCCGCGCCGCATCGCCTCACCTGCCAAGCGACATTTCTCCGTCGCGCTCGCACCAGTGGCACGTACAAATAACCTCAAAACTCTCGCGAACCAACCAATCACCAAAATATTGCCCCTCGCAGTATTAATAACAGTGACCACTATCCGCAAGTCAACTCACAGTGTTATGACCGTGACGTAATCCTGTCACGCTCCTGGATTTGCCCTGCAGTGTTGCTTCATAGTGATTCTCGTAAAATCGAAAGTTTACAGGACGAATGTTCCTTTTGGTGGGCTGTCATCGGGCAGCCCCCAAATTTTGTGGCATGATGTGGTGGTTAATATTTTTATGTGTTGTAAACGTTAAAACATTCGGTGTACTTGCGTCGAATAGCAGTGGAACTGTATCAGAATGTGAGTATTTTTTTTATTATTATAAAATTGATTGTTGTTTAATTGCATGAATGGAACAATAGAAATGAGATTAAATGTAGTGGAATGATAATGTAGTATTGTTATAATGCCGAGATAGATTTTGGTAAAGTAAACAAATCGGTTTGGTATTTATGTAAATGTTTGATCGCGCGATCTTTTTAACAGCTGGGAACACTTTGTCCGCTGCTCAGTGAACGCGTTAACTAGCTTATTCATAGTACAAACAGGTTTGTTACGTACTCACCTGACGTAAACACGTGTGGTTTACTTTTGCCATAATTGTTTTTGTTTTTATAGAAGGACAGATTGAAAAAGTGAGATAAACAAGATAAGATAATGCCAGACAGTCACGCCATACCTTGTGATATCACTAAAATGACAATAACACGCCCATTATGGAAATAAGTTTCAAGTTTAGCTACAGATGACTATCAGAAGGTCATTATCGATTAGGAATTCATAAATACTATACTTACAGCATTTTAGCATTTTCTCAAAAATACACAATTCATTGAAGAGGTCTTATTTTATTTCAGTGTTATTGTGTGTGTTATTGATCAATCTAACGTCTCAATACACCAGAAACTCGATAATCTACCAATAAACACTAATATAGTCAAATTAAAGTATAATAACATTACAATGACTAATGCTTGAATGAAAGACGATGATACTAGAATGTTTGCGGTAATGTGACGACAAGACACGAGTAACCTTTTAATTTGAGTTAGTATTAATGGCTATATATGCCAAATATATTTTGAATAAATAATGTCTGAACTGATTCCAAGGATATTAAAATTAAACATTCAGACAGGCAACAAATTCAAATCAATTGAAGTAACAATTTACGCGTAGTTACAAGGCGTGTAGATGTTATGTGTTATATATAGTCAAATATACATATATAGGTATTTCTCGATCTATAAACACTGTAGGTATAATAACTTTACTAAGATGTGCATCGTTTACGGTAATTCTCCATTGTATCTAGTATAGGTACACAGTCTTTAATATTAACTCACATGAGCAGCATAAAATTGTAGGTAATTAATAATTAAAATGAATAATACATTTATATAATGTAGTGTATAGATTGATAAAACGATAATGGCAAAGACAAAATGTTACTTTGCCATAGACACGGCGACATAGGGGGGTATTACACTATCACATATCTAGAATCCGAGATCTATGATTCATATTTATATGATAGTGTAATATAAACATATCGCCTTTGAAAAAAGATTTTTGACATATGATATTTTAGATAGGATCCTAAGTATAATCTTAGATATATGTTACTGTAATGGGGGGGGCCATAGGTATGAAGAAAACAACAGTCTACTTAGGGACATAAATATTGGTGCTCAACAATCAATATTCCATTTTAAGTAACCCAATACAAAAACATCAGAAGAGAATATTGAGAAACCTTCAAAAGTCAAGTGCTCTCTGTCTCACAAACCTAATTATGAGCGACAAAAGAAATATCTTAACATAGATTGAAGGTTCTAGAATAAAAAACAAGAGAACCTTTAGATTCAGATACTATAATTACTGATTATGATTTGTTGATACATAAAACAGCGTTTATAACAGTCAACGCCTGTATTGATACAAGCGATTCAAGGTCTTATGTGGTTTCTGCGTCTGTCTCAGTCTCGATCACAACGAGATATTTAGCAGTACCAGTAATAACTATATCAACATGTTTGTCATGCACCTCGCAAATAAAACAGGTACCCTTAGAATGTTTACCACAGCTAGGTACGATCATATTCATAACAGATTGAATGTGATACATTGATGCATAAGGTGACTATCTACATTCCACTATCTCATATTCGCAGATATTCGAGAACTAAACGGAAATCTACCATCTAGCATCATCGTTAATGTTAGCGATTGTCTTTTACTATCGGTTTACGATTACTTGCTTTATAAACAAGACTTTGCTATGCACGTCATGCACTGTATCATTTTTCTTGATTTAGGTATGCGTTTTGCAGGGTATGTGCCAAAACTGAAAATAGACGGTATAAACAGATGAAAGTGGCAGAAGACACTACGTTTTCCTGAATCGGTACAAAGTTCAATAGTTGTGGCGGAAAGCCAATGTTTCCAACGAAAATATGCGATCTTGTTTACTATTTTTTCGTGCAAGTAACCTTCCTACAAGCTCATTTATATATTTACGCTGACATAGCGGTTAGAATGTGACAAAGAGTTGCACCCTATAAATGGGTGGCCGAGCGAAAGTAGTTAGTTATACTGTCTCAATTTTGGCGACCCAAAGCACAGCTGACGCGACGCCCATAAAAGTCGGCTGATGAAAGAGCACAATTCCATTGTGATGGCTATAAAACGGGCTTTGTGTCCGGAGAAGGCGTCATTATATGAAAAATGAAAAACGAATCGCACTTGTCACATTCAGCTCGATTTTATTGGAGGAACACGGTCTAAGATTCCAGAATTTGTCAATCGATGGAATTTGTTTATGATTCTATTCTTTTGGACGTTCCGGACATCGGATATTTACTCAATTTTGCGGAACTGAGACAGTCGATTTGGCACCATTATGTTGCTATAGATCTTGCAGTGTTTGCGAAAATTGCATTTATTTTTATGGAAGCGTATCTGGCTACTGGTTAGGTAGGTACCTCCCGCAGTCCCGCTTTAACAGCCGACAGTGCGTCAATAAGGATGACGGTATAAAGAGAGCGTGGTTTGATTGGTCAATGAGCGCAATGAAATCTATACAAAGTGATGTTGGAGTTCCCCAGCTTGTAGGCCGTGGTTTACAGTTTGTTTAATGTGTCCATAATTCTATAACTTTATCCTGTCAACAATATTCTTTTGATGACCTTTACAGTCCGTAGGGAAATATAAAACAGGACAAAAACAACAAAAATCCAAGGGTATTATTATATTTAAGAAACAATCAATATGATGATGCTGCTAAACTGTACTTGCACTACTAGCACAGTGCAAGGACACTTTAAAACCGTAAAAGAAATTTTATGGTATACAATGTAACTCATTTTGTTATGAAGTTTTGCCAATGGCTTAGCATTCCAGGGGATCGGAATATACATAGTCTCTTTTGTTAAAATCTACTTCTAAATTGGTAGCACACATTTTACAGGACTAATATATACCCCCCACATTAACTTTTATGACACTGGCGAGGACGAGCTGATTCACTCTTTACATTCTATCATGACAACAATCCAATTTCGGGGAACGATTCAACCATTTTTAACTACGAGCGAATTTATTTTGGGCAGTTGGGCAGTAGATAAAATTGGGGTCAAGTACATTTATACGGGACCAGCTGCAAAGCAAGAAGGGACAACTGCAGATTAGATAAGGGCCCACTTTTTGCCTTCAAGTTTAATGAAGGGCGCACGATCTGCAAACGCAAGCACGTTGCCCGAAGGTTTCGGGACGAACTATTTTGTACGTGTACTTAGTCGGAGGACGGGTGGGTCGTGGCTTTTTTTTTTCATTAGAAAAGAGTCCTCAGGCTACGTCTGCCTTTGTGTCGTGCGTATGTTAGGTACTTCTTTTGTCGTCTCGGTTTCTTAATAACTAGACACAGAAGATTTATTTTGTATATTATCATGGACGCCGCAAAGTTTACACATGTAGTTGAATATTTTTGGGAATTAAATAACATTATATTTTACAACGTCCGCTGGTTCTTTGTAAAACAGTTGAGCACTTTTGGTAGTTTTGTGTCCCGGCGCGTGTTACTAGTATTTTTGCAGTTCAAACGAATTCAGTATTGTTTTATCTAGTTTTATATTTTAAATGCTGACGTGGTCGCATTGCATCGCATTCACTCCTGTTGCATCCGATATTTAACTAAAGTAAATATGTGGCCCACGTTTTAATAAATCAACAAACTATCACATACGTCGCGATAATAATATTTATTCATTAAATATCAAGATATCATACAAATGGGCCCTGTTAAAATAGCGAAAACTGTCATAATAGTTGAAGGAAATACCTGCAGATACGTCATAAAAGATACTAAATACATAATATTAACTGCAGAACGAAATTACTAAGAAACGAAAATAAGACTATAAAAACCGGCCAAGACCGAGTCGGACTCACGCACGACGGGTTCCGTACCATTATCGCAAAAAAACGGAAAATTGTCACGTTTGTTGTATGGGGGGCCCCCATGTATCCCTTAAATATTTATTTTTCTGTTTTTTGTTGTTATAGCCACAACAGAAATACATCATCTGTGAAAATTTAAACTATCTAGCTATCACAATTCATTTGATACAGCCTGGTGACAGAAGAACAGTGGATTCTTAGTAAGAGGGTCCCGTTTTTACCCTTTGGGTACGGAACCCTAAAAATGATTAATTCGTTATTGTACAAAACTAGCTCAGAAACGAAGGCTCTTGGTCGATATTGTCTTTAGTCTAATATAAATACATTTATTCGTTGAGATTCAATTAGTTCATTATTTGCCGTGGCCGATATATCAGAAATCTTCAAAATATGAATTTATCGGCAAGAATAGATGTGTCAAAGCAGATAAAAATGCTACAACCTTGTTTAAGACAGGTTTTCTCCAGAGGACTTTGTAATGGATGAAGCAGACACGGTTTGAACTCTTGGTTTCTTTATATCTGAAACAGAATTAGGTATGTACGTTATTGTATTCACAAGCTAACGATTAACGTGCTTTTGCATATGCTGTTATGTAAGTGACGTAATTGTTTTGTTTAAGCATTAGCACTTCCGTATATATATTGAACTCAGTTTTTGCTATAATGTACCTAATGATAAGAACAGATGACGAAAACATTCGTTTTTTTCGTAGTCATGATATAGTAGAAATATAGCGTTGATTGAGAACATTATTAGAAGCTTCCGTTAATTTGCTGACAAGGATATCCAACCAAATTTTCGTGCTTGTGAATTCATGCACGTACACATACACACGTGCCAAAAATTACTTCACGGCGTTATTCCTTACATTTCGGAGCTACAGGGAAATTTACAGGGTAATAGCGAAATATAATTTTTTCCCCGTCCAATATAACCACAGTGAGCTCGGAGCCATCCATTACTTTGTGACGCGCGATGAGGGTCCCCAAATTGGTTATTTTAGCGACACGGTGTAGTCGGACAAATTCACCAACGAATTTCACACGATGGGTGACGAAATTTCACTTTTATATTCAAGACTAGCTTTTGCCTGGCTTCGCCCGCGAGGATATTGAATATTATCCCACGGGGACGTAGGGACCACGATGGTAAATGGTATCCTAAGTTCGAATTCAGGTCATGGTCAACCCGGTATCATTCAGATACGTTCAGCGTTTGAGGGCTGATTGATAAAAAACATGCAGATATCTATATTATTAATTAGTAGGATAGGAGCCGTATGAATATCGATAGATGTCATACTCACAGCCGTAGTAGATGTAGCATATCCCAAAGAAATGGCAAAACCAAGAGTTGGACCAACTAGTGACAATCACGCACACGCAACTCACGACGCAAGTTTACGAGGTAACACCGGGCCTCACCGGGGTGGTTTTATTTTTTTTATTTTTAGTAAGAGTCTGACAGATCCCTCCACCCCGGGGCGGAGAAATTCTTGAGCATTAATTTGCACCACGAAAAAATAACTGGTGTCGGTGAACAAGGCAATCTATTGAGCTAACAGTAGCAATATAATATATTATATAGAATATTAGAGAAAATAACAAAAAATCACGATAGTAAAAAGTGAGGGCATCGAACGCGTAGGGAAAAATGAAACAAATCAGTTTGCTAATGATACACGACGGCGTTAAGGCGACCTAATTTTTAAACGATGATAAATGAACATTTTGTTCGGTGACCCTAATTACAGGTATAGGATTAGCACAGGTTAATATAATTAAAAAGAAATATGAAGTTCAAAGTCATTATGCCACATGTGAATTTATGATTTTTAAACAAAAACCTTTTTGGAAAACAGCTATTTAAATTGCGTCGATAAGCGATAATAGTAGTTGCATCGCATAACGCTTTGCGTCCATATGAACATATTACGACTATTATTTGCAATTATGCTTAGTAAAAGTCGCTTATTGGTGTTACCCGTATATAAATCGTATCGCGTCGAGCCATCAGGGCGTGGACCATAAGCTCTTATACTAAGGTTATTTTGAGTGTGTGTAAGGGACAGATGCATATGACTTGTATATGTCATGGACCAAGTGATTAAGCAGGGCACTATGAATAATGCCCGGACAATATGGATCTAGTCAAGTCTAATCGGGCAATGTAATGAAAACTGATTTAAACTTCGAGAAAGAAGCGAGCTCGGGAGCTTTGGGCACCCCAACACGGTGATTGTAGACCCTGCAGAAAGAAATAGGAGCCACGCACGGCGGGGCTGCGTCGACTTTATCGTATGTACCTATTATATATTAAAACCAATGACACACAACAGCAACATAAAAAAAATAACAAAACACATCTTATTAATAGCTGGCCCAATAAGTGATGGGCATTATTCATAAAACCCGGTCAATTTAATTATTTCAATAGTTTTTATCATATTGCCTACTCATATTGGGCATTTCTCAAATTGCCCGGGCAATTTGAAAAATGAATAATGTGATTTTTTTAATGAATAGTGCCGTATTAAGCATTTGGCCCATAAAAATACATGTGTCCCTTTCGGAAACTCAAAATAACACACCTAAAAGATCATTTATTAAAAAATTCCAAAAAAATAATCGATTTTATATATATATCATCAAAAATAAGAAAAAAATTGTTAATTGTTCAATATTTTGCCTTAGTTTCTAGTACTTTCTGCAAATACTTATCCTTGCCTCTATCATGTGATTTAAGTACCACATCATTGTATAAGATTTGAAGACACTATGTACTCAGCAGCAGCTTGAGAATATACATAGTTATAACTTATAACCGAGTTAGTCCTGAGACTTAACTGTTCCATTAATTGCAAGCAAGTTGTGTCTGCAAGTTTTGTTCAACATGTGTGTTGCGAAGTTCTTGTTCGTGATTTGTTTTCTAAAACCTATTTGTCTTCAAAGTCTTTGGGTGCTTGCCTAAGTATTGATTTTGTTGGGATGTCTTAAATGAATTTATCCATGTTTCAATCCATTCTAATATTTTCTAAGCTATCTGTCCTTATTCAACAAAGATTAATTTGTTTTTTAGTGCACCGATCCACGGTGTGGTGTGTTTCAAAATTGCCAAATAGATTATACCTGTCATTACAGATGATGAAAATACCATTGAACCATGCCATACCACACAATGAAATACCATGCTTGGGAATTTGGGATGGCAAGGACCATCCCAAATTCCCAAGCATGGTATTTCCTGATCTAATAACCAGTTTATAACGCCTCAAAATTTAGTGAAAAAACATTTTTTTATCAGAAAAACCCATAAGCTATATTCGAATTGGAAAAATATTAAGTTTGGGATATTGAAAGGTTCATTTATCTTTATGACCTGGCAACATCATCACATTGATAAGCTCTAAGTTCACTCTTTACCAAAGATAGTTTCTTTTTTTTTCGCCAAATAACCGTTCTGTACTTGACCAAGCAATGACTTCTCGGAACTTTTAATAATTTATATCTGCCGTTCCGTTTCTGACCAAACGATAGCAGCTCAATTAAGGGTCCGTGCCAAGTCCAATGCGACACTTAACGTTGACCTCGATTCTGTATTGGTCCGTTGTCATTAAACCTCACTGCTGCTGCCCTTTGCTATTTCGATGATACACATAGACGTTTCTATAACAGGGGTTAGATCGGAAGCTATCCCGAAATTTGACAATCGATTTTAATCTCTTCAGCTTTCAAAATAAGTTCGAATTTTCACTGATCAGCATCCAAGTTTAAGCTATTTCACTCCTGAGTCAGCTATTTGGTGCCGAGCAAGTACTAATTGTGGCCGAGTTGGACGTTCAGTACATTTGCGATCAATGGTTTATTTTTGACACTCGCAAAATATTGTGTTTGTGGTTGACATTATAAAAGTACTCCAATTATATTTTTACAGTTTATTTAGAAGTTCAGTGTGTTGCGGGAAAATTTACTTTATGATGTAGGCGTACTTATTATTTCCATAATGTTGCTCCTTTGTTCTCTTTGCTCTCCAGAAATTATTCGATTGCACGCCGTAAATAAATTCTAGCATTATATTTAAAATAATTTTGAGGAAACTCCCGCAGTCACAGAACTCCAATTCAAGTTCTAAAGAACTTGATAAAATTGAACGTCATGCACGAAAAGTCTTTAGCGACAGTTTTACACTCCTCAAGAGTTTAAATTTGCGTCTTTGTGGGAGGCCGGGAGCTCCTTACCGCAAAGTTGTTGTTACAATGCTCAGCGATGACTATGTAAGGCCGCTTCAGACCATAGTTAATCAAGTTTCGAACAAGTTATTCATACATATTTACTAATGAGACAACTCATACTAGGTTTCTCTCGGCATGTTCTCAATTACGCCGATTCAATTGTAGCCGCGGCGGTAGGCCCCATTTATGATTTAATTGTCTTAGTTCAGCATTTCTTGAAATATGAATAATTATGGCTCTATTAACTTTAAAACTTTCGCGTTTCATAATTGAGAAACAATATAGCACGGGTATTTAACGCGATGATTTCGATTCATTTATTTACCGAGACACCAGCCTACCCGGGACCACGGCCGTGTTGCAACGACCGTGGTCCCGGGTAGACTGGTGTCTCGGTGTACTGGCTCCGTTGGGGCAGAAAATTCTTCATCTACCCTCATCAAAATCAAAAAAAAAAAAAAACGCATTAAATACCCGTGGTATATTGTTTCTCAATTATGGCTCTATTTCAAAATTTCTTCTGCCATCGTCGTCGTAAACAAAATTAACAATAAGTATTTTATAAATCTTTTATGACTTTGCTCCAGTCTACCACTACGCCACTATTATTGCATATATATTAATTTCGTGGAAAATTATCGCAACGAAACTGCGCTATGCAAATATTCTAGCCATTCCACGTGTGTATTTAAATACGGGAACGTTACAGCGAACTATTCATTAAAATAATTTAAAAACTGTGAAAATAGTGAAGCATTTCAATGTAGAAAGGAGAAAATTGCATATGGAATGCTCGTAACAAGCGTAGAATCGTTTGGTTCTGCAGAATGGGCTCCGGGCCGGGAATAGTGGCGGAATGGAAAAAGTAAATGCGACTTACACAGATGCAGATACAATCATGATAAGATATACATATAATGTTGACGTTTTGAGCGAACACATATTGCTGCATTATTGGGTTCTGTATCGCGAGATAAAGGATAACGATGTGCTATGGTTATATTGCATTTACGTTTCCTGATATCAATAAGGAAGTGGAGGATGGATATGGAGATACTATAAGATATCGGTGAGAGGTCGGTTTTATGGAATAATGCTATACACCGTTTCGGAGTTTTTATTCAATTAATCTGTTGTTGTATCGGTATATAAATGGTACTGACCTAGTAGTCCTTTGTAGAACTCATCAATCTTCAGAAAGCAATTTCTCAGTTGAACTCAATACAGAGCCAAATACAGTTAGTGTTTCCTTTTGGTTCTTTCCTGAAGCTGTATTCACAAAGTCCTAGCTTCAAGACGATTTCTTCTTTTTATAATTCTGTCGCTGCTTATACTTCCTGTATAGTTAACTTAGCTACTTTTTCGTTGATTTTCATGAAATTTTGAATAAGCCACTTCGCAAGGCGTGTCTGTGGGAAAGTTTGCGCATTAGCGGAACCGGAAAAAGGGGATGAAAAAGTTGACGACAACTTCTCGCAGACACTAA
Source organism: Orthosia cruda (assembly GCA_964057195.1). Lineage (NCBI taxonomy): Eukaryota > Metazoa > Arthropoda > Insecta > Lepidoptera > Noctuidae > Orthosia > Orthosia cruda. The sequence goes on along the minus strand of OZ059832.1, from coordinate 12,830,827 downwards.
AATCGCGAGGCGTTTGCAAAAGTTACGCTCAAAGTTAATAGCGAAATGATTTGGTCGGTTTTAGGTTATTTATTATAAGTATAGATGTTAAGGATTCGGCTACAACTTTAACAAGGGTTTTGAACAGATGCCTTTTATAAAATCTTTTAGCCGAAATTCATGCTTCTGATGATGCCGTTTCACGCGAAATCTTTAAACCAAATTCAATTAATTAAAAGAACTAACAATATTGATTAGGGATATTACGGAAGTGTTGATATCGGAACCGAAGTCGGAATCGAAGGTTTTAAATTTGGTTTATCAGTTTCTGAACCGGAACCGAAATCGGACCCAGAGGCGGAGGCTGAAGAAAGATGTGTTAAGAGAAAGCAGGTTTAATAAAATAAACTAATACATACTTTGTTAATCAGCCTTTTTAATTCCAACTCTTAAACAATACACTTATCTAGGCGTTGATATAAAACAAACAAGTTTCCTAAAATCGTTATCAGTATTATTATAAACAAGTTTTACGCATTCCCTGCGGCCGCGTACTGCCGCCGCGTACGCATCGAATTCCATTAACCTTCGATTTTAAAGTTTCGGAACCGAAATCTAAATTAGAGATTTAAAAAAAATCTTTAATTTAGATTTCGGCTGTTCCGACTTTTTGAAATCGGAATCGTACCTCCGTAACATCCTTAATATCGATCACAAACACAATCGAAAGGATTATATTTCAGTCAAACTGAAAATGCAGACGTTCCGAAAATGAGCAACTAACGAGAATAGTTAAACGGACCTGTAATTTGCATACAGATTGGCTTTCAGGGATAAACGGTCCATTTGTATTCAAACGCAGGAACCCAGCTCAGTGGTCGAGGAGCATTTATCCAGTTTAGGATTTAAATCGGCCGCAGTATCATCTGCTTATCGATATCATGTACTCCTAAGCTCTCCCGACACTTTACTGCTGCACAATATTTTCCTTTCTACTTAAACTCATTCTGGCAGTTTGCCAGTTTCAGTTTTTTAGGCACCAAATTTGGCAGGCAGTTGATTCTTCACCGATTTGTATTAAAATTTATCGATTATGAGATTACAGAAACTTTCTATCCCATTTTGATATTTCGCTGCAGTTTTCTGTCTGTTACTTAATTCTCATTTCGTGATTGTGTTTATTAGGTTTTCTTTGGAAAACATAAATACAAGGTTTTCATTTCTCAGATCTTTATTAAAAAAATTGTTTCCTTTCAATTACATTTCCAAAGTGTTACGGTTGCCTTCTACAGTAAATAAACTGCCCTTTGGTCAACCTAGCTTTAGCAGAATCCCATCAAACTTGTACAGAATCCTTCTGTTTGTCCGTCCACCAGATATAATCCTCTTACGGTGTCCGAGAGATACCACGGGCATAAGTTCATTGGCTTATTCTAAGCCGGAGACACAACTAACTTGATTAAACCTTTGTTATCTTAAACAAACGTATATTCGTTCTTAATACAGGTAATTTAGTGACCATACAAACTGAAATATATAACCCGGATAGTCTTTCTTCGTTTAAATGGCTATCACATCACGATCTATCCTTTGTGGGGACACAATACATAGTTGAGGTGAATGACATACGACCGGGCCGAGACAGCCGATGCTGACAAGCGTCGAGGGGAGTGCTAAAATAGACCAATCTCATGTACATGACGTCATTCGACGCGTAGATGGGCATGGAAACTAGAAATTTTTGTCTGTACAGTTAATAGCCTGTCTATGGTGAAAATTTGGCTTTGACAGCGCCTTTTGTAGCAAGGAGGATTTTTATGGCAGATAGAGTAGATATTGTTTCTGTCTCTATGAGATAACAAAGCTTTGTCGCAGAATGTCCCTGTCGCAAAATGTACCTTTCGTAAAATGTCGCTTGCCCCTTTCGCAAAATGTCCCCTAGTCGCTAAACGTCCCTTTAACAGAATTTCGATTTTGTGTTATGTTCTTTATCTCGAAAAATTTAAGTCATATATGTATTTGGGTTTATTATTGTTTCTAATTACCACGACTATTGATGGTTACTTGTTCATAACTTTGTTCAATTGGTCATAATTATTAATTTATGATGTCAATAAATCGGTAATTTTTCAAACTTGTATTAAGTACATATTAATCAAATATACAAAGCAGGTTTTCTTACTAAATACACATATTGTTAATTTCAAGATCAACTTATCTAACAATACAAACAACTTTTATTTATGATGAACCCTCTGAAAATCGCTAAAATAGGTAGCAGTTTTTCATTCATTGTTTATACAATATTATACATTTCAGGAGGCTCAGCAGAGCCAAAGTTTTTCGTATTAATGGATAGATTTATTTATTTATTAAAACTTCATGCAGCATAAAGGTAAATAGGCGGACTTAATGCCTCAGGCATTCTCTACCAGTCAACCAAGGGTGGTGGAGAGATAGCATGGCAGGTGCATGAAAAACAAGTTATAATGTAAAATGGGTACAATAGAAGATTAATTCCAAATATAACGGCATAATATTTTGGAGAAATTGTAGTCTGAGGGAACAGGTGTTGAAGGCTCATAAACGCTGTATAAGGGCGATGTGCAATTTAGTAGTAACAGATAGCTGCGTACCTGTATTTAAGTCCCTAAAATTACTAACATGCCCATCCCTTTATATTTTCGAGGTGGCTGTTTTTGTCAAATTAAATATGCATATATTTAATAAAGTGTCCGAAAATAAAAACCGGCCTATCAGGAGACAGTATAAAAACTTGCTAATTGTTAGTGGTTCCGATACCGCCCTATTAAAGAAAAGTATTATATGTATGGGTCCGATAATATTTAATAAAATACCCGATGTAATCAAAAATGAGACATTTCTACTTTTCAAAAAGAAATTGACAGATCTATTAATTAATAAATGTTATTACTCAATTAGCGAATTTTTGACCGATAAGAATTTAAATTGATAACATGACATCTCTGTTTTCCTGACTTGTACTTATTTTTTTTTTTGTTTGACTGGAACTTGACGAATTTGTGATCCCATTTTATTAAAATTGACACTGTGTATTGTATTGCCTATTTCAAATTATTTACTGAATTTGATCTTGACATGGTAAATTTGTATGATTTAATTGAATGTTTTTAATAATTTATATTAAATGGGTCTTTATTATTATAGTAAAAACTGTTTGCATGCCTTAGTTAAGGTAGTTAGTATAAGGATCATTACATTAAAACTTAACATCTGTTACCTGTACCATACTTTCTGTGCAAATAAAGATTTATTCTATTCTATTCTATTCTATATTCTAACGAACTGGCTTTTGCCTGCGACTTCGTCTGCATAACATTAGTACTTCGAATTAACTTTTATTTTTATACCGCGCAGTAATGTCGTGGATTTGTGTGCCGCCTTTCTTTGGTTCACCATACAAACTACTACCCCCTTTTCCATCCACTTAAGGATGATTTCCGAAATAAAAACTATCATATATCCTTTCCAGGGTCTCAAACTATCTCCATATCAAATTTCATCTATATCGGTTCGGCGGTTAAAGCGTGAAAGGGTAACAGACAGATACTGCCGCAAATATGATATTAGTATGGATTAAAATACAATGCTCGCAAAAATAATCATTAAAAAAATAAAGTAAACATAACTGTTAATTTTAAACGATTAATATAAAAGAGTATCTTATTTTATTCATTCAGCGACTAGGGGACATTTTGCGAAAGGGACGTTATGCGAATGGGACGGTTAGCGAATGGGACATTTTGCGAAAGGTACATTTTGCGACTAGGGGACATTTTGCGAAAGGAACATTCTTCTTTTTCGCATCTGAAGATTTACTACTGACTTTCGTTGGATTGTACTAGGGCCAATTTTACACCCAATTATTCGAGGCACAGAGTTTCGACAGATGAGTACTTGAGATATTCCGGTTACAAACAATTTTTTCGCGATACTGGATCTTGGTTCGAATTTTTTAGCTTTCCTAGTGATAAAGGAATATGCCAAAAAAAAATTTTTGCGTGTTTGATGTCGATTCAATGTTCGGGTACAATATATATTCTAGGTGGGTTCACATGTTTCTGGGTTTGACACACTTTTTATGACTTGAATAGTAATCATCGCTTTTTGATATTTTCTTATTAATTTCGATCCATTTGTTATACTTATTTTGTTCTGATAGGTAGTTCTTAGTTTCTAGATCTTCGGATTACTGCAAATTTTACTATATTAAATTATATCCATAGATTTTGTAAGTCCCTCCATATCTAATGCTTATAATTCAGCGTGAGATAGGAAGGAGAGTAACGGAAAGGGTAGTAAGGAAGGGATAGCAGGGGTCTGCAATTTGACGCTACTAATGTCCTCGTTAAACCCAAAGGTTATCGCTGTACGTGTCTTCGATGAATCTGATGGTGGCCCTAAGAACATAGAACGTGGCGACGAATAAGACTATGAGTATACCTATAGTCACAACAGCTTTGTACTAAGAATTCTATACTTCAAGACAGCTAGGGACTGGTGCTGTATGGCTTGTAGTTACATCGACATATGGTTCGAATTCGTCTTCGAAGAGATATTGTATATGATATAGGTCTTTTGTAATCAAACGATGATTGAATATTGTCTCTCCTTTAAAAATCTGTGTCGTTAAACTATGGAGCAACACGATGTTCAGTGCGGGAATACATACATTTTTCTACAAGGTAACCGCATGTCCTTGGTGAAAATAACATCCATTCATCGTTTTCCGCGAAAGGAAACTGATATTCCTATCATATTGCAATAGTTACCCCATAACGAATTTCCGAAATACGAGCCGTTTGGGGTGGTGGCGTTACTATGGCAACTGGAGTTCATACTGAGAATATTTCTAATAGCTTTGTAATCCATACAGAACTTGTTGAAAATCTTACTTCTATAATAAATGTTAAAGTTTATGAATGTGTGTTTGTTACACGTTCACGTAAAAATTACGAAACGGATTTTGATCGAATCGAAAATTTACAGTAATCAATAATATACAGTAGCTTTAACATCAGGATACACACAGACATACATAAACACGTGGCTGAAGCTAGTTATATCTAAAGTTGTTTACACTAAACCTGTACTATATTATTTCCTACATATTTTGTAGTAAAAGCCTCCTCTTTACCGTCACCCGTTGCTCCAGTGCACTAAACTTCTCAAAGTAGGGTAGAGTAAGATAATTCCTTCTGAAGTTTAGACAGGAAAGCAAGTCACGCTTACGCACCGCCACTAACTCTACTTACCGCACTACGCCTTTCCCCTTCAAAGTACTACAACAATAACTATATAGTAATTTAATATAATAAGTTTCACTCAAGTATAATTTGATTAAACCTCACCAAGCAAATAATTAAGAATGCCCACCTCCTTGCTTCCTTTCCTCAATTTTTTAATTAAAATAATTTTGCTTCGCTCGTACAAATTCATGGTTGGGTAGCGATGAAAATATTTCTAACCTAAATGTTGCCAAATAATATCTCAAACATTTTCATTTGGAATAGTATTGTAATTAGCTTGGTGGAGTTTTGGGAACTTTCGGAACGGTTAATTGTATGTATTCCAAGGTTTTGTGGTTTTATATTTATAGCAGGCACCAATATCCAACGAAAAAGAATATCAATTGCGAAAAAAAATTAAAGCTTTAGAGCAATATGAAAAATCGTGAAATAGAAACGTGTGTTATAAAACTGGTTGCTGAAAATCGTATCTGCTGTGCTGCGATTGGCTCTCTTAACCTGATGGTCTTGAAAAAACAAACTAAAAACACAATCCTCAAAGAGTCCAATCCAAAGGGAAAGGGATAATTTAATGGACACTAGAAATAACAAGGGCAGAAGGGTTCAGCCAGACCTAAAATGGCGACAAACCCTTGTCTAAGCCGAGAGTCAAATCGAATAACAAATAAATGTATTAGTTCTAGTTGGGGTCACGAGTTTCTAATGCAGTAAATTCTAATTAGTATATTCCAATATATTCAATCGGTGGCACATAAGGGTTAATTTCGTAGTTAAAGCGATCGTGTTGGTAATTTGGAGCTACATGATTACTAACGTAGACCATTTAGCTAAATTAGTGAGTTGTCGCGATTAAGATAAATCGCTCCACGTTACACTATGTTGCGCTCTACAGAGCTTAGGTAAAAGCTTGGAACAGAGCAACATGAATAATTTGTTGTGTAAAACATTTCAACTGTTGCGAATTTGTCGTTTGGCTCAGATTAAAAACAAACTCTGTAAACCAACACGGGCGTCATGTTTTTTTGCCAAAACACTGTTTTATAAAGTTAATAAAGATGAGTTTTGCTTGTTGATATATAAAAATGATAATAAATGTGCGCTCTGGTGGGCGAGCTAGATCACCTTCAACACGTTTAAGTTCATTTAATCATATAAATGCACCAACACTAGTCTAAGGCAAGTCAATACCTATCGCTACAGATAAATCAAAACAGATTTAATGGAATGCTAGTCAATCGGGCTGTCAATGTCATATCACGTAGATTGGAAGCTATTAGTCGCGGGGCTTCAGTCCCTAAAACAATTTTAAATGACGGTAACCGTAAAGTATGTAAAAGGAAATATGAAAAAATGTGTGGGGGTTTGGTCTAAATGAATGTCCACCACTAACAACACCTTTAGATTCGTCACTGAAAAGTTTTTGATTACATTAGGGGTACCTCTTAATAAGCCATCACATTTAAAATAAAATCTGACTCTGATAGGTACCTCATCATCATCATCATCTTATCAGCCGAAAGACGTCCACTTCTGGACATAGGCCTCCCCAAAGCGTCGCCACATTGACCGGTCCCGTGCGTCCCGCTTCCAGGCCTGATCTTCACCAGGTCATCAGTTCACCTCGTGGGAGGCCTTCCAACGCAACGTTTTCCGGTTCGCGGTCGCCACTCCAGAAATTTTCTGCCCCATCGGCCATCCGTTCTGCGAGCAATGTGCCCTGCGCACTGCCACTTAAGTTTGGCAATTCTTCGGGCTATGTCGGTAACCCCTGGTACCTGGTATAGGTACCTAGCTTAAGAAAAATCTTTTATTCAGCAATAAACTTTCGCTGATTTCTTTTTAAAATTGTGGGTCTTCGTAAACGTCATTCAGTATTTTATAGACAGTTCTTTGACATAATATGTCTCGTTAGTGGTAGACGGTGGTCGTTTAGACCAAACCCTATACATTTTAGCCTAATGTCCTTTGCCAGGTCAGTCCCCTAGGCCCGAGCGATTTGCTCTCAATGCGACAGACATGAGGGCTCTCCACACAGATTGGATGACAGAGCGAGCGTGCCGCGCCACACGGTCGTCCTTTCCTACAACAACCCTCCCGGAGTAATGAAATTAAATTAGTGTCCCTTTCAGACCACTTAGACTCCATGAATGTTATTACCTATACTATTAAAATTAAACGAGTTTTGTCTCGTGCCGACTTGGTTCTTCGTCTTTTACGGACTTAGCTCTCTGTCTCGTCTGGGCGGGGACGATTCAAATAATTTAACAATCTTTACTTGCTTTATACGGTAATATAAAAGGCTGATACTTTCAGCATAAACCATAGCATAGCACGTGGGTTTAGCAAATAACCAATATTTCAAACTTATTTCCTCATCATAATTTTGAAGAGATGGTGGATGATGTGGTTGTCTGTAATAGATTGCCTAGTGCGATAAGACCGCCCATTATACACTTGTTTTGTAAATGTGTGTCCTGTATGTTTTTGTGGTGTACAATAAATTATATAATATAATATATTGTCATTACAATTCAGAAATATAAAATATATGAGGTTATTTTTATAAAACTGTTTTATATAATTGTATGTCAGTGGGAAAAACATTTTGTAAATAATCTTATTTAAAGATACAATTGTTTTCATGGCCATGTGATGTACTTGGCCATGCGAACCATATCTCATGCGCTTGAATTAAGACTGAGCGCTAATGAGCGCACGCGCAGTTAGTTTTAGCGAGCACTGGCAATGAGCCGGGAAAAAAGCAACGATGAAGCATAAGTCCTGTATATTTACAATATCACAATAACAACGTAACTAGGTATAAAATTTAAAATAAACTTCTAATATCAGAAGCGTTGAAATTCTCGAAAATTGTAACATTTCAGGAGCAATCATTTTAGGTTATAACTGAGACCACAGCGCGTAAGTATATTGTGTGTTCCAGTCCTACGTATACTTATTGGAATCTTACTTTACAAACCAAACATCAGTTTACTTGGGCTGTAAAGTTTCTCCAACACAAAGATACACGAAACTGTGTATGTATGTTCAGTAAAAATATTTTTGCCCAACAATAACACAAGGCAATAAAAGTCATCTCACTCCATAAAAAGTAAATCGGCAACAGACTGGCTAAAATGTAAAAAATATATTCATATATCCCAAGAGTTTAGTTCCACAAATATTTATAGAGAATAATGCAATCAGCTCTGTTACGCCATAAATCAATAGCGCGTATGTAAATCATTGATTGCAATATACCGTATAAAGGGGAATGGTTGAAATGGAACAGTGGCTCTTCTCGAAAATATTACCGCATAAATCAAGTCGAGCGGACAACCAAGATAGTCCCGATTGTATTGACCGCCTGATTCCTCGCGTCCATTACATAATGGACTTATAAAAGGCTGTTAAGGATCATGGAAATGTAAGTCCAATCGTATATTGTAACAGCATAGGCCCGGTTGAGTTATATGCCAAGTTTTGATAGGCTATTTTCCTCTATTGTGTGTTTATCTTTGAAATGTGTGTGGGGCGTGCCAGTGTTATGAATGTTACTTTTTCTTGGACACACATAATTGAGATGTTAACAGAAATAGTTTTGGAGTTATGTGCTGGGGGAAAATCCTAGAAAAAAACACTCAATAAAAAGAGTAATAAAGAGAGACAGAGTGGGGGTCTTCATGTCAAGAGTGAATAGGTTATTTCTAGGCAAGCGTGCTTCACCGTCGACCACATCATCGCTTACCATCAGGTGAGATAGTGGTCAAGCGCGAGCCTATAGGATAATAATCAAAAAAGAAGAAGTGTGTCGGTACAAGTTACGTCATTTGTTTTGACCGATTTAGATTACCGTGAAATATATGAATCAATCGTTTTATAATCTGTATTGATTTAACTTTATCATCACTTGATGATAAAGTTAAATGCTTGCAAAAATAATGTACCTATCACTTGATAGGTACATTATTTTTGCAAGCTTATCTTTGATTAATTAACTATGATTCACAAATTGAATTTAGCTAAATCAAATACGATCAATTAAGGATTATTTTTATCACAATTGTTCATCAGGTTTTTACAGAAAATCGCGGTGTTATTGAAATAATACAGTCGTAGGTAAATAAATGATGGAGCCAGCATTATATCAGTCGCATGTCATATAAACGTATAATGTTATCTTATCATTATACTTGAACGTTTTATTGTTTTCGTTCCTTCGAACAGAGGAAACATTGTAGGATTCTAACTCAATGAAGTCTTTCAAGATCTGCGTTGAAAGCTATCTCAGTAGGTATCTCTATATGCCCTAACGCAGTTCAGCCCGGAGAATTGAGGAATAGATCGATAATTTTCGCTGGAAAAGAACCAAATAATGCTTAGAAGGAAGTAAATATGCAATAAATGATGGTTATCCGATGAAATATAATTGACTTCAATTTGAGATTGCAATGTAATAAATAAGTCAAGTAAGTGTATTGCAATAATATAAACGTTTAATAATAACGCGCACTATATTATTATCTACATACCCACTTGAAAAATAAGTGTAAAATTTTGAATACAATCAAATTAAGTAACACTGACTATGTTTGTGTGCTGCGAGTAAATATTTATTTAAAATTTAATAAATATTTTTAGTGTGATTACCGTGTCTTGTGAACATATTACAGTCGCAAAAATATTATTAATTGATAACAGGACATACAAGTACCTAATAGTTAGTTCATTGATGACTTCATAACATCACGCCATAAAATTTACAAGATAGGATGTGTGGTTTTCCTTCCCTATCAATGTATTAACAATCAATTCATTGCTGTTTGGCATTATTATTTCATAATTAGGTGTATTGTTTCCCGTGACTTTTATTAGTACACTCTAATATGGCTCGCTTCCTGCCTCTTTGTCTAGTTTTAATAAGCTTCCTGAAATGATCTACGACTTTTACTTTTTTTCATGCATCCTGTATGGAAAAAGTAATAGCTTCCATTCAGAATAGGGAGCCTTTTTTAATGATGTGGTCAGAGTACTATTAGGGTTTAGCTACCAGCTATTAGCTTAGCATTCTGCGATGTTATTTTTTCTAGGTTTTGTGTTAGTTCAATTTAAAAGATGACAACATTATTTTGTACAAAAATGTGCGTACAAGTTTTTGTAATACACGAATAAAAATTGGTAACAGTTACCAAAGTTTCGATTACTGGCAACGAAATTACTGGTACTTGCAAACTTTGTCTTAATAGGATCATATACATAATTTTGATATTAGTTTTGTATTTTTTTTTTTTTCTTTTAACTTAAGTTTGTTTAAATTTATAGTTACAAAACTGTTTGGTTAATCGATTTTTCAGTGTACTGCAAATAGTCTTTTTTCCGTCTTAAAAACTTCTGCATTCTTTATCAAAAGCTGAAAGAATAAAACATAGCATAAATTGCATTGAAATAAAAACGTGAAAAATAAAAGAAAAGCGGCAAAATCGACTGTGCTCTATGCAATTTCAAGCGTGTTAGATGCAGATGCACCCATAATTAGTTCCGTGTTTGACATGTCCGATGCAAATCCATAGTCACTTAGTTTGAGGGCTGGGGTGTTTCACACCGGTCACATCACACCCCACTGTGTCGGGTGTGAGGAGCTTCTATGCAATAATGTAAAACCAAGTACCCTAATTGCGTAGTGCACTTTCTATCTTAAGCTGACAAATTTTGAAAGACCTTACAACTCATTGCTTCATATATTTGACAAATACGTCTGCTCAACAAAGTACATAACGCAATGAAAGATGTTGAATTGTCAAATTTAACGGAAATAGAACTGATTGTGTGCAACGCAATACCCCGCAGTTGATTTTCTGAATACAAAGGAACTTGTTTTCGAGCAATTAATTTTATTTTTAATTGCTTTTAAAGTGCAATAGTTGAAGCGCTGACTTGTGTATTTATGAAGAGTTTTTCGATTGAAGCAGGAATACTTCAAAAGCTTTGAACTGTTTACTGTAAGAGAAAATTAATTCAATGAGTTAACAAGTTTTTATTAAATAAATAAATGGGACTCTGACCAGCAAATATTATGCTAACTGCTTTTTCCCGATCACAGCGAAACCAAAAAAAGGGTTATGATTTTCTACACAAAGATAGGGTCCCTAATGAATTATTATTTCCTTGTTTCAGCAATATGTTCCCTGAAGCAGTTCCAGTGCACCAACGGCAAGTGCATACCAAGCATGTGGGTGTGCGACTTAGAGAAAGACTGCGAAGACAACTCCGATGAAGAAATTGAAGAATGCAAAAAAGGTAAGTGTCTTATCATAAACATATAGACATCGTAGTGGTCCAGTGGCCAAGCCCTTGCTTCTCGTGCTTAATGTCATGGGTTGTCCGGGCAAGTACCAATGTGACTTATTCAATTAATATGTACCTACTTTCTAAGTTTATCTTGGACATCGCTGACAACGGTGAAGGAAAACATGGTGAGGTAACCTGGACTTTTAATTAGTATAGGATTGTGCTCCATTGGTGTTATTGCTGCAAGGCGTTCTAGTGCGAGAATAAACAAATAGATAAATAAAAAACATAATTAATAAGTTGTTGTTGAGGTACTCATCCAACCTTTCGAAAAAAGGTTTTCGTAGAAAACCGTCTGGCAATTCTAATCTAAGAATCTTACCGACGCGACATTTTGTACTATCATGATATTAAAACCACCCATAACATATATTATCTTCTTTCTGATAAAGTAATAGTAACCATCTACATGATTCTCAAAAGACACTTAACTTTTATACTTTCGAAGAGGTCTTGTAGTCGTTAAAAAATTCCAAAATGTGGAAGTAATTACATTTGAAAATTCTGCTCTATGTGTTGTGGTTAATTATAGAATGAAAATATATTTATTTGGAGGAGACACGAGAAATAAGCAAAACCAAAAAAAATAACAATAATAAAAATAAGTGTAATAAATAATAATAACATAACTGTCCCGCATGACGGGAACCTCGTGAAAGCCGAGAAAGATAAGCAAATCAAGTATCTTGACTTGTCCCGTGAGGTTGTCGATATGTGGGATGTGGACACAGCGATCATTGTACCGATAGTCGTGTCAGCCAATGGCTTAATAGCCACGAGCCTCGACCAGCAGCTTAGGAGGCTCTCAGCAGTACTGCTGGACACGGCTCGTATTGTTAGGAGGTTCCTCTCTCTGGAGCCCTGGCCGCTGATAGCTTGGACCCTGTTCCCGATACCGGTGGTCCTCTATTTTTTATGTATTTAAATGTTTTTGTTTTTCTATTTTATTTTATAAAAATATTTGAAAATGTAGATTATAAGAAACAAAATGAATAAAGGACATACAAATAAAACCCCGTGAGAGACCAAAAAGGCTGTTATCTCAGCATGTGCAGCGATATCCAAAAAAGAAATGCTGCGGTGATATTCTGATAATGAATTTGAATCCCACTTACATACGAGTAGGTAACTATTCAGTAATCTGTGGCATAGACTCATATTACCATTTTCTACGTGTGCATGTCTCTAGTAACAGTAGGTACCAACCTAATCTCGTAGCTTTGTGCACGAGTTTAAATAAATGATGTAGGAGAGCCATTCTGTTTGTGAATTAATTATCTCGTGGACGAGGGGGACTTTATGCCCAATCTGCACGTGAAATTGACTTCTTTCAAATGCATGCAACATGGTAGGAACAGGGAAACGTGAAATGTTGCTTTTGAAAGTCGAATTACAGTCGGAATAAATAGGGGGTTAGTGCTCGTACACACAGTGGTCCGTTTTACAGGTCCGCTTTATCGTATACGTTTTTATTCGTCGCTGATGTATGTAGTTGTATGAGCGAGTTCACATATATGACAGTATTCCAGAGCCGACCTGACAAAATATGCAGCAGTCCGTTTTACAGATCCACTTTATCGTATACCATTTTATTCGGCAGTTTTTTTTTAAAGTTGTTGTTACACTGACTAAAAGTGGTGTGAACATTACCCCTAGTAGCGACGGATCCGTCAAAATGGCACTGTAAATGCGGTGTGAACAATGTGAACATCACCTTCAGTAGCGACGGATCCGTTAAAAACAATTTTTGAAATACGGATGTTCTGTTTGAACGTACCCTTAGTTTTCACTACTACACTTAACTGCACGCCTTTTTCCCCTAAGATTTAGGCAGCAGAGATGTTTCTATGGTGCCCACTTTTCTCCAGCTGTGTTTAAGTCCCATGTGAAGCGACCTCCTTCCCTCCTCCTCGCGTCGTGTTCCTCATTACTGAGGGTCGTGATTTCCTGTCGTTGTGGAAACAACTTTTCCTTCACTAATTTGCGCCATCTATGCCTGTCTTTTGCGTCGTGGAGAGCATCGAGCAGTTTGGTGTTCAACGCTAGGACGTTTCCCTTTCTTGCCAGTAACCATCAGCTGTTCTAGGTTGTGTCCATTATTTTAGGCGATGTGACCAAAGAACTCCAATATCCTACGAAGGCAGATCGTGGACAGTCTGGTCTTGATATTTAGATCACGGAGGAAGGAGTTTTTGGTGCGAAAGGCGGTCCAATGGATTCTGAAACGCATCTTTTCAAACTTCTCGAAAGCGACCTCCTTTACATGCAGGTATTTTATAAAGTTCATGTTGTATGTTCGTTTGGAAGACACTGCGTAGGAAGGCCTACTACTTGGTGGACTGATAACCTTGTAAAGGTCGCGGGAATCCGTTGAATGCGAGACGCATAGGACCATCAATTTTCCTTCATTCCCACAGACTACTTAGAGATACTTCCACAATAACAAAATTGCAACATTGTTCGTATTTATGCCCTACCTCGTTATAATAATAAATAGATAGTGGGTAACTACGGAATGCGTCATTGACTTTAAGTTAAATGCATTTATTGCGTCAAATAACTAAAAGTTGTTTCAGAAATGTCGGGTATTCGTTATTCATTTTAAAGGGAAACTACATACATTTACTCAAGCAGATGGTTTAAATATAGCTTTAACATAAATTATTGATGACACTGAACCAAAAATCGTCATAATACGTATGACGTAACAACATGAAGATGGCCACCAAATGACTAAAGGTTATTTAATTGGGGACAGATACCCATTTATAATTTAATGATAGAGTACCGTATGATATCGTCCTCACTCGGCACTGACAAAGGCATCTTGTACTGATGGTATTGACGGCCTATTAATATTTATTAAGGGCCATAGCGTCAGTAACTTGACGGTCTTCCCCTAATTTAAGATCAATAGCTCTCTCTAAATTTAATTTCCAGAAGCAATTTAGGAGGATGGCAAAATCAATACTTTGCAGCTTTATGTGAGGGCCGTAAGTCGTGAACTCGTGATGAAATTTAATTATTACATTAATTTAACTGCGTTGTTATACTAAACGCGACTGCTGAACGGGGGTCTTGGTTACAATGACGATTGATTCGGGTAAAAAGTTGGGTTTTACATCAGGATTTTTCTAGTAGTATTGATCCGCTGAAGCCTTATCAAAGAAATGGTCTGGAGTGGCAAGAAAATGCACAACGAAAAGGTAAGCAAATAACCTGGTGAAGATCGCGGGAATCCTTTGGACGATAGGACCGGCGATGTCGCGACGTTTGTGGGGTTGTTATGTTCAGCGGTGGACAAAGTTTTTCTTGTAAATAAAATGATGATGATGTGCCTGGGTTTGTGGATATGTGCCTCGCCCCTAATACATTGGACTTAAACGTAACGTGGTGAAATGAACAATTGTACAAACATGGTGTTTGAACAATAAACGCCTCTAGTCTACCACTGCGCAGAATACTGTATTTCTAAGAACTTAATGTAATGTTGTGTACTTTAATTATTTACGGGGTTTAATTTAATATGTTCTGCACACAATAGAACAGAGAATGCTTTGTAATAAACAAAGCTAACGTATAAAGCACGGTCATAAGTTTTACTGTTGGTATTACGACAGAACGTTACCTTAAGTCGCGCAACTATTATTTTTGCGCTTATTACCCGTAATTTTTCTCCTTTATTCTATTTTTCTTCATTTATAAGAGAAATGGATGTGAGTACTTTTCTTACGTTACTAACAACATTACCTAAGTTATCTTTTAGATAAGATATGAACGAATCTAGGCTTTATGAACTTGGTGATGTTGATGGTGACAGTTTTATCGGATACGAACTAGTAAACATACTTTTGTCATAACTATTTCGGTCAATCGTGACAAACGTTTCGAAAAAATATATGTGTTTATTATTTTTATAATAGTTTACTTTATAACGGAAGACGTTGCGTTGGAAGTAGCGTTGAAAATAACATGAAAAATAAATGTATAATTCAAACACCCCTGTATTTTCAATAAAATACATAAACTTTCCTTGCGGATCTTCGGTTGAATCTTTCGCATGTTTTAGTTTTTTGCATGTATTTTACGTTGTTTTTTCGTTTAATATATTATAATAAGATGGTATTTTGAGGGTAAATGTATAATGATGATTACTGTTTAATTAATGTTCAAGATTTTCCCCTTTGATTGTTAAATATTAAAAATACACAGTATAAAACAAGTATTATACGTGTATAATTGTATTTTTCACACGAACGACAAATATGTTTTTTTTAGAAAATTACATTATTTAAAAGAAAGATACAAAGATTCGAAAAAAAGAAAATGTATCTTTCGCCATTTTCAATGCATATGCATGTTGGTAGACCTCCCAATAGCTGGATCAATGATCTGGTGAAGGTTGCGGGGATCCGTTGGATGGATGGATGGAAGACGCAAGGAACTGGTCAATGTGGCGACAATTGGAGGAGGCCTATGTTCAGCAGTGGACGTCTTTCGGCTGAAATGATGATGATGATATACTTTATAGCACACCATAGCAAGCACTTGACGAGCATTAACAAAAACATATTGCCAATATGTGGTCTCATCGCACAGGGCAATTTCTTAAAGACAAACTTTAGATGGACTGAACGAATGAAGAAGAAACAACAAAAAATAACTTAAGAACCGTTCCATTAGTTAAGGCTGCACGAATAACCATTGGTAAACATACATATTTACTGTAAATTCGTACCATTTCAGATGAACAACAGATTAAGGGATAAATAGAGGTTGCTTCTCTGGCACGTGTCGTTGATATAAACGTTGAAACACGTCTTACCAATGTCATCATCTAACCAACAGTTTGCTTACATGTTTCATAATTATTATGACCTATCGTTAACAATGTCATAAGATAGATACAAAAGGTATGTAGCTGTTCATAGGAATACCTTTATAGAGCATCGACTATTCATTATTGCTCATACATCTGTGTTAAAAACTTCATTTGGCTAGATCAAAAGCTACATACTGACATACTGTGTGGTCATACTTCATTATACATAACTTTATGATCAGTTATGCAGCTAACAGGTATGCAGCTGTTCATAGGAATACCTTTGTAGAGCATCGACTGTTAATTACCTGCTCATACATCTGTGTTAAAAACTTCATTTGGCTAGATCAAAAGCTGCATACTGACATACTGTGCGGTCATACTTCATTATATATAACTTTATGATCAGTTATGCAGCTAACAGGTATGCAGCTGTTTATAGGAATACCTTTGTAGAGCATCGACTGTTAATTACATGCTCATACATCTGTGTTAAAAACTTCATTTGGCTAGATCAAAAGCTGCATACTGACATACAATGCGGTCATACTTCATTATACATAACTTTATGATCAGATATGCAGCTAACAGGTATGCAGCTGTTCATAGGAATATCTTTGTAGAGCATCGACTGTTAATTAGCTGCTCATACATCTGTGTTAAAAACTTCATTTGGCTAGATCAAAAGCTGCATACTGACATACTGTGAGGTCATACTTCATTATACATAACTTTATGATCAGTTATGCAGCTAACAGGTATACAGCTGTTCATAGGAATACCTTTGTAGAGCATCGACTGTTAATTACCTGCTCATACATTTGTGTTAAAAAATCCATGTGCTATATCAAAAGCTGCATACTCACATTACTGTGTGGTCATACTTGATTATACATAACTTTATGATCAGTTATCTACTTAATAAAATTGTTCAATTAATTGATTCACTGACGCACAACACACACACAGCCTAAACCGCTGGTCCTCTAAGTATGAAATTTTGCAAAAGAGATTATGAAAGGTGAGTAAGTACGGCGGTAAATTTTTCGAAAATTCAATGTTTGTATGTGAATTAGCGATGTTGCCGTTGGCAAATCCTATGGGGTTTGTTTGACACGGCTTGTTTGTTTTATAATTGTGCCTATTCAACACACAGTACCTAGTATTGTCAAGTCACTTGTTTCATAAGTTGTCCCTGAGTGCTGGTACCTTACTATCAATCTGTATCAATTTATTAGCGCCTGATTGGATGCGCCCACTTGATTGCTTGGGCTTCCTCTATTGACGAGAGATGACTAGCGCCGTCTCGTTGGCGCCATCAGACAATGCTCATGGCGCATGCGTTATCCCTTTAACTATGAAATTATTAGCTTGTTAGTACAGACTCGGATTTGTTATTGTAAGAAACTAGAAGATGGCCTTCAAATCTTTCATGTATTGGTATATGTAATGGTATTCTGGGTGAAATTTGTCATGAATATGAACAACTTTGAAATTTTTTAAAAAAGATAACATAAGTAAGGTAGGTTTTGGAAAGTTTTGTTTGCAACAAATTCTTTGATTTAGGTAAATATATGCTATTTCAGTTATGAAGAAATTCTAGCCATACAGTTTTCTTTGTAAAAATATTTTTAAACACTATTATTATATATTATATTTCGTTTTGGAGGAGTATCCAAGAGTAATCACGAAATATCGTGTTGTTAATTTTTTTTTAAAGCAGAACTATTAATTACACGAAAAACCCATGTTTCAGAATAATGTACATGAATCAATAATAAATATATATCTTTTTCAAATCATTTAACCTAACCGTTACTAAGGAGTATGCTTTAGAATTAGAAAGTAACCGTTTTACGGCACTAAAGCGGTGAAAGGCCCTTAATGAAAGTTGGTCATAATGACGATTTATTTCACCGTCTGAAATATTGTCATTAAGAATTTAAAGTCTACTCGCCGTTCATAGAAACATCTTAAGACTGGGAGAAATACAATTTTATAGAGTATTCTATCGATCTAGTTCGTCCTTAAAATATTATAATACCAACTAACAAGAGTTATTTGTTTAGATGAATCATTTACTCTATAATTTCGTGCTTTAGCTCGCTCTTAAAAGATGCTAACTAACAACACTTATATTCGCAGAAAATTCATGAATCATGTAGCGTTTCAATTCATGAATTGAACTAGGCAAACATTTCCTGAATATGTACGTACTTTGTAATTTAATGTGGTTTTCCTGTTCACTTCATTGTTTACTTTTAACTATTTCTCCCACTACCAACTAAGCGTTGTCTGGAAAGGGTCACGATATCTGTTAGACCTGGTCACAGGAAAACATGATCAAGGCAAAGCATCTGCAAAATAGTCAGAGTTAAGAAGGCTGTTGGAGGCAGCAAGTAACAAACGGTCCACATTGGAGAAAACATGTACTTGTACTATTATTTATTCTGTGGCTTAACTAGGCGACATATGTGGTCGTGATCCTTAGTTAATAGTACAGTGAGGGAACGACAAAGAACAACCTCTTAAAAGAAAGTCCTATCTTCGCTGTCACGCAGTCAGCTAAAAAGACGCTAACGATAACCACAAGTCAACAACATCCTATTAACGGCTCCTATTACCCAAACACGCTGCCGGAATCAAACCACAAGTGTAGCTAGCCACATTAGCAAAAAGAGGATTCCAAGGAATCCGCACACTGTTTAAAAGTTCCCTAAAAAAAGCTGCGGCACTCCGGTTTCATTTCTCGTTATCTTTAGTCAAAGTAATTTAGAGGAAGGAGCACGGACCACGTTCCTCGAATCTTTGTCTTGTAAGTCTGTAATTTTTATCTATAACTGCAAATTCGTGGAATTTGTTTTGGTGAAAAATTTAGTGTGGGTACAATTTTTAGTATTTGCTTAGTTTGATTTTGCTTTTTATACATTACCTAATTTCTGACAAAGGCTTCGCCCGCGTCTCGTTTATAAATAGTCTCGAAGGAACGTACCTACTACGTGCCTAGGTAAAAAGTAGCCTATGTTGTCCTAGTCCAGCACCCGTGTACCAAGTTATCTATATACAAGTCCGTTCTGCCGTTGAGGCGTGATTGATTAACAAACATTCAGACTTTCACAATTATAATATTACCAGTACAGAGTATGATTGTATATTTATGTAAGTACTAAAAGTCGGTGAAAATTAGCATTACATAAAATACTAGCTGCTAGCCCCGGCTTCGCTATGGTTAATATAGGTTTTTTGATTTTCGATCTACTTCTTTATGATTTTGTTATCCTGGTAGTTTGAGAGTCACCACTATTTATTACAGCCCCGGTTTTATACCCGACTGCCGAAGGAGGGTAATGTGTTTATCAGTCTATGTATGTATGTATGTATTTTTGTTCCTATGTGGTGTTCTAGAGACAAAACGCACTGGCCGATTTTGATGATTCTACGTCAATCGATTAGTCTTAACCGTGCAAATGTCACTGGCTACATAAAAATTGGAAAAGAAAATGGCGGATTTTGGGCGCTTTTTATGTTTTTTTTTCTTCCAAACCCATCGTGTGGGGTATTAAGGGGTGATTTCAAAAATATATAACACTTATATGTTTAAATGTACCTAATAAAAAACTAAAAACATGTAAATAAAAAAGTTAATTAAAAAAAACAAAAAGCCCAACTGCTTAAAAAGCGATCTAAAAAGACGTAAACAAGAAGAAAATCATGCTGTGCAGTCGGAGAATACAATGTTCGCGAGCTGGCTGACCTAAACCAGATGTATCCTCCGACTGCACAGCATGATTTTCTTCTTGTTTACGTCTTTTTAGTTCGCTTTTTAAGCAGTCGGGTTTTTTGTTTTTTTTTTAATTATTTACTTCAGGATGTCTCCTGGTTAGTTGTGGAACATCTATCTGAGCTCCCAGACGGTCTTAGAGTAAATAAAAATGACCATACAAACTTTCATCCCTATTTCACGCCTTTATAGAATAAATGTCGATAAATCATTTCTTAAAAGACACATACAGTATAAAATCAATAGCCTTTTAAAATGTAAAACTTCTACCATTAGAGGACTATTGGTATAGGCTCGGATATCGGTACTTGCCCGTGGTCCCCCGGTAATATCAGTCGGTACAATTGCCTTTAATATAATATAGATTGGTTCGTAGACAGTCTTCTACAGACTATGCAGCATAACATCGTAAAATATCATCATTATCGTCGTTGACAATCGTCGACTAAAGTGTCCATGTAAAACTTTTCATTCAAAGAAAGCGCTTTTATAAAATCAGTCTGGCAATAATAGAAATAACTTGCAATGTGGTTAGAAAAACGATTACTTTTCTTATTCAGAAACTATAGAGTAAGTTCGAAAATAAAACCTATTATTGTACAACTAGTCTGATGTTATTCATAGTCTAGACTCGGGGTACAGCTCAGACCGCTTTGACCTTTGGGATTAATATTACATTTAGGGCTTCGCTTTTTCCTCGCTTCTAGAAACTATTTCGTGTTTAGTAGAAACCTGAGCAATAGCAGAAAATTGCTGGTAATATTTTTATAGTTTCCGAAATAGGTTAAAATTTTCTTGAGAACGCGGTAAATTTTGTAAGATTTTCCAAGTGATAAAGCGCGAATTTAAAGACACAAACCTACTTATAGTACGCGGCACGTAAGTTGAACAAAAATGTACTGTAGTGTAATGTAATTTAAATCAACTTTGTAAATGGCAACGGTTAGGTCATTTATTAGATATTCATTTCAGTTTAAATCGTTTAATATCAATAAAACGTTACCACGTTTTTGTTGAACTTACGTGCCGCACACTATAATACGCAAATACCCAAAGTTACTTATTAGTAAGCCAAACTCAAGCACTTCATCACTCGACCTGTCAAAATAAAAAGAAAGAGAAAATAAGGATACCTACCACGTAACAAACAAGGTTAGCATTAACAGACTATAATACTGTGATAATACTTCAACAACAAAATAGCCAGGCTTTGTAAGCGTTAATTTTATTTATTTGTGCTAAGAAGAACTTGCTCCTTCAGTAGCCTAAACCTTCATTTAGAGCTAGTAACAATGTCCTATTCAGCTTATGAGCCGTCTTTTATGCAGGTAGAGACCAATGAAATTCTCTCGGTTGCCGACAGCCTTATCTCCATCCTTAGTCTCCTCCCCTTCCCAAAAACCCGATTGTCTTATTATCACAAAGAAAATCATTAATCATTCTTCAACCAATTTTCTTTACTCTCATTGATGTTAATTTATATTTTCAGTGGATCAGTTTGTTTATCTCATTCATCTTCGCGATTCCCTTAAGTAAACAACTAACTTGCAAAGAAATGGTTAAACAAAGTAGACGTGATTAAATTATGTAAGTATTCGCTTTTAATCCTATATTGTGTATTGTTATGCTTTCATGTTTTATTATATTCCCACTCTGTGACATGGGTCGGCCACGGCGGTCACACTTTTTGCTACTCTGTGGGCGCCATAAGGAAATGTTATGACTTGGCAGTTTGTATTCGTTATTATCGGAGTTCATTCCTGAAATTATTTCGATTCATGGTACGTCGTATATTCCGTGGACTGGTTTTAATCAATACATATAATAAATCTGTAGAAAAGTCGTTTTTTTACATCGAAACTATTACCAAAAAAAATAGCCAGGATGTTAAAAGAATAACCAATAGAACCCATAAAATTTCCAGCATTTTTGGAATTTTTGTCTGTTTATTTGTGCACGCATCACGTAAAATTTACGATACCAATGTAGATAACTTTTATACATAAAAGTTGTGCTTAACTTGAAGTATTACTTAATTTTTGTTGCATAGCAATCTGTTCACTCTATCAAAAGTTATATGAATTTAAAGTGTTCAAGAAGTTAAATTATCACAACACACGCAATTCAGATACTCGGATAGTTGAACTCCATACTCGATAAATGGCGTTGTGCATTTTCTGAATGGCGGTGTTAAGTTTATCCGCGAAAGAATGAACCTAGAAAAAATAATAGTAGGTAGGTAGGGTAGGCAGGAAAGTAAGTAGGGTAGTTAGGAAGGTAAGTAGGGTAGGTAAGTAGGAAGGTAAGTAGGGTAGGTAGGTAGAAAGGTAAGTAGGGTAGGATAGGCAGTTGATGTGAGTGAAGCGGGCACAGCTAGTTGTCTTAATAAGTGTAGGTACTAGTGGCCTCACCACGTGATATCTCATGAATATAACTGACATCGACAATCGAATACTTACCCTTAAAATATGTACACAAAAACTACGTAACTCTTTTGAAATACGTTTAAACTTTGAAGTTCCCAAAATTAAATAAATTTCTCCAAACTTTCCGAATAAATAACTGTAGTACACGGTTGAAAGCCGACCATGTGAACAACCTGCAGGCTATGATTGTACCAGGGAAATAGAATTGTCGAGGTGGTTACTAGGTCACCGCTCAACTTATTTCCTCCCGCGGTGCTGAGATGCACGGAAGGCAAGCGCCGCTGTATATCTACTTTGTATTATATGTATGAACCAGCAAAAATGTTTGAATAATATTCACGAAAGTAAGTTTTTAAGTAGAAATGTAAATTTTATAAAGTAAAGCAGAAATGAGGCGGAAGATTATACAGAAACGTAGAATTCGTTTGATATCTCGATTAGCTTTTAGTGTTTACATTTTTTATCCTATTATTATACTACTATTAACTATACTACTATTTTTTATTTTTGAACCTAGAATTTTATATACTGATTCCAACTTCCAAGAATTAGGTTCCCTAAGGCAACGTCTGCATGAATCTTTTCAGAAGAAACTCTCATTAAATTGTACCTACGTAACTTTGTGTTTGACTTTTCTAATTTTCTTCGCTTATGTGAGTATTTCAAATTAGTCGAAATGTCAATGAATGTTTATCAACTTGTTTTGATGTAATTACGTGTCTAAAGTTAATAACATTTCGTAGAGACGGGGATTTTGAGTTTTTGATTTCGTCGAGCAATATAATTTGTTATGGGAATTTCCTTACGATTTCGTTTTAAAAGTCGCAAAGTTAGCAGTTACAGTTAATTGTCATTATTTTGACGACGGATTATGAGCGGCTCGTTACTTTGCGATCCAACATTCCATTTCTCTGGAATTCTTCTTTTTTACAGGATTTAAACGATATTCTTTTCTAAAGAATTTTATGACTGAGAAATTTAATTAAGATTTAGAACTAATGGTTCAAATTTAGGAAAAATCTTTAATGTGATACTCTTTTCTATGTAGATTTATAATCTATTTAATGACATCATAAGAGTATCTACAAAGTCTGTATCACGTACAATAAATAAGTTATTAAAGATACACAACGATAGGTTTCAAAATAAGGATAGGTACCTATGCATAAATTCCGTACACGATAACAATATACAAAAGATTCACAAATCGTGGGCAAAATCGCGATCAAAATATTTGTCGGTACATTCGGAAACTGCTTTCTCTGCCCTAAGGTCTAGCGACATATGGTGACATATTGATAGGTATAAATGGGTGGGTATACCTACAGGTGTAATATGTCGACATTCCGAAATCTGGTCACGCACGTCCCTCAATAGCATCGACAGCAGAAAATTGTGCGTATATATAGAGCAGGAGCGAGTAATTTTTTTTCGCCATGGACCAGAAAAAACGATGGAATTTCTTCGGAGGGGAGCGGAACATAAATAATGCATTTAGCTTTTATTTTGTTATAAACCATAGCGAAACAAACCATACGTCGTCAGTTACACGTCACGTTTTCCACTAATTTGTGCCAATGAGAACGTCTAAACCATCCGGGGGCCAAACAATCAAACTGTCAAACGACATGAGCAGGCCGGACTGAAACTTTTCGCGAGCCGAATTTGCCCATCCCTGATCTAGACTATTCATGAATAACGGGCGATGGCTACAATCGGCTACCTGTTATTTTGTACGGACATTTTGTTACATCATACTCACATTATACAGGCCTGGGTTATTTGCAGGGTCTCCACTAAAAACAGGCATTTTCATGTTACGTAAATCTTTTATGTTTGAATAAATAGGCTTTCTAGTGTCTAGGTTTTCATATGAATAATTTGAATAATTTTCAGCAGGTTCAAAGTCCTGCAAATCTCAGTACTTAGGTGTCATTCGCATATAAATTCTAGAATTAATTTTCGTGGTCTGAATACAGTAATATTGTAAATTCGAACCTTCACGCGTGGCTGTAGGCTTAATCATATTTCAAACGTACGTTACAAAGGTGTAGATTATAGAATTTTGATTATCCAGCATCTTTTGATCTCAGGGCGATGGTATTTACGTGAGGTTCATAAGGAATGCTACTTAAGAACCATATCACAATCAGATCATTGAATTATAAGACTTTATGAAGAGGGTTGACGAATGAAAAGGAAAAGGTAAAAATTCGACAAGCTAACGAAAACAAAAGTTTTCTTCTAAAATGTGTTTTGATATCCCAAGAGAGTGTAACGCCTGCCGGGATAAAATCAGCAATCCAGGTCATGGTCTACCAATGTTTCATCCAGCAGGTCTGAATGAAACACCGATAGCCGTAGAGGCTTGATCGATTTAAAAAACGTCCAAATATCTAATCATGCGAAAACACGAACATACAGACTTTCACATCTGTAAAGTTTGCAGGATAATTTCTAAGTAGCAAACGGAACCTTTGTCAGATGTCCAACCGAAAATATCACGATAACCACAAGACCAAGAAGCAGAAATCTCGTCCGCAGGTAGTCAAAGGGTAAACCTCAAAGAGGAGGACAGTATCTCTGGGACCGAAGGTTGAGTGAGGTACTCCATTGATTTAGATAAATGACAGCCTTTTAGATATGTAGCTACAAGGACAGGTGCCTGTATGTGGCTATAGAATATATTATTATAATTTCTATAGCCACATTTGACTGCGGCTTCGTTCACGTAGGAATTGGATCAAGAAAATTTATTTATGCACATAAACGTACAGAGCCTAACTTAATGCCTTAGGCATTTTCTACCAGTCAACCTTTGGGTGATGGAGAAACAAATAGTGGTAGGTGCAATTGAGATAGTAAAATGGATTTTAAAGGAAGGCCTAAATATAAGCTATAAATAAATACAATTTAGAACGTTCTTCTGGGAAATAAGTATTCTACGTCCTAATCCAGGCAATGGTCTACCTGTTTGCTAAGTTTTAAAGCCAATTCGTTCAGTCGTTGAGGTGTGATTGATATGCAAACAATCAAAATCACAAACATCCAAACACACAGACCGGGAGATTTATGTTTGGACACACCGATGCGAATAAAAATACCATAGATTAAGTACCTACATGATTTGGACCCCCTAGTGTTGAAATTTTCAGTCGGAATTTCCTATTTTTTTAAAAATACCTTAATTTTATTTACTTTTATCTGTTCAAAATCGTTATTCTTATCTAGCTCATTCGCTTTTTAATTATTTGTTTGCCAGCAAAGAGTAAGAGTGCGGGTGGCGCGGTGAGTGTAGGTACTAGCCGGCGGCTTTGACCTCTATCGTGAACATTAGGAAATCAGCTGACAGGTAGCGCTTTTGAATTGTTTTCTTAATTTATAGTTTATAGTGAAACACGGGGTCCAGAATCATGTACTGAACCCATGGTATTTTTTCGCTTCGGTGTCAGACACCCTGTATAATACTTTTGCGAATGTGCAACTACCTTCACATTAAGTTTGATTATATAGTTCTTTAACATAGCCATTTTCTTGTTTGTATTGGACCAGTCATGCGTATATTACACTGCGTGGAAATGCTCTTTTGTGGTTTCGTGTCATGGCCAAAGCGTTCATTGCCCTTTCCCGAATAAATATATTTCCGTAGGAACCTGAGCAAATAAACTGTATTTCGTTTTCATTAGTAAAAAAATGTTGAGGACCACAATAGATGAGGATTTCGGACGGTTAAGTGCTTTTTTCTGTTATTTTTATTTCAATAAATGTAGATGGGTCAAAGTCCGTTATTGTCCTGTTCAACTGATTCAACAACTATTGTTTGAATCTTCCCTAAGGTTCTATTGATTATACCTACCTAGTCGTACTTTATATCTTATTTGAATGTCTAGCTAACCTTTGAAAGGTATTTATTAATTTAACAGGCCTGTTACAAAGTAACTTTAATGAGGCGTTTTAATTAATCCAGAACTTTGAAACAGTACCTATGTATCTTGTTTCTAGATAGGTATACAGTGGTATGTATGAAGGTAGGTATATTGGATTTAGAGCTTACATTAGCAACCGTAAACGCGGTAAGTCAAACAATCAGATCAAATATATATACCTCAACATTCAATGTCAAGATTAGAACTAAGTCTACTTTCGTAAGGAAGTTAGTGTTCATTTCACACCAAGTTCAACCTTATTTGGTTTTAAGTACTTTATACCGTCCCGTGTTCCCAGCGGATTTTTTTTACTGTCTTCCAAGTTCAACGTTCTCACGTACGCCCCTATCCAAAATATACGCTACGCACGCCACTTCAGAGCTTACAAGACGCATTATATAAGGTATCTTATTATTCCCTTATGTATTTGCCTACCTTTACATAATGCTAATACTTTGAAAGGAGAAATTGTACAGGCAGAGTATTTCTACACATAAATACCTGAAATTACAGTAGCGTAAAATGATTATACTGTGTCAGGCTTACTGTGAATTTTATGCGCCATTAACTGTCGTTTGCGGCCACGTCAGCTTTATATAAAGTGACAACCCTTTCCGAGGACAGCCTTCTAAATGTCAGGCAACATTAGCCTTTATGTAATGGTTGATAGGGGTGAATTTTCTTTCAGAGTGTCGCTTTAAATATATGAGTTGCTTCCTTCCAATACAGCTTTGGAAGGTGAGGCACCTCTACGAGTAATGAGGCTGAAAGTAAGCACTTCTGTGGATGATATGGTCAACACTTACCTAGTCCACACAAAAGCGAGAAAATGAAATACTTTTAGCGAGTTAATTAGAATCTTTGTTGTTTTTCTTATATTGCCTTCGAATTTTCTTGATAGCCAGACCTTTATTAGAAACATAACTATTAGATGGACCAATACATTTTATATATAGGTAGGTACGTAAATAGCTTTTTCTTAGCTCTGTGAATGAATTTTCGTAGTTAAATAAGTACTGCCTGGCGCAAATAAATTCTATTTATTTTTCTTTCTCTTTTATTTCTATTACCAGAGGTTTTTTACATACTATTAACAAACAAACAATTTGCCTCTTTGTATATAATATTAGTTCAGACTAACCTCCACCCGCTTCGAATTAGTACTTTGCCAACGTCTTTCTAAATTATTGCCGATGTGTTATCCTTTATTTTTAAACGACTAGCTTATGCCAGCGGCTTCACCATCCCAAGGGAACATTATGCCAGGATAAAAAGTAGCCTATGTACTATTCCAGACTATAATCTATATCTGTGCCAAATTTCATCCAGATCCTTCCAGCCGTTCGTAATGATTGAGTAACAAAAACACATTGCGAGCATATCTACAATAAAAACCGGCCAAGTGCGAGTCGGACTCGCGCATGTAGGGTTCCGTACCATTATCGCAAAAACGGCAAAAAATCACGTTTGTTGTATGGGAGCCCCACTTAAATATTTATTTTATTCAGTTTTTAGTATTTGTTGTTATAGCGGCAAAAGA
Source organism: Orthosia cruda (assembly GCA_964057195.1). Taxonomy (NCBI): domain Eukaryota; kingdom Metazoa; phylum Arthropoda; class Insecta; order Lepidoptera; family Noctuidae; genus Orthosia; species Orthosia cruda. The sequence goes on along the minus strand of OZ059832.1, from coordinate 12,802,714 downwards.
AATACATAATCTGTGAAAATTTCAACTGTCTAGCTATCACGGTTCATGAGATACAGCCTGGTGACAGACAGACAGATATACAGACAGACAGGCGGACCGCGGAGTCTCAGTAACAGGGTCCCGTTTTTACCCTTTGGGTACGGAACCCTAAAAATAATAAAACCCATACATCCATCCATCCAAACTTTGGCATTTATAATATAAGTAAGATTGCCGATGTGTGTAATATTCTTATATAGGTGTATATAGGTAAGCTACTGTAAAGTTACATGAAAATCTGTATATTTATTAACTAATCACAAAACAGCTCTTAAAAATACCCTGTCACAATAATTGTACCTACTACTATTACAGCCAAAACATCCACCCACACAAACTTTCAAATTTATAATATTACTAGCTATATATTAATAGCCTATGTTACTCGGGAATAATGTAGCTTTCCATAGGTGAAAGAATTTTTAAAATCGGTCCAGTAGTTTCGGAGCCTATTCGGTACAAACAAACAAACAAACAAAAAAATCTTTCCTCTTTATAATATTGGTATAGACTATCACAACATTTTTAAAGCGAAACCTAAATCTTACCAGTTAAACCATACTTCCCGCAAGACGGGCAAAATTTGGCTTTTTTTGATTCAAATATGTATCTTCAGGTTGCAACATCATTAATACATGATTATAAAAAATTAAAAAAATGTAGTCGTTAGTTTGAATATCAATGTAATGTATCAAATATATTAATGGTATGTACATATACATAACTAAATTACAGTATTATTTCTTACTTACGATTTTTTGCATGTACCTAATCATGTCAATATTTATGTAGGTTCACTGCATACTCCGTTATAATACGTCCTTGTGGCGTAATCATTGCCGATTAACTGAAGCAGTCACAATTATCATCGCGTCTAAGAGGGATGCATCCGCAATGCAATGCATCTAACTGATAGTATGGTAGCCAGACCTCACGTTAGGTGCCGCGGATTATATCTAGGTACACTTATTTCCTATCACTGATTCATTTATTATGTAGTTAGAAATTAATTACCTACCTACAGAAGTAATTATTAGGTACTACATTCTTTACAGAATACCTATTTTTATTTTGCTACACTGCTGACCCCTAATGTAACAGCTTAAAATAAAATAAAACGAAATAAACTGCAAATTATTTTAATACAATTGTTACACGTAAATGTTTAACATTGATAAGTTAGCTTAGATAATAGTAGAAAGCTTAGAAAGTATTTTTAATAATTTATCCTTTGTAAAAGAAGGACTTTTGTACAAAACATTTCATCCCCCATGATCCGCTCCCCAAGGACGGAATTCCCAAAAAACCTTAAGTTGCGTTAGATTTTAATCTTCACCCCAAATCCAAAATTCGAAGATCCTAACTTAAAACTGACCGACTTTCATACAAACTTTCATCCCCTATTTTAACCCTATTAGGGATGGAATTCACAAAAATCCTTTCTTAGTGGATGCCTGGACAGTATAAAGTAACTGTGTTCAAAATTTCAAGTCTCTAGACGATTTTATTATTCCCATGACTTCATCCCCCTTTTCATCCTCATGGGGGTGGAATCTTCAAAATCGCTGAGACACATGTAAATTATTTTTTAATCTTCAACCTAAACCCGAAATATGAAGATCCTGGCTTTAAAACTGACGGATTTTCATACAAACTTTCATCCCCTATTTAACCAGCCTAGGGGTGGAATTCACAAAAATCCTTTCTTAATGGATGCCTGCACAGTATAAAGTATCTATGTGCAAAATTTCAAGTCTCTAGACGATTTCATTATTCCCATGACTTCATCCCCCTTTTCACCCTCATGGGGGTGGATTTTCAAAATCACTGAGACAGGTGTAAATTATTTTTTAATTTACAGCCTAAACCCAAAATATGAAGATTCTGGCTTTAAAACTGACGGATTTTCATACAAACTTTCATCCCCTATTTCACGCCCTTCGGGGTGGAATTTCCAAAAATCCTTTCTTAGTGCTCACCTACACTACCAAAGGAACCTACGTGCTAAGTTTCATGATTGAAGCTTCAGCCGTTTGGGCTGTGCGTTGATGGTCAGTGAATGAGTCAGTCAGTCAGTCAGTCACTTTCTTCTTTTATATGTTTAGATAGATAGTAGGATAGTAGAAAGAATGACTTGGCTGAATTCTGGTCAAAACGTATTAAATTTTGGAATTAATAGATACGACGAAGAAAAATGAATTAATATTTTATTATTCCTTATAGCTACGTAACTACATACATACCTACATACATAAACTCATGCCTTTTTCCCCATGGAGGTAGGCTTACAGATCAAATAATAAAGCTCAACTGACAAGCTAAGGGGTAGTTTCGTTATACGTGTGCGCGTATAATTGTGTATTTATACGGCAAGGCTTACTTTGAACCGGCTTCACTTTGTTGTTTGCAACGTTCCATCTTGACTTTTTATTTGATCTGAGATACTAGCATACAGATACCTCATCCCATACAAAGAAACAGTGCCGACGTAGCTAGGCGTTTTTCATCTGATTATACCGATTATTTTTTGTAAATCGATCGCGTTCATTCCGTTACATTATATCCGTGGACAGAATCGAACGTGATTGATGTCCAAAATATAATCAGTACAGTACGTCGGCACGGTTTCTTTGTATGGGATGAGACACCACTGACTAAGATCATAACCGTTTTGTAATTGATAACTTTTTAATCTAGCATGAAGTTGGCGAGCGTTAAGGCAGAGTTTGACTAGTGTAGAACCAAAAATACCACAATAGCCAAAAAAACAAATAAATTCTGAATATATTTTTGAAAAGGAGTTAAAGCTACTTCATAAGCAGTTCCAATATTTTTTTCATCGGTGTTCTTAGTTATTACATTACCTACTTTACATATTATTACAACTATAGTACTTTTTACATTTTCCTTTATTCATAAGTTAAAATAAAAGTAGACAAAGAATAGTACACCATAGGATAGCTAATTAGACATTTAAAGCCCTACGCACATTGGGACGGAATGGCAGAGGATATTACCACCGGTAAGCGCACACTAGCCGCTTAGATACTGTAGCATTTTAGCGGCCTACCCGCGATGAAGTGCCGTGGCATGGCGCGACAATTTAGCTAATAATTTAAGATATTATAATAATATAAGACAGCATATGTGGTGTACGTGTACTCCCGCTTGCACTGCCTCACCCCACGTGTCACGGCTTCCTTCGCCGTGCGGTTGCATTCCGCAGTGCGCTGCGGCATCCCGCTGCGGTATCCCTTAGCACGCTCTACAATGCTGTGTCATAAAATCCCTTTCGATGCCATGGAATCAATTTAAAACAACAAAAATAAACAAAACGGGCTTCGCCCGCATGAAAGTCGAAAATTATCTCGATAGAACATATTCCCGGGATAAAAACTATCCTATGTGCTATTCCTGACTATAATCTATCTCTGTGCTAAATTTCATCCAGACCCGTCCAGCTTTTTGAGCGTGAACGCACACACATACACACACTCACAAACTTTCGCCTTTATAAAATTAGTGTGATTCCTACAAGATAAGTTTGAATGTTCTTTGGTAAAAAAAATTACCATCTGCCATTTCGTCCCGGTGTGCATAGGCCCTAAGGTATTTTACTTAATAACATTTTGATCAAACTTCATACTAAAAATAATATCAGAATTATAATCTTAATACCTGCCTCACAGTTCTGAGAACGGAGTGTGATATGACTCTTTGTTTCTGCTCGCTTGTAGCAAATACTCGGAACTCTCGAATTAGAAACCCATTCTATAATATTATAAACGCGAAGGTAACTCTGTGTACCTGCTACGTCACGTTTCAGCGGTTGAACGGGTAGACCATGTCCTGCTTTGGAATGGAATACTTTTTGTCCCGGGATTAAGAATAGATTCTGATGATTTCCGATATTCATGCGGGCGAAGCCGCTGGCAGAAGTTAGTTAGAAATAAAAGACGAAGATTTCGTGACGTCACCATCGTTTTGAGGCGCTTGGGTACTAAAGCTCGCGTTTGTTTTGCTATTGTTATCTGTCAGCATATTCTACCGACCATTGAATGAGACAGTCGTGGTACGAGTCTAAATTCTTCTAGCAGGAGCGATTGCTTTAAAATATGACCTTTCATCGAAACGACGACGCATATTTTAAAAATTCTGTCTAAATATTGCAGGATGACTATTAGTCATCAACGGTCGGATAATCTCCTTGGAGATGTTATTCTCACGATGGACAGCGGTCGTTTAATTGCAGGGTCTCTCTGAAAGGAGATACTGAAACCGTGACTTTAGGTTAGGTTAGTAATACAATTGGTTTATTTTACGCAATAATAATAGGTGCATTATTTGGGTTTCTATTTACTAATTACTAGCTTCTGTCCGCGGCTTCGCTCGCATAAAATGTGTTTTATGAACCAAAGGGAATACAAACTATCCTATGTCCTTCCCAGGATCTCAACCTATCTCCATGCCAAATTTCATCTAAATCGGTTCGGTAGATCCAGAGATTACCCCCTACAACCACACAAACTTAACCTATTTATAATATTAGTATAGATTGATTAAGTGCTTTATTACTTACAGTCCTTTTTTGATTGCACCTAAAAATGTATATTTTGCTCTGTTAAAAAGCGATAAATGTTGAACATTTGTTGCACCACGACGTCACAGCGCTAACAAAGAAAATTTGGTTCAAATAAATGTCACTAGATGGCGCGATATGTATCGCTTTATTATTGAAGTGTGTGTAAAGTTAACATTTTCTAGAATTGGTCATAAAAATTGTATGTTCTTGTTTATCAACTCTCCTAAGCACAAAATTATGGAATATTGGGCTCTTATTTAACATTCCAAAGATTATTTGAAAGGATCATTTAAAATTGCTTCCAATAGATGGCGCGGTTTTAAAAATCTGAGGCATGCCACCCGATTTTTAAATTTAAAAATAACATTAAAAATAGAAAGATATCACTGCTTTGTCTAATTTAAAGTTAAATTTTAATTTTGGAAATATAGTCTATTTTCTTTTGCTAGTGTAAAAGTTGAGCTCAATTTAAATAGTATATATTTAATATTTTAAGTTTATATCCCTTAAAATAATACTTTTAAGAAAGAATTAACAAAATATTTTATAAAAGATAAAATATAAATTTAATTTCAAATATTTTATGAAACAAGTTTTTCGCAAGCGTAGTCGAATAGGCGAAGGTTAAGCGTGGATAAAATAGGGTTAGTAATCTAGGGTTAAATGCCTCTAGAGCCAAAGTCATGAATCTCGATTTAAAAATAGATGTGTAGGTGTGAATCGAGATTATTATGAAATATTTCTGTAATAAATCCGGGATTATGTCTCAGGATTGTTCTAAATGGCCCAAGTCCATCTCTGTATACTTTTAGTGTAAGCTTTTAAATAAACAAGTTGCGTCTAATGTAATATAATTATCCCCCGAGCCAGACATACAAATGTCAACGAACTTGTAATAATGTTTGTACATAATATTTCGTGAAATTTTACACAGCTTGGCACGCGTACCTAGTAGTACCTACTTATTATCATAATATTATAATATATTTTATCAACACTCACAACGTAATGTTCCAAATATGAATTCAAAAAATATTGTATAAACACGTATTTTATATTCGTGGTTAGGTAAAATAAAAATAAAACATTACTGTGCAACATTTCCTTCGATTTTGAAACAACTGCATCATAAAATAACTTTTTAATTTTTATAGCACACTTTTACTTTTTTACTTATTGGCTCATTGACTTAATGTAGAAAAGTAGTGTCATTGTCTATGAATGCGCGTGCTGCGCAGTCGTGCGCAGCGATAATCTAAATTGCCCGCCATACCACATATTTTTTCCGTTTCCACTTTTGTTTTATTTCAACTTTATGAGTGAAGATAAAATAGTGTATGCAACGGCATATAATTAGGTATTAAAACACTCGCGTGTTATATATAAACCCACGCTCGTGTTTTAATAACCCCTATTATATGACCATTGCATAAAGTAAACTACTAATTTCGAGCGTACCTTAAAATAGTACCACATAACAATTCTAACTAATACGCAATATTATCCCGACGATGTAAAGAAGAAGGATCTTGATGCGAGTTTAGACAATCCAGTCTGGTTTTATGTCAGATGAACCTTTCCGATTTGTCGCCAAGCCGACGTAATTTCAAAATTATTGGAGCACTATGAAGGACTATAAAGAAGTTGGAATAATCAATGCAGTTACGCCAGTAACCCCGATTCCCGAAAATCCATAAAAGACAAACCAATCTTCGGCATTACCGAGATGAAGGTTAGTAATTGCCACCATAAAGTGTGGTGTCCCCTCAACTGCTAGCGGCCGGTATTAAATTTTAGTGCTTGCCCAAGTTTTGGCCTTAAATCCTTATCGGTTCCTTTGTCCTTTACATTTATTTTTCAACTCGATTCCGAGTGCTTCTAGCTATTAAAGAGATTAACGGTGGTGACTTTAAAATATTGCTGAATATTGTACGTCGATATTGAAAATCGCAAAGACCATTTCAATTATGGCTATTACCTTATGCATAAAATATTAGAAATTATTTCTACCTGTTTAGCGCTATATTAAACCGTTTAAATACAATGTAATCTGGCTCAAATACCTTTTTGCGACTGTCAACTCAATAATGGAGCTGTCATAAATAATTAAACAGCGATTCCAGCGTTTTATTTCTAATTATATATGTTCTAATGAAATTCGAATCTTAATAAAAAACAACACTCTGTATGAAAACGACTTCTTAGAATCGCATGAAAATTGTATTTTCACATTTACAATCGCAAAGAAAAATGAGATTGAAAAATTTTCATGACACATTTTTTTCTCGGCAAATCGTTATTTCTTATGACGTATTTATAATAGATACTTATGCATAAGTATAAAGGTGGGGAGGTAAAACATTCGAGGGGAATTAAAAAAACAATTTTTAAAACGAGAGGGAGAAATAAACATGCGTCTATTAAATCCATTAAGGCGCTATATACGCGCCAATGTTAACGCAGTACTGGCCGTGCGCCCGCTCGATGCCAAAATATCAATATTGAACCTCCTTTTGAACAGTTTTGTTTGCAAAATATTATTTGATTTACATATGCTATGTTAGATATGTAGAAATTCCAGCCATCAATTTATTGTGCAAAAATATTTTTAAACATGCAGGTCGTTTTTGGAGAAGTTTCCAAAAGTTGCGAAAAAATATCGTGTTGTTAATTATTTTTTCAAAGCAAAACTATTAATTACACGAAAAAACCATGTGTTCAAAATGATGTACATGAATCAATAATAAATATATTTTTTTTCATACCTTTTAACCTAGCCGTTACTAAGGAGTATGCTTTAGAAAGTTACCGTTTTACGGCACTAAAGCGTATGTAGGTCCTTAACAGACATCCTCAAAAAAAAGTTCCCCTGAGTGAAAATGTGTATAACAGTGCTTTCGAAAGCTCGGTCGTGGGAATTATGAAAAGTGTCACAAGTAGTGGATACATGCGCCCCGTACTTGTACCGAGTACGAAGTAACAAGGCGCCGCCGCCGTGTCGTTGTCGCGCCGGTCACGTGCCGCGGCCGGCACGGCATCGCGTTGTAGAATGTAAGCAACTAATGAAACTAGGTTTATATATGAAAACTTGTGCAACTATTATAAAAAACATTCAAAACTAAAGAATCAAATATCTACTGCTAAATCTCTTTTAAATACTTGATAGGAAATGCGTTCGCAGACGTCCGACTGAATATCCTATGTAAAAAGTCGCAATTTAATGTGACATAACATAGCCAGCGGACATACAAGACGCTTGCAATGACACCTCATTTGTCAAATTATGTTAAGTATTTTAGAAGTTATTAGGGAACAAATGAACATACATACATACCGGTCAAAAACACATAACCATCCCTTTTGCTCAGCCGTTGTCGGAACTTTTTACTTAGGAAATTCAGTCGTAGCTCTCTGCCCACATTTCCTCTTAAGTGTAAAATAAAGTCTAAAGTGACTTTATTTTATAATGAAATTCTACGGTTCTGTCTGTGTGATCGCGTTGATCTTTAAAACTACGTAAGCAATGATGTGGTTTCCATTCATTTAGAGAATGTATTCAATAAGTTTTATCAAGTGTGGACCTTATTAGTAATAAACTTTCATTTAATAAAGAAATCTTGGTATTCTGTGAAGTCGTAAAAACCGTGCGAAACAGGGCAGGTCGCTAGTAAACTGTATAGCAATCTCACAGATGTCATGAAAAACAAGAAGATGAGAAAATTCGCGACACAGAAAAGGTCACTTTTCACGACTCGTTCAAAAATATTTCATAAACAAAAATACAGTTGCGACCAAATTAACTGGCCACGGTGACAGATCGCTGCGACTGCAATCACAATAAAATTGTGAGTACAACGAAAATTTTAAGAAAGCAAGAGCCGCGTACTTCACCCAATTTACATGAAATTTCCGTCATGGAGAATATTTCTTTCTTTTCTCCTCGCCTTCAAATGGTAATGAGGGTCGGTTGGAAAATTTCAGAAGCAGATTAGATTTCCCCGCTTCTATATTGTCTGTTCAAATGAACGGCATTGAAAGTTGTTCACTTCGTCGGTTCGTCCGATACGTTTTGTTGGCATTTTGATTGTGTACTCAAAAATCATCGAACCCGTAAACTTTATTAAACGGTCCCGCAAAATGTGTTTCGTATGTAGGCTAATTATGCATTAAAATTAGTGGTATACAAATAAGTGAACGAAATTAACTGTAATTAGTGTTATGTTGAAGTTATAGCACGGTAAAGATATATATATCATCACTGTATATCTAACAGTGTTGTGACTCGGCCCTGTCCTTGAAATAAGTGCCTACAAGCGCGCGTCACTTAAACACGCATGCCCGCCCACCTCTACCTACTGAGTTATTTTCTAGTTTTGTGATTGTAAATATCTTAGATACTTTTCTCTAATCTGAGGTAAATATTATATTTTGGTATTATACTTATTTTAAATCTTGCTTGGTAGGTAAATACCATTTATTAATCTCATAGGTAATCATTTCATAATGATATTTTGTCTAACTAATTAACATATGTAAGTAGCTAAGTACAAAGTAAGTAGATAGCCTAGCCTAGGAAACTAACTACTAGTTTTTTTTAACCCGAGCGTAGGTAGGTCACTCGTGTGTGACTTTATTACCCTATCCACTTTTTTATTTACTAAGCCAGGTATTTTAATCGGTGAAAAAGCAAAATAACAAGCTATTAAAAAAAGAAAATAACGTACTAGTAGGTTAGTTATTTTTTGTTATAGTCTTGCCTTTCGGCGGTTCCAAATAATTTAAATAATGTTATCTCTGGGTGCGTTATAGAAGAATTCAAGCAACCGAAAACATCACAATATAGTCTATAATTGCTCTCAGCCATATTAAGGAAGTAAGTACTTGTACGTATTTCAATCAAATATTAACAAATCGCACGCTTACTGCTTACAAAACCATCACACCGTTCGTGACTGTTTGTGACTGACTGTAGTGAATCGAGTGTTGGCTGAACTCGACGAAGATAGAATACTGTTAGATATCTTTACCGTGGTTATAGTGACAATATTATTGTTAGTATCATCCAGCCTAAATATTGTTGAAACAATAAGTACTGTGAACCTAGTTATTTGCGAAACGGATTTCGAAATTAGATGCATACAATTTTGGCAACAACAAAAATTGCAACACATCGTGTGTCTCAGAATATCGAATAAAGGAATTCACTATTCAATTTGATTTGTAGATAGCTACATATAATAGTAAAGGAAAACGAGACGTCAAACTGGCTACAGAGAAAAACTTTAAGACCACATCGAGGAACACTGCCTTGGCGCTTTAAGATCCGCTGCGGAACTCACCGGGAACCAGAAAGACAAGGATTAAGCATAAACCCGACCCCGGACGTGGTATTTATACACTGAAGTAGAATTTAGTCTATTAAGAAACCTGCACTTAACTCGAAAAGATTCTACAAGCATATTTTTTGAACTGCAAATATTAACAAGGCTACGAAGACGGCTATCTTGCATCTTTCATCTTTTTCGTCACTATATTTTGTCCGCAGACGTCTGTATTTTTAATACATTCGCTTCTGCAAGGTGAGATGCTGCAGAAGAAAGACTTATTTGAAAGAAACTTGCTCAAGCGTAATATAAAATCCGCACCTGACGCGCATAATATTAGCGAGAAGACACGGGCGCATATTTAAGTTTATTCCCGGAGACAGGAGTCAAGAACCTTCATTGCAAATAATGCAGATAATATTATAGTTTGTTCCAGTGCACAAACCACAGGTTTAGTGGTCGCGCTATCGTGAGCCTGAAAATTTTCCGCGTCATAAAACATGGCTGGCGTTCTACAGCCAACATAACAAAACAAACGATGCCAAGCTTTGTGTCATAGTTCACGATGAAGTTGGTGCACCTGCTTGTTTGGTTCACGTAGCGTTTGGATTACAAGGATGAATAATACGGTTTTTTTATGTCGGTAGTTTGTTGATTTTGAAGTAATCTTCTATTAAATTGCGGTTTTTGTGGGTTTACACATAACTTAAATGACTAAACAGAGTTTATGATTCAAATACAATTTACGTAGGTAGGTACTGTAATATAAAGGTTACCAACTGTAAGATAAGTATTTACGGAGCTGGACAACCAATATATATTTTAATATGCAAATTAATTCATCACACATACAGAAGCTCAGACTGAAAGAATAAATAATAGAATTTTCCAATTTTAGAACAGAATATAAAATTTTTCTGATTGCTACGGAATCTCTGTATAATTTTGTACTCCCAAAACAGTCCGAGGCATATACGCAGAGCAATCGAATACGCGCCATTTTTAGATTAGTTCGTTTGTATCCTGGCCTGACTAGGTTCGATAACTTTCGCCTCACGTTCGAAGCGGGAAAAAAATCGCTTGTCTTTGTACGATCGTCCGCAAACACCGTCGTCGTCCCCGCGATTGGCTCCGAACGTCGCCGTCTAAATTAAGTTACATCTACCTGCCTAAGTTTTGCGCTAGCTCTTGATAAGCTCGGGGACATGCCGGGTAATTTTAGTTGTGCAACTATGTGCTACTTGGGTTTCTTTAGTCGGAGTTCGCCGCATTGTTTAATGTGCTGAAGAAATGTTCTAAAGTCAAATAAAGACGTTTAAATGGTTCTGTGAGTAAGGTTTCTAGTTTAACTAGTTCTCTGAGGAATCAAATTACCGGGACTTATTTATCAACGTTACTTTTTGCGCGCACGTTAAAAATGACGCACTTATCTAAAATATGATAGCAAAATCTCGCTGATGGTCGAGATTTCCATAAAGTATAAGAAAAAGCCTCCCAAATTACCTGACGTTGAACCAGCTGAATTCAAAATCAGTCAAAACGCTCACAATTTCAACCTTACTACGCGAAATGTTCGTGATTCCAACGCGGAGAGCCGTAAAAAATGGTTTGACTAAGCTGAAAAACAGCGCTCGACTTGTGACCTTTGTTCCTTTGAAAAAAATGTTGTTTCATTCAAAAAATGAATGTTAGGGCCACGTCGAAATATTCGCCGCGGAATTTGTGTTTCTGTTACGTTTCGCTACATAATTTATAAGCGGATGGGCCGTCCACCGTCCACTCGTATTTCAATGGTAGCCAGCGAGCGATCTTTTCATGATCCCAATTTTTAGCTTTCAGAACACTATCGTATGCTAATAAGCTCCTCACTGAACAGCATGAAACATGAAAATGTAGTTCCTTTTTGCTGGGCGGTTAATTTAAAATTTCATGAAAGATAATTAGGCAGCACTTCTAGCTTCTCAGTGACCTATTTAAGTTATAAAGTGCTATAAAATTGTTAGCAGACGTGTTTCAGCGAGTCACTTCCGACCAATTTCTTTATATTGCTTGTCTACTTGGTGGAAGACTGTTACTTATAGTTTTATTTGTTCGGCGTCTTCCTGACAGTGATCGAAGACTTTAATGGCGTGACTGTGTAAGTGCGGAGTATGTGAATCCTTTGAGTTAAAATAGAAGTGGAGCATCTAGATATGAGATGACAGCAAGATATTACAGGAAGCCGAGTAATTTTGAGAAGCAAATATAAGAGGTTAAGATGTTTGTCGTGTAATAGCGCTTATTTTGTCACATTTGCCTCGCATAAACGTGACGGAGCGGGCACAATAACGCGTAGGCTATGCCGTAATGGCCGACGCCTCTGATTTATACGTATTTCTTTTATGTGCCAACCAAATGGCTTTCTTTATAGAATGTTTCTTTTCGGGCGCAGCCACAAGTCAGTGTCGCGGTTGGCCGTCTCTAAGTGAGTTACGGTGGCGGCAATGCTTTTAGATTAAATTAAGTTTAACCTTAGTAGTGCTCTCGATGTAATCATGTTCTGTTCAGTATATTAGATAGGCGTTAGGATGGCTGAAACGGGCAAGTTACAGGCACTGTATCGTGTTATCTGATCATTGTATTAGTACCTGAGCGACCGAGCTCGGCTCTGGTGAAAATAGAGGAACACAACGTTTTCTAAAAATGAAACCTAGCTAGATCGATTTATCGCCCCCGAAACCCCCTGCATACAAAATGTCATAAATATCGTTTCCGAGATTCAGATTATATATATATATAGTAGAATTGCTCGTTTAAAGGTATTGGTGCAGACAAAATGTAGCCCCAAATGAAAAACTACCCGAATTTAAAATACAACATTAACATGCATACTTTAACGAACTCATCAGAGTACACTATAAAACAAACGAGATACCGCACATTCTAATAAATAAAAATGATTTTCAGCGTCAATTCTGACTAACAACAGGCTCTATTATGTAAGGAATTTAATAGAATAATAGATATGCTTCATATTCTTTCGACACGATGGCATCAGTGGCACTATATCAGGGGATGAATAGCAAACTCACGCGGAGATAACAGGGGAGGAACAAAAGGGTTCCATAAATCGTTATTAACTACAGTCTCATAGTCCCTTGTTCAGGAGTGAGCCGATAGTATGCGTCACAACACACAAGCTAGAAAATTAAATAAGTTGCGAACTTTTACAACTCACTTGCATGCCATGTATCGGCTGCATAGTATGGGAGGACTTGTGCTCTTGTTATTCTGTTTGCAATGCTGTGTTTATAGTTTAGCTAACTAATAGAGATGTGCCGACTATGACTTTGGCCGACTAGCCGATTAGTCGCCGAAAGAGGCCGACTAGTCGCTATGCCGATCTCGGTTTCGGGGGTATTCGGCAATTTCCATGACGCTTCGTTTACAACTGATTCGCGCGCAAGTCGCAACCGCTGCCCGCCTGCGAGCGCATCGGAACATGTTTTGTTTACTTCGCAGTTTCTTTTTCAGTCTTTGCAGTTTTTTTTTGAGTGAAAAAGTAAAGACTAAAATACTGTTATTGTTCAATAAAGTGAGAGAGCTCAATTAAAATTTAATCATGTCAAAAGGAAAGTCTCGTGTATAGTTTTTGTTTGACCAGTTAGACAATTATCCCCGTAAAGTCAAGTCTAATCAGTGCCACAACCTTTTTATTTAATGTAATCCCTCCTATGTATATTTTATTGAGAAATATATACAAAGTAAGTAGGCGAAGGTGGCTGGATAGTCGGCTTTACCGACTAGTTGCCGACTATTCGGAGCATTATTAATCTAAAGTTACTTTATAAAGAGCTAAAATTCGTTTAAGCGGTAATCTCTAGAAGAAATGATCCGGTTATGTATTCTTTAATTAATGAATGCTACACTATTGCTGAGTATCGAAGGCTATATTTTTCCGGAAAAATACACGACTCGGCTACGGGAGAGAAGCCCAAGTAAAAAAGTAGTAGTTTTTTTTTTCTTTTGTCCATATGGCACTATTTTTTAATACTTTAGTTCGAAGGTCGACATAACAGTAGATATCTTAGAATTAATATTTGTTTCGGGATATTTACCATGTATATTTTGTTTTTGGTTGAGAGCTCGATATTTCGGCACCGTTACAAGCGCCATGATCACGAGAACAGTAGATATCTTGTTTCTACTACCTCCCTCTCAATATTAACCTTTTGTTCTAAAAAAACCTTAAATAATATTTAACCAGTCGCAAGCAAGCAAGATTACAATAAACAAACACAAAACATTAATACATGAATGAAAAAATATGAAGCATTGATGTAGATCATACTATATCAAAAGATTTGTCTGAATAGAAAAAGTCAGAGCTAAAAAATAAGGACAAAAACCTCTGAACAAAGGAGGTTAGGTGATATTTTAGTCTTTGTACCTTACATATGTGCCGAATACCTTTATACCTTTATCTTCTCTTCATACAGAGACGGATTTGTTATATGTTATTTAATAAGAATTTGTATGCCTATGTCTGTAAGCAAAGATTGACAAGGCCGTATTCATAATAAATATGTAGATTGATGCTTTATTCAATCGAGACACATATTTGTACAAAGAGTATTGGTTATTTTTATAAACAACCATTTTGTGTTACTACGTGGTAATTAGAAATTTATTACCATTCGAATATAAACTAATATCTAATTGATCATTAATACTCTTAGAAATCTATAATGCTGCAGCTGTAATGATTGATCCTGAATATGATAGCATTTGTTTGCCTTGATATAAACGCTCTCAAACACAGATCACTGAAGTTGGTCAAAAAGCCGTAGAATTGAAGTGAGACACTTTCTGCATCTTTGGGCATGCGGAAAATGTCCCACTTCAATTTTGTGCACTTCAAGCTGACGGCCAAAATAGAGACTTCCATGGGCCCTGACACAGCCTAAAGACGTCTCGCAGACCCCATAGGAGTTGGCTGGACAAGCTGGCAAAACAGATAATTAGCCCTGGTACACATTAGCTGTTTTCTGTATCCAAAAAATAGGAAGGCACGGAGAGATGCTTTGACCAACAGGAATGATGCAGGCTATCAGTCATCAGTGGTCAGGTACTTTTGTTTAAAATGATTTATAATAAATTGCGTCCAAAACAGCAAGTACCGTAACGTGTTTAAAAGCTGGATGCTTGTTTAATTAAGCACACAATGCACGATAATGAAATTATTCAGTCAAATGCTAATTCATCATCGGTCTTTTAGTGTTCCCACTGCTGGGACACAGGCCTCCTATCTGTGAGAGGGAATGGGCCATAATCCACCACGCGGGCCAAGCCTGGGTTGGTGGATGTCACACGTCTTCGAATTTTTAGTTCTAGGAAGTTTCCTCGCGAAGTTTTCCTTCACCGTTTTGAGAGCAATGGTGATGAAATAATTTACACAAATAATATGATAATTAATTTAACCTATTAAACTATGTAGCCCTGCTTGGGGATTTTTGTATTATCGAAAAATAATATTTTAAATATCCTAGGAGAAAAACCCAATTACCCTTTCCTCGACCGGGGAATCTAACCTGTCTTGTATTACTGAGCATGAGGTCCAGCCTTATGCTCAGTAATACAAGATGAACAAGGCAGACTTGTTGTTGATGGTGTTTCATTTATTTTTAGTAGGTAATAAGCCTGCAAGGCTTTTTATTACGCGTTACACTTAAAAACAAACGCAACACAAACATTCGCACCGCTATCAATTTTAAGAAAACAACACCGCTCTATATTCTCGAATAAATGATGTAAAAACAGGAGATGGGGGAGCGTAACACAATTCTGTGTGTTCCGCCGACGCGGGGGCTCCGATAAATCTAAAGTAAACACCATCGCGCCACAGATAAGATATGAGAAACAAACGAGGAAATGAATCACTATTTATTACATTTTAATATATCGGCAGGGGGAGGCTTCATCGTTATGTAAAGAATTGACGATCTTAGAGGAAAATATGAAAGAAATCATATTTGGAGAGCTCGTGGGATATCACTTACACACACACACACACTTACATTAGTATTGACCACTATTTTAGCTAATAGAATTTAAGCGCAGATATGGTCAACGATGAAGCTTGCTTACCTAGAAGTAACCTTTTCACGACGATTAGGTATGACTCTCAGGTTACAGCTTGAATAATACAAACTTTTTCTCAGCCAAACTGATGTTTCAGGAAGTCGAAATTTCATAAAACATCTCCCAGTAAAAACAGTTGTCACACCAAGAAACACAATGCAAGCTCGCCTAGATTCGACTTTTACGATATGCTCGACACGAAAAGCAGCTCATAAATCTTTTCTCTTTGTACAAAAACCACTACGAAATAAACCAAAACATTCTCTGACGTATTTCCTATATGTAGTTTGGAATTTTACACGCAGACGAACCTAAGTGAGATAGGCAGACATAATTATAGAATGTCAGTCGTCGGCACCGTGCTGAAACCCGGCACTCCAACCAGGTATGCTAGGGATGCGCTGCATTTGCGGATATGCGGCTATTCTGAGTAAAATGGTGCTACACTACAGATTGCGTTTGCTCTGAGCGCTCCCCGATATGTTGGTACGGTTCGTTTTGGTCGGTTTACTCTAAACAGATCCGGTAACGAAAGCTTATTCGGCGCTCTGAAGCGCATATTTCGAATTCGATGGGCCCTTGTAGCTTGAGCCTTCCAATTGAAATCGAAAAGCGAGTGGATTCTGAATAATTTCCATTATTTTGGAATGGAAATATAACGCTTAAAAATAACAAGGAGTCGCTGCTGGTAAAACTGTTTTAGAATATGTGAGTAAATTATTTATGGCAGCAAAACGGCAACTGCTGCACTTAAGCAAAGTTTTAGAAGAATTCCCCATGCTTTTGAAGAATTTTCAAGAATAAAATAAGACATATTACACAAAAAACTGTGAATATTGTGTGGATGTTTCACACCTGCAAAACTGCTTGCAAGAAACAAAACACTGCCGTTCACGTTGCCCGTTCTGGTTGTCCCTCATTCACAGACCACGAAATCGTTTCGCTGTTTAGCGACTAGAGAGGCATTACAAATAGTAACATTTGCGTCCACACTAGTCCCGCTAAGCGCAAGTTCAAACTGTCCCAGATATATTTCAAGTTGCAGGATTTTTCTTAAGAGTTTATTTCTAAAGTCTACTCGAATCAGTTAAACTAAGACGGTAAAAAAAAAATCCAAGTCGAGGCAGTTAATGTCAATAAATAACTGAGGTTGAGTCGAGAGAAGGAAGCGACTTAGAATAGTGGTGTTAGTAGGATGATGGTAACAATTATAAAGGGCTGTTCTTTATTTTCTTCCAACTTAACAGACACATGTGTTGCTGGGTGAATTAATTGCGGCACTTCTTCCCAGCTAAACACTAGGTAGTGGTAACGGGGGATGTTTTTGGAGGCTAGTCTTTTTTAACCCCCGACGGAAAAAGAGGGGTGTTAGTTTGACGTGTTTTGCTCTGTGTGTCTGTCTGTGGCATCGTAGCGCCTAAACGGTTGAACCGATATTGTTTTTTTTTTGAGGGGTGATTCTATCGAGAGTGTTCTTAGCTATGTTTGAATAAACTCGGTTCAGCCGTTCAAAAGTTATGGGCGTTTTCGCAATAGATTCAATAGATTGCCGATCGAAGCGTATCTACTATGTGCTAGATAAATTATGTAGCATGAAATAAAAATGTGTCGCAGGTTTTTAAAATTTTGAAATGTTTTCTTTTTATTACCGGTTTTGGAGAATACAGGTGTGATCTTATGTTTGTTTTACTCGTGTGTGTGTCTTTATGTGAAACTGACGTGTTCAAAAAGTGCTGCATCTTAGCCTCAATTGAATAAATGACTTTTGATTTAGATTTTCCCGGTGACAATATCACGCTCTTTTTTTTAGGGAAGCGTTGGCGATGCCGTTGCTAGCAGCGGCGGCTGAGGCATCTTCGTGTTCTGTGGTCCCATTGAATTACACACGTCAAACGTTTTTGTTGCCAACCCAGGTTTTCTCTGTTCCCACTGTTTAAATAAATTGTACAGAAATAATGAACGAACTGAGTAGTATTTAATGATCTCGTTTTAAGCAAGAACAAAGGTGATCAATTAACTTTTTTGTTTAACCTGGAAATTGGCTGTTTGACGGGCAGTATTTATCGCACTGCACCAGTATTGCGGATTTGCATCGGATGTAAATACATGCGAGTTGTAAACAAACTCTTAAAGTAAACAGGTGTATGAATTTAATTAATTAAAAAATCATTTTCCGGGACTTCGCCGAGCTTCATTGCCTCGGCGCTTTTCTGGCCTCGCCACTGTTGATTCTGGCTTTCAGGAGTTGCAGTGGTTTAGGAATAGTGCGGTGGGATTGTCCCAAAATTAGAAGGTGCAGAAATATGTATCAATGAATAGATTAATGCCCATTAAAGACCTTTGCCCGTTTTCAGTAACATTTAGTGAATCGTAAATGATTGTCGAACTTAAGAGAAATTATTGCATTTTTAACACTCGGTTTGGCGGCATCTATAATATTTACCCCTATATTCTAAGTCCAACCTAAGGTCATCACGTCCACTCAACTCTACCACGAATCAAATTGGCAGTAATGTCTTGTTATTCATTGAAATTAATCGAGGGCTTTTGCCGTTGTAATGGCGGATGATTCAAGTGATTGAGTCGAGTTCCTCCAAATGGCCTTGCAATAAGGGCCTGAGGCATTCAATTAGGTGCAACTAGTTCATATAGAACCAGAATATAAAAATAAATATTGCACTTCATCATCATCATCATATCAGCCGAAAGAAAGCGGATCCCCGCAACCTTCACCAGGTCATCGGTCCACCTGGTGGGAGGCCTTCTCCAACGCAACGTCTTCCGGTTCGCGGTCGCCACTCCAGAACCATTCTGCCCCATCGGCCATCTGTTCTGCGAGTAAAGTGCCCTGCCCACTGCCACTTAAGTTTGTCAATTCTTCGGGCTATGTCGGTAAACCTGGTTCTCTTACGGATCTCTACATTTCCGATTCGATCACGCAAGGAAACGCCGAGCATAGCCCTCTCCATTGCCCTTTGAGTGACTATAAGCTTTCTGATGAGGTCCATTGTAAGCGACCACGTCTCATTAATAACACAAATATTGCACCTACCAAAATTATTTGTCTCTTCATCACTCAAAGGTCGACTGGTAGAAAATTCCCAAGGATTTAAGTCCGCCTCTGTACGTTTGTATGCATAAAGTATTAAATATACTTCAGTGCTTCGAAACTAAAGATGTTACATTTAATTCAGCTATAATAATATGTGAATAGTTACCGCGACGTTGCCTCGTTGCTGAGTACGTATCGCTCTTCTCATTAGAAAGCGTCGGTAAACTGCAAAGCGCCTAATTATCAACAAA
Organism: Orthosia cruda; assembly: GCA_964057195.1. Classification (NCBI taxonomy): domain Eukaryota; kingdom Metazoa; phylum Arthropoda; class Insecta; order Lepidoptera; family Noctuidae; genus Orthosia; species Orthosia cruda. The sequence goes on along the minus strand of OZ059832.1, from coordinate 12,783,346 downwards.
CTAAAAGCCAGAACTCCCAAATTCGGGAACCACGTCAAGCGAAAGTCAAGCTTTAAAAGCTAAAAGCCAAAGCTTTTCTAAATACTAAGTACAACTAAAACTAAATACTCGCTTCCACGAAATCTGCACAGAACTCAAACGACTTCGATCCATTTAAGTGCAATAACAACGTAAACGAGGAACTAGGATCGAGAGAGGAATTCCAGATTGTCACGTAAATTAAAAACTGGCTGAATAGCAAGAAAATGCAGCGAACTATATTTAAAAATATATAATGTAAGGCTTTCTAAATAAAAAAAGCGGGTTTATAAAAATAAAACTAGACTGTTTAGCAGGTTCTAAATTCAAATTCTCTTAATTAAACACCTCCTAAACAGTTGCTACGCACCTTCGTTTTTTATAAATAAAGCCCACGTTGTTACAAAACATTAACGAAGTTATAAAACACAGCCAAATATATTGCACGCAATAAAGAGACCCATAACAACCATCAAAATACTCAATAACATCGGTTTTAATTTACATGAAACATTTCAATAGGTACGAAATCGAGCATCGAAATAATCTTCTCATTTACGTAGTATAATATATTCGTATAAATATCAAAAGCCCGTTTTCATATGGAGGGTTAATTGAACAGACTCTAAACAGTGGGTGTAAACGCACTCATGTATGTTTTGACAATCATATAATGACGCTGTTAATTATAATTGAACCGTACGCTAAATATTTCGGATACGCAATAATTGGGGCTGTGAGCTTAATTGAAAACATTTCGGAGTAACGCGAATATTTTAATTTAATACGCGCGCACTTCAAATACTTCGCCGTATTGATGGTATTGCGTTCGCGTAATATCAAGTTATTATCGCAATAAAAAAACTTTTTGCAAAAAAATCTACCGACTTCTTTTTTTATTTTTAACCGACTTCCCAAAAAGGAGGAGGTTCTATGTTCGACTTCATGTTTGTTTTTTTTTTTTTCACTTTTTAGTTATACGTACCTAATAGGCAATTTAGTAAGGGAACTATTTCGCCAGAATAGATTTCATGAAACTTGAACATAACCGGTGAAATGAGAGATCTGCTTACCCCTTAAGAGCGAACTGGCGTGATGTTATGTTATGAAATGTTATAAACAACAAACAGACATGCGATTGCAGCAATCCCGAGAGATTTTCCGTTATTTATTGAAGAGTTCTGTTGTATATCTCCGAAGTTCTTTATCAGATCTTCACTAAATTAAAATGGGACCAATTTCGGAACATACTTTTTCAAACAAAAAAAGAATTTTCAAAATCGGTCCACAATTGACGGAGTAATCGGTGAACCAACACAAAAAAAAAAAACAAACTTGAAGTCGAACATAGAACCTCCTCCTTTTTGGAAATTCGGTTAATAAAACGGTGTTTGTTTATAAACGATATTCTCTATTATATATATATCATTCATAATTTTAATTATGAATGATATTTCAAACAATAATAATTTAAATCTATGAGGTTTTTTTTTTATAATTATGAGAGATTTACCAAATTAGGTAAACAAAAAAAACATCAAAGCAGCTGAAAATTCAATAGGTGATTTAACATTATAACAATAGTAAAAAAGAAATACAATCGTATCAACGATGAACTTCGTCAAATATTTATTCAAATTTGAATCGTGGATACATTTCACTGTCAAAAATATCTCATGCCTTTTGAGTCCTCATATTTAAATTTTATATTTTAACTCTAAGCACCGTCAACGTACATACATCGTCGTTTCTAAAATAATTATGTCGTTTAATGTTCAAGTTTCACCTCTGTAGGCGTTTCGATTACACCAAGTACCTGAGATATATCACTGATTAATTTTAATTATAATACCGCCTCACGTACCCCTGATTTATCGTTAGTATTACTGAGTCAGGGTAATTGAAGCATTACTTTGAGGTAGGCAGGTTTACTAAGCAGCTTAATCAGTGTCGGCAGTTTGTTATTATGTTTAATGACTCGTTCTAATTCTCCCGGCACCCGGCGAGAGCCCTCTGACTAAGTTCTGCGGGACCTTGCGGCCGTAAAATAGATAGGTACAGAAGTTCGGGTCATAGAATGAGCAAAAATGCACGCACATAGCTATACACTACAAACAGCGAAAACACACGAAACTGATATTCGTTTGACATAAAATATATACAGAATGAACAGAGCCTTTCCTATGCAGCTAAGATGTGAATATGGATAGAAAAGTGAGAGAACGATAAATCGATCATGTGCCTTTTTCAAAAATTATGATAAGCATGTGTTAAAGACTTGCAGAGTCACCTTCGTCTTAACGAAAGTACACTACAGAAAGAGACTAGTATTGGCTGCAAAATTACTCTTTCTACAGAATGGTTAATTTTTTGAGTGAATGGAATGTGAATGGTCAGTCGATTCTCTATGATCATTGTACCTTCGTATGCGTCTATGTATGCGAGCGCCTGTTTTCGTTCGACGTTTGGACATAACCTTCTGGTCCCGTATTATTTGTGCTGCAGTTTCAAACCAATTGCATCCATAATGAAAGTTTAATGTGTAAGAATCTAAAGTTCCTTAATGGTACAGTAGACCGAAGATGAGCTATTGAGTTCAATTGCCTGCAGTTAGAAATAATTGTTGGATGATGTTATTTGTGGAACATATTAGATGATTGTGTGTTGGTGTTGTTAATTGTCAGTGTGGATGAATTATTGTGACCTTTAAATGTCGTGTGTTGAACTTGGTGGCGTGATGTCGTTTCAAGTTCGGGTTAAATTGCGTGGCTTTGTGTAATGGAATGATACGCTTAGCTGTAATAATAATTGAAGTATTCTAGGCCTAGCAAAACATTGAGTGGCATAACATCGTGTACGAGTAAGGTACTTATGTTAAATCGTAGACATATACGAGCAAGCAAAGCTACTTTTGTGGGTAGATTTAATTTCTTTTTTACACCATGTCAAACATATAACCTTTATTCCTACCATAACTTTTAATTGACGCAACAAATTACACCCAAGTTTACAAAAGTACAAAAAATACATATATAAACATATTTTAGGTATTTTCTGCTTGTTGTGTTAATTGCGCTGTATAAACTTTTATGTCCAATTCATCTTTATTTTCGTAGCAATATTTTCGTATATATTTGTTATACGTTCGTATAATCCGGACAATAATTCGGTACCATTTGATACGAGGAACATTATCTCCAAATGAATATTGTACCATTCCAAATGAATTAGAAAGAAAGAAAAAGTGTTTATTCGCCACAAAAACGACATATTTTTTTTTTGAATTTGCCTTAAATTAAACCCTTAACGATAGTATTAGTAAGTACTTAAATTATGTTAGTAAATAAAAGTAAGATTAAAATAAAATACCAAATTTGAGTACCTAGTAGGATGATTGATAAGTAAAAGCAGATGTATGTCGTGACTGTGACAAGAAGGTTTCCACTCAGCATAATGCTGTGCCATAGGAGACCCACAGCACGGCGCTGATTTTAGTGGTCGCCTAGTACGTGACGTACGGAAACCAAATCCTGTTGCGTCTAATATAAAACAAATATAGAAAGATATATAAACCACTACGTAAATATGTTGTGACTAAAACGAAAACACAGACCGAACGAATTACAGATACTGTTAACAAGATACAGCCTGTGAAGGTTTTGTTAACTTTATTTTCGCTGCCGCTCAATTCCGCGCCCTTGTTGTATTCAAATTTGATAGCGAAACATATTTCATGCCCAAACTGAGCTTTCTAGGTCAAGCGATATAAGCCAGATGATGAGGCTGTTCTCAGGAACGGACGAATAAGTGGATTTCTGAATAATGGAGCTTGAATTAACAATGGGCTGAACTTGCGACAAGTTTTTTCCTAGTCATGCCTGTACCCTGTATATTTTTCAGTTCGGATCAGTTCCGCTTACGTTAACTTCCTTTCGCAAAGCTTCTACGACGAAAGGAAAGGGACCTTCGCAAAAAATTGTTTATTCCAGCGTTTTAAGCAACTGATTGAAACCCGGATCGGATAAACACTTGGTGATAGGTTCAAATGGAGATTTCTTCTCCTAATCCTCCTCCTTGCAAATTGGAAGTCGGATATAAAGATGTATTTATAAGACGAACCTTTGTAATGTTACTTTCATGTCGAGCCACGAGAAAATTTCCTGCAACACAAATATTTGCGGCATTCTCGTTATTTCGTCACTTTTACAAAATCTTGTTAGTGAAAATACAGCTACACAAATATCTTTGATAATCTTGTATTTTTAGTTAACTTCTTTACGAAGGTTTTTTCAGTAACTATAAATACAGTATAGCGTCGTTTACACTTTGAAATTTTCTACAAACTAAATTGCCCATCATAATTTTTAACACTCAACATAATTTATTGGATACCTGCCACCAAGTTCAAATCCGGAAAATCTAAGAAAATAGGCGGCTACATTTGAAAACGACTCAAACTGCCTTCCCTTTATCCGGCTACCTAATGGTACGTAAAATTTGTAACCGTTTGGAGTACTACGACGGCTACGACGTGGTACTTTTGTAGACCCGCTACGAGCGTAGTACTTTTGTAGACCCGCTACGAGCGTAGTACTTTCGTAGACCCGCTACTCTGAGTGGGGTACTCGTTACGCCGAATGTTAGCTACGTGTAATAAAATCGGTCGTTCTTACCAGTTTAGTAGATGTAAGTAGAAACGCTGCGGATATTGACGTACTTGCGGAAGGTGATGCAGAAAATGTGGAATTTTAAAAAGGAAATGTGTTTTCCAGGTGGCGGGTTCGCTCAATTTATTGCCACTTATGCGATTTTCAACGTGATATTGCCCAGAGGTAATTGATTGCTGGTGATAATTTTCGATTCGTTTACGCCTAATACTGCAGGGTAATTACGTAACATATCATGTTGACAGTTCGATAACATTCATTGCGTTATTTACGTAGTCGAGCAAGTTAACTTTTCCAACATATGAAGCAACAGATTAGGAATCTCCTTTAAAATAGTTCGAATTGTGACACAAAGTGTATCACGCTTTCGGGTGCTAGATCAGGGCTAGCATAATAAAGCTACGTCCGCTACGAATTTAAGTGGATATTGCTAAAATAATTACACTTGCGTCCGGCCAGTTCCATTAACCTGGATATATCCTGGCAATAAACCCTTTAATTATGAGTTTGGAATAATTACATAAAGTTCAGTACTGGAGCAAAGTTCTAGCATTTTAAAAAGGTACATTTCTAGTCGCAATTTCAACTCAGTGACATTCATATAGAAAACTTATTGATTATGTTGGAAAATTAGAGGTGCTTTTAATAAATTGTGACTGAGATTAGAATGCGAATGCTCTTAAAATACTGGACTTGTCGCTCTGAATAAATCCTATTATTACAATAGAGAAGAAGGAAGTAACTTCCCTTAACTCTGTCCTAATTCCCCAGGTGTCATAAAATTTAATATAAATCCGCACCCCAGGACCATTTTGGGGAAATTCCGCCAGTTATAAATAAACACAGAATTAATAATATCAGTCCTTCCACGATTCGTTCCGAGTAATAAATTACATTATTACGAGTTGTAATTAACGCCAAGTGTTTTGGCTTTTATATAGTGTCTTATACTAATAAAATTGGTCGGCTGTTTAGTGTTTTATTAGGTACTCGGTTATTATAGGTTACGGTGGACCATAAAAGTTAGCTAGGTCGATCTTCAAGGTTAAAATAAAATCAAATCAAATATTATTTTCTATTAGTATATGGTCAAATAGATGTTACAATATTGGTTTCAGCATATCCTGCCATAATATGGCATACAAATATTTATTAAAATAAATAAATGAATAAGCCTTTATTCAGAATTTTTACATAATTATACTGAACTTATCCTAACACCTCTGGCGAGTCGATGACACCGACAACCCGGCCTGTTTGCCCAACGTTGCAAAGGCCTCCTCCATTTCTTTTCACTCGGTTCTGCTTGGCGCTTTCCTAGTCCATGTTTTCCCTGCTATTGTGTTTATTTCGTCTTCCCACCTTCGAAACTGCCCACCTCTTTTTCTTTTTCTACTTCTTGGGTAGGAAAACACTAATATAATTTCTGTTCCACTTTTCGATGCCTCTTATTAAATGGCCAGTCCATTTCAATTTTTTACAATATAAACAAATATTTATTAGTAACTATGAATTAGACTATAAAATATGAAACTGTAATAGTTCATTAATAAAGATTGAAATTGTATTGCAGTAATGAAAATTAATAAAAATAGTAGTTTATGCAATGGTCATATAATAGGGGTTATTAAAACACGAGCGTGGGTTTATCGTGGGATAATATAATCACGCGAGTATTTTAATACCTAATTATATGCCGCTGCATACACTATTTTATCTTCACTCATACAGTTGAAATAAAATAAAAGTGGAAACGGAAAAAATATGCGGTATGGCGGGCAATTTAGATTCTCATTGCACCATGACTGCGCAGCGCGCGCATCCATAGACAGTGACACTAAATGAGCCCATAAGCGCCAATAAATTAAAAAGTAAAAGAGTGCTATAAAAATTAAAAAGTTATTTTATGATGCAGTTGTTTAAAAATCGAAGGAAAATGTTGCACTTTAATGGTTTTTTTTTTAATTTCACCTATCCACGAATATAATAGTACATTATGGTACAAGTGTGTAATGTTGGTGATTACCGCTGAGGCGCCATTGAGACCCGAGCCGATAGGTGAGGGTCTTAAGAGAGCCGAGGACGGTAATCATCAATACACACGTGTATCATACGACGTTTTTCAACACACTTGTCAAAAAAGTATTACAAAAAAAATCATTTCCAACAGTGAAAACGAGTTGTGAATTTTATTTCGCAATGGCAGGCATAATTAATCAGTTTTCCTATGCGCGCGCATCTAACAATGGCGATCGCGTTAATAAATGAATGCGATAGCATTCATTTATTAACGCATGCGCATGAATGATTGCGTGAATGGGATAGCGTTTTAGCCACGTACAAAATGGGGAATTTCAAGTTTTCTTTATTACAGACAAAAACAAAAGTTATATTTGAGTGAAAGTTGTATTTATTAAACACGTACAAGTTGAAATTATCTATTTAAATACGAAGTTGCATGAAATGTGTTGCATTTGTACTATTGAGCACGATCATAATTTTATCGAAACTTTTTTAAGAACTCAACCAATAAATAAAAAAATAAAATCTATAACTCACTTGTGAATAATAGCAATGAAAAAGTCACAGTTTGATAACAGGTGTCATTATGTGCCTAATTGCGGTGAAATTAGAGCCACTTTATGAGCAAGTGTGTTGAAAAATATATTATATTAGTAACGATTTATCCTCTAAATATACTTGAACACTGTAATTTTTATTGTCTAATAACAGTCTGAACAATATCCTTTTAAACAAAGGCAATGGCAAATCTTGAGTATTATTTGGTAAATGGTTATGTATAATAATTGCCATGCAGTAAGAATTTCCTTTAAATAGCATTAATTTTATTTGGGGTTATTTCAATTAGTCTTAAGCAAGGCTTGCAGAGGGCGGTCCGTGGATGGATGACCACCTTACCTTACCGATATTCATCCGTGCCTCGGCAAGCAAGTTAAGCTGTTGGTCATGACTATTATTTGTAGATCTTTGAAAGTCGTTACAGGTAGTTAGATGCCAGGAAATGTGACACTAGTATTGCCAGGGGGTATCGAGTTACCCAGTTACTGGGGTTTGGAGTCGCTCCATGTAAAATACTGATGTACAGCTGCATATGGTTAGACTGGCAGCCAACCTCATCACAGTTAAGAAATGGCTGAGTAGGTACATTGATTGTTTGGCTTTTATATAGTTTATTATATATTATAACTAACTTCTGCCTAAATTATCCTAATCCTACATATTCCCGGGATAAAATGTATCCTATGTGCTATTCCTGACCATAATCTTTCTCGGTGCCAAATTTCATCCAGATCCGTCCAGCCGTTTAAGCGTGAAGAAGTAACAACCATAAAAACACTCACTCATAAACTTTCGCCTTTATAATATAAGTGTGTTAATAAAACTGGTGAGCTATATAGTGTTTTATTAGGTACTCAGTTATTATAGGTCACAAAATGTTAGCGTTGAGGGTAATGGCAAATTTTAATTGAAATTACCCCTTTGGGTTCAGTCAACATGGAATCGTTAGACCCTTAAGGGAATACTTTATTTAAATAGGCTTATTTATGTAGTAAAGCAGAATGGGTGTTAAAATTGACCTCTTGTTAACACAGTGTTATGTGAGGTGGTAATTGTGCTTCGAGGCCCAAAAATAACACTTGTATTTCTTTGTTTGTTCTAATATTCTTGCGTGAAATTAACGTTAACCGTTTTGAATTTGAATTTATCTTATCGCAGACGAAATTTCTGTATTCTTGTCGTAAACACCACTAATTGGGTCCTCACATTTGACAAGTATTTTACATTGATTGCAATTGGGTCCTTTGACCATGGCCCACCTTTCGTCTTGTGCCGCATGTCCTGTTGTCTGTTCACGTAAGGACCTTATGACTGCGTCGGCGGAGGGCGTTGCCGTGGCTGAATTCTGGGCCAGGAATATTGAACCTTGCAAAATCGCTGGCGTTCAGTGTGACCCCGTGTCCCCACACAAACGCCAACGACCACCTATCCTATTTCAATTTGGCCCTAAAGTACTTAGTAGTCTGTGCTATCAGATTGCCGCGCCGTTTCGGTATTTGTCGGCGAAGCGCGCTATCACATCGAATCTCATTTGGATTTCAAAGTTTGTATGGCTACGCAGTGCCCCTCCCCCTCCCACTTTAATCCCAGGGGAGGGGCTGACTCTGGAACCTGTTCCCGTAATTAACTGTTCATTGCATGAACTTCGTTTAGATACGCACGATTCAATAACAAAGGCCTATCGCATAATTCGCATATTGCGTTTTGTGTTTCAAGTATTATCTGATTGGCTGATTCAGGGAATTTGAGTTAATGAGGTTGAAGGTGCGGAAAATTTTGTTTTTTATTGAGATGCCGTTGTTTTATTTATAAAAGATTCTGAATGGATATTGCCCCGAATCTGTGTCGGATACATATGGATAAGTTTTCAAAAATAAAATTCTGTTTGTTCAAAACCAATATTGCGTGACTTCATCTCTTGGTAAATGCCGATTGGGTACTACTTACCTGAATAAAATATTAGTTGGGTTTAAAAAGGAACACCAACATATAATGTTCCTTAGTTGGTGGCATTACTGTCAAAACTCCTCTAATATTACTACATTTTAAAAACTTTTTGACATTTATTGTCGCAGAGATGATATTGCGACTCGAATTTGAATGGTTTTAAGTTTTCTGTTATACAAAGACACATGCATTGTTTTCTTTGTCTTGGAGAAATATACTTGGGATAGAAGGAAAAGCGTCACGTTCGCGAAAACATAGAATGTTGTGGCAGTAAAGTTTTAGGGACGTTGTAAAGAAAAGGTTCGTTTACGCTTAGTTTTACTTCGCGGTTATGCTAAAATGTTCTTCTACACATAAATTTGTGTTCTACATTCATGTAAATACGAGAATATTTCCTCTGAAGGTAAATGGATGTATGCAAATGAAAGCGACACGAGAAATCAATATCGTATTTCAATACCAATCTTTTACAAAGAAAATAGGTATTAAAAAGCTGCGAGATTTGCCGTATACACACGTATTGTGTGCATGGTATTGTTCACTTACATTTTATTACTTACGTTCTGCTTATTGTTATACTACTCTCATTGTTGTAGTCATAATAAAAATTGCAAACAAAACTTTGAATTTCTCTTCAGTCGTCGAGTTCCAACTGCACAGTTTTTTGTTCCAACAAAATAATGGTTCCAACAAAATAATGTGTTCATAACAAGAGTTTTGACATTGTTATGGAAAATGACACGGAAACGCGAATTTACGGGCTTGTCACCCTCCTGGAGACGACAAAAGGGGTTTTCGACTTTTAACATTTCTTGCAAACTGCGCCCTTGTTTAACTTACATTATAAACATTTGCGACATAAAAATAAGTTTTAATTATCTCTGAACTTTTTAACTCTCGCCTTAGTTGCGTAACAGTTACGATTGTGGAACTGTATCTCGTTTTAGGATCTCTAAATTGGGTCCACATGGTGTCATGTTTGGGGTTCTTTATCGTAATTACTTTTGGTCTGTGTTTGCATTAGTTACCAGAATAAACGGTTGATATAATCGGGCACGGGGCACCGGGCACCCGTAGAATTAGATGTCCGTCGTCTACATAATAAATTAGAATCAATACCCATCTCTATCGTACTGCGTTGTTTATTAGAAGGACTTTGTTATCTCGTCTTTGATATATTCGGTCTTTAATCAGGAGCTTGTCTTTCTCCTGCCTATTGTTTCCTCGAGTGTATTAATAGAAAGGGATCTGGAGTAGGATTTGATAGAGCAGTCAAGAGGTTATAAGTGAGGGAAGGCGATACTTCACTAGACAGGTAATGGATGTTATTCATTGCCTTTCTCAGTATATTGTTGCGTTTGAAAACATTTCAACTTCTACGTCAATAATTAACCCGTAGTTAATTATTGACGTAGAAGTTGAAACGTTTTCCGACAACATCAGCATCAGTAATACGAAAGTATTTTCTTCCATATGCAAATTCAGCGAGTTACATTTATTTATATCGAACAAAGCGAGACAATGTAAAAATACGAGCTTCTGAAAAAGTTTATTTTAACCTGCTTACGTTCCCCGTGTTCCTCCCCTGGGACAAGGGGAAGCTTTTTCCGAAAGGTTTCCGTGGATTTTATTTCAAATACCCTGATTACTTACCATGGTGCTTCACTATGAATACATTTCAATATTTTTACACAACTCTTTGCTTAAGGGCTTTGTTGGCGGGTATTGTAACTTGATTCACAATACCGAAAGGGTTTTGCAACTTTTTGAGTAGCCCTTGTAATATGTACATACCCTTTATTGTTACGTTTAATTTTTATTGAAGTTTTTTTGTAGTTTTAGTAACTTTAATGTTGTTTTGAAATTAATCACTGCTACGCAGATCTTCAGTAGTATAATGTAAATTAAATGTAGGTACAATCTTACAATATTCACATTATTAATTATTCAATATTGAAAACGTAAAACCTTTAATTTAATTTCAACACCTACCTACTAATTGGATTTTTACTAATTAGCGACTCTCATATTGAAACGAATTTATTATTACCCAAATTTATTAAAATGCGACTAGGTATAGGTTAGGCCTATACTACGAAAGAGAGATTTATTAAATCTTTATTTGAATTGCAAATGAATTAATTTTTAAGTAATTTATATTAACTGAGAAAATTAGATTTGATTGTTTTTTTACATGCTCTTTAAATACTTTCTAATTTCTATGGTTAAACGTCCAACACAAACTCCAGAATACCAAAAACAGAAACCTCATTTTCTAATATAGAATCAATTTATAAATAAAAACATCATCAACCAACCACTATCAATGTAATAAAATTTACGAATATATGTGCTAATAAAGGAATGATTAAAATTAAGCACCCAGATATTTTTCCCTCATCACGAGTGTCTTCGGAGAGACGTGACATGGTAACCCAAGTTCATAGAGGACGATGTTCGCACGTACAGCATGTCTGCCGCAAATAACAAAACTCACTTATCGTTCACTCTTATTATTGAACAAAGAACCTCCTGCGGTAATTAAATAAGATATAGAACCTTGGTATATTTATATACGAATGTTCAAAAATAATTGGATTTGAGAAGATTGGATTCAATACAAAACCCAGCTGAATTATTAAACGGTTGTTGTCAGTTGCTTGTGACTCGTACGAAGCCGCCGGCGACGTCTGCTCGCTTAAAACGAAAGCAAATCAACAAAAAGCGCTGAAATCGTTTCTCAATGCTCGATGACGTATGAAATGGGGCTTACCAAGTAAAAGACAGTTTTCCTTTCATTCCAAATGCGTTTGCATCTGTATACAGATGAGGGTTATTGATCCTAGCCGGTGATGCGGGCGGGTCGGGCTCGGTTTTAAGCCCGACAGTGATAAATGTTTCATTTATTCTTCAGTATGCACACTGCCGTATTCCAAATCTGCCGCTCGAATTTTATTGTTTAATTATTTGTTGCTCTCCGCCCGGTTTTTCCTTTCATTTGGTTTGCGGTACAACCGTTTAAATTATATTCACAAGGTTGTTTTAGGAACTTTTTTGTGTCTGTAATTTTTCAGTTCTAACAAAATAATAAAGCTAACCTGTGAGCCCTGCGGCAGCCCAAAAAGTATTTTCAGTAAAATTACAAACCTAATTCCAGCATCAGTTGTGCAAAAACATGTTTTAATGTAATAAAAAGTTTTCAAAGAACTAATCCATTACTTTTTTCGTTTCAGGTAAGAGTCTGCGTATGTACCCGTAGCGTTAACATGTCGACAAAAGGTTGGTATTATATCACTAAAAAGCGAGAATTCTCAGGACCTATATCAAACAGAGAACGTACAAACTGTCTGAAGTGCTATATCATATTTTATCGTAAAAGTGTAATTGCAAAATAGAGGCTCTGGCTGTAAATTATGTGCGAACAGCTAAAATAATGTAGGCAGCGCAATACGAGTGGCCACCGGGGACATATTGAGACAACGAGCCCTCCTCACGGCTTATTTATTGTTTTTTTTTTCTGTGCATTATGTTTAAAATTAACAGCTTAACCGCGGCCCTTATTAATTATATTTTAACCAATTGAAACTTGAGCAATTATGGCCTAGGTTGCCAAAAACCTAAAATTAGTTTTCATAATCCGGAGATTCCAATTAATCTCTAAATATCTATACTTGCCGCAGGTTTAGCGGTCTAATAGAATTATGTGAAAATTTTGAATATTTGATTATATACGCAGCCTTGTTGCTATCAGCAAAAAAGTAATGTCCTAAAAGTAGGCGTCTAATCTTCATTAGTGAGGTGGTTTTCTCAGTAACAAATCTCCAAATACGTCTTGGTCGGGCACGTTTAATCAAAATGAAGTGGCGATCCGCACGTCACGTTGGAAACATAATGGTTTTTCCATTATGCTTTATAATTTAAAAGGCGGGTCGGGTGGGCTCGGTGGTTACAATAACCCGTCGACATCTCGTCACTCCGGGTCCATCGTCATAATGGAAATAAATAACCCGAAGTCGTAACTATACGAAGAGATTAGCCGTCGCCATAAATAGGGATTAATAAGGTTTAATTATATAGCCTTTTTACGTGTATTCGTCGGGTTCGGTTTATATTTGGGGCACGTACGCGGAGAACGCTCGCCACGCAACAAATGAAGCTTCCAACTCGGATCAAACTTTCGACCATCGATTGTACGGAAACTGTCTGAAACTATGCGGTGTGTTTGCTTAAAGCTCATGAAGTTTTACTGGATAGGCAGCTGTTATGTGAGCAAGTATTATAACAATGGAAGAAATACCGGACAATGCAATAAAATAAATCTTGAGTTTTCATGTCTAATAGGCAAAGTATTTGAATGATTTATACCATCATCAGTCGCTCTTTTTGTAACTATTAATGCGGTTCCCTGTGCTGTGTCATTATATCGTTTATACAAAGCTATATTATAAAATTAATTGGCATCAAATATTAGAGAAAATAAATGAAATCCCAGTTCAATATTAAAATAGTTCTATTTTCGCAAACAAATTAAAATCTTCAATTAGCCTTTGTCAATTAATTTAGGCAATTGACATCTGAAGTGGGACATATTTAATTGGTTCAATGATCGAACAAGAGCACCTACAAGCTTTTGCATGTTCCCAATTTTATACATCTAAAAGCCATTAGGCCGTTGATTTTGTTCTAATTTAAGTTATTGTCGTCTGTATTATAAGTCTCTCAAAAGAATTATCTATTTTTGCTGTCGTATAGGGCTTCACATTTTTCATTACCAACTTCTTTGTCAACCAAAGGTGAATGCATTTTGGTAATATTTTTGTTTGAACCAGTAACTAACATCATTTTCATTTAATAAATGCCACAAAAATCAATTTTTAAAATCAGGTAACTAAAACTTTAACTGGCTTGACGTTTCAATCAGAATTTCAGGTTCTGATAGGTAAAAACTTATAGCCTCCAGATAGAAAGATTTAAAACCCGCCACTATCAATAACCTTTGAGAATCATCCTATTTGGTATCCTCTTACTGAAGCGTATTGTGTTTCGTGTAAATATGCGGGCTTCGAAAAATGTGTAGGTAGGAGTTGAGCTTTCAACGTATGAGTAGCTCCGCGAACATGACTAAGAAATTCAATTCTGTTACATCCCACATATACTTACGTAGGTATATAGTGAAGGATCTCTCTAAGTGTAGCGCATTCATCGTATAGTGTTTCACTTCGAAGCAATTCTTCGGTTACCCGTTTAACCCCCATTCTACGTTTCTCGGTTACCCATTTTAAGTCCCTCTTAGCCTATCTTTTACCAAATCCGAGGCGTTATTTTTGCTCCACAAATAAACAACGGCTGTTATGCTTTATGAAATATGTACATACTAATGCTTTGTTTTTCCCGTTATAACCTTTTGTAACAAAGTAAATGAGCCATAAGCTATCAAATGGACGTCTAGATCCTACGAGAAAATTAGCCGTAAGTTATTAATGGTGATACTGATACATTGTGCTCTTCCGACTGTAGAACACAATAGTAATAAAATAGCTTTTATCATGAAACTATTTATTAAATGTTATGTTTTCAGACTTTATGTTAAATAAACTATTGTTCCTCTTGTATCTTTATGTTGAAAACGGAACAGTTGTTTTGGTAGAAGCAAGACAAAAGTCATGAAAATTGTTGTAAAACGAAAATATAAAGCGAAATGTGTTGAGCCAATATAATAATTTTGTGGAAACACGTGCACCATGTCTCCATAGTAGTTTTAAACATTTTGAAACTGGAAAAGAATTTACAATACAATAAACGTCGTGTATCGCGTCACATATTCGGTGTAAATTAAGCGACGGCTGCGACCTTATCGTGTGGAATAGAGATGAGTGTCCCCAATACAAGGATTTGCTTGAATAAAACTTTATTTCTGACAACTTCCTAAAACAACTATTTCTGTACGAAAATTGCTTTTTGTCCTCCGCGTCACTGACAAAACTTCCAAGAAAGGATAACATAGTAGGGTAACATTAAATGGTGAAGCTTCGCGAAGAGTTTCAACTTGTATATAATGTTTTTCCAGGTGTAATTTTTGTGAAAAATAGGTGCCTATTAAAGAAAGTTCACGTTGTTAAAAAGGCACATTACTTACAATTTAAAGGGGGGAAGTTATATGCCCGTTAATAACACGGCAAATGAGATATTGTTGAATTTTACTCCTTTGTCTAGAAAGAACCTTAGGACATGGCAATCAACTTCTTTTGCAGCTCGTTAGACCAATAATGACTGAACGTGAAAATAGGTTTTTGCTGCAATGCTTGATTTATATTCAAGAACAAAATAACTAGCTATTCGTTTCGATTCGTCTTCGTTGAATGATTGGTCAGAAAATATCAAGGTACAGCTTGAATGATGAAGTTGCAACGTCCATACGACGGATCCTAGGCGTGCTTGTTCCCCGGAACTAATCAGGTCATTATCTGACCCTTGGCACATTAATCATCTCGTAAGGCGAGTCATAAACGTTCGAGCGGTCAACCCGTGACCGACCGTTACGGCATTCTTCTGCGGCCAGTTGCCAGAGATTGTAAGTGGTTTAACTACGGCGAAACTTTGCGGTCTACCCTTATATTTTACACGAATTGCCCCAATAGTGATATAGCATCGGAACGCTTTGGCGACACTTGAACGCTTTTGTTTTATTTGAGGTCAATCTGCGAGATAGTGAACTGTTTATTAGAAACATTTTCTAAAAACCGGCTAAGTGCGAGTCGGTTTAGCACACCGAGGGTTCCATCAAACAGCTAACTACATTCATCAAAATATGTAATTATTACGCAAAGTTACTGAAGTTCAAAAAGCAATGTTCACACATATTAAATGTATTTTTACAACAAGAATGATGTAACCAAATACTTGTAATTACACGTTTTTCTCCATAGAGACATACTGACGTTTGCGAATGTGTGTGTGAGTCTTCTTCTTCTTTCGTGTCGATTAACTCAAACTATACCAGCCATTCAGATTTTGTCCGACCATTGGTTTAGTTGAAATAAAATATTTTGATTTGATTTGAATGAATGTGTGTTATGTGATCATTGCTCTAAAGAGAAGGTAAACTGGATTGAGGGACAAAATAACTAAGCAATTGGAAAATTGTTGTTCCCATACATCAATAAAAGTGGTAGTCAATTTACCAACTGCAAATAAGTTAATAATCGTTTTTTTGTTATGTAGCTACAAATGTAGGGATTTCAAATTTTTTCCTTTACCTGTGCTATAAGACATTGACCCGAGTATCTTTTAATTCAGTTGAGGTCCAAACTTGAGTAAATGATATTAGTTTCAACTTTATACCTTCAGGACTTCCAGAGAAATGAAAAGTCTGATGTTTTTTTCTGCCATTTTGAAATGTTAATAAATAGGTAACTTTTCCAGTTTTAAAGCTTAATAAAATAAATAGGCTATCAAGGACGCTGGAATGGTCTGTGATTGACAACTAAATTAACTACTACGGCATATAGAAACTTTCAATACTTACTTATTTTCAACCATTTTGATTTAAGAAAATAATTACAAAATATATGTTTCGCAATAACAGAAAAAAATCAAGAGGATATATAGATGGCACAAAAGGATTTTTATTATACAAAATATTGCTTCTTACAGTTCTCTAAAATATAGCATAAAGATATGTACGTCACAAGGAATTTGATTACATCAATCGAATATTTATCATATTGATATAGGTACGGTGCTACTAAGTACGGTAGGTATGAGGATTCAAGGAAAAGGTAGGATAAAATAAATGATGCATACATGAGCAAATCGGTTCGATTAACTTTCTTTCAGAAATAAATTAGACCTTTTGAAGCAAGTCAAGACCTTTCGAAGGTAATTTTGGTTTTGTTGAACATTAGATACATAAAACGTAGGTAGGTGCGTTTCGTTCACAAAAGAATCGTTTAGGTACCTAAACTTATTATTTAAAAAACGAAGATAAATGTAGACCATTTGTTTTTATTTTATAACATTCTGTCTTCACGGTGGGATGCCTGACGTATCAGATGAAAACGTCTGCAAAAAAGTTGAACACTTATTTTTCGAGGGCAATAAAACCTTTTTTATTGCACATTTTTATTTTTTATTTTTATGGCTGAAATAACATACCATAAAGAATGTTTAAAGTGTCAATTAGATTAAGTGATAAATACTTTTATAAATTGTTAAGCATTCTTTATTTTTGTAAAAATCATAATACGTATTGCTTGCTACATTTGCCTTAACGTAATCTATGTATGTATAGAAGAATTATACACAATATTACTCATTCTACAACAATAACAACAACAATCAAGCAACCAACATTTCTCCTTATTCATTTTCTTTTTATGAAAATCCAATCCAAACCCACTTGTTAGCCTGACATAAAACACGCACGTAAGTAGATACTGCAAGCGATTAGATCGCATTATCCCCTAATTTAGTTATCTGAAACCCTGGTATGTAGTTAGCGATTAGTAACCAAGAGGAGCCCAGAATTCTGTGGGCCACCGACGACGCCATTATTGGAATGTCTCCGCAACCAGGTATGTGCCTGGTAGGCGTATAGTAAACAAATATACCTACTTACCTATTTACATCTATTGATGCTAACCCTTTGATTCGATTAAGTTTAGCCGGTTTATTCTAATCTATTTGTAACCGACTTCAAAAAGGTCGAGGTTATCAATTCGAATGTATTTTTTAAACCGACTGCAAAAATGAGGTGGTTATCAATTCGACTCTATTTTTTTTTGTGTGTCCGCTCAATTTTTTTACTATGTTAACCGTTTTTATGATTCTTATAATTGAAAGCTGGTGCTTCTCATGTGGTCCTCTTTAAGTTAGGTGAAGATCTAATGAAGAACTTCGGAGATATACTACAAACTCTTCAATAAACAGCGGTAAATGGTACGCACTAAAGGGGTACGCAGAGGTGATGTACAGTTCATCCTGGTACACTCTCATTTCACCGGCTATTTTCAAGTTTTATGTTATTCGGATAATCTATTCTGGCATAACTTTGAACATTACGTACCTTACATTAGAACTTGCTCATTAGGTACCACAACTAAAAAGTTAAAAAACTTTTTTACAAAAAAATAATACAACCGACTTCCAAAAAACACCGTGAAAAATAACATCAATTTCGGCAGTCGGTGTCATAAAACGAAGAAAAAAAATTTGGAACACTGACTTCCGAAATTTATTGAGTTATTTTTCACTTTGTAGTGTTTTTTTGGAAGTCGGTTGTATTTTATTTTAAGTTTTCCTCCTGCCTATTCTCTTTTGTGAAAACATAGGTGGAGTAAGCGGGTGGGGTACTCAACTTCAAAAACCAAATCATCAACAATCAAAATATCAACAGTGATTATTACAGAATACTACTACAGGGGGGTGACCGTAAGCTCTTTGAGCAAGGATACTTTGAATGTGTGTAAAGGACATATGTATATGACTTGTATACATCTGTCTCTTTTTTACAGTCGTTTGATGATAGTTTTGACACGTCATGGTTCTGGGGCAGGTTTGGTTCGATGAAACGTCAGTGAACATCACTGAGATATATTACCTACACACTATTTCATTACACAGCTGTACTTTTTACAATTTATCGTCCTTTCAGTCTTACAAAACATATAACTTAAAAATAAAAATCTTGGGACCCAAGAGTTCAGCCTCTTACGTGATCCGCAGGTAACAAAAGATTTTTGAATTCAAAACGCTTCGAATATATTATATGTATTTAGACTTGCGAAAAGAACATGGCGTGAATAATTTATCTTTCATGCATAATTTATTTTATACCTATTTTCTTTTCACCTCCACCTTGCAACGAATATGAGAACTTCAATTAGATCGAGTTTTTAAGTATTTATTTGCATACGAGTATCTTTCTTTTAGCTGGTAACTAGGTATTATCCCTTCTTTCTTTTACGTATATTTGGTTGTTATTTAAATTCGATGTTTTATTTATTATTGTAGATTGGCTTGCGCTTGACCACTATCTTACCTGATAGTAAGTGATGATGTGGTCGAAGCTGTAGCACGCTTGCCTAGAAGCAACCTATTGCTTGGCGAGCTTTTACGCCAGTCACGCACACTTACTACTCAATTACTTGATCATAACATTTTTCAATCTGTTAAATTAGTTGTTGTTCATGGGCGCAAAGTTAAAGGCAGACACCGACCGTGCCTTTATTGTTTTGATGTTGTGTTATCTACATCTGAGTGAATCCACCGTTTCACGATATATATGGGCTCTTTCTGGACCTTACGATCTCCCTTTGCATGCATAATACGTAAACTCAGTGAATTTCCTCCTCAGCGAATATAAAGTTACGACACCAGAGCGAGTTACACCGCCTTAAAGTCTGATTGAACGTCTTCCAATGGAATATACTTCGCGTTTGTTTAGATTATCCCCAGTAATGGCGGTATAAACTTACCGGCTTCCAGAAATTGGTCGTATAAGTAGTTTATTATTTGTTCCCCCTGTATTTACTGGATATAAAACCAACTGAAATGGATGTTGTTGATATGTATTCAAATATATTTTATCGGTTCCTCGAAAAGCCTATTACTTTTTATGGTTTCCATTTTCAGCCGAAGTGTGCCTGACCATTCGGGTATTCAAACTATAAGTAAGTAAGCTTGAGACTATCATTATGCTGCATGTTGGAGCAGTAGTGAGCGTAGTGGCCCAGTGGCAACAGCCGCGATTTACAATTTGTAGGTCGTGGGTTTGAACCTAGGCAGGCGCTTTACTTTGTGTAAATTATTGCATCACCACTGCTCTCAAAACGGTGAAGGAAAACATCCTAAAGAAACCAGCATGTCTTAGAACCAACAAATGGAAGCCATGTGCATCCACCAACCCGCATTGGGCCCGTGTGGTGGATTACGGCCCATTCCCTCTCACAGGAGGCCTGGGCATAGGATCAAATGGGAGTCTAAATGCGGAAAAGGGGGTCCGTCTATCCTATACTGCATGTTTATTCGTTATATAAACTCAAGTACTTAATAAAAGTACGTACCGTACCTATTCCTAATCTGCCATCTCTTTTGCCAAAGTTAGATAACAATAAGTAAGTAACACCGATAGCGATCAAAGTTTTAAAACCACGTGGCATTATCTCGCCGTTCTGGCCAAATGGTAGACCTTAGCGAATGTGTGAGACGTGGGTTCAGTCTATAAATCAAAAAGTTGCGAAGGCGACGACTTCCCTAACAACTCGAGTTGGGAAAAAGGCTGCTGTTTAGAAAATAACAAAAAAGATATTTGATATTTCCTCGCTCCCGGCTATGAGTTGGTATTTAAATTTCCTTTTTGAACCAAATTAAAACTCTTCTTATTGCAGAAAGAAGCAGTAGATATTCTTTTTTTGTCCTAATATGTTCCCATTATTTCGCAAGAAATAGTTTGGTTGTAAAATTTTAACTAGGCAATAACTTTAAGTCTTGGTAGTTCCCTAACAAAAGATGAACATCCCATCTGTCTATTAAATTATAAATCCACTCTAGTCCCCACATCATGCTCGGCGGCCATGTTTAAGTTTGCGCTTTGTCGCTGTTTGCATCGACGTCCGGAGTCCAACGACCAGCGACTGATACGATGCGATGGAACTCATCCCCAATGTTAGCACATAAAAACCGAATCTTGACACAACCAGCACATGTTTACGCTCCTACCGAGACTCACTGAAATCCCGTGACGTTTCACTAGACATGTAACCAAATTTACTGTAGGTATACCTCGAAACGTTACATTGTTAAATACCATCTCGACATCAGGTACATCGCTGGTATCTAGGGACACGTAAAGTGTACAATGTACGGCACAAACCACGCTCCCAAAAGGATGTCCTGAGGATTAAGAGAGCGGACAGATGGAGTAATTCCAGCGAAGGATTTGTGTCCGCTTCTTTGTTAATAAGTTAGGCAGAGTTCCGTTACAATATGCATGTTTGTGTTTTGAAATTCAACTCAGGTAGTAAACAAGAGCAATGTTAGCGTTTATCTGGGAACATTATGTAAACTGGGATGCAACGAATGTCGGTATAAGCGTCTTGCTTCCCGGGTTCCGTGTACCGCCGTAGTGCCGTAGATCCGGCGCCGTGGCACCTCAAATAAATCTTGCTTTGTCCGAGGACATTATGTATGCTAACGTCGTCGGCCATTCCTTTGCTCGGTGAGCTGAGCGTTGCGGCATCATTGTCTTCTAACTGAGGACTCTGTTCAAAGCCCAGATTAGTACAATGTGAGCATGCGCGAACTTTTTAATAATGAAGTTGAACGTCTTTGTTGCTGACGTTACTATTTGTGGGTGTCGTAAAAGGCGACTTAGGATTTATGTCAAGAGGAGAGCCATAAAGTTGGGATGAAGTCTTCTTGCGCGATGACAACAGTCTAAGTACGAACTGTTATCAACAATTTTTCTTCATAAACCCGATCATTTTTGTTCCATTTTTTGTACAAATTGTTAGTAAGTCATGGTTTACCAGTGGATAGATAGTCTTCTCATTTGTATTCATGTAGTATGTATACCTACACGTAAATACCTCGTATGGGTATCTCTGTTTGTCCCATGTTCAGTGTAATGTACTCCCTAGGGCAGTGATGTTTGAGATCAATGCTCCAGTCGGACGTTTACAAACTGCTGTCGATACTAACTATGTTACTTTGTAGTGTGTCAACGGCCCATGCCAGCCTGCGTGTATTTTTGGACTAAAATAATATTAGGGCGGTGTTACACCCACGCAATCGATGTTTATTGAAGCCTTGATGAACTTTGATCGTGTAACCCGTGTTGGTTTAAAATAGCTCAGAGTGATCGATGTTTGTGACTTCTAAAACATGTCAAACGACAATCGATCAAACTTGCACCGTTTGTTTTCATTGATCAATTGGCAATCATAGAGCACGGTCGACATCGGATCGTTGTAGCGTGTAGTCCCGCGTAGGTAAGTTTAAAATCGACGTTAGGCAGAACCATTGAACGATTTGATTGCGTGTTACCCATATTATAGCCCTGTAAATTGAGTAAGTGTTAAAAAACCCTTCTTGCCTTTTTATAAAGACATCAAATAAAACTTATAATAAGAGCTCGTAAAGTTCAGGTTACTGAGCAAATATGAAAGGCAAAGTATGATAATATAAAAATTTATATTTTTCATCAAACTTCTTTGATTCTTCCACCGTATGATTTTGGTACAAAAGTTATCCACCGTACATTCGATCCTGAAGAACTTCTCTGAAGAATATCTAACTACTAGAAGAATATCGAACTGTTTGAGCAGAAATAAGTTTGTACTTACTGAAGCCAATTATCTAAGCTGAAGAATCTGATATGAATCTGATCCATACCGTTGCTATGCGTTCAGTGGTCTCCTTGAATCAGCATATCAATTCATAGAATATTTGAAGGCGATCGATATGTACTGTGGTTCCAGAGTAATCATGTTATCCAGAATAGTACCCATAGGTCAATTTGAGTGAGCTATTCTGGGTATAGTCTGCATTGCTGTACCAATAGATAAACTGGGTAGACTACAGATCACTCGTTATTGTTTACCACATCAAACTATAACACAATACAATACACACAAACACATTTTCTTTCTTTCTAATATACCTATTCATTCAAAAAAATAAGTAGGTACTAGTTAATAGTAAGTTGATCTAAGAAAATTCGAAGCGATTGTGTAACATGGTAAACTATCTACAGCCGTCAAAAACCGATCAAAGGATAGTACAAACCGTTGTGCCCATGCCAAGTTTACGAAACTCTACATATTCGAAGAAAACCATCGATCTAAGTGACAAGTATATTAAAGAAGCTCGTCCTAAATATTTTCCGTTGGAGTTGTTAATGTGGTCATAGTGCGGACGGGCGCGCAATCCTTTGGTCCGTACGACACGACATTTATTGGCCCGGAGCTGTCGCACGACGGACGACCGCCGCCGACATTGACGGACGATCGCGCCGAATGCGAAACGAGACTTATTGACGACAATTTTTCAAAGTCACCCGATGCACGCTTGATACGGCCCGCTTCCTCATTTAACTAGTTCTACAAGTTTGCCGATGTTCGCCTCTCTCTTGAACGCATTGTGAAGGCCGATTCATTATGTTCTATAAAACTGGGACGCTTCCTCTTCTTTGCTTCGAATGTAAAAGTTGTAAAATATTTTGAAACTATCTTCTACCAGCAGCTTTGCCAGCGTGAATGTCTAAAATGATCCCGAGGGAAATCGAGATAAAAAGTATGCTATGTGTATTCCTGACTATAATCTATCTCTGTGGCAAATTTTATCCAGGTCCGTCCAGCCGTTTGAGCTTGAAGAATTAACAAACACACCCACAAAGTTACGCCTTTATAATATTATAGTGTGATGTGATGATAGTACGAGTAGTAGTAAATACGATTTCAACCAATATACACAAAACCTTAACAAATTATTGACTTAAACCTTCCTCATGAATCACTCTGTTTATTGGAGAAAACCTCATGAAAATCAGTTCAGTAGATTTTGAGTTTATCGCGAACAGACAGACAGATAGTAGTGGCGATATATTATGTTTGAGACACAGTGACCCAACTTCCATCATCCGCTGCATGTCCTGTGCCTACCTACACTTGAGAATCTTATGACTGCTTCTGACTGACTGAATTACAGGCCAAAACTAGAACGCCGAGAATTATATTTCATATTTCCAGAAACAAAATTAGCTTCAACGTTTATGGAAGATTTAACAGTAAGTAATGTTTACCGACTGCTACCGACTCGTAATCCCTCATTTTCTCACTTTCCTTGAGTCAATGTTATCCGACGTGCCCTAACATTTTTTCCTTTATTTGTTAAAACTGTAGTATGGAATGAAATCGGTTGTTCAATCACGCGTGAAAGAAAATGATGATGGTAATGATTCGGAATGAATTGAATAATCGTTAATCGACCAGAATTCAGTATTGTGCCTTTTGTTTGGAGAAAACATGATTTATACGAGCACGTGCTGCGTAGGCCTAATAATGCTTAGAAATATTTTATGTTTTCAGACTTTTGTTCGGGTTTGCAAAGTATCTATGGTATTAGGTAATTTTATTATTAATTGACTTATTCGGTGAACTAAAATCAAAAAGATATTATACTTAAAATATCTAGTAAACCACAAAAGAACTGCTCTTCTGAGCAAAATCTTTTCGGTATGGCATCTAAAAGTACAATAGGATACCTGTCGACATTTTCCTGTCGAACACTAAGGAACTGTCACTATTCAAATATAAATTACGCACCTAATTTTTTTTTGACAAAGTTTGCTACATGATCCAAGATTTTCTTAATAATTAGTACCTACTACAATCAGTCACCATGCACCTAATTCTTATTTTGTAAGATTTCCTTTATATGTGATATCTATGATTATTTTGCATTTTGACTTAATTATTGTATGCCTACTAAGCAGGACATAATGGACCTGTATTGTAATTTACCTAACATATGCCTGTATACGAGTATGCCCACAATACAATGATTTGATTTATTTATTTAATACTTTATGCACACACACGAACAGAGGCGGCTTTAATATTTCTAACTAATGCAGCTATTTCCATACACAATTCAAATTGTAAAATATATGTGTTTTGTTCCAAATGAATATTAGCATTGTATTTGAATACCTTAGGCATTTTCTACCAGTCCATCGCCTCTACTCTCGTATAGGTACCTACATAAAATGTAGTACAGTGTCATGTCATTAATATTCTAATTACTCACACAGAGTGAACATAAAATAACAGTGGTAGTCAGATAGATACTTAAAAATGCGGATGCCTCTCCAAATCATATAATAAAAAACCCTTACGACACCATCTAGTAGAACCGAGTGTCCTATTTTATTACTCGGAGACCCTTTAAAATTCAAGTAGTGTACAAACAGACAGATTTCAGAGTAATTGCCTTAGGATTGGTGCCATTAATTAACACATTCCCTGGGGTTAACTTTTAGGATTCACGAAGGGCAGTCTGCGGAAATAGGATGGAAGAAATAAACATTATTTTAGATAAAATGTTTATTATTTTTGTAACATTTTTTTTAAGACATGGTGATGCTTAGATTATAGTATTAGCACTATTGGGATGACGACATGTACGATATAGATATGGAAGATGAAAACATGCTGAGCCGATTCCAAATAAATTATAATACTTACGGGGAGAAGGATGATGAAAAGGCATAATCGTTCTAAAGAAATTACATGTGAGTAACAAATAAATGTGCTCCTGAAACTCAAAGATTCAAATATTCACTTTTAAAAATACTGGACTGCAATACTGGCCATGCAGTGACCGTCACAGATTTATTATACCATGTTTAGGTAATTCATGTAAAATATTTCATTAATAAGTCTTTGTCGAAATGTAACCTTGAATCTTTAATAGGTTTTAGGTGTACACGAGCAAAACAGAAACAAGTATTACGTAGAATATCGACGTAAAAATAGGTAGGTACAGTCAGCATCTAAAATTGCTTGGAAATTCAGGTGTTCACATAATTCTACAGATTAAAAGTGACCATAATTATCTAGTTATCAATACAAGTTTACATTACATATTGTAGTTAGAACTTAGTGTTTCCATTATAACCGAGTACACTATTTGTACAGTGTAAAATATTTGTAACAAACTAGAAAGTTAGAATACAAAAAGCCGACTGTTAATGGTTGTATAGAAATATTTGATAAATAAGTGTTTACAAAGGATTTTAACAGTCGCTATGCAATTACAATTGACTATCTTGGGAGTTACGAATTCTTTGAAAACACCACCAAAAAACCACCATCACAATATACCTATTTTTTTCCAGACATCAGGTATCAATCAAAGACACCATTATTTTAAATGTATTCTTTCATTGATAACTTTATTTTTTGTTGTTCTGGGAAATTTTCCAATCACTTCTCCCGCTCTGGGTGAAGCGGGAGGGCGTGTCAGACTTTTACTGACTAAACACACCCGTGTTCCTTCAGTTGCTTGTGCCAGGGCCGCGGTAACTCTCTTAATGCCAAGATTTTGAATAGTGTAAAAAACAGGTTGTTATTTTTAGGTAACGTGTATGTACACCCAACAGCAGATATACACTGCTGTTGGGTGTACATACACGTTAAAATAGATGTACCTAAGTTAAAACGGGATTTCAGTCTGCCGAACGCACCATTATCCTGTTTCGAGGATTACCTTTTACTATCCACTTTTTGCGGCGAAAAACATTATTGTACTTTTTTCCTGTTTGCAACTTTGCGTGGTCTGGTTTCAAATAACATTCAATGGATATGTAAAAGCTTCCGCTATGTTCCAACCTTTAATGTTGAGTGTATTTTCTCTTTTTACATAAGTGCTTGTGGTGTTTAATGGTAAACACTTCAATTTTCTTATCTATAATGCCGCTGATCAAGAAAAATCCAAAAGGTAAACAGAATTCTAGATTACCTATCTTCATCATGTCATTTGTAAGTTGATCCAATTTTATATTCTGTGAACGCTTATTCGTAGAAACGTCTAAAAGGATAAGGATTGATTCATGAAGGTACCTATCTAAATGATTACTATGAATCTCAATTGTGAGTTCAAATGTACTTAGCAGGTAGTGTTCCAATTCAGAAACCGGGATATCTGTTTGTGTTTGATATAAAACTTCGACATAGGTTTTTGTCCCGTCAGTTTATACAAGCTTTATATTACCTTGATTTTGTATGTATGTCCGGCAACTAATAATCGAGTCTTCAAGATCTCAAAGCCGATTAAGCATAAACTTGTCTTACCTTCTTATGTAACTTTGGAAACCTTCTTCTTCTTGTCGTGTGAGGATGTGGCCACCTCTGGTGTGAGACTTAATTAAGCCGCCTCTGGGAAACCCACAGGCCTCTGACTGGGCTTTTTAGTAGCTGGTTTCATGATGGAGCCAATGATTGGTAAGTTCTAGAGTGACGACCGCGTACTGGCAGACGCAGCGTTGGAAGGCCTCACTCTAGGTGGAGCGACGAACTGGTTAAGGCAGTGGGGGTCCGGTGGATGCGAAACGCACAGGACTAATCAGTGTGGTGACGCTTGGGGGAGTCCCGTCTTTCAGCTGAAATGATGATGATGGAGCCGGAAGTTGTCTATAGCAACTCCTCAACCAGACAAAATAACACCATCGTGTTTGGGCTCATTGAATATGTATTGACAAACGATATTACATTTCGTAGTTTTTATTCAAATAAGAGCTTGTTTTAAAAAGACTTTTAACTACGAAAAAGAAAAGCTAGTATATTGTGAACAGCTTGCTTTGCCCCAGTAAGTGTGTTAAGGGTGCTCCCAACGATGGGCGTCACAACACAACCTCACAACTGAATGCATTAAACCATATTCACAAGCCTTTATTGCAGTTTACGGAAACTTCTGAATAGCTTTATTATTCTCTAAACTCTATAACGT
This sequence comes from Orthosia cruda, assembly GCA_964057195.1. NCBI lineage: Eukaryota > Metazoa > Arthropoda > Insecta > Lepidoptera > Noctuidae > Orthosia > Orthosia cruda. Next base: position 12,755,627 of record OZ059832.1, on the reverse strand, counting down.
GTTTGACAGAGGGGATTGTTATTTGAATAATGTTTACAACGATATGGTGCTTTCAATCTTTTACTAAGCGGTGTGGGTATCTTTATGTGGGGTAAATAGAGGTGATTTTCGGACTAATTCTTAACTATCTTCTGACCGCAGCTTGGCCCGCGTGAAAAGTTTTTTATTATCAAAGCGGATCATTATATCGAGATTGTCACGATAAAAATAAAATCATGTCATAATATATGTACTAATCTAGACTATAATCTGTCTCTGTGTCAAATTTCATCCAGATCCGTTTAGCCATTCTGGCAATATTGTGTAAATCCATCCATCCAAACTTTCATATTTATTATATTAGTAAGACGATGAGCGAAAAACTTTCCTTGAAGACTTACCTTTTATTTTAAAGGTCCGGACTTCATTGGAGACACATCATCCTATAGAAGTTTTCTAAGCGATGAATTTCAATTAAAAACATTTCAAAATAGGTCCTATCTATATTTTTTGATTTTAAAATATAGATAGTAACTATTTTACTTTACATGCCCCTATACCCAGTCCCGACCTTTCCCGTATCCGAATTCATCGAATTCTCTTAGTTTCTCGGAATTTGCTACACGGAATCAACGAGCTCTTACCTACATTACGATCATGTTCTTGCCCTCATCGATCGGACCTAATGAAAGGATATGACTACAACTTGCTAACTATGTGATGTCGAGCACCGTATAAATTCGGGGTTGCCCGCCTCCCCCAAACCAGAACCAGTAATTAAACTGTAAATTACCGCTAAGTGCAGACTGGGTCTGAAGGTCGTATCGGCACCCTCTCCCAAGAATACCAATGAACCTGAGCCGTAATCAAAAATTTATTTGACTGCCTTCAGGTCGAACATATACCTACCGAAGTACTTACAAAACTATCTTCTATCCAATTTTATATAGGCATGCTTCACCACTGAAACTTAGATTTTTATTCTTCAAAAGACATCTTTATTTTCTTAATGATTTTTAACTTCGAACTTTTTAAATTGAACTCCTGCAACTTTCACTACTAACTAACTAGAAGTCTTTAATCTTAATTAAACATAAAAGTTTGTTAAGTAGTTTAGTTATTCATTTTAAAGTGAAGGCAGGTTTGTTTACTGAAAGCATTATGGTTTTTATTTAAAAATAGATTTTAATATGCACAAATAGGCAACGTTTTTTTTTTAGAACATTATGACAGTGATTAATGTAGACCCCCAATAGAGAGGGCAGATGTTCAATAATTTGTCATCTATTGACATAACCTTTAGATACAAATTACTTGAGTAACTGAGCAATATTTGTAATCGTTTTAACAATAGCTAATAGGTTTTTCTACGGAGAGTAAGTAATGTGTTTGCCCACAAAGAATAAGCCACCTGTGGGTTTCTTAAAAATCCTCTAAGGGATTGTGGCAATTGGACAGCTTACGGCATCCTCACGTTTGCTTTCATTTGCTAACTTTTAATTGTAGAGTGCTAAAGTCTAGAATAATAATAAAATCTATTGAAAATTAAATAGCAGAGTGGAGACTGCTCCATTACACGAAACTTTCTACTAAATCATTGAGTTTACATAAATCTGTTACCTATCTCGTACCTCCATATTGATATGCCCTCTATATGAACCCAGTCTTAGAAACTGATCCTATCACGCGGGCCGGTTGATATACTTAGGTACCTACGTCGAAACTACACAAATGTACCCTTTATAACATAATCCCTAGAGGTGAAAGGTTTCAAATAACATTGTGGCGGGTTGATGAAACCTCAAATAATATAGTTTGGAGAGATTATCGTAGCTTTAGGCAAACATTGGATTTTCACAGAAATGTCGATAACCGAACTAGATATTAACTTTCACAAAGAGCTTAAAAACTAGACGAAAACATGTGTCACATGTTAAATTACCCTTAATTTCCTGACATCCGTCCACTTAAGCCAAAAAAGGTCTAGGTTTCCTTTGATATGCCTAGGAATGTAGTAAACGAGTGCCTAAGTGAACTAGCTAGCGTCAGGCGCGGTGAGTGGCATCATTATCACGACTTTGGGAAGTTACACACGTTAAACACAGATTGCGTGCTTCTGTTGTCGGTGAACAATTAAGTCGGTTCAGAATGTTCTTCAAGATATTAGCAAAGTTGCGACAAGGAGGGCGAGATGCGATCCCGCGACCGAACTTCTCCGGTGCCGTTTAGCTCGTAAAAGAACGTAACTGCCGCTGTGAATAGATAATAAGGATTTTATTAAAATTCCTTGTCCTTGTTTTGCCATTCGTAGGGCTCGCTTCGGCGGACGTCTTTTGTTCTGGTGGCATGCGAGCCTAAAGGCTTGCCAAATTCTCCCATCGTCGACTTCAATGAAATTTCAGTGCCACATTTATAGTCCCCCTTTTGTGTTCGTTTTTATATCAAGTCTTGTGATGATAAGACAGAATTTAGAGTGAGTTTATCTTTTCGCTATAAAACACCAGCGCCCGTGTTAATTATGCAAATAGTTTCTGAAATATATTCAACTTTTGTGTTGGGATAAAAAGAGATATTGGATCGTTTTGCGTTCACAACGGACCGTAAACCACGTTCATTTATTTCGTTAATACGAATCAATGTTGCACAATATGTGAGTTGTACATAATATATGATTTACTACATTGGCGTCAGCCGTTTTAATTAATCTCTCTCTACGCGAAATAACAACGAGGATTCAATTTTCTGGTCAAATGGATTGGTGCTGCCAAACGTGCGGGCTCGGCCCCTATGTACCATTCGTTCACTTTTTATTTTTCATACATCCATTCCTGTGAGTCAATACATTCGATTTCGTGAAGGATCACAGCCCTTGTCTGTAGTCCAGCTCGAAATGTTTTTAGAATTGCTTTTTCAGTGATAGATGGCTTTTACAAATATGCCAATATTATCATTCAAATTATTCATCATGACCGGCATGTGGTGCAGTACATGGTCGTGAATGTTTTCCATAAATCATCTCGGCAGGATTCGGCGATAGACTGTGTCTCCCATAGGAGTCGTTGAGGCAAAATTACTTTCTCATGGTTTCGGTGGTTGGTGTTTTATTGCTTCATCCCAATGAATAATGTTCGTTATACAGAGTATTCTGGGAAAAATTGTGCTAACAACAGTTCCGAAACTTTAAATTGGCGCTCTGTTTTGTGGTTTCGTAAAATCTCGACGCTGATTCGTTTAAAACATTTCAAAAACTAGGTTTTTTTAATAAAAATGCTGAGTTTATGTTGTGTAGTTTGTATTCTGTGGGTATCCAGGCGAAATGCTTCGGTTTATGCTCGTATCTCAGCTCAAACAAGAAATAAGCCAGCCGTTCTTAGCTTGCGGTTCTGCGACTCTCTCTGAGTATACATTTTATCAAGGCGTGAAAATTTAGGATGGAAGCCGTTTGTAAATCAAAGCTCATTTTCAATAGTGCTATTTAATCCGATGTGGGATGGGGGTAGCGGTTGGTTTTAGAGTGTGCGATGTAATACATTTGAAGAATATTTTGACAAATTAGTAATTAACTCAATTATTTGAGTACCTACTTAGGTTAGCTGATCATGTTTAAATGCTACTAGAATCTAGTACTTAACCAGCTTTATAGCTACCTACCAATAATTATGTAGGTAGGTAGCTAAAAGGCTGAAACCTACTAAGGTCATCTTTACCAAAACATAATTTTCTTGGTATAATTGTATTGGCAGTTCTATTATAGAAGCAATATGCGTATCCAATTCCGTTGAATGGTTCCCGTCAGCCGGCGGGCAGGGCCGCATCACCTGTCATCATACTGAGATCGACGGCTGCTTTGCATGCGAGAACCTCTAAACATGGTCTACATTATATCTCTTGGGTAGTTACATTTGAATAAATAGAGCAGAAAACAAATCATTTATAGTAGGAAAAATCGAAGGAGTCGGAATTAATCTAAGGAGTGTCTTACATTAAGTAGTATGGAAAGTTCTCAATCGGTGGTGTATCCAAGTAGGCCACTTGGCAAAATGGAGTCTTAAAGACCTGACCGATACTAAATGTGAATTCGATAGTCCTGATTAGAAGATGACCCTTATGCTAGAGTGCCTAAACTGCCCATACACTTTATGAGGACCTCAAGAAAACATTATTTGAAAGTTATTATCGACTCAAAAGAAATATGTAGTCCAATACTTTCATCAAGCAAAGAAATTATGAAATAAATGTTCTTGAAACTAATAGTTCGATATTTTCTGAGATGTTGAGTTATATAAAGTTAGTACCTGTTTACTGATCGGTACTTAGGTTTATTGATCTGAAAACAGGAGTTGAAAGATCTCATAAAAGTTAAACAGACTTCAAACGAAATGCAATATTTAATTGCAATAGAACTTTACCTGTGAACTGTAATTATTTTCAATTCAATGATTGTTTGAATGGTTTCTAGTTGGTATTATATTCCAACTGCATTGTACTGTTAGACCAAACTGAGCCTCGATCCGAGAAATATCAAAACAGTAAATAGAACGGTTGTATTTAGCTTCTCCAACAATAGAGTTTCACTTCGCCCACCGACTTAAACGTATCAGAACGTCTGTTTGATCGATTCCGCTATTTTATTGAATAGAAGTCGACATCTGAACTGAAGTGGTCCAAAACTATGTTATGAATGCCCCCTAGTGCGTTATGTTGAAAAGCCGCTAAGTTTCGGATTAATCGATTACATTGCGGGTTAGATTGGGCAAGTTTAACAGGCTTTTGGACGGGCCAAGTTAACCCATTTGTCTGAAACATGCCTTTACCCTTGACAAGAAAGATTTGACGGGTTCTCCACGACCTTACCGATGTACTAGACAGTAGACGGGATTAGTTTACGCTTCCACGGGTTGTATGCCATGCAAACTTTCCTAACTGTATTTGGCAGGACACGTAGGTATTGTACGTAAATTACGAGGACAACAATGTTACGAAATGTAACATGAACGTCGAAACTGGCGAACTGTTTCAACAAAAAGGACAATGTTTCACAGTTCACATTAAATCCGAAAGCCAATTGGTACGTTCATTAAAATACATTGAAATAATCCTTTTCTATTAAATTTAATCTGACCTCGGCCGGCTTTGTCTGACGTCATTAATCTTCACAAATGAAAATGATATATGCTGCAGGAAATCAATTTGCCGCTCGGCTTCATTGCATCGAGTATTCGGTGGCCCGTGTTTGCCATTTGACATTTAATATTCCTCAATGGGAATGAATTTTTTTGCACGATCACCATTTTTAGGAGGACGCAGATATTCGAGAGAATTTTTATTCTAATAGGATTTTTCGAGTGAATATTTTGCGCCAATACGAAAAAAACACGTTTGAAGCGTTTAGAAGTGTTTTTTATCGAAATGCTGCCATGACAGGTATTATTCTTCTGTTTTAAGCTACATAGTTGCTTATTCCGATGTATTGGTTTCTTCTAAAAGGCAAATTTATTCTTCAACCATATTTGGTAACTAGGTACCTATTTATTATATTGAACTTTTCCAAGAAGTCCTCAGACTGCTTAGAATGAAAAGACCTTTTTTCAAATGTGTTAAAAAGGAAATACTACATATAATATTTGGAACATTGCAAATAAGTAGGTACATTTCGACTCATGCAGGTTGACTATAGACAGATCTGGGAGCTAATAGAACTGTCGATGCATTCACTCATTTATAGTGCTAACGGAATTCACCGCTGCGTTGATTCACTTTGGCTTGAATACCTAATATTCATCCGAATCTCATGAATGCCTCAATGAATGATGTTGTTGGCGTATTGGCCCGCCAATTTTACTGATTAGACAGGTAGATATTATGGAGCCTCATTTGCATTGGTTGATAAATCGGCCGGTATACCTACAGCACACCGTCTGCTACCATAATTATGCGTTATAGAATTCTCCCGTAACCCGCATTCGAACCCCATTGACCAATGAAAATAAACCTCTTGGTATTTTTCAAATAAATATTTGCAAATGGCTGACTCTTGGGTCGTTGAATTAAATCGATTTGTTCATCTAGTTGGAAAGCTAAGCAAGCAATAATCTTTCAGATTCCAGTGGTCAAGCGACTGACCTTGTGTTGCGATTCAAAGATTTAATATCCTCATTGACTTGATATTGTTCTTACTACCAGACTGTAAACACAATTAATCCTACTGAAGGTTATTTCTTTAAAAGAATTTTGTAATTAAAGTGTAAGGATTCTTCTTATAAAAGCTTTAATTGATTGCGATTTAATCTCAATTTCTCCAATACCATCTTGTTAAAAATTCCTTTGACTATAAAGGCCAGTTTGGTTGAATAGTCACTATGCCAACTTTCAACTTTGTGTATCAAACGCTTTGTGAGATCTGTGACTGACAGATACACATAGGCATGATTCTATAAACGTTCCCACTTTCCAATTTCGAATGTGGAATCCAAAAAGAATTCAAAATTGCGCGCCGATTTTGAATTTACCGCTTTTTTAATGCAATATTTTCCGTCGAACGTCTGTCTACTCTTTTTTTTTGTTTTTAGCGTTTAAATGCTCATGCATAATGCGCTACCACGGGGAGATAGCGCAGTTATTTGGGACTCTAACCCACTTAAACTTCCGCGGTGTCCACCTGTCCCGCTTATGGGCACGCGTTAGCATTCACCGCGAACCCGCCGCGGCTGTCCATCACCGGAACATCCTCCGGTGAGCACCCCCCATCACCGGCGCATCAGAACACGTTGCGCGCCCGCGCCGCGTTGACCACCCAAACCAGCACATGGGCGCTAGACGACCCCGTGTATGGCACCCTTGGTCCCCCTGTGCCGGGCCTGGACAGTGGCCCCGCCACCTACCACTTTTCAGCCGCACGGGAGGTGGGAGAGCGGCCAACGCTATACCGACAGTCCTCCTCCCCTGCGGCCCCACCGCGTCCGCCATCAGACGGTGGCGACCACGTGTGGGCCGCGGAGGATAGGGAGAGCGCTGCATCGTAATACTGGCACTCCTCTCCCGCCGCGGCCTCCAACCCTCAGCCGCGATGCCTCCGATATACGACATCGCGGCCCGCCTCAGTTGCGATGTCACCCAAGCGACTTCGCAACCTACCTTTTGGGCGCTACGTCGTCCGCTTAGCGGCAAAAGCCCTGACGAGCGGCCCATGCTCGGGTTCCTCTTTGCTTCACCGTGGCCTGTGGATGACCAAGCCACGGCTACTGCGCCCCCTGCCTCGTACGAGGCAACGAACGTCTGTCTACCCGCTTTTGATAAATGAGTAGCTATTTGATTCAACTCTGATGCAAAAATGTGGCTGTCAAATATAAATAAGTGCACGTTTTACGTTTGCCTTTAGCGAATATGCCCGGTTACCGTTTTGTTTGTTAATTTTAATCGCATAAAGCTGAAGCGGGCAATTCGGATCTCTAATTCATCGGCAGTAGTTTACATAAGCAATATGTATGGGAAAACAATATGCACGATGTTTACTGGTAATGACAAAATCCACTAAAACTGACAAGCTGTTTGTTTGAGAATAGCTATATGTTGTTTGTGGAAAACTTCATCTTCTTTATATCACACGAAAACTTGAAGTATCGAAGCACGTTTTTGTACAATTTTTTTTTTACATTTATAAGCTTTACACGTCTTCTAACGATCTTGAGAAGGGTTAGAAATGACAACAACCGATGGAGGTCGTCTTTTTCGCGATTCTAAAGGATATTTATCCCCATGTCACTATTAGAAGCAATATAATCCTATATTGGCCTATGCTGATAGCTTTAAGCAAACGTTTAAATAACTAGCAAGAACGATATTTAACTTTTCTTCATATTAAAATAAGTATATTTTCGACTTATGAAAATATTTGTGTATGTTCAATAATTTCATCGTAAAATTACTTTTTGTAGTCCTCTAAATAAATTACTTTTCTGTGTATTGATAGATTTCTTTTGTATTTTTTGTAATAAGACGTAAAAAAGGTTATTCAGACATGGATATAAATATATACACATTCTACTTGCATAAAACTTAAAGAAAATCGTATTTTAAAAACTCTATTGAAAAATATAAAAGCGTTTTTCGCTCAACGTCTAAATATACGAGAATGTTGAGAATTATAGCACCCTATAAAACTCTCGTTTATGCTATATCACGGGTAGGTTGTAGAAACTAAGCTGAAACTAGTTTCTGAATTGAAGACAGTTTACAAGTAAGTACGCAAGTAACAAACTGTGTAAGTACATTTCGAAGTCATATTGAACTCGATTCTCTTCGGATATTAGTTTTACGTGTGTAAGAAGCACTTTATAACTTATCCTATCTTTATAGCTGTTTACTAGATACAGAAGATATCAAGAAAAAGCTGAGGATATCAAGAAAACAATGCATTCGAAATCGCGATCCATTTTAAGGTGCGCTGTCGCCGTAAATCATTGTAGATGCTATCATAAAAGCAGTAAAATCGTGCTCTATCTTTGACTGAGAATAAATTTTAAAAAGACTGATATAAAAGCCTCGTTTGAAATACATTGCCGTAAGTTATTTCAACAATGAATAATTACCTCATTCACAAAACAAGCAGCGTTAAGAAGGTATATAATTAATGAGGAATGCTCGTTTCAGACTTTTACGTAATACACGCAACCTGTGTGGTGGACCACGCATTTATTTTAGCGACAAGGCTCACTTTAGTACCTGCTATTTTTGTAACAAACAAAAATAAAACGTAATTTTTGGATCCCGTTTTGTGAACAGTGAGATGTTTTGATGAATGTCTGGCAATGTACGATGTTATGGCAGCGAAAACCCCAGAGGGACACCAGAGTTGTAAGCGCGGGTTTCGGGTTCTAAGGGCGGCGATTAGAGCTCTTACATGCAAACACAACAGCAAAATCTCACACTCAAATACTAACTTCACGCCTATATTCATCAAACGGTTGGGCAGAGATGCATTACCTAGGTATATTTCGCCAGGTATTTTTTTAAATGACCATATAACAGGGGGCTTGCCTATTGATACCAACCGAGCACAAGTCCAGACTCCGAAATACTAAATCACATATTAAAATAAACATTATCTAATATTCTTGGCCATTTACACGTGAAGGATCTCGGTACTAAGTAAATAACTGGAGGGATGACAATTCAAACTCGTACGTGGGTAGGACGCAGCGGACAGGCTTGACAGTTGGAACCGTCCTGTCCCTATTCATCTAGATTCAGAAAAGAGCCCTGAATAAGAAAACAGTAAATACACTATATAGTAATAAGATTATTTGCTTTCCAGACGCGTGTGAAGGATCGTTAACCTTGGGAGTTGTGTCCTCTGTAAGAATATGCGAATACAAACTGCGTTGCATCCACTTTTCTGACGTTCTATCAGCTATAAAGATGAATTGGTGCGACCATGTATTAAATTTAGAGCTGTTTATATATTTGTTGACAGTGTGAAGGAGAAGATGAGACTTTCATAACATAATTATTTATCTTTTCTATTATTAAGACAGCTACATCATTGTAAATAAGTTAGGATGCTCATGGTAGTTTTAGTTTTGATTTTTCTAAACACTTTCACTTGCCAACACACTACTAAAATAGAGTAAGCATCAACAACGGTTTAGGTAGACACTCTAACAAATAACTTTGTTGTAGAGGATAAACGGACGGCGGGAACTTAGGAGCCCCGGAGGCCACTTAAAACTTATGTGGCTTCGTTAACCATAGTCCTATATTCCTACTGTTGTTCAGACCTTCCAGAATTATATAACAAGAGCCGTCTTCAAGTTTAAATTTAGTGTTTCGTCTCGTCATTGTGGTTTCGTTGAATTTAATCAGTGTATCAGAAGACCCCAGTTTGTTTTGTGGAGTCGGGCTAAACTGCGGTGAACGATGGAATATTCAGCAGCAAAAATACAAACAGCAAATCTCAACTGCAGACGGCTTTGTGGGATTGCGATGATTCGATTTGATTGGCGAAATCTATGCAGATGTTACGCTATGGAGGCCGAATATATTTTTCCAATACTCGTATCAGAGTAAGTCAAGACTGTTCAGATAATAATAACCTTGTTTGGGTTTTATAAATTCGCTTTGATATGAGAATGAGGTTCAAATCTCAAATGGTATCAATGCCAACATTATCATTGTCGTATCAGGGATGCTCGTTATTGATATCCTCTGAGAATATCTTAAGTCCGTCTGACGTATTTCTGTAAATCTGTAAAGGTCTTTTATTTCAAAGCTTTGTACCTTTTGTTTATCGTCTTACCGTTTGCTTGAAGTAAATATTATTACAATTTGAAGAAGGTCAAATATGGATTAGAATATTTTGTCGCTCGAAAAGATTCAATTTAATAGACGGTTGTAAAATAGGAGGTTATTTAATGGGAAGCAGTGAAAATATTAATTACAATTCCTACTAGCAATACATAATATTTGATATTTTCTTGTCTTAACAAGATATTATTTACTATTTAGTTGTCCTTTTCTTAAGTCCTTTGACGAGAACTTACGACGCGTTAAGTGCTTTTAAGAATTAGCTTTTAAAAGGCAAGCTTTTAATTATTGTCACAGTAGAGTGCTCGTAGTTTATTTTAGTATTTATGTTTTTTTATTATTCTTGTTTCATTCGGTCGTTAATAGAAGTCAATTGACATCAATGGACTATATTGATTTATTTACAACGGGCCTGTGCTCAGGATGGCACGAAGTAGTAGCGATTCAATCACTGGAACATCGTTCGGCGCGTGTTGAAGTACCTATTTAAATTCTTAATTGAAAACATTCTATTCGATTCATCGCACGAGGTGCCACGTGACGTGTTACGTACCAAGAGTAGGTAGGTATAGTTCTCGCCAAACTTATTGGCCGCCCTGAAGTTGTATACAATGGCTGCGCATTAGGAAATCTCATACAAAAACAGCACCGTTTCGTGCCTCGCGCATCCGGTAAACCAATTTCAGGGCGACCAATAAGTTTGGCGGGGGCTATACCTAGAAATATTTCTCGTAAGAACAATAAGCAAATAATATTTCAGACGGTTTACCAGGATACACGATTGTTTTTCACCAAACATTTTTTCGCTACTCAGGTAATTTATTAAACACGCAACGTGGTACCTTCATATGTACAAATAATTTGACTTAGAAAGTATAACATATTTCTTGGGGACGATTGCTGCCGCTTTTCTTATCAGGATGGCTCAGGTGGTAGCGCATAATAATGGAATAATTATGATGAAGAGATCATTGTGTAACACGTATCTAACGCTAAGTCATACAATTTGTTACGAATAGGAAATAGAAACCTAGTTAAAGTTATGCTGAAAATTGTATTGATGTTGCTATGATCGAATTCAACCAGATACGAGTACTGGCAGAAACATGCCAATATTGAACTGTTTTAATTATTTTCGAGTCTTAATCCCGTCATCGTCAACAAACAAACGATCACTGCTTCAACCGATTGAAGAGTTCGCCACTGTTTATAAAAGGAAAATTTTCTCCTACACAAATACCACTAAAGCAACGTTTATCGAGAGCTTTCCTCATTGTACCGCCGCTCGGTTCCATCGCTTTGTGGTCGAGCAGCATATTTGTCAACAAAGGACTTGCAGGCACCTAGAACAGAACGGAACGGGTCTTGCATATTTTAGAAATCGGTATGCTACCGACAATCTGTACGGATTCCCAGAGCGCCCGAGAGCAGAGAGCCGCGCAAACACTGTATCTGAACGTGGTTCGAATGTTTGTCTATTGATCGGAAGCTAACGAACTTACCAGTAGCTTCACGTCTAATAGTTCCTCAGATAGATTCCACTCGTTTCGACTAAAACCAATATAAGTCGAGTAGCCCGCTTGAAAATGTCTTTACAGAAATAGTACCGCATTACATTACAGGTTCGATAGCTTCCTGCTTTTATTGTATTGGCAAGATTTATTATTACAGCGACGACAATATGTAACCTTTAATGAAAATTCCTACAATAACGTAGGTACAACTGTCGTGCTTGATAAAAATATGAGAAACATTTTGTGTTTTAATAAAATCGCCAGATATAAACAGCCGTCACGAATAGGAGTAACAATTCGATGAAACGGTTTTAGAAAATACAAAACTAATTTAATTTTGTAGTTCTTAGTGGTGTGCTTTAAAAGCTAGACTAGAACAACACGAGACGGTCTGCAGGGAGAAATTAATTTGATGGCTGTACTGTTTTGCTATTAAATTCATAGCGGCGCAAACAACGCCTGGCTCGAACGGTAGAGTGTGCTATTTACTTGAAGCAAGAAAACAAGCTCGGCGCAAAACTGCAGGCGTTTTATAGTACATCGCATGATTGCAATGTTGGCATTCTTGTTCTGTAATTATAAGAAAGTTGGTGACGCCTGCGGCTTCGCTTCAGCGGAAAGTAAATAAATCTCTTAAATAGAAATAAGTTTGTGGTGCGACTTGAGGTTTTAAGAAAATGGCAAATCCCAACAGAGAAAATGTTCTTACTACGTTAGGGTTCATTAATGTTTTGGAGTGTTCGGGATAACAACAAAAGTATCAGCATTTTAATTTCAATGTTGTCACATTTATGCCCGTTTATGTCCCTATAAAAGGTGAAACGCTTATTTCTCTTTATCGTTTTGAATATTCTTATGCCTGTGTTAGTAAGTATATTCCGTTGTTGTTTGTGGAGATGCCTCAGTAACATTTTACGACTGTGCCCGTTGTACTGCGAGTTATTTAGGCACTTCAAAAAGTTAGCTTGTTCTAGTACCTCGTCGAAATAACTTGTGCAAACATAATATAAGTTAAGAAAACACGTATGTTATTCGAATTTCCTTTGATTTCCCAGGCGGTTGGAGGAAATTGCTCAGAATGTGAATATATCAGGAATATAAAATTAACTAATTCTGTCTAGACCGCACTTTCACTCTTGAATTTTCAGTTTTCCTCTTCCATTCTTCAATTAGTAGATATTGTGGGGATCTTAGGAAAATCCTTTTCATTTTAACTTGTTTCGTCCTTGGAAGAAAATAGTGACACATTTTGATCTTCAATCGTCCTCGTTTTCAAAGAATGTCTATGAAGTTTCTTACCCTTTCTCCGTCATTGAGATCTACGTTTTGGAATGTATAAACAGTTTCAGCTACTTTCTAGCTAACTGACCGATCCCTTGAAATTCTAAAATTACCTGTAAATAGTAGGTACTGTTGAAAAATAATTTGAGTTTGAGACCTAAAATATTTGTAATGATCTAGATTTAATTTTACGTTACTTTATTTGTTGCCTAACGAATCTAAATTAGAGGAAATGTGATAATTACAAAATCAATAATACATAGAATATATAATTACGTTGACAATACATATTTGATGGGAAACCATTACCGCCATCATATCAATTAGGAACGAGTGATATTACAATGCGATAGTTAATTAAAATTTTAATAAATTATAATGTTATGTGCTTCAATGAAATTATATAAAGTAATACGTACCTAATTATTATTTTAATGGTAAATGAAATCAAAACTGGCAGTAGTTTTCAATCGGAGGCTATCGACACGTTTTCCTGGTGTTGGTGTTATCTAACACTAATTCATTTTGACATGCAATGTAAGAACCTCTTAGGGCAGTAACGCACTACCTCCGATCCGTGTCCGTGAAATTTTAGTTCCAAAGTAGCCGTAGTACTTCTTGTAGGGAAGCTTACGCAGTACATCCGAACTCTATGCGTTATAATCTGTCATATTTCAGAACATTTTGAACTCGGAACTCAAATCACGGACTATATTATTAATTCTGTAATTATCCTCTCTTAATGTATCTCCTGCTGTGATCGTGTGAGTTTAACTCTTATCTTCGGGGTCGCTCGCAATCCGTCCGCTCAGAGGAGGCTTACTCTGACTGGTGCGATTTAGATGCGGGTGTTCCTCAGGGTGGCGTCCTTTCTACTCTTCTTTTCTCCGTTTTTATAAACGCTGTCACTAAGGTTTTATCTTTACACTATCATCTCTATGCCGGCGACTTGCAGCTTTACCGGCAAACTTCAAACTTGAGTAGCTCACTGGTTCTATCGATGCCATCAATAATGATCTTGAAAATATCTATCAGTGGGCTAAAAGTTTTGGACTTTTAGTGAACCCAACAAAATCACAAGCTCTCATTATTGGTGCAAGACATTTCATTAATTTATTGAGCAACCAGTCTCTCCCACCTGTTTACTATGATGCCGTCGCTATAGCCTACTCCAAAAAAGTCAAAAGTTTAGGTGTTTTCTTGGACTGCAACCTATCTTGGAATGTTCACATTGCTAAAATAAGCAGGAGGGTGTTTTACTCGTTTCGGTCTCTAAAACGTCTCCAGAAGTTCCTGCCTTTCTCAACTAAAGTTACTCTCGCTCAGTCTCTTCTTCTTCCTCTTCTCGACTATGCTGATGTCTGCTTTCTTGATGCGACTGAGGAACTTCTTGATAAGCTCGAGCGTTTGCAGAATATCTGCATTCGCTTCATTCTTGGCCTCCGAAAGTACGACCATGTGTCGGAATTTCGGAAGCGGTTGAAGAGGCTGCCTGTTCGGCAGCGCCGAGATACCCACACTCTTTCTCAACTCTTTTCTGTTCTTCACAATCCTACCTCTCCTTCGTAACTTAAAGAACGCTTTGAGTATCTTGTTTCGAGAGGAAAGCCTTGCCGCTCCTCATCATCTCTTCGCCTTCGTTTTCCTCCCCACTCATCAAGTCGTTACGGTGGATCATTTACTGTTCGTGCTGTCCGCCTCTGGAATAATCTTCCTCATTCTATACGGGATAGCCCTTCACTAGGGATATTCAGGAGAAGAATTAAGGAACATTTCCTCTCAATATGACGCAATAAATATGCATGTATTTTGGATATATGTATGTACTAGCACTCCGCCCAAGATTTCGTTCGCATGATTTCGTATTTTATTCAACTAAATTATGTGCAGTTAGTGAAGGCGATCAAAAATAAGCTATTGTTAAATCAATAATAAATGGGATATCGTAGATATCTACGGTTTAAGTTAGGATTTAGAGGACATAGAACCTCCTCCTTTTTGGAAAGTCGGTTAAAAATCTTATGCCTTGGGCAATAATAAATTGCCATCATAAGTTTTTCAGAATTACCCTCAGCAGACGTTTTAGATGTGTCAACGGTTTTTTGAAGAATCTTACGGCACTAAGATGACCACTTCCTCGATTTGGAACTACCGAACTGGACCGTTTGTCCAGTGTTGTTTGACGGAGATATCGGTGAACATACACATAAAATAATTAAGTACCTTACTAAAGGCAAATTGCCTATTAGGTACACCCAAAAAGTGTAAAATAAAAAAACTACCGTCATCCAACTAAAATACTACAAAGTGAAAAATAACTTTCTTTTTCGATTTCGGTGTCCATAACGAAAAACAATGGTACCTACCAAAGACACCGACTTCGAGAAATAAATTTATTTTTCACTTTGTAGTGTTTTTAGTTGGAAGTCAGTAATATTTTTTTGTACAAAAGTTTTTATAAAAATAAATGTCTCTTTAAAGGTTGAATTTCCAAAACTCCCTCCTTAGTGCTCACCTATATATTTATATTTTTATATTTTATATTTATATTTTTTAATAAAAACGTTGCCCCACACTAGGAATTTCTTCCTGTATCGTGGGTGCGTTTACAAACATATAAACTCACATACATAACACCCAGAGCCGGAACAACTATCTGTAGGTCATACAAATATTTGTTCCGTGCGGGAATCGAACCCGCGACACGCAGCGCAGCAGTCAATCGCTCAACCACTGCACCAACCGTGCGCCCATTACCATTATCATTACCATTATCATTAAAAGAAGCTATGTGTTACTTCAAAAATCTTGATCACCCCCTAATTAGTATTTAGGGGATAGTTCCGAAAAACGAATAACTAATAGCAACCCACATTATTTATTAAGGTTAAAGTTTAGTAGGTCTAATTTCAAGTTTATTAAACCAAGATCTTCAACACCCCTCTAATCATCTTTTAGGGGTAGTTTCGAAAAACTATTAATGATATCCTTTATTATTTACTTTTAGGTTAGTATTTGACCCAAGTTTCAAGTTTATTAATCCAAGAAATGAGATCTTCCATACAAACTTTAACATCCCTTAAATCGTATTTTAGGAGTAGTTTTGAAAAAATGGTTATGACAACCTATACTTTAAAATCAATAAAAAAAATATAAAATATTTGCTGTTGGTATTGATGCCAAGTTTCAAATATGTAAGCCCAACAAATTGCCACCTTCAACCTCCATTAGGGGTAGAATTTCCGGAAATCAATAAACTCATTACTTTTTTTATTAATCAAGAACGTAAACCTACTATTTTAGATATTTTACCTTCCAAACCGAAGAAATCAATACCAATATTATAAAGAGGAAAGATTTTTTTGTTTGTTTGTTTGTACAGAATAGGCTCCAAAACTACTGGACCGATTTCAAAAATTCTTTCACCGTTGGGAAGCTATTCTATCCCCGGGTGACATAGGCTACTTTTCATTCCTGTATTCCCACGGGAACGGGAACTACGCGGGTGAAACCGCGAGGCGTCCTCTAGTTTCATATAAAGTTTCAACCACTACTTTATTCCCCTTAGGGGTAGAATTTCTCAAACCTAATAATTACATGAATTCTTTTTATTAACTCCAACTCTAACCAACAAACTATAGACATTACATACAAACTTTCAACCCCCTTTTTAGCCCCGTTAGGGTTGGCATTTCCGGAAATAATTCAACTTTTTTTTTTAATTAATCAGAAGCGTATACCTACAATTTTAGATGTTTTACCTTCCAAACCGAAGAAATTTCATGTAACGTTACAACACCTATTTTATCCCCACAGGGGTAGAATTTCCAAAAACTAAAAAAAAAAAAAGTTTTTTTTATCTACCTAGAGATTAAATCTAAAATTTCACGTGTCCAACTTTCAAACTGTAGATGTTACATACAAACTTTCAACCCCCTTTTTATCCCCTTAGGGGTCGAATTTCCATAAAACAATAAATATATTAATTTGTTTATGAACTAAAAGGGTTAATCTAAAATTTCACGTGTCCAACTTACAAACTTTAAAAATTACCATACAAACTTTTTACCCCCTTACGGGTCGAATTTCCAAAAAACCAATATACACATTAATTATTTTTATCAACCAAGAGCGTAAATCTAAAATTTCAAGTATCCGTCTTACAAACTGTAGAAATTACATACAAACTTTCAACCCCCTTTTTACCCCCTTAGGGTTGGAATTTTGAAAAACTAACAAATCAAATAATTCTTTTTATCAACCAAAAGCGTAAATCTAAAATTTTACGTGCCCAACTTACAAATTGTAGAAATTCCATACAAACTTTCAACCCCAGTTTTACTCCCTTACGGTTCGAATTTCCAAAGAACCAATATACAAATTAATTCTTTTTATCCACCAAGAGCGTATATCTAAAATTGCAAGTGCCCATCTTACAAACTGTAGAAATTACATACAAAATTTCAACCCCCTTTTTACCCCCTTAGGGTTGGAATTTTGAAAAACCAATAGACACATTAATTATTTTTATCAACCAAGAGCGTAATGTAAAATTTCATGTGTCCAATTTGCAAATTGTAAAAACTTCATACAAACTTTCAACCCCCTTTTTACCCCCTTAGGGGTCGAATATCCAATAACTAATAAATAATTTTTTTTTTATCAACCAGGAGCGTAAATCTAAAATTTTACGTGCCCAACTTACAAACTGTAGAAATTACATACAAACTTTCAACCCCATTTTTACCCCCTTTGGGGTGGAATTTCCAAAAATCCTTTCTTAGTGCTCACTTACGCCACATGAGGAACCTTTCTGCCAAATTTCATTATTCCAGGCCTAGCGGTTTAGGCTGTGCGTTGATCGATCAGTCAGTCAGTCAGTCAGTTTCTTCTTTTATATATATATATAGATTATGTTTATGCATTATGTGCTGTACACGTATTTGTGTAGTGTATTTAGTTAGTAAGAATTCAAATGGTTTTTAGTATTTGTTATGCGCTTTTTTTAACTATCCTAATTTTGTAAATCTCTCTTTTGCACTGAGGTTTGCCGTCAGAGAACCCAGCTCGACTGTGCACATAAGTTTTCCTTTTGTATTTGAAATTTATTTTGTTTATTTTGTGTACAATAAAAGAATATGAACGGACAACAACAATTTACTTCTTAGCTTATCTATGAGTAGTATCTCTATCAGTAGGAAGAACTGGGCTATATCATTGCTATAAGAAAATTACCATTATCATCATCTGCCTAGCCTTTTCCCAATTATGGTGGGCTTCCAGTCTAACCGCATGCAACTGATTACGAGTAATTAATATGGAGTGACCGCCTATCATCCCTTTACAGCTTAATAATTGGGTTACACGAGAATTTCCCCTTGGGAAAGACTGGGTCCGACTTTCGGGCTTTTGACATACCTATCCGTAACGACTATCAAAGTTCTTACCGTGCTTCCTTAGGTAAGGATGGGATTCGGTTTTAAATAGCCTGAAAGGAAACATAACGCTTCAAACGAGACGTGAGCCGATGAAAAAGTCTTCTCTTTGGACCAGTAATCGACCATGCTAATCACAGCGTCAGTGGCGTTAATAAAAATTCCTCTAAAGTGCAGCTATACGGGCACTTGGGGCACTCTAACACGTATTTCATATTCTACACCGCACTCGCATTGTGTATCAGAAATTTATAAAATAACACTGAATTTGACGAACATTTGCAAGTTCAAGCCTAATTTATTTATAAGTCCGTTCACTAACATTAATTCAGTAGTATCAGATTTCTTTTAATTTTAAATGCTGCGGTTGAATCTAGTTTGTGTTGCTGAAAATTAACGTAGGTACCTTAATATTACTTTAGTTTTGAAATAGAATACCACAATTATATTAAATAGTTTTTGAGCTAGAATTGTGAAGTATCTCTCTGTTCTATAAAATCCAAAAATAAGTGAGATAATTTACCCCTTTATGTTTTCGAAAGCGAGTCAATCATATTGACAGTTACAGCTTGCATTGCAGATTTTACATTAATCTGAGGGTGTTATTTATTTATTTATTTATTTATTTATTTATTTATTTATTTATTTATTGCATTCATGTCGTTTACAAGGTGTTGTTATAAAATATAAGTATCGTACATGAACCCTGCGAGGGCACCGCAACATTTTGTATACTTATCTTAATATTAATTGCATGCAATATTATTTAGAAATATATCATTGTTACATTATCAAATTATATAAAATTATTAAGAAAAATACATTGTTACATTATCAGTTTATATTATATAATGTCAAAATTTCATTATTAATTAATTAAATATTGGATGTCATTTATTTGATTTCTACATTATTACATTGCGTCTTCATCTGATAGTTTATATACACAATAGGTACGTACGAGTATAGTGTTAATTTGTTAAGAATTCATTTAGGCTATAATAACATTTCTGTATTAGGTGCATTTTAAGTGCATTTACAAATTTATTATCAAATTCTATGTCTTTTATGTCATTGGGCAGTTTATTATAAATTTTTATGCACATTACTAGAGGTCCTGAGTGAAACATAGCTAGTTTGGAACTCGGCAAAGCTAATTCATTTTTGACTCTTATGGAGCGTTGCAGCGGCCTTTGATTCTTAGCTACAGGGAATAGTGACGCGTGTTTTCTAACAAACTTGCTTACTTCCAAAATGTAAATGCCTGTTACAGTTAGCATTTTATATTTAATGAAATATGGTTTACAGCTCTGCATTTGGTCAATATTTGCGAGAATTCTCACGCATCTTTTTTGTAAGATGAATAGTTTTTCTACTTCAACACAATTTCCCCACACTATAATACCATAAGTTAAACACGAGTAGGCGTAGGCATAATATGCTATCATCGCTGTTTTGAAATTAGTTGATCTTTTCAGCTCATTTAAGGCATACGCGAAACTTGCAAGTTTGTTTGACACGACATTAATATGTGCCTTCCAATTTAAATTAGTGTCAACAGTCAGACCCAAGAGTTTAAATTCATCAACACATTGGAGCGTTGTTTCCGCTGTCACAGCGAAAAAGGCGATTGGAGGTCCTTCAAAGGGACTTAAAATATAGGCCTTCCCTTTTAACAACCGAAACTTCATTCATTTGCACTTTTTTTCCCCCTAGGTACAAATAGATAGAATAATATGTCTACACACTTACTTGCATACCAAAATTGTAATGTTACTCTTTTAAAATATTGCTTTGACTATAACTACTTAATAACTAGTTATCTATATAAATCTATAAATAAATAAACTACATAACTTGTAGTTTCTTATTAGTAAGTTATAAGGTTATAAGACATGTACTTTCATAAGTATATCTCCACACGTTATCACATACGTACCCATATTTCTTACCGAATCCAGTTGTTGAATTTCTCGAGTATTGCCGCGACGAGCTTTTAATATCCACAGAGTTTGGCTAAACTGTTGCGATGCGGTCCAAAGGCGGCTTAGTGCAGCTGACTGAATAGATAACTATTATTTAATCAAACGAGAAACGCCACAGACTATCGCTAGCCTTTGTGTTGAATAAAGAATAGGCTTAGAAGTTTAGAGACCATTCTGAAAGTTAAGTTTTTTTTTTCTGTAAATACTCAAATAGTTATTTGTATCTTTAATAAGACTATGGGTTCGCCCTCTAATTACAAAACTAAATATGAAATGAAAAAAAAAAGTCTTATGGTGTACATATTGTGGCTACACCTCTATTTTTGGAGGATAAAAGATGCTGTTATGTTATTAATAAGACTTAAATACCTAATTACTTCTAACCTTTTTCTTAAACATAAATTTTTATACTTAGTCAAATAATAGTAAATTGCTTCATGGTCGATCATATTTTTACGTTCCAAATCTTCAAAGCCAGACAACAAAGAGATCGTGAACAATTTCCCAACAAAACATAGGTAGTTAGGCGCAAAAATAACATGATTTACTTAAATAATTAACTTTCGCTGGTAGTGTTGGACAAAGAGAATTATTCTCAACGTAAACATTGTACGAATTCGGTAGCCGAGTCTAATTAGGTTCAAATATTTAACGTAGGTATTTCTGTAACGGATGGTTTTAAATACGGATGGTTATAAAATACGGAAGGAAAACACAGTAAAGGCTGCGGTCTCAGAAAGTTAGCTGACGACACAAAACGAAGCGAGAGGGACATTATTTTTTATCTAACTAGGGGGAGTCGAAAGAAAGGGTAGATTTTACTGAATTATTTCAAATTTTCCAAGAGGTGGGTTGGGTGAGGGAGTTAAGGTACTGTATTTATAATATTTATAACTAGGTAGAAGAGGCTTTAGGTGCCTAGTTCCAAGTTTCGTTGCTAGGTACCTACTCACAGGGGCAATGACCTCAAAGCAGTGGTTACTTGTTTGGAGTCTGTAAGAGTCCTGAATATTATGTCTGATAAGTATGTAATATAAGATATAGTTTTGTTATCCTTTTGAGGACGATAAGTTTTATGGTTTTAAGCTTTATTCAGATTTAGAAGAGCAATATTAAATAACTTTAAAAGACATACGCACCTTATTTATTTTCATTAGAATCAAATAAAACATGGCACAGTAAATTCTACTGCAGATACTCACAGCAAAATTTTCACCCTTAGATACGCGAGTGTAAGGAGCTTCACATACAACAGCCTTTGATGGTCACACTTCAGCGTTCATTGCTCCATTTGTTTACAAGACTCATATCAAAGTACCCACGCATACATACCGTATTGTACGAAGAAATTGTTTCTGTAATCCTATTGGAAACTGGAAGTGGGCTGTTTCTATAAATACCAAACGTTTGTTATTTTATAGTTAAAACTAAATGGAACTCTCTTTATATTTTACGATCGCAGGTTGTAAAATTATAGGAGAACGTTGATAGACGCCCATGATCGAATAGCCAGCCATCATTCACGATATAGGGGTGTTAAAATTTGCCATGCCATTGGCTTAGAGCGTAATTTTACGAGAACTTTGGCCCATATTTTATAAGGGATTTTAGAAAACTAAACGAATATGAAAATGGCCATAAAATCTCAATTTCTATCAACGTTTTTTTTTTATCCTCCTTAGGCTACACCACTAACTCACCTGATGGTAAGCGATGATCTGGTCGACGGTGAAGCACGCTTGCCTAGAAAAAACCTATTCACTCTTGACTTAAAGACCCCTAGATTGTAGCTATATTGTTTAGACGATGCTCAGTGGCCGCACTCTGAAGTGTGAAAACTAGTATAAATCCGATGCATAAAAGGTACAGTGCTCTTCGTCCTGTATTGTTGCGTCTCTCTATCTCACACAGTGGAACCACAATTGTTTTGACCCTCAGAGTAAGGCCTCTGAGCTTGACCCCACAAACAATTAGCTAATCAAATAGTCATAGTTCCATAGTTATGGAGTAGTCAGAATCCAAAGCCTTGTTCCCTTTGAACTCTATTGATCGATTTCCCGACACCCACGCCTCATAGACGTAGAAACCTAGTCTATTCTTAGCCAGAAGTTCTGAACACTTTTACAACGGGGACCGACCTAGACTGCTTAATTATTTGTCTAGCTATTCTCCCGTATCGATCTCGAATGAAACTGCAACTCTGGCTTGTAGCCGTCAGAGACATAGAAGTGGATGCTATATATCATGTTTATGGTGAGGGTGAGTTTTTGCGATAGTATTACAGGACCAGAGGCGAAAATGTGTGGACTAGTTATGGGATGCTTTGACAACTGGTATTTTGAAGGAACTAGGACTTATTACTGTAAAATAATGTTTTGTGTGTGTATCCGCAAAGTAGAAAATATGAAGGTTAGAAAATGTAACAAACCTTACGGTATGCAGGCAGCGAGAAAATAGTACTGGATGGTTTTCAAGTGTCATGCTAATTAAAAATAAGTTTCGAATAGCTAAGTAGAAGAAACAATTTTTTGTTTAGACCATCAGATTTGTAATAACAGTAAAAAGTATAGGTTGAATGAAAATATTGGGTGTCTCAGTATGTTTTTCGTTATTGATAATTTAAAAAAAAAACACTAGAATTAGGTCAAACCCGTTTTATTTAATGTTAAATTAAAGGGCAATTTTTAATATATAGTTTGTAAATGCGCACCCTCCACTTCCTGACACTCATTTAGCTTGTAACAAAAAAAATATATAATTGCAATCGGTCTGATTAAGAGCGATCGTTGCGTTATTTCAATATAAGCCCCTGCGGTCTGGATCTGGATTTATAGAATTTTTTCTGTACTTAGTTTACTTACTAATCGATTCTGCTTCCTAAGCTAAAAGTCACAATTTTCAAATCCGGTTCTTTTAAAATTTAAGTCCCCGCCTCTACTTGGCAAGATATACGTGGTCGCTCTCTACGCTAGCCATAAAATGCTGCGTGACATTTAGCAGGGGCGCGCAACATTCGGGCAGGGGCTTCAAACTTTAAAGCGATGATAAACGCTATAATAAGCTCGTGAATGGGGTCCATTACGGTAACTCGTAGCGAACTCGTAATTTATGTTGTATAACTTCAAACTACCCACACCCCGCCCTAAGGATTAACGCGCCAGCAAACTGTTTAATTGTACACACAACCATGGATTAAAATAAGGTGTAGGTTATTAAAGTTTTCTCTTTATCATAATTTTGGGCTCAGGATCTTGTTTTGTGATAGTTTAATACTCGCTTCATATCTCTCCTTAAAATTTTTAATGGTTTTCCTTATTTTGCCCGCCATTTTCCGGGTCCATAAAGTAATGATTGAGGCAAAGTCACTCTAAATCTACATAGGATGCCAAATTAGGTGAGGGTTTTTCATCCCTGTATGTACCTTCGCTAGTCATCATCGTCTTCCTGTCCTTATCCCATGTTTCTTGGGGTCGGCGCAACACGTTTTCTTCTTCCATAACGTCCTGTCCCTTGTCACGCTATCACTGACTCCCTTTTCTTTCATATCACTCCTCACACAGTCCATCCATCTTTTCTTTGGCCTTCCTCTCCCCCTACATTCTTATTTCATTCACTCACATTTATAATCATAATTCTTTTAGTAAGATGCGTTTCATACCTCCTCATCACATAACCATACCAGGACAAACGGTATGGTTATGTGATGGTATCTACCTTCGCTAGTGACAGTAATGAAAATCAAATACAAACTCAAGTCTAATGATATTTTCGTTTTAGTTTTTAATATAGTTATAAATTTGGTAAAATTAAGGATTTTACCATAACTTATATTAAGCGAAAGTAAACTGCGCGTATTTTATTTAACTTACGAAAAGCTAATTAAAAAGCAAAAGAAAATTTAAAGTTTATTTAACGTACTTTAAAGTTTTAATTGCACAAGAAACTACGTTTAATATCTAGACGTATAAGAAATATTAATGATCTTTCAAAAAGTTTTCCAGACTTTGGCAGGTGTACTATGTATCTACTTGTTGCTAAACAAATAAATAAATGGTAGTTACCTAGAGAAAATACCCAGGTATCTAATATTCTCTGCAATAAAACTGTAGGTATATGCAAATGATTCAACATCTAGAAATGATTAAAAAAACAGGAATATTTAAAGGCAACTGCCCGGCAAATTGCATTTTCCTTTTCCTTGTTTCTTTTTATTGAATCAAGTTAAAAGGTTTCGTTCGATTGCACAGTCTTCCTTGCATCGATAAATGCCTGCATATGTATGCCACTAAATAAAAACTTATTGCTAAAGGAAAAGTGTTTTTCTAACTAACTACATAGGTACAAAGTAACCTTGTATTCAAGGGACCCCGAGTTCCAGCCTTCGCCTTTTATTAGATACAGCAAAGAAGTCGAAATACCTGACCTAATTAAATCAAACACAGTTAAAACCAAATACAATGTCCCACTTAATATTATTCCTACTTTTGACGGCACCAGGTAAATTGGTAGAGACCAAGTCCCAGTTAATATTAACGGGCTTCGCAGCACGAGTTTGCTTCGAACAAACATTGTGCACGTTAGCAAATTCATAACACACCTATATATAATATAGGTTGATAGTGGAACCTAGTTGCATAGGAAGGCCGAAGCTTCCAGAAAGCGGACCACGTCACATTATTGAATTTCAGTTCAAAACGTCGTTTACAAAAGACCTTCGAGAAAACTTTAAGGAAAATAAACTGTCTTTTAAGGTATTCATATTTTTGATGTCGTTCTATTTCTGTCATATTTGTGTTGTGATATTTCCGGATCGCAGCAGGCCAAGTGTCAAATATTTACACCATTCGAGGTGTGTAAAGTAAGGTCGCGATTGTGATTTCTACTTCCTCTTACTTGTAGTATGTCAACGGCAATACAAATAGAGTCGGCCTAGCTACAATTTTTTTTTACGCCTTTGTTGCAACTATCATTTCTAGTAACTAAAGTTCAGAATATAGGAACTGCTGGAACCGATACTAAATAGCCCATAGTCTGTCAAATATTAATAGCGTTATGATGATATCTTCTATCAAAATCACTCTGGTTACTTAGATGCTTTTTAATGATACAAAATTCTATAAAAATAGACATTATGTTGCCTACTTTTTAACCGACTTCCCAAAAAGGAGAAGGTTCTATGTTCGACATTATCTTTGTTGTTTTTTTTTTGTTTATGTTCACCGATATCTCCGTCAATTGTGGACCGATTTAAAAAAAATCTTTCGTTTTTTCAAATTATGTTCCGAAATTGGTCCCATTTTAATTTGGTGAAGATCTGATGAAGAACTTCGGATATTTACAACAGAACTCTTCAATAAATAACGGCAATTCTCTCGGGATTGCTGCAATTGCATATCTGTTTATTGTTTATATAATTTCATAACCTAACATCACGCCAGTACGCTCTTAAGGGGTACGCAGATCTCTCATTTCACCGGTTATGTTCAAGTTTCATGAAATCTATTTTGGCGTTATAGTTACCTTACTAACTTGCCTATTACGTAGCTACAACTACAAAGTGAAAAATAACTTTATTTTTTGAAGTCGGTGTCCATAACGCAAAAAAATAGTACCTGCGAAAGACACCGACTTCAAAAAATAAAGTTATTTTTCACTTTGTAGTTTTGTATTTGGAAGTCGGTAGTATTTTTTTGCAAAAAAGTTTTTTTTATATAGAACGTAGTATCATTAAAAAGCTTCTAAGTAACCAGAGTAGTTTGCTATGTTTGCCAGTGTAACGAGTAATATCATATTTTTAAATAATAAGCAAATATGCTTAAGCAACCTTACCCTAGTCGATCATTCTTCCATACAAACGTAGTCTGGCGATTACTGCACTGTTTGACGGTTTACGTTTAAAATAAAAAATTATATAAATTTTTCAAAAAAAATATATTCTAAAGTTATGAGCGTCGAAAGTTCCATATTTCAACACTCATTTTAACGCACCTTTGGGCGCAAATAAATACCATAAGAAGAAGGAAAATTGCAAAACAGTCACCATATAGGGATAGATCAGTAGTTCAACAATGCAAATAATTTTATTTTGAATAGATACGTTAAGTCGTTTTTTCATGATATCCATATTCCCAAAGGTATGTTTATAAAATTTTGCGCGCGCTTCGTCCTAAATCATCATCCATATCGCTACAAATTTGCAAAAGTGTGTATTGGTACGCGAACTAGCTTCTTACTGGTCATCACCGCATCTCTCTTTCGCACGTGTTGTCGGATGAGATAGCATGCATTTTAACCCCGCGCACAAAATAGTTCGTGCTGTCGACTTGGGCAAACATAACAGAATTATTGATAACACTCTAACAACAGAAGATCAAGCTCTGCCTTTTATCCCGTTGATTCAGTACGTGATTTACGACCTTCTTTCGATCCTCGATAGGTCTTCCGTTCGTTGCTTTACTACTTTTGCTATCACCATACAGTTCAGAAGCTTCATTTGATTAAAGTAGTCTTGGGGTTGCATCGGTAAGGTATTATAATCTCTAGTTTTTATCGGATAGATTAGACCGGATCACGCAATTTATCTCCTTTATATTTCGAATAGCAATGTGTTGTTTGCTCTGCTTGCAGTGGATTATTTCTAATTGCCGTTTTATCAGTGATTGGTCCGTGGTCCCTAACAAAATATTTCTCATTTTTTATGTATTGTAAGTACTACATCATTATATAAACAAAAACACATTACATAATATCTACAGTAGTAAGCATTAGGTACCTACCTACTAATCCAAAGAGAAACAAACTAAACTAGATTTCAGCAGATAAATTTACTTAGGTTGTTAAAATATAACTTCAAGCTCAATTTACTAAGCCAAAGCAAATGTTATGACGATAAAATATTCTAGGAAATAATTTTATTCCTACCCCCGCTGTAGGGGTTTCATTTACTTTAATCTTTCAATTAGTACAATCCCCCGAGGAGTGACGTACTTAGATGAAAAACCTGGTTTAACAACATACATAACTACTATTATTTTTTGTAAGTAAAAATAACAATATTCGCATACGTAAATATTGCTTTAGCTGCAAATATAATGCTTTAGCTGGCAAAACACATTCTAAACTTAATAATATTCTGATAAGTTCTTTCTACGGACCGGGCATATTTTAAGAACTTCTTCTGTAAACAACTTTCTTTCTTTCTTTCTTGTGTGAGCAACTTTCTCCAAGGAAGGCATAGCCAAATTGCCCAAAAAATATTGAGTTTTCCATACAATAATTTAAATACATAGTTGTTGTCAGCCGACCAACATTCCAATTCAAATCAAATCTTATATTATATATTTTTTAAATTGTATTATTTATTTGTATGGGATATACATTTTTTTTTGAGAATTTATATGAATTCCGTGGAGAAAGTTGTTTATTTACATGGGTAAAAGCAGTTCTTAAAATATGATCGGACCTTTCCGTTACACCCTGTATGTTTAAAATTTCGCGCGCTTGTTTTCGTCCTAAATCATCATCCATTTCACAAAAGTTGTTACTTCCTAAGTAACAACTTTTACTATTATTTATTATGTGGTGATAAGGACCTAAACAGGCTTACCTGGTAGCCTATCCACTCTGTATAATTACAGCATACCCAATTAAAAAAATGACATTTGAATCCTGAAACCAACACGTTCTTCGTTAATAATATAATATTAAATTTTCCAGGAAAATGGATAACATTTTCTCGTTTCCCGTAACCCTCATTACAAGTTATTCATAGCATTAGACATATTCATTAAACGAGCCTCGTTAAATTTAACAATGGGAAAAATATGAACTTGGAAATAAAATATAAAGTTACAGCTTTATTTACGCATATTTTTCTCTATTGAAGAGCTTTCCCGCTTTAGCGCACATATAAGTGCTTCATTCATACCGATTTCTGTAAAATTAACCATGGAGAAATGACATGACAATTTCATAGTCAGTTATGCTTAGATGGTTCCATATTTTTATTAAATTATATGAATTTAAAGGGAACATTCGACGACATCACAAAGCCAATTCAAAATAATTTGCGAAAGATATCTGATATCGATGCGAAAGCACTCAGAAAGCGGGAACCGAGAACACGTAATTAGGTAATAATGACATCAGTCAATGAGCCAATTACGGAGCGGAGCGAAGCGAGCCTCAGCGCAGAGCAATGACGACCACAAGCACTGACGAACAATAACTTCGTTACGACTTCCCTCTCCTCTAAATAAACAAACAACATGGAAAACAAACAAGTTTCAATTATAGTCTCGCTTTCATTTGACTCGTGATTTCCAAGTACGTTTTTTTTTGTCCCCGACAAATTGTATATTTAACTTCAAAGATAGAAAATAAATGCCGTTGCTCTTCTGAACTTTCCAAATTATGAAACTTTTCAGCGTTTATATTGCGTTCTCATGGAAAATATTAAAGTGCCCTCGTGTTTTTCATCGCAATACTTTTAAGTTTTTATCAATTTAAGTAGGTTGGTACCTAAATAAGCTCTACTCTTACTTTGATATTTAGCAATAACGAAAAATCAATCATCTTTGCTTAGAAAGGATCGTAGAAGCCGTTAAATTGACTTTAATAAGATTTAAACTGTTTCTATACAAAACAAAGCCATATTAATCGAATCCACTTAACGTTCTTGTGCCTACACAATAATCAAAGGCGACTGAATAGTAGGTACTAAAGCTGATTAAAGGCTTTAATTTGGACAGAGATCAGAGCTTAGGAATAAACAGAGAAACTAAGACAGAATGGAAGCAACTGTAAATCAAAACAAACAAACGCTAAATGGACCAGAAGTACTTTGTTGACAATTTCATCTATTCATTCATAGAAACTATGAATCCATTGTATGAGGTCGTAAGTGTAAAGTCCGTCGCGTCTTTTTGCGGAAGCTGGATCGTCGCCAATGTTCGTACAATGTTGTTATGAGATTGCCACTGCATTTATGGTTGCAGTGGCACCCACCGAACTATTCACGGGATCCACTTCATCTTTACAACCATGCATAAGTCTTTATTGCGATATCCGATTTTTTTCACCGTTTGAACTACCATGCAACACTTGAAGTTTAGAATTTTCTTTAACAATTGATCGGGCTGAACAGTTTTGTTTTATATCCATTAGGAATGTAATAAACTCATGCATGTGAGAAGTGCCAAGTCCAGGCTTCCTCTGCTATATGCCAACTTTTTCGTTTAGTCATCTCATCCGGATATGCCCTTCGTTTGTGAATTGACTGTCTTAGAATATAGTTCATCATTTCGTATCGCAAAATCCCCCAGCGATCTTCAAACTTCTAAATACTAACAGCATCAATTACTAACTCTAACTTGAAGATCATGACTTATGCTAATTGATGTCTTAGTGCTGGGTACTCCATTCTAATGCCTCAGTCTTGTACAAACTCGATTTACCGCTTACCTAGCCGTATTTACTTAAATTACTTAGCTCAGACTGGCTAGTGGAATAACAAGGTACTTATCTGCCGCCTATATGTGGGCCACTATCAAACTCTCTAGATACAAAACTATGTACCATTGTGCCTAATAGAAATGATGGGTTTTAGACGCTGTGCATTAATTCACAGCTTATTGGCAATGTATCAAATATTATATTTAAGAATGAAATTCAAATAGATAATATGTAAAATTGTTGCCTGTGCCATATTTTTTACAAGTCACATCCCCAACCCATAAAAGCATCGAGCGGTTTTTCACAAACTTTTTTTTTAATACATTGGCTTTGCCGACCAATTCGAATCCAATTTACATTTCAATCGGGAGGTTCATGTAAAAACATGAGCCTCACAGAGCATTCCGGTGCGCTGTGGAGGGCTTATGAAATAATGTAACATTCGGCCGCAGATACTCCTTTACATTTACAGTAGGTACATTATTTTCACTGAAAAAATCCTCGTAATTCATGTGGAGACATAGAAGGTGAGAATTATAAATATTTCTCAGCAAAATTCACGGCGCGAAGCCTTGCCTCGGGTATGTTGCTTACGCTCATGAGATTTCCAACGTTCAGACTTATCTGTTTGAATTATTGCTAGGTTTTGTGTGTTTTGCCTTGTTTTGGACTGCAGCTTTGAAGATTCCTGAACATAAATTGTGTTGAAAATTGTTACGACATTGTTTTATGTTGAAAGTTCTTTAAAACTGCGTCTTGTAAAGGCTCAAATAATTTGTAAGCAAAGAAACAAAAAACATTGACAAGAAAAACAAAAATTGTTACATTGAAAGCAACAGGCAGTTTCATACACACGAATTTTAATGAATCTATCCAAAACCCTTTTGGAAACAAAAATACTCTCTCTTTTTTAGAATTTCTAGGTATCTATAAACCAATAAAGATCCAAAACAAGTTGGCATCACGGCCGGTTTCTCTTCACTTAAATATGCATGAATGAAAATACGTGGGATGTTTCTACGAATATATTTTCAGTGCACATGGACCGCTGCATCGGCGAGTTTAGGGGTGACTCTTGTGAACAGAGACTTATATGTGAAGATAGATTAATAGATTGAAGACCAAGAATGATACTCGTACCTGGTTAATATCTACCAAAATATGTGGGAGGGTTTTTGTGTGGGAATTAGAAGCATAAGCGACGCTCATGTACCCAAGAGAGCTGCCAAAAGGCGGATAATTTGAGCTTAAGAGACTGGGCGGCTCGGGAGTCGTAGACATGTCTGATGCGTTCGGACTAAAGGTTTTCGTAGTAGCCCTATTCCCAGATAAAGTTGCTAAGCGCACAGTCTGAGTGCACGCTGTAAACTACTTTTATTCGGCCATAACAATACTCTCGCGGGATGCACGAGCATGTCCTCTATACTTTCCAACCCCTTCTTTTTGGTGTAATTTGCGAAACGATGGCTTTTATGCGTCGTTAATTCAGAGTTGTTGATGTTAATGTCCCTGATGTGAGCTTTTGAATTGTGTGTTTGCTTAACGTTTCGTTATGGGGACCGGTATAAATTATTATGTTTACGTGTAAACCGAGGCTTAGTATGTGTTATGAATATTCGTAATTTCATCTTTTGGGACTCTATTTAATACTTGTTAATGATTCTGTTCCGGAAATACTGTTCCCGGAATCATCAAAAGGCTTTTATGCTGCTTTCTATCATTTTAGTCTTTCAAATATACACGTACTGCGCAAAATTTCTGGAACTGCCACCTGTATGTCTTATTCCTGGAATGTGACACATTTTGCTGGAACAGCTACATTGGTAGAGTAATGTTTATAATATTATAAAAGAAAATACACCATTTCATTCTCAACTTTCAGTTGACATTATATTAAGTTGACTCAAATATATTTTTTCATGGATTATGATTATATGCAACCGAAAAAATTTGATAATCTTTGAAATAATAAAATATGTACTAACTTCTAATAAATATTCATAGGCTTATTAAGTCAACAAGCACTAGTGCCTTATCATCATAATTATTTTATTATCGTAAAATGAACTCTAAATGTGTATTCTGAGAGAAATACGTACATCTACCTAATTTGTATTTTAACGCACGTATCAAACCTAGGTCCCTACATGCAATATATGGAAACACGTGGAACAATTTAAAAGGGGATTGTTGATATTTGCCCTCTCCTACCCCTTTTAAACCTGTCCACTTTTTTATTTAGAAAAATAGAGTGCACGCTGGGCGATGCACTAATCGGTCAGTATTTGCTCCGATATTTAATCTTTTTGGTTCTATCATTTTCACACGTTTGGTTGAAGCTTCCCACAGATAGAGGCGACGCAATAATGTGACAATGCTGCGAAGAGCATTTTTCTTTGAAATTGTTCTAGACTTCTAGAGGCAATAAATATCAGTAGATCAATTTCTATGAAAAAGGTTGACGCATCATTGTCGACTCACATTTGTCTGTGGGTACCTTAAATTAATTGATTTTTTTATGTGACTATGTATATGAATGTTTAATTTGATGAGTCTGTGATACTTGAAATAAAATTATTATTATTTAAATGCGAAAATCGAAATGAGCTTGTGTTTTAATATGGCACCTATGGGATAGACCCGAGAACGGGGTGTCTTGTTCTTATCTTCGGGATGCAAGGCATGGATATTCGATACCAATCAGCTTAAATGTTACCCGAAATTTCAATTCGCTTACATTATGCGAATAGAGATATACAAACGCTATTATGAAGTAAATTAGTTGATTTTAGGTACCTGCTACCGTAGTTCATACTTCTTTCACTAACTACACAATTATTTTCGTAACCAAGTATAAATCTAAATTTATAAAAAAATGGTTCTTAGGTAGGTACTCATTTTCAAGTCATGAAAAAAGATGGCTATGTCAAGCACTGCAATGTTTTGAGTTAATATTATGAATAGTTTGTAGCTATCTAAATAAACCACATGTTATACCGAAGTAAAAACATTGAAAATATGTATGAGTTTTTTTCCATTTGTAAACAAACGAATTTTCTCACATTTATTTTCTAGGTTTTAAATATTTCAAGACAAATGGAAGGTCCCCGACCATATTAATAATTTAAATATAGACGCAGACAAGGTTGTGACGCAAAAGATTTTTTTTATTTGTGGATTTCGAATAAATACGTTACTCGTCTGATCTGAATATATTGTGAAAAGGTATTGGCAACTGTATTTTTTTATATAGGCGGGCATTTTGTCACCAAGGTCTACCTTATTATGCCTATTTATACATTGAAATATTTTATTGAAGAGGAGAATATTCGAATCTTACTGATTTTATTTATTCATTAGATTTATATAGTGAGACATCATTACATTAAAAGATACAAAATAAATATCACATTTTATATCAAAGATAAAGATAAAACTTGGCTACGAGTAATTTATACATCCAGGACGTTTCTATTACAATTAGAACAGACTTTCATAACATTTAATTTAATTAATTCTATCAGTGTTACTGTAAGTACCCATCACCTTACTACCTATACCTAGGTACTAATAAGAAGTAGAAGTAGATTATCAGAGAGTCAGAAACTTTATGCAAAGTAGAGCAGCTTGACACAGTTCTTGTAACGCTGAAGTTCTCTCGATGAAGACTTAGTTACGAAGAAGAAACCAGTTAATCCGTATATATTTATACGGATTAACTGGTTTAATTAAACGATACGAACGCTCAGTGCATGATATTATAATTTTCATAATAGTTATACGGTTGCAGTACTGAGCTACTAAGTTATAATGCTCCATCAAGTAAAATTTCAATCAAATTTTTATGGACTCGGTAAGGACCGTCATCGAAGTTCGTATTTGCAGTAAAATAGGGTTTATGGTTTGACACAAACACTAAGTGTAAAGCAATTTCGTAAATATCTCGCTGTAATACTCTTTTCGCTATGTCATAACCTTGTCAAGAATTTGTAACAGTACTTTATTTCAGAATACTACGCCAAGATATTTTCATAATTTAGCCGAAATTACTCTACAATTTTTTTTCTAATTCTGAAAATCTCCTCAGTATCTGCAAATGAAATGGAATTAATATACAGGGGGCTGACCATAAGCTCTTTGAGTAAGGTTATTTTGAGTGTGTGTATGATGACAGACGTATTGAAGTCATCTGTCACATCTGTCTCTTACACACACTCAAAATAACCTTACTCTAAGAGCTTATCGTCACCCCCCTAGTCTAAGACTACAAAAAACTAAGAAAAAACTAAGTCCAAGGACTAGGTCAGATCAGAACTGAGACACAAGATTTTGTTCTCAAAGTTACTTATGTATTCCCAGCAGCACCTCCCGAGATAAATAATCCTCAGGGTGGTCCGTAGGTATGCACAAAAAAGGTCATGTCATCTAAAACGCTGGCATACAAAATTTATACGGACGCAGGGTAGGTGCTTTGTTTTCTTATGTCATCTGGAAGAGCGCTTGAGGAGTTATTGTTTTCTCATGTCATGTGGGAGATATATCGTTCCACGTTTCACCGAAGAAATGAAACTGCTCCTTACATCGCACACTTTGGATCCCAAGTTTTCATTTACATGTTGATTTTATTTGCTGGAAACGTACCTACATGTCTTCGAGTGCGGAATATCAATGTGACAATTTAAATGTATATGCTGATATCCCATCCATATAAATCACAGCCCTAAATATTCGAGCTTTACTCCTGTTTATTTTCGCACGATTCATTTTGTTAGGAACTGGATTGTGTCTTTCTTATTCGGAGACACGTACGAATTGTGAAGACATTATAGGGGTTAAGATGCAACATTAGAATGTTACAATTGGTACCTACATTGTTCTTGTTTGTTTTGCAAATATTAATTAGTTTTAGTATAATTTCATGTTCCATTACAGTCGTCGTCATTTAGCGAACAGCGGCTGCGTTTCTAACGTCAAAAGTTATTTTCAACAACTATCGTTGATGCTGCACTCAGTTATGAAGATATATTAACGAACATTAGCACTAAGAATTTAACTGACGGTGTCTACACTGCTGAAATATAAACTATAAAAAAGCTATCAATTAAAAAAGGGTTTTATACAAAAAATTGCATTGTCACGAGAAACGAACGTGTGTGCAAAATTTCAGCTCAATCCAACTCCGGGAAGTGGGTCAAATTTAACTTGCAAGATTTGATTACAGATACCACGGGGCATACGACAACAAATAATAGCTTGTAAAAAATACCTACACGTAGTATAAAACTTCGAAATCCAATAAATATAATTGACAAAGCTATAAACTTGTAAGATCTGATTACCTACATGCCCAATATTAAACTTTACAATAGGGCCGGAGAATTTGCCGTTCATTTGTTTGTTAGCTGGATTCCAGAGTATTATTTGTGAAATATTTACGATGGTATCTGCCTAATCTTTGAACAAGTAGGCATCGATAAATGTTTAAAATCTCTTTGTTCTTTGAAATCTAGAGAGAGATCATCTAAAAGATTCCTACCACGCGACGTCGATTAATTTAACTTAAACTTGCGATCAATACCGACCACAACTTAATAAATCTAAAACTAAAGCTCTAACTTCAAATGCTAACTTTATAACTTTGTAAATCAAATGAATACTAAACAGTTATTCGGACTTCGATAACTAAACATTCGAGTACAAATCAGGAGAAACTTTGTTCGAGGATGAGAACCAATGAAATCGACAATGTTTCAGCCACTCGTACCGAATACGTTGTTACGTTTCGTTATTGCTGCACGGCACCCCTGTTTATGTCTTGGCGAATAACCGCCTCATAAACTTTACGAACTTGGGGGTAATATTGTATGCTTATTACAACGCGTTTCGTTGGTAACGCAACGTATTAACCGCTCACTACCGCTCGCTGAGACTTATTTGCATAATTTTAATTTTGTTATGTATGATATTAAGTCATCGCACGTAGCTACGAGCCCAGAAATACCTTTATATTTGAATATCATACACGAAATTACACTTAAAAGTGGCTCTACAAAATACCAGTTTTGTATTCCTTTTTTGTAAGTAAGTACAAAAGACCAGTTTTGTATTCGTTTTTTGTAAGTACAAAATACCAGTTTTGTATTCCTTTATTTGTAAGCTATTGAGCCAAACCAATAAAGAATAGACAAGAAAACAAGCACATAAACAAAGATAACATTCAAAACTTGGCCTGGCGAGCGAGTTCAGCAAAAATATGACGAAATCTTCAGGTAAAGGAACAGCAAAACAATAAAGAAAACTTAAAATATTCACGAGGCACACGAATAACAAACAGAGCTTCGCAATCGCAAACTTAGGTAGGCTTCAGCAGAGTAAACTTAGTGAGCTTCAGTGGCAAATGGTGGGGCGGGCAGGCGAGACCTGGCCGACTGCCAAACACACGTTTAGTGGCCACACGCGTATAAAAACTACGGCGTTTAACACGCTCCATCTGTTCCAAGCTCAAGGAGCATTCTGTATTACTTAGGGGTTGCATTATTTAGAAATTTTTTATGAGTTATTTGGCTACAATTTTCACGGATATGTGAAACACTATTTTTTATGAAGCTTTTTTGGTTATTATTTTAACGTCAAAAACAAATGATGATTTTATTATGCAACCCAAAATTTCTCGTAAAACTTAACTTTATAACAACACAATGATTCTTTTCTTTTAAAATCTCAAGGCGATGAGTGGTCTTGGTTATTTAAAAATTATATAATTTCTCTCATAAAAACTTCATAAAAGGCTCTTCAATAATTAAATACCACCCAGTAGAGTGAAGCGCCAATGCCGCCAACGTTTCCGCCGGAAGAATTTTTAATTATTTTCTTATAAGCACAAAACATAGCTACAGCGGTAAAACACGAATCTTGGAACAAAAATAACAGAATTATATAACTTGTTCTTCATCCATATTTATACCATATTAAAGTAGACCGTTCCTTCCGATATAAAGAGCTTCTTCTAGAATTAATCCACTTCCCACATTACAGATTGCTTTCAATTTAGATGGGTAACGCTAACCATTTATTTCCTTAGCCTTCTGGTTTCGCGTTTAGCCCTTAATATTATCTCGAACTACGACTTTTAAGGATCGGAATACCTAGAATATAGTTGAATACTTACCTATTTCTTCTTAAGTTCTTGTTTTTATCAGCCATAACTTATGAGCTCGTATAGGAACGAACTGAACTTTGCCATTAGCTACTTAACTCACACTTCACACTCAAACTTGGGCAGTGAATGATGCCATTAGATGTTTTATTATTGATGGTGGATATTGACACTTTTATGAGACATTTTTGAAAGTCAACATTTGTTTGAATGCTCCATCTACGAATTGACGTCAACATCTCAATGATATCTATTATCGTAGCAAACGGCGTAGGAAGATAGATATTAAAATTCATTAGAATATCAACTGACACCTGAAACTGCTAGCTAAAATTTCAAGCATTAAATTCCTAAATTTTAGAAGCTAACTAAAGTAATAAATGTGTTTTAGTGCTAACTAAACCTGTAAACTTCAACGTACTAAGAAAGCCATCTATTTGAGCAACCAACACTTTAGTATAACGTGGGTATAATCTAGCTCCACTCGAGAAAAGCCTTTGAATTAAGAGGATTCGTTCAGTCTTACTTATGTACTTACGCAACTAACTTTTGACGTGTAAAACGAGCTGATATTAGCTCTATATTGAGGGGTTTTTGGACCGAAAATGCTTCTATTTAAGAAACAGAAATATCTGTTGCTAACTGAGAAACAATCGCAGATGTTTTCATGATAAATCTCAGCAGGTGGTCATCATGGAATTAGTAAATCCTATTACTCGGTAAATAATAGATTAAGTTCCAATTATTTAGGCAGGTAATTTTGATAAAGACCTTAAATGTAATCAGACCAATTGATTACAGAACAAAGACGACTAAGATACGAAGAGCTTTCATCTACAAACGCCAATAGATCCGACTGTGTCGGTTGGAGTAGCACAATGATCTCTAGATCCGATACGTTGCCACTGCGTGTGGTTTCAGGAATTAGATACCAGTGTGCGCGGCTATGACCACGTTTGAATTTATGCCTAAATTGTAAGTGGGAATATCGCATCGAGCATAACTGCTTGTAGGTAATTCTGATTTTCAGTCACATTCATAGTAGGTATCAATAGTACTAGTGTTAGTATCAATGAGTGTGGTCCTACTGCTTTCTATTATTATTAATGTGAAAGTATTTATGGATTTAATATTATCAATCGCACCTTCAGTGAGAATGGAATTTTATCAGATAATTTTTATTGCCGTAGTACGTTCCCTTAGAATAATTTTCGCTTTCGTCGCTCGTAAAAGCTAGTGTCCCATAATATAGGTTAAAGTTTTATTGATTGTGCCGAAAATATTGATAACTTATATCCATAAATATATTCCCAGACCTGTCGGCTACCTGACGAATCAAAGCTCTGACATAATGAAACACGACGTCTAGGTAAAAAATGTCGCGACCCAAATAAATTGAGTCCCGTTTAAAATGTTTATTAAGTTTAAAAAAGCTGTATTGCTCGGGGGTAATTTTGTTTTGGTAGCGTTTATTTTTTGTAGCTCCCCTCTTTGGTCGTGGGCGGGCAATCGTGACGTAGGTCGACGTACAATTTCCTGTCTATGGGTCGTTCTGACCGCTGCTCTTTCCCGGGAGATTTAGCTTCGTCTGACAACCTGGAAATGTTCGACGGATTTAGGATGTCAAACAGCCAACCTTTGCTCTAGGGCTACTGAAATTGCTTCCGACTAACGCTCGCCTTTGTATCGTTGCATACGGGAGAATTGTCTGAGATTGCACATCTTTATACGGAAATGAAATCTGTTCTTGGTAGGCGCATGAATTAAGAACGGCTGTATTGATTGGGCTATTTTTTGTTGAAGAGAGAACAAAAACATGGAATAGATTCTTGGAAAAAGGAACATTTCGGCACAAACTGGCAGTTCTTTGTCCTATAGCATATTGGAGAATTGAAAAAATCGGGGAAAACTGGAAGTGCTTTTCTATAGAATATCGAAATTTGGAATGAAACGTGGTCCTGACCACGTCAGTCGGGTCAGTTAGTACAAATATAATTTTAAAAAAACCTCCTCATAGAACGTCAATAAATGTTGGCAAGTGTTTTCAATGTCACGGGTCGTAAATAGCTTTTAACGAGCATTGAGACGAAGCAATGTAGATAGCAATGCAATTTAAACAGTACAACAATGCTGAAGTAATCAACATGCCATTATTATTTATGTGACTTATTTTACCAAGATTTTACAACATCTGGATAAAAGTAAGTGTAGAAATAACTACTTAATAATACTTTTTAGATCTAGATCTATTAAATCTTACTATTATTATAAATGCGAAAGTTTGGATGGATGGATGTATATTAGTTACTCAATCAAGCCAGAAGGGGTGAATGGATCTGGATGAAATTTGGCACAGAGATAGATTATAGTCTAGAATAGCACAAAGGCTACTTTTATCCCAGTATAATGTGCCCGCGGGATGATAAAACACATGATTAATAATGGACGCTCTGACGTCGGACATACAGGAAGTGGCACCCTGGTGTAAGCTGTTTGCGATGACATTGTGCTGGTTGCCTAGAGTGGCCTAGAGGTCCAGGGCAGACTGGAGAGAGTTGGCATGAAATTGAGCAGAACCAAAACAGAACACTTGTTGTGCGATTTTGGCGGTTCCGGTCCAGTTCCGCGGCGTGCTTATAGCTCTCGCTGGAACACGCATACCGATCTATTCTGACTTCCGGTACCTAGGGTCTCTTGTCCGAGGGGATGGCGAAGTAGCCCCTACTTCGCCATCCCCTTGCCCAGTGACAGAAAAGTTGGAAGGAAACCGTTTGCCCTGGTGTGGTCATGTGATGAGGAGAAATGAAACGCATATTACTAAAAGATTTATGAATGCAAATGTGGATGGATGCAGAGGGAGGGTCAGCCAAAAAAAAAATGGTTCGATTGTACTATAAAAGAAAAGGGAGTCAGTGATAGCGCGACGGAGGATAGGACAGTAAGCAAGAGGAAAACGTGTTGCCCCGACCCCAAGTAACATGGGACAAGGGCAGGAAAATGATGATGATGTATACAGATGTTCTATTTCATTCCAAAATAATTATAATAAAGTAACATTCTTACAATTAATGATGACTACGTTCGTTAGAGATAATAACATACTTAAAAAAATAAAATCTTATTGCTCTTAGCAAATACACAAGAATGAACTTCAGGCCCTTTGCAGGCGTGCGACGTGCGATGCGACAATGTGTCAACTATGCGACAAGCCCTTTTTATAGAATTTGTTTTACGGACATATTACCCACACGAAAAAAAATCTATGAAAAATGATCGTCGCTTTGTGCCTGTCTGTGTGAGGCTTTATTCACCATGCTATGTAGCTAGCATAAATTCGTTTCTTTCAAATTATTAATGGAATGGAGCAGGATGGTAACCAGCTAATACATTCTAGTTTTTCCTTTTTTTAGCTTTCTAGAAAATAAATAGCTTTGACTTATCAATGGGGGTTTTGTGATAGAAATACATGTGTTGGATGGATATTGATAGATGTTGTCTTTCTAGGGTCCACCTGCACGAAAACTTAACTCAGATTTAGTT
Source organism: Orthosia cruda (assembly GCA_964057195.1). Lineage (NCBI taxonomy): Eukaryota > Metazoa > Arthropoda > Insecta > Lepidoptera > Noctuidae > Orthosia > Orthosia cruda. Next base: position 12,714,982 of record OZ059832.1, on the reverse strand, counting down.
GCTAACACGAGGTTAAATTGATAGTTTGTCATACAATATTGTCAATTTAACCTCGTGTTAGCGACTCACTCTGAGTTAAATTTTTCGTACAAGTGAGCCTAAGAAAGTTAGGGTTTTCATACCTATAAAATAGATGGGTTGGTGATGAATTAATTTTTAGGACCAGAATGTTTATTTTTTAGTTCAAATAAAGATTTTGCTCATATGTGACTACACCAATTTTCTTGATAAGCTACACAATAGTTTCTTTCTAGGGAAGAGCCTACCTACTCATACATAACCTATTCAAGCACAAATTCATTGAACTAATATTGAAGTAGTATAGTAAGAACCTACCTATACTATTGAGTATCATACAAATAAAATTCTTCATATGGAATATGTTAAGAAATTCTTTTAACAAAAAAGTAAGCGCTAATAAGGACAATTATTGGTGATTTTGGTTAAATATGATTTCAGTGTCCTGTGTAAGCGCACCCTTAAGGCAACGTGTGATATTCTTGGCTACATTGTGGCGATATGGTCGTAACATCGACCACTTTGATATACTTGCATTTACAAATTACCGTGAAGGTATTGATCGTTTAAAAAGTCGTTTAAGTAGTTTTTATCTTGGTGTACAATAAAGTATATAATAAATAAATAAAGTCTCTTTAATGTTCTAATTACAAAAAAACTTCTTTCTGCTGTGTCTTGTATCTACATATATACAGGCAAAAAAACGCTTGTATAAAATCCTGACGCTCGACTAAGCGGAGCTATCACGGAAAAGATTAAAGTACCTTATAAGTGAATGTACACACAATTATAAAAATTAACAAGAAAATCTTTCCGTTTTTTCTCTAGATATAGATATATATAGTTAATATACCTACCTCAGTATCCACGACAATTTATTGGACACAGGAAATGAAAGAAAATAAGTAATAGGTACTTCATCTACCTACGTTTGCTCCAAACCTGGCTATTCCGAGCCTAGGTAATTACAACCTAGCCTTTTATTAAGACAAACGCCACAAATGTATTTTGGCTAAAAATATTGTATTTACCTACTTTCTCCTTATCCGCCTTTATCGGTACGCTCAAAAAGATTGTTTCATGACCCATCCTAAGCGTATTTTACTTAAGACATTGTAATACAATTATGTAAAATTTTGCTTAAATATATATTTCTTTAGCACCCACCATGATATCGATTTAATAAGAAAGTGACAATTAGTTTACCCATCTCGCTGACATTTCAATGGCATGCCACCATTTTAATATCTACTAAATTTCTACTTGAATTTTTACTATTTGGTATATTGCTTTCAATTTAAAAATAAGCTTCCGTAACCGAAATAGTTCGTATATGTTTATGAAATAAAATATTGTTCTGTACTTCTTTCTATAAGCAAACAATGCTAAACGACACTTAATTCGAAATTTGAAACATAACTTCTGCCTTATCACATTTTTTTATTTATTAAAATATCTATTGCAATGAGCACGACACTATGCCCGCATTGACACAGTTTTTACATTATATAAAACTTCTTAAGTTCACCATGAGTGGTATATCAAGAAAACTATGTCTTCAAAACTTTATATTTTTAAACGAACTATCGGCCGAAAGGGTCATGAATCATATTGCTTGACTGTCTGTACCCACTAGTTCTTCTAAAATCTCTGAATATATTTTTGTTAGTTTTATTTCACGCGTAGATTTCACTGAAAAGATTGCTGAAGTAGGAAGCAATTCAAAAATACACCTATAACAATAAGGGTAATGTATAGCAGCCTTTACCCTCAACACCGGTGAACACACACAATTATTTAATAATTATTAATCCATGGATAAACATCGCTCGATAAATAATATTAATTACGGGTTCATCCCATAATAATTTGTTCATATCGCCATTACTTGGGTACATTAGGTACATATAACATTTATAACAATGTTTTCCTTTTTGCGTTCAACACGCATTGTGTACAAAGCTGTAGTACATACAAAGTGCTTTTTTGTGTTACATTGACGGTTTGCGCAGGGAAGGATTGATTTCCTGATAGGCAAACGCATCAGTGGAAATGTGACATAAATAATTCAATGGAAATCGATCAGAGGCCTCGACGAGAGCCTGGGCGCAACTGATACACCAATAGGCAGGTAGCTACTGAAATGATTCCCTTATGACGCCACATTGATGGCCCCATACAAGTTCCGTATTATTTGGTAGCTCTAATGGAATTGGAGTAAATGTACGCACTTACACATTTTGCTGGGAAACGTGTAACAGTAAGTGCTTTCAGGCATACCGAGCACCCTCCAATTTCCGAAAGCGTATCACGCGAATTACCACTTCAACTACATTTTTATTACCTTAACAAATCAAAATGACTATTTAACGTCTGGAAATAGGGCAATTGACAAATTGAAACCTAAATCGTTGGACAAACGATAATGACCAAGTCATTAAGTAGTTAGGGTCCCAGCATTCAGAGGACGATTGAACCCATGATTTGTGGATAGCGAGGAATCGTGTGGATTACATACCGACATACTTTTGCGCGAACAAGGAGCAAACGGGGGTAACAGCGGGTTGGAAGCATCACAAATGCATTTTAGATGCGGACCCAGTTGCGGAATAAAAGGAGTGAAGAGTTTCCTGAACGCTCACATATCTATAGGTTATTTGAAATAAGTACTCGCAGATATTGTAACAGTCGGGGTGTATGGAGACTAGATATCTATGTTTTATTCGTTCATACTTCAAAGTAGGTCAACGACTCGTGTAAAGCTGACGCAATAAGTGTTACATATTTTCAGTTAAGTAGATAATAAGTTCAAAAGCTGATAATTGTAATCAAAAACACATTGGGGTCAGAGGATCGGCATTTTGTATTTTGACTTTTGAATGACACGAGGGAAGTCCAAAACTGGCGCTACATGATAAGAAGTTTTTTTTTTATCCAAGCTAACCTAAAAGAGAATCATGTAATAATTTCTAGAAATAGCTGAAAAGCCTTTCATGAGTAGGTCTCTTAAAGGAATCGGCCTTCTATAAAAAAACTCAAGCTAGCATTCACTGATGATATCCTAAATTAACTAGGTAGGCAGCGATAAATTGACGTAAATAATACAAAGCTGAAATAAAAACTAATTGATTTAATTATTGATCGCCGATAAAATACAGTACATCGTAGTTGCTGCACAAATTAATCAAGGGTCGAAGTTTACTCTGCCAATGTTCTATTTATTTGGAACGTAATACATAAAGTTCTATGTTTACATAATATTCTGCTACATAACGTCATTCAAAAATGTTTACATATAAGTAATGCAATATTTTGTTGGTATTCCATCATTTCTGTTCTAAAAATGGTTGTTGGTTATCTTGGTGTATAAAAATTAATTTAAATAATAAACAGGAAACATAAAAACAATGCTTATCGAAGGGAATAGAAAAACAATTAGTTGCGTACTTAAGTTTTACTAATAGTTTGATAAAGAATGAACTTTAATAGTATAAACAACATAATGGTTATTACATTGTCTTAATCTTAAAACAATTCAATAATAACGACATTGAACCTACAGTGTTATTGATATAAGGGCATTCCACCGTGAGCGAAGAAAAGGAAAGATTCCGCGACAGGAATATTTGTTACAGCTGATAAAGTTACAAAAATACCACTGTTAAAGTATTTCTGAAGTAAAATAGATACAATTTCAAATACTAGGTATTTCAAAGCGTTAGGTAATAGGTAGGTATTAACTTTTTACGGCAACTCTCGACTTAAAGATTACTGGCAAATTTCAGGTGTCAACTGAAATTTAGTTTGAAAGATGTTGTCTTGTTTACCTGTTTCGTTCAGTGTATTATATTATCTGTGGTTCAGTAAACACGACTAATATTTTATCGAAGATTGTGTTGCCTAGCACGAAAAATGTAAAGCTCGGAGAATCAGGGAAAAAAAGAAAATGTATGTATGTTGGTAGTTTTGGTGTAAAAGTCACTAACGTATAGACAGAGATATTTAATCTAATAATAATTAAATAAAGTAATTTATGTTAAGTAAGAAGATAACCTAATTTAGAATTAAGGTTAAAGCATGTCAAGAAACGGCATGCGTAAGATAAAAAAGGACATTAATAATACATTAATCTGGTAATATAATAATATTGACACACAATACGTACCTCAATAACGTTTTACATTCTCAATACCAAACAAAACAGCCATGATGCAAAATGTCAGTATACTTGTGATTGGCCGCTCGCATGTGACCAATGACCGCATTGACATTTCGTTTGCACTAAATTTAGTTAAATACAATTTTGAGAGATGGTTGAGATGTATCAACTCGCCCACCTGGGCAAGTCTCTCGGTTTTCCCTACTATCTCGGGGAATATAGGTACATATGAAAAATACACAATCTTTAAAAAGGAAAGTTCGGCTCCCGATGTGATAATAAATGAACTTTGATTACCAAGAAGGAGACCGCGGCGATTAGCTAACCTAATAATGTGCAAATGTAGTGTGCAATCACAGCGACGTTTTAATAAGAAAGGTCAGACGGCTGTTATGAAGTTATACATGATAATAATTGAACATCGCAATAGGGCGGAATGTAGGTGAGACGCAATAGATTATTGTACCAGAACATTCAAAACCTTCGTGGCTCACAGACTAGCAGAGATAGGAGAAAGGACAAAGCCTCAACAATAGCGCTGGGTACCCACGGCTATGAATCCAGCAGACGATGCGACCAGAAGCGTACCCAACAACTTCAATACCGCTCACAGATGGTTCATCGGACTATCTTAATTTAATTACTGCTGGTTGGAACCAAACAAAAAACTTTTTAAATTCGCTCGATTGATGTACTGCTTTTTTACGTATGCTGTGTCACATCAAATGAGTCTACGCTGTGTTAAAACAACAGACAGATAACTGCACAACAAATATTCACACATACACCGTTTTGTGTATCTCTGTTTGTTACATAGTTATACATTCGTCAAAAAGCAACATTCTTTTCGTTCCATTTGAAATAAAACTATGAAGTTCTGAATTATTATCCAGCACGAACCGCTTTGAATGCTGTAAAAATAAACTACTCATAGTTGGAAGGTGTTTCTGGTAAAAGGTAGCTGTTTTTTCCTCGTTGTTCAGCTTTCGTTCGTTTCTTTAGATCTACAGAGAAAAGGCATCCTCCCCAGTTCGTGCTTTTGCGTAGTAGCTTTTGCAACTGTTTTTCAACTTTGTTGTTGTTTTTGAGCCAATATTTAAATGAAACTTTAGAATTTTTTCGATGAAACTACGTCTACGTTTAATTCATTTAAGCTAGATTAAACTTATTTGATCACTTGCTTGTTTTTGAGAGTGGAATAAAAAGGACTGTGACAAGATGATTGTGTTTTTACTCAAAATCGAAAAAAATATCTCTTACGAAGTATGAACTGTTTTAACGAGATCACCAGCTTCTAACAACAAAAATAGGTTGGTTAAATCATGTCAGCTTTATGCAATAACTCGAGGTGAAGGGAAACGTTACCAACATTTATATACTTCCGCAACTACATTTACGTACTCATAACAAACAGGCACAAATTCTATTTGCTCGCCGAATACAAAAAGCAACCGTTGAAATCCTGTTCGATCCCTTCGAATACACATTTGAAAACATGGTTGTGACTCGCGTTCAGCCATGCTTAAGTTAATCTGGCGGGTTTTGACGCGATCACTACCAAATCACATCACATGTTTCCATTATGGTCCCACAACTCGGTCATCCGTACGATTCACATCTACTTCGTTATGCACTAATTAGGAATTTGGAACACAGATATTCCACGCAGTATTCCTACATGGTCAGCTTTAATTTGTTCGTGCGCCCACGAAATAAAATATGACAAAAACTGCGGAATGAATTCGATTAAAATTCACGTTCAATATTAAATCCTGTCACGAGTCACAATAAACTAACTAGTCACTATTCCCTCGAATCCCCTTTAATCCGCGTGGTTTGGAGCGCAATACCAATGGCAATATGCCGAATCTGTATCGAACAATTGAATTGGCTGGCATTGATCAATTTTTTCAACAAACCCAATTTTTAGGACAGACATTTTGTTGATTGTGGAATTCAAATGAATGTCAAATATGAAATTGAATCATTGCCAATAATTAACGGTATACCTGTTTTGCAATGTGGCATCTATCATTTCATGTCCTGTTTCAACAAAAACCGTGTTATTTTGTTTACTGTGCACGTATCTAAAGCAAAGATATAGCAACAAAACTAGTACCTACTGGCTATTCGAGTTGCAATCAAACCTAGCTGTAGCTATGTTAGATACAAAAGTAAAATCGTGTCCCGAATACGGGCCATCGGCGTAATCGAACTGAGCTTTTTAACTCGAATCCAATAGATTTTGTTACTTTATTGTGTTTGCGCACATGTCACCTTTTAGATTTGAAGCAAAGTAATTTAGTCGTAATCCTGTCTGTACAAAAGCATAAATTGATATCGGCTTTATACAATTTAGCGAATTCAATAACGCGTCTGTGGGGATGGATTGTGCTGTTGAAAGAGGCACGGGTGTCTCCTCCATTGTACCTACGCCTGACGTTTTTGCCGATCTTATTTGAATTGCGAACACCTCCAAGCGATTCAAAATGGGAGCAGAAACGATTTTTTCTCCTTCATGAATGAGATCAGCGAGATCGGAACATCGTGTTCATGGCACTTAAAAAGTCATAAATTAACGTTGGTCGGCCGCGAGCGGGTGAGGTGGGCTTTTACTTGAATAATGACCCTAAAGCAGTCCGCTGAAGGTATCAAAGTGGTTCCTTGAATTTTTTTTTCGTAACTGTAGTAAATTCGAATAAAATAAAAGTTAAATTGAGAACCCCGCTTTAAAAAGACTAGGAGTAGATAACGAAAGCTTTGCCTGAACAAAGCACACGATAAAATGCTTCAATATGTTATTAGAATATTCTCAAAAATAAGAATAACTCGGGCATACCGTTTCGCCTGGGTAAAATACATGTTAGTTAGTCAAACATTAATCAACATAATTGTATGAATAAGGGAACAAAAGGTTCGCCGGATATCGTTTTGATGTGAGGGCTCGGTTTGTTTCTAGGTTTCGCCAAATTGCCGCGGTGCTCCATGCCGGGGGCACTTAAAGGGCCATAAATTCGTGGTAGCTGCCCACAAACGGCAAGGTGGGTGGGTGGTTTGCCACATGAATTATGGGCACAGCGAGACCAACGAGCCTCGTAATGTTAAAAATCCGCAATAAACATAACATTTTTCGTAAATAATAACATTTTTCGTAAATAATTTTTAAGGTTTGTGGCTGAAATATCTCCATTAATTTTGCTCTTGTCATCGCGGTTCGTATTATTTTATTGACAGCCGCCTGTTTCATAATGCAAACCAGACAATAATGTAATCGATGAAATATTTGTTCGACTGTCAGCTCAAATATGTATGTAATATTTCGGATGCTTTTAATGACTATGAATTCGAATTGATCGCTTTCATGACTTCTGCATAGGTATCAACTTTTCAGAAAAATAGGGCTTTTTGTGCTCCTGGATTTTTACATAGTGGAAACAAATAATTGTAGGTACTAACATCCAAACACGCATTTATGAAGCAATTCAGTCCGAATGTTTTGATATTAGTTTGTAACAAGGATGCAGACAACGTTACGTAAACAAAGTAATATTATTCAAGTTACTTTCCAGCAATTAGAATAATAACTAAAAGGAAAGTTAAAACTTGCAATGTTAGAAAACATGGTTATTTTACTAATTAATTTGTTTTTGTTGCAGGTAAGCTTTGTTTGTATATACGACAACAGCACAAGTGCTCTTTTTGCGTAAGTATACTTACAAACGTAGCAATTAATTACCGAAACTGCTTAATAATGTTTTATTTCAAATATTCATAACATTGAATAAAATATATTATTTACAACTTATTAGCATATTAATTAAATAGCAAATTAATGTATATAAGTGTATATATTAATTATCTATACAATACTTAATTAACTAAGACTAACAAATTAGATGTCAAAGTCACAACGACACGTCAAAAAGCGTTGTCTTATAACTAGTCAAATAACCCGCCCCTAACTGTTCCCGGCGCAAAGGTGCCCATAACGCTTGCTGCATTGCCACGTTGGATGGCAATGGCTAACCTTTGCACCAAGAACGAGCTGGAGCGGGAGTCACCCGTTTTGTCCCTTAGCCTATGCCCTATCTCACTAATGAGCTTCTTGGCCTCACTGCCCCAACAGCCCATGGTCTCAACGGCAATGGGCACAAAATAGTAACGGCCCTCCAATGGTGCGTACTTCACCCTTTTCCTCCCAGCGGCGTCTTCCGCCGCCGCTGACGGCGAGAGGACGGTGCGACCAAGGTGGCTGGCGGCAACAGTGCTGACGCAAGTTGCGTCCCATATTAAGCACTTGCCGTTTTTCCAAGGTACCAAGGTCAGTCCATCCGGCCTCTTGCCGTCAGTCCTACACAAACCCGGAGGCTCCAGCACGCAGGGGATATCTGCCGACACCAATGCTCTCCGCACAATATCATTAAGCGCATGATGACGCGGGAACCTCCCCGAGCAACGACGACAACTCAAAGCGTGATGGCCATCGGCCTCCACCATGGAACCGCAGGTGCATCTGTGGGGTTCACACACCTTGCAGCCCAGGCGAAGGGCCACCGCCACCCGCAAAGAGTCGTCATCAAGCAACGTGCCCAGGTGAGGCGAAGGAAGCGCGTGCAACCATGCCCGAAACTGTTGGAGACAGATAAAACATCATCCATGTGAATGTTAATACGTAGACAGAAAATCTAGATGTATCCAGCATTATCCGTGCCAAGGTCACGTTTTCACCAAAACAATCTTTTTAATAATAACAAAACAAAGAGACGCGAGTGTCTTGGTAGTTGGTAGATAAGTAATTGGGTCAGACGGGGTCAAGTCTGGTCATCGCGATCTGCTGATAACGCAGCACGCGTTCCAGAGACGTCACATCTTAATGCCGAACACGTATCTTCGTTATTATATCGAACTGCCGCATCAAGATGTGGCTGGAAGATGGCGCAAATTAGATTGGACCAAATGTGTGCATATTTATTTTATTTAAGTCTGGCCATCTGATGCTCAGATCATTCAATCGTAGGTTATAAGTGATACTGAAACCATTGCCAAGGTCAACACGTTAACTTATCCAAATTATTTCTTTTTACAAATATATGTGCCTTAAAAGTCGGTAGTAAAGCACCCAAGTATTGGGGCATACCACAAAAGTAAGACATAGATCATAGGTACTTGACATTCTCTCAATTTAGAGGACAGTAAGATAACCAGTCTTTTTACGTTTTAATATCTTCTAAAGATAGAATATATTCTAATAATTATGTAGGTCACTGATACATAACATTTTTTCAATTATTTGATTGATTCTTTGTTAAATTCTGCAAAAAAGTCTAGACTGAACAATTGAATCCGACATAAATTTCAAACACCTTCGATCACCATTTCATAGCAACTTGTTATAGTTTGCAAAACCTTTTCTCAGAACGCCCAAAAAAAATTGTAGGTAGGCAACAACTATTATCATTTGTCCCCGAACTTTTCTATTGAACTTTTTATCGAACCAATTTAGCTTGAAATGTTTATGCTCTTTTTTATTGGTAAAGACATTTTTCCCGGGGGTGTGGTGCAGTTAGTGTGTCTATAAACTAGCCGTACGTGCGTTATTCTAGTGGCTCCAGCACAAGGATTTATCTTTGTACCTAGACCATTCCACACTTGACTTTCTATTTCCGGTGGATTGCGAGCGGTATCCTGCGGGATCTTCGTTGCGATAAATGAGGAAACTTACTTCCCTTCGGCTTTGTCTTAGCTAAGTGGGATGCTTTATGTGGATGTTCATTCCGCACTCGCGCTCTCCGATCTAATGAACGTCACTGTGCTAATAGACATGCTTGATTATAAAGAACTTAATAAGCCATTCACTTTGCTGTTAACTAACCGTTATTATATTATGAGTTATTCGTACATTACCTACTTACACATTAACGGGTCCATATATTAACAAACATGGCCCTTTTAAAAATCAAAATATTTTATATCTTTTAATATTTTAACTTTACGATAGCGTATGTCATGTGTTTTGAGGAAAGCAATATTGTATTGTGCTCAAAGAAAAATATTGCAACGCCGTTCTCGCGCAATTTCGCAGCTATTGCTATTTCATATGGTGCATATTCCGTTCATTTGTTCTCGTTTTTTGCAGATGCTTTCATGACGTGAATATTCATGTACGGAGGCCGTCATAAATATGTAAAAACTTTTGAACTCCTCGCCTAGGTGCGCAGCACGGTTGAAGTGTTGCAGATAACATCTTTGCCTAGGAATATCTGAACTTACTGTTAGTTTTAAGCATAAGCTATGACTAGTGATTTGATTTTGAATTAGGGTTTCAATACTTTTCAAGATATTATTTTTATTTCTTTCTTTAACACTTTATTTTCACACACTCATAATACAAGGACAAGAGGAAGGAACATAAAATAGGTAGGTACAGAGGTCATGCTTATTTCTAATTAAATCTCTTCCAGCATACCTGCATAAGGAAAGATGAAAAAGAGATGTAGACATTGTGAGTACCTAACGGTGAAAAGTAAACACATAGAACAATTCACAGCTTAGTAATATACAATATTACAAATAAGTATATCATTGATTGTAGCAAAATTTTCATCGCCCTAATAGGTATCCTCGTGTCGACACAATATGGTTTATTGGCTGGTAGATATACCTAACCAAACAATACAAATTTAAGTACCCACACCCTTTTTATACAACTCTACCAAAGCATAATAATGTGGTTAACCACATTTATGAACAATAGATGATAATATATGAACGAGTGGAATAATTAAAACCACAATAAATTATACAAACAGCTCCATAAAAGCAATAAAACAATTATGAGAGCTTCATAAACACACAAACCCAACATTGTAAAAAATCACCCACCTAATTCTACTTCACAGACAATCTGCGTGATTACGTCACACTCATTTCATTATCACATAAAGGAAAGCGGAGCGCGCTTGGCAACTTTAAAGAATGAAAGTTTCAGCATAAATTGAGAGTTTCCGAAATAGGGGCGCGCTAACAGCAACTCTATCAGACCACCTGCGTCCAACATTCGAGAATTTAGATTAGTGCATCACGAGTTGGCGTATTCGCGGAAAGGCAACGTCTCTCAAAGTTTCCTCTCGCGGAAATCGTATAAATGTTAATGAAAGTCAGATGTCTCTAATGAGATTACCGTTCCCGTGAAATTGGATTCGCGTGGGACTTCTTTAATTTTCATTCAACGCGAAAATTAGGTAGATTCGGGCGCGACTCGCCTGCCATCTGACTGATTCACATTGAAGGCCTATGGGCTTATTATACCTGTTAGGAGTGCTTTATTCATTTGAAAATCGGCTTTGTGTGTTTGAAATGCTGAATAATGATTTCGAGAATTAAGTCGATAATTTGATTCAATGTACGATTGATTATGAGTAATGTTTAATATAAACACCGTACAAACATTTATACAGATCATCTTGAAAATTTATAGAGACGCAGTCAACATATTCGCCGGTTCAATCAGTCAGGAGTCCGGGCACACGTCATGAATATAACAGACGTTGTGCAATATTCACCCCTACATGTCGCTACACCTACATTTATGGAACATTTTCTGCATGACGTAGATTCACAAGTATGGAATTTCTTCCAAAGTGTTTTTTTAATACTTCTCCGCCAAAACTTTCTTATTAGATAGCTACTGTTTCAAATTGTCGAGTTTTTCTTTTGTATTTCATGGCTCAACTGGAAGTCATAAGAATAACGGTTTCAGAAAAGTTACAACTTATTTATATTCGTATGTACTCGTAGGTACGTAAAACACGATGCGTAACTGCGTGTTTGGAATGAGGATTTTTAATGTTTTTTGGTTAAACTTTGCTGTTTATTATATGAATATATCAATATAACCGTGAATATCAGATTTACTTATTTTATATACCTATTAGAATTAGTATGTACAGAAAGCGGAGGAGTTTGGTCAGTGCGGCGGCATTGGGCGATCGCTCCGGTCGCTGCAAATTGAGAGGCTATCGGCTCAGTGCAAATTGAAAGCGCTCCCAAATTGCAGCAGACCTTTGTATTTGTAACCAGGGCCGGAGCGTCGAGAATCAATCAGGGTAATGGGGGTTTGTCCGAATCTGCCAGGATTAGTCGCGGTGAACAACCCTCGCCCACTACGGCAACAGACTTTCCAATATTCCAATGGCGGCCCTTTGTCGAATTGATTGAATGGCCTTTATCTACTCCCTCATTTGAATTTCGAACCGTGATTGTAATAAGAATCAGATACATTTTCAAGCTGCAGATTTTATGAATATTATTTTTAAGGCATTTCCATTATAATTTGCAACTTTGCTCACGAACTGCAAATTTTGGTAATTTCGTATTCAGTTATGAGGGTTAAAAGCAAGTTCTCGCCCACCTGGGTTAGGTGTGTTTTAATTTAAAATAACGTTTGTTTATTTTCATTTAGCTAAATGTTTGAAAATGGTATCAAAATATTTCATCACATATACTGGAGTAAGTTTATTGCATTTTAACTCTTCAATTGTAGTATGCAAAGCTCCAAACTCTACACTTGATTTAGTAACTATCGACGTCACCCCGTACTATAATTTTGTGAGAGCAGCGTAAAACGATAGGATGTGCGATACTGGAATATTAGCGACAGCAATAAAGTTAGTTTCGTGGTACAGAGGTCGCAATAGACCGTGGATCAACCAACAGCCGTCGGATCTAAATCTAAATGTTAATGTGGTTGATAGCTACATTGAAGTTCATCCTCCGTCTTCACTTCATTAACGACGCGGTCTGAAATTTTGTTTATAGCAAGAATCATTATTGTGTAGGTACCAAACTAATGCCATCTATTCACAGGGTCAGGTTATTGTTGCAAACTGCAGCTTAGTGGAGCTTATGTCTACACAATAGTAGCAGTAACCACGTAAGCCCATAACGTGACCTACACAAAGCATTTACAGATTGCGAGCGAGGCTGCGGTGCGCCGCAGCGGGCACAAAGCTCTGCGAAATGTTCGTACTCACCGGGCCTAACAATTATCGTAATAGACGTTTGACCGACCACCTCTCTTGCCTTTGGCTATTGTAAATCACTCCATGCACACATGTGCACTCAATTAGTTTTTGTCTGTGGTACGGATTCGTTTAGTCTTTAAGTAGGTATGAGTACTTGTAGCTTTGCAGTTTCTTTAAAAAGGAAATATTCTCAGCATACATGTACGTAAGCTTCTCTGAGAATTCCAAACGAAGTTACTTGGGTTATATTGAGTACATGTTTTTGTAGAATTAGCTCACACAGTAATTATGAAAGCTAAGAAAAAGCAGGAAACGAGCTAACAACCTCAATGTTATAACGATGTGGATACAATATAATTGTGTGCTACGGAGCCAAAGTATCCTTTGTCTAAAACAATGAGTTTCAGTGAGGCAGCTTGCCTCTGTCTAGACTAGGGACAGTTGGTATTGGGGACAGGGCAGAGCGGCATACGAATGAAGAATGGTGGACGGGGGACCACATGTACGTACGTACCGCTTTGTCACGTCACTATTGTACCTCTAAACTGTAACCGACGATATTTTACACTCGGAAATCTTTTTACCTACTTGTTCGTTGGAACTGTTGAACATTGGGTGGAATATATCATACGACACATTTTCAAACGGAAAGGAGTAGGTACACTAACATATCTAAAAAACAAACACTGTAAAGACTCGAATGATACTTTTCATATTAAGTTGTGCTCGTAAAAATCTAGTAATGAAAAATTTCGTTAACATGCACCAGAAGCATTTCCTTTTGATGAAATATAAAAGGGCAGGAACGTTTTTCAAGGAGATTAAAATGTGACAAAACAACAACACTAAGCTTAACCCTCACTCTCGTTATGAATACTGGACATACCGCCTTTGAAACATATCGGGTTGAGAGCAACCCTCCACTGGAAGGGTCCTTTTAAATACCACGATAGTGCTAATTAAGTGTGAAGTGTTGTACTAATTACTCCACTATAGAACAAAGAGCGTGTGTCTGTGTACTCCTTTATTAAACTGAGATGGTAGATTGCAGCTAGTTTGTAGCTAATATATTCCGGACAAGATTTATAGGGGGTAAACTTAAAACAGTTAAAGGATCTGGCTCGCGTTAGTTTGGCTGCGAAGCCCAGTTAGAAATTGAGAGATTCTAACAACAGGAACTGTAAACGGCGACTTGGTGAAAGTTTATAATCAATTCAATGCCTTGACGTTACGTGTTTGTTAAGTAACAAGAAAAGTTTACTGTTGCCATTTTTGCTGCCCGCAAAAATGTTGGTAAATGTTTTTAATAAACAGGATGAGCAACCGAAATTATAATTTTACGCATTCGTTTAAATTATGGCTCACTGTAAATGTCTGTGGGAAGCCTCAGTTTTTGCGAAATACGGAAACATGATTTTTTAAATTCCTCGAGTAAAGTTTTGCAGGCGCAATGCCGCGTTATTTATGTGGAGTTAGAAAGAAATACTTGTTGCTCAGTTGTTTCTGTACCTGCGTGAAACATGTGGTTGCGAGGACAAAAATCCACTTTGGTTTGGCGATTGTTTGTCCACGTAAAGTTTTACTTCAAGGATTAGGAGTAGTTTAGTAGTTTTATACTTTTATATCCAATTCGAGATTTTAAGTAGAAGGTAGATACGGTAAAATACAGACGACTAAACAATTTTTCTAATCTATACTTTTTTTTAACCTGTAGGCTCGCGCTTGACCACTATCTCACCTGATGGTAAGCAATGATGTGGTCGACGGTGAAACACGCTTGCCTAGAAATAACCTATTCACTCTTGACTTAAAGACCCCCAAATTGTAGCTGTCGAGAAACACAGACTCCGGCAGGGAATTCCACTCCTTAGCTGTACGCATAATAAAAGTGTTCTCAAAACGTTTTGTGCGTATGGGTGGGATGTCCACCATGTATCGATGGCGCATCGCCGTACAATTCCATCGCACACTCCCCGAAATGTAACCGATAAAAGACTGACAGGCTGGCAACTCGGCAACGATGTTTAAGACTCTGGAGCTTTGACTTGACCAGCGCCTCGTCGCCGATGAGCCTCTTGGCCCGCTTTTCGATCGACTCTAGTGCATCAAGCTGGTACTTGGCAGATCCATCCCAAAGATGAGAAATACTATATAATATTATGCTTAATCTATACTAATATTATAAAGAGGAATGATTTGTATTTTTGTATGTAACGAATAAACTTAAAAACAACTGGACCGATTTCAAAAATTCTGTCACCGTTGAGATACTTCACTATCCCCGGGTGACATAGACTTTTTATCTTTGTTTTCCCACGGGAACGGAAACTACGCGGGTGAGACCGCGAGGCGACCGCTAGTTGTTTATATAGATAGTTTCTGCCCGCGGCTTAGGCCACGTAAAAAGTGTTTTATCATCCCAAGGGAACACAAACTATTATAGGCCTTTCCCAGGATCTCAAACTGGAGGACCATGGAGATACCATGCCAAATTTCATCTAAATCGGTTCCGTAGATCCAGAGATTATCCCCTACAACTTCACCAACTTTACCTCTTTATAATATTAGTATAGTTTTATGTAATAATAGTTTATAAGTAATTTTCCCAGATAATTTTATAAGATAGAGTTTTAGGTAGGTACTTTGTGTGCGTGTTGATATGATTATCTAGAGCTGTCTCTTCGGAGTAAATTTATTGATTGATTCGCTAAAGCCGAAACAAAACTCAATTTGTCTTATCCCACGCTTATCCCGGTGTTATTGTTTTTTGTTTCATAAGCTAACGCTGACTGTTATCTTAGAAAATAGTTTTAATATTCAAAATGGAATTCTGTTCGCTGTTTTGGTGGCCCACTTAACTTGCGAAAATTAAATTGCCTGTAGCTATTTTTATAGACTTACTAATGAAATGGTCAATGAACTCTCGAAGTGAGCCTGGCTCTGGCTCTGTTTTCAGCCAAATTACATGATAATAAACTTAAAAGTGTATTTTCATAATAAAAGCAAAAAAAAAAAAGTTTTTACGTAAATAAAAGCTACTTTTTGAATACTGAGGATTATTTCCGCCTTATTCCCTACAGCCTAAAGTTTGCACAGTGAAAAAGGCAATTGTTTCTACACGCTAACGCTCGAAACATTTTTACGTTTTCAAAATCAACTCGTTCCTTCCCCACGGGTTAGTCGCTGAAACTTAATATTTTTGCTGAAATTCGTAGCGTTTCGGGAACAAAAGACTGTGATAACAAACCCAGCTGGACCCTGCATTTTGTGCAACCTATCGGGTTCTAATTGTTGTATTTCATGGTGTTCTGGAATCCTCATGAAAATTCCAATTTCGTTTTTAATAAAATTTTGAAAACTCTGTCAATCTTGGTTACTAATACTCTCGAATTTCACGTTAGAAATAACAACTACAATGTCAAAATTTTCACTTTAATTAATATTAAATCGAGCTTCATCAATTCCTCCAAGCTTATCCAAAATACTTTCAAAGTTAATACCTTAACTCAAATCTAATTTAGTTCCTCGTTTCTACATTAATTTAATTTTCTCGTATCCATTGAGTTCGAGTGACATGAAGTGTTAATCAATTAATTAATGTACAAAGTTCTTGAAAGACGGTAGGTATGTCCCGACGTTTCGAGTTTGTTTACTAAATAACTAAGTCGGGTAAGTAGGTAGCGAGTTGCTCCTATAGAAACACGTAGGTATTTATGATATTGGTGGCAAATACAAGATGTTTTGGTCTTTAATTAATATGGATGTGGAGTCCTTAGGGTATATTTGCAAGCTGATAATATTAAGATAATTAATTAAACCAACAAGAATAGACGATATTCTCAGAAGGCCAAAAATAATACTTTGGCTAGACAGTGTCAATACTCGAGCTAAGAGTTGCTTAGCAACTTAGATAAAAATACGGCAAGCTTTTGCTTTTCTAGCTATGTTATTAGAATAATATCCTCAAGTTAATATAATTCTGGTTGTTTTATGTCTGAAATTTCTAATGTTCGCAGTGAGCATGCAAATTGTGAGGTCAGCTTAACCAAACTTTGGGACTATTAAATGCGTTAATCACGTACTGAAATTGCTTGTAGTTTTCCATTAAATTATAATCAGATGCATGTATTTGTTTAAATTTTATTTTAATAAGGTTTTCACATTTTTTTTTGATAGTATGAATTCAAGCTTTACCTACTAGCCTAACTAGATTAAAATATGAATCCTTAATCTATTTGACGACACGGTTGGCGTAGTGGTTTAGCGATCAGCTGCTGCACTGCGTGTCGCGGTTTCGATTCCCGCACGGAACAATTATTTGTATGGCCTATAGATAGTTGTTCCGAATCTGGGTGTCTTGTGTTTCAATGTTTGTAAACGCACCCACAATACAGGAAGAAATTCATAGTTAGGGGTAAAGTTAAAATAAATACATGCATGTAACTTTACTTGGTATTTCAACTCCTAAATCTTCACCCGTTGACAGACTACCACTGCTCTACTAAGATAATATTGCTAGTACCTATAACAAACATCACAAATCACGATGTTGTCATTATGCCTCACCTTTGATTAATTCCGACCACTCCTAGCCTTAATTATGCAAGGTTTAGTTAGCACTTCAGGCTATGTACAGACAACAATAACATAATTGCTCCTAACTACTAAGTGCCAATCAATAGTGCACAAGAGGCGAGAACGCGGCATGGTTAGTGTGCATAGCTTACCAAGCGACGAATTATTTAGTATATTTGTGCAACTTTATACAGAAAACGTATAAAACTCCAACCGATTTAACACAGAAATGAAAACAGCGGTATAATGTGGCCTTGAGCCACAAAAAGCTTACACTTTGACGCTGAAAGTTACAGAGGTTCTATCGCTTAACAATATAACATTATTTTTCTACTGTTATACGTCATCGCTGCACGTTATAAACGGTCGCTTGTTAACTACAAACGGCAACAAAGAAGCACTGCACACCAAAGAAACAGACCCAAACAGCGCGTTTCACGTGGTACTGGCCAATTTATTTGTGGTTAAGTGCACACAATAAATTTCTCAAATGGCCCGTGCTTACACCGACGAAGGCTGTCTGCTATTTATTTCCTAAGTCCGTGGTTTATCGTCGAACCTACGGACGCATTGTAGTAGACAATGGAGCTTAGATTTGTCGCGTGATGTGATAATAAAAACCACGTATTACGCTCTATTTGTCGCTGCAATATACACGCTTTATAGCGCTTTTATGGGCGCGCGTAAACTTAAGCCACTAAGGACCAAATACGTTTACCGTTGACCTTCTAAATGAAAAGAATGGAGTCATCGAAGGGAGTGGTTTTTTACTTTATAACGCCAGTTAAACTCTCCGAAAATATAGCTCGCGGAAAAATTATTAAAGAGTGAATTTTGATTAAAAATCCTAATTGTTTTCGCGTAGAAACCGATGAGCCGATTCGGTAAACAATTAGAGCTCAATCAAAGTAAACAAGGCAGCGGCGAACAACGAACCCCTTAGTGGGTCGGTACTGAACTTTGACTGAAAACAAAGCAGTGCGGTCAACAAATTGATTGAACATTTCAACTTTACTAAAAATACCTACGGAATACTATGAAGTCTTTAGAATTCAGTTTGCAAAATATTTACTGTCATCTACGTGAAAGCTTATTCGATCCGAGCAAATGAAATAAAACCTGAATAAATTGGCAAATAACACCTGCAGCGTTAGGTTGCTATGACGACAGTGGATGTCGGGCTATCAAACTATCACGACAGTTGCGCGTGCGATTTTAGCTATAAATCCGCAAACAAGAAGAGTGAAAAGTATTTAAAAGGAAGAAATGGCTTTTAAATTTTTATTTTCATCGTGGAATAAGTGGACTTTGTTTATAATACAAGTAGGTAACATTGTTTATTTGTAACGTTTATAGGCAAGTGATGCTGTTTTGCGTAGTTAGGACTTATTCCACATTGGGCACCCGCTTTAACGGCACCTGACTTTTTCATACATACGGCACCTATTGATATTTTTCACATGTGCCAAATATGAAATAATTTAATATTTAAATCATTATTCCACATTTGACAACTATGGATCAGTAGGTACTAGTGTTGGGACGTAGGTATATATTTTTTAGGACGACGAAATAAAAAAATCTATTAAAATCATCAGAGAGTTTATAACTTCCTTTTTTGCTTTTTTTGTTAGATGTTGAACATTATAAGTATTTATACCCAAACTATCAGGAGGCCTTACTCATGAAGAAGTCTTAGTATTGCGGGGCTGGAATCAATCATTACCAGTAAAGACTAACTTAAGTACTAGGAGATTATAATCATGAGGATTTATTACCGAGGCTGGAATCTTGGGATGTAATAAGAATACGGGGCGATTTTAGTTTCTGACCTCCTCTCCTGGTACTCCGTTAATCTCTACTGCTTACGTTAATGCGGAAAAAAATTTTGAATAATAAATTATGCCACATTTGCCACCTGCGAAAAATATCGATAGGTGCTGAATGAGGAATACCTCAGATGCCATTAACTCAGGTGCCACTAGAACGGGTGCCCAATATGGAATACCTCGTAGTAAGCTATATTATAATTTAAATAAATGGTGAACTGATTTAAAAGTTAAACTTAGTTAGGTAGAATGACAACAATAAACATTCTTCAACCAATCTAAATAGTATTTCAGAGAGAAGAAAAAACCAATAAAAAAAGACACAAAAGAAAATGAGGGAACGAAAAGGTGCCCGAATCATTAATTTTCTTTAAATATGCAGTTTCTTCTTATTACCTGTTGGTAATTAAAATAAGGAGGGGTTCGCAAAGCATTAATGGCCGGTGTAAACGTCCATATTTATGCACCGGCACGTTAACAAGACAACATTACACTGCAGTGCAAACTTTCGTGTCTCAAACTTTATAATTAATGCCCCGTTTTATAATTTGCCCACCGTGCGCAGTATTAAAGTTGCGAGGTGATATTTTGGCCACACGGTGTACGGGTAGCGTACTAGATTAGGTTAAACTTTTAGAACTATCGCATCAGGCTTGGTAAAGCACAATCAATACTAAAGAACCTAGATTATATCATAACATAGGAGCTTATGAAAACATGTCAAATGGATTTAATAATAACGGACCCAGCTTTATTCATATTCCATTTCTATTTGAAAATTGAAAATGTTTGTTGGAAATTTTACAATGGTAATGTAGATAATCCGAATAATGTTCGTTATAGTCGTTGAACTGAAATGATTATTATTTTAAAGAACTTAATCCGACTATAACCGTTAATTATGATCAAGGGTTGTTCACGTCGCAACAAGGCAATTATTTTCTCCATTCTTTTCGTCTAGTTTTCATATTGCGAGAATTAAAATGCATCCAAGTCGTGAGATTTCGAGTGCGTTCTCTCATATATATTTTTGCACACAAATCAATGCAGTGGCAATTTGCGTGTAATCGAAAACACTCATGAAGTCATGACAGCTGTCGTCGCAAAAGTTAATTATTTAGGTACAGGAAAAATACCAATATACATAAAAATATAATTGTCGGATTTAATAGCAGGACCATTTTAATTTTTGGGATGCCGTACCCAAAGGGTAAAATCGGGTCTCTATTATTAAGACTCCACTGTCCGTCTCTCATGAATCGTGATCGCTAGACAGTTGAAATTTTCACAGATGATGTATTTCTGTTGCCGCTATAACAAAAAATAAAATAAATATTAAAGTGGGGCTCCCATACAACAAACGAGATTTTTATGCCGTTTTTTGCGATAATGGTACGGAACCCTTCGTGCGCGAATCCGACTCACACTTGGTGGTTTTTAATGCTTTTGCTGGGCTTTTTTTGTTGCCCGTTTCCACTTGTACTTTAGTATCACCCAACGATTAAGACCAAATATCTTTGCACTCGTGCGCAGTGCAAAAAGCTACTTTCATATAGAAAAAACAGGTTAACTGCCATAAACTTTGAAAAAATCTAACTAACTGGCAATAAACTGACCATTTGGCTTTAAGTCCGTAACTCAAACACGCGATTAAAACGAACATTTTATGCAACATACTTTTTCAGTTTTCATATTTACTCTAAACTGACAGAGGGAAAACTCTCAAAAGTAAACATCATCATCATTTCAGCCAAAAGACGTCCACTGCTGGACATAAGCCTTCCCCAAGCGTTACCACACTGATCGGTCCTGTGCGTCTCCCATCCACCGGACTCCCGCAGCTTTGACCAGGTCGTCGCTCCATCTAAGTAGTGGGAGGCCAAACATAGCCAGGAATATATTCCATAGAGCTCTTGGACGTAGAAAAAGCAGCGAGCATAAATTCTACGTAGTGCTTACTGAAAAAACAACACTCAATAAAATAAACAAAAGGCTCTCAAATTGGAAGTGTAAAGCTTTGAGCCGAACTGGGCAAAATTGCCCGTAACTCGGCGGCGTTTTTTTAACTTTGTACAAAAAAACTGTAGTATATCTGTGTAAATTTGCTTTCGAAGCTGACCGTAACTACACGTTTAGTGGGCAAGCTTAAGCTTCTAAATGCTGTAAGCTTTAGTAGCCATTTTATTTTGTCTTTTGGTGTGTTTTATCGGTAAAACTATGTACCTAATTTACTTATGTAAGTAGATGCATTTTAAACACATACATTTTAAACTAACATGCAAATTAACCCGAGTACAAACGTATAAATTTGCATTGTTTAGATAGTAGGTTTATTTCGATAAGTTGGCAAATAATAGCTTTTAATTTTATTGGATTCTAATCCCACAGACAAAAGAAACCTCGGCAAAAAATCCTTTTGTATTCCATCCAAATGCTAGCGAAAGAAATGTCAATAGTATTTTCACGCAGCACTCAAAGAAACTCAAATTACAATTTCGTGATTGCAAACCTCTATGGTTTTATTATTTACTCCTATCCTTTCAAACATACATGATTCTACATAAAAGGTGCATATTTTCCAACTCGGTAATCCTACATCCTATTTACGTGAGCTTATTCTTATACGTAATTTTATTTAAATAAGCCGTTTTTCGCAATGCCTAATGGTACGTGAGGGTACAATTTGCAAATCCTAATAGCTGACGTCATGAAAAAGCGCACTCCACGTTTCCCGGCGTCGGATTCGAGGGTCTGCCATATAGAGGCCCACGGGAGTCTTTTAGACGGCAAATTGCTTCAGATGACTATTCAATGCGGCCTGGCCTGCCTTCGGGCCGAAACTGCCTGTCAGGAACTCGCATATTGCTCGCATTCTGTGCAAGTTGGAGCAACTTGTGTTAGTGACGAGTAGACATGTGCCACGAATAACATACGTTTTAGATCAAAGGAAGAGCCTTTACGCCAAAACATAATACTCTAGGATGAAACGAATTTTGATATCGCGGTTGTTATGGCCACGAAATCAGATGTCGTTTCAATGAACAAACTTTTCGGAGGCCTAATTGCCTTAATTTAGGTGGTGCTTCCGACTTTTTATTTACTGAAGAAATCAAATCACAACCAAACTGTCGTTTTCATAAATTGACGGCGATTTCCTAACAACAGCCGCGAAATTTTACGAAGTAAATAATAACTTTTTATTCGATTCTCTTTATTGTTTCGAATTCATTAATTGGTGAAAGTTTTGAGCAGTTAGCAACCGCGACATTCCGTAAATGATCTCAGTTACATGAAATACGCGACAAGTTTTTAGATCCTAATTGGAAATCAACTACGTAGGCAGAACAACAGCACTTAACCATCGTTTGGAAGTTTTGAACTCCGTCTCGTAATTTATAAAACAAATTTTATTATTCTCTCATTAGGTGTGTTAAACAACAACACGCGTTAGGCCTGAAAGTGTCGAGTAATTGACTTTGAAATGGGTTTCTTTCATTCCGTTCAAGGCAGAATTTTGAGACGGGTGCATTGTAAGTATGTAGGTCGAGGTAACAGGTAATTCTATGGTAAAAATATATGTATCTATAATTTACTTAGGTAGTTACATGTATCCTCAAAGGGAAAATCTGAATCTCGAGAAGGTAGTTAGGGAATCTACCTAAAATGTAATATTGATTAAACAACTCGGTTTAAATAAACACACGAGAGAATCGTGTTATATGGTAATTAAATTTAATGCAAAAAGCTACCAAGAATTTTTGGGTAAAAGCTATGCTGAAGATAATTCCAAAAAACATGTGCGTTCGAAACAAACGCAGCTATCAGCTGTCACATAGGAGCCAGACAACAACGAGAAAACTCCAACCAATTAGCATAAAACATCTGGCAGCAAAGAATTTAGACTTGGCTAGTTATGAACGGGATTGGAGACAAATGAAGCGAGGACACTCTGGGTGCTGCGCCCCAGGCACACGGAGCTCCATGATGAAATTACACAAATGCTAATGAAAGTCCCGCTGCTCGAGTGAGATTAGCATCGTCGCTGTGAAATTGGACCTGTTTAGAGGCCAATTTCACTCCGATCCGGGAATTAGTTCCAAGTTCCAACGTTTTTATTCTCAGAAAGGTGTCGTTGTGAAGGTAGTCCTTACACGTCTGGACTAAATTATCTACTGTCTTTATCACTGGGGGTTTGATAAACAAACGCGCTAACGACTGTCAGTTTTATTGTAATCACGCTCAGTGGAGTCGACAATAAAACGGTCGCGTCGCTTTATATCACAAGCCTTCATAAAAGCTGGTAGAAATAATATTTTACGGGCATAGATATTAAACAGCAAGTAATTATGTTTACTTTACCTCTTGACTTATGTGCGTACATTGCGTCGCCAACTATATTCAGCGTAGATATCTAGTGTATTACATGCCAAAATAAATTATCGCCTACATAAATAACGTAACTTAATTATAAATACCAAGATGGCGTCATATTATTATAGTTTAATCAGGGCAGAGAGTTCGAGTGTTGGGTTAAAGTGTCATAAATAAGGGCCACCTTGCATGCTTGACCGCGCCAACTTAGATACACATGACTGGTGCATGGGGATCTAACGTCAAACAATTTCTAACACCCCTTATCTCTCTACTGTCTCCTCTCATCATACTTGTAATCCCTGACGTCAAAATTCTGTTGGCATAATAATAAGTTCAGAGAAGATTAAAGAGAATTTCGAAATTGTTTTAATATGAAATGAAGGTATATAATCAACGTTAAATTGCTGTAATTATTTACTTTGACATAACATTGATACGTTCACGTAAATGAATGACGACGAAATAAATTTTACCTGACAGCAACATTTTTTATTGGCCGCAAATTAACAAAATTCGGAAATCATTACAGGCAGGTAATTCGATGCTGTAAAAGCCTGTGGTGTATATTGCTATACCTACTCTGGGTGCCGATGTAATGCATTGTCATAGCTTTACCAATATTACCATGATGTGACCGCAATTGAATTCGTAGTAATATCATAAATTTTAATTATTGAATTCGAATGCTGTATGATTAAATCCTTTGTCTGTAGGTACTTTATAAAATTAAACATGAATATCAGTTACAACAGTAAATCATTCAACTGCATATCCGTGAAGTGAGCACCCGATGTCATCCGTGATTTACAACAACTGTGTACTATATGTGCTTGACTCTTTACGCAAAATTAAACATTTCCCCACAACTGGGCGTCAACGACGTATCCGGATTCCGGACAATCTGATGGCGTCCCCTGTCTAATCTCCCATTCCGGGATCCCGCGTCCCGCGTCTCGCGTCCCTCCCTAATCCAGCTCTATGACCGTTTATTTCATATTTATCCGAGTTGTCGCCGCCGCCTTAATGAAACTTTTCTTCCCTTTGTTTTCATTATACTTACTTGTGTTTACCCATCACTATAAATATAAGAATTTATGTGGGTTCATTATAGAGGAGTTTTTGTACCATGAAATTGCTTATTTGTAGTTCAATGAGAAGTTTTGTGTGAATAGGCGTGAGGTCGATGATACTAATCAACTGTTGCTAAAGGTAGAAGAAACCTAACCTAACACATATAAATGCCATTAAGTAATCGAGTTTATCTTTGACAACTTTAACTTTGTTGTGTAATACAAATATTTGTAGGAAGTAAATAGCTGTATGGTTTTTCTTTCATTTCTGGTTTGAGAATGATAATAAATTGCGCAAAAGCCTTAAAAATAATATCCATTGTTTTGAATACGTTGTCATACTCATACAAATAAAGTTGCTAAAGAGTTGTCGTCGAGAATCGTCTGAAGCTTAAAATCCGTTAGATTTAAAACTTGATATAATTAGGACAAGACAATGTGTTTATTAGTCTATATATATGTATGTTTGTTCCTATGTGGCGTTCTAGAGACCAAACCCGTTGGCCGTTTTTGATTATTCTTACGTCAATCAATTCGTCTGAACCTTGCGAGTGTCAATGGTTTAATTAAAATTTGAAAATAGAAAAATGCTTTCGGGCGCCATATAGTGGGGGCCCAATATTTTTTCTTCCAATTTCATGGTGTGGTGTATCAAAATAAATTGTTTTAAGAGGTGATGTCAAAAATATATATAATACTTACATGTTTAAATGTACCTAATTCTAAAAAGTTATAAATAAAAAAAAATTACCCGACTGCTAAAGAAGCGAACTAAAAAGACATAAACAAGAAGATAATCATGCTGTGCAGTCGGAGGATACATCTGGTTTTGGTCAGCCACCTCGCGAAAATACGTATCCTCCGACTGCACAGCATGATTTTCTTCATGTTTACGTCTTTTTAGGTCGCTTCTTAACACTCGGGTTTGTTGATTTAACTTTTTTTATTTTAAGGTATAAAGTTGAATCTGAACGATTCAACTCAAAGCACCTAGAAATAATGCACGAGAATCGTCTACAATTTAACTACATTTGTCGTGAATTCATTTTGTAAAGTAAAATGGATGGTCTGATGGAAGATAAACTTACAATTCTAAATACGTAGTAGTAGCGACGAAGAAGGAAAAAAGAAGCAATAGGTAAAAACTCACTGCAGCAGTCAAGGAATGCAGTTCCCTAAGTTCTTTAACTTAACCGAGCAGTGGAGAGAAAAGACTCGGTACATGTTGCCACTGCCTTTTTCTTTGGCTACATTAACACAAGTGAACCCGCAGGTAATCCAAGTATGAATCATGTAGTCCCAAGTACTTAAAATATTGTAGAAAGCTCATTTATGTTTTCATGAGAACCTAATTAAGAGCTTAAATATTCGACTCCATCAAGTTTCATAGAAAAACACGTTATAGGAGTTGAAAACTTCAGAAATTCCTCAATATTTATTCTATTATACGGTTCTCAGTTGGTGAAATTATATGATGTAGCTTACTGAACTTGAAATAATTCAGAACTTCAAGAAATTTCTTAAAAAATTTGAAACTTATTCAGGTAGGTAGATAGGTTCTAAGTAATTTCATGTTAATTGCAAAGGCATTAATTATTACTTGAGAAGGTAAATGATATGTTGTTAGTAATTAAATGTATTATTTCAGAATAGGTATTTTAGGCCTAGCTTACTTTAATGATAGTGGAATATATTACTTACTTACTATAATTGGAAATGTGATTTTCTCACTGAACTAATTTCAGCGTTCGATAAGTGCTTTTAACAAAACAAGAAGTAAAATTAGAAACACATTTTTATTTCATGGTACATAATTTACCTAAATAGTAGAACGAACGAATCATGCTGTGCAGTCGGAGGATACATCTTCGCGAACTGGCTGACCACCAGATCCTCCGACTGCAAGGCATGATTTTCTTCTTGTTTACATCTTTTTAGGTGGCTTCTTAAGCAGTCGGGTTTTTTGATTTTATTAACCTTTTCCATTTACAAATTTTTAAATCATAATTTTTTTTCGACTAATGTGCTTTTAAACATGTAAGTGGTACCTATATATTTTTGTAATCACCTCTAAAAAACCCTTCACTTTGATACCCCACTCGATCGGCTTGGATGAAAAAATTGGGGCCCTCACAATATGGCGCCTAAATTCTGCCCTGTGTGTTTATTTTAACGTCACTTATCTAAGAACACTTGGGCGGTCAAGACCTATCTAACGATGTTTTAATTATATAAATCCGTCTAATATTTTGAAAGATACGAGGTAATAAAGCATATTACATACATACAAGCGCGCGAAAAACATAACCCTTTCCTTGCTGTCAGATAAAAATTAGATTTTAAGCGATATTTAAACAACATTTGACTGCCATATTATAATGTGTAGTTTGTATTGTTTTAAATGACAGTAACTGTGATTTCAACTTAATTATGAGACTACTAATAATCATACATTTACTGAAATACCAACCTAAATATATAAGTGAATCTCTTCAAATGCCTAAGAAAAGATGACTGCATTGTTTCAGCAGTGGGTGGGCTCTGAGTTCATTTATCTTGTAATTATTTAATTTTGTGACGAGCCACTTGTTATTTGGAGGTTGACGCATGACATTGCGTGTAGGAGATAGATTAGAAGATTGTCTAGCAAAGATTAATAAAATAGTGACGGTCGGACACCTAAAATACGTGTGAGAAAATAATATCTTATCTATATACTATTTATATTCTCATCATAGGATGATTAATATCTAAGCTAGGCGAAAAATACAAAATAAAAAGACAGTATAGAAAAAGATTATAGTTAAAAGCTCACTTACAGACTCTTTGCTACACAATTTATCTTCTTAACTTCAGCTGACTGGAGCAAAAATGTTGCCATATACGTACTATTGTGTGCTAAGCGAAGTGCTTAGCGACCCGTCACAGGGTAACACTACACTCCACACGTCTTCCCTAAATGGGTGTTTTAAGACGACCACTTCGCATTTATACTACCGACTGTGCCACAGTATTTCGTACAGGGGATTTTGTTCACATGTCTGTTGTTCGCGGCATGCAGTACAAGCCTGAACAAAAGTGTCACTGCTGAAGCCAGAGATGCTACAAACGACCGTCAGACTTTGCCAAATAATACCGTACAACTTAAAAGACAAACGCGTATTATTTTTCCGTCTTTTTATTTCCATTTTCGAGCAAAACTGTTCAGTTTTGACCTACCTGTCGAATGTGGGCAGAAAAAATAACAAAACCCACGCAGATTTACGTGGGTTGTGAGTTTTATGTTTCAGCCTGCCAAACAATGTCTGTGACCTCACAAACAAATTAGCTTCACAAGGGAAGTGGTTATTAAACTAAATTAGATCAAAGATGAATTAATATTAGGATGAGCAAATTTTGATTTAAGCTAATCAGATGAGCTTATAATCTGATGGAGATAGAGTCTAAAATCTGGGATCGCAATTTATACTCAAAGGCAAGTGATTCGATGTTATTAGAAGGATTATCAAAGAAATCGCGTTAATGTTATATAACAAAAGGTTAATGAATCAAAATGAGTATGTTGACACTTCAAGACAAGTACAGAGAAGAGATATTTCTCAATGGCCCATTCCCTTGATTTATTACGACTGGTGAAACTTTGTTTTCTAAAATAAGATAAAAAATATCATGAGTCTCATATTTCACTGTGTTATTGCCCGGCAACGTGGTACACTTTTATCGAAAAACGTTCAGTATTGCAAGTTACGCACATAAATCCAGAGTAATGGTAACATTGTGCATGTAATTAAAAATTAATAGTTTTCATAAATCAATATAAATGTTTATTTTCTCGTTGAGGCTGGCTGTAAATAGGATCATTCAATAATATTAGTTATCTTGTCGACCAATAAACTATTCATTAAGGTTTATTGCATTACTTTTATCTTGTACAACAATAAATGATAGTGTTGTCACACTGGCGACATTTGGACACTTATTGAAAAAGACTGTAGTGAGAACACAGAACAAATTGATGTGTACCCAGACAATAGGAGTTACTCTGAAAAATGTACTACGCCAGACAAGTCATTTCGCAGTCACCAACCGTGCTAACAGTAAATGATGTTCGCAAGCTAAGAGGTCAAATATCCCTTTCAACTGTTTGTCATTATTAAAATGAGTAAACACCTACTACAGGGTGAGACAAATAAATTCATTTCAGCCAACAAAGGGCGTCCAAGCTCGGCTAATGAAGAAGGACGTCTTGTTTAATTACCTTTAGTAATTTTTCTTCTAAGCGGGCCAACGTATAAATTAATTTTCTTTCAGTGGCCCGTCTATGAGGCACTAAGTAAACCCTCTTTTGTCTGATATAACCTGGCGGGCTTGTTGGAAAGACTTTAAAAATCTTGCTAACAAGGCTAATTTACGACGACTACACTATTTCGAGGCTTTTACAAGCAAAGTTGGAGTTTAAACATGTATTCTTGTCGGAATTTGTTTTTTTTAGGCACTGAATTCTTTTTCATGTATTATCATGAAAAAGATTTTAACAATTTCATTAACCGACTTCCCAAAAAGGAGGAGGTTCTATGTTCGACTTCATGTTTGTTTTTTTTTTTTTTTTTTTTTGTGTATGTACACCGATTACTCCGTCAATTGTGGACCGATTTTGAAAATTCTTTTTTTGTTTGAAAAAGTATGTTCCGAAATTGGTCCCATTTTAATTTGGTGATGATCTGATGAAGAACTTCGGAGATATACAACAGAACTCTTCAATAAATAACGGCAAATCTCTCGGGATTGCTGCAATCGCATGTCTGTTTGTTGTTTATAATATTTAATAACATAACATCACGCCAGTTCGCTCTTAAGGGGTAAGCAGATCTCTCAATTTACCGGTTCATGAAATCTATTCTGGCGAAATAGTTCCCTTACTAACTTCCCTATTAGGTACGTAAAACTAAAAAGTGAAAAATAAAAAAACTTTTTGCAAAAAAATACTACCGACTTCCAAATATAAAACTACAAAGTGAAAAATAACTTAATTTTTTGAAGTCGGTGTCCATAACGCAAAAAAAATGGTAGCTACGAAAGACACCGACTTCAAAAAATTAAGTTATTTTTCACTTTGTAGTTTTATATTTGGAAGTCGGTAGTATTTTGTTGCAAAAAGTTTTTTATTTTTGACTTCGAATTAAAGATCAAAATTTTTATTACGCTAAGTAATTGGATTGCGATAAACAAGATAACCAGGTCATTCAGAAAAAATATTGTGTCATACATAACACAATATTGAATAAATATTTCTTGCTTGATACTGGGATGGCGGTATCGAAAAAAAGGAAGTGCGATTAAATAAATATTGTAAACAAATAAATTATTAAATGTGTGTTTGTTGTTTAAACAATGACGGCATATGTGCAGTAGATAGTATTACTCATAATTTAGTAATGGTTTATCATAGTCGAGCCAGTGATGCATTGGTATAACATACCTACAGTAGCCAGAGACATATAATCTTCTACAGAGAAAAGGAGAAAATATTTATAAAAGGACAAAAGAGCACTCTTAGGAAATGTTCTCAACTGCTTAGTCGTATTTGCAATGGAAAATCAATAATGCAGGAAAAACCTCTAATATATGAAAGACATATAAGAAATTGTAATGCTTGGAAATTCTGACCTATCGACTATTGACGGCGGCAATTTCGAATGTTGTATTAGACATGCATTACACTTTAATATTATATTGAACCACACTGAAACGAGCGTCGAAAATCCAAAAATGCATAATGCGATGTATCTTCGTACCCGTACGATATTTGATATTTCCCCTGTCGATATGTAACCTCATTATCTTACCAGTACCTAAATAGTCATAAATAATGCGTATAGACAAAAAACTTAACTTCTTAATAATGCACTACCGGGGCTTCCTCGCCTGTTTTCGTAACATCACCTAAATCTCTTGGAACATCATAGGCTTCGTTTAAAGAGCTCGCGTAGCAAACTTTCCCAATATTTTTTTCATCACGTTTGTCAACTTCCAGGGCTCGTAGCACGTCAACAAACAAACAATATTTCCGCGGTGACACGAGTTTTTCGAACTCATTTCCATTCGGGAGCGTGTTTTGCAGGAGAATTGATTGACTCCGTGTACTTGTCAGGAATACGCCTGGGACCAATGATATTCAAATATCATTGAATATCATTGCCTAGGACTATCATTTTGTAGGTACAGTTAATTTAAGTGACTAGGTAGCGGGTACCTATTTCAGTTATGAGCGTTTTATAAATACACCAATTATTCATATAACTTAAACAAGATTCTACAGGTATTAGAAGCTTCATAAGAAAATTCAAATTATTTTTCGTGGAAGAAGTAAGCGAAATAAGATTAGGACCATTTTTATTGTGCCTCATAATTATTCTGATAAATTAGGTACCTCTACTTTATTTTAGTTGGTAGTAGACCTCTTATAGGCCCTAAAAAACCTAAGTCAATAAATAATAATCGAATAGTGACACATTCTATCTTCATTATCCGCACATCGTTTCTCATTAGCACTTAACTGTGACAAACCAACTTCAGTAAACAAGGAAGAGTGACCAACTGTCCCAGGAACTTACTAACTTATCCCTCAACTTTTTGTGTGAGAATCGGAAACCTTTCCGATGCGAGGACCCTCGGGAATATTTTATATAGATTAGAAAATAATATCTTTCTTTATTTTTTCTGTTTATTTTTAGGCTTAATATTTTAAGAATGTATCAGCTTGGGGAATATGTAGGTGGGCTCTTTATAAATATGTTACATCAATTATTCCACCTACATACCTACATAGCCACACTAAGGAGCTTGATACATCCAGTAACTTACATAACGTTATATATTTATTAGTATTAGTTATAGTTAAAGTCGGTCAGCTGTCTACTAGGCCCGTAGAACGAGTGTAGTATCTGCGTACTTGATAGAAACAGATATAGATAGTATGCTGTAAGTGGGTCGTGCGTATCCGGAGGGACGCTATCGGCAGATATTGTCGCTATTAGTGCATTAAACTGTTACTGTTATTGCACTGTAGCACTATTAGAAAATCTTTATTAACGCGAATCGGTAGACTCAGTACCCATAGTCCTATATTGAATCCGTTAATGAGAGCACGATTGAGAATAATCGCGTTTAGGATGACTATGCCATTGAAGGCATTATCATACAAACACACACAGCAACAACAGCTTGAAATGCAGAATGGAGTAAATTGAGTGTTTAAGCAGTATTGCATTACTTTCCAAGTCAATCTAAATGTAATCACAATCTAAAGTTCTCAAGTAGTTTCAAAGCCGATGTAAACAAACGATGAAATCGCTTAAAACTTTTATCCGCCACGATGCCAACAATAAAATTAAGGTTTTATGTCCCTTTAAGGTTTGAACTTTTAACGCATTACATATATATTTCACAGGGAATAAAAGGCGAGGTTTCTATACAGTGGCGGGGATCGAGGGAACCGTAATAGTTCTCAATCTTCCATTCGAAGGTCTGTGCAAATCTTTGGGGAGCGAGCGGAGTTGGCGACGGAGGCTGTCCCTAAAATATCAGCGTGTTACTGGATGTGACAGGCCGGTGTCCGGACGCGTCGCCTATTGAGCGCACTCATTAATGATTCATGTGTAGATGACAGTCTACCATCGATTTTATATCTTCGCATACAGGAATAATGCCAATTTTATATCCTTCGTCGGTATAAAAATAGGTGCGAATATTTTCAATCCACTCGGTGTGTTTGAGACGCCAATAGGAGCGACCTTTCAGTCAACAGAACTATCGTTACCTAAGGATACGCTTTCAATTTGGCAAATGCTTGGAAATTGTACCTATAGGTAATCCTTTTATGATAATGCTCGTTTCTTATAAAGGATTGAATATTCAGGCGCACTTTGTAAAAACTCATTCATATCAAACATTTAGTAGGTAGACATGCCTTTTTTTTAGGGTTCCGCACCCAAAGGGTAAAAACGGGACCGTTTTACTAAGACGCCACGATCCGTCTGTCTGTCTGTCTGTCCGTCTGTCACCAGGCTGTATCTCATGAAAGCTAGCTAGAAAGCTGAAATTTTCACAGATGATGTATTTCTATTGCCGTTATATCAACAAATACAAAAAACAGAATAAAATAAATATTTAAGTGGGGCAAACGTGATTTTTTTGCCAATTTTTGCGATAGTGGTACGGAACCCTTCGTGCGCGATTCCGACTCGCACTTGGCCAGTTTGTACAAAGCGCCTCCCTAATTGAGATTATTACAAAAAAATGCTTAGTTCTAGCTAGCAGTGTTTTCTTGGGACATTAACTTTGCGAATTTAGCATTTCTTTAAAAAAAATACACCAAGATTATTTTCGGACAAATTACACTAAGAGCATTTACGTAAACGTTTTTCTAGCTTCGGAAAAATTACACAAAAAAAGGGCGACGGCAAAAAGGTCCGAAAGTCGTAGGTTCCGTTTTATACAATTTTGTCTGTCACGTCTAGTTAGAATAAATCTGCGTTACTGTCATAGTAGACGTTTTTATCTCTAAAGTAAACTGTGAGCAATAACCGAACCGAGTTTTGGAATTGTGCGTCGCCATTTTGCGTCTCGTGCTTGGATTGTGGTTCGTAGTTTATATGTATTCGCTTACGTTTGAATATGGGATTTCTGTTACAAATTAACGAGGGAGTCAGTCAAGTGTCATGTCGTCGAGCCTCATTGCTCCAGTAACGTTACACGTATGCGGCTGACACCTACCCTCAGTTTGATCGGTGTAAACACCAAATTTGTGTCACAATACAAGATTTATGTCGAAATTTCTAACTAAACATTTCGCTAAACTAAACCTCGTGTTTGTGTTTGACAATTTCAGGTTATTTGCAGAAATAGCTCTTTAGAAGTTTAATAAGGAAAATTGTGTGGAAATATTTCAGCCCTTTCCGAATTCATAATTTGTAACGAAGACGCTTTATTTGAATTCAAAATAGTTCTAAGAAATTCTTCTTTCCTGAATAACCCAGATATTAATTGTTTATTTAAATTCAAATTGAATAAAACAGATTAAAAAGATACATCAATCAAATTCCCTTAAGACACATAACGATCCCTACATCATAGGTATGTTCACAACAAAACAATCATCAGACACAACTCGTGGAAACATTAAAACCCCAGTTAAACCCAACTTTTTAATTTCAACCGTCAATTTCAAAAACTGAATATATTTTCGCGAATGCGTAAAACGTAATAACTCAGGGATATCAGTCGGTGGCTATTTCCCCGATGCAATTTTCCGCCCACAACGATAAGATATAATATTATCGGTTATTATTTAGACGCAGTAAAACACAGACAGATGTTCATCCTGATGTTTATATTTATAGACGTTTGTGACGACTTATTTTATTATCATTTTGTGTAATAACATTATTTTGATTGTCGGAACAAATTGGACTTTCATCCCCCTTTTTCATCGAGTGACACGAATATTAAGCTTTTTAAAATTTGACTGCTGCGAAACCTAACTTATGTACTGCCTTTTTGCTTTTAATTAGTGATTACTTTCTACTTATTTCTTTAAATATGATTCGAGCTTCCATAGTTTGGAAGAAGGGGATAAGTTGTGCCGATCCCAAATAAATAGGGATATAAAAGGACAAGAGTATGACGATTCGAGCTTATGAATTCGTACAAGTAGTCACAGCTTTTGGTATCTGTTTAACGAACATATCACGTCCGATTTTGATGAGAATTCCACCAGAGGAGTCTTCAGTTGGCTTCGCTTTTCGCTTACACAGATGTTGCAATCTTGTTTCCATAGACTCTGAACTGTAAAACTAACAACAAAGTAACGCATTACTCATTTTATGTGTCAACCGATGAAATGGCGGAAAGGTCCACATATTGGCAATTATCTATTGACCTACCCTACCACAAAGACAATTTTAAATTACTAATACACATGCTACAAAGTTGCATTCACGTCCAACTATGCATCATATTTATTCTCTGCTCTTCTATTTAACTTTCATAAAAGCTGCACATCATTTTGTTCGTCAAAGGATTTCAAAAGTAAATAGCGCGCAATATGTTTACAGAAATTGATATTCGTAAAAGAAAATTGTTTTTAGGGTTCTTATAGTTTCGCCATGTCTGTCTGTCCGTCCGTCCACAGCTTAGATCTTAGAAAGCTGTAATTTGGAATGGATATGATTATAGACTGAATTTTGACTTTGACTTTATCCCATGGTGTGAGGCATCGTTGGATAAGCCATTCGAAAATATTACGGGTCTATGAAACCCATTTTTCAAGTCAGGGATCCGTTGGCGTAAAATTAAGGTATAAATTGTTAATTATTAAAGTCAAGAGAAAAAAGTAGTGCAGTAACTATATAACTAAATTTAAAATTAAAACTATCACAGTTAAGTAGGCATTATAAGTTTACGAGTAATAGTCGACCAACATATAAAATGTTTTCGTAAGAGCAATCTTCGGTGCTTTCATTATTTATGAACTTTAGTATTTTTACCTCATGTTTAATGTTGATGAAAGTAGCTGTTTGGACAGAACCCTCGGTACGGGAATCCGACTCGCACCTTGGCCGGGTTTTTTACTAAACTACATGGGTGGACCTGGCTCTTTGGTTTAGGTCGCCAACGCTACTTCTCAGCATAAAGTCCGATTCTCAGATCGGTCAAATAGTTCTCTATCGGGTTTTTCAATTACGAAATTATCATAAGCAGCCCGAAGTCTGTATTTGAGCCTGATTGGTGGCAACAGGCTCGCCCTGTGTAACATGAAACTGAAAGATATGTAGGTTTTCCTGACCTGGCAAAATGTGGGTGTTCTAAAAGTTCACCTCTGCCTAACCCTTAGGGAAAAACAGGCATAATGATTGGTTAAAAAAAAACAACGTTAGGTTACATGGGCGTAAATTAAGCAAAACCTACAAGGGTTTTGTGGCAGATCAGCTTTGATAAATGATGTGTGAAATAAGTTTTCTTAAGTAACTCGAGAAAACACAGGCCTAACAAAAAACCAAATTGGAAATGTTGGTGCCATATTGTTTTCTAACTTTAGTTTTGCTAGTGAAATAGGTTTCGTGACTCCTTTTTATCTTAAAATAGCTGTAGTAGCAGGGTGTTTATTTATTTTTCGCCTTTTCAACAATACCGAAGCCAAAGACCAATTTTGTTATTCTTGCAAAAGCCCTATTATATTTCTGTGAGTTTTCTATTTGATCCCTAATTCTGAGTTGGTTCATGTCACAACGCAAATTAAAACCATAACAGGCTTCACAGCGTTTTTGGTTATGGCGAACCAAGTATAATTGCGTCAGTTTTATTCGCACAATAGTCTTTTATAGCTTTGGAGGAGATACTTCAAATGCATCCTTTGCTCTAGGAATCACCTGTAGCCAAGTTGACAATCTACAGTCGATAACGATAGTAGAAAACGAATTAATGTATAGGAATGACAAATCTGAACGTTAAATCACGCGGTCAGACCATACAAATAGAAGAGCTTAAAGATTGTAGAAAGAGATTCGATACGAAACGTTTGTAACTTGGCTAGGGGGCTGGAGGCCTGTAGCCAGATGCGTAGTAAACGGTCAATTTCAACAGTTATTATTAACGTACAATGGCTCTTTTAGCACTGTTTACAGAGTTATGGAATACTTGGACTTGAACAGTGTTCTCAGGTTAATGTAAATTTCTCCAAGTTCTTTGAAAAATAAGACCTTTATCAACTGCACTATCTGCAGTTTTGATAAAACTGAGTCTGACAATAATTTTGCTAATATTTTTGGACTTGTATGAAATTTTACGAGAAAACTGTACCATTACTAGATAGTCATAAACGACAACCATCCGTGTTAAACGCCCAGCATTAGGGATAACCATTTTTATCATATCTTTGTTTATACACGCCTTTGCGGGTTTTTCCGCGGGTGGCCTAACGATGTTTTCCTTTGCTCGGGACTTCGAGAGTCGAGAGCAATACAATAAAAAAAAAATGTAGACGGTTAGAAAACCCCAGCTGATTTACAGTGGGGTCGTTAATCAATGTGCCATTTTAGTAGCATCCTGCATATGCGGTACCTATATAAAAGGTTCTGTTATGTGTGCTTTTATCTTAATTACTATCTATGAAGTAAGTTCAGTGGTGAACCGCCTGTATATTTTGCGTCGAGAACAGGACATATTCGAAAGTCAAGCAGACCGCTTCAGTTTAATTGAATTTGACTTCAACAATTTGCGAAATGCAATGCAGATTTGTATGCGTTTAATAGGAACCAAAGCGGATAAACGGGAATCCGATGATTCGATCCGATGACGATGGTCCTGCTAGCACAAACCTATTAATTGGAGAGGGTAAGGCTTCAGTCCCATTAACCTATATCCGGCTGTTTAGCTAGTTAGCAGTGCCTGATGGCTAGCAGAGTCAAAGACCCATACGTACACTGCAAGCTGTTCGTGTTGCACTGCATCACACAGTCGTAAACATCTCACGCAAGTATTGACGCGTTGTCTATTAAAGGCCCTCCACCGCTTTAGTGCCGTAAAACGGTTACTTTCAAAAGCATACTCCTTAGTAACGGATAGGTTAAAAGGTTTGAAAAATTATATATTTATTATTGAATCATGTACATTATTTGTGAAACAAGGAATTTTTGTGTAACTAATAGTTCTGCTTTAAAAAAAAAATTAAAACCTCGATAATATTTTGCTACTTTTGGATACTCCTCCAAAACCACATGGACGTTTAAAAAAAATACACATAAAAATTGATGACTAGAATTTCTTCATAACTGAAATAGCATATGTAAATCTTACTAATATTATAAATGCGAAAGTTTGGATGGCTGTTTGTTACTCAATCACGGCAGAACGGCAAAACGGATCTGTATCAAATTTGGCATAGAGATAGATTTCAGTCTGGAATAGCACATAGGCTACTTTTCATCCCGATATAATGTTCCCTTGGGATGACAAAACACTTTTCACGCGGGCGAAGCCGCTGCCAGAAGCTAGGCAAAGAATATTTTGCAAATAAATCTGTCCAAAAGGAGGTTCAGTATTGATATTCTGGCTCCGAGCGGGCGCACGGCTAGTACTGCGTTAACAATGGGGAATAAATACGCTTTAACTACCGACATCGAACTACAGACGGTCAAGGATGATTCTGATTGCTACTGGTAGTAAGTACGGCATTTTCCTTGCAATGGTCATAGGTGCGGGACATATTAATATGAAACCCGTGAACTTGGAAAATGCGAAAGCCCAAAAAAAAGGTGGCTGGAGTGTAAGGAGTGATATGAAAGAAAAGGGATAAGGGCAGGCAGATAATGAACTTGGAAATTGCAAACTACCCAATCAGCCTGTAAGTTTACGATCAATATATTGTGCAATGTTCACAACATTTGTAATTTTCACCTGTAATACACCTAGACAACATTTATCGGGCTTCTCGCCCGTTTATAACGGCCGAAGACGGCAAGGTGTGCAAAGTTAACACTACCGAGCTGACTTTGCTAAGCCTCTTGGCGAAATCCAAAATAAGCAAAGTTAACTGGCATGATTTGGTATTATGTTGCGGTCACAGTTCTAACCACTTCCAAGACAAGATTGTATCAATGGATTCGAATTTTGTTGGTGCTTTGTTGTGGTTATCTTTGAAAGACCGTTGTGTCTCCCTATGAAATATTTCTTCATTTATAATTATAAAGTGTACAGTGTACATAATAAACAGCATTTTATATATTTGATCGCTTTTTGCGACATCGCCGATATTTCATTTATAATTCGGTTTAACGGTTTTCGTAGAAGTTAGAATTACTGATGAGGGATGAAAAGTTCCATGAAATACATTAGTTTTCAAGCTTATGGTAATTTGTCGAGCCTAATAAGAACGGAGCGTAACAGGATTATATCTAGAATTCCGGGTAAATGTGTATTGAGAGGTTGATCAGTTTCTAGGTAACACTGTTAATAACTTTGATGTAATTTTAATAAACTAGGTATCACTTTCAGGATTCATATTTGTAAAGTATCAAATATTTTCATCCTAATAACACAAAAAAATAATCGTTAAATATCTTTTAGCTAGGGAAAATATCAAAATAAGTACGTCTAATGTACACATTTTATAATAATATTCTGTAATACACAGAACGCTGTTACCTATACCTTAGAGATTCAAATTATAAGGCAAAGAATACCCAAAGGCTTAGGCTCCAAACTCAAAGTTCTGAACAAATTCTCAAAAGAACTATGTAGACTAATTAAAAATAAATTAGAGTATCAAGCTTGAAATGAATGAAAATTACTAATTTATGTCGATGTTTAATTTATCTCTGATCTGATTACTTAAATCTGCAAATATGCAATTAGTAATATTGCTTTATTCTGAGAATTCAAAATGTCACTCCGACTCAACGCAACGGAATGAAAAGATGCCAATTTCTCTGAAAACTAACAAGAACAAAATAATGGTTCTGACTTAAAGATCCAGACTTTCAAATAAATTAAAGTCCTAACTTCTCAAGTGGAATCTAATCAAAGAGCTGTATGACCGTTTTACGAGTAACTAACACTAGATGACGCCTAAATGAATGCTCACATATTAATGCACTAATGTAGATATTTTCAACTCTCGACATTGACCCGAAGGATTAAAAATTCAACAGTGTGCTTTTATTGAGGCATTCACGCTTAGATACGCAGACTAAGGCGAAGACGGCGGCACAAGCTTATGCTTATGGCGATGCTTACAGGATTGGTCGTCATTAGTTCAAAAGACATATTTAAGAGACAAGTTTGAAAAGGAGAAAAGGAGGCATTTTCCATGCAGAGGGACAGAACAGGCTGAAAACTAAATCAGAATCCATACTAATATTATTTTGTCAGTTCACGCCTAAGCCGCT
Source organism: Orthosia cruda (assembly GCA_964057195.1). Taxonomy (NCBI): domain Eukaryota; kingdom Metazoa; phylum Arthropoda; class Insecta; order Lepidoptera; family Noctuidae; genus Orthosia; species Orthosia cruda. Next base: position 12,674,989 of record OZ059832.1, on the reverse strand, counting down.
AAACCAATTTTAATGATTTTTGGTACATTGATCCATGGAGAAGACCTTCGCATAAATTTTATCCCGGATGTAAGTTCACTTGGGACGATTGCCGACTTTTACGCAGAGTAAACATAATTCATACTTAGGTGTCATTTACTCTTAGTAAAACGGGCAGTAATAAAATTTCATCAGCTATGTAATTAAACTCATTGGAAGGAATCTGACAGGTGTCATTGATCGCTGACTGATGCAATGTGAATGGCTCTTGCATCGAGCTTCGGGCGAATTGCAAGCGCCATAATTATATGGGAAAACGGAGAACGAGACTGACGTAAGAACTCATTAAGTCGGATCAGTAAGTGCTTTGTTTTTGTGGGGAACTTGCACCAGAATCAGGTGTAAAATGGTTTCTTTTTATAGTATTTTAAGTGTGAGTTATTTTTTGTATTGGCATGCGACATTATTTTCTGTAAATTAATTACTAACCACTTTTTCAAAAAAAAAATGTTACTAGCACGTCTTGCCTTAAACAATTTAATTCTCTGACAGTTAGACAAACTGAAATTTGAATAATAATAAGGAGCTGGTTAGTCAAGTTTGATGAAAAATTAAATAAAATAGTAAAAATTATGCAGTTGCCTTACTTATCGGTATGTGCATATAGTTGCATCCTTCACAAACTTGGTTGTTGTATGTAGCTCCAAGCAATGCGGTAGTAGGTACTGGATGCCACTTGGGAACTCAACTCATCAGAAAACACCTAGCCACCTTGTTGAATGTCAATACTAGAAGAAAGTAGAGTAGTTAACTTTATGCAATTTTATAATTAAATACAAATTAAATTGTATCATTAAAAGTGGGTTTGTGTAGGCCTACCCGCTTTATTTTTTCGTGATAACTGAGTCTGCAGAATGGAAAACTTTCCTTCTTTTCATCGTTACAAAAACTTCTCCGTCTCGAAGAGTTGATTACAGTTTTTAGTGCGTATCGCGGTGTAAAATTTATATTTAATTGTAGCGGCTTAAAGAGTCGCTGCCGTTCCTCCACTTACAATATTAGGTACTACAACACGAACTTAACTTCTACAAAGCTTTTAGTGGCGAGAAACCCTAACATTCTCGGCCACGACACGAGTTGATTTCGTAACACCTAATAGGCGATAAAGAATCGATTTTCACACAAAGAGAGGTTAGTGGCGCAACACGGACCCCTTTTCAATAAAATTCACATTTTCTTTCACAAGTCGGGTGTTGGTGCCTGGGTAACATTCATGACGGAGTTTAGTGACTTCCGAAGTAGCAGGTTATCAGACGTGGGGGTGCGGGGGGCCTGTGGGTCCGCGGGAGGGGGCGAGGGAAAAGCTGGATGCTGGTGGTGTATTCGCGCCCCCGCATTCTAGTCCCGGCGCTCGGCGCGCTCGCTCGCGCCTCTTTCCCGCGCGACTCATTACACGTACTCTGTTCTTATTTTTATTTACTTACGCAGCGTCCGATTGCTTCTTTCTATAACGTGTGCCGGAGGTTTGTTGTGACTGTTGCAAAGTGACGGTGTGATTTTTACGGTTCCTTTTTGTCATGAATTTGGGTAACAACTGCGGCTAATTTATGGAAATTATAATTTGTATTGTACATAATTATTTCGGAATTTATATTGGTTGAAACAACAAAAACAAAATGTTAAAACTTCAATTATTTTCTCTAAATATTTAACTCAATCTTACTATTATTTTGCAATTTGATAATAATTAATTACTACATCTATAAATAATATTATTATTAGGTCTACTCTATCTTTGTTGTGGTGATTCTTGTCTGTTTATTATAAATTTGCGATAGCCAAGTATGTAAAGTAATTTCCTGCATAAATCTATTAAAAATGCAGTTTATAAGCTTGAGTCGGTATGCCGCTAAATCCAGCTGGGTCAGTCCGTCTCAAGTGAATCGGTTACCTTAATCGACCGCTATTCTAATAATACACGTGATATCTAGGTTCTGAATAATTGTTAAATATATGCAAATAATCGACACCATATCGTCTACACTGACAGCATCCGATTCGTATCCATTGGAACTCCACTTCGAAACAACTGTAGATATATTCGGTCATTTAGTGCGAGAAACAAATACAAAACAGAATTTGCTACAGTAATGAAAATACGGTTTTGGACAATGAAATTACAGGCGTTCGCGATTTATATAACCGAAATCTATTCACAAAGCAATAGGTAGGTAGTATATATCTGGTTGACGTCGTATTTTAAATAGTTTGAATAACATTTATGCATCGAGAGTTGTAACAAACGTAGCAAAAGTAGGTTAAAGTAGAATAAGCGAAATTATTTAATTTGCAACCTAAACAAATGTAGGTCGGGGCCGATGAATTAAACATATTGAAGATTTATTGTTCGAATATGTAAATACTTACTGAAAACCACCAAAATCTTAGGTTGAAATCTTCGACCGAAATATTTAATTCATACAAATGTGTACAAATCCCTGTCTTTGTGCGAGGAAGGAAAAAAATACATACAATTCTGTTCAGAGCCATGAATCGAGATGCAATATCAATCAGTCGTCTAAGTGATGCGTAGTACGTTTGTATGGCAAGTGATTCCCATGTTCCGTCCTACTCTACTTGTCGGCCACTGGTGCAATGTGGCCGACAAGTAGAGTACACAGTAGTATATACACACGCTCAGAAAAACCATAAAAATGCGCTTTCGATCCGGACCCGTCTCTCGTGGACAAGTTTCTATCTGGGATGTTAACCAAGTACAGACGCGTGCGAAAACCTATAGCCCTTTATGACATCGAATCTTAATTGATAATTCAACTAAGATTCGGTGAAAAACGTTTTTATATTTTTACCCGCCATATAAAACTATACCTACCAAATATCAACACGGACTCACGGAGGGTGTAAAGTTAAACCCATTATAAGTATTATCATTTCAGATTTGCCCAAAAAAGCCAATTTATTTTCTTATTTCAGTTTTTAATTTGTTTTGTGAATTGAAAAGGATGTCAAGTATCCCATTCCGTTCGGGAAAATTCGCTATTTACACGCTCCCGTTAATGTTTCTATTGTCCAACATAGACGCCTCATTAAAAAAATAAACATCAAAAGGAAAACTTAATCCAAATGTATACTTGGGGACTCTCCAAATTATATTTTATTTGCCGTGTTATTGTTTCTCATCTCAAATAGATATTAAGTATTTTGGATAATTCCTTACATTTTTGTACGCAATGAGGATACCAAGTTAAAAAGGATTTTACCTAACTTTTACCTTTATTCAAATTAATTTTTAAAAGTTATGGGTAAACTTTGAAGTTATTTTACAAGTGAAGACGTGACAAAAGTTATGGCGAACGTCTTAGTTACTACGTTACTATTTTTTTACTAAATGCTACATCAAAGATATTTGTGAAATTTGACATTTTCGTGCAAGCCCGCAGTGGACTACGAAATTATAATAATAATTTGATAAACGCTAAAAAGTTTCCTATCAATGTCATTGTTAAGGAGACTGCTAAAGAAATTCTTGAATGGTAAATTTGTTCAAGCAACGATGTTACCGATCCACCATACAAAGTATATATGGATATTATTCACAAGAAAAGTGCTTCTATGAAGTACGCGTTCGCGATCGCAAGCCTAAGCTGGATTGGCAACTTTCTTAATACGTCCCTACACTCCCTTATCTCTTGACGCACTCTAGGCGGGACACTCGAGCACGAATCTATTATCGAAAATAACTATCGGTGGCTTATAACCGCCGACCGGTCCAGACAGACTAATAACTTTTTAATAACTATTATGCACGGAGATTTTAAGAGAATATTCTTTTTGAAGAGAATATTTTAACAGGAATCCAAGCATCCATAAAATGTCATAAAATTGTCTCTTATTTTTAAGACGGTGTTCAGTATCTTTTTGAAGGATATAACTCCAATCAATTCCGACAAAATCTATTGAAGTAATCTTTTGTAGATACACGAAATTTGCTGTCTAAATCGATTTATGTTACGTTTTCATGTTTCAGAATTTACTTGGTAAATATAATAAGTTATTCTATAAGGTTTCTCATTATAAATTGGATTATGAAAAGCTGAGGTCAAACAGTTGCGGAGTTGAAAGACATACCAAACCTAAAATGTCTAATGAATTCTGTTGTTTTTACTTGGTTTTTTTAATGAATTGTTACGAATAAGCTTTATTTTTGCTTGAACATGTTTACTTTCAGGAATAAAATTATAGCCCCGGAATGGCTGAAGTTTTAATTTCTAAATAGGGCGTTTCCTAGCTAGGGCTAACATCTGCCGTTACTTCTATCATAACAATCGCAGTATCTATAACTATCTCATGAGTTTACATTTTTTTGTTTTTTTCTTGAGTTTTGTCGTTTTGAGTTGGCATCTAACTTATAAATCGTTTTAGATTAGTGTACTGTTATTAAGTACTGTAACAGTACTTAATAGGTCCAGATTTAAGGTGGTCGCAAATTCTATTCCGAACTATTTCTTTCGGGAATCTGTCGAGTTACCTACCTACTTTCTTCATAATTTATTACTGTTTATTGTTAAATCAGGATTGTAAGTAAGGAAAGGACCAGTAGTTACCTACATACAGAGTTAATCACCGATTGTTTAATCAGCAAGTACAAGTGCGCGAATATCTCTATTCAAGTTTGCTTACACGATGCGTTTCGATACATAGAATACATGCATAACCTTCGAGCTCAAAATCGAATGTGGATTTGGGATAGAACTCCAATTTATTCTCTGACAAAGCCACGCGTAAGCCCTAGTATTAAAATATTTTCATTAAGGAAAGGAAGTTTTCATCGTCTACGTATAACCTTGATATTTCTGCTAACGGGCAAATACCTTATGTAATATGAAGGTGCTTCAGAATCCATCTCAGTAACATGCAAAATTGTTTGGGGGATCATCCGCGGTTTTATTAACGGAGATGTGAAAAAATATAACAGAGGTGAGATCAGAAAAGTTTTATGAATATGATTACTGACATGTATCAAATCTACATAGAGAAAACCAGAAGCTTACAAAAATATTGGCGTGGAAACGTCGTGGATTAATTCGCCAAGAGTAAAGCAATTTATATTTATTATTTTTGTTTTAACTTTTCGTGTCTATGCCCTAAATGTGACTAGATAGGTCGCAAGTTTAAGCGTTATTTGAACTTTGACATTGACACAGTCTAGCAACGATTTTAAGAAACTAGACTTGACTTTCATGATACCTAGCTTCTGATTTCGTAGCTTTAATTTAGACATGGTATAGAAAATTAATAAATGGTGGTTTTGTGCAACATTGACTGCGATCAGTGGTGTAATGCAACTTGGTGTTAATAAATGTCCCTACATTTTTTCTCTCTCTAGTGACAGTGCAAAGTTCAGCTTTGGTTTGATCGTGCCGGCGGATGCCGCTATCACTGTCCAAAAGCAAGCATTCGAAATTGTACTAAATAGTCAATTAAACTACAATGAGTTATTTTGAAACTTGTGTGCACATATTTGCATATATAATATTTGGGTATTTTCGCCGTAAATACCACTCTATCAATAAAAGAACAAATACAATATAAAGTCTAAGCCGAACTGGACGTCCAATATGGTATCGGATGCAAATTGATGCATCACTGATTTGCATATTGTGTTGTAAAAGGGTTTGAATGGTGACCAACTGACCTGTGACCGCAAACTATTTTTTTAAATTAAGAATGTCGTTGAATTTGACAGCATTGATCCACGTAAGTATACCTATTGTTAAAGTTTAAATGAATACGGTTTTTAAAGGCGAATATGAACTTAAAGGAGTAAAGAATGAAAGTAAAAATCGCAAATATTGGTACAATTCAGTTTTGGTTTTCTTCAGAATATTATTGGGATTATAAAAAATAACCGATACTTTTCCAGAAAATTGCACACGTTGGAAGAAAAAATAATGATTCTCATTCCCTTCGTTTGTAATACATAAACTGAATTTGAATATTATCCGCATTCGTTGGCAGAATCCTGGATCAAACGGATTAGTAGATATGTAAAATGCTTGAAATTGAGTTTTGTTTGGAAGGCAAAGATACCTTCTTACATGCGAAGTAATTTGGAATTATACATATGAGAAGATATCTTATATTTTGCTTCTACCTTCTAACGAATCTTAACTAGGTCGGTACCGGTTCAAATTCTCGTTATTTCTGCTGCCACTGTCGAGCTAAATATCTAGACATTCAGCAAGTTCGAATACTGTGATATAGAGGGAAAGGAAATTCAAAAATAAAAGAGTAAAATATTCAAGCACTCAATCACCATTGCTCCTCGTAAATTTTTCTAGGCGATCTTAAGCCGCCTGTAAGTGACACCCAGTTCTGTTCCATTCAAATAAGTAAGGAGGCGTGGTCTAACGGAGAGGGATGGGTGTGAATTTGACAGAGGTTGTTAATTATATGGTCGTCAATGTCGATCGCGAGCTCCTTGCGGTTTCAAGGAAAATTACGAGCCACGTACATGGCTCGTTTAACACGCGTACAGTTTAATGAAGTCGTAAAAAGGGAATTCAGAGGTCTGACTCGAAGATTTCTTTCTCAACGTTCAATTTGTTATTTTTACGTAAATGTATCTGTTTTACGGAAGGCGTGTAAGAGGAACACGTACGATGACTTCAATACGGTAAAACCTTCTGAATGGTCTATTTTTCTTGCTTCAAATTAGGGAAAGTAGGCAAATAAGTGGTTCAATAATTTTCCAACTCAGGAAAAATTATTCAGCTGAAGTAATGATAACAACTTTTAGGGACCTATAGCGTTTATTTTAATTACTTCCGCCGGCTCTGTTTACCTTTTAATAGAAGTAAAGCATATAGGTATGCTTTCCCTCTCTGGCCCAATATTGTTAAATATTGGGTCGTGAGTTACTTGTCGAGTTTTAATCACCTGCTACCTAGTTACATATCTAAATTAAGAAGCAATTTCAAAATAAAAAGAGAATCATAAGTTTTTAAGTATCCGAACAACACGCAGAACGTCTAAAAACTTCACACAATTTTTAAACGAAACTTTAAATGAAAAAGTTGTGAAAGCGGTTTGTACCGTTTTTCTTTTCATTTTACACTTATACTCGTCAAGTACATATAATACAATTCGAGTTAATTGTCTGCAAAGTTCGAGTTAATGCGTTTTGTTCTATAACTCATTTTTGTAAAGCTTTTCATGACCGATCCACAAACAACTTTAAAGTGCGAAGTTATAAACGTATTTCTAGACTGGGGTGAATTAAAATGGTGGCTAGTGTGCACAAATAATGACCAACAGTTATAGTTGAAAAATTAAAATACCCAGACTGATAGGAAAGGTACTAAAATTTTCAACTGTCAATAACGGTTGGTCATTATGTGTACAATCAAACTCGTTTAGATCAGTCCTGCCGCAATGTGGGCCGAGTCCGAATAGAATAATGGCGCGGTATAATTAACGGGTCCCTGAAGTTCGGGTAATTAATTTTCGACTGGCTCCGATCTATCAGAGTTTACATGGAATTAATAAGGATTTGGGAAGGGCGATAAGCGTGCCTTTTTAGAAAGCGGCCACATTTGCGCGCGTGGCTCCGACAGGCCACGGCTCGCTGTCGAAACAAGCCTAATTTGCATGCAAAACTTTTCATCAAAGTTATAATCCGCGCCACAATATTGGCATCTGGGCGAACAAATCACTTCTCGGTGTTACCTAACTCGGGTATACCGTTTCAATAAGCTGTGATTACATTAAGGTACCGATACTCATATACGCTATAATATAAGCTGTCTCGGTAAGGGCTATATAATAATTAGCAAGTTAAAATTACAGTTCTAAAGTTGTGGTTCTGAAATGTTAAGAAAATTTATTAATTATTTGCAGCAGATTGAGTTTGCAAGTCTTACAAGGTTACATAATCTTAACCAATCTTATTAAATATTTTTAGTGCCAATCTGTGGGTAGTCATAATTTATGAAACCACTACTTCAGAAAATAAGGTAGATACATGTTTAACACTATCGGTGGTAAAAGTGGAGAGCTTTAATTTTACGTTATTTGATAAAACGAAAATCTTTTGAAGACAAAGTGCAATACATTATTGTTTAAGGCCGTAAATCTGCAGCTACAGTCTCAAATCGTTTACTTATTCCTTCATTTCTGTCTTAGCGTCTTGTGTATTCTTTAGTGTAGATAAAATAAACTATATCTTCATAAATTTTGTTTACCTGCCTTGCGTCCAATAATATTTTGTGTAGGTACTGAGCCTTACGTTTATCTTATTTAATATTTTATATGATAAAGTAGATAATGTAGACTGCTCTTACATATTTAAATCGGTATACATGTGCGGAGGTTAAGTTCGCATTCAGCGCGTTGAGTTATTCAGAAGCAGAGTTTTGCTGAACAGAGACCACAAGCTCGTCCAATTCCATTCGCTAATTCGAGTCACTGTCTAAGAATTAAATTAGGCTGTGACGCATATGGTCAGTCCACAAGTATCTAGGAGGCATTGCAGTTGTGGCGTAGAAATCCCTATCCAAGTTTTATTGCTCAATCAAACCGTCGTGTAAGCGGCCCCGGAATGTTAGGAATTATTAATGCACTAGTTTGCTTTGCCCGCACACCTTAATTGTAACTGACGGTTGTTGTTTATTCACATTTCACCTGTCAATTTACGAGATACTTCGTTATGAGAAAGTTATTAGAACTTCTAATGTGTCTCATGTGGCTGTTTAATTTGTTTACAATCGAAAGTATTTAGCTGACCAAGTTTCGTCCAATTAAAATTTGTGATTTTGTCTATATTTTGATGGAATATGTGGGAGTTAGTGTTCCTTTCAAATAATAGCAAAAAGTTGGAAATAGCTAGGATGTAAAATGTGACTTCTTTCTATAATTATTTTGTCTTATTTCCGCGATAATCCGTTTCTCTGAATATCCCTGGGACACATCCAACATTTAGGTTACCTACCAGCTTTATGGAATAAAAGTATTATCCAAAGGGTATTACGGTCGTTTGTGGCCTAATATAGCTCTTACATATGGAACAATAGTATTAGAGGGCACTTAGACTATTCTAGTCGACGAACCTCGCAACACATTTACTTACGTAGTATCTACTTAGACAAGTAGCTCTTATACGAGTATCCTGTAATATTGGATTATCCTAGTAGAATGATCGGCATTAAGTCCGCCTATGTACTTTTATGTTGCATGAAGTTTTAATAAATAAATAATGTAATTTGTTTCTAGGTATCTACTCATACTTGATAATTATTAAAGTGTATCTTTGTACGTATTGTAAATAAACAGCTCTATATTTAGTGGCAAATTAAGGCATTATTTGTAGGTACCTTTCGATAAAGTAACCGACATTTATTAGATTTTCGTGTCCGTGGAGAATACTCTACTACGAGGTAATTACTTAGATATTGCTCGAGTTTTGACTCACTCACACATTTCGTTAGATACGGAAACGAAAGACGTAAGTAATAACTTCTTTTGATACAATTTTTTATAGCTCCTTGCTATTAAAGGTACAATATCGATGGTTGCGTACAAACAATTTAAAACCGAACCGATATCGGGATTTGTAACTTCGTATAGAATAAAAATAATGAAGTGTAAATTTAATATTGTTTTTTTATCAATAGGCTTTTTAAGGATCTATTTTCTACGGAACACGAAGCTAACAACGTAACAGTAGATATCTGTTTCTAGCTACTTGCCAATTACGCGCCTATCATCTTTAACGGTTCCGATTTAATTATGCCCTGTTTATTTCTTTTTCAAGCTATTTTCAAAGTTAATGCTGTTCTGATTTGTTTATCCGTCTCTGTTTGTCTGTTAGTTAATGCTTTCTTCTTTCGAGAGCCACTTATTGAATTTTACGCGTTGTATCAGTGTTCCATGGATAGGTTTGAATATACTCGTTTCTAACTTTTAATATTTTGTTACATAAACATAGAATTCGGCCAGCTAAGTAATAATTTTATTTGAAAAAGGATTCGCCTATGTTACATCAGTATTACTACTTCACAATCATCCTCCGAGATGGAACCTAAATCGAAAAGTTATACATTTTAGATCAAAAGCTATAGTGCGTATAATTTCGCGGTGAAACTATAAACAAACTATTCCATACATAATCACTGACCCCATTTGGGGAAGCTGCCCGTATCGTAAATAACTAGGTATCACGTGGTTCGGAATCACGACGTGAATGGAGAAATTTATTACAGTCACACAGAAAAATAAGTGCGTCTTTATTGCCAGAGGAATAGATTTGAGATTATTTGCTAATAAGAACCTTTGCTGGGTGCTTAAAGCGTAGGCGGAGGTGGGTAATGATAACAAAATCGCAGAATATAAATAACTATCTAAAAGGAACACTTTTCCAGCTATACGATTTCATTAGGTACTGTTGCAAGAAAAACAACGCTTAACCAAAGTTAGCAATTTAGGGTATTCATGCATATAGTTGGTATCTTTAGTCAAAGCTGCATACCTACTGCAAACAGATTATCGACACTAATGTGTAGAATATCCGAATAACAAATACGGATGCTGTTTGTACGTAGCTACCGGTAGTCGGTATTTGTATAAATGATTCCCAACTATGACACCGCTGTTCGGGAATGACTGCGTTTGTCATCGAGTCACTCTCAATGGGGAAAATCGAGAGGCATCGGAGTGTTTGTCGAGCGTATGTGCAACGTATCGATGTCACCGCCGACAATATCGATACCGAGGGGGAAAATGATCGAGTTTTCATATAAGCCTCAACTAATGTGCGGTAGGGTGAGAACGCCTCTTTTACCTTTTACGTTTCGAGCACTCACGCTCAAGGCTGAGCAGCTACTATTGTACTCTTCAATCTTATTACATTTTTAATGTAATAAGACGTAACGTAACTACCCATATTAGGTAAACCTTACGCATTTTCGCCTTCTCATTATAATTCTATAGGTATAAACATTAGTAGGTACGCACAAGTAATATTTTACGGTCAACTTTCAGAAAGTGACCTCCGTGAGACAAAGGGTCGATGGGATTATCCCAACTACCTGCTTTAATACAGGTAGTTCCCAGTGGATTCATAATTTAACTGTGAACTTCTGATACACTAGTTTGCACACTGTTCGCTTGTCTGATTCGTTAATCTTTATTATCTGATGTTAAACATCTGTTAGAAGTTTAAAACTTTAGTTCGAATATTCCTGATTAATATCAAAGATTAGAGTAACTGTGTGACCTACATAAATTGCGTTGCTGTCGTTTATTTATTACGTTTTAATTCAAATTGTCGCGAGTCTAACGCGATAAGCCCTAATAGACAAATTAGGTCTAGTACCAAACAGCGAAGCTAGCGACAACACTCGTATAGGGAGTCGAGTAGCTCGTTGATTTTTAAACGGGTTGTAAGCTAGTTATCTCTACACGCGTTGGGCTGGTAACGATGTTAAAAAAGGAACCGTGAAAATCACTGAACTTTGGCACGTGTGTGCTTGGTTTTACAATTCTTACTCTTTTACTTATTTACATTTTATCTTTTAGTGTATTGAGTGCTACAAGGTATACGGTACAAAGACTTTTATAGTGAAGAAGACAATATGGCGTGTTCTTGGATCATTTGTTTGTTAGCGGTGGCAGTGACGGCGGAGGCCACTCAATACGACGACGATTACGACACCTACACAAAAGCTTACGACTACAAAAGTGCAGGTAATTTTAATGGTTTCTCCATTTTATGCCGAACTATCGGCTTTCATGCGACCAATTTGATTTTCACCGTTATGCCTCTCAATCGAACCGAATGGCGTCCTCTCAAATTGAGTTTTGTAACGAAGCCTTTAAGGCAATAGTCGCCGGAGCCTCTAACTAGATTTTCGCACTGCCTAAAGGGAATAGATGTGAACAATGCATATATATATTTAGTTTTCACTACATACATTTAACTCAATGTAACTAGCTACCTGCGAATGTAATTTACAATAAACGTGAAAGTTTATGAGGATGGAGGGATGTTTGTTACTCTTTCACGCAAAACTACCCGGCGGATTTTGATGTGATAATTTATATAAATATCGGGAGAAGTACTAATACCACGCGGGCGGCAGCTAGTAACAAATAATTCTTTACAAAATCACCAACTATTTCAAAGCAAGTCTTAATTCGAATGGTAGAACAGGTTTGAATAAAACATGTGCCCGGGGTGTCTAGTTAGACTAAAACATTAATATACTGTTAAAACGTTGCTCCGGTAGATTGTTTTAATACGATTTAGTACAAACATGTCTGTGAACTCACTCATTTACATGATGTAGTAAGTATAAAATGTAATAATACGACCGAAAATATGAAAAACGTGGTAATTTAAATTACAAGATTATTCTGCTTACGCTGTCCTGCATGTAACATTTTTTACTCGTAACTATTTTTTTTTATAAAGGCTGATTTCACCTTATATCAAGCACGGAAATATTATTACACAGTTTCGGTACAACATGTTGACAGTACGACAGCACAAACAGTAGAATTCGTAGGCGATCCGCGTCGTAGCAGATGTGATGTTCACCGCGTTGCCGTAGCTCAGGCGTAGCGCGCTACGCATGTTGAAAACCAATCTCCAACTTTTCGTAGAACTTGGTTACGAACAAGGTGTCGAAGGCAATTCCGCAACATAATAACCACAGCGCGAATATGTAAGTAGCATATGCTAGTGCGCTCCAACGCTCCCAGTTACGTCGGTAACAAATGCACTCATCGCTGTCGGCTGCAAGTAAGGCCCGGTAATACAATTTTCCGCTGCTCTGACGCTATTGCCAACTTGAGGACAATTTGGTCTAATGCTTGTGCATCTCGCGTTCGCGACGAACATTGTTTAAAATATTTCGCGGCAATAGCTGTAGCCGGCAGCAAGTTTCACGGACATTGAAACTTTTAATATACTTTTTAATTCCACTTGTAACACAATGAAAGTGTAATTTCAGCCACAAACACATACGAATGACTTAATTTACAAAAGATCGGTATGAAAACAGAACACGCACGTATGAGCTCAAAGAAATTTCACAGGGAAAAAATAGGTACCCACTACGAACCCGTTTTGAATACACGCGTACATATCCTACATACACAGTTTGTTACAAAGCTCTTTTGAAACATAAAACCCTTGTTCAGTCACCTTTATTCTTTTGAAGCTTGCTCTTAAAACCTGTGATATTTTAACGTAAGAAACACAGGTTAGAAGTCACAAGATCGATAATAATCTGGCATTATAAAATCCAATAATTTGAAATATCGACTTTTTGAAATCAGCTTGTGAAATAAAACTAGTAAGTAGGTACGCATTCGTACTTTCTTGATAACTGAAAGTTGTCAACAAATATTTTTTAAATTTCATATATACTTGAAGGATTTTCAGAAACTATGAAAGATTAAAAGTACAATTATAAAATCCAATTTCCTCCCAACTCGTGAAACATTTCTATATAAGCTTCATCTTTGGTGAAGCCGCCGCATAAATATGAAACAGTTATTATTTATTAACCAGACAATCATTATTTCATTTAAACCGCAATATGGAATACGCTTCATTGAAATTTTAACATGTTACATTTCCTACCCACTAGAGTAGAATTGAGCCACAGTATTGAAAGAGTATATTAATATTAAACCGACATATTGTTCCTTTTTTATTTTATATGGGTTTTGCTCTTGACTCTAGTCTAGGTCAGGGGTGACACAGACAAAGTCGACGATGGAGAGAGCTTACCCAGAAGAAGCCTGTTCACTCTAACTTTCATGAGATCCTCCTTGTTACTAAGTACCTACTTAGACAACATGTCAAGTTCAAACACAATAATGTTATCCAAAAAACGAAACTCGAGTGTGTGCGATTGAATGTGAACACGATATGTCATTACATCAATGAGAATCGTAGATACGGAGGGCTCCAGAGGCAATTTCGCGGACGGCAATTTTTGTCGCCATTTCGCGTTAGAGTGATTTCATTCCACGAGAAGACATAGCTGTCGAACTAGCTTATCGGACGGGCGCAGCTCCACGTATCTCTTCGATTTACTCACTTGTCTGGCCGCGGCTCAATACCAGAGACATTTATGGCCTTTTCTTGCGGACCCGATTAGTGATTCACATCACTATCGGTCGTAGAACAACTGCGAGACTAAATTGCGCCTGACAGGACCGTTCGGCTAATGGGACCGTACCCGACGAATTAATTAACTGTACACTGTCGAATAATCTCTTTGTTCTCTAGTAACAACTTGTATGGATACTTGCACAAATGTTAATCAGCAAAATTAACTGTGATAATTGCCTATTAAATATTTGATGCTACATTCTAGTTTGGCTTTTGTGAAATGTTTGTCTTTGCATAATTAATGTGCGTTCGTGATTAAATCAAATGCAGTTCTAGGAATGGAGCGTCTTGTCATCAGCTAAGTTATATAGCTATCGCTAACTACATAACAGTTGGAAATCTCAAGTAAAACATTAATGAGAAAGTTGGCGCGATAAGGCTTCAAACAAGGATTGAAGCAGGACGGCTGAGAAGAAGCTCCCATTAACATTCCAGCGTGAAGGGGGCAATAATGTGGGTGTTACACGGTGAACATTTCACTCGAGCAAATGGCCGCGCTCAGGGATATAGATATTCTGTTACGAATAGACGGGGAATACCGCTTCAGTACTGTAATCGGGCAAGATATTGCTATAGTTTGAGTAGACATGGGTATATCCTTCGAAATAACTGCACAGACAGCAAGAACGAAAATATTACTCTATTCTTAGTAGTCAAACTTCGAGGGTTCTCTAAAAAGGTTACAGTCACAAGAAAGATCTTACGTTTTATTAAATTTGTGTGAAATTGCTAAGTTGATCCACGAACTATTTTTACAGAAGCTCTATGACTAGGTATGTATTTAGTAGACTACCCACCCAAGTTAAAACTTAAGTCTACATAACTCTTAGTTAATAAAGGACCGCAACCGAGAGTAGGTATATAATAAATGTATATGCTACATATAACACCATAATTAATATAATAAAATTCAATGCACGTAGGTACTTGGTACATCGTAGAACAAAGATATCGCGCGAAGTTTTATACTTAACGTTAAACGTGAAAAGATTGTAAAACAGAGAAGGAATATAAACTGTAACGAGAAGACTTAGAAGAAGACTACTTCATATAAAGGTACAAAAGTTACAACCTAATATTACAAGCGTAACACAAACGTTACAGTAAATTCTGGGGTAAAATTAGTCAACAGTTTGTAAGTGAATTGTATACCTATTGTTAGTGAAGTTTTTTACGGCGAGTACGGTGCGAAATACCGCTTTACGTTCCAACAATCTCTGATGGTACACTTGAATTTATCGTGCGGGTTACACAGTAAAAGGGCTTCGTAGTCGGCGGTGGCGGCAAGGCGATATTATTCGGCAGGGGTGCGTTTTGTTTACAAATTGCTTGGCGGCGCGTGCCCGCCCTGCCTCGCCTCGAATCACCCCGAGATAAAGCGGCTGCTGCTACCCGCCGATAATTTTCTTAAACCTTGTTTTATACGCACGTTGAACGGTGATTTCAGCCGTAAATGGATTGATCCAGTTTACGGCATCCCCTGCCTTGGCTGAGGGAAATTAGAGCGATGCCGTAAAGTAGGAGGATATAATAACGGAATTTTTCCAAAAATATTATTTTATTAAAGTTCTTGTAGGATTTTTTCTTCAGTTCATGTAAGACACAGTTTTCAGTAGTGTTATTACCTAGACATTTCAGTTTTTGGCTGTTTGACAAACTGAGATTAATATTAAATTATTCGTATTCATGAATATTCTAAAGTGTATGTTCCAATATGCTAAAAATACATGTTTCCTACATAATGTGGCTTAGTTCAATATAAGTGGAGATTAAAGACCCTCGGAAGCGTCAACATGGTCCCCGTCACATCTTTCAAATAAATTAAAAAGGAGTAAGATCCTTCTCGGGGTGTCACCTCGTTAAATATCAACATCTACAAATGTAAACTTAAGGTTCATTTTACTTTGACGTTTACGAGTTACAAAAATATTTATCAGCGAAATTACGTTTGGCAAAGAAGTAATGAAAAATTCAGCCTTGACGCGACCTGTGTAACCAAACCTTTAACGATATTTTTGTCTTCTTCTACTTGATTAAGTTTATACTGTGTGTTCTGCAGCTACGGTTTCATTCAATTAATTCAATGTTTTTTCATTACAGAGAGTCGCACTTGTACGCAGTCAGAGTTCCGATGCAAGACAGGAAGATGTATCCCGCTGTCCTGGCACTGTGACAATGAAAAAGACTGTCCTGATGGTTCAGACGAGGAGCCCGGGACTTGCAGTCAGTATCAAACTTTATTGCCCACACTCTCACACGTTCACTCGCACCGGTAAATTTGCCAAACTTTTATAGTCCTTTTAATATTTAATTCTAGTTTCATATTTTGGTAGGTATATGAAACTGGAATTAAATATCAAACTTCCAGCTGTATAAGCACAAATTAATTTTAATATTATGAGACCGGCAAATAACGAGGTAGACGATGTAGATGATTAGATGTAATGAGATGTAGAAGTTTTTTTTCTAACATTAAAAGGAACGTCAACTTTGCCGGGCCGCCCACTTAGTGTATATTTGTGTGTGGAAAATAAGCAAACACTGTTATTTTGGCAAATTTACTTTAGGGTCGAGTTGGCAGTCAGTCGCCTATTGTTTAGACGTAGAACAATGAAAAAACAGGGTCGCAAAATGACAAAGCCAGCAAGGGTATGAAAACTGGACGATCCTATGATCCCAACCCGAGAGTTAGCCTTGTTATTAGAAACCGACATACTTTTTATTTACCGCAATCCGGATTTAAACAATCTGTGCCCTCTGCGGTGATGATCATTTATCATTCAGTTCAATGTTCTAGACTTAAAAAGAATAATGGACCGTCTACGCGTCTATCTAAAATAAAAGGTAAAACCATAGTAGGCTTTTAAACGATAAAATATCTCATCACTATCAATCTCAAAATTTATGTACCTTCTTAAAAATCCTTAGGTACCTACTATTTTAAATGGATTTTTATTTTAAACCCCGTATAACCTAACTGAATTAATTGCTTGGTTACCAACATTCAAACCGTATATTTGGCGCCAGGCGGTCAACGTAATGGTATGGCATCAATTCAAGAACTGAAACCGTAAAAAATAATTATCTAACGATTTATGAGCAAACTTTTGAAATACGCGTATTTTGTCCTTAGCGGGACTCCCAGCGTAGATTAAAATCTTAATTACGTTCAAGTTTTCAGGATTAAGTTTATAATCTTTGCCCCAACGAAGCAGGTGAGCTTCTAGGAAAAATCAAAATTAAGGATCAAAATGAGTATCTGCTTTCAAAGCAGTAGGTAGGCATAATCAAATATTTAAATTGTATTTTACGGTTAACGAGAAGGCTCGAATCCTTTACGTAAAACGTCATTACAGAAATTTAAATATGGTCCTATAAGTAAGTCGGTAAACGTAATGTGAAAAAATGTGAATATTCACAAAGACGGGAAGGTCCCCAAATGAATTTTTGCCGAGAGCCGTGCGGTATTTAAATAAAACACGTAATACGAATTTAAAAATTCCATGGGGTGCGTAGAGGATCGCGTTAATTTATTTATGGTTGACACATGAGATAACGGACAAGGAAGAGAATGTACGCCGCAGATTGGACTAGTTCACTTTGAGCCGGCGGGTAACCGACACACACCTAATGTTCTGAAAATGTTATTTTCTAATAAGTTGAAAATTTGGATCGATCGGCGGTTGCCGCTACGGTGGCGACCATGGAGTTCGGTGCCGACTGATGACTTAATCCCCAAACTCTCCACCTTGTCACAAGTTTCAAGGCGCGTTTCTAATTATATTTATGTGAAACACTTGTCTGTGCTTTAGCACTTTCGATGGAAGTAAAATATAAGAATTTTCTTTTCAATAGGTATTAAAATGTAGCTTAGTAACATTCTAGCAAAAATGATATGGGTGATATGAAAATTTTATAGTTTTCATATCGGAGCCATGATGGATCTAGCTGAAAATATTGGTGCCTTAGGGATTTGTGTTCTTGGCATGAAATATGAGATGCTTATAAGTATTTCGCTCCCAGGAACCATATTAGATAGGTAAAATGTCTCAATTTTTTGGTTTTATTTGCCAGGGAATTATAAATCGAAGGATTAAAAATAGATACGTATATATGCCCGAAAAGGACAGTGTATGAAATAAACGACTGTCCACTCCATTATTCAAATGTGAAACGAGTAGAAAATTGCGCGTTCGCTTTTTTTTCGTTTGTCGATCCATGGGTGGGTCACGCTATAAATTGCGATTTTTATCAGCGACACTTTTCAATATAAGTGACCCGTAAAATTAACATGCCTATTCATGATTTAGGATTTAAATGTAGGTAGATATTATAATAAATAGCACCCACTGAAATAGTCTCGTTCACATATTCTACAAAGTAGGATTCTATACTGGAACATGTTTTCAACTGATGGCAAATCGAATTAACTAGATTGAATTCAATTAAAAATAAATCCAATCATCACATTGTCAACCAAAATAATTTTAATTTTTCGATAAAATGTTTTGTCTTTTAAATATCCATTGCTAGCTTTAGAATTATATTCTGTAGTGCAAGCAAGCATTGTCAACAGAAGTCCTTATAAAAAGTGTTGATTCGGAGTCAAAGGGACTTTTAATTCCTTGTTTTTCTCAAACTGCAACGGTATGTATAAAAAGTTGGTGAAAGTTTGTGAAGGTTTTATTTCAGTGGAGGTGGGGTTATGGCAACCGCGAGCGTAACTTTGTACACTTAGAGCCACTGTAAGTCGTCCCACATAATGGAAAATCCTTTTTTATTTGGCAGGGACACGCAATGTTTTGTAGGCGACAATGTATAAGGTGGTTATATATATATCAAGT
The DNA here is from genome assembly GCA_964057195.1 of Orthosia cruda. Taxonomy (NCBI): domain Eukaryota; kingdom Metazoa; phylum Arthropoda; class Insecta; order Lepidoptera; family Noctuidae; genus Orthosia; species Orthosia cruda. The sequence goes on along the minus strand of OZ059832.1, from coordinate 12,655,963 downwards.
TTATATAGGTAATCTGGCTTTGTTGTCCTTGTTGACAAATGTATTTATCACCGAGGTTTCAACTGTAGCGTTATTTTCCGGGATAAGTAAGCTTTATGGTGTCATGTCCTTCGTGCAGTAGGAGCCAGTCCTAAGCTTGTGGATATTATATCTCTGACACTTGGTGTATTTACGTTGCTCGTTATTTACGTATAGTGTGACAAATGTTATCCAATACTTTTAGAGATTGCGACATCAATCATGTTTAGAATTTATCATCTTATGTTATGAAGTCATCCCTCAATGTCTTCTGTAGTTAATAGTACCTATTGTGTAGAAATAGTTTGAATAAAAAAATACAAATAAATAATTTCAATATACGGCATTTTTTTTAAGTACGTACTTAAAAAAAATGCAGTATATTGAAATTATTTAGAACGCTAGTGAAAATTTAGAACCTAACTACCTAAGGGAAAATCCGCATCAAAATTAAAATTCAGAGGGTACTTTTATTTAACTGCTTTACTCTTTCTATGTAACGTAAATGCATTAAACTAAGTAGATATACCAACAACTGACAGAATCCCGAGCAGAAACTTTTGAGCGGGAGTCACTAAAGCTTTCTCAATTTGCGTCTGTTGAATTTCGTTAGCGCCGTCGCAAAACAACATTACACTCTAATAAGGGCACTGTTTAGAATCATTAATTACGTTTTAGCCGTGCCCGTGCTTAGCATTACCATTTATTATATTGCTGAAGCATTTGACTAGCATTTTAAACGTGTTTGCTTTGTCAACTTAAGTTGCTTCTGATAGCCTCGTTCCAAGACAGTCCGTTTGCCAAGATTAATTACATCAGTGTAAATTGTTTATATTGCGAGCCCTCTGATTTATTTGTGTCTGATCGCAGATAGTTTAATGCTGTTAAATTGTTTGCTCCCTGACTAAAGTTCTGCAAATAGTTTTCAAGTAAAGCGCTCAGGGCAAAGTTATCGATGCTTAACATTTCAAAGTTACTTTGACGGCAAATACACTAAAGTCACTATCATAAAATAACCCTAATAAAAGAGTGAAGATAAAACGGTTTCATTGTTATGTGAGAAATTCGATATCAATCAAAATTTCGTACACAGCTTCAGAAAGGCGGTGTCCGGAACACAAATTTGTGTGCACGACTGGCCAGTGCATACCGATCTCTTGGAAATGTGACGATGTGGCCGACTGTATCGACGGTTCAGACGAACATCAGTGCGGTAAGAGCATGGTCTCGCAACGGATCAAAAGCATGAAACCAGCAACAATTGGCATGTCGGTATACCTGGTTCATATTTAGGATCGACAAAAGCATAAGCATGCGCGTATAAAAGCACACTTTACGACCGCTATAAAACTCTTCGTTTTTGATAAAAATTATAGATACGATTTTCTATGATACCCACGGTTACTTTAATATTTATAACTTTTCTATTTTATTACCTACTTTATTGCCCGAATCGATAAGTACCTACACAAAAACAGGCAAAGATAAAACAAAGGAAACACGCAATTAAGGTTGAAGATAACGAAAAATAAAAAAATTGGAAACTTATTATTTTTACAAGGACATCAAAGTAATTGCTGTCCTAGTTAGAAAATTTTCTCCTTAGAAATATTTTACGAAAAATAGAGCCAAAGGGCTCAGAGGCAAGTAGGAAGGATAAGATGAAAACAGAATCCAGGAGATCCCTGGAGGGATTTGTTACCTTATTACACGATTTACCGTTTATATTCGCATCGTACTTAGCATGTGCATGAATGGGTTGACAGAGGTGAAATCGTGCGGACCAGAGGAGTTCACTTGCAGAGGAAGAGACGGCGAGTGTGTGCCGCTGACGTGGATGTGCGACGACAACGCAGATTGTTCCGACGGATCGGATGAGAAAGCATGCAGTAAGGGATTTAACATACAATGCAAGAGTAATTATGTACATACAGCAGGCAAATTTTGCATCATGAGGTTACAAAGTATCGCCTTCTGTTTTTTCTTTGCAAGTTTATCTAAAATCGTGAAAAAGATAGCAAAGCTTTACCATAGGGGTTGATATTTTGCTGTTATATGTTTTAGCGGCTTGACCCTTCAAAGTTAATTACGTTACTTTCATAATTACTCCTGAATTGTTTATTCATATTACATTTTATACATGGGTCAGCATTATTTTATGACGAATCAGAAACCAAAAGGATCATTAAAACATTCCTCAATCATTGGTGACTATTAATATGGTGTCTAAATTCTGTAATCGGCTAGTAATATTGTGGAAATTGCATGATGCCGACCTAAATGTATTATCTTCTATTTTAAGTTAAGATAATGTAGCACAAAGAGCACATTGTGATTTATTTCTAGTTCTCAGATATCTCTAGTGTTCCCGTTATCTAATTATTTCATTCAAAGTTAATTTATTTATTAATGTTGTTATTACATTAACAGTGTGACATAGGGCCATGTGACATTTATTTTATTTTTAGTATTGTTCACAATCTCAGCTTCTAAGCATGATATACTTTACAAGTCTAAGAAACTAATAAAATGTTGAGTAATGAAGGATAATTCAAAAATTCTAAATGTGCATCAGTAGTATCTCTGCGCCGAAACGAAAGATAGCCAGAAACTTGTGTTATTAGATTTTTGGTATACCAAATGCACGATCAACTTTTAACTACTCGTTCTCAGTATCGCCAGCACCAATCAATCATGGGGTCGGACCCAACTAAACTCTTGTGTATTCTATCAACGCTCGGCTCATCCATCTATAAATTCTTATCTACCAACACTGGGCGGGCCGAGGCGTGAGCGATGATGTTGCGTGCCTACTTCAATACAGGGAAGGTTTCCTTACGCCCGAAAGCCTCATCACGATTATGTCATCGTTTATCTTATTAGGTATCTACATGATTCTTCTGCACATTCTGGAGCAGTACAAAATAGGCCTTAATGTTCTGGGTAAGTTTCATGTTGGATTGTAGTCACGATTCTAAATTATTTTATTGTCAGAGAAACAAAGAAAATACCTACCTACCTTTGTAAACTGAAAAAGTAGGTAAGTTGTAGAAATTGAGTTCAAGCACTGCTTTTATCAACTAGAAATATCTGAGAATAATGGAACACAAGGAAGAAATTAGCATTTTTACTAGTTTTATGAACTATAAAGTACCACAAGAGTTCTTTTATTTTCATATAAAATTAGTCGAACTACTTCATTAGATCTGCTTAAAATGTTAACTGGCTGAGAAGAATTTTAATTACTCTGCATTTTATGCGCAACCCGTTTTAAATTAGATGTGCTCTTGGTGCTCATTGAGACTCCACATTATAATAATATTTGTCAGCGAATTGGAAACATTGAATACTAAGAAAACTGTTCGCCTTTCAAAACAATTCCCTTTGTTTTTTCAATTTAAACTGAAGCTAAATTAACTAATTTATCAATTTGCTGTCAGACTGTGTTTATTTAAAACTTGACTTATTTCAAAGGATTGGAGAAAATATTAAAGTGATTTGAGGTTAAATTGGACCGTCTGTGCAAACTTAATTAATAATATTAATATACTTGTCTCCATATTTGCTTTAGCAATAGTCCAACCGGGGATTATCCTTGGGTGCACTTACGTAGTGCATCCAGTGATATCGGATCATCAGTTGGTGTAAATATCATGATACATTTATCTAACAAGGCTCTGCGAGTTGACTTCGGCCCCTGGAACGCCTTTCAAAAGTCCGGGATCCCTGAGTCCCGAGATTATTAAACAAATAATAATTTATTTGGCATAAAATCAAATTTCACCAAACAAATGGTCATGAAACTAGTTTACGTGTTTATAGTAAATATCATTAAGGGCTGAAAACTTTTAATGTATATTAAAGCAGGCCTTTAATTAATTGAAGGTTTGAAATAGTTTTTGACACCCATTGAAGAACTTGTTTTAAATCTGTTTTTTTGAAAACATAGACGTGATACAAGTACTTAACTATTTCCTCCCATTCCTTTTATTATGGCGACTAAATGTTTCGAATACAGCTGTTACACTGAATTTTGTGAGTCTTTGTTGCAATTTGTGTGTAACACGGCCGCGGCAAGCTTGTTTTCAACGAAATTTTAACTATAGTTGGATGTTCATTGCGACAGTTTTTCAATAACTTTTATGGCCTGTCATAACAAAAAGGCAAAAAAAATCGTTGTAAAACGACCGCATACACCAATTCTCTCACAAATAAGTCTTGACCTGGCTTACCAGATGAGACGTGTCGCTCGGACGAGTTCACCTGCGGGAATGGCAAGTGCATCCAGCTGCGATGGGTGTGCGACGGCGATGACGACTGCGGGGACGACAGTGACGAGGTCAAATGTCCTGCGCCGACCTGCCAGCCTCAGACGCACTTCTCCTGTGGGAATGGGCACTGTATATCGGCTTGGTGGCGCTGCGATGGCACTGAAGATTGTCCTGATGGAAGCGATGAAGTTGTAAGTTTTTGTAGCAATTTTAAGGTTTATAAGAAGCGAGATAATTATTATAGAGGCTAGATGAAGGTAGTTTTATTTATGTACAAGCAGAAACGTAGTAACTAGTTAAATATTAAAGCTAAGTAAAGCAGCTCTGAAAAAAGGCATGAGCAAGCAAATACCGAAGTTTTCACTTAATGCAACTCTTCTGTATATTGTGTTAATAAGGCAAAATGGCAATCCCGCCATAAGCATTCGTGTTGATTAATGTTCGTGCATTCTCTGTAATATTATTAAAGCGAGTCTGCATAATAATTAACAATACTTTGATGAATTACATACGCAAATGGTTACTGCTTACCATCTTGATTTAATATCTCCGTCAATTATTACAAGACTCGCCGGCAGTGATAGTGTGGTCTATCCACAGCGGAGACCACCCGGCAGCTATTTTAATTACATTCATAAACCGCTTATCTGAAAGCCAAACGGCATAATATTTTTAACTGGCCGTAATCTAATCAATGGATTAAATTATAGTAATTTAATAATAAATGATTCAACCAAAGCTAAATGTAGCGAGAGATTAAAATGTAAATGAACTAAGTGCGTGTACCCGTAAAGGGTTCCGTAATGAAAGCAAATTAGACATATTTGAATGAGTAAATATACTAAATCTCTACATACATTTGCTAGAACTCAGATCCAAAACATCTTTCTACCATGCACGATCGGAAAAAAAAGTTAAAGGCGGTAAAGGCAAAATCATAAAAATAATACTAAACTTTCGACTTTTCTAACCAATTCAATTCACTTTCCAGGGCTGCACAGCGACTCCAAAGATGCGATCCCCTTGCATATCATCAGAGTTCGAATGCAAAGACCGTATGACCTGCGTCCACAAGGCCTGGGTGTGTGACGGCGACCGGGACTGTCCTGATGGAGGCGATGAAGATCCTCAGCTGTGCCGAGGCAACGTCACCTGCAGACTTGACCAGTTCCAGTGCAAAGACCACAGTTGCATACCTGGAGCGCTGTACTGTAATGGAGACAAGGACTGCCCTGATGGCAGCGATGAATTGAACTGCAGTAAGTATTATTTAATTAAAATATGTAGTTTGAACATTTTGTGGGTCTTAATTATATAGACATCAAGACCCACAAAACTCATTTTTTTTGTAGAAAATTTTAAAACGTATGCCACTTGTCAGAGCAATGTGCCGTCTGATGTAGTTATGACATTGAAAAAGAGTGCAAATACTAATTAAAATAATTAACTCAGCACTGCTTTATATTCCCGCCCATTATTAAGTTTCAAAACTCAAACGACAGGAATCATTCTAAACAAAGTTTACGTTCTCATATCTACTAAATGTTTACAAACCTGAAATTTAGTTATAATAACATTTACGAGGCTTATCTGGTTACTGTAAAATATATTCATTTGCATATTAAACTTATATTTATTAATTTATCTACCTTTACTTTCCAGCAATACTGAAGACTGTTTGCGACAAGAAGACGGAATTCGACTGCGGGGCTGGGATGTGCATCCCTCTCTCGAAGGTCTGTGACAAGCATCCTGACTGCCCCAACTTTGAAGATGAGCCTCGAGACAGGTGTGGGGAGAACGAATGCGCAAAGAACAATGGAGGATGCACGCAGAAATGTGTGGACACCCCCGTGGGATACTACTGTGATTGTGACAAGGGATACAAGCTTGTGGATAATAGGACTTGTGAAGGTGAGAAAGCTATTCGATTCAAGTGATATAAGGACAACAATTATACAATCTTGATGCAGTATTAACCTAAAATAATGAAACGAAAATTTTAAAACTGTAAAAATCTAAGCTACTTGTTGCTGTATAAAGATCTTATTGGCATGTCAATCAACGTCTAAAAGGTTTAAAAGAATAGCTACAGCTTTTGAATGTGAAGATTTATAATTTGACTCACAAACTATGTTTAGGCTTAAGGATATTATAGAAGGTGCTGCAGATTGCAATCAAATGGCATGTAGGTGGTGTATGTTGAATTTTAGGCACCTTAAAATAGCGATAATGACTAAATAATGACTCACAAGATTAGTCTGTTTATTTTCATTTGTACAGTCATAGATAAATTATTAAATAATGTCAAACGGATTAAAATTATACCTATAAAAAGCACAAGTCAATACTATTATGAGATACAATCACAATGTATCGTAAAAAGCATCGAATATAGCTTCTTTCTACAAATTCTACTTATCATAATAATAATTATGACTATAAGGAAAATATTGTATTCAATTAGGCTTTGTTCACTAAGTCCTGAGTACCCACTTTCTTTGAAGGTATTAATAGATCGTGATAAAAAGGTATTGATCTAAACGTCGTTGTTGCTTTTAAAGGTTATATTAATAGATATAAATCCTACAAGTGTCGGCTGAGTCATGAATAAATCTTTTCATGAATGGCTTATTCAGAATACCTTCTTTGAGATATTATTTGATTACATTTGACGAATCCCACTGGGATAAGAAATATTTATAACGGAGAACCACTTAACAAAGAAACATATTTGCACTGAATATTTTTGCTTAATACCAAATTGATAGGTACAGTTTTCAGCAGTAAATAAAAAATGCATATTTTTTTAGCCGTCGAGCCGTCGTCAAAGTAATCACGTCGAGTCTTAGAACAAGATAGAGAGGATAGTCTTTACAATATACTCGTACACCATATAAGCTATTCTTCTAGTTTTCGTGCCGATAAGGAACGTCCTCACTAGGAGCATTCTTTCGTGAGCATTTGTAAACAAGCAATCTTAGGCCAGCAACCAATGCTTCCCAGCGAGCTCAGCATTCACTTTCGAGCAAAACTATGAACGTTCTAGACGAACTTTCCCTAGCGAGCTTGGTGCATTCGAATACGATCACGTAAAATGTCATTAATTTCAAAATGTCGGATAGAGCGGTCGTGGCAGCAGCTTTTTTTGTCCACTAAGGTCACAAACACTTATGATCAAGAACGGTTCCTTGCTTGCCAGTAATATTTCAACATACATACTCATTCATTTCATTATCCGAGTACACGCTTTTGAGCATTTTATTTGCGTGAACATTCGAATGCGAGCCGTTTCCGTGAAAATCGTTGCAACGTCCACACCGGCCGTAGTTCGCGCTTGTGTTTAAGCTTTGTAACGCTCGGCTGAACGTCCGAATATTCGACGTCGAATGCTCATTACAAGTGAATGCTCTCAGTGAGGACGCTCCTTAAGACACAAAACCAAATTTTGTCGGACTATTATTTAGCAACCTGTGGGTACAGAACTAGCATTGGCCTCGTTGTCAGTCCTGAAAAGTGCAGTTGGTTGATGCACCACATTGACTTTGGTACTTATAAGCTATAAAAGAGCTGAAGAGACAATTTCATAGGGGTCACAATGAAGTTCATGTTCGGATTTTAGAGCCACATCGTTATCGCCCCTGTGAAATTCCCTTGTCAAGTTAAATATGTCAAATTCACACCCAGTTTACCTGGCTACCTTACCCTTTCATCACTACAGCACAATTTAATTTTCCAGATGTTGACGAGTGTTCAGATCCAGGCGCCTGCTCACAAATGTGCATCAACGAAAAAGGCACCTTCAAATGCGAGTGCCATGCGGGTTACGCCCGAGACCCCAGAGATCGCACCAGGTGCAAGGCCACAGAAGGCCACCCATCGCTCTTGTTCGCGAGGAGATTCGACATCCGCAAGATCAGCCTGGACCACCACGAAATGGTTGCTATCGTCAATGACACGAAGTCGGCAACTGCATTGGATTACGTCTTCAGAACCGGAATGATCTTCTGGAGTGATGTTACAGATGAGAAGATTTATAAGTTAGTATTTTTGAATTTAAAGAAAAAAGTGTGTGATACAAAACATAACATCACGCCTGTCTTCGTCTTAAGGAACGTCCTCACTGAGAGCATTCACGTGCAACGAGAAATCAATGAGTATGTATGTAGGAATATTACTGTCCACTTGTAAAGCAGTTCCACAGTTCCTTGATCTTAAGTTTGTGACCTTCTTGGTCAAGCGTATTATCGAATGAATGACATTTAACGAGATCGTATTCGAATGCTCCAAGCTCGCAAGGCAATGTTCGACTCGAACGTTCATAGTTTTGCTCGAAAGTGAATGCTGGGCTCGCTGGGAAGCATTCGTTGCTCGTCTACGATTGCTTGTTTACAAATGCTCAAGAAAGAATTATCTCAGTGAGGAAGCTCCTAAAGGATTGGGTAGAGGTGTACAGCCACATTTCGCGAGTTATGTTTTGTCCCATTTAATAGGGGGCGAGCTTATTGCCATCAAGTGGGCATAAATCCAGACTAAACACATTACACACACATAAATAAACACACACAAACACAGCCACACGAACCCAGGCCCGCATGCTCAGCAGTAGTGCTTGCGACCACTAGACCAACGAGGCAGTTGGTATGATATTATGCAGATATCTAAAATAATATCATCATACGATTTTAAACAAGGGCGGATGTTATTACAATTTGAGTTGCAACAAAGCGTCTGGCTTACATATATTTTTGATCTGCCTTTTATCAGAACGCAATCACTTAACATCAGGCGAGATAGTGGTCAAACGCGAGACTATCACAAATAAAATAAAATAAAAATGAGTTACGGTTCTTATTCGGTACATAATTAATTAGGTACCTAGTTAATTTAACAGGCGTTGCACAGAGGGGGTTACGGGGAGGTCTTTTATGAGGTAACGGGGCCTCTTCCATGTGCTGATGGTGACCACCGGGGAGGTTTTAGTGAAGTAAAAATCCCACACGCCCTGGTCTTATCCCCCAAAAGTCCAGGCGCCTTTCGAAGGTTTCCCCCCGACAATAAAACAACAGGTTCCTAGTTAAATAATTAGATAAAAAACGTAATTATTATATATATGGCGGCGTTTGCACCCGCAACTAGTTCGCATGTATGTTGCATTACATTGCGCGCTACCCAAAGTATAATATGGCAAATCACTCGATCGTGCTCTACAATGTAATTAAAGGAGAATGCCCATTTTGTATGGAGAAATGTACTGACCGAAACATTTTAGTGTCATGTTAAAACACCTTTATTTGATTATGTTATCTTAATTAATTACACGTACCAACTTTAGTCAATTTTCATTGCGGGAGTTAAGAGATATTGAACGAAATATATTCCTTTTTAGGTTACAGTAGATTCACAGCAATATGGACTCTATGCTAACATATTTAAGATTTGTATTCGTCAGTGTTTCAGGTAGATTATAAAAAAAAAGGATTCTTCGATTTTCTTCTTTAATCGATGTCAGATCATGTCAACATGCCTCAACCCTAACATAAATGGCGGAATAGGTTTGAGCTGTGAAACGGAAGTAAAAATACTTATTAATTCAAGAAAATGAACGCCACTAGGAATCTTTTTGAAAAGAAGTTAAAATACTTAAAATATTTTTGTTTTATTTATTGTCCAGAAATGATTGTGACACAATAAACTTTTTTTTAGTACTGTCCATGGGCATTCTCTTTTGCATGCGAATTGCTTGCAAGTAGAAATGCGGACTAAGATAAAAGAAAAACAGATTCAAGGATGAATCAAAGTTGCCACGCTGACCATTGTTGTCAAAATCAACATCACAGTGATGTAGTAAGAGATAATAACGCGTCCATAAGGAACAATTAAAAAGACAATGGACTCGCATGATACACTTTTGTTAGTTAATACAATGAGATAATAAATTACATAAGTAAACATGTAACATGGTAACAAAAAGTATTTTTATCGCGACTAAGAATAAGAATGACGTCATATCAAAATGCTTTTACCGAATGTATAGTTTGAGATTAATGAACTATAATTGCATACCTACTCGTATTTATAATTTGTACCTACTTGGGAAAATGAGTACTTTTGCTGTTTCTGTATTACCTTTTCAATGCAGTGTTTTACGTAGATTTAACTGACCATTAGGGCGCATTCAAATTAGAGGCGTGAGGAGCGCTGCGGTGGCGCCACTGTGTTACGCAGTCGCAGCGTGGCGCTACCGTGACACACGCACGTCATTTTTGCGCTTTTAGAAATTGTATGAAAATTAGTAGTCGCGCGGCTAGCGCACCACAGTGGTGCCACTGCAGGTTTACTCACACCTCTAATTTGAAGGCGCCTGATTATAGAATATAAAATTGCAGTTCAAAACACAGTATTTATTGACGCTCATAAACGAACTTTAAACGATTACCACTACCATTGTGCCTACTTGAGAAAACGTTGCACTGCACGTGAACAGTTTTTGTCAATGTATAAAGCCATAAAATATTTTTTTATAAAAATCTCAACACTACTTAGCAATTACTTAGATCATTCTATATACTAACAAATTTTCAATAGAGAACTTGAATATAGAATCTGCTAAGCAGTTGCTCAAAACCTCAAGAGATTTGTATAGACAAGGCCACTGATGGTAATTTAAAAAGTCCTTTTACTTGTCCTTTCCTTGTAACCAAACTTGCTCACTTCCGGGGCTTATCTCACAAGTTATGCATATTTTTAGCCAATGACGATCAGCGATAATGTAGCTTTTTATCAGTGAACGAATGTTTGTAATCGCATCTTAAATCCAGAGGTTTCCTTTCAAAAACCATAAAAATATATCTCTTTATAACTATACTCTGGCCAAGATGAAGGTACAATATTCACTAATATAGCAAAGTACTGACAGCTCAATCAGGTGACAGCCTTGGATATTTTATGTTCTCAAACTACCTTTCAATCTTTCATCTGTACTAAAGCAGTTAAATCGATGTCTACAGATACATTATATATCAAATTAGTTTTGTTTTTTTGTTGAGTAGAGGGTAGCATTAAAAAAGAATACTGTTTTACTTTTAGTAAACATTGTACCTTCAAAATGGCTGGAGTACAGTTTAAACTAATACAATAATATAATAAAACTTACAACTATAGTTCTCGCCAAACTTCTGAAACGTCCTGAAATTGGCATTCCGATGCGCAAGGCACGAAACGGTGCTGTTTTTATATGAGATTTACTACTACGCAGCGATTGCAGACAACTTCAGGGCGGCCAAGAAGTTAAGCGTGAACTATGTCCAAATTTGATCCTATTTCTCTAAAAAAAATTTTCTCTAACCTAGGGCGCCAATCGACGAGGGTACACAAAGGACAGTAGTCATTGGTGACCAGCTGATCACATCAGACGGTCTCGCCGTCGACTGGATCTACAACCATCTGTACTGGACCGACACTGGCAAGAACCACATCGAGCTCTCAGACCTGCAAGGAAACATGAGAAAGATCCTCATCAGGGACCAGCTGGAAGAACCTAGAGCTATTGCGCTTAACCCTCTAGATGGGTAAGTTTTAATTGAATAACTATGACCGGTGCTAAACGTTACACAGTACTACAGTACAAACATTTTCTTAATGTCCCTCGGCAAACTTCGTGTTTCGTCAGTCGTCGGCTTTCTTAGCTTTCTATCAGTTGCCCTTTGCACTTAGTGCAGACCGGACGCTATCAATCAACTTGGAAGTATATAGAGTTGATAATACTCTTTTACAATAAATTACATTATGTTAATGTAATTTATTGTAAAAAGCTGTTACTTTTTTTATATTTCACACGGAAATCAAAACAAAACAACAATAAAGTACTTAGTTCTGAATCCATATTATTATACACGATAAATAAAATAATTGATGGACATGCCAATGTGATGTTCACTAGTAACAGTAGTTAGGGTTTGGTTTTATAATAAAACAACCAGATTTATCAATAAGTAGAGAGCACTGAATGGGACGTCTGAGCACCGCTGGTGCGATCTAATAAATATACATAATAATTCAAGTGCTCTGCTACGTAAATTTTAAGTGTACACCACATCTTCCTAAACAGAGCACTTCTTTAAAAGCCTTGAGAATGGAGCAGTAATCATAGCGCAATTCTTAATAAATTACCTAAAGTAGCTGACAAGGCCAAGAAACTGCCGAATGTACTGTTTTGGGAGTAAACTAAGCAATCGGTGCCACCACTAACACGCTCTTGGTAGCTGATAATATAGTTTCCACGCAAACTAAAAGGTTTTGTGACCAAAACAATACAAAGTTTATAATTATTATGCAGGAATTTGAACTAAGCAATTGACATTACATTAGGGTACATTACACTATCTTTACATACCTACTTATCTACATTACAATAGTACTACTAACTTCCTTTTAGCACATGACGATCATATACATACAATCGCAAAATATATTCATTGAATATATTTTTTTAGAGAGTGTCAACAATACTTTAAATAAAATAAACAGTAATAATTGATGAAAATATAGCTTAAAGATATTATGAAAAAGCACGAGTGAAATAAAAAACCGGCCAAGCCGTGTCTACCTTCGCACATTTAGGGTTCCGTAACAAACCGCAAAAAAAAGTTGGTTTTAATATGGAAAAATAGGCAATTTCAAAGAAAATCTGATTTATCAATATATTGGTATCTATTTGTTTGTAAAATGTACGTAACTAGCTTCTGCCTTCGGCTTCGCCTGCGTGAAAAGTGTTTTCTTATCCCAAGGGAACATTGAAGTAGCCTATGTGCTATTCCAGACTATAATCTATGTCTGTGCCAAATTTCATCCCGATCCGTTCGTTCAAGCGTGCGTGATTGAGTAACAAACACACATTTATCCAAATTTTCACATTTATTATATTTGTAAGATGATAAACATTATCAACAAATTTCAAGTTCATACGCCCATGGGAAATTAAAAAAATCTACGGAATAAAATTTTGTTAAAAACGCTGACTTTGGTGGCTTATCATTCCTTTGTTTTCCAATATTTTTGAAAACAAAACATACAGCATTTATCTACTTAATGGGTCCAAACAGCGATACCCCACTCGATGGGGAAGGTACCTAATTATTTTTTCGCGTCCCTCTTTCGCTGTTGTAAAAACATTAAAAAATATTTTTTGTCAATTTATTATTATTAATTTTATGGTTTTGGGTCAACGAGATGCTTATACTGTGAAAATTTTTAAAATGTATCTCCAACTGTGTGGCTTTAAAACCTGTGTGACAGACGACAGACAGCCAGACGGAAACTTAAGGTACAGCAATAGGGAGCCAGCCTTTTGAACGTCATAAATTTACGTAAAGACACAATCCTAAAACGCCCATCTGTCCCTTATATTTTATTTAAATGAGCAGGCGCACAGTGCAGTTGCAGTTACATTATCAAGCTTTTAGTGTCATGTTATTATTAAATTGTCCTTCCTTGACACATACAGGTATTGCAGGTTCGAAACTACACATTTATAGAATTCCTTTAGATGAGCTTTCCCGTGTGCAATGCACATTAAATACCAGCCAAATATGATCTATACAAAGGCGATGTATTTAAACACACACGTTTGTTAAACATTAAATTTTCCCAGAGATATCATTTCCATTTGTGAACCAAGAGGTCATCATAATAATTTACTGCGGAATGTGGATTAATTCCTTCTTTTATTGAAAAAAGCATTGATCCCGTTATATTTTTCTCAAACGCAATTATTAGTCATGCTGTATTTGCCTTACGAAAAAGAAGTATAAGGCGCAGACCACATAGAAATGGCGTCGGGCGCGGACATGGCACGGGCGGCTTCCTATTCCATTCAAATTGCATACAAAATGCATGGAAACAAAGCGCAATTTGATCAGGCGCCGACGCCGAAATATCACGTCATAACCACGTCCGAGCAACGACATACCGTGTGTCCTAAATTGCACTTTATTTCCCTAATGACAACTTTCAAATAACTTTTATTTGTTTTTTTCTTATATCGACGGTTTGCATATTATTTTCTCTTATCGGTTCGAATTGTATGAGAACATATCGTCGTAAAAAAAAATTGCCGCACTGCACTAAGTTTAAAACAAAACTCATTTACCTAGGCATAAAGTTCAGTTCGTGCTACAACTTAAATTTTTATGACTGTTATTAATACGAATACCTAGTACTTATCTACCAGTCAATTAAAACTCCAACATTTTACGCTAGGTACTTTAAGTACACTCTTTTCTATATAAAGTTACAAAAATATAATAAGTCACTTTATCATATATTGTATGACACAACGATGCTATTAATAAGAGTAGGTATCATTATCAAAATAACCGATAAACAATACTGGATTAAGTAATCTGTAACTATGTGTCATCATTCATTAATTATATCATGCTTATAAAGCAAAAGTTAATACCAATTTTCCTGGTGGGTAAGAAGATAGGCAATTAGTTATTGAAGACGCCTGCAAGTAAAGTAAAAGACTGTCCTTATCAGTGCATAGTTGTTCTATTTTACGAAGGCGGTTGAATGGGAAAATTACTCTTATTTCGACGTTATAAAAGCCAAGTAACCCGCCTTCATGAGAAAGAACAAATATACCAGAATGTCAGAAAAAAAATATTCCGTGACAAAATCACTGCCTATTAGCAGGTAACTAATCAGGAACAGGATGAAGAAGCAGGTTCAAAAACAAAGAAGGTTCTCGTTCTTGAAGTCGATTAATAAAACAACACCATAATCTATCTCAACGATTTTAACTAGGAAAGACTATACTTTTTTGGTTGGATACTAAAACTGCACGCTCCTTTGAAATACCAACAAGCATTCCATACAAATTCGTCGTACTTAAATAAATTGCTACTACATAAAGCACGGTTGGTATCTGAAATGTTTATCTATCCGTCAGTAACCTTAGGACGCATGGTGCAGACATCGTGATATATATATATATCACAAACTAGGTACCTATATGGTAGGTTAGGGCGGTAGGGCTTATAGGTCTTAGGGTCGTAGGGATTGTTCGGCTGTAAGGTCTCAGTAGATCCTTTAACTTATCATATATTTTCATGTACTGTAACATTACTGCGGCCTTAAGTGACGTATGTTAGGATGGGCGTACACTATCTGACTCAAGGCAAATTCGATCAATTGATGAAAGAATGTCGAGTTATTTCGGGTCGTCGCCATGGTGTGTAAGTTAAGAACTATTATTATTCGTTGACACCATTGACGGACTGTGGAGTTATTGATTGTGTTTACTAGGAAAGACATTATTGCCTGGATACTAAAAGTGCATGCTCCTTTGAAATACCTTTTTTATCTAATATAGGCTCGCGCTTGACCACTATCTCACCTGATAGTAAGCGATAATGTGGTCGACGGTGGAGCACGCTTGCCTAGAAGTAACCTATTCACTCTTGACTTAAAGACCCCTAGATTGTAGCTTTCGGGAAACACAGACTCCGGCAGGGTATGCCACTCCTTAGCTGTACGCATAATAAAAGTATTCTCAAAACGTTTAGTGCGTATGGGTAGGATGTCCACCATGTACCGATGACACATCGCCGTACGTCTGGTAGTCCGCAGGCTTATTACGTATCTACTGCAAGAGCAAAACGATAGCAATCAAACGCTTTATGTCATAAAAGTCGGCATTACCTGCAGTACAGGTATGCTAGGTCCTACACAATCGTATGCTAATCGCTAGCTGTTTGTCAAATTAACTTATTAAAAAAAAACCCGCCAACAACTCTAAAACTTCTGTATGGAAGACCACTTATTGCGCAAAAAACTCTATCGTTTTGCTCTTGCAAAAGATACGTAATAAGCCTGCCGATGATGGAACGGAATATAATGCCAACAAGAATTCCATACAAATTCGTCATAAATAAATTGCTAAAACATAAAGCACGGTCGGTAACTCAAACGCTATCTGCCTCAAGGCAAATTCGATCAATTGACGAAAGAATTTCGAGTTATTTCGGGTCGTCGCCATGGAGTGTAGTAAGAAATATTATTCGTTGACACAATTGACGTAAGTGGAGTTATTGATTGTATTAACCATTCAAAATTTCACGTACTTTTTGGGAAAATCAATAGAACATAATGAAAAATTTGCGCTTTTGTAACGCTAAAATACAACCTTAGATCCTTATTCAGATCCGCCTCACCTAAGTACTAAAAATCCGTACCTACCGTATTTGGAAGTTATGACTCAAGCCCTACCGAAGTTACAAACGTTTCGTATCGAATCCCTTTCTACAATCGTTAACGCCTTCTATTTGTATGGTCTGACTGCGTGATTTAACGTTCAGATGTGTCATTCCCATACATTGATTCGTTTTCTACTAGCTTTATCGATTGTAGATTGTCAACTTGGCTACAGGTGAAGGCCCTCTGGCCAAACCAAAACAAGTACACCAGTTCAGATTTGCTTCCCCATGAATGGCTTTATAGATAAGGACAGGCGTTTTCCGCCATTTTACATTAATTAGCAACCTAGCACAATACTCAATTCAAACGATGATATCTGTACACAACGATGTTTACGTAAAAATGTGATAATTGTTACAAAACCGCTTTGATTTCAAACTGCTTCATTTATTTAGTAGCTAAATATAATTAATGTGCATTTGTTATGTAATCCTTCATACGACATTTATGCAAAACCGACTGTATTTTTTTTTCTAAATAGATCATGCAAAACCGGCCAAGTGCGAGTCTGACTCGCGCTTAAGTAACATTACTAACGTTCATAAACAATGAAAGCACCGAATATTGCTTTAACTAACAAAAATAAGCCATTTGAAGCTTATTTTTACGCGAACGAATGGACGAAAAATGGTTTCGCAAAACCGTAATATTTTTGAAAGACCTATCCAACCATACCCCACGCCATGGGATAGATGAGGAAAAAAAACATTCCCACTTTACGTGTTCAGGCGGTAACATAAAAAAAACCTGGTTTTATTTTACTACATTGTCGGCGTGATTAATACATTTTTCTCAAACATGCATGGAAATATTGTCATTATTTTCGAAAAAAAGAACACGCGATGTATCGAATTTACGGACAAAGAAAATCAAATCCATTGCAGGAGCGTTTTTTGAATTTGGAACATTACAACGCTCCAGCAATGTTGTTGTAACTTTTAATAAATGAAATGTATAATATAAAAATTATGTTTTATTTCCCTGCATTCTTTTGAGAAAAGCACTATATGTCTCGGCGGAAATGGCAATTGCCTGTCTCGTATTAGTGAAGTCCTCGCCTACGGCTCGGCCTTCCGACTCATAATCGACCTGCAATTGTCTATTTCCCGGCCTTTGCAATAATGTAGTAATGTATATCCTTGCCAAATTAAAGCTTTTAGTAACAAGAGTCCTTGAGCTAAGCTGCGGACGGACATGGCGAAACTATAAGGGTTCCTTGTTGACTACGGAAAAATAACTTAAAAAATAAACTTATTTTTTTCTCTAGCTGGATGTACTGGACCGATTGGGGTCAGGTGCCGAAGATTGAACGTGCAGGCATGGATGGCTCTCACAGACAGACCATCGTATCTTATGACGTCAAATGGCCCAACGGCCTCACACTGGACCTTGTGCGCAAGCGCGTTTATTGGGTGAGTGGCAAAATAAGATAAATTGTAATAAAAGAAGTTGAATCCATTAAGTAGTGCGGCAAAGAAACGGTTATCTACCCTGCCTGTGCTGTCTTTCCATGTTGTGCTTAAAGGTCTTGGTAAATTTCCTAAGAAGATAATTTTAAGCCGTAGGTAATTACCTACTCTAGCATTAATTTATATTCAACAAGCAACTCCGCAAGGTTTATCTGCTTTCAAAACGGTGTTGACAAAGAAATGTTACCCAACTAAAACCTAATAATTTAAGAAAAACAAATGAGGTTAGAACATCCGATGTCATCCATGAAAAATACTGTAAAAATGTTTTTTTCCTCCATAAACATACCATACTTAATTTCGCCTAATGGCAATTAGATACGAATATATAACAAAATCAAATGTTTTAATTAGTCAATAAAAAGAGACAGGTATTTTATGATAACTCGACAATCATTCAACTTTTTTATGATTCATCGATCCGATTATGAATTTTATAAACAATCTGCCTATAGCCACAACATTTTTTAAACATGGAACGTTTGGAATCTTAGAACATAAATATTTGTTTAGGTGGATGCAAAAATGAACATGATCTCTTCGTGCAACTACGACGGAACTGGACGCAGAGTGATCCTGTACTCCACTGACGTGTTACGACATCCTTTCTCCATCACCACGTTTGAGGACTGGGTGTACTGGACTGACTGGGACAAAGCTGCTGTCTACCGCGCCAACAAGTTCAACGGGAAAGACATTGAACCTATTACTCCTACTCATAATGTAAGTTTTACAATGGGTTTTATAGGTAAGACAGTAAAAGACGTCTCCGCAATGACGCAATTTGTTTTTATGTCTTTTATTTTATTGTAGGTACACCACATAATGAATAAAGGACAAACATTTATAAAAACAAGTGTACAATGATAAGCCTGAAATGAAAACTGAATTTAGCTCGATGAATAAATTAGTTCGATCGCGTCAGGAATGACCCTGGCAAGTCAGACTTTTCGTTTTTGAAAAGCACACGAGTTAATAAAAAAATGTTGTACTAAGATCTTGCGTAAATTAACCAACTTGTAAAAAACTATCTGATTTACGAGTTTGGAAACGAAACGAGATATGGTCTCCTTGACGTCGACTTATACAATTACCGCTTAAGTATTGAGAGTCGAAAACAAAATAAAATGTCAAAGATAGAACGAGGAGTAAAATAAGGAAGTCTGAAGGTTTGACCCTGCCACCTGCCATAATTTTGGGTTTTGACGAGGACCTTGTAAAACGAATATTTTGTAACAAACTCCTTATATCAATATTAACGATTTCATCGTTTGTGAATTTCACACATCTATTTATTCAAACAAATATGCGTCCATTATACAAAATATAATTAAATAGGTATAAGTGCTTGCATGCCAGCATGAGCTGTAGCAGTTACCAAAATAAACAAGCAACATTATTCATCGGTACTATAAGAATTGCGGTACTATATTTATTAACAATGATATCTGAAAGAATACCTGAGTCCATAGATAACAGATTAACTAGCCTTCTAATAAAACAGCTATCACTACTATTTTGCTACCACTAAATGAGTTCTATCATTGACAGCTCCAAAACCCCATGGTGATCCACGTCTACCACCCGTACCGTCAGCCCGATGGTGTCAACCATTGCGCTGCTGTCAACGGTCACTGCTCCCACCTGTGTCTACCAGCGCCGCGCATCGGGGCCCACTCACCACGCGTCTCCTGCGCATGCCCCAACGGACTAAGACTGCTGCCTGACAACCAGATGTGCGTCGAAGACAGTAAGTGCATTTCCATTATTTTGGTAATGTTTGAATTTTTTACAGGCCTGTTGTTCTATGCGAGTGGATGGTTGGTCCTTGATCAACCAATTTGGCGTAAAGGATTATTCGTATCTGGCGTTTGACAGACGTATTCCCTCCGCTAACGCCGCGACTACGCTACTTCAATCAAGTCAAAACGACTTTAGCGCAGCGTCTACGCGTCGTCAACCAGCGCCAGGTGTGAAGGCCCTATTGGCATTTGAAAGATTTATACTTTGATCCATGTGTTATGTCTACGAATTGATTTACACGACTCCAAAAGAAAAGATTAAGATAAAGTTGCTGACATAATCTTTACCCAAAGCGGAGAACAGCACAATGGTGTGTTTATAACTAGTTACTATTATCTACCTCAATTTTGATTGTATTTTAACACAATTCAACAACAACAAGAATGATTGACTTAATAAAAGCAGCAAAAACTCAAACAATGCAATATTTTTCTATTTCTTTGCATTAATAGGGTAATCTAACTTTTTACTTCAGTATCTACGGTCTTTTTTTTTTGTTAATGTATGGCAATTTAAGCGCTTTAACTTTTATTGCCTGCCAGAATTTTCATGTTTAAAATGAGACACGTGGAAGATTACTCAGTTTCAAAACACGTGGACAGTCAGGTGTTGATTGTCTGATGTTTAACGTACCGTAAACGGAATGTAATGATATTTTTGAATCTTCACGGATTACGACACAACCATAGGCATGACTAAGACTATAGGCGAAAAAAACCGTAATAAATATGATTTTCTGGATACCAAAGGACGACGTAGAGAATTACCGTTTCAGATCGATGAAAAAACATCAAGACTCATACGCATTGGTAATTCAGCTACTATTTTTATCACTGCTGTTGTTTATGTATGAAAAACTTTGTTGCTTGTATATCTAGCTAAAATTAGTACCTACGTACTAGACACGAGGCCCCCTGTTTTAAGTAACAATGATAATTAAAACGTACCGACATATCATGGTCTTTTAAAATTATAGTCTAAAAATTTAGTTCCTAAGCAAAATTGGCATTGACTCAAGTATTTAGATATGTCTAGGAAGTCTGGTTTTTGTCTGTATTGTACGTTCTGCTACTAACTGCGATTCTTTACTTCACATAAACGGTATTTTATAGAAAGGTGAGGCCAAGTTTCAAACGATTCCGTAACATGAAGTAAGTAAGGAAACAATGTACAATTAACCAATCGGCTACAGACAACTATAGTCGGTACCTGAGCGTTACAACGCCATTGGAGTTTTAGAATGAGTCTGTCAGACAGGTATATGAAAGACAGAGACAATGCTTTACGGTACCAATCTTTTCATAGAGGTACTCTAAAATGCAGGAAAACACCGTGAGGAAACTGTCTAAAAACAAATATTCAAAGACGTATTGTGATATCCACCAACCCGCACTTGGTTCGCGTGGTAGATTACGGCCCACTTTCTCTCAAAGCGAGGAGGGCTGTGTCCCAGCAGTGGGGAATGGGGAGCATATGCATAGCATATTCAGCCTAATGCTAAAACTCGATCTGCAATAGGTACTATTAAGTTACGGCGGCTTACTGTATACCCATTTATTTAAGGTTTTCCAACCTTTCCTTGGCAGTCATTTCGCAGGTGTGCAAGAGAATGCTTTTGTCTCAGAAATCTAAAGATTATTAAAAAAAATCAGGTGTTTACATTATATTTGCGTAATACAGCAGGTGGCGAAATCGTAAACGAATTTCCCTATCGTAATCACTTTTATAAGAAGATTAGTATAATGCGGTATATGTGGCGTGATTTCGGGTACATAAAACGTATATATAATGTGTGAATGATACTGATAAGCCTAGCGTTAGGAATTTTCATTCAATCTTCATTAATTAGTTTACGTTCTGTCAAACATTTATCGTATTGACGTAAAAGCGTGTCAATTAAGAATTATATCGGTAAAAACCGGTTTTTTTTATAGGTTTCCCTTAGATTTGGGGATCGATATATTTTTCTCCGACTACGGCACAGCTAACAGGAAGGGTTATGATGTTAGCACTTGATGTACTGTGTGAATTTTAGTGGTAAGCCTAACGTTAGGAATATTCATTTAATCTTCATTAATTAGTACACGTTCAAACATATATCGAATTGAAGTAAGAGCATGTCAATTAAGAATGATATCGGTAAAAACCGGTTTTTGTTTATAGGTTTCCTTGAGATTTGGGGGTCGATATATTTTTATCCGACTAATGTATTTAACACTATGTGTACTTATATTTGTAGTATGTACGGTAATCTCTCGCTAATCCGCCATCACAAAATTTCATCTAACGGCGGATTACTGACATCGGCGAATTATAGTGTACACGACAAACCTTAGTCCGTATTGTATAAATGACGAAATTTCATATAAAAAATACCATTCAATTATTGTAATAAAATGCTTTCATTAGCATTTGTAATGTTTAGATTCTTATCGAGGGTGTAGCCTGAGTGGTTAATTCAGTATTACGAACTTGCAATGCACCGTGATTAAGCACTTTATACCTACTTTATATGTAAAGGACTACCCAACACTGCCGGACTGGATTTTGTTTTGAACATAATTCGTTATGAAGCTTTTTTTTTGTCGATAGATCATGCCATATATTAATGAAAATAATAATACGTAAGATTACAAAAAAAAAAGTGGAAATATCTCCATGGTAAAAAATAAGTGCGTGATTTTGTACCTTGTGTTTTTGTAAACATCTGCTCCCAAGTTCTAATTGCGTTGGCGTGACCAAAAAAATCGGCCAAGTGCGAGTCGGAGTCGCGCACGAAGGGTTCCGTACCATTATCGCAAAAAACGGCAAAGACAATCACGTTTGTAGAATGGGAGCCCCACTTAAATATTTATTTTATTCTGGGTTTAGGGTTCCGTACCCAAAGGGTAAAAACGGGATCCTATTACTAAGACTCCCCGGTCCGTCTGTCTGTCTGTCTGTCACCAGGCTGTATCTCATGAACCGTGATAGCTAGATAGTTGAAATTTTTTTCTCAGATGATGTGTTTCTAATGCCGCTATAACAACAAATACTGAAAACAGAATAAAATAAATATTTTAGTGGGGCACCCATACAACATACGTGTTTGTTTTTGCCGTTTTTTGCGTTAATGGTACGGAACCGTTCAAGTACGAGTCCGACTCGCACTTGGCCGGTTTTTAGTATTTGTTGTGATAGCGGCAACAGAAGTACATTATCTATGAAAATTTCAACTGTCTAGCTATCACGGTTCATGAGATACAGCCTGGTGACAGACGGACAGACAGACCGCGGAGTCTTAGTAATAGGGTCCCGTTTTTACCCTTTAGGTACGGAACCCCAAAAATGATAATCATACGCAAGATGTAGTAAATTAATTAGCAAATAAAGCATTAATTGCAGACACTTCCCTGTATACCTAATTAAGTCCAAATCTAGACACAAATTAGCTGATAAGGAAAAGATAAGAGTAATTGACGGGGAATTCATAATAATTTAAAATTGATACGTGCTGATAAGGCAGAATTATAAATTAACCCTTATTTAATTGATTAATTTAATTAATATTAATAAGCATATAAAGGATAAACTATACAATAGGTAATATAAATAGGTATTTTATTGGATAAAATGGTGTGATTTGGGGAAGGAAGTAATAATTCCGTTGAAACCCGTGCACTATAGGAAAAACCCAACCTTGTTTATCTGTTTTAAAAATACATATCGTTTTTAGGAATTAATTGTAAAGTACCTACATCATATTCTTATTAGGTTTGACCGAGCAATAAATGATAAAAACTATGAGACTTTGACGACACAATCTTGCGTCCACGTGTACCAATAAAGTTATTGTCGTGTGGTGTTTATGGTTTGTATTGTACATACAATAATGGTTAGTTTCAAAAAGGACGTAAATTGAATAAAATCTCATAGTAAATAGGAAACTGTATAAGGGTGTAGGAAACTGTTACAAACTGTTCTATAATTTACCGCAAATTATCCCGATGTCGTGGCAAGAGCACAAAAAGAAAAATACGCTAAGTTCAATTTGTCTACAGCACTTGTACGATATTTCGTTCGTTGGAAGATTACCAAACACAGATCAAATACTGGTTCTAAGTATGTTTTCTTTTGCTCAGAGTTCGGTTGGGTAAAAGTGGAAAACTAGTACATAGTTAAGAGGAAATGCGGTCGCAGACATCCGACTGTATTTACTAAGTCATCATCATCATCAGCCTTTTCAATGGAAACCTCTCTGTGAGAGGGAATGGGCCGTAATCCAGCACGCGGGCCCAATGTGGGTTAGTGGATGTCACATGTATTCGAATCTTATTCTTATTTACTTAGTAAAATATCATAATTCGAGATTTGGCTCTCGCCTATTTCCTCCTCCAATGTAGGACTAATTTAAAAGATATTCCATAAACTGAAAAAGAAAGATATACGAGGGTCATTCAATAAATACTTAGCCTACAAAAAGTAAACGAAAATTTTGGAAAAGTGGCAATTTATTTTTCAACATATCTAGTAACACACAGTATCTAGTCTCCTTTTAGTTCGATACACTTAGCCCAGCGATGCTCCAACTTTTTTAACCCGTCGGAAAAATATTTTTTGTCAAACTCTGCTAAATAGGCCTCCGTGGCGGCGATGACCTCCTCATTCGATCCATATCTATTCCCGGCGAGTGATTTTTTCAGATTAGGAAACAGAAAGAAGTCACAAGGGGCCAAATCTGGAGAATACGGTGGATGGGGCAGCAATTCGTAGCGTAATTCGACCAATTTGGCCATGGCAGCGGCAGACGTGTGAACCGGTGCGTTGTCGTGGTGAAACAGCACTTTTTCTTCGCCAGATGGGGTCGTTTTTTCTTTAATTCGGCGTCGAATCGAATAAATCGGCATAGTAAAGCCCTGTAATTGTTTTACCCTTCTCGAGGTAATCGATGTAGATCACACCTTGTGAATCCCAGAAAACGGTGGCCATAACTTTTCCGGCCGATTTTACAGTTTTCGCCTTCTTTGGAGCACGTTCCCCGGTCTGGATCCATTGTTTTGATTGCTCCTTGGTCTCTGGTGTGTACCAGTGGATCCAGGTTTCATCGACGGTCACAAAACGACGCAAAAACTCCGCTGGATTCCGCTTAAACAGCGCCAAACACGTCTCCGATGTGGTCTCACGGTTGCGCTTGTTTTCTGGTGTGAGTAAACGCGGCACCCATCACTGTTCCTTCTGAAATGCCTACAGTCTCAGCTAGCTCCCGAACCTTCAATCGGCGATCTGCCAATACGAAATCATGGATTTTTTTAATGTTTTCCTCCGTAGCAGCTGTTTTCGGTGCACCTGGACGTGGTTCATCAAAAACCGACGTACGGCCACGTGCAAACTCGTTGAACCAATTCTTGACGGTGGCCATCGATGGAGAAGAGTCACCGTACACAGCATCCAAGCGCTCTTTGATTTCGATGCGCGTTTTCCCTTCCAAAAATAGGAATCGAATCACCGAACGATATTGCTCTTTTTCCATTTTTGTAAAACCGATCGACACGTTCGCTTCCATAAGTTGTCAAATTAAAACAAATGAAGGGATTGGAATGAAAATTTGAAAAAAGAATTAAAAAAGAATGTGCTACACTGTGGTAAAACTCTTTTGAAACTACAGCGCCCTCTGGCGATGAGGCTAGGAACTTATTGAATGCACCTCGTATACTGTAACCCTATGTTATCCTTTTTAACCGACTTCCCAAAAAGGAGGAGGTTCTATGTTCGACTTCATTTAATTTATAGTTGTCAAAGTGCACACTAGGCCTCTGTTGACATCGCAATTTTGAGCATCTTTTGAGATTTCTAGTGCTTCTAAAGACAATGTATCATCAAAAAGGAAAACATAGGATCACAGTATATATCATTATTTTTTCAGTTTATGGAATATCTTTTAAATTGGCCCAATATTGGATGTGGAAATAGGCGAGAGCCAAAACTCGAATTATGACTTTTTATTTAGGAAATTCAGTCGGGTGTCTGCGACCGCGTTTCCTATTAATGTAATGTAGTTTCAATTTCAACGCGTTATGTTATGAAAGGATCTCCTCCTGTTTTTTTGAAGTCGGTTAAAAATATACAACTCCAGATCCAATTTAAGATGTAGTGGCGCTCATTCAAACCATTCATCTGTTGATTAAAGTACAATTGAATGGGTCAATAAAAAAGACATTTGTAACGTTCAATATGATTGATTGTGTGCCCAATCAATAAGACACCATCAAGTACTTGTTACGTAGTGTTTTTAAACGAGGAAGTTGTTTACAAGTACCAATTGGGAACTTCTTTTAAAAATATTCCGCCTTATATGTAGTTCGCGTTTTAAGTAAAGGACCTTCAAAGATCAAGGTGAAGAGAATGTAAATTGTACACTAGGTTTTAAATGTAGGCACAATCGTTTAAGAGACGTTCGTTAATCGTTCATTGTTTAAAACTTTCTTCAATGAAAGGTCATCAAACGTTTTAGTCACACCATCAGGCCATTTTGTTGCGTCAGATGGCGTGACATTAGACGAAAACATACGCGACCCGCGATTTCGATCCTTGTGGCGATCATTTTCGTAATATCATTGCCGACAAGGCCGCTAGAACATTGATGTGAATTTTAAAAATACTTGGCCGAATCAGTTAGCGGGCCGAACACGTAACGGGCCACGTCACTGGGTGACGACACATCGTACGATATTTTTTATCAGTGGTAAATTTTTGTATGACTGATCAGTTACGAAGAACTTCCATGTTTTGGTCGGAATATACCGCGCCTACGCTATCTCACACTTCAAAAGTATCGTTTGTGTTAATCGCTACAATAGTTATTACTCATAATTGTTTATAAGCAAATCGTTATCATAAGAAATGCCTTACGTGTAAATACGAGTATCGCGTGTTGCGGTGATTTGTAATGTGTATTTACCTACATAAATCACGTAACAGAAATTGATTAAGTCGATAATTTTGGCGCGATTGGCGGATTTATTATAAATAGAGTATTTTAGCGGCTTTCTTTTTGAGCTATTTTGTAGACAGAATACCAAGGTCACTGATTAATTTTATTAATCATCAGGCTAATTGAATAATTCTAGTAGGTAACTAAGTAGGATAAGCTTTCGAGTTTTACAGGATGAAATAGTCACAATTTGTTTTTAAGTTTTTGGTTATCTCAGAACCTATAAATGAGTTACTATAATAATGTATTTATTAACCTGTTAGGCTTGTGACCTCACAAATGGGTGCTTATGCACCAAGCAGACCTACTTGATGTGATCGCACTCGTGTGGAAACATAGAACGCCCAATAGTCTAACAGTTGGCGAATAAGGCGACGTGACGTCACAGCATCACGCCACCTTTTGTTCAGTGGTTCTACCTGCGATCCGGCACGCCGCATGCGCATGCTAGCAACGGTGTTACCTCACCTGGGTTGCTTACTAGAAATATATAAAAAAATCTTATATTCGAAAGTATTACTGATTTAAACTGAAATGTATTGACGAATGCAAATGAATGACACATTATTATGAATCAAAATATTTTCAATGGAATTATGTTGACAGATTAAGTAGTATGTTTATTGCCAGAATGTTTTTATATTGTTTGGTTATGGATATGAATAAAATATTATACTTAGGTTGAAGGAGACTTGATAAAATTATTATTTTATGGGCTCCATGGTGTAGTTAAAATTAACCATTGCATGGTTTGTGAGCGCGAGCCAGATCGCGTTCAGTAAAATTGACAGAACGGCACGGTGGTGGGACGTCAATGGCGGTTACACGCGACCGGTTTTCGGCCTGTCTCATTCCGATTCGGAAACCCGTACGTGTCGCGTGTGCCGTGCATATTTACGTGAAATTGTTTCGCTGTGTGATCAATATACAAAAATACTACCCACTTACGGAAAATGAAAACAAGAATTTGTCAATAAGGAAGCATTTTTAAGGTGTTTATTTCATAAAATCTACAGATGCAATAAAACCAGATGTGGCGGTGCATAATAAACCCACCATTGGTTCAAATGAAACCATAGTTATTGAAGAAAAACCTGTAACCAGTGAGTATTTTGGAGACATACATTCAATTTATCGTTCAACCAGTTTACCCCCTTGATCTGTCTCACAAGAGTTTGTTCATTAATCAGATTCGTGTCGTTTGAAATGTTGTCTTTAATCAAATTCACCGAAATGAAAGTGAACGTAGTATAACTAACCTTGCTTTCAGTAATAGTTAAGAGAGATGTCCATAGTTTCAGTATATTGTTGTCGATCAAACGCCACGATTTTGATTAAAGATTGCTTCATGGATGGGTTGAATCATTTAATCACATCGATTGATAAGATAAAACTATCGCCCATATATACATACGGTAATGGGTATCGTACATCACTAATACTCATCAAGCCATCAAACTAACAACAGTTCATTGTAATGATCAATCAATATCTGTGTGTCTTCAACTTGGGATTCCTTGACTGATTTGCAGGGCATGCCAAACTGCTAGTTGTCAAACAGATGTATAGCTATTTTGAATACGAATGATTATCGGGCAAGCTTGACACATATGGTGAATTTGAAAAGAGAAGGGCTAGGCCTTCTCTTGAAGTTGGGCAGTGGCCTTCTAAAGAGTGAGGACACGACTGAAGAACCCGAGGAGATAGAGGGACCAATCGCTGCGCCCCTATCGGACCCTGAAGCTGAGCCAATGAAGGCGTACTGGGAAACTGATCAACGAGATCTGAAGAAAAGAAATCAGCCATTTATAGATCTGTTCTTGAAAGGAGAGGCGCTGGAGAGGATACCAGACGCCACGGAAGAGCCCGTCATAGAATCTCATTATAATTTTGAAAAAATCAGTTTGGTTCATTTACCAGACGCCCTGAAAAACTTAAATATTGAGGGTAACGTATTATAATTTTATTTAATTTTGTGCTAAAGTCGGCAACATCACACTTTCGATGACGGGAAGACACACAGATTCATTATGAGCTGGGTGCATGTCGCATATATTTCCGTTTGTCTACTAATATTAACCAATTTTATCGCAACTAACACATTGTTCCAGAAGATTTGGATAAAGTAATTTTAAATTACTTACTAGTTTTTTTTTTAGAATATAATTGTATCGTTCAATAAACAAATTAAAACTGAATTGTCTATGTAGAATATTCTAGCGTTATTTGAAATAATACCAAGCCAATCGGCATAAAGATGTACTTGATATGAACATTATATTGTACCAGTTTCAGGGTGTTGTTATGTAAATAGCAGAACACCATCCATCCTGTCCTGTTTTTTTTTTTGTATTATTAGTAGTATTTGATACCATCAGTCCTTGTAAACTAAAAGGCCAACCTCCGAAAGCACGTTAAGCCGTTGGTCCCGGCTGTCGTTTGAAGATCTATGACAGTCGTTACTGGTAGACAGAAGCTTGAGATCTGTCACCAGTCTAGCCAAGGAGTACCGTGTTACCCAATTACCGGGTTGTGGGTGTCAGATAGGCAGTCGCTCCATGTAAAACACTGGTTCTCAGCTGAATCCGGTTAGACTGGAAGACGACCCCAATATAGATAGTTGGGAAAAGGCTAAGCAGATTATGAGTCATTGTAAACTATATTTTATTACAATATTACTCATACAAAAAGAAACCATATGTAATGTAAAAGTAGGTTAGGATATTTCAGTTAAATAGTATTGGTTGGCACGTTTCATTGACACCAGCTGCAAATAGAATGTCTAGCTCTAGTGCGTACGGGTTAAGCGCACACACAAATATAATGTTAAATTGACAATTAGATATAAGAGAATCGCAGGCGCCTTGTTCTCAACACGCCTATTTGAAAATACGTCAATATATAACGCTATTGTCGTCATTCTTCTTCAAATGTTTTTAATTTGTTGACAATGAACTTGTCAACGAGAACGGACGTCCAATATTGTGTACTCAAGCTGTATCTACTACCAGGAAATTTGTTCTTGTCAATTTTTTTTTTTTACCCGAAGCCTAAAAGGGCCTTTTGTCATTATTATTTTTTGCACCTTTTAAATTGAGTTAACAAAATTGGTTTCTATCATTTATTCATTTTTATGTTCTTCATTTGTGTCTATGTTGCTTTCAATTTAACATCTTCACAAATCGCCTTTCTTTTCTGCTTTTTGGTGAAAGTTTTCATTTTATTTTTTCACATGACCAACGCTAAAGTTGTAATAATTAACTTTAACGCTAATTATGTTTAAAATCTTTGCAACGTGTAATTAGTATCAAAGTAAGTCAAACAATTGTATCTGTACCTATGGTTCATTTACAATTTAATTTGTGAAATCATTTATCAATATACAATTAACTTTCGCTTCATTTGTCTTGCATATCAATGAACACGTTGCAAAGGTTTAAAGAACATTTAAACGTGTCTACTGACAATGTATTAACTATCTTTTTTTCTTAATTCTAGGTGTACCTGAAACACCCAAGATTGGAACAGGAATCTCAAGCAGTGGCCGCGATGCTGGCATGGTCGCTGGCGTTGTGGTAGCAGTAATCTCTGGAATTATCATATTGGCAGCACTGGTAAGCAACCAATTCAAAGAACTTTCTAACAACCTTCCAATAATAACATTAGTCATCGAACGACATACCCAAATAGTCGTGCAGGTAAAAAATGGGACACTGAAATGTACCGTTGGAATGTGTTAAAAAAACGGAGAGAAAATGTTTGAAATGGACACTCCCGTTTTGTTTTTAATTTCTAGATAACCGACCTAGATCATAATTGTCTCGTATAGAATGACACTGATGTTGCCACCCAAGTAGATAGGCAGACACTTTGAAGAGTCTGCATTTACAAATTATGTAAATGCATTATACAGTTCTAAGAAACGTGTGTGTAGTGAGATTCTTTATCTCGAACATTCCAATATGTTCACTAGTTTTTTCAATTTTATTTCTGTATTCAGTTGTGTTTGTATTTTATTTCAAACAATACGCTTCGATTCGGCGAACTCAGTCATTACCGTTTGTCGACTTATCAAAATCAAGGATCGTGAACATTACATATTTAAGCTTTGTAGACCTGAATGGGGATTTATGTTTATAACATACCATCATAAGATACGTCAATACATGAATGATGATATTTTCATATTGTTTTCGTAAGCGATTAATTAAAATACTGGGTCATACGTCTATGTTTAGGTTGGCAATTACCAAAACAGGCTTAAAAATATCGCGAGTAACATATTATTCAATTAAAATTATCTCGCGTAAAATGTAAACGTCTTTAGCGCGATAATACCGCTAATTGATTATGATTAATGTAGGTAAGTCACGCACTGGGTTGACTAAGACGTTCGCGGTTAGACGCAAATGTAAATTCCAACCATAACAGTCACCTTCGTTGACGTTAAGGAAATTTGTTGATTGTGACACTAATGAATAAATTGCTTTCGTTAATGTCTCGGTAGCAATAAATTGCATCTTCGCAACCGCTCTAATAGACATCAATTGGTTCTACTTCTTTGATGATGTAACTTTTTCGACCTTAGTCGGGTAATGCCCTGATGTTTCTCGTCTGTTAAAAATCACTTGTAAAATTGATGAGACCTATTCTTTTCAGATCGCAGTGCTTATGTACAAACACTACGTGAACCGTAACCACACATCTATGAATTTCGACAACCCGGTGTACCGCAAGACGACAGAGGACCAATTCGCACTCGAGAAGAATGGCTACGCACCAGGCAGCAAGCTGTATCCCAGCACCGTGGGCGAAGAGGTGAGAGCACTTACCGCTATGGAGTGTACGCTTAACATACAAAACAGTCTAAGATAAGTCGCACAAGGACACCCTGCCCTCCGCCAAGCCAATTAAACGAGCTAGTGTCTCATCACTAACTCAACTCTTCCTTCATATATTTTTACTGTAAACTAAGAACATTATTTTCAAAACATCACTCCGACTTCTTGTGTAAAATGAATTATACCCCGTGTATCTTGGCCAAAATGATAACTGTTGTAAATATCAATGAAAACTAGCATTATTTTTAATATAGTAAAAATTTATTATAAGGTCTGCCTAAGACATTTTAAACTTGATGTATCTAGAATAGAATAGAATAGAATAGAATATACTTTATTGTACACCATAAAAGTTATACATCCATTCTAGAGTTATTATATTTACTAGAGATTGTTTTAAGGATTTATAGGAAATATTTTCGTTTAGATTTAAAAAAGATTGTGGCAATTTATAATGTGCCAACATTTTTACCGCATCAGTATTGAATTATAGTCGCCAAATTATTGGCTCTAAGTGGTAGGTGTAAAATGCTGTAAATAGTCCCTTTTAAATAGCGAATATGATTTTTGTAATCTGCCTAAAGCTTAACATAGACTTTACTAATAATATTTTACCGCCGAAATATTTATTTTTCATGCGTAAACATGCGAGGGCATTAATATTGGTAAGTTTTAGTAGAATGAACTTAGGCGTTTACACGTTGCGTGACAGTGCGATTTAGTTGCATTTCGTTGTTACTTAGATGTTTTGTTGAAGCTATCGACTAAGTTTGACAATATTCTCGATGACTAATGTGTATTTTCTCTTTACAGGCCCAAGAACCTCTCAATACACCGGCTACAAATGACTTTGTATAGTGTACAAGCTGGAAGTAAATACAGTATAATGTCATTGAATGTGAAAAGAAAGCGAAGGACATGTGATACTTAAAATAGTGTTATCCAGTGAATGGGACTTAAGCTAACATTTTTGTAGTAAACTCTAAAAATAGTTAGCGTTAGTGCAGTGAAGTGAAGCTTATTGGAACAAAGTTCTGTTTGCTGACATGCCTCGCGCCGGGATGGATCTCAAAATTACGATTATTTTCATCAGCTGTCATATCACACACGTTTCGATTTTTACACAGATATAGAGAAAGGTAGATGTTCGTGAAAGGCACCAATTAGTTTTACATCTACGATTATACAAAATGCGACATTATTGTGATAGCAAATCTTAATTTGTTCAACGATTTGCACCCTTTGATTGTAATTCGAACACTATCAATGTGTTCGATCAGTCAGGAAATGATCGCCAAAGATACGAAGTAGTCAGATTGCACCATCCACCCTTTTCTATATCTGTGTTCTGTACGTAAAGAGATCTTGGTAATGCTTTTGTATCTGTATCACATTATTAGACGTTAGAAGGGACATGTTTGCTCTAATTTTCTCTTTACACTGTGAATATTAAACATTCTTAAATATTGCTTTATCAAATGCCTGGTGCATTGTAATTATTTATATAGAGTTTACAATTTTTTATTCCAATTTAGTTGATAATGTTAATATTATACACCTATACAGCAATCTTAAACTCTAGATTTCCGCATTCAGAGAGAATGAAAAGCTCATGTTTCATAATGAAATGTACTTAGTTAGTAAGTTGTCATGTTTTCCTAAATATTTTTTAAAATTGAACTGATTCTGCATATTTTAATATGGAAGTATCCAGGTAGATACCTGGTTTTTTTAAAATAAATGATTGATTTATTTATTGCGAGAACACACTAGTAAATGTAGGCTAATAACAGTAATGTGCCAATTTTAGTAAAATTTACAATTGTGTCGCCAAATTTTATTATAACATACTTGATAGTAGTTGAATTCTCATACGATATATTTGTTGCGTCGGTAATTTATTTGTACTATATGAAATTGTTATTATTAGCATAGTACAGTTTTAATATGAATTTATATTTTATGTACCAGTTGAGTTTTACCATCGAACATTTTTATGTATTTATATATATTTAATAGCAATGAACGCATAGTATTTGGAATGTGACTTTGTCAAGCAAAATCCTGCCAAATCCTTTAAATATAAATTATTACTCTATTTGTAATGTAATTCAATTACATTGATACATACTTGATGCACATTTCATACAATATGCCTAGCTCAATAAGTGTGGTCACTAAAATAAATTATTGTGTAAATATTGTCAGTAAAATATATGTAAAAGGTGTTAATACTATGTCTTTTATTTTATTACTGTCTTTTTATTTGCTACCTGCTATGATTTTTGAACTGGTGAAATACTTAAACATCAATCACTATCATTCTATGGTAAGTAACTATCAATAACACACAAATGAAGGAAAAAGCCGAAAAAATCTCACTACTTATATCTGAATAGTTGTGATGATAGTATAATAAATTTCACTCGTACAACATGTTAATATTACTGGCGACGTATGGGTAGGTACCTCGATTTTTTTTTCTAAGGTCGAGGGAACTTACGATCATCTAGTGCGGACCTCGGGTGATGAGGCGTTTGACTGCCCCCCCGGACCGTGTTAGAGGAACGCGCGTGGAACACTACGCGCCGCCACCTCGGTCCTGATGAGTTGGAGGGCGACGGACGAGGTTAGGTACTTCCCTGCCTTAACCTTCGAGGAATACAGTCGTTATGTTACGTAATATTATCACACGTGCAACAAAATCTGACAAGGCATTGCCGAGGCTATTAAACTTTTTAAAGAAATTCTCGGTATGGGAGATGATCCTCATTATTTCAGCCAAGAGATATGGCGACACTTTGAGGAGGCCTACGTTCAGTAGATAGATGATCGTATGGATAGAATATGAAATTAAAAATCGAATAAAATCACGTGGTTTATTGTACTTTAACAACTAAGCTACATGTACGGCATACAGGCGGAAAATATATAGTATGAATATTCATCACGCTATAACCTTAGCGGGGTAAGAAATCAAGAGTTGAATCCCTGACATACCCTTATACATCAAGACATTAGCATCATCATTTTTCATCCAGCATATCGTTATTATGAGGGCCAAATCACACAGACGTCGAAGCGAAGCGTCGAATTCTCTAGAATGCGCGCGAACTCGTGAGTCCTCGCGCATATGTAAGTAGTAGTGAGAGATTTGAAGTTGACAGATGACTTTCTGTCGCTTGATTCGCGTAGATGCGGCAGCTTCAATTGTTTTTTTTTTGTCTTGATAGAAAATGTGTGCGTTACGTTGTGGAGTTAGGCGTCAATATACACACTTTTATATAGATGCGTGGATTCGCTTCGACTATCAATGTGCTTTGTCCCTGAGAAGGTATTAATTTTATAAATAATATTATAAGTTATTAATGCTAGTAACAGGTGCACTGTTGTGAACAGTTCTTTGTATTACATACCGTACATTTTATGCGAGGTTATAAAATTAAATTAAAAATTATTATTATTGAAGTTACTTAAAATTATTAAAAATAGTAAAATTAAATAATCTATATCGCTCATCGCTGGGTATGGATAGCAAAATATTCGGTAACGTTTGTAAACACTCGTACACAGTGGAAAAATAATTATCCCACTAACATGAACACGCCACAAAATGTGAGTTACCGCAAAAGGAAACTTAGGCGCGTGTAGACAAAGATACATTTTAACCAGCAAAAATAATTGTCATAAAGTTCAAAAGCACTACCAAAATGTCACATGGTCAATCAAATACATTATGACATTCAAAACTCAAAGCATTTGTTTCAATTACAGGCACTTCAGAATTTTTAAGGCCCCTCAGTCTAAAAGAAGAAGCTAGTTGCACGGTGGCAGCATTTCGATTATGCCTATCGCCTATACCAGAGGTCGGCAAGTAATTTAAAATGGTGTGAAATAAAGTGATTATGAAAACACAAAATGGTAGGTATTTTAAAAAATTGCTGCGTGAATTACCCTGCTGTCATGAGCCAAGTTTTTATAGTTTGGTTCATGCGGAGAACAGCTGTCAATGCGAAGAGTATCTTCTAGGTGGTGTCTGTTAATATCGTTAGGTTCCTCAAAAAATATTATTGCAATTGAATTGTTAGGTAAGTTAGTTAACACTATTTGGCGGTGCAAGTGCCGACCTTTCGCGATCCGGACATGGACCGCCGTCCGCCTGTTGCCGACCGACGGTCTATACAATGTCACTAA
The DNA here is from genome assembly GCA_964057195.1 of Orthosia cruda. NCBI lineage: Eukaryota > Metazoa > Arthropoda > Insecta > Lepidoptera > Noctuidae > Orthosia > Orthosia cruda. The sequence continues at coordinate 12,620,136 of OZ059832.1, read as the reverse complement.
ATCTAGAATCCTTTTGCTATGTTATATGCGCAATCTTAATACTATCTCCTAACTACAAAAACCCTAACATTTACGGAGGTGATACAGCATTTGCTGTGTTGTACAAAAAATAATAAACATAATGTATTTATTTTAAGTACCTACGCGATACTGATGGAGTAGGCTTATACGAAATGAAAATCAGTTTAAAACGTATATAAAAACGTCGTGTATTTTAATTGTACTATGCTCAGTAAATACTTAGAAAGGTACATTTAAAATTAGTTTGTCTGTTAAATACTATCGCTGCACGTATAAAACTTGGTATCTATTTAATATTTTCACTATCATTGCAATCGATATCTCAAGGTTTTACGTTAAGATAAAAATAATGCATTGTAACTATAGTTCCGTGTTATTATCAAGTTTATATCATTGTTTGGTTTATGCTTCGATGAAATGAAAAACTTAAAATTATAAGAATAACGCAAAGTAACTCTCGACAGGCAAACATCATTGAATTAATTTATAATAATTTATTTATAAATGCCAAATATTAATAATAAATAATCGCATCATACACATTATTGATGAGATTTTTTTTTTATAATTTTCAACATTGGTCGAAAAATAGCACAAGAATTTTAAAGCCAACATTATTCATTTAAGATCACAAAATCGGTGTTATTTTTGGTTCTAAATCACATTATTAATTAAATTAAATCAACAACTTATCACAACTTGCAATTCGTTTGCACACAATCACTGGTATCTAGTGATGTGTATTACTTAATTTCTATCATTATACTAAGCTACAAATTTACTCCACAACGAGTACGCTTTTTGTGTCATGCGAATTTTCTCACGCACGTGGTGAGTGATGATTGCACATATACGGTTCCCGCAAAAGGTATTTTTCATAGATGTATTTATTATAGAAACCAGCAGCCGAATTGCCTAAGAGAATTCGGCAAAGGAAACAGTTTGGAACCTTCACAAAAACGACTACATATTGCATATTACACTCTAAAAGTAGATTAATATTTCCATGACCAATATTTTAACGTAGAATTGATTTTTAATTAAAAGCATTAGAAGACCATAAGTAAAACAAAATTAAATTATGTCCTAATTATTTGAAAATAAATCATCAGGAGGATGATCGTACTCATTCCCAATTAGTTTCGCAATACCGAAAAAGTTGAAAGAAATGATTCTAACTCTTTGAAGGTTCCAAACTGTTTCCTTTGCCAAATTCACTAACGCAATTCGGCTGCAGGGTGGCCTTATGCGTGAGAACATTTGCATGACACTACCCTCAAGATCACATTTCGACGAATCCTATAGGTGGAAAATAAATGCTGTGTCCTGATATCCAATTATCAGGAGTTGGAGTATACATCGTGTATTTTTAATGGCTAGAAAATCATCCAAAATATTCAACAACAAAAAAATTTACACCTACTTTTCAAGTCATCAAAAATACACAATATAAAAAGTACACATCAAGCTACATAGTACTTTCTACAAACTAAAACTACTATTAAAATTAAATTTAAATACAAACTAAATAAAAACTACTATTAAAGACTACCATTAACTACTTGACTAGTAGGAATCTCATCATCACTCACTCGCAGTTTCTTCTTCAGATTATCAGCTCCATTCATTTTAATGTCACTTTCTTTGACAGCTGTCACTTCATTGGCTGAATGAGGTAGTTTGTAAGCTTCATACTGTTTAGTGATGTGTTGCTTGTATTTTTGGAATGTGTTCGCTGCGATGTGCTGTCTGGCGTGGCGGAACAGCTGATCGAAGTGGTGGAGATTGTGGCTGGAAAATTAAAAGGTTGGTATTAGAGTGACGTCCAAGGACAGCCAGAAGGAATGTTGGTCGCCCAGCAGTGAGATGGACATTGCTGCCATCGCGGGTAATCCTGGATAACGGTGGCACATGAGTGTGGGGATTGGCACAATAAAGAGATGCTTATGGCCTAGCAGTGGGCGAAGACAGGATGCAGATTATGAGTAAAATAAAACTTTATTACAAAATTGTGTTGGGGCTTGTCCCCATCACCACGTCACGACGATGTCAACGTAGGACGGTGCAGTATCGTGGCGCGGTGCATTGACTTGACGTGCTAATGCATGGTACGGCAACGTCACCGCGGAACGACGCGTCGTACGTCGTCGGAAGCGGTACGTGGCGAGGCGCTCGCTCAGTTGATGTTTAAGAGCCCCTACAAGTTTTAAGAGCCAAAAACAGAAAACAGCTACTATTTCAGCGAAAATTTCTCAATAACTACAAGATATATAACGGTAACTTAAATGAGGACGTCACGCCAACGTGCCGCGCCGCATACACGCACCGTTCCACATTGACGACGTCGTGACGTGGTGATGGTGACAAGCCCTTATTACTTTGATAGACTTTTGGTAAGTAGTTTGCAGGCAAATACGAGACGCACAGGAATGGTCGATGTGGCAACACTTGGGGATGCCTATGTTCAACAGTGGACGTTTTTCGTCTGTGATGATAATGATGATGAAAGAAACATCCTGGTTAACAAGCTAGGAAAATCACTAAAGATTTCAGTACATCCAATCAAGTAAATAGTGAAGTCCATTATTGGTGAGGAGTATCAGTGGCAAACAGTTAATAGTACATTACTGCAGAATCCAGTAAGTAAGACTTCCTGGCCAAGTATGAGTTATATACGAGGCCAGGATGTCTTTCTTACTGGTTGAGGCTTGTATAATGCTTTTCTCAAAAATGAAAGAAAGTTTAACAACAAATTCGTTTAATTAATATTTTAGGTTACATTCATATTAGGGCAATTACTGATAGATATTGTGATCGATTTACCGGGGGCATTTATTTATATTTTTCTCAAACATGCTTGGAAATTTGAGCATTATTTTTACAACCTTCTTCGAGAAAAATCAAAATTGCAGTACAGATCAAATACATGAGAGCAGCGGCCGGCAAAAGTTGTATGAAAATCCATATCTGCCGTGTGTAGCGTCCAAATAAATTACATAGTAAACTCATATCTGTCGTGTAATTTAAAAATGGAACGATCTTTTTCACCGAAACATGGCAACCAAGGAGGTAACTTATCAAAGGTTTAATTTAAATTTTGAACTGGCTCGCTAATAGAAAGCTGTTTATTGAAAAAAAAACAAATGAACACTTTAAGGCTTAGCAGGCACTGCGATTTTATTTGCGCGGATTTATGTAGTTTTTTACCGCAATGCGTGCAGCTTCATACAATTTCATAGGCCGCAGAATGGGCGAAAAATCGCGCGAATAAAAAGGCCTAACGCGGGCATAATTATTTTTGTTCGTTGTTCCTCATTGATTTTGAAAAGTAAATGGTTTGGTTCGGTTTTCAGATGTCGGTATTAGTAGTACAGTTATATTAGATAAAGTTTATGTAATATCGGTTATTTTGGTATATATATCGATATGATATAATATCTAACATATATCCGATATAAGCTACGTTTTGATATATCGGACCTATCACTACTACTGTCCAGTAAGTAAATTACATACTTACTTACTGGACAGTAGGAGATTCCAAATTTAAAATCTCGCTTCTTACTGGAGAGTTGTGAATAAGTCTTCGGTAGAATTTACTTTCTGGAGACTTTACTTTATATGCACGGACTACAGCGGATCAGGTTACTGCCTTACTGCACTTTGACATTTGTATGCACCTTATTGCATTGTAATAAGGGTTAACTTCTAAAACAGAAAAAGAGTTGTATTTCGTGAACCTGAGTGAATAAATAAAAAAAGGTTTTCTAATTAGGATTTATTTTTTTATTATTTATTATATACTTTATTGTACACCACAAAAAAACATACAGGACCAACTTTCAAATATACAAGTGTACAATGGGCGGTCTTATCGCACTAGTCAATCTCTTACATACAACCTTTCTTACTTAATATCATAAAGGCGAAAGTTTGTAAGTGAGTGTGAGTTTGTGTGTGTGTGTTTTTTACTTCTTCACGCCCAAACGGCTGTACGGATCTTGATTTACTTTGACAGAGATTATATTCAGGAATAGCACATAGGATACTTTTTATCCCGGGCATATAAATGGTCCTTCGGATAATTGTCCACTTTCACGCGGGCTAAGCCGCTTGCAAAACGTAGTATAGAATAAAAATCATCAAGACACAACAATTTTTCAAGTTCCCTTACAAAATGCGCAATCTCCTTGGTGAAATGGCCTAACGCACGAATTAAGGCGATTATTGCTTATTGCTGAAAGTCTTCACTGGAAAGTAAGAAAATAACCTTATTTAATACTTACATGCTCAATAAAACAGAAGAAAGCATCTCTCTGGTATTTAATAGATGGCGTATATACGCCCTCGTGTGCTTCTTACAAGTTAAACATTCGCATCCTTCCAATACTGGCATAAAATCTTCTTTGTACCTGTAAGTTTAATATCCTTCCTTCAAATTTGTTTACGAAGAGATAAATACGATATTTTGCAGCTAGAAACAACTTTTTGCCTTTAAAGGAAATAACATTGAACAAAAAGTTAATGGTAAATCATCAAATAATAATAGCTTAAAAAAACTCATTGACGTTGATGAATTCGACTTCCAAAAATAGAATTAAGTAGCAGTTTTTCTGTGATTTCAATAATTCATCAAGAATAAATTTTCCTTTAAAATTAAGTTTTTCATATGCAAAGTCGTAAGGTTTAAAAATTCGCTTTACACGTGAGTTCGACCAAGGCTGGTAATTTGCGCGTTATACCAAACACCAATTATTAAGAAACGCCTAATTACCAGTTCTCGAACAGTTTAATAGCAATGTATATAATCATGGAAGTTATTTCTCAAACACCAGAGAACCACGTCAACTCAATTTCAACCTTTCCATCTAACTGCCGTAACCAGCAGCCTTGCGCATGTTTCATCTCGCCATTGGTAGATTATTCATACGCTTTGCTCTTTGCTTTGTCAAATTCATTACTGCTGAACTGAGACAACTAGCTGTTAGTATACCAATGAACAATGGATGACTGCGGGACTGCGTAAGTCATCCCCGCAGGTGACATACGCAGTCACTACACGTAAAATACACTTACTAGTATTAATGCCACTACATCCGTTCTTGCTGGCATTCGACCGACCCCAACATAATTGTGAAAAGGCTATGCATAATGATGAAACAATTAAAGAGAACGTCGCACCGAGGTGATCACCACCTCGTCTAACACGTGCGCACGTAAACTCGTGAGATAACACGTGCTCAGTGACCTCAAAATTTTGTCATTTTTATTTATTTAGGCGATGACGTTACGCAGTGAGGCCGTAGTTTCGATCGGAAGATCGCTGTTTGTACTTTGCCCCCAATGTGTAAAGATTATGTTTGTAAATCGAACGATTTTATCTATGGTCGGTTCAAATTCCGAAGTCCAACAAATTGTAGGCTGCCGAGACAGCAACAACAAACAAAACCTTCGACCTCGTTTGAAAAAAGAACTCGAGGAAAACGTTTAAAAATAATTAAACCATTCATTATTATTCAAATGACGAAGATAAAGAAAAGAGGCCATAAGATCAAACATACCTTTCGTCATTGAGGTCTAAGATACATGGTTCATAAATAAGCCGGTCTGGGTCGAAATTCAGCGTTAGTACATGTCCTGCGTTGCTTAGTTTGGCGGGGTAAGATCCGTCGAACAGGTCCCACCCTTGTTCTATGGCTGCAACTATAATCGCTGGGTTCCAACAGCCTTCTACTACTCGGAGTAAGTCCTTTGGTAGGGCTTCCTGAAATTGGGCAGAAAATACGATGAGTCAATATGATGAATAAAAGTGAGTTCTAATAAAAAATGTTAATCAGTATTTTTTTTAAAGGGAAACGTGAATGCAAACGCCGTGAGGGGACGCCCTAGGAAGACATACATAGACCTTATTGATGATGTTCTTCAGAAAGATCAGGTGCGCAGTACTAATAACCGGCGTGCTTGTATGACTAGATGTATGAATGTGAGTAAAGCAAAAGAAGTATGTAAGGATCGAAGCAGGTGGCGTTCTGTAGTTTCTGCCTACCCCCATGGGAAAATGGCGTGAGAATAGGTATGTTAAGAGGAAATAGAGCAAAGCGCTCCGAATGAATTTAATTTCCAAAAGTTATAATTCGAGGTTTGGCTCTCGCCTATTTCCTCCTACAGTTTTGGACAAATTTAAAAGATATTTTCAATAAATTGAATAAAAAAGATATATGTTTAGCTTCTATGTTTTATTTTTTTCATTTATAATTGTCAAATTTGTACACTAGGCCTGTTGACAGAGACAATCATGAGCATTTTTGAAAGTTCTAGTGCTTCTAAAGATAATATATCATCAAAAAATATCTTTGTTTTTCAGTTTATGGCATATCTTTTAAATTGTTCCAATATTGGAGGAAGTCGATATAGGCGAGAGCCAAACCTCGAATTATGACTTTTCACTTAGGATATTCAATCGGATATCTGCGACAGCATTTTCTCTTAACAGCATCTTCCTGTTTTAAGTGATAACTTGATACGTTACATAATAATAACTGACCTAAGCAATCATCAAAAAGGTTGTTGACCATATCATGGTAAGACCTTGCTCCTAAGTTGAAGTTTTATGGGTCAAATTAATATTTACTAATCAATGAAACCATAACAAAATGTACGTACTTATGCATTTTTTTAGGGCAACGTGACATTTATTATCGTAAAATGCGAACGTAGAGTTTAATGTGTATTATACGTAACATAGGTATGTACCTAACTACGTTTTCTCATGCCTATTCAAGGTGAAAAATGACGAATTAGAATAGTGTTACGTAAATTATTTGCTATCCATGTGTGTTTTTAGAACACATTGACTTGCGTAGGCTCGCTTTGTAAACATTTTTTTTTATACGCAATTGCTGTCGCGTATGACGAAGTATGCATGGAAAAGTCTGATAGATAGGTACATTTTTTTAAATATTTTCCATAGGATTTTCCGTATTTGTTAGTGTGTTACAATTTCATCTAAAGTTCCAAGATAGCACGCAGCTATGACGAATCTACTATACATTCACATAGCTCATTCATTCATCACTCTTTAGTAGGTACAGGGTGGCGTAAAAGTCATCACCATATCGGAAAATGCTATAATTTTCCCAAATAACGGTAAAAATTCTACTCTTAAACGGCAAATATTCTTCTCTAAATATTCTACAATATGGTGATGACAAAAAAAAATGCAGTCCGTCAGTTAGATTACCTAAAATATTGGACACGTATTTTACCACGTTTTCTTTTACTACGTAAACAAAAAATGACAAAGATACAGTGGGTTGAAATGTCGTGTAACTTCACGCTGTACTACACTTTATAATGGCAAGCCCCCACTGGTGAACTTTGATGCGATTTATCTTTGTAAATTTTTATTTATTTGGTAAAGCAACCAATATTATTTGATAATTTCACTGACGGATTAAATAGAGTTATAATTTTTCTACCTAGGAAACATCAGTATTCTACTTCGACATTTGTGAAGTAAACAGATACGAAATAAAGCTGTTGACCTCCAAGAACGTGTAACTACACTCAAGTCATCCATTTCATCGAAAATCGTCTTTAGCGACAAGGCCCATTTACATCTCTGTGGATATGTGAATAAGCAAAATAATTTTGCTATGACTAGCCGTAACACCCTTTCAAAGTTACTGCATGGTGTGCTGTTTACGCTGGAAGCATCATCGGGCCGCCAAACGCCTACTGTGGTCGGCGAGCGCAACAGAGCCATGCTCAAAGACTTTTTCCTTTCATTATTGAATGAATAGGGAACATTATTGCCAATTGTTCCCGCCAGGTGACGCTTGACAGAGTGGAGTAAAAATAGCAACATTGCGAGTTTGAGACTACTACTGTTTGTGGTTCACGAACTTTATTAACTGTTTTTTAGAATAATAAGCGATCAAAAACCGAATTATAATATTGCTAGCTGTTAGTCAAGAATGCATCCATCATTATAATGTGACCTTGTGCAAGACGGTTCCATTGCGAAGTAATTATGCGAGTCATAATTATAAAAATCAACCAGGAAATATCGTTTTGAATATTAATTGGATGTACAATAACCTCATTACATAATAAATTAATATAGTATCGGCAAGTTACACTAGACTTTCAACGTTCGCATTCACATTCTTACCTTTCAACTAAATCCGATTCTTTTTCCCTTTTACTGATGCACCGCGCTCTCGAAGCCGGGTTTTTAACTGCAGTATGGTCTAATTTCCTCAATTCTTAGTAAGCTCCACTTTTCTTTCACTATTAGTTTTATATTTTTAACCGACTTCCCAAAAAGGAGGAGGTTCTATGTTCGACTTCAAGTTTGTTTTTTTTTTTTTTTTTTGTGTATGTTCACCGATTACTCCGTCAATTGTGGACCGATTTTGAAAATTCTTTTTTTGTTTGAAAATGTATGTTCCGAAATTGGTCCCATTTTAATTTAGTGAAGATCTGATGAAGAACTTCGGAGATATACAACAGAACTCTTCAATAAATAACGGCAAATCTCTCGGGATTGCTGCAATCGCATTTCTGTTTATTGTTTATACCATTTCATAACATAACATCACGCCAGTACGCTCTTAAGGGGTACGCAGATCTCTCATTTCATCGGATATGTTCAAGTTTCATGAAATCTATTTTGGCGTTAAAGTTACCTTACTAACTTGCCTATTAGGTACGTACAACTAAAAAGTGTAAAATAAAAAATCTTTTTGCAAAAAAATACTACCGACTTCCAAATACTAAACTACAAAGTGAAAAATAACTTAATTTTTTGAAGTCGGTGTCCATAACGCAAAAAAATGGTACTTACGAAAGACACCGACTTCAAAAAATTAATTTATTTTTCACTTTGTAGTTTAGTATTTGGAAGTCGGTAGTATTTTTTTGCAAAAAGATTTTTTTGTATGCATAAACTGCGAAATTTTGTCGCTCTACTTTAACAGTTTGGTTTGTTTACTCTGATTCCTGTGGCGCCATCTGAACTCAGCTTTGCGGATAGTTCCCTATTGGGACTGGATAACATGTGGCTCCAACATGATGGAGCAACGTCGCATACTGCATGAGCCATATCCAAAATTCTAAGTGTTGCATTTCCAGGTCGCCTACTCTCTCGTTTGGTCAATTTACACTAGCCTGCAAGATCACCTGATTTTACCATTCCAGACTTACTTTTGTAGGGGTTTTTAAAGTCACAAATCCATGTCTACAAGCCTCAGATTTTTGAAGCCCTCAAAGAGAATATCCGGCAAGAATGCGAGGACCTAACGCCGGAAAATACAACATAAAATAAATGCACAAAAAAAATAGAGCTAAAGAAAAACGGGTGATAACTTTTGCGCCACCTTGTATTGACGTGTCACTGCATATTATAAAAATAAACGGTTTTGCATGCGGTTTTCACCAATAGAAAGAGTGAGATACGTGGAAGGTTTTTGTCACGGGCGAAGCCGGAGCGGCTCTCTACTGTAGTAAAAAGTAATCTAAACAAATCTTTTGCAGAAGTAAAATGTCTCTTTGGTAAGGAGGTAATCTCTGGATAGGCCGCAGGAGCGAAGCCGCGGAGGGAAGAAGTTAGTACATTACTCATTTTTTTTTTCATTTTTATTTCCACTGCAGATAGTATACGACAAAGTGAATTGCAACTAACTGCATTTGTTAAGAATTCTCTTTTGTATTTTTAACTATTTTTTACACATTTTTTAACCGACTTCAAAAAAAGGAGAAGATTCTCAATTCGTTGGGGTATTTTTTTTTTTTTGTTCCCCTTTTACTTAAAGACGCCTGGACCGAATTGAAAAATTCTTATTTTGTTTGAGAGGGTATGTCCCATGGTCATCAGGTCAGGAACTGAAGATAGGATCCTAGAGAAATCGAGGGAACTCATCAAATATTATAGGCATACACATAGGTCCCGATTCTGGTATTTTCATCAATAATGCAATCATTTGCACTCAGAAAGTATGATTTGGTGAAGTGGACGTGGAACTGATGAAGAAGATCACAGATGGCCACTGGAACTACGTAATGCTAAAGTATGTCTCGGATATAAGATATCTCGAATAGTTAACCGATTAAGTACTAATGAAAATGGTACCATTGAACTGATCTAATGATGAAGCCAGAAGGTAGGCACTGGAACTCCAAAATAATACAAAGTATCCTAGTCGTGTTTGGGCTTATTGGAAACGTCATAAAATGTACTTTGGCTATAAATGTTTTTCATGTTAATTGCAGGTACCTAGCAAAACAAAACTACAAGAGGCCTATTGCTTTAAGTTTTCACTATTTTCTCTTTAATTCTTATTTCGTTTCGCAAGATTTAAAAAAATGGGCCCCCGATCCAGATGCACGATCGATATTCATCTTCAAACTATCTATATTCTTCCAGCGTCAACATTGGCTTTATATTCAAAAAATTCATAAGAAGTGGGTAAATAATTATTTATTGGTATTTCTTTATTTGATAAGCAACAGTTCGTGTTTTAAATGTTTTTTCTTATGTCAAATCGAAATGTTTGGGGTACGTGATACCCCAAACATAAAAATAAAAATATATTGTTTATGAAAATTATTATTCAGGGTGTTCCACGGGCAAAAATATTTGCTCATGGTACCCAGGGGAACTAGACTGGGGGACCACGGGCAAGTACCGCTTTTGTACCCATTGTTTGCCGTTTTTCACCACCGACTTCGGAAATGAAAGTTATTTTTCGCTTTGTATTATTTTGTTTTGGAAGTCGGTTTGATTTTTATTAACAAGTTTTTTATCCTTGATTATTTAATAACCGGGATAGGCCACGGAAGCGAAGCCACAAGATTTTTTTTGTTGATCTTCTAATAAAACCCCAAGAAGGTATTGCGTCAAATAACTATCTTAAACATAAAAGAAAAGGTAGTTTTATCAATGACTAATCGGAGCTGAGGGATTGAGCACAATCCATTCTGATGTCAGCATCAACACAAAATATTGCATCATTACTTAGGAATGTAAGGTTTTTGTGAGTGTACCTATAAAATTTTGTTCTTTTAATTACCTACATACTTATATTTGGTATTTCATCAACCACATATTAAACATCCTCTATCTACTTGTGTAGTCTTATCAAAAGTATTTTTGGTCATCACGGATACGAAATGCAGGATATGACGAAATGACTAATTTTGCCATGATGATTTACGTAGGCGGCGGACGTCAAGAATTCAAATCGCATCGGAGATATTTTGTTCTATTGTTTAGGCAAGCTGAGTCATCATCCTACTGACCTAATCCATACTCACAATAATAATACACTCGCGAGCAATTAAAAAGTTCCAGTGACATAGCACCAAATTACTCCTAAACGGGAAAGGCTAGCTTAATGACGCCGTCTGCAATATTGAAGTAAATTTAACAGCGCATCAGAATCCGATTCCTCGAATAATGGGAGAGATTCCTCAGCATAAGCTGAGGAATGTTCTCCCATTATTCGATGAGCGCGTAATTCAAGTCACGAAGAGTAATTGGAGATGGAACTCATTTTCTCACACGTCTGTCAAGCTCGTCCCAAGCATGCTTCAAATCGGGGCTCCTTGCTGGCCACTCCATTTTGTGGATTCCTACGTCCTGAAGATACTCATTTACAACTTGAGCAGTGGGGGCCCGTGCATGAACACTGCATTGTCGCTCATATTGGCCAAAAACGGACCAGCATGTTCATAGAGAATCTCATTGATGTATCTCACAGCAGTTAGGTTCCCGTTCTCGATTAGAACTAACGCTGTTCGACCCTCTGCAGAGATAACACCCACACGCGAACGGTACCTCCGCCGTGTGACACTTTTTCTTCAAAACATGCTTGTGCAAAACGGTCTCCTGGTCGTCGGTATACTCTTTTCCTCCCATCATGATGGTACAGCAAAAATCTTGACTCATCAGAGACATTACTCTGCCCCATTCGTCCTCACCCCATTCTGTATGCTCGCGGGCGTATCGCAATCGGGCAACTTTATGATGCCGTTCCAGTTTTGGGCCATTTGCTGGCCTGTAAGGCTTCAATCCTCTTTCGGCAAGATGTCTCCTGACTGTCCACTCGCTAATTGGCTCCCTTCGAACTTGCAGAAGTTTTTGTTGAACCGCAACTCCCGTCTGATGTCGATTTCTTAACATGGCTGCCGCAATGAAACGATCTTCTCGGACTGTTGTGCACCTTGGCATGCCAGTACCTGCTCTTCTCAGGTTTAATCTAGTCTCCCTAAACCTTTGGATCACTCGTCGGACAGTAGTATGTGTCACGCCCATTATTCTGGCCGTATTTCTTTGGCTGGTCCCCAATTCCACCATAGTGGTGATTCTCGTACAATCCTCGGATGATAGAGGCATGATTTATGGGTACGAGAGCCGTAAGACTTTACAATTTAATAATTATTTCACAACGGCGAAAACAAGGATGAAATCAAAAGCAAAACAAAAAACGAAACACATGTATTCCGAAATTTTCAAACCCCAAAATCTTGTTTTTCTACTTTTTTTATCCATGGCTTCAAAAAGACCAGTATTTAAAAGAGTTTTAGTTTGCATAATAAAATAGATTTCATTATACTTTTTAATTTATGAAGCTAGTTTCTGTATTAGGAGATATTAAGGTGTTTGTCGGCATTTTGTGGGTGGAACTTTTTCATTGCTCGGCAGTTTATTATAAAGAGGAAAGATTTGTGTTTTTGTATGTAACAAATAAACTTAAAACTAATGGACAGATTTCAAAAAAATCTTCACCGTTGGGAAGCTACACTATCCCCAGGTGACATAGGCTACTTTTTATCCCTGTATTCCCACGGGAACAGGAATCACCTCATATCTCCATTTGCCGTCATCTCCTAGATCTCTAGACATCATCCAGCACAATCTATCTATCATTATTTGGTTTTGAAACTTAAAAAGGACAAAGAATACTTACAGAATACCAAACTTAACCGTCGTAATTGTAAGTCATCTGATAAAAGATAGTACGACTCAACAAACTCCTTTTTTTGGGTAAGTTAAAAACAGCTGTCCAAATATTATGCTAAAGGTTGCATAACTGTATGCACTATGGAAAACTATCTACCTACTAATATTAAAACCTCATACTTACACCAACTGTCTTGAAAATATCTCCCAATTTCTGTACTGCCAACTTATCAGATTCTTCAGATGCATCCGTTATTCCTGCCAAAGCTACTCCAGTTAGAGTATCCTTATGTGTCAGTACATGTTTGATGGATTCATTACTTTTCTTAGGCATCCCACTGGCTACCACCACACCTGGAAATGACATCAGAGACTTTAGAGGGCTAATTTAATCGAAATTTTAAACTTACATAGCTATAAATCAGAGATATAAGAACAACATTACATCATGCCTGTGTCCCCTAAAAAGTAAGACAGTGTCACCTGTAGGTACACCTAAAGACAAATTTCTGTGAAAATGGCATTGGAAGACTTATAGACTGGCCAAGTGCGGACTTAGGGTTCCGTACTAAACTGCAAAATAAAGTTGGTTTAAGTAGACAAAAATGAGGGAATTTCAAAGAAAATTTCAGATTTATCAATATATTGGTATTTGTTAGTAAAATATATGTAATAACTAGCTGACCTGGCAAACTTTTTTTTGCCATAAAAACACCAAACATTTATCTACCCTACCCTACCCTACCCTACCTTACCTACCTACCCTACCCTACCTACCCTATCCTACCTACCCTATCCTACATACCTTACCCTACCTACCCTAACTAAAAATAGATGTTGGCCGATTCTGAGACCTACTCAATATGCTCACAAAATTTCATGAGAATCGGTCAAGCCGTTTCGGAGGAGTACGGGAACGAACATTGTGACACGAGAATTTTATATATAAGATAAACATAATGGGAAATTAATAAATTCTTCGGAACAAAATTTTGGACTTTGATGGCTTCTCATTCATTTCATTTTCAATATTTTTTAAAACGAAAAATACAGTAGTTATATCTATTCAACGAGCTGAAAACAACAATACCCCACTCGATGGGATAGGTCAAAAATATTTTTTCGCAGCCTCCTTTATCTGTATGGGGGTCCCCTTAAAAACCTTTAATAATATTTTTTGACCATTTGTATGGGTCAACAGGGTGCTTATACTGCGAAAATTTCAAGAGTAGCTCCAACCGTATGGCTGAATAAGCTGTGTCATAGACAACGGACTGACGGACAGACAAACAGACACGAGAGTGACAGCAATAGGTCTCCGTTTGGACCCTTCGGGCACAGAACCCAAAAAAGGGCTTTTTTAATATTATTATGATGTACTGTACACAAGTTAATAATACCCTTAAGGAGAAAGGGTAAATACATCAGATAAATAATATACTCTTGCATATAAAATGATCTACCTGTGATAGCAAATAAATAACAAAAATGATAAAAGACACAATATGCATTACATAACACGTATTACATGTGGCAGCTACTAGGATCATCATGAAAGACCTAAAAATTATTTATACCTATTCATACTGACCAATGAGAGCACTTTCTTTAAGCTGCTTTGAGGCCTTATATCGATACACACAGGTATCCAACATATTGCAGGTCCTATCCAACGACTTCAGGATCCTCTTGCGCCCCTCATTGAGTGATGTTCGGCCATCTGCAATCGCCAAAATTATTTCTGGTTTGTACACTTCCATCAAATCCATATATCTGAAAATTCATTCAATTTGAAGGAGTTTTAGTGAACAGCAGATTTACTCATTTATGATGAAGTAATACAGTAATAGAATTAAAGTTGAATTTAATTATATTAATAAAATATGTAGGTTCATACAGTTCAGGCAATTAGGATTGTTAATTGTGCAATAGGGGTGTTTCCTGGGTATAGTTCTCATCAAACTTCTTGGCCGCCCTGAAGTAGGCTACAATGGCTAGTAAATCTCATACAAAACTAGCACCATTTCGTGCCTCGTGCATGTGGAAGGCCGACTTCAGGGCGGCCCAGTAGTTTGGCGAGAGCTATAGAAAAATGGTAATTCTATTTAGTCCGTCAATCAGCTTATCAAATAATATTGGACCCATGTGTTTTCCGTTTTAAAATAAATAAAAATTGACAAAGATAAAAGATAGTTCGGGAGGCTTGTGACGTCACTTTGTCAGTATAAAGTGTATCACACAATATTTCAATGCATTGTTGCCACTTTATGTTAATGTTTCAAAAGAAAAATATTTGTCCAATATGTTTTATTAATCTACCTCAGGTAGGTAGATTAATAAAACAGACAAAAACTAATTTTCAGTCAAGTACCCTATTTATATGATGATAACAAAGAACTTTTCTTAGATATCTTTCTTGAACTTATTGTACATGATATGTTTATTTGTTTTATAATACAATAGAATTAGCTAGCATTTTTTTTTAAATTAAGTAAAATGGCATTCTCCGTCTGCTTTTTTTGTCATATGCACTTCTTACCTCTCTGCATTAACCATTTTCTTTCCATTCTTGGTCCAAAGAGGTACTTTATCAAGTTCAAAATGTCCTGATGGAGTTTGCTCACTCATGTTATGTGATGTCACACAAACCAGCTGTTCTGGCAAGCCAGCAAACTTGGCAACACCTTCGCCTTGAGCCTTCATACCGGGCTCTAGTTGCAAGGAGTTTGATACTGGTACCCATAATAGTTGCGGAGTTGAAAACACTTTGGATAAAACCTCTGCGGTAAGATGGGATACACTGCCACCCTGAAACATTAATATTCTATTTTTAACCTTGAGAGAATTGTTCATGATATAAAACAGGAAGTTAGGTGGTAAATATTTAAATAAGATGAAAGCATACATATAGCAAATTGTTATTTTCTCATAGAAATTAACAATAACAATACCAACACATAATAGCTAACCAATAAGAGTTGCAACAAAAACTTTTTTATTTGCCTTACTTTTGGTACCACCTAACAATAATAAGCATTTAAAATATTTCCTAGAGGATTGCCGAAAAGTTCGTTGATACAGACTGTTGATGAAGATGAGATTTTCAGTCAGTTACAAGGAAAATGCAATTGGAAAAACCCAAATGTTTATGGCCTTCAGCATTGCATTTGTACTTTAGCTGTTAGTTGTATACAAACATACTATAATGAACTACGGTCATCAGAGCCTAAAATAATAAACTCATTAATCATTAATAAATCAATATTTTGAAAAGTACCTGAGTTAATATAGCGGCTGTTGGAGTTTCAATAACAGTGTTCGGTGATTTCATAAATCCGGTCAGTGTACCAATCCGTTCACTGCCACGGCTTACTTGTTTGATTGCGAAACGCATTTTTAGGTAATTCTTACGCTTATTTATTAATGTAGGTAACTTTATTTACACTTATTTACGCGCTTTTCATGCGTAGCTATAACCTGCAAAATAAATAAAATTTCTTTTTTTTTTTATTTATTTGTGGCTATCCCACTGGCTTGGTTATGAGACCTTTAAGCCAATAAATAAATATTCGACTGTCACTTGAGTTGCCAGCTTCGAAAAACGTTAAAATGTTGTCATTATAATCAGGGACTCAAACTGTAACCGTATTACGTGTTCCTTTTTACCAGACTGCCGAAGGAGGGTAATGTGTTTATCAGTATTTGTATGTATGTATGTATGTTTCTTCCTATGTGGCGTTCTAGAGACCAAACGCGTTGGCCGATTTTGATGATTCTTACGTCAATCGATTTGTCTTAACCCCGTGAGTGTCACTGGCTACATAAAATTGGATTTTGGGCGTCATTTTGTGGGGGGGGGGGGTTGAAAATTCTTCCAAACCCATCGTGTGGGGTATCAAAATAAAGGTCGGCGGATACATCTGGTTTTGGTCAG
The DNA here is from genome assembly GCA_964057195.1 of Orthosia cruda. Lineage (NCBI taxonomy): Eukaryota > Metazoa > Arthropoda > Insecta > Lepidoptera > Noctuidae > Orthosia > Orthosia cruda. Next base: position 12,603,217 of record OZ059832.1, on the reverse strand, counting down.
CCAGCTCGCGAATATGTATCATCCGACTGCACAGCATGATTTTCTTCTTGTTTACGTCTTTTTAGTTCGCTTTTTAAGCAGTCGGGTTTATTGATTTTTTAATTAACTTTTTTCAAATACCATTTATCAAAATAGTTTAAAAAACACATTTTTAAATGTAACAGATCAACAATATTATAATGGTAAAGAATTAAACTATAAACTTTTAAATGCGTTAACAATTGTTATTAAATGAAATAAACAGAAATAAAAAGGGAACAACGCGCAGCGCGACGATGCGCGACTTCAACGCCGACGACGATCTTCAGTTCACACACAGTAACGCATGCATTCAACTTAATATATTTGTACAGTTGCGATTCCAACTTCTGACCGGGCAATTGAGAAACTCACAATTTGATTTATTGGAACACTCAATTAAATTATACCCAGTGGTGGATTTACCAGCAGGCTGAGTAGGCTGGAGCCTAGGGCGGCAAATTTTAGGAGGCGGCAAATCTAGCATTTTTTTTATCTTATGGGAATAAAAAAAAACAATATCAAATACCTAAGTGCACTCACACAATTCAATCAACGTGTATTAATATGTTTCATCATATATATATGTAGGGTTTAGTCCATAGAGCAACACGGACCACCGGCGGGTCCGTGTTGCTCTATGGGTTTAGTCAATAGTACGGACGTCAAAACAAATCGGCAATCTGGCGCGCAATCAAGAACAACTACGTATTGGCGCGCTTTTTTATAACCATTTGCATGGTGGAGACAGCAGAATAGAGCAATTGAGTACTGCCAGCCTTAGAGCTAAGACGTTGTAGAATCAGTGTCGCTCCGTAATATTAGTAAGCAAGATTGTAACTAAGTTGTGACTATTTGAATAAACCCAGTGTATCGAATAATTTGTGTGATTTCATTTTCACGATTATACCCACCCACCTGCCCACACACGATGTCTTAACCTAAAGGAATACATCCTGACTTTCCTATGGTTTGAATCTATCGGCCAGCCTTGATGCGACATCAGAAGTGGGATTCGGTCATGCTAATGAGATCACAGATAAAAACAATGCTATTAAAAATGGCGGTTACATTTTTGCAAAAAAAATACGGTGTTGTTTATCCGGGAACAACGTGGGACTGATGTAATGAATCGTTAACTACCCTTAGTCTTTAATAATGAAAAACCAGTCCGAAGCGAAGCGAAGCAGAAGGACGCTAGCAACAACCACGGAGCTGTACAGGTCAAGGAGGAGCGTGTGGACGTGTGGAAAGATCCAGAACACACGGATCTTTATACCAATCTGGTGAGTAGTTTTCATTTTGTTATGACTATGGCCAAGAGTGTTCATTATTCAAAATCCTGGTTTTGTGTATGGTATGGCGGTCAGTGGATCGTCGGGGTGGCCGTGTCAGGTCATAGTTTCATGTTAGTTAGCGATGGTCAAGTCTTGGTGTTGTTGAAGGGTTAATAATCTACTATCACTGGCAATAACCGTTGACTGGCCTTGGCTAACTATTATTGTTTGGAAGTTAGAACGATATGGTGACAATGACGTACCTAACACTTCAATCTGGAAATTATGATAATTGTTATGAAATATTTTGGTCAGTGGGTCGTCTTAGGGTTGATTAGTTTTGTAGTATGATAGTTTTATGTAGTGAGACTTAGTTAAGTTTGAGAAGAAGCATAGTATTCTTCTTTTCGGGTCGTAGGGCCAAACTGTCTAAAAGATGGTAAATCCTATCAGGCCTCGTTATTTGCGACTTAAAATGCCAATGACGCTATGGCATTCTTTGGATTCTCTAAAGCCCATATACCCGGGTACTTGGGACACTGGTTCATGTTTTGGGCAGGGGCACCGCACTCGCATTCGGTGTACATAAAACCATTTTCTGGTTCTGGTACAATTTGCCATGTCAGTTTTGGTTACTACACCGGTGAATTGCCATCATAGCTGATTATGTTTAAGATAACTATATGAACATGCAATCTCGTAGTGTTTTTCATGTTTCAGATACCATATTGTGTCACAGTGGAGCCTTTGCTGCAGGCTAGCGGTTCAGAAACCGAACTTTACGTGTAAATACTAAACGCGAAATTTGACGTGTCAACACCTGAGAGGTTAAAAGGAACGGCAGGCTAACAGTCCGCAGGTGTGCGCGCAGCCGAACGTTATGACAACAGCTGTGAGGTCGGGAGCGCACAAGTTTGGAATGGAATACTCGGTGAGTCGCTTCCATGTTATTTTGATAGTGAGGTCGAATATTCTCTAGTGGAGATTACTGAATTGGAATTGGTTATACCTAGCACCATCAATAGGTAATTAAGACACAATTAGTAAAAAGCAAGTAGTTAATGTGTTTCCTATTCGCGGTAATAGTTTCAACATTTGGTTCAGTACGAACTTTAGGATGAGATATCCCATATGAAGAATATGAGATAAAATGATTGAATGAAAACTACTATACTAGTTTTCAGTGGCAAAGCGAGTTAGCAATGTCGTTGAGCTATCGCAATTGTATCTAGTTAGTAACGGTACTGGTAATTTACGTGTATTCAGAACAGATCTGGTTGCGTAACGATTTACAACCAACGTCTTCAGATCTGAATTCACTTGCATACTTTCAAAGTAATATTATATAGCAGTAGATCTCGCTTTCATTTTCCTTACATGGAAACTGCGTTAGGGAGCGATAGTAAATGGTTACTGTTGGTATTTGATTTTAAATATTTTGATCAGAGTTGATTCAAATATTATCATACTTTCTTGTTCCCCTCATATTAACATTCGGTATGTTCCAAAATTATTGAGTAAAAAGTGCGAATCTTGTGAGAAGGATCCCCGATCACCAAGTTCCTTGAGAATTAGACATCATAGTTGATGACAGTGGTAGTGAAACCAAATCTGATTAACATTTCTACTCATACGATAAATTCTGGACCGCACCTCATGAGAACATATATTATGGCGATGGGTCTTTGAATAGGTTTCATGAGTTGAGTTTGCATTGCCTTTGAATTATAACAAACCGTAACAGCATTGCTACTATTACTTTGTTTAGTTGTTGAACTTGTTGATCGTCTGACCTTTTTTTCTAATGAATAGTTTTGTGTGGGAAACTCTAGTATGAAAACTAAATAGGCCCTGTCTTAAGTCCGCGATAGGTATGCCAGCGGGTTATGTGCCAGACGATATTGATTTCAAAAGGCTTTAGATGATAATGAGCAAGCTTAAGGTGTCGAGTAATACAGTCTATCTAACGTATTATGTTTGACCGTACCAGTGGATTCTGGCGGAGGTCGGGATCTAGAGACCGTTGTGAGATCGTCGATTAGAGAGCCGTGGCGTTGGCGGTTTTACTCGAGGGTTTCTGTAAGCTTGGCAGTTTTTGCTGCAGAATAAGTTTTAAAGCTTGTTTGGAGCAACTAGTGGTACATGGCCCAGGGTAATGATTTAGTTAAGGCGCAAGTATGCCCCAATGGCCTTGAGCATCCCGGCGAAGCTAAACTCACACACCGGCACGGCTCACGCATACATAGCGAGCGCGGACTGCGATCAAAGAATATGCATGGACGCAGAGATGCGACTAACAGGTTGCATTCTTGCCTACGATTCCGTAAATAAATATTAAGTTTTTACTAGACATTATTTTTATATAATATAGGTCGGACAAGTAAAACAAAATAGGTTACATTAAAACTCTACTTACGTAAAGCCCCCGTACCATGACGTTTCAAAACTATCATGGTTCTACAGTTTATTTTGAGTGTCCCTCGACCGGCAAACTACTATTTATGGCACCCGTGTTATTGTTTTTCTATTGTGTCTGTAATTATGCCGGCTGAGTTAGCATAGTCAATACAAACTTGCTCTGAGCCGGTCGGCCTCTGATGTTTTAAGTTATTATATTCGTTTAAAAATACTAAGTAGGTAATTTAAAATAATTACGTTAAAAAACCCAATCTGGCATGATATATAATTATAAATAATAATACAGCATAAAGTCATAATTATCCAGTTACTTAGGCCGAGTTTTTCACCTCTAAATTATCGCAGAATTAATGAGACAAATTATCAAGCACGCGTTATCTGCTGTGATTGGCTGTTGAAATTTCATCCAAGCGGTGAGAAACTTGGCCCTAGCCTCTTTCAAATTTAACCAAGATCGATTCAGCTTTTGAGAGTAACATTCTCACCCCATCCTCAAAACTTTAGAAATGATTTCATTTTAATTATTTGCATAAACTGTAATTACTAACTTACATAAAAATCGGCACAGTGCGAGCCGGACTGACGCACTGTGGGTTCTGTATAAACATATTTTAAATAATGGTTCTAATGATAAATACCCTACATGCTTATGTACATTTTTCTTGGATTCATCATGACGTGATGATTTTTTGGATACTATAATTAAAATGATTACCTATAATGTTTCCATATAAAATTTCTAAGTGACTTTTTAGCACACGTAAGTTTTTACATAAGTTGTGTCGTACTTTACCCAGTTTTAGCAAAGTTAGTGATAACAGTTTATCACTCAATGCCTCAGATCAAGTAAAAAAAGGTAGATCCCGCACGGCCTATAGTTTAGGTGAAGCCACTTTTTTAACTATGTGTGAGTCACTGGAGTGTCGACACTTTTTTTAAAAAAAGTCCCTCAAATTATTTAAATGGGATTAAATATTAATTTCATAATTTTAAGTAAGTACTTTATATGCAAATGTGAAAGGAAATCTGTCTGTTTGTTTTTAATAAATGCGTGCAGTCGCTCGTGTGTAAGAACACCGAGCAGCTCAGAACAAGTTTTGTTTTACTAAAAATACAACAAAGTTTATGTAAAACATGTTTATTACAAAAACAACCATTCCATGGAATTAAAAATATACTTTTTCAGATGGAATGAAAAGTATAAGTATTTAAGTAAGTACAAAATAGAGCATTAACTTATAACAGAATACTAACAAACTTAGTGAACTTTAAAAAAGATTGAAACAAGGTGACCTATTTCTGTCGTGCTAACGGAGGTATCTACTTCAAAGTCGTTGTGGTTCATTTCGGCTCAGTCTTATAGCAATTACCCATTCGTTTCTTATTAAAAATTTCGTTGGAAACCTAAAACCATAATATTTGACAGCAAAAAAGAAGGTACTCATGAATTTATACAAAAATAAATTAGTTACGAACTAAATATTTACCTTGACTTTGGTTTATTTATAATACATAAAATCATGTGATTTAAATAGAAAATAAACATTAATTAGGTCAACTTAATTATTTTTGTTTGACTTTGCCAACTTACCCACATTTTGGGCAATTAGAAATAAGAATTACTGGCAACATTCTCCCAATATGTCATTATCGGGGAAAAACATTATCTGTTCCGAATAACCTCAAAATTATGTTGGAAAACCAAAAATACAAATAGTTCTGCGTGTACTTACGTGTGAAACGATACTCCTAAAGACTTCTTGTTTACTATGGTGTTGTTTTTGCACCACTTGACAACACAGGACGGAATTTTTAAGGCAAAGTTATTGCATGACGGTCCGTGAGATACTAACAAAATCAGCGTAGTTTTATTGCTTGTGTGTGCGTGAGCGCGTGTGTTTACAAGAATCGGCTGAGTTTTGTGGCTTCACCTAAACTATAGGCCGTGCGGGATCTACCTTTTTTTACTTGATCTGAGCTCAATGCTCTCTATATAAGGTTACAAATAAAACACAATTATTCTAAAAATCAGTAAATATTAATACTCTTGTACAGTTTTGTTTTGCTAAAACTTGTATTTTTTATCCGTTTTCTGCTTTTTAGGGTTCCGTCCCCATTGGATAAAAACGGGACCCTATTTCTAAGACTCCGCGGTCCGTCTGTCTGTCTGTCTGTCACCCGGCTTTATCTCATGAACCGTGATAGCGAGACCGTTGAAATTTTCACAGATGATGTATTTCTGTTACCGCTATAACAACAAATACAAATATTTAAGTGGGGCTCCCATACAACAAACGTGATTTTTGTGCCGTTTTTGCGATAATGGTACGGAACCCTTCGTACACGAGTCCGACTCGCACTTGGCCGGTTTTTATGTTTCCCTTCATTTGATTCTACTTCATCTTGTGTTGTGCTTTTTCTTGACTATTTATTGGGTCAATACTTCGCTCTTCATTTTCTTGATCCGATTTTGTTTTTTTTACCCGACTGCCGAAGGAGGGTAATGTGTTTATCAGTCAATGTATGTATGTTTGTTCCTATGTGGCGTTCTAGAGACCAAACGCGTTGGCAGATTTTGATGATTCTTACGTAAATCGATTCGTCTTAACCCTGCGAGTGTCATAGGCTATATAAAAATTGGATTGTAGGCGCCATTTTGTAGGGGGGGAATATTTTTTTTCCAAACCCATCGTGTGGGGTATCAAAATAAAGGGTTTTAAGAGGTGCTTTTAAAAATATATAACACTTATATGTTTAAATGAACCTAATTTAAAAAAAATAACTAAAAAATTGTAAATAAAAAAATTCATAAAAAATCAAAAACTCGACTGCTTAAAAAGCGAACTAAAAAGAAGAAAATCATGCTCTGCAGTCGGAGGATACATCTGGTTTTGGTCAGCCAGCTCGCGAATATGTATCCTCCGACTGCACAGCATGATTATCTTCTTGTTTACTTCTTTTTAGTTCGCTTTTTAAGCAGTCGGGTTTTTTGATTTTTATTTTTTTTTCTTTTCTTTTTCTATAACCGCTTCTTGTATATATATCGGGTCTCTTATTCTCATATTTCTTGGCAACCTGGAATCTACCAACTCAGGAAGCAAAAATTCCATATTAAATGAAACTGGTTTTGATTCCATTTCTCGTTTCCAAAAATTGTCATCTCTTACTATCCACTCAATTTTTATGTCTTTTGATTCTCCATATCAAATTGCACATAAAGGCAGCTGTAGTAAAGAGTTAGTTTTGGTAACAGGTTTATGCTTTTTATGCTATCCTTATATTTACGGGGTAGAACTCAAAATCGGTTGAACGGATCCTAAAAGGGTTGTAGAAATTTCTAATGTTATTTCAAATAGAGTTATAAATAAGAAAATAATAGATGAAACGTTTGAAAAGTGTGCACTTTGTTGTTCAATGAAATAAACAGCTCCGCATGATATCTATTTTACTTTAGATTTAAGTGACAGGAAAGGAGACACTGTGAAATCTTTTTTTATGGTTTGTTTACTTTTTATTTTTCTCCCAGCGAATAGAGTATACATAAGGTATAATAATAAGTAGGGTATGTCTTACATAACCAGATGCATTTTCTTGGCCTTTAGAATTCTAAGTTTTCTAGTATTAGTTGGTCTTGGCATTATGATTTATTTACACAATGCATTATATTGATAAATAAAAAGTATTTACAAATTCCCATAAAAAAATAGTCCACAAATAAATAAAAATATAGCGTCCACGCGCACGATTACGTAGGGTCCTCTGCGGCGCGCGAGATAGTCTGTGAACGCACACTAATACAGAAACTAAGTAAATATTTGCACTAACACGTGCGAATGCGCTTTGTCAGACGACAGCGCGGCGGAGCAGCGAGCGACACAGCCTCCCCGTGCCAATGCTAACACGCGACTGGCTTCGCCCCCTTTTTTTTTTTTTTTTTTTTTTTTTTTTTTTTAATACGTGGCGTCTCGCAGTTCGGCCAAAGTAGCCGTCCACTGCTTAACCGGACTAACCTGTGGAGACGGCTTCGCCCCCGTAGAGAGCCAGAATATATACATTGGACCTTTCTTTGTAAGACTTTCTTTGCAAAATATTGATTGATTTAAATAAGCAAAGTTACATCGAAAGAACCTCTAAACATCAATCTGTCTATCTAAAAATATTTTTAAACATCCAAGTCGTTTTGGAGGAGTTTCCAAAAGTTGCGAAATAATATCGTGTTGTTAATTATTTTTTTAAAGCAAAACTATAAGTTACACGAAAAAACCTTGTGTCCCAAATTATGTACATGAATCAATAATAAATATATATTTTTTTCAAACCTTTTAACCTAGCCGTTACTAAGGAGTATGCTTTAGAAAGTTACCGTTTTACGGCACTAAAGCGCATGTAGGCCCTTAAGAGATAATGATAGAGTAGAGTTCTAAAATTTTCACGAACCCTATAATCAAGTTTGGTCACGAGTAGCAGAGTGTTGTTTGGCAACTGTTGTCCTTTATGGCAACTGTGAGCCTGTGTAACAACTGTAGGTCTTTGTGGTTACTGAAGGCCTGTATGGCACCTGTTAGTCTGTGTGACACTGTCTGGTGTGAAAATTCATGTTTGTTTAAGGAACCTTACAGTAAGTTCCTGTTGAGTTAAGGGGTTAAAATGAAGTAAACTCGCACCGTCACGCGTGTGGAGAGATTACCATGTTATCGTTGATGACGTACGAATCGTCAAGCCCTCATTAATAAAATTGAAATAATTTTGGTTTTCTAATTTTGATTACTATGCGTAGATCGTGTTACTAAGACACACAAACCTCAAGTACCAATTTTATTTAGATTTTAGATGAAGTAGATAATGAATTGACGTACCATAGGACAGTCTAGATCTCTGTGTGAACAGGTTCTGAGTTCAGAGAGTTGACTTGATTCGACATCGTGGGGATGTGCGAGTAGAGTAATTGTATTTGCTAGGAGAGCTATGATATAGCTAAGGGAGCTGTAAGATAACTAGGAAAGCTATGTGATGGTTAAAGATCGTGAATAAGATACCTGGTGTCTTATTTCTTTTGTTTCATTTTATGTGACATTAATGACTATCAGTGGTACTTGGACTTTGTAATCACGAAGATTAGGTGCTTTTAGGTACCAAATCAATGATTAAGTTGATATTTTCTTTAAATTGGAATTAGAATTACTCGTTCCTTGTGAACAGAGAGATTTAAATGATCATGTTTGATTGTTTCAAAATGTTTCCTCACTCACCTAGAGAATGAGTCAGGATTGGACGAGCGAATACTGTTTGGAAATTTTGTATTTTTCAGTAAAACATCCCTTGTATGATGGGAGATTGCCAGGAGGCAGTGGACCTATGATATGTGGCAGAACACGAAATGAGGTGTCATGGAGCAAGGTCAAGAAGATGATGGCTGCGGGTGATAGATTTGGGGAATCTGTCACCTAAGAGAGGCCCGAGAAGGCGACTTGCTATGTTCCACGCTCGCCTCTCAAGAGTAACTACGGCCTACGGTCGGAGACTCGCTACACTCGAAGTTGTGGACGACTATGTGGGACAAACGATCCAGTAGGGTAGGGCCAACTTTGAGAAAGAGGTCAACCATTGAATCCGACTCGGATAGGCAGCATTCGGGAAATTACCCGGTATCTTCTCATCCAACTTACCACAGTGTCTCAAGATGAAAGTCTATGACCAGTGTGTGTTGCCAGTCATGATCTATGGCTCTGAGACGTGGTCGGTCACAATTGGCCTCACCAGAAAGCTTAAAGTCGCCCAAAGGGCTATGCTCGGAGTTTCCTTGCGTGATCGAATCAGAAATGTAGAGATCCGCAAGAGAACCAGGATTACCAAACAATTGCCAAACTTAAGTGGCAGTGGGCAGGGCTCATTGCTCGCAAAACGAATGGCCGTTGGGGCAGAAAAGTTCTGGAGTGGCACCGCGATCCGGAAGACGCTGCTTTGGAAGGCCTCCTACAAGGTGGACAGATGACCTGGTGAGGGTGGCGGAAATCCGCTGGATACGAGACGCATGGGTTCGGTAATTTATATTCATTCACATTATTATATTTATTTTCACAGTATAAGCAACTTGTTGACCCCTAAGCCATAAAAATTGTCATAAAATAAAAGGGGGGGGGGGGGGGGCAGAAACATTCGCGTCGAGTGGGGTATCGTTGCTTAGAGCTCGTTGAGTAGATAAATACTGTATTTATGTTTTAGAAAATATTGGAAAATAAAGGAGTGAGAAGCCACCAAAGTCAGTTTTTTGTACAAAATTTTGGGTCGAGGATTTTTTTTTACTGTCTACCTATGAACTTAAAATTTTGTGATAATGTTTGTTATTACGTTTATATTACTAACAAATACCAATATATTGATAAATCAGATTTTTCTTTGAAATGCCCACATTTTTCCTATTACAACCAACTTAATTTTGCAGTTTGGTACAGAACCCTAAATGTGCGAAGTCTGAAACTCACATGGCTGGTATTTTTGAGGACCGGAACCCTAAGGCTGCCTGTCTATTCCCCGCTCCGCGTACATAATATACAAATTTTGAAACTAGTTTTATAATCCCTGTCCACTAAAGCAGAGCGGAGTTTTTATGCAATTCGATTGGTTGGCTCCGCACCTCTTTTATCCGCTTCGCGCGAAGTGGACAGGCCGTCTAAAACAGGAAACTATATTTATTGTGCAAATTGCATTTAATTTAAGAAACTAGCAAAATCTACTTATTTGCGTATACATACTTACATACCTACATAATATAATAAACCTACAGAAACTGAGGCCTTTTTCCTATGGAGGCAGGCAGGAACTACAGAACGACACATGCTTGGACCTTTTTACACATTTGCCGATTTCTGTTAGGAACGTATCGAAGACCTAATTATTTAATATGCCATTCACAAATAGGCTTTTGAGAGGCCATTATAATATTGCAAATCGTACCCTTCGAAAGGGTGGTCTTACAGAAGGGTACCCACCCTTTAACGTCTCATTGTTTCAAAGAATATTTTCAGATCTAATGGATATATTAATTAAGTTTGCTCATAACGACTAATACAGTACTTTGTAGCATTAATTATAACTGAAAAGCCCCTTTGAATAAATGGGGGGGAAAGCAGGAAGTTTATTTTAGGCAAGCCATACGGAACTGCAGTTTGATTCATTTCGTATTCCATGCCTTTGGGCATTTCATTATTTATTAATTTTCATATCATCTTCTGTAGGTACTCTATAGAATTCCGGAGGGGGCACCGGGACAGTGTTTTATAGGCCGGTGGAAGGTTTTTATGTGTGCTTGTAGCTACATATCTACTTTCCGTGAAAGGAACTACTTTTTTACCTGAAAATGATTTAGATATGGTATGCCAACAAAAGTACTGTGAATATTAAATTAACTGCGGCTATTATAACCCCTGTTTTTCATAGGTATTTATGCCAGCGCCTTTATAATTTCTTACTTATTTAGTTATGATCAAGCTTAGGAGCGTTTATGTAGGCAATTTATTAAGTATTCATGAGGCTTTTAATTGGCAATAATACCTCAAGAATATTAGATATTTTCACTCCTACTTTAATGTCTCGTGCGGCGCTACATTGCCATAATTTTTTTAGGGTTTCGTACCCAAAGGGTAAAAACGGGACCAGCTATTACTAAAATTCCGCGGTCCGTCTGTCTGTCACCAGGCTGTATCTCATGAACCGTGGTAGCTAGATAGTTGAAATTTTCACAGGTGATGTATTTCTGTTGCCGCTATAACAACAAATACTAAAAATAGAATAAAATAAATGTTTAAGTGGGGCTCCCATACAGCAAACTTGATTTTGTTGCCGTTTTTTGCGCTAATGGTACGGAACCCTTCGTGCGCGAGTCCGACTCGCACTTGACCGGTTTTATTTAATAGATAATATTATGAAGAAGTTGGAAAGTGTTTAATGAAGCACTGTGTAATTTCATCTATCCATCCATTGTGATTTAGGATTATCTCTGTCTGAGAGTTTTCAATTTTGGGTTCTACCTTTACGAATGTTTATTACTTACATTTTTTTATAATTAATATCTTAATATTTTTTTTATTTCAATGTAGCTGGTAGGTAGATTTTCAAATAGATCTCTAGTAAGTAGATAGATCTTTTAGTAGGTAGGTACCTATTTATTTGCCTATTTCAGTTTTAAGTAGGCACTGCTGGCCCTAGGGTCGGCTGCTACGTCGTCGTGGGAGTACCATTACTGAACAATATTTATTCATTACCGTTTATTTTAACTTCAGACAGTTTACCGAGGCTCGAGCCCCTGCTAAGATATTAATTTTGAGCCCTAGCTTTAAATGACTGCTCGAAACCTTTGTTAAATACAATAAATATCAAGGTCTTCTTGTCGTAGTAAACTTTAATAACAAAACGTTATGAGATTCAGTGTTTAACGAGTATTTTGATGGCAGTATAAAATTTTGTTTAACCTGAGCAAGGTAGCCTGGAACTTAGCAGTTTCCTCTAATGAACGCGAGGTCATGCAAGCTGAAATTTAGTTTTAATATAAAAACTTGAGTAGGTAAACTGCGTTAAAGAGACTAGAACTTTCTCGGCACACGAATTTCCCTGGAACCCTATTATTAATGTATGCAAGCTAATTTGTGAGTCACACTCAGGATTTTAATGCGGGCGGGAGTGGAAAAACCTAGTTTACGGCAGGAAAGCTGGTAAAAAGTTGGCATAATAAGTTTCTCGTATGAGCAAGCGTGGTCATGCCCCACGCGTCGGTGCATTAATGCCTTACAACTTAATGCTAGCTGGCACGCGGACCACTCGTGCCCGTAACGAGTGTTTTCAAAGAATATTTGATGGATCACGTGTGAGGGAGTTTTTGCCTGCATTGAATGCAACTTTCAGAGGCTCTTCTCAGGAAGTTCTTCTTCTTCCTCAGTCACAACTTTTGGTTGAAGATTGTAGACATACTACTCGTATTCCTATTCAGAAAAGTGGCCATCTATAAGATAGCTACATAAATAGGAAGGTCAGTCGACTAAAATAATTTATGACATCTTTGCGAAGCACGCAAGAAATTGCGGCTCCTCAAATACCCCCTCTTAACTGAATATATTGAGCTTACAAAAAGCTCCCAGTGGGCCATAAACTGCCATGGCCCACCTGGAAATCTCTGAACCGGTTACAAAGTCAAGTGACACTGTAGGCATAACGTCAGATGAGGGTATTCCGATCAGCCACAATGTCACTGCGAAAGACTCCACAGACGATGCCCCATCTCTTTTACTGCCCCTGCAAAAATACCTGCACAATGCAAGAACTTGGCGAGGCGAGAGCAGCGCTAAGGTTATCGATGTGGCTGAGTACTGGCCGAAGAAAATTTGAAAAAGGAATCATCGACACGAAAAAGAAGAACTATATTTATCATGAAAGGCACACATAGCTTGTCAAGGTTCGTGAATAGGTAAATTAAATAAAAAAGGTAGTGAATATTGACCTAAACCCTACCTAGGGCAGTATGTGTGTGTCTTTGGCATCTGGAAACCACATTTAGTACTTACCTATTGTAATCTGATTCAATGCTGACGACGCTGTCCATCCACTTATGCAAATACTCATATTCGCTGAGTCACCTTCGGGAATTAGTAGGTCTGCGGGTAAGATGTAGGTACCTTTTGAGATGCACCTAGAACGTAGGTTATATTTAAAGCGCGTTCTTCACCAAATGTAAACGTCTGCCACATCTGCATCAGTTTACCTAAAGTCGCTACTCTTCCAGCAGATGGTGGCTAAAAGTCTGAAAGCCTTTGTGCCTCGGTGGAATCTAGGGCCACTTGCGCAGCGTATGTGTACTCGCCTTTATTTTTGTTTACACTTTGTATAATGTATGCACTATGCATGCGTTGATTTTTATGTGGCTTTGTATCCTTTACATTTTGTTGAAACGCTGAGTTTTGGATTAAAGCATTATATAATATGCTATTATGCATATAAATAGATAGATAATTTTGTAACTTCATTCTGTCTTCTTTCTTTCACGTAGATCTAAAGAAATAGTACAGGCTAGCGGGGACATTGAGGGACCTGCAAATTTGTCTCACTTAAGCCGCAGATACGCCTCAGTAGCAGATTTTAAAATGCTAATTATGTCTAAGCGGCTCGTCGTATTTTTTTGGAAACATTAGATGTTACATTAGACCATTTTCTTAATAATTTGATGTATGAAAATATTGAGTTATATTCGTACAATAGTGTAATTAATTTGTAAAGTTATGTCTTACACGCACAAAAAACCGACAATCGCACCAAAACTGCGAGGCGTATTGTAATAGTATTTTATGAAACTGTTGCATAATGAGGGGTATTAAAACATGAGTGTGTGTTTAAAAACCGAGCCGTAGGCGAGGTTTTTAATAGCTTTCACACGAATGTTTTTATACCTAGTTATGTGCAGTTTCCTACACTACTTTATATACACTCATAAATTGGGATTGAACCTACTAAATACCTCTTTTTGCATTTTCCATGCCACAAAATCGTGATAGCATTTGTCATATACTTTTCTCGACTTTGCTGGTAATAAATTAAGAGTAATTTCCTTCGCCGCATCTAAAATATCGGGCGGAGTCAAATTTTCTTCACATTCACTGATATCAGGCATTTCACACACAATAATTTAAATAACTCATGAAATTCAGTACAGCAAAACTTGCAAAACGTATGAATGGCGCCAAAACCCAGCACATCACCGCATTAACCGCGCATGCGCTAAGGCTTATCACGCACTGCGATCTTTATTCGCGCGATTTTTTTCCGCCCATTCTGCGACCTATGTAATTGTATGAAGTTGTTCGCATCGGTAACGAAATCGTGCGGAAATAATTCCGCAAGAAATCCGTGTTTTGCCACAGAATCCACCGCACCACGGCGCGAATTTTATTCGCCCGAATATTTTGAGCTCTATGAACAGGTAGAAGGAAACAAAATTCGCGCGAATAAAAATCTCAGTGCGTGCTATGTCTAAAGCGGGCATTGTCATAGACAAATTAAAATTGGAATCATGTTTTAATACCCCTCATTATGCAACAGTTTCATAAACTACTATTATATCATTAGTTTTGTTAGAGAAATAGTGTTATAATAAGAATCTATTTTTAAATTTCGGTATTGTGTTTATAAAGTATGCCAATATAAACCAAAGACTTTATACGTATTTCTTACTACTAGACTGTGTACCAAAAAAAAATGTTAAGCTAAAATGAAATCTGTTGTCATACACCTAGGTTAGCTATTTCCTTATAAGCGGTAGCTAACCAAAAGCGGTACTGGCGAGAGGGTTTCCGCTGGTAGTGTGTCCTTGTCTGACCTCTTGCTAGCTCAACTAATCATTGGGTTTGGTAGAAATGGTAGAAAACTTTATATTTTCTTTTTATGTTATACCAAAACGAACAATTTATAGACTTTGACACGTATTTAAATATTTCTAGAAAAGTATATAATATTTCTACAGTTCCTATATTTAATCAATTCGTAAATACATTAAAAATATATTCATTAATACTGAGTAAGAGTAGTACTTTTAAATGTTTGGGCCTGGTAATACTAAATGTAGGATGGTCGTTTGCGGATTTTTTGGCGGACTTTGTTCGAGTGAAATTCAGCGGCTGTTAATATTATTTGCAAATTGATTCCTAGTGGAATATAATTGGTGTAGTTTTATTTCTCAACTGTCTACGCAACTGGACAATATATGAAATAATAGAGATCCTTTGAGGTATATTTAGCTGCCCGTATTTCAAAGCACTGTCAGAAGACTGCAGGGTCATCTAACGCCTCTCCTTCATGAGCTTGAGAGTAGGATCAGAGAGCTTTTTGTTCCAATCTATACGATGGTCTTGAAGAATGAAACTTGAAGAAACTTGGGATTTGAGGATTATTGAGTCCTCCCCCTCTCTTCGAACTTCAGATAACCCTTTAATAATCCTTCGTAAACTGCTCAATTCCTCTTCGATTTCGGTGATTTTTTCGTCGGTCCGGAGTGTGCGCGTGTTGTACGTTGCCAGGTCCAGTCGTCGGTATTTGTTGGGGTAGCCGGATCTCGTCCGGGATTCTTAGCACCCCTTGCCATACCGTAACTTCGACCGCTACCGATGTCGAGAGTACAGGCTGCCGGGCAATAGGGGCTATGTTTTATTTGTGCTATTCATGGAGAGTGCTTTGCAGGCGGGTTGGCGATCGCAGTATGGTTGTTACAAGTGCACAAAGAACGCTGCTGCGCATTCTCTGGTTTTTCCCTTAGTCGCCTCTTACGACACCCATGGGCAAACATGGGATGGTGAAATTCTTTACGCCCGACACCATACCTACGGTTAGTGATGTAGATACCAAAAAATATAAACACCTTTTTTTATTAACTATAAATTAGGTAGGTTTAGGTAGCGCAGTTAGGTATAGCATCAACGGTACATATCGGAATCTTCAACTATCAATCAATTTGTCCCATGTTCTATTTGGTCATGGTCACCTCATTAGAAAGAGACACACTACCAAAGGAAGCCCTCTCGCTCGGACCGGTTTTTGCGCCATAGTGCACAGTCTAGTAGTAAGAAGTATAAGGTCTTTGATATAAACTCGTTTTGAATTTTATAATTCGAATATTACGATATGAGAGTAGATAAAATAATTTTCACCATCTCAAATAAAAATTTAATTATCTACATTTTGATTTAAGGTTTTCCTTTTTTAACGTCATAGAATAATAAGGAAAGTACAAAACCTACTGAATGCCGGATCGTGCTGTTGTGAAACGAGTGCGCGTTTTGTTTCTTCAAGGTCGTTGTCGACTGTTGTCGTCAAGAGTCATTACGGTTACCCAGTGTCTCAGATATCCAGGTATAAATAAATATGTGTCTCTTTTACAGAGGGTTCCATTAATAGAGGTGAGATTAGAGGTTATTGAGGTGTGATTATTAAATAAAATAGCGTAAGTATGTACATATTTTGTAAACATTTTACATGAGTTGTAATCTATAACAATAATAAAAAAGAAAAAAAACAAGCACGTTTTTTTAGTTGGTGTCTTGATACAGTTAGTATCTATTGTTTTTCGTTTGTCGACACCGACTTCGGAAAAGAAAATGATTTTAAACTTTGTAGTGTATTTTTTTGGAAGTCGGTTATTTTTTTTTGTGATAGTGTTTTTATTTTCTCTTTTTTGTTTTGGTAAGTACCTCACATTCTCTTGAAAATCATTTATAACCAAAGTAAATCTCATGACGATGCCAAAAAGCCCAAACAAGACCAGGATACATTGTTTTATTTCGGATTTCCTGTGCCTACCTTCTGGCTTCATCATCAGAGCAGTTCGACCATTTTCATCAGTACCGATTATTAAATATTTGCTTCATAGAATTATAACAGTGTTACTCTACAGAGCCTATTCTATTTTACATCTTGATCGCATATTCCCTGATAACAATGACCAAAAAGGACTAATATCATACAATTCCAATACAACATCTTTGCCCTGTTAACTAAACCAACACCGGAGTTACCTTGTATCTACAGGACACTACACAGCTCTCCTGGCATGGCGGCTATATTTGTTTGGACAATGACGAACGCAAGTCCTTCCCCAAGGACGGCGTACACGGCAGCTTTACATAATAAGTTAGTAGGTACCACTAGCCACTAATTTCTTTAGGGCGTGGGCCAAATTGTCCCATGCGACCCTTCTATAAACATTAATCTTCTCATAACTCACTTCAAAACCAACATTGCTTGATATTTCATTCAGGCAGGTACCTACGTCAGGCCCCTCAGGTAATGTATGTAACTTTATCAACATGTTAACTTGTCGTTTTATTTACAAATGTAATATTCAACGTTTCCCACGAGACTGGTTCAGACACCATATTTAAATTACTTCTCTAAAAGCGGGATTACGTTTAGCTGAGGTTAAGAGGCAGAATTTCACTTAATACTCCCTCACATCTTGTAATTTCTTTAAGTTAACAAACGCTGTCGGCTGCACTCTGCATTAATGTTAATTCGAAAATATTAACTCATGTTTGAACGACCTACATCGCAAAGCTTTGAGAAAATACTTTTATTTACGTAGAATGTCGGTATATGAACATCCAGATTGTATTACGAAGATAGCCATGTTGAAATCACCTATTGCCTGTTATGTTTTTCGTTTGCATAATTATATTGATTCTGGTATTAACTTCTGTTTCATTGTTGATAATAACAACCATTTTAGGTTTTACACACAGATACATGAAAAACACACCTCAATATAACTGCTAGGTAAACTAAGTAGTAAGTACTATATGATTCCAGGCACTAACTAATAATACTCCAGTACCTTTGAAATAACTTGAAACATTACAATTGTTCATTCAATTACCTCCACTGAGTACCTAATTTCGTTCTTGTTGTACTAACGAACAAGAGAAGCTGGTGACAATGAGTAAAAAGTCAATGGAGTATTCACACTGCACATGCATCTTGCATCTTTAACATGCAAGGAACAGGTTATGGTTGTGTATTATGAGCTGTGTTCCTTAATTTCCTAATCGAAAGTTAGTTATACTTTGTACCCCGGTATATATGTCTTATTAGTAAATGGAGAAGGCCCATTTTGTAAGGGATCTTGGGCCCCTTTGAAAAATTGGTTGTATCTTGATGAATTTGGTTGTATATTGTAGAAAAAAACACGTTATATTCATAATTAGAAAACATTTTCTATTTATTTTTCGGGTATCTGTCCTTTTAATGAACCCTTGTTACAATGCAATAAGGTGCATACAAATGGCCAAGTGAAGGGACTTGATCTGTTGTTGTGTGTACATATAAACTAAAGGACACGGATGGAAAAAAACACAAAATATAAATCCTAGTTTTGGATAATATTGAAATCGCAGACACGATACCTCAAAAGGGGCCTGTGTATGGGCAATCTCCTTTAAGACTTCCACGCAGGTGATGTCACTGTCAAAAATACAAGTAAACTTATAATTAGGTATGGCTCACTTAAAATAATTAGGTTCAAGTACCGTACCCACTTACTAAAAACTTAGCTTAAGCTCTCCAATTGCTTACTCTGTGACCAAATTTAACAACAAATTATACAAATGGGAATTAGAAAATGAACTACTAGTTCTACATCGTTTCTCAGAAGGTATGGCCTTAAGCAAATAGTTACTGTTGGAAATTTCAATTTGATGTTAGTTAGGACAAGGTTCTTGAAATTGTTTTAGCTTTCATTAAGAAACATATTTTACGAAAATGAACCCTGGATAATACTTACGGCTATGAGTAGATTATATTTGTATTTCTATACATACTTAGTTTCTAATTAAAACTAAAGTAGCTTAATTACATATTTCTAGTTATAGTGATCGCCAAACTTCTTGGCCGCCTTGAAGTTGGCTACAATGGCTGCGCAGTAGTAAATCTCATACAAAAACAGCACCGATCCGTGCCTTGCGCATCGGAAAGCCAACTTTAGGGCGGCCCAGAAGTTTGTCGAGAACTATAGGTACCTGCTAAATTACGTTTATACTTAAATATAGGTTAGGTCAAAACCTAGAGGGTTTCGCTATTTTAAATAAATGATCAGATGAGAAAAAGGTCAGAAATATAATCATAAATATGTAGAAACGCTAGTGGACAAGCCTACAGGCACTGACCTTTATGTTTAGCATCAAAAGACTGGAAAAAATAAAAACATTTCTCCATTTTCTGTAGAAACACTAGATATAATAACATTGTACATAATTGGTTACATCAGAAAAATAATTGGGACATATGAAGTTCTTTTTTACTCGCAACAAAACGGAGTTTTGCTATTGATAATTAGTTTTGTATTCTATGACTAAAGTTTGCTTAACAAAGTTAAAACTATAAAACGGTTTTAGCCGAAAAAGTTTTGTAAAAATTTAGGGATACTTAATTTAGTTAGGTACTACAAAATAAACTTTATTAAACTAATACAAGTTTTGTTGCTAGTAATACAACAGTTCGCAAAACCCAATTAGTTTTTTTACTGCATATCTACATTTACGACGGCGACACCCAGTTTATATTTAATAGATATTTTGTTTAAATGCTATTCTGGAGAGGCTTTGCAAGGAAAGGTTTGGAAGCAAGTATTTATTCTGACAAAAAAAAAATAAGTGATCTTCTTTTTTCGCATCCACTTTTTGTGTCGCAAGCTTGCAAGACAATTTTCGAATTGAACGAAAACTCTTTATAATGTCATGTTCAGGCACTGAAATGTTTTACAAATCCAGAGTCAGCGAGAAATGTAATTTTTGACGAAGGTTTGTTTTTTATGGTTGGTACGGTCCCACACGGGAACGTTTAAAATAAATTGAGCATAAATTATTCAAAATATGAACACTGCAATGGAATTGTAAAACTAATAAAAAATACTTACATACTTTCTAAGCAATTCTATTCTAGGTTTTACTGTATTTTTATTAATGCAAGCAATATTTAAACGGAACGAGGTTCTTATAAACTTAATTTTACTACTATTTTCTATCTATAAGTAAACCAATATTAAGCTAGGAGTTGCCGTAAAACTGTATAGTTTACCAACATACAAAACGGAAAGGCCGAAATAAAAAGTTACGGGCCCGAATCCGACAATGGAACAAAATTCGTTCCCAAAAAACGAAGGTCGAAACGCATTACTATTAAAAATTTACGCGTTGAAAAATATGTCTGCGGGGTAAACCAACCTTGGTAAAATATTTTATTCCCATTTTTAGTAAGCGTGTTCCATATACGTCAGAAAAAGCTTCAATATGTAATACATTGGGGACACGTGACGTGATGGCGGCTCTTCGACAAGACATGGAAACCCGACTTCGGAGATAAATCATGTAAAACTCGCTAAAGCGCTCTCACTGGTTATAAAGTAAAAGTCCATGCGCTGTTTTTATATTGCTTCAATTCAAATCTGCAATTTAAGATGAAAGCTTTCAGTTCACGATTTTAAGATTTACGTTGAGCTCAAGTTACATTCTTTTCGGTTTTTTTAGCTCAACGATTCTATGAACAATACCAAACAAAGAACATTCGGGTAGGCTGCATAAACTACTCAAACTTCCAGACCATGATTAAAAACTAACTAAGACAAATAAAAAGAAAAAAAAGAAAAATGATGCACATATTCTTCACATTTACAATAATTAAGATAAAATAATATGATACTTTAAAAAGCAAATATTCTTATAATTGCAAAAAAAAAACAAAAAGTAAACAAATTTCATGGTGCAAAATATAAAAAAAAACAAAATTAATTGGAGCAGCTCAATCCCAAGCCTTTTTGTCCTCAACGTAATCTTTAATTGTATAAAACGCTTTCTGGCACAACTTACGTTTAATGAATGATTTGAATTTATTAATACTTAGATCTTGTACGTGGCTTGGAAGCTTATTTTCTTGAGCCTTGTTGTAGTTGCTACAAATTTGTGTGTGTGCCTAGTATTTATGTTAAAGCTGTATTTTTTTAACAATTTTATATTTTTATGGGCATATAAAAGATTTTCATAAATATACCGAGAAGGCACAGTCATTACATTATTCTCCTTAAATTTCTCTCTGAGAGAGTGTCTCGGGCATAATTTATAAATTGATCGAACAGTTCTTATCTGCAAAACAAAGATAGTCTGGATATAGTCGGCGGCATTTCCCCACAACAGAATACCGTAAGACATTACACTATGAAAATAGCTAAAGTATACTAAACGGGCTGTCTCTATGTCAGTTAAATTACGAATTTTTCTAACAGCATATTCTGCTTAGCACTTTGGTCAAGCTTAAGAATACTGTGCTATTTTCAGGATTCAATTCTTCGCCCTTTATCAACACAACAGTTTTCACCAGCCTAACGTGAGGTAGGGTAAACATAACATTGAACCAGTGAACTTTTGAGATCACGCTATTTACATCGTCAGTAACCGTAAAAAACAAAAGTGAAGTATCATCCGCAAACAACACTATATCATGGTTATCCTTTATGAGGTAAGGCAAGTCATTAATATAAATAAGAAACAAGAAAGGACCAAGAATTGAGCCCTGTGGGACTCCCTTTGTTACTATAGATCCGGGAGATCATTTTCCATTAACGTCAACGCTCTGTATCCTATTACTCAAGTATGCAGTAAGAAGATCCAGAGCGCTGTACCAGATCCCGTAGTGGCGGAGTTTCCTGATTAGCGTTTCATGAAGAACACAATCAAATGCCTTGGACAAATCACAAAAGATTCCTAAGGCATCGCACTTATCTTCCTATGCATTATGAATATGTCCTAAAAGCTCAACACTCGATCAGTTACTGAACGACCACTTGTAAAATCGAACTGTTTGCTGTGTATTAATTTATATTTAATAAAAAATCTTTGCAATCGCTCTAAAATTAATTAATATGAAATAGGTCTATAATTTGTATGGTCTGATGTACTACCTGATTTGTCTGATGATGAAGTTTATGCATTATTTATCCATGTATTATTCTGATGTATAAGCTATATTACTATATAGTTTCATGAAAATCCATTCAGTAGTTTTTGCGCGAAAGAGTAACAAATGTCTATAGACCATTTATTTTCAGACTTTGCCTGGTTAATTTTCTTCTTCTTTCGTGTCGATTAACTCTAACTATACCAGCCATTCAGATTTTGTCTGACCAGTATGTAGCTTTGTAGTGGTTAATTTTACATGACTTATTATGATAGGTATTTTTGCAACTTTAGTCAGTCCAGAAGTTACATCTGCATTTCCATTTTGTATGTTGGTAAACTTTACAGTTTAATTGCACCCACTTACTACTTACCTAATCCATATTAGGTGCTAAATCCAGCTAGACCATCATATATGACAGTACCTTAGTAACAGACTCCCGTCACATAATACACTCAATCTCCCGGATCATAATCACTTGATGTTTTTATTTCATTACTGTATTACAGAGAAAGCTTACTTCGTTGTTTCGCAGCGAGCCTTTATCTTGTTAACTTTTATGATACTTGTCTTGTTATATTTATATTTATGTGAAATTCTATGTTACTGGAAAAATTCAGTAACAATCAATGATAATCTTTGATGATACAAAAATAATTGTTGTTAAAAAAGATAGCCTAAAGGTGGCCATGTCTGATAAAAAAGGAGGAAATGTAATTAATTTTAATGTGAACGACTTATTATTCGTGATACCTACCTACAAAAAGTAAGTAATATCATGGTATATCTACCTATCCAAAGTAAGCATTGTCAAGTCCTGCCTACCCCCAGTTAGTGCAAGCACTTAAGACGACGACAACGAAATATAGAACACGCACTCGATTCACGCCCGCGAGATCCAGAATTCAGTAGTTTTTTGTACTTACTAAAAAGCGATAAATCAAAATGTAGATAGTTAAATTGTCTTTGAGATGGTGACAATTCAAAACCGTCGAACGTATTTCATTAAAATACGTTCGGCGGTTTCGGTACGATTGTCATTTTTTTATCCGTGTAAGACATAACTTCACAAATTAATTACAGTATGTTATACGAATAAAACTCAGAATAAGAAAATCGTCGTAAGTCACATATATATTTTTCAAAAAATTACGACTGGCCATTCATTCTTCGAATCTTAGAGTAGAAGATGAATAAAATAAAAAATAGCAATGCAAATGCTATTAACTCTATAAACAGGAGCGGAAACATAACACCAATAACTGAAATTGAAGTCACACAAGATATAAAAAGGTTAAAGTTAGATAAAAGCCCAGGACTCTGGTCCGGCATTACATCGAAGTTATAAAAGCTGCCTGTCCGCTACTGACTCCGCCCTTAACACACTTATTTAACCTTATATTAAAAACCGCTGTAATACCTTCGCAGTGGGTGGAGTCGGAATAATTTTAATTTACAAAAAAAGATATCACACACTATAGGCCTATAAGCTTACTCTCGTGTATCAACAAACTGTTTTACTCTATAATTAACAAACGAATAAGTGTCACAATAAGTAGAAGCAAACCAACGAATAGAACAATCAGGATTTTGCAAGCGCTTTTCAAAAATCGATCATGTACGAACACATAATAAAGAGCCTATTCTATTTTATATCTTGATCGCGTATTTCCTGATAACAATGACCAAAAAGGACTAATATACCATTCCAATCCAACATCTTTGCCCTGCTAACAAAACCAACACCAGAGACTTACCTTGTATCTATAGGACACTACACAGCTCTCCTGGCTTGGCGGCCATATATGTTTGGACAATGACGAACGCAAGTTTTTCCCCAAGGACGGCGTACGCGTCAGCTTTACATAATAAGTTGGTGGGTACCACTAGCCACTAATTTCTTTAGGGCGTGGGCCAAATTGTCCCATGTGACCCTTCTGTAAACATGATCTTCTCATAATTCACTTCAAAACCAACATTGCTTGATATTTCATTCAGGCAGGTACCTAAGTCAGGTCCCTCAGGTAATGTATGTACCTTTATCAACATGTTAACTTGTCGTTTTATTTACAAATGTAATATTCAACGCTTTGATTATATACTTGTCTAGATGCCACATTGACACTACCTGAACGGCTCAAATAAAGTCTACTATAATTGGTAGACCCGCTTCTTTCTTACGTCAGTGTCATTTGGAACACGTAAGGGTAAAGTGTTCACGAAAAATAATTAATTATGCCGGTTTGTGCCGTCAGACTGTGTCGCAATTATGTGGGCAAATTGTATAATAACACCAAGATCACTTTTCATCGGTAGGTTTTGTTATTTAACCACTATTATTATAAGAAAACACGATTTTTAATTCGTTACTTTGTAGGTTAGTCTGATTTAGCCAGTGTTGTCAGTTTATTACTAGGGAGATTTCACGAAACTATGGGAGACAAAATACAAATAGCATTACATAATCTTTTGATCAGGTGAACGTTATTATTTTAAAAATTACATTACATATTTGATCAGTAAATGACAACTTACCTTGAAGTAGCCAGACAATAAAATCAAAGAGAAAACTATTCTGAAAACAAACACAAAGAGATGGGTTTTGATCTATAAATTACTACTTATTTTTTTCATTGTATATTTTGTTGTTACTAAAATAAACAAAATAATTATTTAATTCAACCTGTTTTGTTTAACTTTCATCATATTAAATAATGGAGAAAAGGTAGGTTAATAATTTGGAGCAGGCATCCCTAAACACGCATACTTTGACAGTTTGACGACAATAATACACGAGCGGTACTCACACATATCACTCAATTCGAGACAGTTTTAGCGCGTCATTTGTTTGCATTGCTCTATCTAGACAAGTATATAATCAAAGATTTAACGTTTCCCACGAGACTGGTTCAGACACCATATTTAAATTACTTCTCTCAAAGCGGGATTACGTTTAGATGAGGTTAAGAGGCAGAATTACACTTAATACTCCCTCACATCTTGTAATTTCTTTAAGTTAACCAACGCAGTCGGCTCCACTCTGCATTAATGTTAATATGAAAATATTAACTCATGTTTAAACGACCTACATCGTAAAGCTTTGAGAAAAATACTTTTATTTACGTAGGATGTCGGTATATGAACATCCAGATTGTATTACGAATATAACCATGTTGAAAGCACCTATTGCCTGTTATGTTTTTCGTTTGCATAATTATTTTGATTCTGGTATTAAATTCTGTTTCATTGTTGATAATAACAACCGTTTTAGGTTTTACACACAGATACATGAAAAACACACCTCAATATAACTGCTAGGTAAACATACTATATGATTCCAGGCACTAATAATAATCCAGTACCTTTGAAATAACGTGAAACATTACAATTGTACATTCAATTACCTTCGCTGAGTACCTTTTGCCGTCCTTGTTGTACTAACGAAAAAGAGAAGCAGGTGACAATGAGTAAATAGTCAAAGGAGTATTCACACTGACGGTTGTTCAACAAGCAAGGTTATGAGCTGCTTTTCTTAATTTCCTAATCGAAAGTTCCAATCTATGTGTGGATGTGTGTTGTTCAATCACGTCTTAAGATTGCCCTAGTCGACGGCACGAACTATTTTGTGCGCGGGGTTAAAATGCATGCTATCTCATCCGACAACACGTGCGAAAGAGATAGATGTTTACTTTTGCAAATTTGTAGCGAAATGGATGATGATTTAGGATGAAAATGAGCGCGCGAATTTTTATAAACAGACCTTTGGGAATATGGATATCATGAAAAATAAATAAATGTATCTGTTCGAAATAAAATTATTTACATTGTTGAACTACTAAACTATCCCTGTATGGTGACTGTTTTGCAATATCCCTTCTTCTTATGGTATTTATTTGCACCCAAAGATGCGTTACAAGTGTTGAAGTATGGTACTTACGACGACGCTCAGAACTTTCAAATATATTTTATTTTACTTTTTTGTTTCCATACAGGGCTTTATTTTGAACGTATACAGTCAAACAGTGGAGTAATCACCAGACTACGTTTGTATGGAAGAATGATCGACTAGGGCAACCTTAAGTCTTGAACGATTTGGAATGAACCTTGCAATGCAACACAAGTAGACCACATAAATTTTATGACCTGAATTAGGATGTATACTTTTGATCCCAGTATCTACGTTATGTTAGTAAATTTTTCGACTTGCCCGCAGGTGACGTCACTGTCAAAAGTACAATTAAATTTAATATTAAAACGTAATTATTTTAAGTTAGCCATATACTTAAAATAATTACGTTCTAGTTGCTTAAGCTCTCCAATTGCTTACTACAATTGGGAATTAGAAAATGAACTACTAGTTCTACATCGTTTCTCAGAAGGTATGGCCTTAAGCAAATAGTTACTGTTGGAAATTTCAATTTGATTTTAGTTAAGACAAGGTATACTTGTTTTAGCTTTCACTAAGAAACCTACTTTACGAAAATGAGCACTGGATAATACCTACGGCTGCAACTTGATAATATTTGTATTTCTATACATTCTCCGTAAAACTAAAGTAGCTCAATTACATATTTATAATTATAGTGCTCGCCAAACAACTCAAACAAGTCGGCTACAATTGCTGCACAGTAGTAAATCTCATACAAAAAACAGCAACGATCCGTGCCTTGCGCATCGGAAAGCCAACTTCAGGGTGGCCCAGAAGTTTGGCGAGAACTATACCTACTAAATTACGTTTATATTTGCTATACGTAAATATAGATTCGGTCGGAACCCACTATTCGCTATTTTAAATAAATGATCTGACGAGAAATAGGTCAGATACATAATCATGAATATCTAGAAACGCTAGTAGACAAGCCTACAGGTACTGACCTTTAAGTTTAGCATCAGAAGACTGGAAAAATAAAAATATAACTCAATTTTCTGTAGAAACACTAGCTATAATAACATTGCACATAATTGGTTACATGAGAAAAATAATTGGGACATATGAAGTTTTTTTTTACTCGCAACAAAACAGAGTTTTGCTATTGATAATTAGTGGCTAAAGTTTGCATAAATAACAAAGTTATAACTATTAAACGGTTTTAGCCGAAAAAGTTTTGTAAAAAAATAGGGATAGGTGTTAGTAGTTAGGTATTAGAAAATAAACTTTAATAAACTAATACAAGTTTTGTTGCTAGTAATACAAAAGTTCACAAAACCCAATTATTTTTTTTACTGCATATCAACATTTACGACGGCGACGCGCAGTTTATATTTAATAGATATCTTGTTTAAATGCTATTCTGTATTCTGGAGAGGCTTTACAAGGAGAGGTTTGGAAGCAAGTTTATATGATGTCAAAAAAAAATCCTTTTCGCATCCACTTTTTATGTCGCAAGCTCGCAAGACAATTTTCAAGTTGAACGAAAACTCTTTATAATGCTATGTTCAGGCACTGAAATTTTTTACAAATCCAGAGTCAGCGAAAAATGTAATTTTTGACGAAGGTTTGTTTTTTATGGTTGGTACGGTCCCACACGGGAACGTTTAAAAAAAATTGAGCATAAATTATTCAAAATATGATCACTGCAAAGGAATTGTAAAACTTATAAAAAATACTTATATACTTTCAAAGCAATTGTATTCTAGGTTTTACTGCATTTTTATTAATGCAATCATGATTTAAACGGCACGAGGTATAAACTTAAACTCTTATACATAACTTGTAGGTATAAATTAAGTTTTTACTACTATTTTCTGTATAATTCCACCTATAAGTAAGCCAATATTAAGCTAGAAGTGGCCGTAAAACGGTATAGTTTACCAACATACGAAACGGAAAGGCGAGATACTCTGATTATAGAACAATAAACAGATAGAACGTACGGAACAAGAGAGCGGTGCCGTGATCTATATAAGTGTGCGTGACAGCGAGGATCGGCACTGTAAGGACACGTACATCTGTGTGCGTATAAAGATGCCAGATGTTGGGGAAAATCACCCACTTTGTTTTCGATGTTTCTTAAGAATATTATTGTTACTTACTTATGTATTATTTGGACAGAGTAATGTTTATCAAATAAATTATAGATAGAAGAAGAATATATAGTTTTTTAAAGAATTGATAAGCGATATCATACATGTTGAATAATTACGCGAGGAACTTGAAAATGTGCTTTTTTGTTTGTTGAGATATTTTGATGATGTTGGTGTCAAATGAAAGGTCTTGGCCTAGAACTGTTTTATCCGTTTGAATAATCTAAATCGATTCACGCGTTTATGAGATAATCGCTAATAATTACAATGAAAATGTAAACAAACCGGAGCTTTTTCTCTTTTTGGTCTAGATACTTTTTAATTATGCCAAAATGTGCAAATATTATAACTGTAAATTAAGTATGTGTGCAAATACTATCTATTAAGCTAAAATTTGTAAGGATTATGTGAAAAAAATAAATAAAAAACAAGGATCCAAAGATTTCGGCTAAGTGATCGCAAAAATGGTCAACAAAGGTTCAATATTATCACTTATACTCCCTCCCGGGTACACTGCGCCCCTGTTACAGCTCCAACGCGTGCCTCTGGTTCATTGAATTATATTTATACGAATAGATTGTGTCCATATTTTATAGATTTCAAATCGGATGTAAAAAAGGTATTGAACAATTATTGGAAATGTGTTCCATTACTGATACTGAACCACTAAAAACAATTGCACACTAGTTACAAAATTTTCATTTATAAATGTATAAATTAATCGATCTTCCTACGCCCCATGTACATTTCCCTTATTCAAGGAAACTTATTTCGATGTAAACTGGCAACACCAACCAATTACTGCCAATATTTTGTGTTTCGAGTAAGCCGTAAATATTAGTCAGTAAATCAATATCAAAACTATAAAATAATCAAAGTTACCTGTGGAAGGTATTCCATCTTTTATTTTTTGTTTTTGGAAACAACTTTTGCAAAGTTTAAAGATACAAGACGGCATTTTTACATATAAAATAAGAAATGACTTGTAACGTGTAAGCAGTGCGACGCGTAGTTTCGTACTAAAGTGAGATTCCATTAGTTTTTCAATTTGTATTTGTATTGGTGGTTGCACTCTCTTGTTCCGTACGTTCTATCTGTTTATTGTTTGATCTGAGGCGAAATAAAAAGTTACGGGCCCAATCCAACAATGGAGCAAAATTCGTTCCCATAAAACGAAGGTCGAAACGCATTACTATTAAAAATTTACGCGTTGAAAAATATGTCTGCGGGCTAAACCAACCTTGGTTAAATATTTTATTCCCATTTATCAGTAAGCGTGTTCCATAAAAGTCAGAAAAAGCTTCAATGTGTAATACATTGGGGACACGTGACGTGATGGCGGCTCTTCGACAAGACTTGGAAACCCGACTTCGGAGATAAATCATGTAAAACTCGCGTAAGCCACTCTCACTGGTTATAAAGTAAAAGTCAATGCGCTGTTTTTATATTGCCTCAATTCAAATCTGCAATTTTAGATGAAAGCTTTCAGTTCACGATTTTAACATTTACGTTGAGCTGACAGTTACATTCTTTTCGGTTTTTTTATGCTAATAAAATCTTTACGTAATATTTTTCTGTGCTTGAATGTTCAAGTTGTTTTGTTTTCTTTCTAATGTTTGCCTATTTTCCAGAAAAATACAGCGTTTTGTGCTCTCATTAATGTTGTTTATACACGACTAAGCTGGTC
Source organism: Orthosia cruda (assembly GCA_964057195.1). Classification (NCBI taxonomy): domain Eukaryota; kingdom Metazoa; phylum Arthropoda; class Insecta; order Lepidoptera; family Noctuidae; genus Orthosia; species Orthosia cruda. The sequence continues at coordinate 12,573,322 of OZ059832.1, read as the reverse complement.
ACATATTAATTCCCTAGAAAAAGACTTAGTACAGCAAGCACATTAATTTGTAAACGCGCATAAAATACCGTATAAAAATAGAAGCTCATTCCTACCAGTAATAAAATACATTAAATTATAGGATTACCGACAAGTACGTACAAAGGAAGCCAATTTCTCTAAGAGGCTGGCTTCGAATGCGTATACAAACTCAATATACTTTATGTACTACATATTTTATATGCCTAGGAAATGTGCCTATGGAAAGGACATTCCTTTCTTACCGCGAGAATGTTCTACGAAATCGTACTAAGTAGTAGTGCCATTTTAAATGTATATTACAATGTTCATTACATTGTAATATACATTTAAAATGGCACTGCTCTCTTTATTTTCGTTACATATGCACATAAAATATTATGTTTGCTCTATCGCTTAATTTTGGAATATTTGTGTAAGGCAGTTAAAAGAATATTTCTTGGGAATTGTAGTTTTTTCACGAGGGTTTAGTTGAATTTTGGGATGTGTGGGTGTGTCTGTAAAATTATTTGCTTTATTAATAACCCCTTGTGAAATGCTTAGTCTGGTGAAGTATTTGCTACGTACGTACCATTATTTCAGCCACCAAACGTACCGGTTTCATGATTAAGGGGCAGGAGAACATTGCCACTGTGCAAGCACCTACATCCAATCCATTTATTCTTCACTGGCCTGGATGGTAACAAGCATAAAAAAGTCACTAAAATAGGAGTAGAAAATCATGAAGTTGCAGAAATTTTGTCAGAAAAAAAAACCATCGTCGCTTATTTTCTCATCTAAAAACGTTAATCCCAGCCGAATATACTCCTACGCGTTAACGGCCATCCCTTTCAAAGCTTTATCAGTCACTGATATCTTCCTATTGACAACATCTATAACGACCGAAACTCAGTATAAAAAGGTAAATGTCGGTTTTGCAAGTAGGTCAGGATTTGTGAATAAATCTAGATTGGGCGTAATGTGTGTCGACATTACCCTCCCGGGGGTGGGTCATGTCTGTTTGGGCCGATAGATAACATTAGACCGCTGTGTCGATGGGAATAAATCTGATAATAGAGCCGCCATAATTACCAACAACTATCCTATCGGTTGCATTTTTCGCAGTCGTTTGTAGTGTGTGATAATATGTCTAGCTAGGATTTAGATTTACTAACCAACCAATTAATATAGTTTTGAGTTTTTTGTTAGTTAATTTTTTACTATCCGTCGAATTAGTACTTTATATTATTATATGTTTTTTTATGTGGGAATATATGTATCATTATAAGGAGTCCGGAGATTCTTAGCACCCCTTGCCATGCCGTAGCCGTAGTCAAGGGTAGGCAAGCTGCAGAGTACTAGGGGCCATAACCTGGTTAAGGTTGCGGGAAGGCGCTGGATGCGAGACGCACGGGATCGGTCAATGTGGCGACGCCTGGGGGAGGCCTATGTCCAGCAGTGGACGTCTTTCGGCTGAAATGATGAAATGATGATAAGGAGTAGTGGTGGCCCACTGGTAACGATCGCGAATTACAAGTTTTAGGTCGTGGGTCTTTGTGCTCATTGCTCAGTTGCTCATTTTGAGATGTGCTATTTTGCGAAGTGCGTACTTTGAAGTGCACATTTTAAAAAGTGCACATTTAGCGTCAAGTGCACATTATGCAATGAATGACGGAGAAATCGGTGATAAAAAAAAAAAAACATACATTCGAACATATAATCGTCTCCTTTTTGGGAAGTTGGTTACAAAGAGGTAAATTACACTCTGTCTCAAATCTAGCGGTAGGTTATTATGACGATAAAATCGAAAGGAGATATCCCAGATATATCTAGAGTTTAGTCCCACTAATAGAGGTTTATAATGTGCCAAAGTGTCGGGACCTCAGCATGAGGTCTAGCTATGGAGGTTTCTCACTAATCCAGGCTCCACTAAACCAAGTTTTACTGCGTAACATTAATTTGATATAACGCGTGACAACTTTTAGTTCCTTACTAGATAATTTATAGCTGCCTTACATTTATAGAGCCTATTCTATTTTATATCTTGATCGCAAATGCCCTGATAACAATAACCAAAAAGGACTAATATACCATTCCAATACAACATATTTGCCCTGTTAACTAAACCAACACCGGATACTTACCTTGTATCTACAGGACACTACACTGCTCTCCTGGCATGGCGGCCATATTTATTTGGACAATGACGAACGCAAGACCTTCCCCAAGGACGGCGTACACGTCAGCTTTACATAATAAGTTAGTTGGTACCACTAGCCACTAATTTCTTTGGGGCGTGGGCCAAATTGTCCCAAGTGACCCTTCTATAAACATTAATCTTTTCATAGCTCACTTCAAAACCAACATTGCTTGATATTTCATTCAGGCAGGTACCTAAGTCAGGCCCCTCAGGTAATGTATGTAACTTTATCAACATGTTGAACTTGTCGTTTTATTTACAAATGTAATATTCAACGTTTCCCACGAGACTGGTTCAGACACCATATTTAAATTACTTCTCTCAAAGCGGGATTACGTTTAGCTGAGGTTAAGAGGCAGAATTTCACTTAATACTCCCTCACATCTTGTAATTTCTTTAAGTTAACCAACGCAGTAGGCTCCACTCTGCATTAATGTTAATACGAAAATATTAACTCATGTTTGAACGACCTACATCGCAAAGCTTTGAGAAAATACTTTTATTTACGTAGGATGTCGGTATATGAACATCCAGATTGTATTACGAAGATAGCCATGTTGAAAGCACCTATTGCCTGTTATGTTTTTCGTTTGCATAATTATTTTGATTCTGGTATTAACTTCTGTTTCATTGTTGATAATAACAACCATTTTAGGTTTTACACACAGATACATGAAAAACACACCTCAATATAACTGCTAGGTAAACTAAGTAGTAAGTACTATATGATTCCAGGCACTAACTAATAATACTCCAGTATCTTTGAAATAACTTGAAACATTACAATTGTTCATTCAATTACCTCCACTGAGTACCTAATTTCATTCTTGTTATACTGACGAACAAGAGAAGTTGGTGACAATGAGTAAAAAGTCAATGGAGTATTCACACTGACGGTTCTTTAACATGCAAGGACCAGGTTATGGTTGTGTATTATGAGCTATGTTTCTTAATTTCCTAATCGAAAGTTTTGAACTGATTGGGATGAAACTTGCGATGCAACACGGGTAGACCACAGAAATGGTATGATCTGGAATAGGTCGCATGAACTTTGTACCCCGGTATATATGTCTTATTAGTAAATGGAGAAGGCCCAATTTGTAAGGGATCTTGGGTCCCTTTGAAAAAATGGTTGTATCTTGATGAATTTGGTTGTATATTGTAGAAAAAAACACGTTATATTCATAATTAGAAAACATTTTCTATTTATTTTTCGGGTATCTGTTCTTTTAATGAACCCTTGTTACAATGCAATAAGGTGCATACAAATGTCCAACTGAAGGAACTTGATCTGTTGTTGTGTGTACATATAAACTAAAGCACACGGATGGAAAAAAACACAAAATATAAATCCTAGTTTTGGATAATATTGAAAATAATATTAATATTGAGACACGATACCTCAAAAGGGGCCTGTGTATGGGCAATCTCCTTTAAGACTTCCACGCAGGTGATGTCACTGTCAAAAATACAAGTAAACTTATGGTATGGCTCACTTAAAATAATTAGGTATATACGTTCTAGTACCGTACCCACTTACTAAAAACTTAGCAGGTTTTTGCTTAAGCTCTCCAATTGCTTACTCTGTGACCAAATTTAACAACAAATTATACAAATGGGAATTAGAAAATGAACTACTAGTTCTACATCGTTTCTCAGAAGGTATGGCCTTAAGCAAATAGTTTCTGTTGGAAATTTCAATTTGATGTTAGTTAGGACAAGGTACTTGAAATTGTTTTAGCTTTCATTAAGAAACATATTTTACGAAAATGAACCCTGGATAATACTTACGGCTATGAGTAGATTATATTTGTATTTCTATACATACTTAGTTTCTAATTAAAACTAAAGTAGCTTAATAACATATTTCTAGTTATAGTGATCGCCAACCTTCTTGGCCGCCTTGAAGTTTTCTACAATGGCTGCGCAGTAGTAAATCTCATACAAAATCAGCACCGATCCGTGCCTTGCGCATCGGAAAGCCAACTTTAGGGCGGCCCAGAAGTTTGTCGAGAACTATAGGTACCTACTAAATTACGTTTATACTTAAATATAGGTTAGGTCAAAACCTAGAGGGTTTCGCTATTTTAAATAAATGATCAGATGGAAAAAAGGTCAGAAATATAATCATAAATATGTAGAAACGCTAGTGGACAAGCCTACAGGCACTGAACTTTATGTTTAGCATCAAAAGACTGGAAAAATAAAAACATTTCTCCATTTTCTGTAGAAACACTAGTTATAATAACATTGTACATAATTGGTTACATGAGAAAAATAATTGGGACATATGAAGTTTTTTTTTACTCGCAACAAAACGGAGTTTTGCTATTGATAATTAGTTTTGTATTCTATGACTAAAGTTTGCTTAACAAAGTTAAAACTATAAAACGGTTTTAGCCGAAAAAGTTTTGTAAAAATTTAGGGATACTTAATTTAGTTAGGTACTACAAAATAAACTTTATTAAACTAATACAAGTTTTGTTGCTAGTAATACAAAAGTTCGCAAACCCCAATTACCTAGTTTTTTTTACTGCATATCAACATTTACGACGGCGACACCCAGTTTATATTTAATAGATATTTTGTTTAAATGCTATTCTGGAGAGGCTTTGCAAGAAAAGGTTTGGAAGCAAGTATTTATTCTGACAAAAAAAAATTAGGGATCTTCTTTTTTCGCATCCACTTTTTGTGTCGCAAGCTTGCAAGACAATTTTCGAATTGAACGAAAACTCTTTATAATGTTCAGGCACTGAAATGTTTTACAAATCCAGAGTCAGCGAAAAATGTAATTTTTGACGAAGGTTTGTTTTTTATGGTTGGTACGGTTAAACACGGGAACGTTTAAAATAAATTGAGCATAAATTATTCAAAATATGAACACTGCAAAGGAATTGTAAAACTAATAAAAAATACTTACATACTTTCTAAGCAATTCTATTCTAGGTTTTACTGCATTTTTATTAATGCAACCAAGATTTAAACGGAACGAGGTTCTTATAAACTTAATTTTACTACTATTTTCTATCTATAAGTAAACCAATATTAAGCTAGGAGTGGCCGTAAAACTGTATAGTTTACCAACATACAAAACGGAAAGGCCGAAATAAAAAGTTACGGGCCCGAATCCGACAATGGAACAAAATTCGTTCCCAAAAAACGAAGGTCGAAACGCATTACTATTAAAAATTTACGCGTTGAAAAATATGTCTGCGGGGTAAACCAACCTTGGTTAAATATTTTATTCCCATTTATCAGTAAGCGTGTTCCATAAACGTATCTACAAGACTGAACATGTTTATTTTTTCATAACCCCTTACCTCTGCTATTTCCACGACTACAACACAAGAGTTTTCGAGACCTTTATAAATATTTTTCAAATATATCTTAAAATAATTTAAGAGTCCCATACACCTAAAAAATTTGTTTATCTATCTCCATCAAGTGGGGTATCGTTGTTTAGAGCTCGTTGAGAAGATAATCACAGTATATTTTATTTAAAAAAATATTGGAAAGCAAAGGAATGGGCAGCTACCAAAGTCAGCTTTTTTTCCAATTTACTTTGCCGAGATTTTTTTAACTTCTCATATATTCTATATCTATAAACTTGAAATTAGTGATACTGTTTATTATTACGTATATTTTACCAACAAATACCAATACATTGATAATCATTTTTCCTATTACAGCCAACTTGATTTTGCGGTTTGGTATAGAACCTTAAACGTGTGAAGTCCTACACGCATTCGGTCAGTTTTTTTGTTATGTTTGTGTGCAGTCATGTGACCCAGCATACACCCAACATGAGTGGAAAGGAGTGGACTTCTCTCTTTTACTGAAAGTACCAACCATAACTCGTAAACGATTAACGAATAAGATTTCACGTATCGCTAATAGGTGGTGCCACCTGCGTTAAACTCATTAGTGACGAAACTTCAAATCGTCCTCAATTAAAATTACTAACGTGCTTATGGCCACAAAGGGAACCACGTTGATTCTGGCACGTGCTTATTACAATTAATATTAATCTGTCAGTGATTACACCTATAGTAAAATTGGATTACGTAATATTTTGAAGTGGCGTGATATTACTGCGATAAATAAGCCTAGTCTTAGATACTTTACGACGACGGTGATCAGAGATTTATGGTTGAGTTCTTAAGCACTAAGTTTGCCGAAGAAATTGCTAGGTGAACTGAGCTTCAAAACAGAAAAAGCTTCAATATGTAATACATTGGCGGCTCTTCGACAAGACATGGAAACCCGACTTCGGAGATAAATCATGTAAAACTCGCTAAAGCGCTCTCACTGGTTATAAAGTAAAAGTCAATGCGCTGTTTTTATATTGCCTCAATTCAAATCTGCAATTTAAGATGAAAGCTTTCAGTTCACGATTTTAAGATTTACGTTGAGATCAAGTTACATTCTTTTTGGTTTTTTTAGCTCAACGATTCTATGAACAATACCAAACAAAGAACATTCGGGTAGGCTGCATAAACTACTCAAACTTCCAGACTATGATTAAAAACTAACTAAGACAAATAAAAAGTAAAAACAAAAAAAAAATGATCCACATATTCTTCACATTTACAATAGTTAAGATAAAATAATATAATACTTTAAAAAGCAAATATTCTTGTAATTGCAAAAAAAAACAAAAAGTAAACAAATTTCATGGTGCCAAATATAAAAAAAAAAACAAAATTAATTGGAGCAGCTCAATCCCAAGCCTTTTTGTCCTCAACGTAATCTTTAATTGTATAAAACGCTTTCTGGCACAACTTACGTTTAATGAATGATTTGAATTTATTAAGACTAAGATCTTGTACGTGGCTTGGAAGCTTATTTTCTTGAGCCTTGTTGTAGTTGCTACAAATTTGTGCGTGTGCCTAGTATTTATGTTATAGCTGTATTTTTTTAACAATTTTATATTTTTATGGGCATATAAAAGATTTTCATAAATATACCGAGAAGGCACAGTCATTACATTATTCTCCTTAAATTTCTCTCTGATAGAGTGTCTCGGGCGTAATTTATAAATTGATCGAACAGTTCTTATCTGCAAAACAAAGATAGTCTGGATATAGTCGGTGGCATTTCCCCACAACATAATACCGTATGACATTACACTATGAAAATAGCTAAAGTATACTAAACGGGCTGTCTCTATGTCAGTTAAATTACGAATTTTTCTAACAGCATATTCTGCTTAGCATCCAAAGTCAAGCCTAAGAATACTGTGCTATTTTCAGGATTCAATTCTTCGCCCTTTATCAACACAACAGTTTTCACCAGCCTAACGTGAGGTAGGGTAAACATAACATTGAACCTGTGAACTTTTGAGATCACGCTATTTACATCGTCAGTAACCGTAAAAAACAAAAGTGAAGTATCATCCGCAAACAACACTATGGTCATGGTTATCCTTTATGAGGTAAGGCAAGTCATTAATATAAATAAAAAACAAGAAAGGACCAAGAATTGAGCCCTGCGGGACTCCCTTTGTTACTATAGATCCGGGAGATCATTTTCCATTAACGTCAACGCTCTGAATCCTCTCTACTCAAACTCAAGTATGCAGTAAGAAGATCCAGAGCGCTGTACCAGATCCCGTAGTGGCGGAGTTTCCTGATTAGCGTTTCATGAAGAACACAATCAAATGCCTTGGACAAATCACAAAAGATTCCTAAGGCATCGCACTTATCTTCCTATGCATTATGAATATGTCCTAAAAGTTCAACACTCGATCAGTTACTGAACGACCACTTGTAAAATCGAACTGTTTGCTATGTATTAATTTATATTTAATAAAAAATCTTTGCAATCGCCCTAAAATTAATTAATATGAAATAGGTCTATAATTTGTATGGTCTGATGTACTACCTGATTTGTCTGATGATGAAGTTTATGCATTATTTATCCATGTATTATTCTGATGTATAAGCTATATTACTATATAGTTTCATGAAAATCCATTCAGCAGTTTTTGCGCAAAAGAGTAACAAATGTCTATAGACCTTTTTTTTTTTCAGACTTTGCCTGGTTAATTTTCTTCTTCTTTCGTGTCGATTAACTCTAACTATACCAGCCATTCAGATTTAGTCCGACCAGTATGTAGCTTTGTAGTGGTTTATTTTACATGACTTATTATGATAGGTATTTTTGTAAGTTTAGTCAGTCCAGAAGTTACATCTGCATCTTACTTACATTTGCATCTGCAAACTAATTAGTTTAATTGCACCCACTTACAAATATCTTACCTTATCCATATTAGGTGCTAAATCCAGCTAGGCCATCATATATGACAGTACCTTAGTAACAGACTCCCGACACATAATACACTCAATCTCCCGGAAAATAATCACTTGATGTTTTTATTTCATTACTGTATTACAGAGAAAGCTAACTTCGTTGCTTCGCAGCGAGCCTTTATCTTGTTAACTTTTATGATACTTGTCTTGTTATATTTATATTTATGTGAAATTCTATGTTACTGGAAAAATTCAGTAACAATCAATGATAATCTTTGATGATTGTGGAAAGAAAGAAAATAATTGTTGTTATAAAAGATAGCCTAAATGTGGACATGTCTGATAAAAAAGGAGGAAATGTAAATAATTTTAATGTGAACGACTTATTATTTGTGATAACTACCTACAAAAAGTAAGTAATATCATGTTATATCTACCTATCCAAAGTAAGCATTGTCAAGTCCTGCCTACCCCCAGTTAGTGCAGGCACTTAAGACGACGACAACGAAATATAGAACGCGCACTCGATTCACGCCCGCGAGATCCAGAATTCAGTAGTTTTTTGTACTTACTAAAAAGCGATAAATCAAAATGTAGATAGTTAAATTGTCTTTGAGATAGTGACAATTACATTAAAATACGTTCGGCGGTTTCGGTGCGATTGTCGTTTTTTTAACCGTGTTAGACATAACTTCACAAATTAATTACACTATGTTATACGAATAAAACTCAGAATAAGAAAATCGTCGTGAGTCACACATATATTTAAAAAAAAATTACGACTAGCCGTGACGTGATTCTCATTTTAAAATCAGCTACTCAGGGCGCGCCTTAAATGTTTCTTGAACACGTTCTTGTAACGGAAATATTGGCCACCATTCCGTTTACCTTCCACCATTCATTCTTCGAATCTTAGAGTAGAAGATGAATAAAATAAAAAATAGCAATGCAAATGATATTAACTCTATAAACAGGAGCAGAAACATAACACCAATAACTGAAATTGAAGTCACGCAAGATATAAAAAGGTTAAAGTTAGATAAAAGCCCAGGACCAGACGGCATTACAAACGAAGTTATAAAGGCTGCCTGTCCGCTACTGACTCCACCCTTAACACACTTATTTAACCTTATATTAAAAACCGCTGTAATACCTTCGCAGTGAGTGGAGTCGGAATAATTTTAATTTACAAAAAAAGATATCACACACTATAGGCCTATAAGCTTACTCTCGTGTAACTACAAACTGTTTTCCTCTATAATTAACAAACGAATAAGTGTCAAAATAAGTAGAAGCAAACCAACCTATAGAATAAGCAGGATTTTGCAAGCGCTTTTCAATAATCGATCATGTACGAACAAATATTAAAAATAAGAGAACCAAGAGACGCAAAGAGCGCTCTACATGGCATATATCGATTATAAAAAAGCCTTCGATACCGTGTCACATTCAAGTATATGGACCGCCCTGTAAGCTCAAGAAGTTGAACATGAGTATATATATATATAATCAGGCACTTTACAAAGGTAGAACAGCAAAAATAAAACTAGAATCCACTTGTCCTACGTTCTCCATCGGAAGAGGAGTGAAACAAGGCGACCCGCTGTCTCCGTTACCATAAGGTGAGATAGTGGTAAAGCGCGAGCCTATACCTAGTGTATAAAAAAGCACGTTTTTTTAGTCGGTGTCTTGTTATCTATTGTTTTTCATATTTTGACACCGACTTCGCAAAAGTAAATTATTTTTAACTTTATAGTGTGTTTTTTTGGAAGTCGGTTTAATTTTTTGTTAAAATGTTTTTTATTTCCTCGTTTTAGTTTTGGTACCTCACATTTCCTTGAAAATCATTTATAACCAAAGCATATCTCATGACGATTCCATTAAGCCCAAACACGACTAGGATACATTGTTTTATTTCGGAGTTTAGTTTCGACCGTTTTTATCATTAACGTTTAATTTATAATTATTTGCTTCATTCGAGATATCTTATACCAGTGTCATACTTAACTATAAGGGGTTCCCGTGGCTATCTGTGGTCTTCTTCATCAGTTCTACTTCACCAAATGATACTTTCTGAGGGCAAATGATTGCACTGTTGATGAAAATACCTATAATATTTAAAAAGTTTCCTCGATTGCCATGGGATCCCATCATCTGATTTTGACTTGGTGACAATGGGACCACCTCGTGAGTTTTTCAAACACTAACATCATTTTTAAAATCGGTCCACAATTGACGGAGAAATCGGTGAACAAAAAAAAACATACATTCGAATTTAGAACCGCCTCCTTTTTGAGAAGTTGGTACAAAGAGGCAAATTACACGCTGTCTCAAATCTAGCAGTAGGTTATTATGAAGATAAAATCGAAAGGACGAATCCCAAATAAATCTAGAGGTTTGTTTTGTCGCAATAATAGACTTTTATTATGTGCTAAAGTGTCGGGACCTCAGCATGAGTTCTAGCTATGGAGGTTTCTCACTTATCCAGGTCCCACTTAACCAGGTTTTACTGAATAACATTAATTTAATTAAATGTGTGACATACTTTCAGTTCCTAACTAGATTAATGATAGCTGCTATAGATTTATAACAGTGTTACTCTACAGAGCCTATTCTATTTTACATCTTGATCGCGTATTTCCTGATAACAATGACCAAAAAGGACTAATATATCATTCCAATCCAATATCTTCGCCCTGTTAACTAAACCAACACCCGAGACTTACCTTGTATCTCCAGGACACTACACAGCTCTCTCTGGTATGGCGGCCATATATGTTTGAACAACGACGAACGCAAGTCCTTCCCCCAGGACGGCGTACACGTCAGCTTTACATAATAAGTTAGTTGGTACCACTAGCCACTAATTTCTTTAGGGCGTGGGCCAAATTGTCCCATGTGACCCTTCTGTAAACATTAATCTTCTCATAACTCACTTCAAAACCAACATTGCTTGATATTACATACAGGCAGGTACCTACGTCAGGCCCCTCAGGTAATGTATGTAACTTTATCAACATGTAAACTTGTCGTTTTATTTACAAATGTAATATTCAATGTTTCCCACGAGACTGGTTCAGACACCATATTTAAATTACTTCTCTCAAAGCGGGATTACGTTTAGCTGAGGTTAAGAGGCAGAATTACACTTAATGCTCCCTCACATCTTGTAATTTCTTTAAGTTAACCAACGCAGTCGGCTCCACTCTGCATTAATGTTAATACGAATGTATTAACTGATGTTTAATCGACCTACATCATATATGAGCATCCAGATTGTATTATGAAGGTAACTATGTTGAAAGCACCTATTTCCTGTTATGCTTTTCGTTTGCTTAATTATTTTGATTCTGGTATTAATTTCAATTATAATTGCTAGGTAAATTAAGTAGTAAGTAATAAATGATTCGAGGCACATAACTACTAATAATCCAGTACCTTTGAAATAACTTGAAACATCACAATTGTTCATTTAATTACCTCCACTGAGTACCTAATTTCGTTCTTGTTATACTAACGAACAAGAGAAGCAGGTGACAATGAGTAAATAGTCAATGGAGTATTCACACTGGCGGTTCTTCAACAAGCAAGGACCAAGGTTATGGGTATGTGTTATGAGCTGCGTTTCTTGATTTCCTAATCGAATGTTCGAATCTATGTGTGGATGTGTGTTATTCAATCACGTCTTAAGGTTGCCCTAGTCGACGGCACGAACTATTTTGTGCGCGGGGTTAAAATTCATGCTATCTCATCCGACAACACGTGCGAAAGAGATAGATGCTGTGATGAGCGGTAAGAAGCTAGTTCGTGTACGAATACACACTTTTGCAAATTTGCAAACTTTTGAAATAAATGATTATTTAGGACGAAAACGAGCGCGTGAAATTTTATAAACAGACCTTTGGGAATATATCCATCATGAAAAACCAATAAGTGTATCTGTTCAAAATAAAATTATTTACATTGTTGAACTACTAATCTATCTCTGTATGGTGACTGTTTTGCAATTTTCCTTCTTCTTATGGTATTTATTTTAGAGATGATCTCGGGCCAGTAAAGTTCTGAGGATGCAACGGTAGACATCGGTTGACGAAGACCTGGATTTGGCGTGAGATGTCCTTTGTTACCTTCCACGTTTCGCACCCGTAGAGCAGCACGGATTTGACATTGGACCCGAAGATTTTGATTTTAACCCTTCGGGTCAGTTTCCGCGATTGCCACATAGGTCTCAGCTGTGCAAAGTTAGCTCGCGCTTTGGCGTTCCGAGAAGTGATATCCTCTTCAGTTTCTCCAGTCTCTGACACGGCAATCACGAGGTACGTGAATTTGTGGACGCGTTCCACAACCTCTGTGCCGATTAACATCGGTGAAGAATTCCTCACACCTGTACGCATCTCCTGGGTCTTCCGGATATTAATTTTGAGCCCAGTTTTCGCTGCCTCCTGGCGCAGGTCGTTCAGATTCCCTTGCATGTCGGCATGTGTATGACTCAGTAGCACATAGATCATCAGCATAGTCCAGGTCTTCCAAGATGTTGGTCAATCCCCACTCTATCCCGCGACGCCTACTATCGTTAATGCGCAACATGATTGCGACGAGAACGATTATAAAAAGGAGGGGCAAAAAAAGACAGCCCTGGCGGACACCAGCGTGCACTGCGATGTGTTCTGAAATGAGGCCTTTGTGAGTCACCTTGCAGGAATATTTCCTGTAAATGCTCTCCAACAGGTGGACCATTTTTGGCGGAACTCCTATGTCCAACAGGCGGGACCAGATGCTGGACCACTTCAGCGTATCAAAGGTCTTTTCGAAGTCGACAAAAGTAAGATAAATTTCCCTTTGCCATTCTGCTGCCTGCTCAAGAATGATACGAAGAGTGTTGATCTGGTCCGTGCATGAGCGGCTCGAACGGGAATCCGTCTGCTCCCCGCGCATAAGATTTTCAACGGCCTTCGACAGCCTATCAAGGAGTATCTTACAGAAGACTTTAGAGGGAGTCGACAGAAACGTAATGCCCCTCTAGTTATCGCAACTGCTGAGATCACCTTTCTTGGGCACGGTAATTAAAAGTCCCTTGTTCCAGTCGTCCGGGAGTTCTTCAGTTCTTCTTCTTCTTCTTGCGTCAGCACGTCGATGGCGGTTGTTAAGTCTGCTTGTAACATTACCGCGGTTATCATGTCGAGTCCAGTTGCTTTGCCTGCCTTCAAAGAGAGGATCGATTCAGTCACTTCAGAGGCTGACGGTGGTTCCGTGTCCATTTTAAGAGGACTTGGTGGTGTAGAACCTACCTGCCGCGCGTCAGGCGTCAGAGATGCTGACAATAGGAAGACCTCCTCAAAGTGTTGGCGTCAGTGCTGCCATAATAATGTAGAGCTGTTGGAGAGATGCCACGAGACCCCGATCGACCCCCAGATCAAGCGACGTAAATGGTGTTGGATTAGTCACACGCTCCGGAGGGATTCCGATCACATCCCTAAACAGGCCTTGGATTGGAATCCTCAAGGAAAAAGGAAGCGAGGCCGTCCCCGTCAAATATGGTGACGCACCGTATTGGCTGAAGCGACGAGTATCGGAATGGCGTGGAGCGAGGTGAAGCGCGAAGCTCAAGACCGGTCTCGATGGAGGATTACTGTGGATGCCCTCTGCCCCAGCTAGGGGTCATAGGGTCTAGGATTTTAAGTCATGGTATTTATTTGCACTCAAAGATGTGTTAAAATCAGTGTTGAAATATGGAACTTTCAAATACTTTTATATATTTTTACTATTTTGTTTTTTTTTTAGGGCTAGATAATGATTAGACAAATTAATATCATTTTTTATTTTGAACGTATACCGTCAAACAGTAGAGTGATCGCCAGACTACGTTTGTATGGAAGAATGATCGACTAGGGCAACCTTAAGTCTTGAACGGATAGGGATGAAACTTGCAACAGTAGTAGACCACAGAAATGGTATGACCTGAATTAGGATGCATGATACTTTTGATCCTGGTATCTACGTTTTGTTAGTAAACTTTTCGACTTGCCCGCAGGTGACGTCACTGACAAAAGTACAAGTAAACTTATAATTAGGTATGGCTCACTGAAAATAATTACTTTCTAGTACCGTATCCACTTACTAAAAACTTAATAGGTTTTTGCTTAAGCTCTGCAATTGCTTACTCTGTGACCAAATTTAACAACAAATTATACAAATGGGAATTAAGAATTAAAATGATCTACTAGTTCTACATCGTTTCTCGGAAGGTATGGCCTTAAGCAAATAGTTACTGTTGGAAATTTAAATTCGATGTTAGTTAGGACAAGGTACTTGAAATTGTTTTAGCTTTCATTAAGAAACATATTTTATGAAAATGAGCACTGGATAATACCTACGGCTGCGACTGGATAATATTTGTATTTCTATAAATTCTACGTAAAACTAAAGTAGCTCAATTACATATTTATAGTTATAGGGCTCGCCAAACTTCTTGGCTGTCTTGAAGTCGGCTACAATTGCTGCGCAGTAGTAAATCTCATACAAAAACAGCACCGATCCGTGCTTTACGCATCGCAAAGGCAACTTCAGGACGGCCCAGAAGTTTGGCGAGAAATATACCTACTAAATTATATTTATATTATATGCTATACATAAATATAGGTTAGGTCGAAACCCACTATTCGCTATTTTAAATAAATAATCAGACGAGAAAAAGGTCAGAAACATAATCATGAATATCTTGAAACGCTAGTAGACAAGCCTACAGGCACTAACCTTCAAGTTTAACATCAGAAGACTGGAATAATAAAAAGATAACTCAATTTTCTGTAAAAACACTAGCCATAATATCATTGTAAATAATTGGTAACAAGAGAAAAATAATTGGGACATATGAAGTTTTTGTTTACTCGCAACAAAACAGAGTTTTGCTATTGATCATTAGTTTTGTATTCTATGACTAAAGCTTGCATAACAAAGTTAAAACTATAAAACGGTTCCAGCCGAAAAAGTTTTGTAAAAAATTAGGGATAGGTACCTACTTTAGTTAGGTATTAGAAAATAAACTTTAATAAACTAATACAAGTTTTGTTGCTAGTAATACAAAAGTTCACAAAACCCAATTATTTTTTTACTGCATATTAACATTTACGACTGCGACGCCCAGTTTATATTTAATAGATATCTTGTTTAAATGCTATTCTGTATTCTGGCGAGGCTTTGCAAGGAGGAAGCAAGTATATAAATATAATGTCAAAAAAAAAACAAAAAACTCATCAACTTTTTTGTGTCGCAAGCTCGCAAGACAATTTTCAAGTTGAACGAAAATTCTATATACTCGTAAATCAATGTTCAGGCACTGAAATATTTTACAAATCCAGAGTCAGCGAAAAATGTAGTTTTTGACGAAGGTTTGTTTTTTATGGTTAGTGGGACCGTACTAACCATAAAAAACAAACCTTCGTCAAAAATTCACGGGAACGTTTAAAATAAATTGAGCATAAATTATTCAAAATATGACCACTACAAAGGAATTGTAAAACTTATAAAAAATACTTAAATAGTTTCAAAGCAATTCTATTCTAGGTTTTACTGCATTTTTATTAATGCAAGCATGATTTAAACGGCACGAGGTATAAATAAACTTATACTCTTATACTTAACTTGTAGGTATAAACTAAGTTTTTACTACTATTTTCTATACAATTCCACCTACAAGTAAGCCAATATTAAGCTAGAAGTGGCCGTAAAACTGTATAGTTTACCAACATACGAAACGGAAAGGGAAAATAAAAAGTTACGAGCCCAATCCGACAATGGAGCAAAATTCGTTCCCATAAAACGAAGGTCGAAACGCATTACTATTAAAAATTTACGCGTTGAAAAATATGTCTGCTAAACCAACCTTGGTTAAATATTTTATTCCCATTTATCAGTAAGCGTGTTCCATAAACGTCAGAAAAAGATTCAATGTGTAATATATTGGGGACATGTGACGTGATGGCGGCTCTTAGACAAGACTTGGAAACCCGACTTCGGAGATAAATCATGTAAAACTCGCGTAAGCCACTCTCACTGGTTATAAAGTAAAAGTCAATGCGCTGTTTTTATTTTGCCTCAATTCAAATCTGCAATTTTAGATGAAAGCTTTCAGTTTACGATTTTAACATTTACGTTGAGCTGACAGTTACATTCTTTTCGGTTTTTTTATGCTAATAAAATCTTTACTTAATATTTTTCTGTGCTTGAATGTTCAAGTTGTTTTTTTCTATCTAATGTTTGCGTATTTTTTAGAAAAATACAGCCTTATAATGTTCTCATTTTTGTTGTGTATACACGACTAAGCTGGTCACATATTAATTCCCTAGACAAAGACTTAGTACAGCAAGCACATTCGCGCATAAAATACCGAATAAAAATAGAAGATCATCCCTACTAGTAATAAAATACGTTAAATTATAGTATTACCGACAAGTACGTACAAAGGAAGCCAATTTCTCTAAGAGGTTGGCTTCGAATGCGTATACAAACCCAATATACTTTATGTACTACTTATTTCATATGCCTAGGAAATGTGCCAAATGTCCTTTCTTACTGCGAGACTGTTCTACGAAATCGTACTAAGTAAATGAACATTGTAATATACATTTAAAATGGCGCTGCTCTCTTTATTTTCGTTACATATGCACATAAAATATTATGTTTGCTCTATCGCATAATTTTGGAATATTTGTGTAAGGCAGTTAAAAGAATATTTCTTGGGAATTGTAGTTTCTTCACGAGGGTTTAGTTGAATTTTGGGATGTGTGGGTCTGTATGTCAAAAGATTTGCTTTATTAATAACTCCTTGTGAAATACTTAGTCTGGTGAAGTATTTGCTACGTACGTACCATTATTGGAGAGCAGTGGTGGCCTAGTGGTATCGGCCGCGACTTACAAGTTGTAGGTCGTGGGTTCGAACCCAGGCAGGCGCTATACTTTGTGTAAATTATTTCATCACCACTGCTCTCAAAAACGGTGAAGGAAAACATCGTGAGGAAACTGGCATGTCCTAGAACTAAAAATTTGAAGACATGTGACATCCACCAACCCGCACTGATTATGGCCCATCCCCTTTCACAGAGAGGACACCTGTGTCCCAGCAGTGGGAACATTAATAGGCTGAATGATGATGTACAATTATTTCAGCCACCAAACGTTCCCGTTTCATGATTAAGGGTCAGGAAAACATTGCAACTGTGTAAGCACCTGCATTCAATCCATTTGCTCTTCACTGGGACATCTGGCCTGGATGGTAACAAACCCTAAAAAGTCACTGAAATAGGTGTCGAAAATCATGAAGTTTCAGAAGTATTACTGGGAAAACTCGCCGCTTATTTTCTCATCTAAAAACATTAATCCAAAACTCAGCCGAATAGACTCCCACGCGTTAACGGCCATCCCTTTCAAAGCTTTATCAGGCACTGATATCTTCCTATTGACAACATCTATAACGACCGAAACTCAGTATAAAAAGGTAAATGTCGGTTTTGCAAGTAGGTCAGGATTTGTGAATAAATCTAGATTGGGCGTAATGTGTGTCGACATTACCCTCCCGGGGGTGGGTCATGTCTGTTTGGGCCGATAGATAACATTAGACCGCTGTGTCGATGGGAATAAATCTGATAATAGAGCGGCCATAATTACCTACAACTAGGTATGTTGGAATTTGTGGCGGTTGTATCGTATGATAGTAAGTTTAGCTAGGATTGAGATTTGTTAACCAACCAATTAATATAGTTTTGAGTATTTTTATTAGTAAACTTTTTACTAGCCCTCGAATTATTACTTTATATTATTATAAGTTTATTTATGTAGGAGTATAATGTCTTGTAATAAGGAGCAGTGGTTATTTTGAGTAGTGCTCACTTTGGGAAGTACTATTTTGCGAAGTGCGTATTTTACTAAGTGCACATTTTGCGTCAAGTGCACATTTTGCAAAGTGCACATTCTGCGTCAAACCCACAGAGATGAGGCCTGTGTCCCAGCAGTGGGAACATTAAAAGGCTGATGATGATGATAAAGTTTATGTATAATTTATCCATGTATTATTCTGATGTATAAGCTATATTACTATAACGTTTCATGAAAATCCATTCAGTAGTTTTTGCGCGAAAGTGTAACAAATATCCATAGACCATTTTTTTCCAGAGATTGCCTGGTTAATTTTACATGACTTATTTTGATCGTTTTTTTGCAAGTTTAGTCAGTCCAGAAGTTACATCTGTAGGTTACTAATTAGTTTAATTGTACGTACTTAGTAAAGTGTGTAGTGCTATTGTGGGTGCATCGTCCTCACATATCAATTTATTAATGTATGTACTTATGTAAATATTGTAAAACACTTTGCGGAGTTTCTTGTGTGTTCTTCTCCATAACAAGCTATTTTACCAAATGCATGGTAGAATCATTTTTCGTAGTCCGATGATGGAACGGGCTAGGAGGAGTGTTCATGCAATTCCAACGCCAACTCCCCGAAATTGTAGTCAGTAAAGCTAGCCCATCATATATGACAGTACCTTAGTAACAGGCACCCGTCACATAATTCCCTCAATCTCCCGGAACATAATCACTTGATGTTTTTATTTCATTACTGTTTTACAGAGAAAGCTTAGGTACTTCGTTGTTTCGCAGTGAGCCTTTATCTTATTAACTTTTATGATACTTGTCTTGTTATATTTATATTTCTTCAAAAATCTATGTTACTGGCAAAATCCAGTAACAATCAATGAAAATCTTTGAAATGTTACAAAAAATAATTGTTGTTAATAAAAATAGCCTAAAGGCGGCCATGTCAGATAAAACAGAAGGAAATATAAATAATTAAAATGTGAACGACTTATTATTTGTGACACCTACCTACAAAAAGGTTATGTCATGATAAATCTGTTAAAAGCTTAGTATAGTTTTTATTTGCAACTCAGTGGACTGTAGATGATATAGGCTGGTAAATTGATACAATTTGCTTGTTTATATTAATTATTTACTCACATGAATACGTGTTGTTCATAGACCTCAGGAAATAGGAAGGGACGTTTGTCAGTTCCTTACAACAGATAACACATTATCATAAATAATACTAGAAATAAAAAACTTTGTGTTGCCATAAATAAAATCTACCTATCCAAAGTAAGCAATGTCAAGACCTGCCTACCCCCAATTAGTGCAAGCATTTAAGACGACGACGACTTAGAACGCGCACTCGATTCACGCCCGCGAGATCCAGAATTCAGTAGTTTTTTGTACTTACCTTATTATTCTATGAATAAAAAAAAAGCTTTAAATCAAAATGTAGATAGTTAAATTGTCTTTGAGAAGGTGACAATTTCATTAAAATACGCTCGGCGGGTTTGGTGCGTTTGTCGTTTTTTTATTATCAATGTTAGACATAACTTCACAAATTAATTACACTATTTATTTATTTATTACTTCATGCACACAAATGTACAGAGGCGGACTTAATGCCTTAGGCATTTTCTACCAGTCGACCTTTGGGTGATGCAGAGAAAATAGTGGTAGGTGCAATACTTTGAGTTAAGTAAATCGAAAATAAAACGTATTAAAAACGTATTCCTATACTATAAATACAATATATACTCAAATAATAATCTAAATACATAAATATACATAAACAATAAGTAGTAATAGATAAAACGAAAAACACAAAAGTGTGTGTGTTTGTGTTAAGTGTTATACGAATAAAACTCAGAATAAGAAAATGATCGTATGTAACATATATTTTTTTCAAAAAATTATGACTAGCCGTGACCTGATTCTCATTTTAAAATCAGCTACTCAGGGATATCTACGCATTGAATGTCACATGAACACGTCCATGTAGCGGAGATGTTGGCCACCATGCTTCAGTTTACCTTCCACCATTAATTCTTCAAATTTTAGAGTAGAAGATGAATAAAAAGAAAAAAGCAATGCAAATGATATTAACTCTATAAACAGGAGCGGAAACATAACACCAATAACTGAAATTGAAGTCACATAAGATATAAAAAGGTTAAAGTTAGATAAAAGCCCAGGACCAGACGGCATTACAAACGAAGTTATAAAGCCTGCCTGTCCGCTACTGACTCCACCCTTAACACACTTATTTAACCTTATATTAAAAACCGCTACAATACCTTCGCAGTGGTTGGAGTCGAAAATAATTTGAATTTACAAAAAAAGATATCACAAACTATAGGCCAACTATAGCTTACTCTCATGTATCTACAAACTGTTTTCCTCCATAATTAACAAACGAATAAGTGTCACAATAAGTGGAAACAAACCAAGCAATAGAACAAGCAGGCTTTCGCAAGCGCTTTTCAACAATCGATCATATACATACTCTAGAACAAAAAAATACCAAGAGAAGCAAAGAGCGCTCGATACCTACCGTGTCACATTAAAGTATATGGACCGCTCTGCAAGTTGAACATTATATAATCAGGAATTTTACAAAGGTAGTACAGCAAAACTAAAACTAGAATCCACTTGTCCTATTCTACATCAAGAGGAGTGCAACAAGGCGATCCGCTCTCTCCAAAATTATTTGTATCTATTCTAGAGTCAATAATAAAAAGATTAAACATCAATGGCAAATATTTATCCCACCTACGCTTTGCAGATGATTTAGTTCTTTTGTCAGAATCTATCACACTAAATTACTGATTCACTAAACACAGCCAGCAAGCAGGTAGGACTAGAAATTAATCTTTCAAAAACAATGGTCACGACAAATACTATAGACAGAAGAACATCAATAGACAATGAAACTCTGAAATTAACAGAAAAATACTTCTACCTTGGAAAACAAATTGGCTTTAACCGAAAACTTAATAGAAGTAGAACGAAGAGTACAAAATACTTGGAACAAGTAATGGTCCTTAAGAGAGATGAATATTTTTCAAAAATAACATGCCAATAAATATCAAACAAAAGTTCTGACGTCATGCCTCCTACATTGCCTAACCTACGCATGTTAAACTTGGAAATATACATCCATAATAAAAAGCAAAATCACTACCTACCAACGTGGAATAGAACGAAATGTGCTAAATATTAAAAAAAAAAAACGGAAAATTCGTAGAAAAGTAAAATGGAACTGGGCTGGGCACGTAGCGAGGCTAAAGGACTAGAGATGGACCAGCAGGTTAACAACGTGGAAGGGTCCAAACGTTGTTAGCTGTGTAAAACAGAGCAAATATACTTTACAAGTTTACGAGTAATAGTCGACCAATTTATAAAATGTACTTGGCGGTGTAAAATTTTTGTACAAATTCTATTGAAAAATTAATAACATAATTAGCTGTGTATAATAGATAGTAAATATATGCTTATGAACCATGTAAAAATGTACAAAAATAAAATCATAACATCCTTAATAATTATTATTAATAATGGTTAATCTCGAATAACGCATTGGAGTGGGCGGAGTCTATTGCAGTACCGGTCCTTAGTCCATACGGCGCACGCGCACGGGGGACTCTATTTTGTGTTAGTGCAGAAGTATTTTCGACGTTTTGTAATCAAAAGTCGAATTAGATTCGATTGCCAAGCAAACTCCGCTATTCAATCATAGACGGCGGTATTCTGAGTGGTCGCAATTATAAACATAATTGCGTTTGCCGTAAGGTAGACATTCGTGTCATAGTTCATCAATATTTACTATTTACTACTACTCAACCATGGTTACATGAGTGCAATACCTATAACACATTGCAATTTTAATTACCGTATCGATATAGAAATATACCCGATTTCTTAATTCGAAAAATTAGGACCTGGTTTATTTGTAAATAAAATCAATTTGAAAAGCATGTACTTATTGAGTTATGCTCATTGAGGCGGGCGGGCCTCTTCATAATATTATCTTATGGAAATTGTTATAGCGGTTTGAGAAACCTCTTCATCCTTGTGTCTATCATGAAAAGTGGACTGTATTTGAAGGGTTCTGGCAATAGTGCGTTGAAAATAAGCGGGAAAATATTCACGGATCAATTCGGGCGATCTAGTATGGAAATGAGGGAAGTAGTACGCCTTACCTTGTAGTGGTCGATGCCAGCCCACGTGTGGCAGCGAGCTGGTGTTCTTCTACTCCAAAATGGCTCCTTCAGGATCCACACAATTGTTTTATATCCGCGAGGCGGGTTAATAGACACGGTTCACAAGGTTCTCTGCAATCTAACTAATTAGATGCATCAGTCTCCAGCCAGGTGGCTTGGAAAGCTGGCGGTTGAGATACGAGGCCCGTTCACGTTGAAGTTTCGGTTCGTTCTGGCGACCTGTCATTAAGGCGTACATAAAGGGAAAAGGAATGAGGAAGGAACGAGATAATTAAGATATCGATCGCCCGCGAAATCTCAAATGCGTTTGTCTATGTGTTTTCGGTCATTGATTTATGACATTTACAAGAGATGGCGCTACCATTTTCCCGGCCTTAAAGGGTCACCTTTAATGAAAATTAAACTTAGCCCTATGAGGTGTACTACCGTATACCTATTCAGCAATACGGACCAAGATGCGGATTTTTATATTACAATTATTAAGATTTAAGATAAATACTGCGAGTTGCATAATACATTAAGTTGCATACCTATAGTTAAATCCTAATAGAAAATTATGTTGCGTCGCTAACTAACTAAAACTAAGAAACCTAACTATCAAGCCAGGCCTTATTGAGTCGGTAATGGACACAGACGCACAACAGGGCGCACATAGCTACCCTTTGCGGTTTTCACAGTAACAACACGGGTTGTATCTGGTTTATTGTTTTTTAAATTTAAAATATCGTTACGGAAATGAACATCCTGTACAGCTCGCAGCAATTTAATTTCTGCATATTTCAGATCATAGCTTGATACAGTACGTGCACTAGGCAGTTGTCTTAAAAACTTATAGACGTAAACAATAGCGCGTAGCAACTTAGACCACGACGAAACACGTAGTGCTAGCGCGTAAATTGGTGATTCCGTAACCTCAGAAACCACGGCATGAGCGACTGATTTCTGTTCGGGTACGCCCTCATGCAGTGCATTGTGTTCGAAAGTATGTATGGGCCACTCAGCTGGGTCATGAGAAACCCACGATGATCCACGATACCACAATGGATGCTGCAAGAGCTTAGCTGGCGTGACAACACGAGACAGACAATCAGCGGGGTTCTCAGTACCTGCGACATGGTTGAAACAATTAGCGGGTATAAGCTCTATCAGCTTAGTAACCCGATTGGCAACAAAAGTTTGCCAGCGGTGCGGTGAGGAATTTATCCAGGCGAGCACTACTTTAGAGTCAGTAAACGCGTACACTTTATGGATGCGGTAGTGCGGCGATATTGTGTCTTGTACCTTGCGAAGCAACTTAGACAACAGTAGGGCCGCGCACAACTCTAGTCTAGCCACCGAAATGGTTTTCACAGGTGAGACTTTAGACTTCGCACTAACTAACTGCACGGAGTAGTTAGAACCATTGTATATTTGCACGTATACGACTCCACCGTAAGCACGCTCGCTGGCGTCAGCGAAACCTACTAAATTCATGGTGCATCCGTCGACCAACCCCAGATGACGCGGGATAATAATTTCATTAGGCGTAGAAAGCTCAGTACAAAACTGCTTCCAAGCGGTGACTATATGTTCAGGTGGTATGTCGTCCCAGTCACACTTTGCTAGCCAAAGTTCCTTAATTAAGAGCTTAGCGTACAGAATAGTGGGGGCGACAAAACCCATTAAGTCCCATAGCCGAGCCACTGTGGAAAGCATGGTTCGCTTAGTACATTTATCATCTGGTGTGGTGACGTCAAAGCGGAAACTATCACAAGACTTGTCCCAGCGTAAACCCAGGACCTTATGCGGTATAGACTTCTCATACTCGATATCGGGCGAAGCCTTATGAGTATCAGGTATGTGTGCGAGAACCTCTTTCGAGTTACTTGTCCATTTGACAAGGTCGAACTGGCCTCGCTTGAAGAGCTGAATAAGCTCGTCATAAAGCGAAATTGCTTGCGGTATGGACATGACACTACAGGCAATGTCATCCATATATAGGGCGGAAGAAGCAGCAGCAGACGCTGCAGGGAAATTATCGCCTTCATCAGCGACTAACTGGCGGACTACACGTAACGCGTGATATGGACTAGACTTAAATCCGAAGCAAACACGATTAAATTGGTAGACCGTTATAGGCTCATGTTTGCTGAATCTATAAAAGATGCGTTGAAATCTACGGTCCGATTCACGAACGCCGACATTGAGAAACATTTGGCGGCAATCAGCAGACAGGGCTATTTGAAAGAGACGAAAATGAATTATAATATTAAATAAATCACCCTGTAGATTAGGGCCTGCATGTAGAATGTCATTGATCGACTGTCCCGATGTAGTTTGACTACTAGCGTCTAAAACTACGCGAAGTTTAGTGGAAGTCTTATCTTCGCGAACGACACCGTGATGCGGAATGTAATATGTCAGATTAGAAACGTTGTCATCTTTTAAAACCGGACTCAAATATCCCTTGTTAATGTAGTCCCGCATGACGTCATTGTAAGCGCTGCGTAACCCTAAGGACGCATCAAGTTTGCGCTCCAAACAATGAAAGCGCCTAAGTGCGGCAGCGTATGAGTCGCCTAGCGAATAAGGGTCGTCGCAAAATGGCAGCGACACAATATATCTACCACTGTCATCGCGAACAGTGGTAGCGCGAAAATGTTCTTCGCACTCGAGATCCTTAAGGCTCTGCGAGGGCGAGGCGGAAATTTCTTCAAGCTCCCAGAATCGCTTGAGAAGCGAATCTAAACTGGGATCTTGAAGAACAGAACAACATGAAGTTGTACTCGTACAGTGTGAAGTATGTGCCGTAGGTACGGAACCCATAACCACATACCCCAACACAGTTTCAATAGCGGGAGGTATATTATATTGCTCGCTATGCACTATGTTAGGCAAAAGCAAGCGCGGGAATATAGCAGCACCAATCAAAACATCGATACCGCTCGGCTCCGCAAACTTCGAATCTGCGAGCGGTAATGTTTTGAGATGTGTAAGTTTAGAGACATCGACGAGAGCGGTCGGCAATGTCTCCGTTATACGTTCAACAATAAGCGAAGAAACGTTAAAATTAATATCATTACTAAAACGAGAATATAATTTAATATCTACGGAACCTTTAACTGGTTTTTCCGACCCACCGATTCCTTTAACTATTAAATTAGAAGTATGAAAGTTCTTCCAAAGTCCTAGACGCTTAAAACATTCAGAAGTAATAAAATTACTTTGAGATGCGCTATCTAGTAAACAACGTATTATGTGCGGCTTATCATTTACATCGTAAATTACGACTTGAGCAGTAGCGAGCAGAACGGTTGTATACGCCGTACATTGCGGGCTATCTCTCGCCGACGGCGACGGCGACGCCGCAACGCACCGAGCGTCAATCGAACGCGATCGAGCGGCGCCAGCGACAGAGGTCGTACACAACGATACCTCAGACTGTGAGGTAATAGAAGGTACTGTCGGCATAAGCGTTGGGACCGGATTCGGCTGTGACGTCACTACAGTTGATAATTGCGGGTTTTTATTAAAATGTAACAATGTATGATGACGTTGATTACATGTGCGACACTTTAATTTAGAAGAACAGTTAACCGTTTTATGTTTAATACTCAAACAATTGACACAAGCATTGTTGTCTTTCACACATTTGAAGCGAGCTGTCGGAGTCAAATTATAAAAAGCGGGACATTTATATAAGTGTTTATGGATATATGCTTCGCACAGACACTTGTTTGAATTATTTAACTCAGAGCAAGCTACATAGGATTGTGGATTAGGAGCGGTCATTTTATTATTAAAACTACGCGATTTATTAGACTTATGTGAATTGTCCGAACTATTAGGCTTATTATTGTTAGCTAAGGGTGGTTGGGTATTACGGAATATCCGACACTGATCATTGATGAAGGTGACAAAACTATCTAGAGTGGGAATCTTACGATTACGTTCTGTCATCTCGAAAGCGCGAATAGTTTCAGTGTCAAACTTTTTTATTGCGAGGTGCAATAAAATGAAATCCAGAAGGTCAACTAATTTTAGATTCTTTAGGGAATTAATTGCGGTGACGAACTTGTCCACAAATAGCTGGTAATTCGAAACAGACGCGGGACCGGATAATTTAAGATTTAAAGCTTGATCCAAATAGGTAGACGCGAGGACACGAATATCCTGGTACCTATCGAGGAGTGCCTGGAACATGACTTGGTAATTCTCAGCACACGGTGTGACTCCCGCGAACACAGACTGTGCCTTCGGCGACAGCTTACCTATTAAATAGTACAACCTGTCTGCATCCGTCAGCGACTTATTGTCATGAACTGTAGATTTAAAACTTGCATAAAATAATGGCCAGTTTCGTATATCACCGTCGAACGACATGAGTTCGATTGGCGGCAACCTTGGTCTACATGTTGCGGAATCACTCATACTGTGCCTCCCGGACGGCTTATCTTCCAATTGAGACATCACACGTTTCACGGAACAATACATATCCTCGAATGAGGCGTAGGCTTGATAGCTAGGCTTCGCATCGGGATATATAGCCAGTAACCTAGCATTATAATCATCCAATAATTTATGAAAGTCCGTTCGAATATCATCTATTGTTACACAAGAACTGAGAAAGCCTTCTCTCACCGATTCGGAAGTATTAGCGACTTTAGAGCGATCATAAATTGACTGAATACGCTCGAAAAGTATATTACGCTTAGTTTCTAAAATCACTAACTGTTGATCTTCTGAAGAAGCGATTGCTTTCGCATCACGCGGCATTGTTATGTTATGTAGTTACAAATAACCACACAAACAAAACAATGTACGGTAATTATTTAAACGAACAACTATATGTAGAAAAGTAATACTACTGATTGTGACTGTACTGTGACAACGGGTTTCGCAATATTTGCGTAGTAACGAAATAAGTTTTTTCGTAGTACCCACTAACCAAAGTAATTATATAGTACAAAATGTTAATAGCATTACTATCCCAACCAGTTTTATTGCTAAGTTTGAATATTGTTTAAGATAAATGAATAGGTATAAATATGCAACCTATAGCCCGCAATCGTCGAAACGTATTCGGTAAAGTTATGATATTTATACTGCGTAGGTACCTACAAGTAGTACACCTATTTTATTTTTCTCTTATAGAATGAATGTCTACCCCGCGGTATTCGGAAAGTAACTTATTCCTAACAATTTATAATTGGAGGTAGGTGATTCCTATAAGGGCGGTTAAACTAAAAGACGCTTGAAATATGGAAATTTACAATACGACAAGTTAGTTTTAAATAAGAATTATTTTTAATAATAGCAGATACGTAATTATGAACCTGCTATAGCGGCGTTGATGGAACCACGTATTGGGTTTACAACTTGATTATGTGGGTAGGCGGCTAGGTGCCACGACCCTAGTAGGAATTTATGATTGATTCCTACGTAAGAAATAAAGGAAAATGGATATATTATAGTAATATATCGGGCTACGAAGGACCAAAAATGTTATAGCGGTTTGAGAAACCTCTTCATCCTTGTGTCTATCATGAAAAGTGGACTGTATTTGAAGGGTTCTGGCAATAGTGCGTTGAAAATAAGCGGGAAAATATTCACGGATCAATTCGGGCGATCTAGTATGGAAATGAGGGAAGTAGTACGCCTTACCTTGTAGTGGTCGATGCCAGCCCACGTGTGGCAGCGAGCTGGTGTTCTTCTACTCCAAAATGGCTCCTTCAGGACCCACACACTTCACACAATTGTTTTATATCCGCGAGGCGGGTTAATAGACACGGTTCACAAGGTTCTCTGCAATCTAACTAATTAGATGCATCAGTCTCCAGCCAGGTGGCTTGGAAAGCTGGCGGTTGAGATACGAGGCCCGTTCACGTTGAAGTTTCGGTTCGTTCTGGCGACCTGTCATTAAGGCGTACATAAAGGGAAAAGGAATGAGGAAGGAACGAGATAATTAAGATATCGATCGCCCGCGAAATCTCAAATGCGTTTGTCTATGTGTTTTCGGTCATTGATTTATGACATTTACAAGAGATGGCGCTACCAGAAATATTAAACTACTTATTTTCTTTTTTCTATTTCCATCTATAAAGTCAATGTTCGACTCGACTACATCACTAATTGAGTACGAAATAGTGAATACCGCAGATTAGACACACACATATACATACACACACACACCCACATTCGAAAATTTTTAAATGCCGAAAGAGAAATAAACAAGGAGCGTGCAATTGACGTCCTTCATATAGATTATTTATTGCAGCTTATTTACGTTGGTTCTTTGTTCCTGTCATAGAATAATTTGATTTTACTTTTTAGTACTTGAGTAGGTTGATTGAAAATACTCATACTAAAGTGTTTGTTTTCGGTTTATAAATATTTGGAGATTTTAACGAAGACTATATCTCCATAACGGCAGTACCGCGGTATTCAAATTATTAAGTGACGCTGGTTATAAATCTTTATTACACACGCTTGCCTCTACCCGCGGTGGTACTCAAACGGATATTTTTCTAGCTTCACTTGTGAAGTTAGATTTTATAACTCCTTCTTCAGTTACCATCGTCCTATGTAGGCCCGTTTTTTGACGCTGTGAGCCGCTGAAACCGTTTTAATGTTCATATAACAACAAAAACCCTCTTCTTAGTTCGCATTATTATGCAACTACGGAACCCTATTACTGCGCGTGGCCCGACACGCACTTGGCTGGTTTTTTCTTTAACCTATGTATGTATTCAACTTTGCATGAAATAGAACGTTTTTTATTTATTTAAAATCAAATTCGGTCTCGCAAGCCATATTAAGGCACTAGGAAAAACCTCATGGGTGTCATGGGGTCGCAAGTTGCAAAAATCGATAAGGAGAACTATATACATAATAATACACCATACATAATACTAGCCTGTAACTGTGCCCAGAGGCGTCTCTAGCGTATGTAGCGCCCGTGTGCAATCATTACCCTAGCGCCCTCTAGTAAGCGCGCGGTCAAAATGGAATGGGTGCAAATAACAGCACATTAACACAAACTGTCAAATTTTCCCAATGGATAATAAACTGTATTGTTTGGGGATTATATTGAAAATCTATTGAAGAAATTTGACTGTTTTGGATGCCATGATGTGTAGTTGACTGTATTTAGAATTACATGGTGTTTACTAGAACAAGTCAAAACGTACCCATGTACGTTTTGGCTTGTTAGGGGGTTTACCAAACACCTTGTATTTTCAACAGTGCACGGAGATCCAGGTGCAAAACTGCAAATTGTGTAATTTTAAATGATGCCAGTAAGCAACAGATACACTAACAAATACTGGACTTCGCATCAAGCTACCCACATCTGTCTAATTTCTTAATTCTAAGGGTTCTATCAGACAGAGAGAGACCGGTCACGCGGTTAACCGTTCAAGACAAGAGCATTCGTTGTGTTGTATTACGTTACATAGATATTTTAGATATACCCACACAGGACCAGGAGGCATTCTTACCGCGTCGGTCAACCAGAACGTACGCGTTATCGCGTTCACTGCTGTTTCGGTGACCAAATTGGAAGGAAGATGGAGAATGAAAAGCTAATTATGGCGGTTAAAGGCGTTTTTATACGATGCGAAGGATATTAAAACCGCGGAAAAGTAGCACCAATCTTTCTTTTTCTGAAATGGCTTGCCTCCAGCTAGTTAGTACCTATCTTGTTTAACTAAGTCATGTCACAGATACTAGCATAGTCATGTTTAACTTTCTCATATAGTTCATTGAAGGAATCAATTGTCATCCGAAAAGAATTATAAGATAAGATAAGATAAGATATATTTATTTGCCCAAACATGTGTATACATATAACAAATCATTACACTTGCATGCAGGATGACAAAAAAAAAAACAAAGGTCCAGCCATGTTTGCCATACTATGGCGTGCAAATATTATGTAGAAAAAAACAAAAAATATAATAATTAATTACTCCATTGAATTTAAAAATAAAATAATTTCAAATGACTACGGCAATAAAAACTAAAATTATATAGTAACTATGTCAAAAATATCAAGCAAACGTCAAATCCATGTAAAAATAATTCCAAATGTCAACAGTAAAAGAAAAATAATAATAACAACAATATCAAAAATATTAAGCAAATGTCAAATCCATGTAAAGATAATGTCAAACATCAACAGTAAAAAACTAAATATTAATAAAATACCAAAAATTATAAGCAAATGTCAAATCTATGTAAATATAATTTAAAATGTCAACAGTAAAAATATATAATAACAATGTCCAAAAATATCAAGTAATTAAAGTAATTAAAACATCGTCTATGTAAAAATATCAATCAAATGTCAAATCTATGGAAAAATTACAATCAATTTAAAAAAATATATAAAAACAATGTATGTCAAATCCTTGTAAAAATAAAATTATCAAAAAATAATTAATGTCAATACAGTAATAACAATCTATGTCAGAACGAAAGATTATAAAAAAATCTTCATCTTTAACCCATTTAGAAAAGTCTATGAAAATCTCCATCTTGTTTTCTATCCTTATTTACTGGGCGACAGTAACTTGATGCTGATAATGACCACAAAATCATTCATTCGTCTTCCGATGAAGAAATATCGTCAAAAAACCTGGTGATAATAGATGGTACCGCGTAGACCGTCCAACAGTGCGGAATTTGTGAGCAACTGCACACTAGAACGCAAAACTGCAGACCTCTTGAACGCTTGACCGTGTGACCGCTCTCTGTCTGATAGAACTCTAATTACGACATTGGGACAATTTGACAGCTTAGACAACTTAGACAACTTAGGCCGAGCTTTTAAATAACCGCAAAATACAACTTTGCGGTTATTTAAAAGCTCTGACCCCGGTGAAAAGCAACAGTTGTGGCAGCTAATAACAAATCTTACTTGTAACTATGTATATTTTAATCAAAAGAAAAGCCGATTTACTTCTTATTTACATTTTTACTCACAAATATAATACTTAATCCATTGCGTCAAAGCTTACTTTGCGAAATTACTTGTTGCGGTAGAACACAAAGTGCGCCACGCGCCACGCGTACAAAAAGCGTGTTTTGAGAAATGCCGCGCGCGTGACGTTCGTCCATGGCAATTTGAACTTTATTTTTTATCCTAAACAGCCAAGTTCAGGATTCGCAATTTAAAAAAGATTAGATTAGGTTTATTTCATGTTGAAATAAAAGTTACTATTATAAAAGCCGCTCTTTGCGCGCATTGCTTTGCATTTGCATTGCTAATTTGATATATGTAAGAAGAGCTCTAGATGCCATACAAAATGTATGCTAACCGGAGCTCTTTTTACGTGGGTCATTGAAAGTGACGAGGCCGGAGGGCGCGCTAGTGCCGCTCGGCGCCCCCTAGGGCGCTGCGCCCGTGTGCTACGCACCCCCTGCACTATCGGTAAAGCCGCCCCTGACTGTGCCACTGCAGGGCAAAGACCTCTTCTCATACAGAGAAGTCACGAGTATTGAGTATCGAGTGCCTCACTATGTTCCCAGTTAAAACCAAAGCCCTCATAATTCCAATAAAAACCCCCAATTAACACTTTGAAAACACACATCAATATTAAAACCGTACAAAAACCAGCATCAATCATTGTTCCCAATAAGTTATAAACCCGATCATTTGTCAGACAGTACATCACGAAACTTTGTACCGCCGACATTTATACACACAGCCGAGGTCCTGTAGCTAGAGTGTCACTATACGTAATTTGCACGATATTGAGTTTTTAATACCTCCGTAATCAGCAAAAAAAAACTCTATCAATCTCTCTTAGCAGTATTTTTTTCTACTTAAATTTAATTTGATTCCGGATAAAAATAAAAGATTAAGTTATTGATTCCAACTAACAATGTGTGATGATTTCAAGTAACTATATAACAGTGCGCAATTATATCTATTTATTGCTATAAACAGTATCGATTTTCGTGTATAACTCAAAATATGTTTTGTTAGATAGTGACACTGTGGCTAAAGAACGGCAGCACAGGCCCAATAAATTAATATCGCCATGATAAAGGGGGTTCCACACGACAGGCTAACCAAGAGGTTATATCCGGCCCATCCGTCAATGCGAAAGTACTCGATTACGACGTACGTGCGATTTATAACTTTACATAACCACATTAATCATTGAGGAGATTTGACCCACTTTAATGGTATCGAGCCATCGAGGATTTTGTGTACCTTGGTTTAATGGTGGGTTTTTCTCGTTAAGGGGTAAAGACACAGACATAAATCTAACTAGATAACGCAAGTCCCTCCATCTGTATGAAAACCAAGCGTGCCACTTCCATTTGAGAACAAATTTACTTACCAATGAAAGAAAACATTTCAAATGCCTCGGACAACTTTTTCTATACAGTCTTTAGAGCTCAATATGACATAATTAGGCATTTTTCGGTGAGTTTTAGGCATATGTCGGCCTACCAGTATAGACCACTTTCGGCTGAAATAATGATGATGTTGGTGATATTCACCCAATTGACCTAACTATAGTATGCAATCCAGCGAACAGGTTAACAAAAAGTTGGACGGATAATTTACCCCGGGTATTACTCAAGCATATTAAACTAACGTCAAAATATTTGCGACATTCATAAGGCGGTAGTTCACTTATCGTGTCATACGGCACGTTTAGAGTGCATTAGGCAGTGATTGAGCTAAGTGCGGGACGCATTAGCGATGCGACGCCGGCGGACGTCCGCCCCGCGTCGCGGCGGTACCGACGCGGCCGTGACGACACTTCGCGGCCATATTGTAATGTAAACATAATGCAAGCCTTTGGCTATTTGACAACAGCGGTTGTTTGTGAGAGGAAATGCGGCGAAATCTGTCTGGACTCAGTGGCAGAATTTTTCGGACGAGACGTTGCGACAATATTCCAAGAAATGAGATTAGATTTAGAACTTAGATACGAACGCTCAAATTCTACATTTCTCCCCTTCACACCAGTTTACCATCATTCTTCTAACATTTATCATTGTTACATATTGCAGAAAGAAAAACCTTATAAGAAAACGAGGTTACGCAATTAATATATCTTAGCGGCAAAACCACTTGTAATATCGAAAAGATTGTGAAGAATATGAATGAAAAAGTTAATATGGAGGACAGCACGCGCGTGCGGCCGGGAAAAAAAAAAGATGGATGTCCGTGAATAATGTTCGGTCGCGAACTGTAGTAATGGACAGCACTAAATATTGCACCAAGGGAAAATAAATTACACCACTTTTTCAGACGCACAAAAAGAACTCTTCGTTTTCTCTTTCACTAAAGCGGTGAGGAAAAAAAGTTTAATATGTTAGGACGCCGGACACTGATTATGTAGGCTGAGTGGTCGAAGGCGTGTGACCCCGATGGCTTGTTTACTTTTGTATGTATTTATTGCTGTTTTACGTCTCTTGCGAGATAAATAGAGCTTTCAGTATTGCTTTTGTTATTATTTATGCTTGGTAGATATGTATTTTCTCTATGCATCACAAATCCATTTTACCTATTTAATAAGGCGTTAAAATATTACAGCGATTAGCTATTTAACTGTATGATTGCATTCAAAATCAACCAACTAGATCCACATAAAAGTTAAAATCAACAACCAGAAAAGTATAGAACCCGCGTCGCAAAGCCACTCAATTTACAAGCATTGTAAACAAAAATTAAACTGCAACCAGAACCAAATTCACAAAATTGTGTAGTCAAACTAATTTTCTGTTAATGAGGTTACGGACAGCTCCATGCGAGTGAGAAGTTTAAATTGGTTCACGACCATTGCCGCTTCGGTTTTTGTCGGAAGAATCAGCGGCCCCTTCAGGAGTAAATGGATTTATTACCTTGCACCGTTCAGGTGTAGTCGTAATTACTCTTATTGTGCTACCGGATTGTTTATTGTTTGCAGTAGGAAAATTGCAACATATATTTCACGTCGGACGCGTTCGATGTATGAAATATTACGACTGCAATTCAATATATAATTCTTTCTCATTGCGGAATTAAACGAGGATATTGTAACTAATGTATCTATTAGAAATGCATGTTATTTATGATAGAGAATATTAAAAGTGCAATTTTAATAACGCTATTTGAGTTTTCGCTGTGTTAAAAAAAACAGAGAAAGCTCAAAAAGCGTCTCTTTCTTTCTTTCTCTCTCAATCTTTCGTGCCTAGCCAATTCACGAATGTTGGTCATTGACTCCGACAATTTTCATCTTGTCCATTCAAAGTACGAATTTAAAAGAAAACTAGTTCCGTTGTCCTTTTAAGCCAACTACAAGATGGTCTGTTCTTGGCTCAGTAAATAAAAAAACAAAACATAAAAATTAAAAATACTCGACAGTCTCGGGGATGACCCCATTGTCGTAGAAAGCACTTTAGTCCACTCCTTTTAATTAACAACGAATTCGATTCACATAAAATATTCACGCCGCCATGATGGACCAATCACGCCGTAAAAAGATTCAATTGAACAAAGATGCTACAAATGTGTGTGTTGCTCTCTTTGTTCAGTCACGGTAAAAATAGGTTCGTCACCGTTGTACCCGACTGGCGAAGGAAGGTAATGTGTAGTTGTATGTGTTGTCTATGTATGTATGTTTGTTCCGATGTGACGTTCTAGAGACCAAATGCGTTGGCTGATTTTGATAATTCTTACGTCAATCGATTCGACATAACCTTGCGAGTGTCAATGGCTACATTCAAATTAGAAAATAGAAAATGGCGGATTTTGGGTGCCATATTATGGGGACTCAATTTATTTTTTCATTGGCTTCGGATGGGGTATCAAAATAAAGGGTTTTAAGAGGTGATTTCGAAAAAAAATGGTTAACTAAAAAGTTATAAATAAAAAAGTTAATTCAATATTCTGGTTTTGGTCAGCCAGCTCGCGAATATGTATCTTCCAACTGCATAACATGATTTTCTTCTTGTTTACGTCTTTTTAGTTCGCCCCTAAGCAATCAGGTTTTTTTATTTAACTTTTTTTTTTGCTTTTTGTTCTAGCCTAATTTGAGTCCCACACCTCGGCAAAGGCCTCCTCTTTCTCCTTTCAAACCACTGTGCCTTGCGCGAACTTTAGCCAAGTTGGGGCCGCAATAGTGATCAGCGTCACACCACCTTCGCTTCGACGGGAACGTTATCCCTGGGGCGTCAACTTACTGACGATCTTCGCCCATCCCACTCTCACTTCAGCCTAGGTTCGTCACCTTAATATCTGTTTTAGAATTCTTGATTCAGTTTTGTCATAATGTCAATAACATCTAATGACACTTCAACCAACCTCAGTTCATGGTCTTTCTAATTAAAAATGTGACACTGCAATTACATAAAACAATGGCCGGTCCATTAAAATGGTTTAGTTTGATGTCAACTACACTCGTCGACAGTTTCATGCTATGGTGGTGACTTTGGTTTACAAGTGAGTAAGTATAGTTTAGATCTAGTGCGAGGTTTTACTCACACTCAATCGTGTTAACGTAAACATCAATTTGTATTGAAACTTGATAAGCGCCGTCTGGTGTCGGTAAGGAGAAACCACTTTTTTGTATACATTTTGACATAAGAGATCGTTTACGTTATTACGAGTGAGCGTGAGTAAAAACTCGCACTAAGGCCTCTGTATGCTTAGTGCGAGTTTAATAAAATTATTCGTTGAACGTCATCACCGTGAAAGGCAAGTATACGTCGACGGTATCGACTATCGTAAACATGCGAGTGTGTGTTGCTACAGCAGTCAACGACTCGCAAGCGTGTAGTCACTGTGAGACGCGTTCATCATTTAATAAACCGACAAAATAGGTTGACATTTTTATTTGCTATTCCTATTGGAATTGACACACTATTTAAATAGTAGTGGTTATAACGTGTTTTTTAGTTAGAAATTAGAAGTTTGTTTATGTTTTGCCTTTGAAGTGGTGTTTTGGGGATTTGGAATTTTGGACTGCTCTTACTATTTAAAATGTTATCGGGTACTACATGGCCACTTGTCGACACTTGACATTCTATATTTTTGGCTGTTTGTGGCATAATTCATGCTTGTGCGTGTCTCAGCAGACAAATCACAGAATATTATTAGAACAAATATTGTAGACATAGAATATTTGTTCTAATAATATTCTGTGATTTTATCATTAATTGTGAAAAATGAGCGACGTCGAAGTACTATCGAAACGAACTACTTATCATACATTCAAACCACAATGGGCACAGTCTAAAATGCCTATTCAAGTATTCATCGTATTATAAAAAATATCAAATGAAAACATGTGCGAGCGAGCCATGTGCATAACTCCAGCTTCCTCATAAGTGTTAGGATAATTCTATCTATGCCAATATTTAAGGCATAATAGCAGCAATCAAAGTACGGAGTCTTAATTTAGCTGCCATAAAAACTTTGTTAATATGAGTTGTTTAGTATGTGTCAGCTGGAGTGACGTCACCCCAGCTTCCTCATTCAATACAGGCAAACCAGCGAGGTTAGGGTTTTGGACTAAAGTCAAAAAAATAAGGCATAATAGCTGCACATGGAAGGAAAGAACTGAACGATAATACTTAAAAAGTGTTGAAACTACGATCGAAAATCGTGTGTGTAAGCTGGAGTGACGTCACCCCAGCTGCCATGTCATATCTTCCGAACAAAAGAAGTTATGATTATGTATTATAGCTCAAAAATTAAAGAATAATAGCTGCCATTGGCAGCAAAATTTTCAAATGTCTGGTCAAAATACTCTATAAGTTATTAAACAGACAAGTATGTGTAAGCTGGAGTGACGGCACCCCAGCTGCTCATGTCATATCTTCCGAACGAAAGAAGATATGATTATGAATTATAGCTAAAATCATAAGAAGTAATAGCTGCCACAGGCAGCAAAATTTTCAAATCTCTAGTCCTTGTAGTTTCCACGTAGTAAACAAAAAATAGTTTCCGCGCCAAAAAGATCAAATTATTACTTCGGAGGAGGTACGGAGCGGCGTTGCCGTTTCGTGCGCTACATTATTGCAACCAAGTTTGCACTTAGCAGGCATTCTATTAGAAGTCATTTTAACTCGCGCTCAAAATATTATTTATTGAAGACATAGTCTGAGAGCCGACTGAACTTTAATGGAACCATGAATGTAATATTAAAAAGTGAATTCTTATCAACTGTAGACTACGGGAGAACTACTATTATTGTTTTTTTATGTAATTTGCTCTCTGTAATTCGATTAAGGTGGATACGAAAAGTTAGCCCGCAAAATTAAAATGTTGTTACGTTTTTTGCAATTTATAGGTCAAACAGTGGTTCTCTTGTCGTTGTCTCGATCTAATATGATTCGCGACCATAATAATACTAATCATATTTTATCTGATTTTAAAGACTACCAAAAATTTGATTTATAACAAAAATATACGAAATTGTTACACTTAGATTTTTGAATTTTTTTTCATCCTATGTTTAAACAAACAATGTGACTATAAAAAACCTGAACACTTACATAGTACCCACGATTAAAGTTTGTAGTCGGCTCCCAGTCTATAAACAAGTTTAAACTACTTCAAACTGATAATATAGCGCACGGAACGGCAACGCTGCTCCGTACCTCATCCAAAGTAATAAATTGATCTTTTTGGCGTGAAAACTATTTTTTTGTTTACTACGTGGAAACTACAAGGACTAGAGATTTGAAAATTTTGCTGCCTGTGGCAGCTATTATTTCTTATGATTTAAGCTATAATGCATAATCATATCTTTTTTTGTTCGGAAGATATGACATGAGCAGCTGAGGTGCCGTCACTCCAGCTTACACATACTTGTCGGTTTAATAACTTAAAGAGTATTTTGACAAGACGTTTGAAAATTTTGCTGCCAATGGCAGCTTTTATTCCTTAATTTTTGAGCTATAATACATAATCATAATTTCTTTTGTTCGGAAGATATGACATGGCAGCTGGGGTGACGTCACTCCAGCTTACACACACGTTTTTTGATTGTAGTTTCAACACTTTTTACGTATTATCGTTCAGTTCTTTTCCTCCATGTGCAGCTATTATGCCTTATTTTTCTGACTATAGTCCAAAAGCCTAACCTCACTGGTTTGCCTGTATTGAATGAGGAAGCTGGGGTGACGTCACTCCAGCTGACACATACTAAATGACTCATATTAACGAAGTTTTTATGGCAGCTAAATTAAGACTCTGTACTTTGATTGCTGCTATTATGCCTTAAATATTGGCATAGATAGAATTATTCTAACACTTATGAGGAAGCTGGAGTTATGCACATGAGCGAGCCTCGGCGCCCGACCGCTGACGTCACGCGCTCTCTCGGTGCTCTGTGGATTCGCTAGGCATATAACCTTTCAAATTATAAACACAAGCATCTATTGCTTAATTATTGTATTGTGTAGTGTCAGATAGGCAGTTGCTCCATATAAACATATTCGGCTACATGAACATTGGACAATTAAATAAAAAGAGTAAAATGTAATTACAAAATTTTAAACTAATAACATAATAATTTAATATTTAAATAAACAAGTATATTTTTATTTTTTTCTATTTACGTAAAAACAATCTTTATACAGAGTTATTTTATGTGTTAAATAAAATAAAAGAAAAACAGTGTCTGACCTAGGAATCGAACCCAGGATCTCATGCTGCAAGCCAGGTGGTTTCATTGATGATCGCAGGTATGGTCTATCTATAGTTTCTAGTGAGGTCCTGGTTCGATTCCCAGTTCAGACACTGTTTTTGGTTTACCTTTTTTTTATTTACCTTTATTAATGTCAAGATTGTTATTATGTAATTAGTTAAAATTGAATTTTCATTTTTTAATCTTGGTAATCTGTTATAATTAATTTGACTGACGATTTTTAAATTACCAATCCCATTTCCATAACTATTAGAAGTGATAGAAATGAAAAAGAACCCATAATATACCATAAAGGTATATGTTATAACATAATTATATGTAATAACTCGGTAAGTTTATCATTCTCACAGCGCTCTCACCGCAAAAATATCAGTGACAAGCTTAGTCGCTCACAAGTGATATTGTTTACGATACGAGATGTCAAAACTGTCAAAAAGTACAACTCACACTCGCGAAAAGCATGTTTACGCTCATATAAGTGCTTAATGACGCGCTTACTTGTGAGATGTAGTCGATTGTCACTAGTGACGAAATATTTTATAAACTTGCACTCAGAACTTATAGTTCTCACGTACGCCACTAGGTGGCGCTTATCCAGCGCCATACAAATTTGCGTAAACGTTTACGCGACCATCCCGTTTATAAAACTCGCACTAAGCATACTGATCAGGGCGATAACAGGACTCACGGTGACCATTGCCCTGAGAAGAGCTGAAGACAGAGGGGTTGGCAATCAGTTAATCTGTCAAAACTTTCCGAGACCGCCACGACCTTCAGCAATGAAGACAGTGAATAAGAAGTATAGTTTTGTGTAAGTATACTTCTGTAAGCATTATGACGTGTCCTCATTTTGCAAGAAAAGAATTTGAAAACTGATGAAGGTATAAACGACTCGACTGTACCTATCCATACATAGATATATACTCAGTTTTAAAAGGAAAATCCTCGTGTATCGGTTGTTCCAATTTAAATATCCTAATCCTCACCGTAGTGGCGGGCAGTAATCAGTCGGCAGTAACCGGCATCCGAAGGGATTTAGTTTCAATCACGCCGGTGGCCAGAGCTTGTGATTAATGCATACTAAACAGGGCACACACAGACGATTTCCAGATAATTTACTTTCCTGTATAATCGTCTCGTACGTTCCCGTTTTAAAGTTTTTCAATTTCAGAGATGCGGTTGGGATTTTTTTGAGAAGCGGTGT
This sequence comes from Orthosia cruda, assembly GCA_964057195.1. NCBI lineage: Eukaryota > Metazoa > Arthropoda > Insecta > Lepidoptera > Noctuidae > Orthosia > Orthosia cruda. The sequence continues at coordinate 12,532,952 of OZ059832.1, read as the reverse complement.
AGATTCGTAAAGTAATTTTCTTTTTGTGTTTTTGTATTACGAACGCGAAGATGTGGTTCTTGTTCAGATTTTAGAATGGGAAAGTTAGCATATAAGCTTAAAACTTTATATCAAGTGGTGTGTAAATTAATAATATTGACACAAACATTATTCAAATGTTTTATTTCTAGTCTGCTCGATAAAAAACGGTCGAAGGAAAGATGCGTATTTCCTTTCAACAAAAACTGATCAAATAACCATATAATTATTATTATATGTTTCGATTTTCATAATCCCGACAGAACAAGTCAACAAGCCCACTTCATAATAAAACCGGCGCCTCTTACGTAATCAAATTAATTAAACGCAAATAGCGTCTTGTTATTTTGTTTTTGCTTAGATTACGTTTTATAAACTCAAGTGGGCAAATAAAGCGTTGTTGATGACAAGTGACTGACTGGCGGGCAATTAGTGGGTGGGCAGGCCAAGGAAACAAAGGGCCTCTTAGTTTCACTTAATTAAAAAAGAGGAAGCCGGCGCGAGGCAGAGAAAAATTGCTGTGAAATAACGCGGTACCGCGCTGTGTTTGTGTGTGTACGAGACCGTGTGGAGATATTTTTTTAAAGAAAATACTGGGCAAATCTGGCTAAGTAGGTGCCTACATACTTTGATGTATTAGTTAAGCTTTAATATAGCTTCAAGAGTGTTCTGTGCCTCATCTGTGGTGGTTTTTTTTAATGGTTTTAGAACTTATCGAGTAGTAGTGGGCTTTGTGACCAGCTTTGTATGATGATAAAACAGAAAAATAGTTTCCGACAGTTCGATTTTCCATCTAAAACTGCTATGAATTATAAAGTACTAAAAAGCAAAATAAGTAGATACCAAGTAGATACCTATCACTTTGACTTTTCAGTTACATAAGCTTTTGTATGTAGCTCCAACAGAATGCCGAGTCTAATCTGTGTTGTTTTTTCAATGCTACACATGTCGGGCTTTACAACCAGTCCCTTTTGATGATAACAAGGGAAAATGTTCAGCAAAATTCGTCAGTTTCAGTTTCCACCTAAAGCAGTTACAAATAATAAAGTACCAACTAGTTGAAATATTTAATCACGTTAACCTGTTATTACTGTCACCGTTTCAACCCAGAATTTAGCTCACAGCACAATAGCCGGAATATTTCCGGCGCACTGCGGAAATTTAGTTTATAACAAGCTATGTAACGTCAAATGTACACTATGAGTTCACTTGAGAGAGGGGGAATCGTTAAAAATAATTTTCAATTTTGCCTGTTAGCATGGAATCCGTCGGCTGAAGTTTGCAGCGTGTGAAAAACTAAATTGCTCGTTGCTCGACGCGCGAATTTCAAGCAAGTTTAGTTACTATAATTTTCCGGCGTGGTTGCGCGGGTTCAGTACAATGAGGCGCCCGCAGCCATCATTAAGGTGTGTATGCGACTCTCGCGCTGCGTCTTTCATCCCTATTTCCACTCCACGAACTTTTCCATGTGACTGTTGGTACGCTGAATTATGATACTTGCGCATAATAAACATTCTACAAGAATATTGTCTGGGAAAAATAAACGGAATGCTACTGGTGTTTTATTTTTGAGGATACTTACAATTAGAGAGGCGATGCTCATTTGTATTTTTATACAATTTTTATTGAAATCGAATGCAGGTATCTTTAATATATCAGGGACTAATGGGTACGATATGGTTTAATTCTTCTATCGAATAATGACATACAATAGGGATGATGACGGGGTACGAAAAAGCAAATTCTGTTTAGTTATAAAAACAATAAAAAACCACATTTTTTTGATAACGTGACATAAGAAAAATAAGCCTGAAATATTTTTTGGAAATCTTACTGACGGAATAATAGTACATTTCGTGTCGTGCATAAAATATCGAGATTTTTACACGAGCGATTTAGCCAATTTCGTCTAAAGCCACATGCGAGTGTTTAAATAAAGCCTATTTATGCGAGACACGAACGATTCTGTTTCCACTACCTGATGAGCTTACCTAAATAAATGCAAATATCCCATGTAACTTGGGGTTGGCGCAACAAGTTTTACGTGCCGCGCTATCACTGACTCCCTTTTCTTTCATATCACTCCTCACACAGTCCATCCATATTTTCTTTGGCCTTCCTCTCCCTCTCCATCCATCCACATTTATTTTCATAACTATTTTAGTAACATGTGTTTCATCCCTTCTCATCACATTACCATACCAGGACAAACAGTTTCCATTAAACTTTTCTGTCTTTCGCATTATGTGGCCAAAATTGGTCAAAATACTCTGTAAGCAAACTGTAGAAAATCTGGTTTTGATATTGAGTTGAGATAGGACAGACACATTTGTGCGTTTGGCTGTCTATGGTATTCGGAGCATCCGCCTATAGCACCAAATTTCGAATGCGTTTATCCTCTGTCTTTCTCTTACTCGGAGTGTCCACGTCTCAAATCCGAGGAAAATCGGGCAAACCGGTGCTTTTACCAACTAGATTCTGTTACACAAACCAAAATATAACGTTGTCCTATATGAAGGGACTCTTCCAAAAGTAGAACTTACCGTGTCTCTCAAATAAACTTTCCGTTCCTAGTACTCCAGCAACGGCATACACCGAAAAAGCTTGTTATTTGTCTTGCTAACTGTATTGATCTAGTAAATGTTCAGAAGAGTCGAGTTTGTCCTAAAGTTTGTTGAAGTGGAAAGTTATCGTTCGTAGCGTGTAGACTAGTAAATAAATGATTAATGAGACCACAGGTCGAACCGAGTAATTACTTTTTTTCGTTAATTAAGAGATGAAAATTAACGTTATAAAATTAGCCTGTTTTGAACACATAATGATCTTATTAAGGATGTGGTCGGATCTGATTAAAACTTCCAACATGTATGTTAGAAATATTAAAATTCTCAGAAACAATATTAATGAAAAAAATACTGGAAAAGAAACGTGGGATTAAATAATTTGACGCGTAACATTAGCGATAACGCCTACGCCGTAGCGCGCTACGTCGTAGCAAGCGAGGTGTGCATGCACTGGTATTGATAAGAGGATTGTATCATCTGGCAACTATGAATTAAATAAAAATCTTTTGACAAAGAAAGGAACCGACTTCAAAAGCAAAACACAAAAAATGCAAAATAACTATCGTTTCGGTAGTCGGTGTCTTTGGTAGGTGCCTCTTGTTTTTATTGTTTTTCGACGCCGACTTCCGAAACCAAAGTTATTTTGCACTTTTTAGTGTATTACTTTTAAAGACAGTTTATTATTTTTCTAACCGACTTCCCAAAAAGGAGGAGGTTCTAAATTCGATTGGTATTTTTTTTAAATGTATGTACTCCGATTACTCAAAGACACCTGGAGCGATTTGGAAAATTCTTATTTTGTTTGAAAGGATATACTTCCCATTTGGTCCCATAGTCATCAGGTCAGGATCTGATGATCGATGGGTTCTTGGAGAAATCGAAGGAACTCCTCAAATATTATTGGCACACATATAGCGATTTTGGCATTTTCATCAACAATGCAATCATTTGCACTCAGAAAGAAACACTTGGTGAAGTGGAACTGGTGAAGAAGACGACCACAGATATACAATGGAACTCCTTAATGCTAAGTATGTCACGGGTCTACGACATCTCCAATAGTTAAACGGCTATGTTGAAGCAAATACTTATAAATAAATAGTACTGATGAAAATGGTACCATCGAACTGATCTGATGATGAAGTCGGCTGGTAGGCACTGGAACTCCGAAATAAAACAATGTATCCTAGTTGTTTGGTCTTATTGGAATGTGATGATGAAAATGATGATTCATGAGATGTATTTTGGCTATTTAAGATTTTATGGCAATTGGATGTAAAAAATTTAAACGAAAAAAACTACTAAACTAAAATATAGATATATAAACATTTTACAATAAAAAAAAACTTATTAACAAAAAAACAAACCGACTTACAAAAAAAAAACACTACAAAGTGAAAAATAACTTTCTTTTTCGAAGTCGGTATCGAAACACGAAAAACAATAGGTACCAAAGACACCGACTTTGGAAAAATTGTTTTAAAAAGTTTATATTTCTATATTTTAGTTTTAATACACTATCACTTAAAACTGAGCAATTTTTATTGTAAGGTGCCTAAAGCATTGACAAAATACCCATAAATAACTTAATTTACACATTCGTGCTGTTTGACGCTAAGGAGCTCGTTTGTACGTTTCATATCTTGTAAACTGCTGAACAGATTTGATGAAACTTGCACTATTCCCTAAGTTGAGAGATATTTAATCTAATAAGAAAAGTATAATCACGATCCGATAAGAAGTTACGGGGAAAAGCGTGGACAAAAATACAAACATACATACACTTATAAAATTTGGTACACATGTTTAGAAGCCCACATAGAATAACCTATGTTAATATTGTGCAATTTCAACATAATTACATACAAACGTGTCGAATTGATTATTACCTTTTTTAAAGTCGGTAAAAATTCATTTAACACAATAAATATTGAAGAAACACTTGTCAATAAAATTTGACCTTAATTTTAGTATAAATACCTAATATTATTACCACTTTATCTCCGGCTTATGTCTTATGTTTGATTCTTTGTAAATGAAGCAAAAAGGGCAATGCGAGGGTCGTAGTAGGTGGGGTTCTGTTGTTTATTCCTACCCCTATGGGAAAACTTCGTGTGTTTGGAATTTGACCATAATTTCCTTACCGTCTCAAGAAATTTAAAATAATTCATCTCCTGATTTTAAAAATACAGGCGTATCTACTACCTATATCTATATAAACATGATATATACTTTCCTTCTTTATTTGCTCAAGGAAAACTTATTTTTGAGGGGTACTTTTAATATCACGTAATTAGCGGAAGGCCGTGGCCAAAGATGCCTTTAAGTATATTTGTACGTAAACCACGATGTTCCCTTTTATTGTTATTATGCGGAATGCCGAGAGTCGAGCGAGTAAAGTGAAATTAAATTGAAATCAACATTATTTGCCTAAATGTTACTAAAGTGTTTCCAAATGTACGTTTTAAATAAGCATAACGCAGTTAGTGTGATTTAATTTAATAATGTTACTAGTTAGCGTAAATGCTAGACTTAATTATTTTCGGAAACCATATATTTATTTGATGTTGAATAAATTTCTGATTTGCTTTGTATACCTATTGCAATTGCTTATTTAAATATTCTATTTTAAGTATATACCAATAAAAAGTAGTCCACTGATATGAAGTATTGATAAAATAAGAACATCCTTGTAAACAAGTAACATCAACAGTTTTTATACAAAAATGTCATCATAAAAACTCTCCATCTTATAATCCCCAGAGTACAGACAGTAACTATCCCATAAAACACGTTTTATAATGAACGCTGTCGTCTTCAGTGAAATTGATACCCATCAAGAGGGCTATGCTATCAAAAGTTATAATATCAGTATGCATTAAATGAGCCGTGTGCGGTATCCGAGGCTTCCAAGAATTAAACGCTGAAGATTTTCGTGCCAGCGGCAACCCCTCTGAACAACCCCTGCAATTAAAACGCACCCGAAGGGTTGCACCGCTTTCCAAATTGCAAACACGTCCATTGTTTTAATCTACTCCTCTCCCAGAATCCTGGGTATAATACTGAAATAAGGACTCCTAGTTTACTTTGACCCCCTCGTTTCTAACATTAGGCTCCTTAAGAGGGCTCCATATTAGCTGGATGGCTTCATTGGTGCGGAATTCACCGATGTATACTTGATTGAAATATTAATTTCAAGCTTCCTTACTGACAATGCTGCGGAATAAAATATTAACCATTATCATAAGTAACAATTTTACAGGAAAAATACGCTTTTCTTTACAAAAAGATAGAGCACAGGATCTGAATTATTGAGAAAGATAACATTTATCGACACTTGTCTTCTGCTTTTTTTAAGGAAGGATATAAAAAATGCGCTTATAGCAGCAATTTTAAAGGAAGGCTGTTTTCAGAACTCAAATAATACTAAAAATAAATAAATATATATCAGTGGTTTGTGCACATCCCTTTACTGCGGAATATTATAAGTGATGTCACGTATCTACATTTTTATATGTAGAGGATAAGTGTGTAATTACTACATACATGATAAAAAAGAATTGGATTATAAGAAAGGCGTAATAAGGGTAAAATACATAATGATACGTCTTTGCATGCTTTATATATTTTTCAGTAGAAAGAAAATTAACGCTTGTGGCATTATAAAAGGATGTTACGTGTGTAATATATGAATGGTATTTCCTGAAAAACCGAACAGAACTCATCATGCCGTCTGATCAGTCAAATATGTTCAACAAAAACTTTATCTGTTTAAAAATTTTCGGCATTTGGTCTGGAAATACTCCGTGGAAATATTACAGATTTTATTCTTTCATCTACCTTTTCGTGACATTCGCATGTTACAATGTACTTCTCACTCTGAATCTAATTTATACGCCCCGGAAAATCGAGTTATTACTCCGCGAAGTAATATTTTATTTCACTGAAATAACAGTTGCAACGAAAATTTTGACGATCCTCTTTATGCGTGATAAAATAATTGAAGCAATTAAATTAATTGATTGCGACGAGTTTGTAGGTGACTACGAAAATAAGGAAGAAATCCTATACAAAACTAACATGAGTTACAGGCTAGGTTGGAAATTATACGCCATCTCATCAAACATGGCTTATTCGAGCCAAGTAGTCGTCCCAATATTCTTGGATTTGATACGAGGCACCAAGTCTGAATTGCCAATATGCAAATATTACTTCTTGAGCGATGAAGTTCGAGAGTCCCATTTCCTTTTTTGGTTCATATATCAATCTGCCGGGATGTACGGCCATATGATGTATAACGTGAATATTGATTCTTTGATCGCTGGACTGTTGGTTGTGGCTATAGTTCAGTTAAGGTCACTTAATAATAACTTGAGGAATTTGAAATTATCTGAAAATGAAAGGAAACTGCCAATCGAAATTCAGGACAAGCTACAAATGAAGCGGCTCAACAAAATGTTAAGACATTATGAAGTAATTTTAACGTAAGTACTAATTTTTAAACTTTGACTTTGGAGCCGTATTATGTAGAGTTTCTACAAAATAATCTCAATGTGTGTTTCAGTTTCTGTGAAACAGTGCAGAACATGTTAAGTGTAACATTGTTCTTTCAATTCGGGGTGGCGTCTATGATCATATGCGTGGTGATGTGCGGACTTGTTTTGGTAAGCATCTTCAGTATTTCTTTTCCCAAGCATTAACACTTAATAAAATAATCTTTTGGAGAATCTTTAGATATGCCTTGCTCTTCAGCGGGAATATAAAAGCTAGAAATAAATAAGTATCACACGAAATCGTTAACCGTTAATTTATTCGTCGGGTTTTGAGAAGTATTTATGTGTTGCAACCCACAAACTGATAATGAAACAATTAAAGCTGAAATGATCTTTTGTTTTCAGCCATCATCAACGGAAACTCGAGTATTTTTAGTGATGTACCTTTTCACAATGACACTGCAGATTTTTGCACCTGGATTTTTGGGAACTCAGCTGTCTTACGAGGTCTGTAAAACAAATCAATAAATTACTAAAAAATTAAAATTACTATTTATTATAGTAAACACATCGAAATGAAGGTTGCTTCACCTAAACTACTTTTACTATTATTTTAAAGAGGTAAAATTGTTTAATTATTAGTTTGTTTGATAGATACATAGCTGCCATTGGCTGCTTTTATCCGGGACGAATGCATGGTTCTTATGTTTTTTTTATTTATTATATGCTTTATTGTACACCTTAAAATACAATTATAAAAAGAAACCTGTTCTTCGAGAAATTTATTCACAATCATTTTGGTTTTTTGTTAACTTCTCGTAGAGGGTTTTCCGCGAATGCAATCAAAGATTTGAAGAACTTGTACACCGGATATATTGTAATACAAAATCACATAGAAAATACATGAGCGCAGCCATCAGGCGGTTACATTAGCGAATACAAAAAGTCATTCTCCATTCAAAACCTATGACAGAAGTATAGAATAAAGAACCATGAATCAAACAGTGACTGCACAAAGAAGGTCAACATTCAACACTTCCCCTCAATCGCTGTTTGAACTCAGACATCACCGCTGGCTCAACTGGCTTAAAAACCTAAGCCCAAGTTCACAACACAGAACTTATGTTTAGGAGCACACAAAGATTTCGTTAATACATCAGCCACCATTTCTTCAGTAGACAAATAACTCAACGTAATTACATGATTATTCACACAATTAAACATAGTGGTACCTGATATCTATGTGCTTAGTCCTCCTATGAAACACTGGATTGACACTTAGTTTTTGAGCAGACTGATTGTCATTGTACAAATCAACCACTAACCCAGAAATACCAGTCAATTCAGTCACCAAGTCCCTAAGCCAACGTGCCTCCTTAGCAGACTCACTAAGAGCAACATACTCAGCCTCAGTACTTGATAAACTAACACATGTTTGTTTTCTGCATTCCCAGGAGATGGGGTTTCCCCCATACTTGAAAACAAACCCCGAAAATGACTTTCGGTCTCGTACGTCACCACCCCAGTCCGCGTCTACAAACCCCTCAACCTTAGCATGACCCGACCTACTAAACACAAGGCTAACGCTTTGAGTCCCCTTAAGATATCTCAATAAACGTTTCGCTGTCCTCCAGTGTTCCATAGTATGACACATATTAAACTGGCTTAAGTACGAAACTGCATACGTAATGTCTGGCCGTGTAAATACACTCAGATACATAAGAGAACCTATCAATTCCCTATATGGAACAGTACCTTCGTCTAACACAATCGTATCAGTAAACTTAACATTTGGGTCCAAAGGAGTCTGGACTGGTTTGCATTCCGACATACCGAAACTGTCGAGCAAGCGCTCAACATACCGCGCTTGACAAAGCTTAAGAGTTTTATTCGTCCTGTCACGCTCTACCGCGACCCCGAGAATATGCCGCACCGCACCCAAATGTTTAATCTTAAACAGTTTTCGCAAACTCTTTTTCAGCTCTTCAGCCATGCGTGCATCATTGTAACAGACAATGAAATCTTCCACGTACAAAGCAATGTAAATAACCGACTTACCATTTCGTTTGTAGAAGATACATTGTTCAAGTTGGCATTGAACAAAATCTATCGACAGAAGCACGTCCTTCACCCTCTGATACCAAGCTCGCGAAGCTTGTTTCAGTCCGTAGACTGCCTTTTTCAATCTGTAGACTTTATTTTCTCCACCAGGTGAAATGAACCCCTCCGGTTGATACATAAATATCTCCTCATCTAAATTACCATTGAGGAACGCCGTCTGTACGTCTAGGTGGTCTATATGTAGATCCATCTCTACAGAGATCGCCATCAATAGTCGCATTGAACTGTACCGTACTACCGGTGAAAACGTTTCAAAATAATCTTCACCATACTTTTGGGTGAACCCCTTGGCTACTAACCTGGCCTTATACCGGGCTATCTTCCCCTCGGCGTCACACTTAATTTTGAAGATCCATTTATTCCGAACCACATTTTTTTCAAAAGGCGGATCCACCAACTCCCAAGCCTGATGTTGATTGAACGAGTCAATCTCTTCCTGCATAGCTTGCCGCCACAAGTCGCTCTGCCCAGAACACAGAGCTTCCTTAACAGTGCGCGGTTCAGCTGGGATCGCATTTTGTGTGTACAAACCCTTAGGTTGTCTAGATCTAAGATTGTACCTCGGTTCCGGAGGCTCCATCACCTCCTCAACGCTATCTTCAAAAAATAAAGTGTCATCGCCGCCATCATCACCGCTCGCTGACACAACCGGCTCAACATTCACCGTTACCGGCTCATCAGTGACAGGCCCCCGAGCTGCATCACCAACCACCTTACTCTCAGGCAAGCTTGACTTCCTCTCACTAGTGGAATCATCAGCTTCTTCCCCTGAAAGAAAGATTTCTATAGAAGCTGATCCGTGTCCAGTTCCTAGCTCTTTGGCTGGGAACACACTTTCATTAAATATGACATCACGGCTTCTCTTTATAGCATGTGTCTTAGAGTCATACAACCTGTAAGATCTTCCATTGTCTTCATAACCGACAAATATATACTTCTTACTCTTAGGTTGTAACTTATTCCGCTTAAAGTCATCAATATGTGCATAGGCCTCGCAACCGAAAACCCGCAAGTGGTCATACTTTACCCTATTACCCGACCAAACCTCCTCGGGCGTCTTGCCACCTAATTTACTAGACGGCGACCGATTAATAAGGTACCCAGCAGTGTTAGCCGCCTCAGCCCACAACTTGTGATCCAAACCCGCGTGATATAACATACAACGTACCCGTTCCAAAAGAGTTCTGTTTAACCTCTCCGCCGCACCATTCATTTGGGGCGAATACGGAACAGTGACCTGATGCACAATACCCTTCTGTCTGAAGAATGCGCTCAGCTCTTTGTTTACGTACTCCGTACCGTTATCACTGCGTATAGCCTTTACCTTGGATTCACATTGATTTTCCACGAGCCTAACAAAGTCTTTGGTGACACTAGCTACTTCGCTCTTATTCTTCAAGAAGTACAAGAATACTTTCCGCGAGTGGTCATCTAGAAACGTTAAAATGTACTGCTTACCTGATTGGGACGCAACAGGAATCGAACACAAGTCCGGGTGCACCAGATCCAAGCACTTAGCCGCTACATCACGCCCAGATTTCTTGAACGGAGACCTTATTTGTTTTCCAAGAATGCAAATATCGCAATTATTTTCAATTTCTGTATTCTGAAAATCAATAACGTGTGACAGTGACTTCAAGCTGTCATAACTTAAATGACCCAATCTATGGTGCCAAGACTCCTTTGAAACCTCTTTATTTACACTACTTAAAGCTACCGCGTTAGTATGCAGTTTATATACCCCGCCAACAGACCTAACACTAGCTATACAAGATTTATTTTTAAAAATCTTACAAGTAGACTCAATAAATTCCACTCTAAACCCTTTAACCGTTAAACAATTCACAGAAAGTAAATTTACACTCAGTCCCGGAACGTACATCACTTCTTTAAGAGTCAAATCATAATTGCTGAGTTTTAAACACACGTTACCGATACCCACGCATCGCAAAGTCTGTCCACTCGCCACATTTACTTCTACACTTTTTGTAGTAAAATCATGTAACCAGTCTTGCTGTCCCGTCATGTGACTCGATGCACCCGAGTCTACGTACCACGTGTCAGCCAAGAACCGAGACGCAACCATTGCCGCCGCTTTCTGGGTACACTCCTTCTTAACGTGACCAGACTTTCCACAGTTCCAACACCTCGGCTTCTTGTCTTGGCGTCTCTTACCAGACTTATTCGCCGACTTATCAGCAATCAGGCAATCTCCACCTTTGCAATTGTCAGACCACTTTGTATCCTGAAGCAATTTAGCCTTCAAAAAATCACAGGTCAGGTTGCTCACACTACTCTCCAAGGCCATGATCATTGGATCAAACCTAGAAGGTAATCCCTGAAGAATAATCGCCGCCAGGAACTCATCGTCAATCGGTTTATTTACAGCCGCCAACTGTTGCGACAGCGACAAACATTCGCTAACATATTTATCCATATCGCCACCTAAGTCGTCCAACTTTACGGAACACAGCATCCGCAAAAGTTTTAATCTCCTGCCTGTGCCCTTATCGTCGTACGCTTTCTCTAGGCTCAGCCAGGCATCCTTACTCGTATTTGCAGTCATCACGTGGGACACGCACGAAGCGTCCACTGACAGGCAGATCTTAGCCAACGCCCTTTCGTCCTTACGCCGTTTCAGTTCTGGACTGGACTTATCGTCCTCCGGATACCCGTCGATCGAACACCAAAGGTCGTCATGGATAAGCAGGTTTCTCATATTAAACTTCCAGAGGAGATAATTCTCTCGCCCTTTCAGTCGCTCTATAGAAAAACCACTCACGCTTCCGCCTGCTGCAGACATGGATACCATCTCTCGTTCGCTCATTGTATCTTAATACAATTCTTCTTCTTTAAGCGTTCTGGGCCCATAACCCTTGTTAACTTCTCGTAGAGGGTTTTCCGCGAATGCAATCAAAGATTTGAAGAACTTGTACACCGGATATATTGTAAAAGAAAATCACATAGAAAATACATGAGCGCAGCCATCAGGCGGTTACATTAGCGAATACAAAAAGTCATTCTCCATTCAAAACCTATGACACAAGTATAGAATAAAGAACCATGAATAAAACAGTGACTGCACAAAGAAGGTCAACATTCAACATTTTTCCATTCCAGAGTCAAGAGTTAGTGACAGCAGCTTACCATAGTGAGTGGATACCAAGATCAGAGTCATTCAAAAGAAGTCTGAAGCTCTTCAGAGAACGAGCTGCAATCCCAATCATGATTTCAGGCCTTCAAATGTTTCCTTTATCACTGCTCACCTTTACTTCAGTACGTTATTTTTTATTATTTGCACCACCACGGGCTGATTTTTCAATAATCACATATAACTTTAGGATTCGTTATTTCTTTTTAGCTGTATTGTAAGAATATTTTAGATTTTTATACAGTAACTAGCTTCTTCTAGCCTTCGCCCGCCTGAAAGTCGAAAATTATCACAAAGGAACTTATTCGCGGGATTAAAAGTATCATATATGCTATTCTTGCCAAATCTATCTCCGTGCTAAATTTCATCCAGATCCGTTCAGCCGTTCTGGCGTGATTGAGTAACAAACATACATTAAAACTTTCGCATTTATAATATTAGTAAGATAAGATATCGGATCGAGTAGATAATAATTTTGAAAGTTTAATATTTTTGAATGAAAAAAATATTTAGATTATTTCAAACAAAATATTTAGGATAACGGAAGGAAAAAGCCATGATTCAATAATAATTTTCTATTCTAATAAGTTGGTATTATAACCGTAATAAGTACGTACTCTTCTCAGCCATAATTGAACTATATTTACTTAAAATATAAAAAACCTCATTGAAGCATACCACATAAATGCCGCCGTTTAACAATTAAAGCAAATAATATTTTACTTTCCTGTTTCAGATTATGAAGACTGCTTATTCTTTCTTCACGCTAATTAGAAATGTTCAAGAACAATAGAAAGGGGAGAAAAAGAACATTATTACAAAACACAACTTCATCAGCGAAATGGAATGGCAACTTCAGACTTTTTCTTCATTTCATCGCTTTAGTAAAACTAAAATTTAACTTACATTATTAAAGTATTAAAATAATGTAATAAAACATCAACAAATCATTGGCAAAGATAATAAACTTACCAATCTAATTGATTAATAGAATCGAACTTTCCAAGTTTAAAATTGGGTCAAATCTCAACATTTGAAATAAGAACGAAGATTCGTCACAGTTCTGTCACAAAATATGTAAGCGGGGCGGCGCGCCGTAGACAGAGAGGCCACTTCGAACAAAGAGCCATTTTGCACGCACACATTACCACAATGATTTTACAGGGCGGCATGGTCACGTAAAGTTAATAATTTGTAAACACCTGTGCATTATTTTTAAATAATAATATTCTAATCAAAATCTCTTTTATTTAAAAAAACACAACAGAGGTACATTTTTTACCAAAATAATGAAATATACTTTCTTGTTTTAAAAATAGTAACGAGTATTTTAATTAGTTTATATTTTCAGGTATAAAGGGTCCTCACTCATAATTTACAGGAAAACTTAAACAAAATGCCTAAGTCCTATGGAATACTCAGCACACGGGCTTAACTCGTATTGGGCTGATTATTTTTGTTTCATTTACTTATTGGTTATATAGTCGGCACTTCAGTGAGCGATGTACATTCCTAGTATATGCACAGTCAAGGGTCTAAAGTGCAGACATATTCTCCCAAAACTCAAATGGCTAGTTTTTTACAACTGATTTAATATTTTGTATAGAAATTAAAGTATAGATTATTCCTAAAACCACGAAAAGTTGAAAATCTGCCTACAAAAAAAAAATGCCGTTTCTTTTTTGGTAGAGTGTGACTGCACTTTTGACCCTTATAGTACAGTAAGGAAGCCTGAAATTACATAAAGATGCAAGGTCATAAATTTTTTCATGATGGCTAGTTAAAATTCAATATCTTAGAAAATAATTAAATTACTTCAACTCCATAGGCGAAACTTTACAATGCAGCTTTGTTTAAGGAAAGGGGAAAGGCTATGAAACTAGTCACCCTTCTAGATGACAACTCTTCTTCTACGAACTTAGCGCCTTTTTCACATTTATGTTTTTGTCGAGTTTGGTGCCTTTCACATTTTTATGTTTTTGGCGGGATCATTATATTAATTCATTTATTTTCAGACACCTTAATCCATAATATTACATTCATAAGCATTACATAACAATTGATCCATTAGAAATAAAATAAAATGTCATTCATTAGCATTAGACTACATCATTAAAATAAGAAACAACCAAGATTTAATTTTCAGCAATACTATCATAATAATAATAAACATGTCAGCAAAAATTTCATAAAATTATGAAAATAAAAATATACGAAATTGTCAGAGAGTTATAAAAATTGATAAAATAAAATTGTAAGACATTAAAAAGATATATATTTAAAAGTTTACCTGCCCCAGGCGCGATACACAGATGCATGTAAGGACTGCCAGTGTTGCATAAAACGCCCGTCCAACCTGTTGGCAACGACGGCAAGGATACTGTTGCCGCTGCCCCGCACTCTACTCACTATCGAGGTCGCCGTCTTGCGCATGCTGGCATAAAAACAGTCAACGCGTACACTTGCGAACATTCCCGAAGCGCTGCAGAAGCGTGGCAGCCGCAGCAGTGCCCTCAGCGCGTTATTATATTAAACGCGGAGAGCGCTGTAAGAATTCTGCAAATATGAAACCCACAGACTATTCGTATAAAAAGATGTGCAGTACGCTCGAAATAAGGTGATCTTTACTTCCTTGGAGCTACGAGGAAACCTGCGGGAAATCATATTTGCCCTAACCGACAGCGCCCTCCTTTCGCGCTCGATATCAGCGTCGTCCCTCAGGTCGGACGTCACATTATGGCCCAGATACTTAAAACTATGTACCCGCTCCAAGGGCACCCCGCTCAGTCTTACTGGTGGAGTACGCCCGTTTTTACTCGAGAGCCCGGAAGATCTCCATCGTACAATGCTACGCCCCAACTAATGCATCGCCAGAGGATACCAAAGACGATTTCTACAACGCCCTCAACGCCACCTTTAGGAGCAGAAACAAGATATCGTCCTAGTCATGGGGGACCTGAAAGCAAAGGTTGGGAGCGTTAACACAAACCGCGAGCGGCACATGGGTACGCAGGGACTTGGAGTTTGTAATGAGAACGGAGACCGATTTGTCGAGTTTTGCCAGAACCACGACCTGACCATTGGAGGAACATTATAACATGGGGACCACCACAAATACACGTGGAACTCACCCGATGGAGTCACTAAGAACCAGATTGACCACCTTGCCATTAGCGCCAAATGGCATTCCTCATTGCTCGATGTCCGAAACCGCAGGGGCGCCGATATCGATAGCGACCACCATTTGGTAGTTGCTGAAATCCGGTCAGCTCATAGTGACGTCGGAAGGGCAGCTCTTACGCTGGCGTAATCACTTTGAGGAGGTCTTCCGTTTGTCAGCAACATCAACACCTGACGCGCTGCAAGTAATTTCTACACCATCCCGGCCTCTCAACATCGACACGGAACCACCGTCAGCGTCGGATGTTGCAAGAGCAGTCCTCTCTTTGAAGACAGGCAAAGCACCAGGACTCGACCTGATAACTGCGGAAATGCTACAAGCTGACTTATCCTCCGCCGTCAACGTCCTGACGCCTCTCATTGAGAGGATATGGGCCACCGAAGAGCTTCCGGACGAATGAAACAAGGGTATTTTGATAACTGTACCCAAGAAGGGAGATCTTAGTCAATGCGATAACTGGAGAGGTATTACGTTGCTCTCAATTCCCTCGAAGGTTTTCTGCAAGATTATCCTGGATAAGTTATCGAAGGCCGTGGATCCTCTCCTACGCAAAGAGCAGGCTGGTTTCCGCGCAAACCGCTCGTGCACGGATCAGATCAACACTCTCCGTATCATTTTAGAACAGGCATCAGAATGGCAGAGGGAGATCTATATCACCTTTGTTGATTTCGAAAAGGCATTTGATACGCTGAAGTGGTCCAGCATCTGGTCCCGCCTACTTCGGAGTGCCACCAAAAATTGTCCGTCTGTTGGAGAGTATTTACAAGAGTTATTCCTGTAAAGTAACTCACGACGGCCTCATCTCGGATGATATAGCAGTACACGCAGGTGTCCGCCAAGGCTGTCTCCTTTCACCGCTCCTCTTTTTAGTTGTTCTTGACGGGATTTTGCTTCGCATTTTCGGCAACAAGCGCCGCTGGATAGAGTGGGGATTATCCAACGTCCTAGAGGACTTGGATTACGCCGATGACCTATGCCTGCTGAGTCATACCCAAGCTGACATGCAAGCTAAATTGAATGATTTAAGTAAGGAGGCGGCAGAAACGGGTCTAAAAATAAACACCCGGAAGACCCAAGAGATGAGATCTGGTGTGAAGAATGCTTCACCGTTGCTGATTGGCACTGAGGCATTGGAACGCGTCCACAAGTTTACTTACCTCGGGAGCGTCGTGTCAGAAACTGGAGGTAGTGAAGAGGACATCGCTTCAAGGATCGCCAAAGCAAGAGCTACCTTCGCGCAGCTGAGACCTGTTTGGCAATCGCGGAAACTGACCCGAAGGATTAAACTCAAAATCTTCGGATCAAATGTCAAATCCCTGCTGCTCTACGGATGCGAAACGTGGAAGGTCACAAAATACATCTCACGCCAGATCCAAGTCATCGTCAACAGCTATCTTCGTCGCATACTCGGCATTTACTGGCCCGAGACCATCACCAACGTAGAACTGTTGGAGCAATGCCACGAGAGCCCGATCGACCGCCAGATCAAGCGTCGCAAGTGGAGTTGGATAGGCCACACGCTGCGAAGGGATTCTGATCAAATACCGAAGCAAGCGCTGGATTGGAATCCCCAAGGCAAAAGAAAGCGTGGCCGTCCCCGTCAAACCTGGCGTCGCACCGTGTTGGCGGAAGCGACGAGCATCGGTATGACGTGGAGCGAGGTGAAGCGTGAAGCTCAAGACCGATCGCGATGGAGGACTACTGTGGACGCCCTTTGCCCCATCCAGGGGACGTAGGACACTAAGTCAAAATCTAAATTAAAGTGGTGCCACCACTTTAATTTAGATTTAAAGATCCTACGAGTGTCACACATTTCCTCATAAATCACGCCAGACGTAGGTTTGCCACAACAAAGCCACTCATTTAACTTTAGCCTAGCGTACGAGTGAGCCTCGCTGACGTGCTTATTCCAACCCACCATGCGCTTCGGTCTCCTACCTAAGACTCGCGGCTCCCTGCTAGCAATGGCGGCCTCCCTTAGAGCGGATACCACATCCCGATACGGGCAGTCAATTATTAGATTGTGGTTCAAATCACCACACATGCGATCACATCGCGTTGGACAATACGCGAGGGAAGTCAATAT
This sequence comes from Orthosia cruda, assembly GCA_964057195.1. NCBI lineage: Eukaryota > Metazoa > Arthropoda > Insecta > Lepidoptera > Noctuidae > Orthosia > Orthosia cruda. Next base: position 12,515,338 of record OZ059832.1, on the reverse strand, counting down.
TTCGCAATCGACGATGACACTCTTGTCTGTAGGTATAGATAGCCTTTGAGCTTTTTTCCCCCCACAAAACTAGATCGTCATCGGACATGCTCGGCTTTAGTTTCGGCCTAATTATGTTAATATTGCATTCAACCAACAATGGGTAGTGATCCGACCACATAACATCGTATCTAACGCTGCGAACAGTTTTCAGAGATGATTATGTACAGATACAATAATCAAGCCATCGCCTAGCTCCGTTACAGTCACTGACATAAGTGTACGTGTTCGACGTCAATCCCAGCCTATCTACGTCAACGCATGAGAAGTAGTGATCACTACAATAATTCATCAGGTCCGTATAAAACATTTCATCAGGGTGCGCGTTAAAGTCACCAAGACAATATCCGCCTCCACATCACTACTATCCACGATCGCACTTACCAGTACCAGACAATGTGAGAATTCCGGCAGGTTACTCACTGCATACGTGGGCATGTACACACTCATCACAATGAAAGGCCTTTCACTCGTATTGATGCGTATCGCACACACTCGCACACACGGAACGACCGATACATCACCAAAAACACTTTTTCGCCACAGCAGAGCCACCCTTCCATAGGGTCGCCCACGCAGCATGCCAGCAGACGTGTCAACGGCTGAGATCCCTGTACTGCTGAAGTCACCATGGATGGTACACAGGAATGGCAGCTCCTCCGGCAGCAACCAGCACTCTTGAAGCGCTATTAAGTCGCAAGTTTCGCAGAGTTCACGAACACCCTCAATTGAACACTGTTACATTACAACATTAACATTATTCATTTATTATTGATCATTATTACATCATTGTTTCGACTTGTTACCCTCCAATCTTCGTCGTATGTGGAGTCGCGATCTTTGATGGATATTTCTTGCTCTGTTTCCCCTTAAGACGTGTAAGCATGATATGATATATGTTTAGACGAATCGATGTATTTTTAACTTATACTACCTACTCCTTTTTAAAATTTAGAATGAATATAGTAGCAACCCTGGTAAGTCTGTCAAGTTTATGTGTAAATTTTCGTAACGGCGGGAGTGGTCCTTCTGTATACTTTCTATTTTGTGGTTCTATCATAGAGCTTGGTTACCAAGTACAATCGACAAAAGAATTAACGAAACACTATACGAGTGATATCGGAGCACTAGGTATAGACTTAATTTTATATTGTGTTCGCAATAGATAAGGACTGACGATGTCAAGACTACTTTTTTTTTAAATTGGTTTTTGCTTCAAGTCGTGATGTCCCATCAGTTGGCTAAGACCTCGCCTCTCATGCTTCAGATTAAATGTGCTTAATCTGTATGAGAAGAGGCCTTTGGCCTGCAGTGGGACAGTAACAGGCTGCTGTTTTTGCTGTTCAAATTATCATTTTGGTAAAATATAGAGGCCGTTTTTACTTGACTACAGCGAGGGCAAAAGAAGGATTATGATTTTAACTAGTTTGTAAGTAAACTACTTATAATTTGACCACATCATCGCTTAACATCGGGTGAGATAGGGGTCAAGCGCGAAGAATTTATTTTTCTTATTAATTTTAGGGTTCCGTACCTGAAGGGTCCAAACGACGCCTTTTTACTGTCATTCATTTGTCTGTCTGTGTGTCTGTCCTTTGTCTGTCACACAGATTTTATAGTCAAACAGTTGGAGCTACAGTCTTCAAAGTTTCACATTATATTGACCCAAAACCATACAAATTATCAAAACATATTTTGAAATGTTTTTATACAGCTAAAAAAATTGTTTGCCTATCTCCATCGAATGGGGTATAGTTGTTTAGAGCTCTTTGATTAGATAAATACAGTACTTTTTATTTAAAAATATTGGAAAACAAAGGAATGGGCAGCTACCAAATTCAGCTTTTTTACATTTTCTTTTGCCGAGAATTTTTTTAACTTCTCATTGACCTATAAACTTGAAATTAGTGATAATATTTATTATTACGTATATTTCTCCAACAAATACCAATACATTGATAAATCAGATGTTTTCTTTGAAATTCCCTCATTTTTCCTGACCAACTTGATTTTGCGGTTTGGTATAGAACCTTAAACGTGTGAAGTCCGACACGCACTTGGCTTGTTTTTTTGTTATGTTTGTGTGCAGTCATGTGACCCAGCACACACCCAACATGTGGAAAGGAGTGGACTTCTCTCTTTGACAGTACCAAGAAGCCATTACTCGTCAACGATTAACGAATAAGATTTCACGTATTGCTAATAGGTGGTGCCACCTGCGCTTAACTCATTAGCGACGAAACTTCAAATTGCCCTCAATTAAAATTACTAACGTGCTTATGGCCACAAAGGGAATCACGTTGATTCTGGCACGTGCTTATTACAATTAATATTAATCTGTCAGTGATTACACCTACAGTTAAAGTGGATTACGTAATATTTTGAAGTGGCGTGATGTTACTGCGATAGATAAGCCTAGTCTTAGATACTTTACGACGACGGTGATCAGAGATTTATGGTTGAGTTCTTAAGCACTAAGTTTGCCGAAGAAATTGCTAGGTGAACTGGAATCTCAAGCTAGGCACCAAATCAATTTGTCTTTATTAAAGGTAAGTTTTATAAGCTAGAACAGCAACCAAATACTTATATACTGGCCTAGCTCACAAAGTGACGATGTGAGTCTTCTCAATCAGTCTTGCATTCCAGGATGAAAAACTAGCGTCATGTATGTACTCCAGTAGATAACTTGAGGCTTTTGGATAGTGTTGGAGAAGTATGTTGCAAATAGCAAAACACAAATAAGTCTATGCACAAGCTGCTAAAGATGAGACTCTCCACGTTTTGCTTCCAACGAGTCCTAAATTTCTTTATTCATATCCCGGCGACAACCAGATAACTAGCCGGTCGATTCTGTGGATATCTCACCATGATGACTTAGGTGAAGTGAGATCGAAGTGAGCTGTCATGCTAACCGATATACAACGGATTGACAGCTGACTTCATCTAAATCATCACGGTGATATTTTAACAGAATAGCACAACTGGTTCCTAAGTGTGCAAAGTAGACCACCGCGCTGTTCAGATCAAATCAAGTTAATAACCGGACACATTGTGACCACTGTCCTGAGAAGAGCCGAAGACAGGGGCCTAGAAGCAGGTCATCGGTGAATCCGTCAAAGCTTTTCATGACGGGTACCGAGCACGGCCTTCAGCAATGAAGAATACGGATAAAAGAAGAAGATACTCCTGGCACGACGGTAGAATCAACAACTGTCAGTGATCAAACGGTGATCAACGCTTATGCTATTCAACCTATTTTATTAAGAAAAGTCATGGGGACTATTTCTGAAATAAGTATTTGAGGTTAAGAACGTGTGTAACACTACTTTACACGCTATAGTTTAGTTTGATAAATATTCAACCCTCGTTCTTAACTTCAAATACTCAGTTCAGAATTCGGCCCTATCTTGGCAGAATTTGAGAACCGATAAACCAGAAGTTGAAAACCTTTGGCGAATGCAAGGATCGTTACCGCAATGCCAATGAGCGGCAGACTTTCATGAATAAATTAATATTTCTATTCGATTTAAGTCAGTTTATTAGTTTCATTTCACTTTGACTGCGCTGAAACTGCTGACCTATTAAATTTTTATCGGCCGTATAAAATATTTTTGAGTTAAATCTGGTCGAGGATTTTAATGATTTTTGGCAAATAAAAAGTCATTTTATGTGTTTAATGGATGAGTAAAAGCTTCATAGGCGAAAAGATTTATTTTAAAGTGGAGTTTATTTCAGATTGAATTTTATTTTGATGATGCCTTCGGTCATAGCTTTGATCAGCATTATCTTGGTGCTAAAAATACTACTTATTATCTGTAAGCGACACTAAAACGCAGTCGTGATTTCTTTATATATTTTCTGTTTCTGCAAGGTTTTACACTTTTTCCTCAAATAAGTATACTCACCGTAAAATCAGTCTTGAAGTTAAGTTCAAAAAAAGAACCAAAAAAAAAATGATTTACACTTGGCGATGCTCACGCTAAAGTCCTTTTAAAATGCCGATGCACAATAAGGCATACTTATTTACAAGTCGACGTCATGCAAAAAGAGCTGTACAATAGACTAGAAACAACGGTAATGACTCAGCTCATTACACGACTCCTTACACATATTGTTGGGGAAACAATTAGAACTCCGTGCTAAGCGGCTTGTTTTTGAAAAGAGAAACATGGACGAGAAAATAAAAACTGAACTATTTGATGCAGTTTACGAAACGCTTATTTTTGAAAAAGAAACTAGTAGGCGAAAAAAAAAGAAAATAGCTGAACTATTTTTGTGCTTAGATAAATAGAGCTGTCACTTGCCACGTGATGAGATGATCAGAAAAAAATAATGTTGTAATCAGATACCTTTTGTTCGTCAAACTCAAAAGGTCGACGAACAATAAAAAGCAAAAATAAATATTTTGGAAAATTCAATTTAAGTGGAGTATGTTTTTGTGATTTTAAGAATCACGTTACTCAGCTCATTTTTATCTCTAAAGGACAGGAGCACTTAGTAACAAAAACTCATTTTGCCTTCGTTTAAGCAGTAGCCATGTATACTGTGTGTTGGCTAGACAAGGGCTCTCCAGTTAGTCTTAATGAGCTTGGTCATTACGGAGCGTGCGTGCCCCGGAAACAAGCTTCTGTAAGGAAACTTAAACACCTTCCCAGAATAAACAGCAGTATAAGCAGTGGCGTAACAAAAGGGTGACAGAACAAAATGCCCCCAGTCAGTGGGGAGCCCGGCCCGAGAGCCCGTGAGAACAGGAGAACCCTAACATTTATAGGAAAACTAAAAAAAGTTAATTCAAAAGATCTAAAAATCCGACTGCTTAAGAAGCGAACTAAAAAGACGTAAACAAGAAGAAAATCATGATGTGCAGTCGGAGGATACATATTCGCGAGCTGGATGGCCAAAACCAGATGTATCCTTTGACTGCACTGCGGGTTTTATGTTTCTTTTTTTTTGTAACTTTTTAGTTAACATTTTTTTTTTTCTAATTAGGTACATTTAAACATGTAAGTGTTATCAATTTTTGAAATCACCTCTAAAATCCCTTTATTTTGCTACTTCATTGGGCCCCCACAATATGGCAACAAAATTAAAAATTTTTCTAATTCCTAATTTTAATGTAGCGGATAACTTGCAGTGTTAAGACGAATCAATTGACGTAAGAATCATCACAACGCGTTTGGTCTCTAGAATGCCACATAGAAACAAAGATACATATATACATACAAACATAGACACACATTACCCTCCTTCGGCAGTCGGGTAAAAATAAAACAAATTAAGTTAGGTATTAACAAGAATATACACGAATTTCGCTAAGTTTTAGCCCATTCGAGGAATTTGCCACGGGCCTCTACTAAGGCTCTAGACAAGTGTCATTCTATGTCAACAATGGCAATGGTCGAAAAGCCAAAATGTAAGGGATTGATCAGCCTCTGGTATAGTTACGCCACTGATATCAGGTCTAAGAAACCATAAAAGCTGACGTGTAATGAAGCCTGGCAATAGACTAGAATGTTGTATTTGATAGTGTAAACGTTCTGGAGGTGGCAGGCAAATGTGGGCAACGTCTGCAATGCAAATGAGTCTAGACAGAAAAAATATGGCTGCTTCATTTTTGTTGGTATAATTTTGGATTATATATGATTCATACTGTAGGAAAGTTCGTTTAATTTGTTACCATTGACTGAAAAAAGATCTTGATTTTTAATGTGGGTATAGTAGTTGTATTAAATTATTATTTATGCTTAATTCTACATTATGAAGGTGAACACTATAATTAAGTTGAACGCTTTTATTAAATAGGTAACGTATTGTTATAATTAAATTTTGGCAGACATCTGAAACAGGTAAAACGATCGCTTCAAAGATTTAGTCATTTGATGCTCTGAACATCTGCGTTCATTCAAAATTTTAGATTTTATTAACATTTTATATTTGCCTACTATGTCCACTGCTGCGGGAAGAGCCTCCGCTCTCCCGTTAGTTTTCCAGACAATCTTTTCCTGCATCGCCTCGAACCTGAATTTGCGGTGCACGTCCGTCTCTACTCATCACCGCTGTTGAGCTGGCCTCGATGACTCCGTCTGTCCTCTAGGAGATGCGGCTGCGCAACCTTGATCAAGAAAAACTTCATTATTATATTTACAAAAAAAAATTGTAATGACTTTCTCGTCACTTAACCTTGTTTCATTATTATTATTAATTATTTTATTTCAGACATAGGTAGTCCATATTATTACATTTATAACATAATAAACTAAAATGAAAAAAATAATAATAAAAGATTGCGACGAAATGAGACCCTCCTCCTATTTTGAAGTTGGTTAAAAAATAGATAAAAACTCCAACGTACTATTTATCCTAACCCAATCCCAAATCTAATACCTTTAAACGAGCAATTCTTGTATATATGTTTATATATAATCTGAATCTCGGAAACAGCTCCAACGATTTTCATGAAATTTTGTATGCAGTGGGTTTCGGGGGCGATAAATATATCTAACTAGGTTTGATTTTTAGAAAGCGTCGTATTCTCTTTTATCACTCGAGCAGAGCATGATAGCAGGTACTTAAATTTAAATGGTCAAATAATAATAAATAATTATTTGGTGTCTGCTTTCTTCGTTATTCTTTATCAGATTTAGGTATTTACCAATTTCGCCACAAGAACTTAGCCAAATAAGAAAACAAACAAAAACACTAACTAATTTATGGACACTAATGATATCAAAACATGGCGTCGCAACCGTATTACTTTATTAATTACACAATGGCAAACTTCAATAATGCACACACAACACAATTTAATTTTGGTGAGTCTGCATTCGCGAGTTCGAGTTCAAACATTAAGTAACATTGTGCTTACTTTATTTGAGTACTGTGAGTGACGTGTAAACTTCTTCTTGTGATCTACGGTAGGTTTTAGGCATGATTATATCCGATCCCACTAACGCTAGGGGACAGCAAAATGGATGCTGAAATAATAGCGCACTTTTAGATTTGTAACAGTGCCGACAATAGGTATCTATGTTACCTGGGTAGAAAAATTAGTCCGTCAGTGAGATTATCAAATTAATAATATTGGACACGTATTTTATGCTCTAAAATATAAAAATTGACAAATATAAGTCGCATCAAAGTTCAGGAGTGGGGCTCGGCTTGTAACGTCACTTGACAGTATAAAGTGTAGCACGGCGTGACGTCTTACGATATTTCAACTCACTGTATCGTCAATTTGTTTCGTTTATGTGGTAAAAGAAAAATACGTGTCCAATATTTTTGGGTTATCTAACCGACGGACTAAATAGTTTTTTTTGTCATCTTTCCTATTGAAATAATGGATCAGGATCAGAGCTTCTTATAGTTACAAGCTTTACTTAGAATCTTGGAAATTTAAATTAGATCTTTCGTTTCGGTAAATGAAAGTTAAATAACAAATACATATTGAGTTTCAATTGATCATTTTCAGTTCGATTCATATTGATTTAATTGAATATCTTTATTATAATTATGTTCAAGAATTTTGTCGTACGCTCTTCAACGCACCACGATTTCAATATGAGATTTTACAGCGTCAACAAGTACAAACACGATACCTCTGCCTACTAAATTTATTACAAATTCCTCTATTTACTCCGTAAAAACCTGAGTAGAAAACCCGACTTATCAGAAATGGGATAAATAAACAACTGAAAAAACAAGAAAAAACTTTCATTTCCATTCTCAAACAGAAAAACAAAGTTCTTTTTGTTCTTCCATTAAATAAATCCATTACAAAAATAGTTTACCTACCCAATTAATTTGGAAAATCACAAGTCGCATCCCGGCTTTCAAGTATAATTTAAACATTACAACGAGAATCCCGCCGGGTCGGGATTAATCACTAGCTGTTTAAAAATTCAAATTATCCATTCTTCGTGGCTACTTTTCGAATTCGGTCGGAAAACGAGAATTAATAATTTAAAATTTTAGATGCTTCTACTTGGTTTTACTTACAGATCTGTTCGGTTAGTCTAAGGGATATTTATAGCTGAAGAATTTTCCTTACGGTATAAATTATGGGGTTATAGTATTAGGAAGGACAGGCTCATGTTTTATTTATTTAAAAGGAAATTCAGTCGTAATTTCCTTTCTTTGAAATCGAAATACTGACAAAATACAGGATCTACCTACCGACCAAAAGAACTGACAGGTTCCAAACACATTTAAAAAAAAACATGACAAAAAAAAAACTGTTTCGAAAATTCCCGCCATCATTAGTGCTCTGTATCGTTTGCATTTTAAATAAAGAACTAAACAATGCCTCCACACTTACAACTCATACGCGATGCACCGTAAAACGCAATTCAAAGCATCCATCACACCAGGTAGCCCTACAATCTCAAGCAAAACAATAGGAGGTAAAGAGCTAGCATCAGAAGTGGGATGAGGTGCGCACGTAACGAACCCCTAGAGGCATGCTTTATCCTCTGAATAAAAATAACACATACGTATACAATCAGTTGATGCTACCGGTAAACGTCTGCCTTTAGGCGCCATATTTTTGCCTTTAAAGGTAGGTGTTCACAGTTCCACATAGTCCGCATTGGTAGGATCGTATTAAACGGATTTTAGTGTTATATTCTATGAAATTTATATTAAGTCATGCAAGTGGGTCAAAGGCATCTAGACAAAATGAAATTATATCAGTTATTACGATTGTCGAAAAGGGAAAAATATATGGTGTTGCTCTATCGCAATGTCATATCGTTATTTTCAATCATTTTGTAATTCCGACAATCGCTTTCACCGATTGAATAACACTTTTCAAGAGCCCCTATGATCAGCACTGGCCCTCGGTAATGCCGACGCTAAGTTTTTTAATCAGCTAACACTTGCATCTGCAATTCCATGACAGTGAATACAGTTGACAAGTAAGCTAATCCATTTGATATCGATCTGACCAATGCGTTCGATGTAAAACTATGGACACTTACCTTTATATGACAGAAAAACAAATGCCTATCTAGGTTCGGCGGAAGCTCTGCGGGTTTCTGATAATGGATTTGGGCTTAGATATATCCACAAAAAAACAAGAGGCTTTTACGGTTGTATATGAAGTAACAAAGCTTGCAAAGTCAAGGTAAGGAGATTTCATTTCGGTGTAATGTATATAGGCTCATGAAATATGTGGTATTATATTTTTTGTTGAAGTAAAATAGAGGTACATGAGGTAAACAATAGATGTGGTTTATGTTAGAATTTTTTTTATACCCAATAAGATCAGCTTTACCAAGTTTTCTTCAATATTAATTCAATATTTGTAGTACAAAACAAAGTCACTTGCCGCGTCTGTCGACGTCATTTCTCTTTCTCTGCTAACTTTAAGGGCTTTTGATACGGTTTTCAGTAATAGAAAGAACAATTAACGAGGAAAGTTTTTGTAAATAAATTGTCCCGTGTGAAGCTGGGGCGGGTCACTAGTATAAAATAATTTAATTTAATTAATAAGATACAGCTACAACTTAAAGCCAGAAAAATCTTTTTGACAAAAACTTGAAGTGACAAAATAAGGAAATGAAAAGCAAAAAATAAAAAATATACTTTTACTTTATTACTGCATTTTGAAGTGGCGTTAAACATACAAACATGCAAATCAATTACCTATACCGTAGAATGATTGTAGCTAGGTTGTTCTTCGTTGATGGTTTGTTTGGCGCTGCCTCAAAATGCAGGGCACAAAGTTTTTTTTTTTTTTACTTTTCAGTTCCAATTTTTTTGTTAAAAAGGCTTTCTTTTCGCTTTTCAGTTTATTTAATTTCAACAGAATCGGTTCACAATTGAAAATTCAGTGGGAAAATTATCAATAAATCCTTTTTTTCTACCTTTAGAGGTGGATTTTATTTTTAAAATTTAAATCGGACCAACTTTATACACTTTTCAATAAAAAAGGTTTTTTTGAAATTGGACTACTCTATAGAAAGTGATGCGTGGTGCCTCCTCCTTTTTTTTCGTCTGTTAGAAAAGGCATTTGCAGTAATGATATGAAAGTCTCGGTTTCATCGAGGTCAAATCAGAACATGTTTAGACAAAAAAAGTATTTACTGGCACAAACTAACATGCCCATAAATAATGCATAAACTAAAAACAATAGTTTTAGTAGTGGTATTGCAGGCAGGTGATCATATTTTATTCCGCCACTAAAGCGCAGTCATAATTTAAAGTGTTCCAACTATGTCGAACTGAGCATCACTAGTTTTCGAGCAACAATTTTCGTTCGACACTGAAAGTTACCTGTTGAGGCTGAAGTTTATCATACGTGAAAACAACACTGAACTTCACAACTTTGCCAACGGGACAACAGTTTTCACCTCTATTATGCAAAGTGCAAAACACGGAAAAAGCTCCTTTATTACATTATGGTAACGCTCGAGACAAAACCACTATTCGTATTTTGGCAAAATTATTATTCAATTCAAATCGTTATCTGTCTATACCAATATTATAAAGAGGTAATTTTTTTTTGTTTGTTTGTTTGTACCGATTTAAAAAATTCTTTCACCAATAGAAAGCTACATTATTCCTGAGAGACAGGCTATTTTTTAATCCCGAAAACGGGTCCTGATGGGTGAACCACGGGAGCGAAGCCGCGGGGAATAACTAGTGCAAATATAAATAAAAATGTCTTTACGTTTGTTACTGACTTAGTTTCTACGTAATGTGTACATATTAACAACTTATGGATTTTAGGTACCTATGAATTAAAATATTGTTTAATTTTTTATTTGCGAAGAACGATTCCGCAACCGTACAGAGAAATTAAAAAGAACCATTTACTTTAATTAATTTATCAGAAAGACATATTATTTAAACATAAATACTTAACGGAAACTGTTATACTGTGTTCGCAAAGTTAACTTATCATTTTCATGAATATTAAATAAAAAGAACAAATAAACAAAACACGCAGACTCAATAAGGATATCCCAATATCCCTGAAGACCGGAACACGCCCGAAGGTTCAATAAAATAACATTCATTTCCGTTTTTTAAAGTTGAGAGATTTATTAAAAAAAAAATTGGGCGCAGACTGCTGTGTGTAGAAAAAAAGTAAGTGAAGTAAATATAGTTATGTCAAAATTAAATGTCAATAATAATTAACAGGTCAGGTCAGGTCGAACACTGTGGCAAAATTATGTCCAATTAGAACGATCAAAATACGTTTCTCTTTTTGGAGAACTTTCAAAATTATCTGTCTTTGGAAACATAATCTTGATGAATTGGAATCACCATGAAACAGTATGACAAATTCCCTTGATTTTTTTTCGGTATTGTTAAATAATATTGGACGCTTTCATTGGGTTTTTAGAGTCAAATAATTTTTGGCAATACCTAGTATATATATATATATATAAATATACCTAATTATTTAAAAGGAATTCGTCATAATCTTTCATGGATTCACACCCTTTGCCCTGCCGATCTCACTTACCCAATTAGGCTGCAGCAAAACCGTGTGAACATGGAATGAAAGAAAAATGAAGTGTGAAGTAAGTGAAGCGTCTGATTCCACCTTTAACACTGATGAATGTATATTCGCCAGATAATACCTGCTATGATTTATGAGCATTATAATGGGCGCATTTTTAAACAATGTTGTACCTAAGGTGGTAGGAAATCTGAAGCTTGAGTAAATAAACAGAAAAGGTAAAACTAACGAGAGGTACGAGTACCAAGTACCACATTCAATTTATGAGTAAATATTGACATGCAAGGCGGGTGTCCCCAGGCGATTGATTGTGATGCGACGCTTTCCTAGACATTCTGAGGGAACACGAAAATCAAGTGTAGTGTTTTTATTTGGAAGTCGGTTGTATTTTTTTTTCAATTCTTTGCTGTGGCAGATAATGGGTAAGTTCTATAGTACTAGTACTAACTCATATAATGCCAGAATAGATTATCCGAATAACATGAAACTTAAACAAAACCGGTGGAATGAGAGTGTAGTAGTATGTATCCAGTATGAACTATACACATCTGCGTACAGCGATATGCGCACCCAGATGTGTATAGTTCATCCTGATATCGCCGTTTAACATAAAATCACGCTGGTACATTTTGTAGGGATATAGTGCACCAGCGTGATGTTATGTTGTGAAATGGTGTAAACACTTTGGGATTTTAATTCAATTTTTAGTTGCGAAGCAATAGCTATACTTAAAGCTTTAGAAATAATACATACTAAATCTAATTCAGAAAAATATATTATTTATACTGACTCGAAATCATGTCTAACAGCATTACAAAATTTTATCAATACATTGTTCATATTAAACAAAAAATTATAAATCTTCTTAATAATAATTACAAATTTCAAATTATATGGATTCCAAGTCAAGGTATAGTTGGCAACGAAAGAGCGGATACTGAAGCTAAAAATTCGACCAATGAAAATGAGATTTGCAAAACAATAAAATCTACTCCAACCGAAATAAAAAAATACTTCAAACATAAAGTCAAAATTCTTTGGGATCATTACTGGAAAATAGAAAATACAACTAAATTAATTGGTATAAGAAATTCAATTTTTGACAAATCTATTTCATTCAGATTCAGAAGGGATCAAGTGGTAATTACCAGATTACGTATAGGACACACAAACTTAACTCACATTCATCTTATAACTAAAGCTAATAAAAACAAATGCAAATGTGGAGTGGACTTAACAGTTATACACCTTCTAGTTGAATGCACGGCTTACAGTCAAGAAAGACAAATTTGCAATGTACCTTCTAGTCTAAAAGATTGTCTAAATAAGGATGGTTATACACGAACCTTAACGTTTTTGAAATTGATAAATATGTATAAACTAATGTAACCTATTATAATATAATGTTTACTGTGTTCGCTAATGACCTTAGATGTTAAAATAAGCGACCTAATATAAATAAATAAAAAAAATATAGACTTGCGATTGCAGCTATCCCGAGAGATTTGCCGTCATTTATTGATGAGTTATTTAGTATATCTGCGAAGTTCTTCATCAGATCTTAACTTAATTTTAATGGGACCACATGAGAAGCACCAGCTTTCATATAAAAAAGAATTATTAAAATCGGTTCAGCTAGTAAAAAGTTCTGAGGTAACTATTACTTTTCAGAATTGGGACCGTGTCGAAATAATTAACTGTCGAAATTCAGTATGTCAGGAGTCAGTATGAAAGGGACAGATATTGTTATGGATTCTTACTCCATTGACGCACATCAGGACCAAACAGCGACATCTCGAAGCAGGCAATGATACCAAACACTACGTCATACCTATCGATCAACCGTGATCGGTCGTCTTCTAAAATATTGTTCCCACACCCCTCTCCTTGAATGTTGTAAAAAATAAAAAATGGCGAATACAGAATTTGTACATTGAGACTAACGCATCGTTTTTATTCAAAATCTGCAACACAATCTAAAAAACACCATAAGTTTACACCAAACCTCACCGCTGCTGCTACAAATATATTTCTTTAAATTTTAAATCTCTTTCGTTTTCGATCAAGTTTGATTCTGTTTTCACTATTAGTTTTCTATTTTGGTCTTATAAACTGGTCAAATAACAATTTATTTTTTTGATACATATTCCCTAAATAGTTCGTGAAATCGTTATGTTACAGTGTATAACAAAAATGATATCAGTAAAAGATAAAATGTCATAGTAAAGTAGCTATGGCAACGTAAATACGTTGAGGCCGTAAATCAAACGTAGGAAATTGGTTGCTTTGTAGATACTCTGGAGCTATTGGCAACCTGTTACTATTTGTTAGCTTTTAGATACTGTCTTCAAACTTTATATATTACGCCTGTGTCTGACTATAAGAACTCTTTTTCTTTACAATCATGTTGACGATGTAGGTATATATTGTATTATCTAAGTGTATAAATTCATATCCTCGTTTTTACCATGCAGAATTTAATGAATTCACTGCCTACATAGCTACAGCACAATATTCAAACTAATTTTAATATCTTTTTTTTCCCAACCATCTAGGTTATTCATTTAATCTACAAGACTGAACATGTTCATTTTTTCATAACCCCTTACCTCTGCTATTTCCATGACTACAACACAAGAGTTTTCGAGACCTTTATAAATATTTTTCAAATATATCTTAAAATATTTTAAGAGTCCCATACACCTAAAAAATTTGTTTATCTATCTCCATCAAGTGGGGTATCGTTGTTTAGAGCTCGTTGAGAAGATAATTACAGTATATTTTATTTAAAAAAATATTGGAAAGCAAAGGAATGGGCAGCTACCAAAGTCAGCTTTTTTTTTCCAATATACTTTGCCGAGATTTTTTTAACTTCTCATAGACCTATAAACTTGAAATTTGTGATACTGTTTATTATTACGTATATTTTACCAACAAATACCAATACATTGATAATCATTTTTCCTATTACAGCCAACTTGATTTTGCGGTTTGGTGTAGAACCTTAAACGTGTGAAGTCCTACACGCATTCGGCCGGTTTTTTTTGTTATGTTTGTGTGCAGTCATGTGACCCAGCACACACCCAACATGAGTGGCAAGGAGTGGACTTTTCTCTTTTACTGACAGTACTAAGAAACCATTACTCGTAAACGATTAACGAATATAGATGGTGCCACCTGCACTAAACTCATTAGCGACGAAACTTCAAATCGTCCTCAATTAAAATTACTAACGTGCTTCACACAGGGAACCACGTTGATTCTGGCACGTGCTTATTACAATTAATATTAATCTGTCAGTGATTACACCTACAGTAAAATTGGATTACGTAATATTTTGAAGTGGTGTGATGTTATTACGATAAAATATAAGCCTAGTCTTACTTACGTTACGACGTTGATCAGAATGGAATAGATGACTTCTAAAGTACTAAGTTTCTCGAAGAAACTGCTGGGTGAACTGGAATCTCAAGCTGGGCACCAAAGTAATTTGTCTTTCTTAAAGGTCAAATAGGTCATTGAAACTTTACTTTTGATTACACGTATTTTAATAAACTAGAATAGCAACCAAATGTGTATCCCTCACAGTTGATCGATGCTACATTTTGTTACGTCAGAGTAAGGTTCAAGAGGCTTCAGACAAGTGGCATTCGATGTCAGCTAAGGCGATAGTCTAAATGTTAAAATGTAAGGTATTGATCACGGAACTTTTTGATATCGTTTGTACCATACAATTTTGCTTTTTTGCTGACGTCGAATGCCACTTGTCTAAAGCCTCTTGAACTTTACTCTGACGTAACAAAATGTAGCATCGATCAACTGTGAGGGATACGCATTTGGTTGCTATTCTAGTTTATTAAAATACGTGTAATCAAAAGTAAAGTTTCAATGACCTATTTGACCTTTAAGAAAGACAAATCAAATTCAAAAAAATCAAAGTCAAATCAAGGCGATAGTAGTGTGACCACTGCCCTGAGAAGAGCCGAAGACGATCGTCATTGAATCCATCAAAGCTTTTCATGATGGGCGAGCACGACCTTCAGCAATGAAGAATAACAAGAAGAAGGTACTCCGGGCATGACGGTAGAATCAACAACTGTCAATGATTAAACGGTGATCAACGCTTATTTCACCATGTGTATGATGGAATAAAATATATCTGCGTTCGAAGTAGCTAATTTAATACAATATCGAGCTATCCAACCTATTTTATTCAGAATAGTCATAATCTTGGCCGAATTTGGAAACCGATAAACCAGAAGTTGAAAACCTTTGGCGAATGCTAGGATCGTTACCGCAATGCCAATGAGCGGCAGACTTTCATGAATAAATTAATATTTTTATTCGATTTAAGTCAGTTTATTAGTTTCATTTCACTTTGACTGCGCTGAAACTGCTGACCTATTATTTTTTTATCGGCTGTATAAAATATTTTTAATGATTTTTGGCAAATAAAAAGACATTTTATGTGTTTAATGGATGAGTAAAAGCTTCATAGGCGAAAAGATTTATTTTAAAGTGGAATTTATTTTAGAGTGAATTTTATTTTGATGATGCCTTCGGTCATAGCTTTGATCAGCATTATCTTGGTACTAAAAACACGACTTTTTTTTTTGTCTGAAAGCGACAGTAAAACGCAGTCGTGATTTCTTTATACTTTAATATTTAGTGTTTCTGCAAGGCTTATAACTTTTATCTGAAATAAGTATACTAACCGTGAAATCAGTCTTAAAGTTAAGTTTTAACAAAGAACCAAAATAAAACAAAAAATGTTTTACACTGCAGAAGGCTCACGCAAAGTCCTTTTAAAATGCTGATGCACAATAAGGCATAATTATTTACAAGTCGACGTCATGCAAAAGGAGCTGTACCATAGACTGAAAACAATGTGAATGTGAAAAGTTTGTCTATTTACATAGTTATCACGGAGCGTTCAGCGTCACTCGAGAGCAACGGTAATGACTCGGCTCACTACACGACTCCTTACACATATTGTTGGGGAAACAATTAGAACTCCGTGCTAAGCGGCTTGTTTTTGAAAAGAGAAACTTGGACGAGAAAAAAAAAGAACTGAACCATTTGAAGCCGTTTACGAAACGCTTATTTTTGAAAAAGAATCTAGTTGGCGACAAAAAAAATTAAGAAAATAGCTGAACTATATTTGTGCTTAGATAAATAGAGCTGTCTGCCAGCTCGCGAATATAAGGATACATATTCGCGAGCTGGCTGACTAAAACCAGATGTATCCTTGCACTGCGGGTTTTTTTTTCATTTTTGAATTACCTGTTTTTATTTATAACTTTTTAGTTAACATTTTTTTCGAATTAGGTACATTTAAACATGTAAGTGCATGAATGTATATATTTTTGAAATCACCTCTAAAATCCCTTTATTTTGATATTACATTGGGCCCCCACAATATGGCACCCAAAATCCATTTTTTTTCTAATTCCTAATTTTAATGCAGCCAGTGACACTCGCAAGGTTAAGACGAATCGATTGACGTAAGAATCATCACAATCAGTCAACGCGTTTGGTCTATCGAATGCCACATAGGAACAAAGATACATATATACATACATACATAGACTGATAAACACATTACCCTCCTTCGGCAGTCGGGTAGAAATAAAACAAATTAAGTTAGGTTACTGTAGTAATATATGATCTGTGGTTAGGTATTAACAAGTACATACACGAATTTCGCTAAGTTTTACAACGAATCCTTGGGCTCAAGAGGGGCCCATTCGGGGAATTTTTTACGGGCCTCAACTGAGGCTCTAGACAAGTGTCATTCTATGTCAACGATGGCAATGGTTGAAAAGCCAAAATGTAAGGGATTGATCACGTGAGATTTCTAAAGTGTTTGACATTCCCATATATTTTTGACATTTTTCCAATCGCTGTCGCTTTCGATGATATAACGTCACATCCCCAGAGACCCTGGTATAGTTACGCCACTGATTTAAGGTCTAAGAAATCATAAAAGCTGGCGTGTAATGAAGCCTGGAAATAGAGTAGAATGTTGTCTTTGTTAGTGTAAACGTTTTGGAAGTGGCAGGCAAATGTTGGCAACGTCTGCAATGCAAATGAGTCTAGACAGAAAAAATATGGCTGCTTCATTTTTGTTGGTATAATTTTGGATTATATATGATTCATACTGTAGGAAAGTTCGTTTAATTTGTTACCATTGACTGAAAAAAGATCTTGATTTTTAATGTGGGTATTATAGTTGTATTAAATTATTATTTATGCTTAATTCTACATTATACTTCAGACGTCCTTCGATGATCACTATGTAGTTTCCTCTATTTCCATGGAACCGACGCACGATTATTCAAAGCTTGCCACAGCAAAAATAAATTAATTTGCTGTGAACTGAACGCAACCGGGTGCTAACTTCCGCTTCCGCTGTCATCTGTAAGCTCATTTCCTTTTTTTCGTGTAACGACGCGCGACGTAATTTTTTTTTTCCAATTAGAATCTCTTTAAATCAAAGTTACAGCTGGTTAATTTACATAATTAAACATGCCAAAACGCAAACGAAACAAAGACGGTGATAGTGACGAGTACATTTTAAAGAAAATCAAAAAACTCCAAAAAGAAAATACGAAGGCGCAGAGAAAGATCGCCATCGTCATCACCGGAAGAATCACCTGTTACAGTCAATGTGATTAGATCACCTACACCAGAAAATGTTCAAGAAGATGTTCATGAAGATTTTCAAAAAGACGTTCATAATGAGACTGTGCAAGTGGTCCACGATGACCAACAAGGTAGCCTTAGCAACATTTTCGTACTTGCGACATCGTCGCCAATGTTCACAAACAAGAACGTTGATTAGACCTAAGATCGATACTGTGGGGTCGTTTTATGGTCATAACTATGTCTAGGATCAACACAGAGGGGTTGTTCGATGACATTAACTGTCAAAACGGTGTGGTACTACCTAGGATTGGTACTGAGGGACCTCTCAATGGCAAATTGTATCTACCTATTTAACGAAATGCTCATAATTTTTTTTTTTTTTTTTTTTTTTTTTTTTTTTTTTTTTTTTTTTTTAAACGTTGCCCCACACTAGGAATTTCTTCCTGTATCGTGGGTGCGTTTACAAACATATAAACTCACATACACAAACACCCAGAGCCGGAACAACTATCTGTAGATCAAACAAATATTTGTTCCGTGCGGGAATCGAACCCGCGACACGCAGCGCAGCAGTCAATCGCTCAACCACTGCGCCAACCGTGCGCACAGCAAAAATAAATTAAAATAAATAAATTACTGTGATAATTTTAACAATAGAAGAAAGAAAGGAGGGGGGTGTACATCATACAGATCACAAGGTAACTTAATAATTATTTATTTCAGATAAGGAAAACATACTCGACGAGGATGTAATTTTAGTACTGGGATCTAATAATACAAAACCACAAGAAACTGGACACAAGATACATGACGAGGTTGCAGAGAGGTGGGAAAACATAATTCAAAATGGCCTCGACAGAGCTGAAAAAGAATATATTCTTCAACAAACTTATATCCTACCTCCGTCAAACTGTCCTCACTTAATTGTGCCAAAATTGAACCCAGAGACGCTCGCTGCATGTAGCGAGGCCAATAAAAAAAGAGATCTTACTATTGAAGCAAGACAAAAAATGCTAAGTCATGTTATGCTGGGCTTGCATGTGCAATAGAAAAGGTAATCACAGAGGTGCAGCCAAAACAATTAAAATTAAACTTACTGGAGATACTAAATAATACTGGAAAGGTACTTGCCGATGTCTTCCAAAATGAAAACAAAATAAGAAGAAACCTTATAATATCAGGTCTGGAAAAAGATGTAAGAGACACTCTTTTACAAACCAAACCAGACAAGTATCTGTTTGGAGATAACCTCTTTGAAACAATCAAAACTGCTAAATCTGTCGGGAAGACAGGTCGGGAGATACGGCTACAATTCAAACCACCTCCTAAGAACACATTCAAAGGTACACAACCTTTAAACTGGAGGGGCCCACCTCGGCAACCAACACAGAAGCAGCTGTCAACGGAGCTTCGTGCCAACAAGAACCGCAGCAGTGGGCCACGCCAAACAACTCAAAGGAGAGGTGCAGCAATACCACGGGGAGGCTACCGGAGATCCAATTTCAACAGTCAACGTCATCACAGGAATTGACACAAACAGGCAGGTTAAACCTTTTTTACAATAACTGGCAGAGAATCTCTAAAGATCCTGTAGTACTCAACTGGGTTAAGGGATATAACATTCCCTTCTTTCAACAACCCGTTCAGTTATATCCACCATCGAATGACTCTTTTTCAAATAAGGAGGAGATGGTCATCATACAGGAAAAAGAAAATTTCTAAATGTGCACCTATCAAAGATCAGTTCCTTTCAAAAATCTTTGTTGTTAGCAAACCAAATGGTTCATACCGATTTATCTTAAACTTGAAGGAATTAAATCAGTTTATAATAACACAACATTTTAAATTAGAAGATTATAGAACAGCTTCAAATATTGTAACTAAAGACTGTTACATGGCTAACTTAGATCTCAAGGATGCATATTTTATGATATCAATTAAAGAAAATGATAGAAAATACTTAAGGTTTCAATTTAGAAACAAACTTTATCAGTTCAATGTTTTACCATTTGGCTTATGCACTGCACCCTATGTTTTTACAAAAAATCTAAAACCAGTGGTTTTTACATTAAGATCCTGGGGCTTAAACTCAGTTCAATACCTAGATGATTTTTTATGTATTGAAAAAGATTATATACAATGTAAGGTTAATATAGAAAAAACATGTACGTTATTGCAGAACCTAGGTTTCATAATTAACAAGGGAAAAAGCAATATCATACCAACTAAGGAATGCAGCTTTTTAGGGTTTATATTTGATTCCAAACACATGACACTTAAAATACCTGAACAAAAAAGAAAACACAACTTAGAGTTAATCAATAGTCTACTTAAAAATAAACAGTACACTATCAGACACTTGGCTAAAGTTTTAGGTTCACTAACCTCTATATGCCCAGCCATTTCTTATGGATGGTTATATACAAAGAAATTAGAAAGACATAGATATTTATCTTTACAAAAATTTAATGATAATTATAAATGATAATAATGATGATGATTATAATTATCCCTACACCTACCTGGTCAACTCGCCACCAGCCGTCGCCCCGAGAGGACGTCCCGCTGCCGCTCGCAGCCCCCACCGCGCGCCCCGCCGCGCCCCACTCTCCGACTCGTCGCGCCACTGCGTGACGTCACTGCGGTCGCCGCATCTCCGCGCGCCGCCACCAGGTGTCGCTACTAGTAACTTCGGTTACTAGTAGTGACAAGTTCGGCCCAACCCTTCCGGGTTGGGAAGGACGCCCATAGGCCCCTTCTGGGTAAAATCCATTCTTACGTGGTCCCTGGCGGAAACCTAACGGTGATAACGAAGCCAGCTGGAGTGTTGCCCCACGCACTCGCTAAACCTCTTCAGGGTACGGCAGTCAGTTGGAATCGGGAGCAGGGTAGTTGGCCTTGGTAGATAGCCTAGTCAACCCCTGTCTCTGTCCCTCAGCAATCACCTGGCACGGTCGGGTGTTTCTACCCCGACGTGCCAGACTCTCGGTACACAGAAGGAGGGTGGCCCACCTTCGGTGGGTTCACCGGTACCCTAGGACCCCTGCCACCCAATAAGATTGGTGGCAGGATATCAAGCTTAGGGCTCACCAGGAACACACCTCCCGGTCTAACCCGACTGGGAGGGTAGGCTTTCACACATCCCCGGACCCACCCACCCGGGGACCTCTTTATCAGTCCCTAATAGATAGATGAGAAAGGGTATTGTTTACAATATCCTATCTTATCTTTATAGTTAGATTCTTTTTCTCCTTGTACTGGCTCTACTCGACAACAATGCATCCCGTAGAGTTGTTGATAGAGCTCGTCAAGGACTTGATGTCGGACGATCCCAGTCCGCGCCAAGAAAACCAGTCTAGGTTCAAGATTATTCTTGCCTCCCTGGCCAAATGGGACCCTTATGGTGCCCCCCCGCCCGCTTCTGACGTAAGTCGTGCCTCGCCTTCTGAACTGATACAATCCTCTATCAGGATCGTCAAAGAAAGGCTTGCCCAAGACTGTGATTTCCGTTTTAGATTCGGAAATCACATGATCACAATCATAAATGCCCTCCTGTCCGTTTCAGGCCCGACCGAGGCCCCTGAACCTAGCACGGCCCCCGTGTCATGCGTGGAAAAGGACTCGCCAAGGTCTCCCTCCCCACCCATCAGACCCACTTCCGGGCCTAGATCACCCACCCTTTCCCAGGGTGAGGCTCAGTCCACCAAAGTAGGCACTAGTCCCTCTGAGAGAGACCGTAGCCCCCTTAAGTCCAAGACTTCGGCTATTAAGCCTCCTACTCGCTCAACTCGTAGGATTTCCGCTTCCGATAGACTTCAATATAAGAAGTACAAGGAGCGTACAGCCTCTTATAGGTCCGAGTCTAAACTCAAGTCCAAATCGTGGGTCGATGATGAGCATGACTCGCCCACTGAGATGGAAACAGCCCTCAGCACTGACGATGAGTGGGCAGCAGTAGCTGAACACATCGACGCAGTCGCTGCTAACCCCCCAGTAGACCCAGATATCCCCGATCTGTCAGAGGACTATGCCACTATGTCCTCTTCCGATTCTGACGATTCCATAGTCAACTCTGGAGGCAAGAGGAAAAAAAACCCTCTCGCGCTACTAAGGCCAAAAAGGCGGTAACGCAACCCTCTCCTCAGCCAGTTCTGCCACCGGCCCTGCCCGAAAGGCAACCCTCCCCACCCCCCGCCCCCGCTAGCCCTTCTCAGCGGTCAAACCGCCCGCCCAGCCCTATGGTATATAATACCACTAGGAAGCCTCCTCCCCCGCCACCCATTTATCTCCATGATAAAGGGAGGTGGAATGCCATCTCTAGCGCTTGTACTGAGCGCAAAATCAGTTACAGTAAAGCCACTGCTTGCCAAAATGGCATAAAAATCCAAGTCCCCACGTCCCGAGATTACCGAGAGATAACTCGCTACCTTAAAAGTGTGAACGCTTCGTTCCACACCTACTCCCTTCCGGAGGAAAAACCCCTCCGAGTAGTAATCCGTCGTATTCCGAAGGAAATCCCTACGGAAGAAATCCGCAAGGATTTATTATCCCAAAAAGTCCCGGTCTCTGAAGTCCACCGCTTGCGTAAAGCAAGAGGCGGGCAACAGTACGACATAGTCCTGGTCGTGTGTCTCCCTACAGAGGAACGCAATCCCATATTCAATATTAAGACAGTATGCTCCCTGTCAGGCATTTCTATTGAAAAGCCATACCGCCCCCATCTCGTTGGTCAGTGTCACAACTGCCAACTATACGGTCACTCTCAGACTAATTGTTATGCCACTCCCAGGTGCGTTAAGTGCATGGGAGATCATGGCACAGTAGACTGCCCCCGTCCTAAAAACCGCACAGAATGCACGGAGCCTCCCAGCTGCGTGCTCTGTGGCCAAGTCGGGCACCCGGCTAATTACCGGGGCTGCCCAAAAGCCCCCAAACTTGCGCCCAAAATGGCCAAGATTCACACTGAGCGCCAAGCGCTCACAGCCCCCTTACACACTTAAACTGAACCACCAAAGTGTGGCCCCTCAGTATACCTCACAGCCCATTCCAGTGCTGATGGCCACTCCCATCGCACCGCCAATTCCAACTCCCGACTCTATGCCTTCCGCTACCCCCATGCCCGCACAAAACCAGAAGATGGCTCTCACCACTTCTGCCGCTAAGTGCCCGCCCCCTGCCGCCCCCTCAGGGCGCAAGTCATATTTGAGCGTAGCCGCAAATGTAATCGGCGCGTACTCAATATTTATGTCCCCTCAAATCCGTGCTCTGGATGCAGAGATCCGGAATGCAGGCCCCCTTGACCCCGTTGCATGCAGTGCCTTATTCGAGAGGTACGACTGCATTACTAGGGAACTCGACAACCTTGTCTTCAAGGACGGTCAGTGGGTTCGTAAATAGTACGAACACCAAATCAATATACACGTAGCATACAAAAACCGATTCGTCCTGCCCTCGCCGCCGAGGCCCGCCGCGAAATCCCTGTCAAATCCTGTAAGCCAGCCCGCGTAATGCTGTGCCATAGTTAAATTCCAGTTAGATAACCCCATGGAGTTTCTTGTCCGTTCTTCTCCACTTAGGCTTTTCCGAACGGATGGTAGAATCACCTTATTAGATCCGGCCTTAGCCTGCCCCCAGCGACGCCCTGAGCCGAGGTCCGACCCCAACTGGGGTAGCCCTTAGCGCTGTCGCTTTAGGTTTAGTACTTTGAAGCCTGGCCGGAGGCTAAGAGATTAGTCTCCACAGGGAAGACCGGTTAAGCATATGTCGGTCACTTTGACTGCTTGCGAGACGCCACTCATTAAAAAAAAAAAAAAAAAAACTTACCTGGTGCATTCAAGATTTAAAATGGTGGAAATCCAACATACAAAAAGCAGTGGCACCTTTTAAACAGCATACATTCAAAATAGAGATATTTTCTGATGCATCCTTATCGGGTTGGGGTGCTAGTTGTAATAATAAAAGAATGCATGGTTTTTGGACACTTGAGGAGCAACAAATGCATATTAACGCGTTAGAACTAAAAGCTACATTCTTGGGATTGAAAACTTTTGCAAATAGATTAAATAACTGTGAAATTCTATTAAGAATAGACAACACAACAACAATTAGTTATATAAACAAAATGGGTGGTGTTCAATAGCCTCAGCTCCACTCAGCTTCTGAAGAAATATGGAAATGGTGTGAAACAAGAAATATCTGGTTATTTGCTTCATATATAAGCTCCAAGGATAACTGCATTGCAGACTCAGAATCAAGAAAGCATAAAACAGAAATAGAATGGAGTTTAGAGAAAAGTACATATGATAGCATAACACACAGTTTTGGGTTGCCCAATATTGATTTATTTGCATCAAGGCTAAATTATAAATGTAAGAAATATATTGCATGGCATAGGGACCCAGATGCATATGCAATAGATGCCTTCACAATAGACTGGTCACCATTTTTTTTCTATGCCTTCCCACCATTTTCTTTAATTCTTAAAACTCTCCGAAAAATTAAGATTGATGAAGCTGAGGGTATTGTTATAGTACCACATTGGGTTACTCAAGCTTGGTACCCATTATTTATGTCAATGCTGGTGTCAGAACCAATGATTATCCAACCAAAAAATAACCTTTTATGTTCAGATGCGGGCAACCTACACCCTCTCAGAAAGAACCTGCGACTTGCTGTAGGAGTATTGTCAGGGAAGCTTTTATGAGGCGTGGAATAACAGCGGCGTCTGCTGAGATTATGTTAGCCTCTATCACTGAATCAACACTAAAACAATATCAATCAACCATTAATGGTTGGCGTGAGTATTGTAATATCAATCATTTAGATTTTTTTAATAGTTCTATTCCTAACATAATTTCTTTTTTAACTGATAAGTTCAATGGAGGTTCATCCTACAATACACTAAATTCAGATAAATCAGCCCTGAGCCTAATTATCGGTCCAAGATTAACCAACGATGATAGGATCAAAAGATTTCTCAAGGGAGTATTTAAATTGAGACCAACAATACCTAAATATGACTATCGAAGGACATAGTCTTCATATAATGATGATCGAACATCACTTACAGGTAAGTTCGTTTGATCACTCATTATGAAGGTGAACTTTTATTAAATAGGTAACCGTTATAATAAAATTTTGGCAGACATCTGAAACAGGTAAAACGATCGCTTCAAAGATTTAGTCATTTGATGCTCTGAACATCTGCGTTCATTTAAAATTTTAGTTTTTATTAACATTTTATATTTGCCCACTATGTCCACTGCTGCGGGAAGAGCCTCCGCTCTCCCGTTAGTTTTCAAGACAATCTTTTCCTGCATCGCCTCGAACCTAAATTTGCGGTGCACTTCCGTGTCAACTCATCACCGCTGTTGAGCTGGCCTCGGTGACGCCGTCTGTCCTCTAGGAGATGCGGCTGCGCAACCTTGATCACGAAAAACTTTATTATTATTTTTACAAAAAAAAATTGTAATGACTTTCTCGTCACTTAACCTTGTTTCATTATTATTATTAATTATTTTATTTCAGACATAGGTAGTCCATATTATTACATTTATAACATAATAAACTAAAATGAAAAAAAAAAATTAAAAGATTGCGACGAAATAAGACCCTCCTCCTATTTTGAAGTTGGTTAAAAAATAGATAAAAACTCCAACGTACTATTTATCCTAACCCAATCCCAAATCTAATACCTTTAAACGAGCAATTCTTGTATATATGTTTATATATAATCTGAATCTCAGAAACAGCTCCAACGATTTTCATGAAATTTTGTATGCAGGGGGTTTCGGGGGTGATAAATATGTCTAACTATGTTTAATTTTTAGAAAACGTCGTATTCTCTTTTATCACCCGAGCAGAGCATGATAAGAGGTACTTAAATTTAAATGGTCAAATAATAATAAATAATTATTTGGTGTCTGCTTTCTTCGTGATTCTTTATCAGATTTAGGTATTTACCAATTTCGCCACAAGAACTTAACCAAATAAGAAAACAAACAAACACACTAACTAATTTATGGACACTAATGATATCAAAACATGGCGTCGCAATTGTATTACTTTATTAATTACACAATGGCAAACTTCAATAATGCACACACAACACAATTTAATTTTGGTGAGTCTGCATTCGCGAGTTCGAGTTCAAACATTAAGTAACATTGTGCTTACTTTATTTGAGTACTGTGAGTGACGTGTAAACTTCTTCTTGTGTTCTACGGTAGGTTTTAGGCATGATTATATCCGATCCCACTAACGCTAGGGGACAGCTAAATGGATGCTGAAATAATAGCGCACTTTTAGATTTGTAACAGTGCCGACAATATGTATCTATGTTACCTGGGTAGAAAAATAATAATTGTATTTAGTCCGTCAGTGAGATTATCAAATTAATAATATTGGACACGTATTTTATGCTCTAAAATAT
Source organism: Orthosia cruda (assembly GCA_964057195.1). Lineage (NCBI taxonomy): Eukaryota > Metazoa > Arthropoda > Insecta > Lepidoptera > Noctuidae > Orthosia > Orthosia cruda. The sequence continues at coordinate 12,488,753 of OZ059832.1, read as the reverse complement.
AAAAAATGACAAAGATAAAGCGGATCAAAGTTCAGGTGTGGGGCTGGGCTTGTGACGTCACTTGTCAGTATAAAGTGTAGCACGGCGTGACGTCTTACGATATTAATCTCTCTGTATCGTCAATTTGTTTCGTTTATGTGGCAAAAGAAAAATACTTGTCCTATTATTAGGTAATCTAACTGACGGACTAAATAGATATTTTAAATAGATATTTTTTGTCATCTATTAAAAATAAAGCAACGTTGAAAAAATGTTACGGTTATTTAGGATCAGGGCTTCTTCCAGTTACAAGCCTATCTTAGAATCTTCTAAGTCTAACTTCGAACTTTCGTTTCGGTAAATGAGAGTCAAGTATTAGTAGAGATCATTTAAAGTAAAGTACAGTTTATTTTATTTTATTTGCGTAGGTTGTAGGTACATGACATAAGGTATAAAAAAAATCAATTGTTATTCTTATACAATCTTGTAGATTAGGCATGCAAATATTAATGAATAAAGTCAACGAGCAGGTAATCAAAAATTAGTCTCAAAATACAAAATTACGAATTACAGTTCAAAACGGATACAATTAAATAAGTTGGTATGTCGTTCAATTGCATAAAACATATTATAATTATATAACATTTGAAATTTACCTTAAATTAACTACTTTATTAATTACTTTATTTACAGTTCGATTCATATTGATTCATTTGAATATCTTGATTATAATAAGTATGTTCATGAATTTTATTGTACGCTCTTAAACGCACCATTATTTTAACGCAGTAGATTTTAATGAGTAGTCAAGTATGGAGTCCCCCAGGGAAGTGTATTGGGCCCTCCTTTATTCATTGTTTATATAAACGACCTACCTAAGTATGTAGATCATCCAGTAACACTCTTTGCTGATGACAGCACCATCACAATTCAATGTAATACTAAAGATAGCTATAATAATGCCATTAATAATTCGCTTAAATCAATAATAAATTGGTTAAATAATAATAATCTGAAAATTAATCTTAGTAAAACTAACGTAATTCATTTTAGTCAACGCACATCAGCTATGACTGATCTTTTGGTCCAATATAATAATAAAATTATTACAGAAGTGGACTCTACTAAATTCCTTGGGGTAACGATTGACAAAAGACTTAACTGGAAAGAACACATTGAACAACTAAGCAAAAAAATTAGTAATTCTACATATGCTCTATTCAAATTAGTTCCAGTGCTTAACGTTGACTCACTGCTCACAGCTTACCATGGTTTAGTTTCTTCACATTTAAGATATGGGATCATCTTTTGGGGTAATTCAACAGACAAAGATATACCTTTCAAAGCCCAAAAACGGTGCATTAGGACTATGTTTAGATTGGACTCAACTGAAAGTTGTAAGCCTTACTTTAAAAAATATAAAATATTGACTCTGCCATGTCTTTATATATTAGAAATTGCTATGTTTGTGAAAGCTAATCGGCACTTATTTCCACGGCAATCAGAAGTAGTCAATCGTAACAGACGTGACGATACAATTCTCTGTTTACATAGATCGAAAACAGCATTGATGCACAAAAGTGTTTTCTGCATGGCTCCAAAAATTTAAAACCATATAAGTACCTACCTAGCAAAGTTATCAATGCATCTTTGGCCTATTTGACAGTGCAGTGTGGTAAACTAACAAATACCGTTACTTTCTTTTTTAATTGTTAAACATGAATATTATATTTTTAGAGGCTTATACTTGACATTTTTTTTTTTTTTTCGAATTGACATACAAATGCACAATTCATTTAATCATATTTTGTATTGTAGATTTTTTTTTTTTTTTTTAATTCCATTGACATTTAAATGTTTGTATGCCACAAATGCCATACATGACTAATCCAAATATTTAATTGAACAACTTGCATGCTCTGTATTTATTTACTGTTACGACAATTATAGAATCTGGAATCGTGACATTCTAGAGTGATTATATTGGTATTATTCTACTAATTTTATTTTGATATGATTTATTAATATGACATTTTCTAGAATGGTATTTTAGACTTACATTATTTTATTGACATTTGCACATATTTTATTATTATTAAATTTGATAATCTAGAATAATTATTTTGAACTGTATTCTATATCAATATTTGCATGCCACTACCCAAGGCAAACATGACGTTCCATGATCTTTTTATTTTAACAACTCTTCATGCTGACAACTTGTTACGTATGTATGATACTCATGTTTTAGCAAATAAACAATGATTTGATTTGATTTGATTTGATTAGAGACTACAGCGTCCACAAGACAAAACACGATACCTATGCCTTTTTTTTTTTTTTTTTTTTTTTGCTTGGGAAATCTTCCTATGACTTCTCCCGCTCTGGGTGAAGCGGGAGGGCGTGTCAGACTTTTACTGACTAAAACCCACCCGTGCTCCTTCAGTTGCTTGAGTCAGGGCCGCGGTAACTCTTTTTCAAATTTATCCGCGACCCAGACAGGCATTGGCCCTAGTGGGCCCCGTCAATTTTGCTGACATCTCTTTGAGGCGCGCGTGGAACACTACGCGCCGTCGACTCGGGCCTGGTCCTTATCGGACGGCGAGCTACCCATTACTCGCCGTCCGCAAGCCCGCGCCTACGGTGGCTGGGAATCAGCTTGCGACTCCCGACGCCCAGGGCGTCTCCTGCGGCGGCTTGGGGCGTGAGGGTGCCTCCGTTGCGTCTCCCTCACGCGTTCTGCCTCCTCCTTTGCGAGCATTACTGCTTCGCAGAAGGAGGTGACAGCTTCCCATGCCCTCTCGCTCCGTACCATGGTCTTGACCAGGGCCGGACGCAAGAGGTCGCCACCGCCGATCGCCTCCACGAGGACACGGCGTTGCTCCGCCCAAGCGGGGCAGACCTCCACCGTGTGTTCTACTGTGTCCTCCGGGCGATCCTCACAATGGTGACACCCGGGCGTTTCCTCCCGCCTTATCCTGAACAGGAACCTCCCGAAACAGCCGTGTCCGGTGAGGACCTGCGTCAGGCGGAAGGTGAGGGCGCCGTGACGCCTCTCAAGCCACTCCTCAAAGAGGGGCCTTACCGCCGCAATTGTGGCGTGCCCAACGATACCTATGCCTACGAAACTTATTACTAATTCCACTATTTACCGCAGAAAAAACCTCAGTGGAAATCCCGATTCAGCAGGAATTGGATAAACAACTGACAAAACAAGACAAACCTTCCATTTCCATTCTCAAACAAAAAACAAAGTTCTTTTTGTTCTTCCATTAAATAAATCCATTACAAAAAAAAACAAACATGAAGTCGAACATAGAACCTCCTCCTTTTTGGGAAGTCGGTTAAATAGTTTACCTACCCAATTAATTTGGAAAATCACAAGTCGCATCCCGGCTTTCAAGTATAATTTAAACATTACAACGAGAATCCCGCCGGGTCGGGATTAATCACTAGCTGTTTAAAAATTCAAATTATCCATTCTTCGTGGCTACTTTTCGAATTCGGTCGGAAAACGAGAATTAATAATTTAAAATTTTAGATGCTTCAACTTGGTTTTACTTACAGATCTGTTCGGTTGTTCTAAGGGATATTTATAGCTGAAGAATTTTCCTTACGGTATAAATTATGGGGTTATAGTATTAGGACGGACAGGCTCATGTTTTATTTATTTAAAAGGAAATTCAGTCGTCATTTTCTTTCTTTGAAATCGAAATACCGATAAAATACACGACCTACCTACCGACCAAAAGAACTGACAGGTTCCAAATACATTTACAGAAAAAAACATGACAAAAAAAAAACTCTTTCAAAAATTCCCGCCATCATTAGTGCTCTGTATTGCTTGCATTTTAAATAAAGAACTAAACAATGCCTCCACACTTACAACTCATACGCGATGCACCGTAAAACGCAATCCAAAGCATACATCACACCAGGTAGCCCTACAATCTCAAGCAAAACAATAGGAGGTAAAGAGCTAGCATCAGAAGTGGGATGAGGTGCGCACGTAACGAACCCCTGGAGGCATGCTTTATCCTCTGAATAAAAATAACACATACGTATACAATCAGTTGATGCTACCGGTAAACGTCTGCCTTTAGGCGCCATATTTTTGCTTTTAAAGGTAGGCGTTCACAGTTCCACATAGTTCGTATTAAACAGATTTAAGTGTTATATTCTATGAAATTTATATGAAGTCCTGCAAGTGGGCCAAAGGCATCTGCACAAAATTATATTTTAATAGTTATTACGATTGCCGAAAAGGGAAAAAAATACAGGATTGCGCTATCGCAATGTCATGTCGTTATTTTCAAACATTTTGTCATTTCGACAATCGCTGTCGCCGATCACACTTTTCAAGAGCCCCTGAGATCAACACTGGCCCTCGGTAATGCCGATGCAAAGTTTTTTTTAATCAGACTGCTAACAGTTGCATGTCATGACTGCGAATAAAGTTGACAAGTAAGCTAATCCATTTGATATCGATCTGACCAATCCGTTCGATGTGAAACTATGGACACTTACCTTTATCTGATAGAAAAACAAATGCCTATCTAGGTTCTGCGGATGCTCTGCGGGTTTCTGATAATGTATTTGGGCTTAGATATATCCACAAAAAAACAAGAGGCTTTTACGGCTGCATATGAAGTAACAAAGCTTGCAAAGTCAAGGTAAGGAGATTTCATTTTGGTGTAATGTATATAGGCTCATGAAATATGTGGTAATATTTTGTTTGTTGGAGTAAAATATAGGTATATGAGGTAAACAATAGAGGTGGTTTATGTTAGAAAATATTTTATACCCAATATGATCAGCTTTACCAAGTTTTCTTGAATATTATTAAATGGCGATACAAGCAAAATATCTCTTAGTACTCGGGGTATAAAACAAAGTCGCTGTCCAGGTCTGTCGACGTCATTTCTGTTTCTCTACTTCTTCTAAACCACGCGACGGATTTTGATACGGTTTTCAGTTATAGAAAGAGGAATCAACGAGGAATACTTCTGTATTTAATTTAACCCCGTTCGAAGCTGCGGCGGGTCACTAGTATATATATAGTAATTTAATATAGATAATAAGACACAACAACAACTTAAAGCAAGAAAAACGTTTTCAACAATTCCGTTTACTGTTATTATATTAAGGAACTGAATAGCAAAAAATAAAAACCCTTTTAGTTAGAGCATTTTGAGTTGGAAACAAACATGCACATTAATTACCTAAACCGTGGAATGATTTTAGCTAGGGTAGGCCTCAAAATGCTCAAAATTTTTATATTTTTACTTTTCAGTTCCAAATTTTTAGTTAAAAAGGTTTTCTTATCGCTTTTCAGTTTATTTAATTTCAACAACATTTAATTGTGAACCGATTGAAAATTCAATGGGAAAATTATCAATAAATCCTTTTTATCTACCTTTAGAGGTGGATTTTATTTTTAAAATTTAAATGGGACCAATTTCATACAATACCCAATAAAAAGGATTTTTTTAAATCTGACTTCTCTATAGAAAGTTTATGCGTGGTGCCCACTCCCTTTTTACGTATGTTAAAAAAGGCATTTGCAGCAATGATATAAAATTCTCAGTTTCAACGAGATCAAATCAGAACAGGTTAAGACAGAAAAAGAATTTATGGTTGTGATGACAACTCGTCACACTAGCTATATCGTCACTATCCATAATATGTCTCTTTCACTAATACATTATTGTGTGACAAGTTGGGAAGCTGACTACCTGTAGTAGTCAGCTTCCCAACTTGTCTCTAGCCGTATTACGTCTCTTTCCCAACTCATCCGACGCATATGTTCAATGTACACTAACGTGCAAAATATAAAGTGAATAGGTACCCGATGCAATACGAGATCAGATCAACTGGATATGATGGGTCCTTCAGGGGTCGGTACTATCAGCCATATTGTTCTTCCTCCACATAGACGTTCTGCTAAAACCCTTTGGGTATGCTGACGACAGCACTATAGCTAAGACATACCGTGTCCGACGCACGGGCTACTGGCCCTTAGATTCGGTCTCTCCAGGAGGCCATGGTTGAACGCTTGAACCTGTCCGTGAAGGCAGATGCCGTATATATATATATTTTTTATTCCTTGCCCCACACTAGGCATTTCTTCCTGTATGTGTGTGCGTTTACAAACATATAAACCCACATACACAACACCCAGACCCGGAACACCTATCTGTAGGTAATATTTGTTCCGTGCGGGAATCGAACCCGCGACGCGCAGCGCAGCAGTCAATCGCTCAACCACTGCGCTGCGCATTTACATATTTTGTGCTTAATTGTACATAACCGTCGGACGAGTTGGGAAAAAGACGAAATACGGCTTAAGACGAGTTGGGAAACTGACTACATGTACAAAGTGAAGTATTAGTGAAAGAGACCTATTAGAGATAGTGACGAGATAGCTAGTGGGACGAGTTGTCATCATACCCGTATTTATTGCCACAGAAACTAATATGTCCATAAATAATGCATAAACTAAAAACAATAGTTTTAGTAGTGGTATTGCAGGCAGGTGATCATATTTTATTCCGCCACTAAAGCGCAGTCATAATTTAAAGTATTCCAACTATGTCGAACTGAGCATCACTAGTTTTCGAGCAACAATTTTCGTTCGACGCTGAAAGTTACCTGTTGAGGCTGAAGTTTATCATACGTGAAAACAACAGTGAACTTCACAACTTTGCCAACGGGACAACAGTTTTCACCTCTATTATGCATAGTGCAAAACACGGAAAGCTCCTTTAAACCACTATTCGTATTTTGGCAAAATGTTATTTATTTATTTATAATAAACACACCAATAGCACCGTCACTTACAATTCAAATAAAATAACATCTTATATCGGCATTTCAGTACCTAACCATGCAAATAACAGGTATGCATGAAATTGACACAATGAATATTAGAAACAAAGAAAAAATAAAAAGTGTGTCCAGTACCTAGACCTAAATCTAGAACACTACAGAAACAAAACAAATTGAGATAAATAGATATAAATTGTTCGCACTGTTTATATAGGGAACGTCTGTATGAAGCGGAACTCATAGAGAAAACATCGATAGGGTAGTCCGTCAAGTTTGACCTTTCATTACATAGCCTTGCCATACGTGTTAGGAGGCTATTGAAGCAAGTATTTAAGATAGATGTAGGCAATTGAAAAATGCGATGATGTCGCTTGCTACGTTGGCCAGTCCTAAAGCTTAAATAGTTAATTAATTGCGCATCTATGGAACCATTTATAATGTTGTGCAGTATAAGTAAGTCAGAATTGATTCGAATTGCTTTTAAGCTAATCATCTTGTAGTGCCTTAACCTATCACTGTAATCAGATATAGCTTTTCAGATCCCATTCTTTACACATAGATACCTAACAAAACGATGATGATTATAATATTGATGATTATGATTATTATACAATTCAAATCGTTATGCAAATATAAATAAAATGTCTCTACGTTTGTTACTGACTTAGTTTCTAAGTAATGTCTACATACTAACAACTTATGGATCTATGGTATTTTTAGAGTTCCGTACCCAAAGGGACCCTAAAACGGGACCCTATTACTAAGACTCCACGATCCGTTTGTCTGTCACGAGGCTGTATCTCATAAACCGTGATAGCTAGACAGTTGAAATTTTCACAGATGATGTATTTCTGTTGCCGCTATAACAACAAATACTAAAAACAGAATAAAAATAAATATTGAAGTGATACAACAAACGTGATTTTTTGCCGTTTTTTTAATATATTCTCGCGCTAAATTAAAAATCATTTTTTTATTTTTTTTATTTGCGAATAACGATCTCGCAACCGTACACACAGAAACATTAAAAAACCATTTTAAATAATGAAGTATCATAAACATATATTAAATATCATAATTTTAACCAATGATATTCTTATCATTGATTTAAACACATATACCTAACGGAAACTATTATGTTGTGTTTACAAAGTTAACTTACCATATTAATGAATATTAAATAAAAAGAACAAACAGACAAAAAAAATGCTAATACAATAAGGATATCCCAATATCCCTGAAGACTGGAACACGCCCGAAGGGTCAATAAAATAACATTCATTTCCGTTTTTAAAAGTTGAGAGATTTATTAAAAACAATTTTGGACGCAGACTGCAGTGTGTGTTAAAAACATACAGATTTGTAAAGTTATATTATAGTGCAAAAGAATTAAGGTTCCATAACAAGATTTTTACACAAGAGATTGTTCTTAATCCATTTTTTAAATGAAGGTTAGGCTTAAGAAGATTTTTTTTTGAAGGCTTACTTTTTAAGTTTATTTCATTTTAGTTTGATTTTTATTATGTTATTAACGGGTTCTATGTACATCTATAGATATGGGTAAGATATTAGAGGGCTTCTTCTGCAGGTAAGTTCATACTTAAAACCATTACAATTATTTTGTGAAATCTGTTGATTACGAAATATATACATTATTTATTCTTTTAATCTTATATGATTTGTAATCATTTCTAATAGTACAACGTTTAACAAAGGACTCTGTAACGTAAACTACTAAATATTATTTGCCCAGAAAAAAAGGATTCTCTCAATCTAAGATTGAGACAACCGTTAAGATGGCATCAGACTAACCACTCGCTGCAGCACTAATCACTCGAAATGGAACGTTTGAACACAAAATGAAACAAGACTGCGGAATTAATTCATTAATTAATGTTGTTGGATATTTGCATCTTCCACTCCACTCCGAATGAACGAAATATAAACAGTCTGAACACAGAGAGAAGTTTCACTCGATCGGCCATTTTGTCTCAAGTCCTGTAGCAGCTGTAGCAGAAGGACGGCAGGTCGAACGTCGTAGCAAAATGATGTTCAAGTAGAACAATCAAAATAAGTTCCTGTTTTTGGAGAACTTTAAAACTTATCTGTCTTTGGAACCATAATCTAGATGAATATAAATTGCGAAGCGCAGCTGAATGTTCTTTTCTATATCATTCCAGCACCCTAATTGCGTAAATTAATTCGGCAGAGCAAAGGGTATGACTCCATGTAAGGGTATGACTATGAGTATGACAAATTCCCTTGATTTATTTGGATATTACTAAAAAACATTGGCTTTCATTAGCGAAGATACTTTTATTGAAATAATCCAATAGTTTTTGGCAATATCTAATTATCTAAAGGGAATTTGTCATAATCTTCCATGAGTCACACCCTTTGCCCTGCCGAACTCACTTATTTATTTATTTATATACACTTTATTGTACACCATAATAAACAAGAAAAAAAAAACTTAATACTAAAAAAAATACAATGGGCGGCCTTATCGCTTGCCGCGATCTCTTCCAGGCAACCTGGAATAGCAACTAGGGTCCAGCAAAGCCCTGTGAACATAGAATGAAAGAAAAATTAAGTGTGTGCGTCTGGTTCCATTTTTAACACTGCTGAATGTAACTTTGTCCAGACCATACCTGGTATGGTTTATGAGCATTATAATGGGCGCATTTTTATACAAAGTTGTACCTACGGTGGTAGGAAATCTGAAGCTTGTGTAAATAAACAGAAAAGATAAAACTAACGAGAGGTACCGAGTCCCACATTCAATTTATGAGTAAATATTGACATGCAAGGCGGGTGGCCCCAGGCGATTGATTGCGATGCGACGCTTTCCTAGACATTCTGAGGGAACATGAAAATCAAGAACAATGTGGAAATATAAACAAAAGTACCATTGCAGTATCGAATAAGCACTGCAAAGAGTATAGTTCGTAATAAAAAAAACGTTCTTACTTCAATTTCGGAAGCCGGGGCCTAAAAAACGAAAACAGGAACACCGACTGCCGAAATTGAAGCAATTTTTCACTTTATAGTGTTTTTATTTGGAAGTCGGTTGTATTTTTTTGTCAAAATGTTTTTTATTCTTCACTTTTTAGTTGTGGTACATAATGGGTAAGATCTATAGTAAGGTACTATAATGCCAGAATAGATTATCCGAATTAAGGTCTATCCACATATATCAGGGCCGGGACGTGACAGGGCCGGGCCCAGGCATTGAAGCTCCGTCACTGGCCCGTGCACGAACGTGTGTGAACAAGCCCATAAAATGTACACACTGATATTGTTAGAGCCCCTGATGGGGCACGGTCCGTCCACGGCCCTGATATGTGTGGATAGAACTTAACACAAAACTTAAAGAAAACCGGTGGAATGAGAGTGTACCAGGGTGAACTATACACATCTGCGTACCCCTATAAAGTGTACCAGCATGATGTTATGTTATGAAATGGTGTAAACAATAAGTAGACATGCGATTGCAGCTATTCCGTGAGATTTCCGTCATTTATTGAAGAGTTATATAGTATATCTGCGAAGTTCTTCATCAGAGCTTAGCTAAATTTAAATGGGACCACATGAGAAGCACCAGCTTTCAAATAAAAAAGAATAATTAAAATCGGTTTACCTAGTAAAAAGTTCCGAGGTAAGTATTGCTTTTCAGAATTGGGACCGTGTCGAAATAATTAATTGTCAAAATTCAGTATTTCACTCTATGAAGCGTCCAAGTTGAGAAATTAATTGAGCTTCTAATTTCAGAGACAATAGAAAAACAATAGCTTACGCACACATGGTGTGCGAACGACGCGTCATGGGAAAAGTAGTTTGAAACGGCATTTTCGTAGATAGAGACAGATATATTTCTTTAAATTGTTAAATCTCTTTCGTTTTTCGATCAACTTTGATTCTGTTTTCAATGTTACATTCCTATTTTAGTCTTATAAACTGGTCAAATAAAAAATATTTTGTTGATACATATTCCCTAAATATAGTTCGTAAAATCGTTATGTTACAGTGTATAACAAAAATTATATCGGTAAAAGATAAAATGTCATAGTAAAGTAGCTATGGCAACGTAAATACGTTGAGGCCGTAAATCAAACTTAGGAAATTGGTTGTTTTGAAGATACTCTGGAGCTATTGGCAACCTGTTACTATTTGTTAGCTATACTAGATATAATCTTCAAACCTTATATATTACGCCAGTGTCTGACTATAAGAACTCTTTTTCTGAACAATCATGTTGATGATGTAAGTATATATTGTATTATCTTAGTATATAAATTCCTCGTTTCTGCCTCGTTTCTGCCATGCAGAATTCAATGAATTCACTGCCTACACAGCTACAGCATAATATTCAAACTAATTTTAATATCTTTTTTTTTCCAACCATCTAGGTTATTCATTTTCTCTTCCAGACTGAAAAAGTTAATTTTTAGGGTTCCGAACCTCGAAAGGAAAAAACGGAACCCTTATAGGATCACTTAGTTGTCCGTCCGTCCGTCTGTCTGTCAAGACCCTTTTTCTCAGCAACGTGTGGAGGTATCAAGCTGAAATTTATATCAAATACTCAGGTCTACTGTTCCTTAAAGCTGCCTTTTAACTTCAGAAGCCAACGCTATCAAAAGATACAGCCGTTTATGCCGCAAATATCCGCAAAATTTCGACACTCGCAAGGGAATCAAAACCTACAGGGTACTGCCCGTGAACTCAGACTCTCGAAATTTGGTACGAAGCAGCGTCTTATAGCACAGATAAAGGAAGAATTGCGAAATCCTTAAATTTTTTGTTACATCATATATTCAATATTTTTAATAATTTCAACCCCTTTTCTCATGAACGCGTAGAGGTATTAAATTGAAATTCATATCAAATACTCAGGTCTATAATACCTTTAAGCTGAGGACTGTACGGAACCCTCGTTGCGTGAGCCCGATGCACAATTGGCCGGTTTTTCCATAACTCTTTACCTCTGCTATTTCCATGACTACAACAAAAGAGTTTGCGAGCCTTTTATAAATATTTTTTAGTCTTTCTTTCTCTAGCATAGTCTGTTAATTAGGACGGATCTCTGGTTCCGTTTGCGAATGGACGAGCGTCACCTTTGCTAATTGCATCTCATTTAAAAAGTACGGAACCCTCAATTAACCTACATCCTTTCCCAACGGCCCCTGTTTAAGTAGAGAAGGCACTTATTGTAATATTAACCCCTTTGAAATATACCCATGAATTAATGGCTCGACATTCACTTTGAAGAAACGTTAATTTAGTAGTCTGGTGTGAGTGGTCTTTAATTTAAAAAATAAATGCGTTTGTATAGAGAATAGGACTGTTGCAAGTCAGGGACATATGCAAAAAAAAAACCTGTTGACAACATGGAGAATCTTAACTTATATTAAAAAGAGAGAGCCCGAATTTTGTGTGTTTGTTCAAACTTGTAGAGTAATCTTTGTACTACACCTATTTTATTAATCTTTCACCATTTGAAAGGTAAATTATTTCAGATGGTTACAGGCTATAAATTATTATGACCTAGGCAAAGGCGGGACGGAAGCAATAGTTTAAGATCATACTATCGGTGTTTTTGGGCGCTTCTTATTCGAAAATGTTAAAACTCAAGACGCAAGACTTATATTGAACTACATACTGTGGGTACTTTCTTAAAGAAATACCGTCAAACAGACTGTTTTAAATAAATATGTGTTTTTGGCTTCTTACCATAATACGGCCGCGCAAAATCCTAGACACAATAACATCTACTATTCAAAACCATTTCATATTATCTTCGTTATTGTCTTATATTTACTGTTTTCCATAAACTTTTATTTCTTGCCGAGACAATTGGACATTTTATAGAAGAAATGATATTTTATTTTACCGATCTTGCTATGCCGTCTAAAGTCTGACCTTTGTTTTTATGTGTAACGAAATAACTGAGATACTCGATATACTGAAAAGTGAAATAATCCAACGGAACGATTCTGAAAGGTTTTATTATAACCGATAATAGTAAAGTTTTATCTGTTTCTGTTTTGCGGTCTATATCCTAAATTATACAAATAAATGCAGGCGTACCTCAAGGACCAGGGTTACCGACATAGCCCGAAGAATTGCCAAACTAAAGTTGCAGTGGGCAGGGCACATTGCTCGCAGAACGGTCGGCCAAAGTGGCAGAAAGGTTCTCGAGTGGCTACCGCGAACCGGAAGACGTTGCGTTGGAAGGCCTCCCACCAGGTGCACCGATGACCTGGTGGAGGTTGCGGGGATCCGCTGGTTGCGAGACGCACGGGACTGGTCAATGTGGCGACGCTTAGGGGAGGCCTATGTCCATTAGTGGACGTCTTTCGGCTGATATGATGATGATGATGTACCTCAAGGTAGTGTAATAAGCTCGTTCTTTTTTTACCGACTTCAAAAAAACTGAGGTAATCAATTCGACACGTATGTATGTAATATTGTTGGAATTGCACAATATTCACATGTATTACTCTGTATGGGCTTCTAAACACGGATGCTAAATTTCACAATTATGTGTTTGTTTGTATTTTTAAACGACTTCAAAAAGGAGGAGGTTATCAATTCGACTATATTTTTTTAACCGACTTCATAAAATGAGGAGGTTTCTCAATTCGTCCGTATATATATATATTTTTTTGACTGATGACTTTAAAAAAGAGGGGGTTGCCAATTTGACTGTTTATTTTTTTATATGTGTTACTTCAGAACTTTTTACTAGGTGAACCGATTTCGATGATTTATTTTATTTGACAGCTGGTGCTTGTCATATGGTCCCATTTCATGTAAATCACTCGGGAATCTATATAACTGCAATCGCATGTTAGTATATTGTTTACACCATTTCATAACATAACATCACACTGGTACGCTCTAGAGGGGTACGCAGGTGTACAGTTCACCCTGGTATACTCTCATTCCACCGGTTTTGTTCAAATTTCATGTCATTGGGTTAATATATTCTGTCATCACTTTGGGCATCATAGGTACATACAGGAGCATAAAAACTTCACCCCCTAGAAATGTATAAAAACCGACATCTATGGACAGGAGGATATACTACGATGTTTGGTTCGCGTTCATCCACATCATTCTAATACCAGAATGTTGTAGATGAACGCGACCAACTGAGGGTAGTCACGGATCCTTTCAATAACTGCAGTAATCTATACGATGAGGCTTTAAGTAAAGTTAGGGATCTAGAAGACGAATTAATTCAAAATAATAATCATATTTTTAAATTACAAAAAGAACAGGAATCAGCTCAGGTTGATGCAACTTGCCATTTGTATGATGAACTTATTAAATCGAATTGTAAACCGGATTCAATACCTAAAACTAACCTAACTGAAGATTGGGAAAAATGTTCCAAAGTTAGTCATAACAAACTAAAAAAATATGCAAAACTAAATAAAATAATTAGAAATTGTAACAAGTTTAGGAAACAACACAAGTTCTTTATTAAAAATATTCCACTCAGGAAAGAACGTGTTGACCTAGTTAATGAATTAAATAATTACCAAATTAAATTAGAAGACAGCAACTAAATATATGAGATTGACACTCATCGCTTACAGTTAGAAATACAGGTACTTGAGAACAGACTTAGTTCTCTTTACAATAAATATATAAATTCAAAATTACAAATTAAAGAACATATTTTGGCCGCAAATGAGTTAGTGAGGTGTCAGTGTAACTGCCAGACAGTCTCAAATCTAATTGCAGTCCAGCCTGATGCTACAAAGGACCCGGCCCAAGCTGAGAGGGTGTCTCATAACAGTGTCTTCGTACAAGACATATCAAATGTAGCACAGGATCTGCCTCAAGTAGACCGGCCTGAGAGTGCTGGCTTTTCATCAAGTCATAGTAATGAACGTTTGCATTCGGTTATGTTTTCAGACGGTATTGGTAAAGGTTTAGTTAGATTAATAAATGGCAATGAGAGTCATTCCACTTTTAATTATTGCATAGGTCATCTTACAAGCAAATAATGGAATCTGTGACAAAGAATATGTATAAAACAGATACCAATTTAACTGTATTTGTAGGTAATAGTATAAAAGTAAAAAAAGATGACATCACTGAGTGTGTAAAAGAGATGTTAAAGTTAAATTGCAATAAAATTATTTTGTGTGCCTTCCTTTACTTGGATAAATTGTCAAATAGACAAAATAATCACATTCACATGCTTAATAAGCATCTGCACTTTCTTGTGAGTCACTATAGTGACAAACTTGTTTTTTTTGACATCAACATTTTTGTTGATAAATTAAAGTCGAGAGGCGATACTTTGTATCTGCCTAGGGTAAGACATCAAATAGCTCGGCTATTATCTTATACAATAAACTCAGACATAAGTAGTATGTCGAAGTATCCAGTTATTATTGATATTAGTAATAGTACTAATTTAAAGGTGGTCAATACCTTGCATAAGAAGTAATTAAACTAGTTGACCAAATAGTATGACTTTTACTTCTATCGACCCTCGTAAGTAGCGCTTTCTGGCTACGTCCCCACAAACGTAGTCAGAAGTGTACAAATAAATTAAATACTTTAACTTTTATAGTTTATATATTTTGTAAGACTTTCACAATATGCCTGCCTTCTGGGCGGCTCCACTAGAATTGACAATCAAAACATATTCACTTATTTTCTATTCTACATTCATTTACCTTTCAAGTAATACCAATTGCCAGTATTTTTTATAGGCAAGTAGGTTGCCTTCTAGTTAAGCAGAGTCCTCACATGAGCTACGCCCCTGCGAATAGACGCGCAGAATCATATGAAGTGCTTCTATTCTATGTCTTGAAAGGTTACATGAATCCTACCTTACCCTAACCCGAGCATTTACCTAATAGGGAAATCACATTTACAATTGAGGTACGACCCTTAAAAGGGGAAGGCTTAATCATGACAAACGAGTTATCGGACGCTCCGATATGTGCTTTTAACTTCAGTTGACGTGCACATACGCACTAACAAATCAACGCCGTCATGCTTGAACCTCCTTGACCAAAATCTCTGAAAAAGGAACAAGGCGTCCTCCCAACTCTAACAAGAATGACGCGTCAACTCACATCGACCCGGATGGGGTTTAATCTCAAAAATTCAAATATGATACAATTTTTCGATCTCGTGCGTTTATCAGGCCAGAGAAGGAAAGGCTGGATCGCATCGAATTTCTAATCCTATTCATAGAGCTTGCACCAGGGTTTATTATTATAAATGCATTTATTATTTTAAACATCAGACATAAACTGGACCAATGATGTCAACTCGACATCCTTTGCAAAGGCTATGCCCCGTTAGCAAAGTCGGTTTCAGTTATGACTATTACTTTAAGAAACCTATACTAATACCCTGGCTTGTGCCTATGCCTTAATCGCATAACCAATAATCATTTCTTCGATGCGTGGCCAACGTTGCCAGCCTCTTCTTCCCCCAAATGTAGAAGGCGTAGTCAGAAGTGTACAAATAAATAGATAGATTACTTTTATAGTTTATATATTTCGTAAGAATTTACAATATGCCTGCCTTCTGGGCGGCTACACTAGAATTGACAATCAAAAACATATTCACTTATTTTCTATTCGAAATTAATTTACCTTTCAAGTAATACCAATTGCCAGTATTTTTACAGGCAAGTAGGTTGCCTTCTAGTTAAGCAGAGTCCTCACATGTAGCTCATGTGAGGACTCTGCTTAACTAGAAGGCAACCTACTTGCCTGTGAAAATACTGGCAATTGGTATTACTTGAAAGGTAAATGAATTTAGAATAGAAAATAAGTGAATATGTTTTGATTGTCAATTCTAGTGGAGCCGCCCAGAAGGCAGGCATATTGTGAAAGTCTTACAAAATATATAAACTATAAAAGTTAAAGTATTTAATTTATTTGTACACTTCTGACTACGCCTTCTACATTGTGGGGACGTAGCTAGAAAGCGCTACTTAAATAAAACTCTGGATTCACTGTTCTAGTTATATTTCAGCAGCAAGGTGCCTACCCATAGGCACCTTCTATCAGACTATCACATCAAAGCTCAGAGGAGCCCTTATATACACGGGAAAAGTCTAGCGAAAACATCTTCATTTATTTTATATTCTAAATTCATATTACCTTTCAAGTAATACTTATTGCCAGTGTTAATATAGGCAAGTAGGTTGCCTTCTAGTTAAGCAGAGTCCTCACATGAGAGCTACGCCCCTGCGAATAGACGCGCAGAATCACATGAAGTGCTTCTATTCTATGTCTTGAAAGGTTACATGAATCCTACCTTACCCTAACCCGAGCATTTACCTAATAGGGAAATCACATTTACAATTGAGGTACGACCCTTAAAAGGGGAAGGCTTAATCATGACAAACGAGTTATCGGACGCCCCGATATGTGCTTTTAACTTCAGCTGACGTGCACATACGCACTAACAAATCAACGCCGTCATGCTTGAACCTCTTGACCAAAACCCTAAAAAAGGAACAAGGCGTCCTCCCAACACAAGAATGATGCGTCAACTCACATCGACCCGGATGGGGTTTAATCTCAAAAATTCAAATAAGACACAATTTTTCGATCTCGTGCGTTTATCAGGCCAGAGAAGGAAAGGCTGGATCGCATCGAATTTCTAATCCTATTCATAGAGCTTGCACCAGGGTTTATTATTATAAATGTATTTATTTTTTTAAACATCAGACATAAACTGGACCAATGATGTCAACTCGACATCCTTTGCAAAGGCTATGCCCCGTTAGCAAAGTCGGTTTCAGTTATGACGATTACTTTAAGAAACCTATACTAATACCCTGGCTTCTGCCTATGCCTTAATCGCATAACCAATAATCATTTCTTCGATGCGTGGCCAACGTTACCAGCCTCTTCTTCCCCCTGCGGCTCACAACTCATCAGCACATCATCAGCACATGCAACGGAAAGAACTAATTTAATTATATATATCGATACTATTTGAGAATATCGATAAGAAAACTATCGATACATTTTTTCCTACTTTCCCATCCCTATTAACTTCAATATGTCAAATTTGATAGTTGTCATTCATATTTATTTCTTTTATTTGACAACGGGCCTCTTCCTTTAAGGAACCTTACTAACCTTAACCTATTCTTACTCTACTCTAACATTAAAAAGTTTTTCTATCTATCTATTTACATGCATCTATCCTAGGCCACTCTCCTTTTCGCCAATTTCTATCTATGTGGAATGGACCTTATATCTCTACATAACTAGTCCTAACTATGGTTCGGCCTAACTAATCTGTGGCTAATACGGCGCACAGAGTAAAATTAAATTAGTTGGAATAATATTAATAGCATTAAGAACCAACACAGCATTCAACAACAGGCTCCGGACACCCATGATACTTCGGCTGGTGAAATAGTGATGCAATCGGCACATAGGGAATGATGCTGGTTGTGATATCACATATCTGAAGCTAAGTTTAAAAGGGTAGTTTATATACCATCCACAAGTAAGTGTGATACATATAAAATTGTGATGCAAAAGTGATGCCTGGGAATTAATAAAATAGTTGACCAAATATAAAGACTTTTACTTCTGTCGACCCTCATGCGAAGTCATCCCTGCAATTGTCTCATCCAGAATACCTACCCCTGAGCTGGCTGGTGAGTAAGGAGAAAAAGTTATCTTACAATTGGCAAAAATGCTATTAATATTTATTCTTTAAACTAGTTAATAGGACAAAGGAGGGTACCAATAACGGAATAGTTACGAGTATATTCACCATCAAAAAGGTACCTTCTTGCTCGCAAAAATTTAATTTTTAAAATAGGTCTAAGCAGAATTCTCTGAAATTATTTCACCAGAATATTCAGGGTGTTTCTTCAAAGTAATTGGAAATCGAATTGTTTTTAATAAAAAAACAATGTTTGAAATTGTTTGTTTCACTAAGCATTGGCTGAAAGATTATAGCATTGCTAATCAATTATGAAAATTATACTATGGGCAGTTGTTTCAACAGAAATATTATGTTGCGTCGGGGTTCACTTATATTAATTAAAAATGGTATTAAATCAAAACCTCGTAAATATATAGTAGACCTCTCAGTTGAGCATAGTGTTGAACTGTCCTGTGTTGAGCTGGATAAGCATGTCATACTGTGCGTCTACAGACCCCCTAATTATAAGAACTACTCTATATTCGAGTCAGTGATGGAAGATGTTTTGGCAAAACTTGCAATGGGTAATAAACTAGTAATTGTCTGTGGTGACTTTAATATTAATATTATAGAAGATAATCCAGATAGCAGTAGGTTATTTAATCTCTTTAAATCATTTAATTTGTCACATGTGTTTACGGAACCAACCCGAACTACACTGACTTCTGCTACTCGTACATGTATTGATAATGTTTTTTGTTGCTGCAACTACTTGGACAAGGCCATTATAAATTATCTGCCTTCGGATCATAGTGGGCTACTAGTGACATTTGAGTCCATTATGCTAATAAAACAAGTGCATATTCAATCCAACCCAATAACATCCGGTAAATTATATAAATTTAACAGTACTTTAATCGGTAAGTTAAGCGATCAGGACCTCACAGTGAATGATGGTAATATTTTGTATGATGAAGTTTTTTCAGTAGTTCAAAAAGAGTTCAATAACACTTTTAAGAAGATAACTAAAACTATATGCCCTAAGTTTTTATTCAGTGACTGGGCGACTACAGGAATTAGAAAATGTAGGGAAAGACTTTACGAGCTATATGGCCTTAAGCCTTGTATTAACACTGAAATGTTTAATAAGTATGTTGCTTACTCAAAAATTTTAAAAATACATGTAAGGCAGCTAAGGCCTTGTACATTAGAAATAAGGTTAAATTAGCAGAAAATAAAATCAAGACGGTTTGGAAAATTATAAATAATGAAACGAACAGGAATAAAAGAAATAATACTGATTACACGCTTGAGACCACACACGGACTTATTAGAGATAACAAAAAAGTTGCGCAAGTATTTGTAAATTTCTTTACCAAAATCCCATTTAAAACTACTGAAACCTTAAATTCTTCGCCCTCGCTTGCTTTTGGATTATTAAACGCGAACGTTTCAGCCTGCCCGAATGTATTTAACTTTTCACATATAAACCCCATAACAGTAATAAAAGCTTTTAAGCAAATCGAGATCAAACCGACTGAAGATCTGTGGGGAATGTCCAACAAAGCTTGTACCTCCATTATTCAGACTATAGCGCCGTACTTAACTGTAATTTTCAATTTGTGTGTGGATCAAGGAGTCTTTCCGGAACTAATTAAATATAGTATATGGTTATACCACTTTTTAAATCCGGGGACAGTAAAGACACAAATAATTAAAGACCAGTATCCGTGTTGCCGGTATTCAGCAAGGTATTTGAGAAGATAATGCTCATTCACAAGATGCCATAGGTATCTTCTGTGACCTGTCGAAGGCGTTTGATTGCGTTGATCATGAAACTTTGCTTTTGAAACTTGAGCATTACGGGCTAGGCCAATCAGCATTAAGTTTAGTAAAATCCTATTTGAATGATAGACAGCAATTAGTTCAAATAAACGGTGTCAATTCGTCGGGGTTGAACGTGAAAATGGGGGTACCCCAGGGCTCAGTTTTGGGTCCTTTCTTATTTTTAGTATACATAAACAATTTACCCCATCTATTGAAAAACAAACTAAACATGGTGTTATTTGTTGATGACACTTCTTTGATTTTTAAGATAAATAGACCTACGAGTAACGTTGCCGACGTAAATAATGCATTGCGGCAAGTTCTAAATTGGTTCACTGCTAATAATTTAGTTTTGAATGCTAAAAAAACTAAGTGTGTAAAATTTGCCTTGCCGAATGACAAAAGTTATGATGGTGACATTATATTAAACAACGAGAAGCTAGAATTCGTCGACAAAACGGTTTTCCTGGGGATCACGCTAGACTCAAGGTTACAATGGGGTCCTCATTTAATATCACTTGCGGGGCGGTTAAGTTCGGCAGCTTATGCTGTTAGAAAAATTCGTCAATTTACTGATGTAGATACCGCGAGGCTGGTCTATTTTAGTTACTTTCATAGTATAATGTCTTACGGTATATTACTATGGGCTGCAGACATTCAGTCAATTTATGTTCTGCAAAAACGAGCCATCAGAGCGATATACAATCTTCGCCGGCGCGATTCTCTAATATTTCTGTCTTCGATAGACATAGTTATTTTACTAGAAATAGGGACCAATTAATTCAACTAGGTTTCAGGCTGGCTAAAGTAGCATCATCTTTTATGGGGTACTGTATAAAATGTTACAATACCGCCACACATTCTAGAACTAAATGAGGCGAATTCAAAACTTGTATAAAACGCACACTAGGCAGGCATATTATAGGTTGGGGGATTACATCGCTAATAAAAATGCTTGGCTCAACGCTATTCCAGCTCCACAGCCACTAGGGCACAAAAACATGTGATAAGCAGAAAAGTTCTGAAGTATTGTTGGTCCTGCTGAAGACTGTATGAATATATTTGTGTTGTATAAACTCAATTTTTTTTGTATTATATTAACTGCACAGCACATATGTGAGTACTATGTACCAACTGTAAATCTACCATTTACTGTACCTATGTGTCGTTCGTTGACTTCAGTGTGCCCATGCAGTTGAGTGTGACTTGCTCTCTTTAATGTCTCTCTGATGGTGGCACATGTGTTGGATCATTCGGTTCCCTTCATGATGATTGAGCTGAGCGGTGCCGATCCATGTGTCATGTTCGTGAACGGGCGCCATTAGCTGGGGTTGGTCATATCTTAGCTGTCTCCGTCTGTTTTTAATTACCTTTTTATTGTATTTTTAATTGTTTGTTTTACTCTAGACGCTTTTAGTGCGTTTTTTTTTACGTCGTTCTCACATATATGTACTTTTCCTACAACATTAAATAAGAAGAAATACTTGTAAAACACATTTTTTTTTTAAAGAGTAGGTGTGGAGTTTCTTGTCCGTTCTTCTCCATAACAAGCTACATTGCCGAATGGACGGTAGAATCAATTATTATTACATTAAATTTTTTTTGATGTTCGAATGTGCCGCTTAAGGCCAACTAGAAATAGGGACCAATTAGTTCAACCAGGTTTCAGACTGGCTAAAGTAGCCTCATCTTTCATGGGGTACTGTATAAAATGTTACAATAAAATTCCTCCCCACATTCTAGAACTGAATGAGACGACATTTTAAACTTGTATAAAACGCAAACTATGCAGGCAGGCATATTATAAGTTGGGGGATTACATCACTGATAAAAATGCTTGGCTCAATGCTAGTCTTGCTCCACAAACACTAGGGCGCAAAAACAGGTGATATCCAGAATTATTGTTTTGAAGTATTGTTGGACCTGCTGAAGGCTGAATGAATATATTTGTATTATAAAGACTCAATTTCTTTAAGTATTGTATAACTGCGCAGCACGTGTGTGAGTACTATGTACCCAACTGTAAATCTACCATTTGCTGTACCTTTGTGTCGTTCGTTGACTTATGTGTGCTCTGGCAGTTGAGTGTATCATGCTCTCTCTAATGTCTCTCTGATGGTGGCGCGTGTGTTTGATCATTCGGTTCCCTTCATGATGGTTGAGCTGGGTGGTGCCGATTCATGGGTCATGTTCGTGAACGGGCGCCGTCAGTTGGGATTGGTCTTAACTTATCTGCTTCGGATGCTAATGTTTTTCTAGTACCTATTAAGTAACTGCACGTTACATGTGTGAGTACTTTTAATACTTTGTACCTGTACGTAATATAGTATATAGTGATTCTGGGTGCATTGTCCTCATACATATGAATTTATTAATGTATGTACTTATGTACCTAAATATTGTAAAAAAAATTTTTTTTTTAAAGAACATGTATGGAGTATCTGCGTTATTTTCCATAACAAGCTACTTTCCGAATGCACGGTAGAATCAATTTTTATTCCTTGTAAATTTTAATGTATTAACGTTCAAAAGTGCCGCTTGGTGGCCTAGTTCAAATAAAATATCTTTGTATTTTTTGTTTACGTACGCCGCGTGCGTGCCATCTGTGGCATAAATGAAGCTGTTAAGATATTCTAACAGGAAATAAAAAAAAACTGACGGTGCTCATGCAAGTGACCGCTAGGTAATATCCATCGCATTCTACCTATTGATATTTTTATTAAACTTCCAAACGTGTTCCACAAACATTATACTTTATACAAATTTCTAAAATCTCACAGCAGCAATATAAAATTTAATGAAATCGTTAGGTCGATCGCAGAATCGAACCTGGATCCTATAAACCACGGTCAAATTGTTAAACCTCTGCACCATTCTGACACTTATAATAGTTGTTTAAATCATCGATATCCTTATGAATCATCCATCACATCATTCATGTCGGCCGTTACGTTTATATTATAAAAATTAGATTATGAAGAAGATTGAGGGAAAGCTAAATAATTTTGTTAAATCAAAGTTTCTTTTCTCTGTCTCTTTTTCTCTAGCAATACTCTTCGTATTGCTCGAGAATAAAATGTCGACGTAAGTGTAATCTAAAATAATAATAATAAAAAAAAAACATTATAAATCCAACTTTTTAATTTACTTCTTTATAGAGAAACACTGTTCGTTTATGGGTGTGACGGTATCAAGAAACTGGTAAAGTGAAGTGTAATAGCCAAGGGCCATGTCCGATTGCTTGCAAAAATAAATCCATCCATCATCGTGATATTGTGAATAGCCAAACCACGGTTATTTTATAACCACCCGATCTGGTGACATGGCCTTTCGCTTATCAATATCCGGAGACATTTACATGCAGCTGCACTAACCGAAGCTCATAGTCTAGCCTGGATAAGATTTGCAACCATTGCAATTTGTTTTAATATTATGGTAAATGGAATGAGATCAAGATTAGAAGAAGTTATAGAAAATAAAGGTTAACCTCTACGTTATTAGTAAAGGTTTGACCCCACAAGTTACAGTTAAGTTTTAAGTTAATTGTTTTAAGTATACAGTTTTGAAAAATCTCTAGAGATGTAAATTGTTGTTCTGTTTGAAACAACATGAGTAACATGCTGATTCTCTTGTGAAATCTTTAAAACTAAATTATCAGATTTTTCAGTAAGTAAATATTTGTTAATCTAGATTGGGTAACTATATTAATTAATACCTTATGAATAATAAACAATACTACGTATCTAAGTGAATATCCTTTATTTTGAAAGTCCCCTCTCGTCTCTTATTTTGAAAGTGCTGCCTAAATAATATGCTGATGTTGGTTAGCGCATGACCATGTTGTATCAAAAACGTACCGTAACGTACGTACGTTTGTTAAATGGGTATCTTGCACGCTTATTTGTCAGAATCGATGTCAATAACTACAGAAAACTAACTTCATTGTTGTCACAGAGATGGCGCGCACGCGGCACACGTAAAAATCGTAGTATATCCTCCAGTCCATAGATGTCACTTTTTATACTCTAGGGGGTGAGATTTCTCTGCAGCTGTATGTACTAACGATAGAACTGGTCCTAAACTTTTATTTACAAAAAAATACAACCGACTTCCAAATAAAAACACTACAAAGTGCAAAAAAGACTTTCGTTTCGGCAGTTGGTGTTGAAAAACGATAAAAACAAGAGGTATCAAAGAGTTTTGCTTTAGAAGTCGGTTTATTTTTTGTAAAAGTTTTTATTTTACTTTTTAAAACGAATAGGCTCATTAGCCTCATGGGTATAGTTTGCAACAGTTTTATTTTATTACAAATTCAATCTTCAAAGTAGGTTTATAACTTATAGAAAAGAAACTAAAAGTAATTAGACTCTTTGAAAACTACTCATGAATTAAATTTCCTTTGAACAAACTGTAATGTGATAGTCTACTATAAATACTCTTTAATTAAAAAGAAATGCATTTTTGTAGAAAAAGTGCTAATAACAAGCCAGGTTTATGTGTAGAACAAAAGCGATGGAGATGTAGTTATTTTATTTTTATTTTATTATTTATTTATTTTACCAAAAGTAATACAACAAATTACATAAAATATTACAGGGCAGTACTTAAAATTATGCAACATGGGAGCATCTGTAGCCGAACTAGGACGAATCCTGTATCTCGGCATATTGTATGCGAAGTATACTCGTATATTATGTGCAAAAAGTATAGGAAATAGTTTTGTCACCTTCAAAATTATCATCATTATACTACGAGCAATTTAAAAAGAATCTATGTTTTTGTAAAGCATGAGTTTCTTCAAAAACTCTTTTGGACTATCTTGCTGTTAAAACAAGTTTCATCATTATCATTTCAGCCGAAAGGTGTCCAACGTTGGACATAGGCCTCCCCAAAGCGTCGCCACACTGATCAGTCCTGCGCGCTTCGTATCCACCGGACTCCCGCAGCCTTGATTCCTTCCTACGCTGTGTCTTCCAGTAAAGAAGTTTAGCCCAGTCAAAATAACAAAAAAATGCACCACACAACTGTATATTCTTTAAAATATTTTAAAAATTTAAGGGACTTGTGCAATTTATTCGTTACAAAAAATAAAGCTCAAAAAAAAAGTTACACAAACGCAACTCCACTCCACTCTAAACGTTATCTATTCTGCAAGTCTTGGCTACTTTGTAACAGCACACCTATCAGATCCACACACAGGAGCAACACACTCATATCTCACTCGCTTGCAATACAACAATTTGGATAATGGAATTGCATCAAATAGACTGCTTTAAAATAAACATGAAGTTTTGGAGGTTCCTTGCTATTTGGCCCGGCGACGAACCCACTCGTAGTTACAGCTACTATTCCAAAGCATTTATTGTGACTTTTGTCTTTGTCTACTATGTTTTATTCTCCGTTAATTTTTATTTCTTGCCGAGACGATTGGACATCTTCATTGATGACTTGAGGTTTTATTTTACTGACTGTTCCGTGTTGTCCAAGGTGCTAACTTTTCTTATCTTGCGCAAAAAAATCATCGCGATACTAGATGTTCTGGAGAGTGAAATATTTCAACCTGACGATGCTGAAGGAAGAGCTATTATAGCAAAAGCCAAAAAATTCAACAAGCTTTATTGGAAAGCTGTAGCATTCGTGTCAGTTACATCAAATGGTACCCTTCTTTCGCCTGTAATAGTACATTTTATAAAAGGAACAGAACTGATATTTCCCGTGTGCAGTTACGGGTTTTTTTCGGAGTCATTCAGACATATGTTCGTTTATCCCATATATTTATACCAAAGTGTCGGTATAACTTTTCACATGCTATACAATTTGAATGTTGATACTTTTTTTCTGGGATTATTGGTTTTCATAATAGCCCAGCTGGAGGTCCTTGACGTAAAGTTAAGGAAAGTAACAGATGATACTAAATTTGATGATGGAGACAGTGAAATGTCTAGAGAACCGATCGACAAAAATAAAGAAGCTGTTACTAAAATTAACAAATGTATCATACATTTTGACGAAGTGGGCAGGTGAGTTAAAACCGTCTTCATTCTTATTTCGTACATCTATATCCACTCCTGTTTAGTTGTCAACTAATTGCGTGTGTATATTGTATGCCATCAGATTTTGCGATCTTGTTGAAGATGTTTTCAGTGTGACCTTATTCGTACAATTTGGCATGGCATCATGTATTATATGCGTTTGCTTGATGAGATTCACTATGGTAAGATTTTTTTACATTTGAATTCGTTTAAAGATTTTTTAACATTGATATGAAATAAATGAAAATTATGTATTGGTTTCAGCCAGCACCGTTGGACTATTTCTTATTTCTTGGCACTTACATGTGTGTGATGATCCTGCAAATAATGGTTCCTTGTTGGTTTGGCACTCGGATTATGGATAGGGTAAATAATAATTTACTCCTTATGTCCATTGTTATAAAGATCTATGTAAGTGTTGGATTAAATTTAATTATTTATTTTAAATTAATTTCTTGTCCTTTCTCAGAGCAACTTGCTTGCATTCTCTATTTACAACTGTGACTGGACTTCTAGATCTCGACAGTTCAAGAGTAACATGCGTCTTTTTGTAGAGAGAACTAACAAGCCTCTCTCTATCACTGGAGGCAAGATGTTCTGCCTTTCACTTCCTGCTTTTACTTCTGTAAGTATATCTACTAACCACTGCCACAACTGTAGATACCAGGGTTCTTAAGCTCTGGTTTCCTCCAAGTGCGGTGCCGTCATTTAGCGGCCGTAGTACAGCGGTGAATGACGTCACTAGAACGTTGTCTATGTAAACTAAATGGCGCGGTTCCTAGAGAGCGGTAATTCAAACCGTAACGTCAAAAAACGGTGCCGCCATTTGCATGACGACCGTCTTGTCGGTGTCGGATGGTTTGTGAACTTTTTGTTTGAAAGCGGTGTAGCTTCAATACTGTATTTCTTTGACTGGGCGACCTACAATATGAGTTCCAACTCCAATTGGAGCAGCGAGGACGACGAAATTTTAATAGATTTCGTACGTTACCGTGAAGCGATTTATTTATAATATAAAAGTAAAGAATACAGAAAAAAGTTGAAACAGAATCGGCGGCAAAAAAATTATCATCATCATCAGCCTTTTAGTGTTCCCACTGCTGGGACACAGGCCTCTTCTTTGTGAGAGGGAATGGGCCGTAATCCACCACGCGGGCCCAGTGCAGTTGGTGGATGTCACATATCTTCAAATAAAAAATATATATAAAAAAAGTATAGTAAACAATTTAAAAATATGTATTGACTGACTTTCTTAACAAGTACCTATAAACAGTTTTCTTCTGGGCTTATTGGTTTTGTGTGTCTGTTGTATGTTTTGTAACTCAAACCATCTCTTAAGTGGTTAAGTACGTAATCAAATAACAGTGGTGGTAGGCGAAAGTGTTCTCTGAATTTATCCTCATTGCTTTGTAGACGGCGACATATTAAAATCTCAAATGCACCTTAACTGTAACACGAGCTTGAACTAAATCATCTTCCTCCATACGACTATTTTCATCTTCTGATAGTTCATCCTCCATGTAAATTATTAATGCTAAATCAAGGTCGTCCATTTTCTCTCCCAGTTAAGTTTCGTTTAAGGTTTCTTTTCAAAAAAAATACGGTGGCGCTATATAACGGCCGTGGAACTTTCCACATATCGTCACCGTAAAGATGGCCGTCGTATGGCTTCAGTAATATTACGGCCGCTATGTGATGGCTCCGCTTTTCTAGGATACTAGAGCTTTACTGAGATTGATCGAGTTTTTACTGGTTTATATTTCGTTTTATTTGATTGTGTCATTTGTTCATTGTGTCTCTAATTTTCAGATTATGAATTCTGCTTATTCATTCTTCACACTGCTTCAACAAATGCAAGATTAAAGTCCTCACCAGTGTAAAGACATACCGTTTTTACACTCTCAGGTAGCAGGAGTAACCGTATTTCTAGTATATTAAATCTATCTTGGTAAAATATTAACAGTTAGTAGAAAATAACTTTGTCGGCTTTGAAACGTCTTTACCTAATCCTTGTTCGTAACTGAACCTGAACGTGTTAAAATCCTAACGAATAATGTTTAGTGCTTAATTTTCATTAATTATAAACTAGACTAGCTTGCCATTTTCAAAGTTCCAGCCTATTAGGCAATGCTTGCTGTTTATTTAGATTGACGTTATTTCATAAATATTAGATTATATTCATGATTGATTACCTTTCAAGTTCAAATAAGTTAATTTCAGCAAATAGGGCACAATGTTTCATTAATAATGTGCTTAGTTTTCAGATCTCAATTAATTCTTAGCACGATCTTTTAATTATAATAAAATCTCACAGAAAATGGTCTTATTTTATTAATGAAAAGCGATATTTATAAATTTTCAAAACATTATTTTAAACTCGACAGTTAATTTTATGGCGAATAAATAGCACTTAAATTTATATTTATTAAAAAAATTGAAAATATGCGGCATGAAAGGGCGTTTTTTTATTTATTTGATTTAGAAACACAGCTCAGGGGCCGTTAATAACTTCAACTTAATACCTATGACACCACGTCGAGACCTCTCCAAGTGTTCCTGAGAAAAAGACAGGTGGACACGGAAGTGATCCTTTAAAGCTTCCTTTTTCCTTTTGAGGAATATAAAAGTTTATACATAATTATTGCTTAAATGTAACATGCAATAAAAATGTTTGTCTAACAGCAACAAGGAATAGATTGGGTGGGCTAATAATTAAATGTGAAATTAAGGACTTACCTACTTATGTTTTACATTTGTAAGGCTCATTGCCGCCACCCTGATTTATCTTACTAACTCCGAGTTAGTACCTAACCCCCTATTATTTATGACATATACTCGTACCTAATCATTTAACTTCATGTTAGCAAGTAACTCTGAGTTAAGTTTTTCTCGCAAGTGGGGCACAAACACTAATGTTTGAAAAATCCATGTGTGCAAAATCGTTATAAATTTTTGACACCATGCCTGCCATATTTACGAAAACCTATTGCTGTAGGTAGTTCTGAATGCTTACAGAATGATTTCCTGGATCATTTCGCGGTTGGAAGAACGTCACCTTCACTAATTGCATCTCATTTAAAAACCACGACGGCAGCAATTAACCTACATCCATTAAAACCTTCATATACTTTGCCCGTGCATTAATATTTTAAACGTCTTGGAAATCTACCTGAAAATTAATTACTAAAGGCTGTTAATTTGCTTTGAACTAAAATAGGTGTGAACTAGAAATTTCAAAACGAATAGAACGTGTGATGCATTTAAACACCTCTGCTTATTAATTAAGACTATACCTAGTTTTAGAGTGGTGCATGTAATTACAAGCCTTTGCCGAGCCTTTGTGACCTCAGCCTATATAAGCCAGTACAGCCCAACTTCGTATGGCAAAGCGAAGAAAACTTGCATCGGTGACAAATACACCTCAAAAACATGGGGTATCATCAAACAGATTGCTTCAACATACATTTGACCATCATGAGAATTCTTGGCGCTTGGCCCGAAGAAAATCCAAGTCTATGTTATGTGTATTTCTCCTGGATGTATATATTCATTTTTACTATCCTATATGTCATAATATACACGATGAACTTCTATTTTCTACCCAACCAATTGGAGATTTATGCTGAAGAATTGATATTCTATTTCACCAATGTTGGGGCTGGGTCCAAAGCATTAGGGTTTATTTTCTTGCGTGATAAAGTTAACAAAATGTTAGATATGTTGGAAAGTGAGATGTTTCAATCTGATAATCCTGAAGAAAAAGAATTGATAGAAAAAGCCAAAGATAAATCTTTGTTTTACTGGAAGATCACAGCTGGTTTATCCGTGTCTGCTAATACAGTCAATGTACTTCTTCCATTGCTTGTTCACTTAATTTTCAACGTAAAGTTAGAGTTTCCTGTATGTAGGTATTCTTTTATACCGGAGCAGTATGAGGCTATATTTTTGTATCCAGCGTATGTATATCAAGGCATAGGGATCACTTCCCACATGTGGTACAACGTGAACGTGGACACATTTCTTCTGGGTGTGATGTTTCTTGCAATGGCTCAGTTAGATATTCTGGATAGGAGGTTGAGAAAAGTAACCGATGTTTGTGTAAATACGAATGCACCACGTGGTTCGATAGATAAGATTATAGATGACGAGAAAGCTGTTTCGGAAATCATTAAGTGTATTAAACATTATGATGCCGTATGCGAGTAAGTTCATTTTAAATAATATGTACCTATTAACTACTGTATCATGCACAACTTTTAATACGTGTGTATTCAAACATTTATATTTTCTCATGTTTTTTTAGATATTGTAAATTGATTCAGGAAGCCTTTAGTGAAATATTATTTGTGCTATTCGCTTCGGGATCTTGTAAGATATGCATGTGCCTCTTTCGATTTACTATGGTAAGCTTTTTTCAGTTATGTTCAATGTTCTTCCATCAAGAAGAGAACAGTTATGGCATCTATGGGTTTATTTAATAATGCCTTTTCATTTTATTTCAGCCTGCAGAAACTAAGTATTTCGTTTTTCTGACTCTGTATACAGTTGTGATGACTCTTCAAATGATGGTCCCTTGCTGGTTTGGATCTCGACTCATTGAAAAGGTATGGTCAAAG
Organism: Orthosia cruda; assembly: GCA_964057195.1. Classification (NCBI taxonomy): domain Eukaryota; kingdom Metazoa; phylum Arthropoda; class Insecta; order Lepidoptera; family Noctuidae; genus Orthosia; species Orthosia cruda. Next base: position 12,457,813 of record OZ059832.1, on the reverse strand, counting down.
TCAAAGCCAAATTTCTTTATTTCAATTAGTCAATAAAGCGGCACGATTAAACGTCAAAAATATATTTAAAAGGAATAATAATTGATTCTACCATCCATTCAGAAAAGTAGCTTGTTATGGAGAAGAACGGACAAGAAACGCCACAAAAACACTTAAAAAATCCCTTGCTCTTGCCACCGCCGGGGTGCCAGCTGTCTTAGAACCCAATGGCCTGGCACGCGTCGATGGGAAGAGACCAGATGGCATGGCCATAATGCCATGGAAGTTGGGTAGGTCTTTGGTGTGGGATGCAACTTATGCAATACCCTTGCACCATCCCATCTTCCTAGCACGGTGGGCTGCGCTTGGACAGCTGCTGCAGGTGCTGAAAACCTCAAACGGCGCAAATACAACAACTTGATTGGTAATTATGTGTTTGAGCCTTTTGGGGTTGAAACACTAGGGCCATGAGGTGCGAGTGCACACCTAATATTTCGGGATATCGCCAAGCGGTTGGTCGACTCTTCACGAGACCAGAGGGCTGGCCTTTTTTTTGGCCAAGCAATCAGCATTGCCATCCAACGTGGCAATGCTGCCAGCCTTCCGGGCACTTTTCCTGTTGACAGCGATGTAGACGAATTTTTTGACACCCCGTAATAGTACATATTTTAATTATTTTTTAAGTTTTAATATTAGTTTGTAAATATTATTGTACATATGTAAATAAAATACAAATCCATTAAAAAAAAACTGTTTTATAATATTTACTTACATACACTAATTCGATATCACTATACGTGAGGACGATGCACCCATACTAACACTACTATACTACGAATAGATATAAAGTATTACAAACACTTACAGGTAAATTCATTCATTTGATAATAAGGAACTTGGTTCTCACATACTTACAAATATTGCAAACATAGGTAAATTACCTAACTCAACAACAACGGAACAGTGTGCGAGTCAATTTCTTAAACAAAAAGAGTAGAAAAAAAACAATATTATCATCATGAATATATAGATTAACCAGTTTGATTTTGTCTATACTAAAGATTGCCCTATGGTGCAGGTCCAGCATGTTTTCAGGCATTCTTATCTTGAATATAATCATCTAATTTGTAATATGATTGTTTAAACAGTGTGCGTTTTTTGAGGAAAGGTACATTTTGTTTTTTTTTATTCCGGCTTTTATTTTTACACCGTCCTTATCTGGAAAACTGGGTGTATCTTTTGCATAGAATACTGCGTTATTTTTCTTTGTTTTTCATTCTTCATACAAAGTGTTGGGAATAATCACGGCATCTGAAAGGACGCAACCAATTTATTGAAATAAATTAATTTTGATATAAGATCTTCGAAACTATGCATTTTTGGACCACATATTCTAGGACTTTTTGTATTATTTTACTTATAGAATATAACCCTAGAATTATGGTATATTAAAAAAAACACATTTTATAACTGCACAGCACATGTGTGAGTACTACATCTACCATTTACTGTACCTATATGACGTTCGTTGACTTGTGTGTACCCTGGGAGTTGAGTGTGTCATGCTCTCTCTAATGTCTCTCTGATGGTGGCACATTCGACTCCCTTCAAGATGGTTGAGCTGAGTGATGCGAATCCAAGCGTCTTGTTCGTGAACGGGTGCTATAAGTTGGGATTGGTCATAACTTGTCTGCCTCAGCCTGTTTTTAATTAGGTACTTATTGTATTTTTGAATTGTTTGTTTTACTCTAGTAAAAACTATTACTCTACTCTGCCTTTAAGTGCACGTCTTTTTACATCGTTCTCACATATATTTATTTTTTCAACAAGGATGACTTAACCAAATACTTTTAATAAAAACTGATGGAAAAGAGTGTTCGTGGAGTTTCCTTCACGTTCTTCTCCATATAGACCTACTGACGCTTGCGAATGTGCAACTAGTTTCCCTTTTTTTGTTTGACAATTCAAAAGTACCTTTAAATGGTTCAGTTGAAATAATTTATTTTGATTTGATTTGGTGTTTTTTTGCAGAGCGGTCAAATTACTTTTTCCGTATACGATTGTGATTGGACGCCACGATGTCGTCGATTCAAGAGCAATTTGCGATTATTAGTCGAAAGAGCGAACAAACCTATTACGATTAAAGGAGGAAAGATGTTCCTGCTTTCACTTGCGACTTTCACAGCGGTAAGTGTATCATAATCTAGGGGTATCCAAAATCAATTAGGTACTTATCACTCCGTCCTTGAGTACCGGCGACAATTTGGCTAATCGGCCCTTCAATATGGGCTGCCCATGTGATAGATGAAGCAGTTCTTCCCCGAAGGCGCTAATCTGACTACTAGCCAAAACGTGGAGCTCCGCTTGAACGATGTCTTCAGTGATCAAAAGTACTGGAGCGGTGGGAGGAGTGACATTATTGAAATAAATATAATGAACACCTGAATAAATAGTCGTTTCTCGACGAGGGAGAACATTTTTTCTTACATTTCTCCAAATTAATCTTATCCTTTTTCTTATTATTCTACTAGTATTTAGCGAACGTTTGGATGATTGTTACTCAATTACGCCCAAACGGATGAACAGATCTGCATGAAATTTGGCTCAGAGATAGATTATAGTCTGGAATCGCATATAAGCCTTTTATCCTGATAAACTAGATATAATGATTCCTTGAGATAATAAAACACTTTTTATGCGGTTTAAGCTACTAACGCCAATACAGCTAAACGGACCTGGATGAAATTTGGCACAGAGATAGATTACAGTCTGGAATAGCACATAAGCTTTTTATCCCAATTGTAAATTTCTGTGTGATAATGCCCGACGTCTACGCGGACGAAGCCGCTGGAATAGCTAGTCTTATACTCGTATAGGAGTATTTGGATAGTGCCTCAAGTAAAAAAAACCGTTTTGCATGATCTAACCTTTGGGACCTTACTTGAAATATGTCAGTAGTAGGTACTTTATTCGGAAGGATGGCCATTTGATCTTCATAGGCTAAAATATCCTTCGGGATACTACCGACTGATGACTTGACCTAAACCACAGTATAAACATACAAACAGTATGGAAACTACCTACAAACGCTCGAAACGGCACACGGACGCTGCTTAGGGGACTCGTCACTGCTCATGTTTGTGTGAGTGTGCCGTTTCGAGCGTTTGTAGGTAGTTTCCGCACTGTTCGTCCATATTTATACTGTGTCTATACCTATCTTGAAGCTCTATCTAAACAGATGTTTTCTATTGTTTCAGATAATGAATTCCTCTTACTCAATTTTTACTTTACTACGTCACATGCAATCTCGCTGAATGGACAACTTTTTATATGGATCTACAGTAGGCAAAAGTATAATTTGAGTTTAAGTTAATTTCTTTGCAATTAGATCTGCTTATCGCTTCTTTCTGGAAAGGTGACAAAGCAAGCAAATAAATTGGTAATGAAGCTTTGATAAATAATTAACAGTAGCCGGATAAATTACACGAAAATACGTTGTAATTAAGCGTCAATTTATGAAATGATGCTGTAACATCTTAACAAGCATTAATAAGTATGTATTATATAAATAATTTATTAAGTCTTTTCATATTTACTTAATAATTAAAATAAATAGATTCAATACAAATCATATTTAATATAAAATAAGTTACGCAAAGTGTAAATTGAATGCCTACTTCTTACATAATTCTCATAGTTTTCCTTTTATTTTACTTTACGAGCAGCAAAATAAATATAGTTAACACATGAATAAATAGTCGTTTCTCGACGAGGGAGAACAATTTTTCTTGGCATCTGCAAGGAACAAACGTCACACACAAGGTCCGGGGACAATGGTCCTGTTCAGCAGTTCATCTGTTAGCCGGTGGCGGTAATAAGGCGTATTTTTGCTCGAACACACAACGAAAAAGGAAACAATGATTTTGCTCGTGACTAGATAAATAAGATGTCCGGACGTGACGAGGGTACCATTACAGTTTTTATGGATTCTTTACTACGACTAGGTACAGCACCAACCCCCACCTGGTTTTCTTTGTTTAGGTCTGAGTACAGAGACAGTACGCAATATTAATCGCAACCTTGATTACCGAACGAGGTCACAAGCTGTATCCAATCCGTAATAATTAGCCCCTGACATTTGTCGAGGAAAAGGTAATTGTCAAAATCAAAATAAAACTTTTTTATTTCACATATGCCTACATGGGCACTTATAAAACGTCGACAAAAGGTGCACGGTTCAGGTTGGTCGTTTCCTATGGAGAAGAACCGGCAAGAAACTCCATGGTTACTCTTTTAAAAAACGGTTTGGTTTTATAATGTTTCCATGTTAAAGCGTTACAGTATTAATACATTCACTGAGCATATTGTGAGTAAATTAGATAATAAAAAAATGCTTGACTATCTTTCTGATTCTGTGTGCCCACGTATACTAATTTCCAAACTAGAACATATGGGAATAAGGAACACGCAATTAAAACTATTCCAGAACTATTTACAAGATCGAAATCAGAATATCCGAACTGAGATAGGCAATACGCTGAGTGAAGAAAGACCGATAAATTTTGGAATTCCACAAGGCAGTATCTTAGGACCCCCCCTCTTCCTTTGCTACATAAATGACCTTTGCCAGCTATACATTAGAAACTGTCATGTAATGTCTTATGCAGACGACACTACCTTAACATTTTATGGAAACTCATGGGATGAAGCTTTTGTTGCGGCTCAGGAAGGCTTTAATATAGTGACTCATTGGTTTGCACTTAACAAACTGACCTTAAATGCCAGTAAAACTAAATATATAGAGTTTAAAATACACAATGTAGCATCACATACCAATGATTTCAATATTTATGCACACACATGTAATCCTATAACCACAAACTGTACCATGTGCCCAATGATATCAAAAACAGAATCAATAAGATACTTAGGCATAATAATCGATGAAAACTTATCTTTCAGACAGCACATTTCACATCTGGTCCAGAAAACAAGAAAACTCATTCATGTTTTTAAAAATCTTAGGCATGTAGCGAGTTGGAAATTGGTTAAAACTGTGTATGAATCTCTTTGCCAATCAATCCTATCGTATGGTATTTCCACCTGGGGCGGCTCGTTTAAAACGAATATCTTAAATGTTAAAAGAGCTCAACGACTTCTTCTAAAAGTTGCTCTCTTCAAACCACGTTTATATGCAACAACTACCCTCTATAACGAAGCAAATGTATTAACGGTCAGGCAGCTTTATATACTGTTAACAGTTGTAAAAAAGCATTCCTCTATGGACGGTCCTACAGCTAACCAGAAGGTTAATACTAGGCGATTCTATGAAGTCTGTGAAACAACTGCGGTAAAAACATCTTTTGCCCAGAATTTCTTCAATTTCAGAGCAAGCAGACTATATAATAAGATTAACAAAGTTCTTGAAATTGTTAAAATGTCTAGGATACATGTAGAAAGAAGCTTACAAAGTGGCTTTTAGAACTCGATTGCGAAGAAACGGAAAAACTGCTTACAATCCTATCCCAGTTTAGCGTTTTTTTCATAAACACATACCGTCACCCTTTTACGCACACATTCATAAACACATCCATCTTTATACGTACTCACACAAAACACCATCCTACTATCTCTCTGTCACACATACACACAACACCACACCACGCACACGATACCTTCCACTTCACACTTCGCATACTAACAAACATACACAAGCGTTTTTAATTTTTGATTTTTTATTATTTTATTGTTTAAATTTGTTTTGTTACCCTTTTTTGTCATTGTTTCTTACAATAGTCCTACATGCCTAAGTTCTACATTAATTTGTGTAAATCCTTACTTGGTGAGGGGGGCCAGGAGTCCATAGCAAAAGGTATCCTAGTTTGGATTCCTGACTCCCACAAACCATTGTACCTCCAATATTTGTAACATAAAATAGAAACAAAATTGTACTTTGTGGGAGATAAATAAATATAAAAATATATATATTATATTATTAGTACTATGGAGGGACAACGTAGGCCCGACAAAAAGAATCTATAAAAAGGTAAAAAAAAATATAACAAGACTAAATTTAACATGTGGCACAAATGAATGTATTGTAATTATGAACACAATGGCAATGTATCCATTTGTTTCCATCGATGAAAAATGGATAAAAATTGCGCCCGCACACGTCCTTCCGCCGCTGCCTGCAAACGATGATTTAGTGGCGATCCCTGGATTTATAGAGCGGCCCGCCCCGCCCAGCGACTTCAATGAATAATAAATTGAAGATCTTTTTCGATATTATTGATACTTCGGGTATCTTCGCGTGATGTATGTTCGGGTGAGAATTGAAACCCTTTTATTAAAACATATATTACAGGACACGTCCCGACGGTGACACTGAATAATACGCTCCTTGTTGCGACTATTCTTTGCGGAGCTCTCTCTTATTTCGGCTTTTATTACTCTAGGATTATTTATAGCATTGTCTGTATACTTTTGTAGGGATTCGTCGCGTCATAAATCCTTTGACTTTATTATATTTTCCTTAAGTACACACAACAGTTTTTCTAAGCTAAAATTCAAATGTACAGATTAGCGAAACCAACTTTAAAGTGAAGCAGCGCACTGCAGCGAGAATTTCTTTAGAAAACCTCATACACAACACTCTCTCGCAAACTGCGCTGGGTAATCAAGACTGTACGTTAACTTGGTGGCTTTCAAAATTTTGACAACAGCTATCGTCGCTAGTTGTCAGGCGTACAAGTGGCGGAGTTGGATGTTTGAATTTGCCGAGCTAATTCCGAAGGGCGTACGTACCAGTTTGTCTTGCCGAGTCGCGTAGTCGGCACTCACAAGACTTACCCACGACGAGGCAACGCAAACATATGCTAGTGGGGTTAAAACTTGCCCCGCATGTAAAATTAGTTAAATAACTCCCCGGGAATCTTCACTCTCTATATGGAAACACGTCTTTGCTCTAAACCCAAGCAAATTAGACTAGCGAACTTGCACACATTAAGCTCGCTTTCTAAATTAATCTACGTACTGTGGCTAATTAAGAAAAAACATTGTTCGTGAACTGGAATTTATGTCTGTTTGTGTTGCAAATTACTATAGCATTGTTGTTATTTAGTGTTGAGTCTGTGCCAGAAATAAGCTGAGTAACAATATCAAATGGACCGGCTCTGACGTGAATATATAAATATGTTTAATATTAACAAAGCTTTTCCACTCGTGTTTCAGCTATGTTTAATGAATATGTAACATACGTATTAGTTATATAGAAGGCCGTAATGATATTTTTAACTATAAACCTGGATTCTTTCAAGGACCTGATGAATAGGTAGGGAATAGATAGATGCAACGTTGATTTTGTATTTAATAGAAGAAAATTCAAAGTCTAGAATCAATTTGATCGAATATTTTCGCTCAATGAGTGAAACATTCGTTTGTTGTACATACATCTTTTTGCACTCAAACAACAGTACTTTATATAAATAACCAAACTCACAAGTAAGCTTTTAGACGATTTATTGGAATCCATTCTGTAAACGAATGGCTTGCTCCGATCATTCGAAGTTACTTTAATACTAACAATGTTATACTTAGGCATTTGCTTCGCTTTGAAAGACGATAATAGAGAAGAGACTTTAAGTCTTAAGTGAATAGGTTACTTCTGGGATAGCCGGCTCCATCGTCGATCACATCATCACTTATCATCAGATGAGTTAGTGAAATGTATAGCCAATCAATAATAAAAATATATGTTTAAAAGAGCACGTTGAATATTTATTTATCTGCGCATGATGCGGATTTAAAGAAAGGAATGTCTGTATTTGATTAGGTGGAATAAAATATTTTTTTACTATGCCTCACTAATTTATTCCCTTATAGCCTGCTTCAAAACAGGTCTTAACCGAACTCCACAATTCGCCAAACAGGCGCTGGCTACAAACACATGTTTATACTATAAAGCAACTCTAGAATTTCAATGTAGTTTTCAGTCCCCACTAATTCTGGAAGCTCAAAGCGTCGACATGTTTGTATCATTTGTGTGACTTGCTCGTCTAAACACTTGGCCGGTTAATTTCTTCAGAGTCTGCCCCTTAGACTACTGAATCGTGTTTCGGGTGAAAATGGTTGATTTACATATATGTGGATAGATGTAAGGACTTGTCACGATTAGGTTTAGTTGTGAGAATTGAAACGTGTCTGTTAATTGATTCAAGGTCTAACGTTTCTATTTATAAATTCAATACCCCTCATCTTGAAACACTTGTTCATTTACTAGCGTAAATAAATCACTCTGAAAGCATGAAAGAAGCTGAAATTTTGCTTAAGAGTTCCTTTTAGAACGAAAGTTGGTACATATGAAGGTTATTAAAAAATGCATCATTTATAGGGGTTAAAAAAGGGAATGAAAGTTTGTCATATATTGGCGATGAGAAATCTAGACGTGTTGCTTCTTATTGCAATAATTGCCTAAACTAGTAATTGGATCTAAAATGGTTATATTCCTTTTTAATCACATTGGAAGGCCCTTTTTTCTGTTGAATATATTTTGCAGGACTTTTTTTCTGTATTTAGTTTCCATAGCCAATTTTCCACCGTTTAATTAGATAAACTCATGTGACAAATCCTTATAATGACAATAAACAGGTCTGTTTGAACGTCGTCGTCATGTGCAGACACTGATTAGTAGCGAACGGCTGCGGTTGCGGCCGCAGCAACTCTACTGCACTCGCATGGTTTGCGACCCCAGAGGTCGGAGGGTATGGAAGATACTTTGAAAGATTTCGTTAGAGTTAGAAATAATGTTTTCCAGTCATCGCAAACGCTAGGATGGAATTTAGGGTACCAAAATCACAACAATATTAGAGAGAGAGATATTATTGGTTGGGTTTCCGAATTGAGTATTTGAGGTTAAGAACGTGTCAAACCCTACTTTAACGCCAATGTTTAACAAACACTCAACTTCGAATTCTTAATTCAGAAATTGGGAGTAAATTTTGGCTAGTGTTAATTTTCAGTATTTTTTTAATGAACCCTCGTTGAGCCAAAGAAAGATATGCCACTTTCAGTACACCTTCAAGAGAAAAATTATAGATGCAAATAGGAAAGTCTTATGATCTTTTTGGCTACTTACTTAAATATGTGTTTTATAGCCACGAAATAACTAGAAAAGTTACTTAGGTACACTATTAGATACGACCTTTATCACTTATTGTAGGTACTAAGGTTGACAGGAAGGTTCTATTGTATCCAAGACCCCGTGAAATAACTAGACCAAAGATAAAACCTATACAAACAAACTTTCCATTATTACTAACCTTCCTTCCAGTTTCTCTACACTCTCGTTCGCATTTGCTGGGTCGAGTGATCGCAAGCCAGTCCAGTCGCAGGGAATGAGTTTTCTATTTATCTAAAGAGTCAACTAAGCTCAGTCGGTTAGTTAGTTGCGGCAATGGATGGTTTAGATAGTTGAAGCCATGTTTGCGCACTGATCGAGATTGCTAGTGGAAATTGGTGACAGATTAGATGGATGTAGATACTAGGATGCAGGTTTCTGTTTTTATTTGCAGCTCTTTCTTTTTTGTTTGTTCTTACTTTGTTATTTTACTCGAGCGCGTAAATGTGAAATAGGTACAGTTGGGTACTTACTCCTACTACTAAACCTGGACTATTTTATTCGACTTTTGCATTAACTTTTTTTTATTGTTTGACGCAACGATCGTTAGCAGAGACTGTTTAACTAAGTAAGGTTATACATAGAAGTGATAGCCTTATATTTTCTGACATTATCAAAAGTCATTTATATATAATGTCATTAGTACTTTGTTATGCTACTCTAAAATAATTAGATTTATCGTAACGTATTGATGGCGACGCGACGGTTGCTAACGAGTCCAAGTTCGTCCAATATCGATTTGTAGTACGCGAAATTGCTATTCTAGACGATAGAACTAGGTTAACCTAATTTCAATATTTGGTGTGAGTTGAAACAGTCTAAAAATTATAAAGAAAAAACTTTTTTGCAAAAAGATACTACCGACTTCCAAATAAAAAACTACTTAGTGAGAACTAACTTTATTTTTGGAAGTCGGTGGCTTTCATAGGTACCATTTTTTGCAATATGGACACCGACTTCCAAAAATAAAGTTATTTCTCACTTTGTAGTTTTTATTTGGAAGTTGGCAGTTGGCACTTTGGCAGTATTTAAAAAATAAAGTTTTTTTTTTCCTTTTTAGTTTTACCTACCTAATAGGCAAGTTGTTTAGTAAGGTACCTATAACACCAGAATAGAGTACCCGAATAACATGAAACTTGAACATAGCCAGTGAAGTGAGAGATCTGCATACCACTTTAGAGCGTACTGGCGTGATGTTATGTTATGAAATGGTATAAACAATAAACAGACATGCCATTGCAGCAATCCCAAGAGATTTTCCGTTATTTATTGAAGAGTTCTGTTGTATACCAAATTAAAATGGGACCAAATTCGAAACGTACTCTTTCAAACAAAAAAAGAATTTTCAAAATCGGTCCACAATTGACGGAGATATAGGTGAAAATACACAAAAAAGAAATATATAAAGTCGAACATAGAACCTCCTCCTTTTTGGTAACTCAGTTAAAAAGAGAGTTAATGATAGCTTGAAGGTATATAAAGTATGAAGTTAGGTAAGGATAGTACCTAGAGAATGGAAGAGAAAAACGTATTTTATCGACCGCAAGTAACATGGGACAAGGGCAAGAATATGGTGAGAACCATCGATATATATGTACTACGCACTAGATTTGGCAATCCGAACACTCACTCTGTTCTAATGAACTGTACTGCAATCCGTATACCTTACTATTATGTTGAACGAAACGCGTAAACGCCATGAATTTCATGGCGCGTCGTTTTGATCGCAAGTAAACTAAACTCTTTAAGCGATCTAGCGCTGCATGTTTTAATAGTTTGATTAGACAACATAAATAATGTTTAGTGCTAGACAACATAAATAGTCTATCGGTAGAATGACAATGGGGAAAACGATCTGTGAAAGCATGCAAAATGCATTTATTTTCTTTAAAAGAAAAACCACCTAAATATTCTTAGAAAAGTGTAGATTCGACGGAACCAACTCAGAAAACTATTTGTATGCGAACAAACAGTAATATAAAAGTCCCCGCTCAACATATTCTCACAAAAGCTATTGAACAAGTCCATTTATTCAATGTTTTAAAGACACATGGTCTCTTGAAACTGTTCGGGGTAGAAGAAAAGCTTGGAGTTGATCCGTTCAGCTAAAAGTTTTCAACAACAGTTCAAACATTTTGCGGGCACGACATACAACGGTTCCCTTTCAGCGGAGACTCTTTGTGCGCGATGCATTAGATCGATTGTTTTGTGCCGCCAATTGCTGTAATGTGTTGCTGGAGGGTTGTTCTAATTGGGGGATAGGGTTAAGCGGGGTTTAAGAGGCTTTTGTAGTAACATGAAACTTCAAGAAAAATTAGAACCATTTTATACTTACAACACCTTGTACTATAATTTATTATGTGACTGCAAGAATAGAAATTTATAGCGGCTCTAGCTACTGCGCGTTTTTAATTATTGGAATAATATAAAAAGGAATCATTATAACGAGTTCATCGTGATAAAAATATAGGTTATAAATTATCAGTGTGTAAAACATCCAAATTCTTTCAGCCTTGCGTAATTTTAACATATTTGATAGTGGTAATATTTCTTTCCTTCAATTTTTAAATCTGTTTATACAAAGATAACTCAGCAATAAAACAAAGAACGTACGTTTATCCATGCCAGGTATGAATACAATTAAAATAAAACCCATTATAGTCTAAATAAACATGAATAACACCCGCAAAGCGATTAGCAAACATCTAAAATGCCTATAACAATCAACAAATTATGTCTTTGCATAATTTGTTCTCGAAAATTTACTTTAATTATTCCATAAATTCAAACGGACACCCTTCACATTATTAGCATTCACGACGTAATTACAGACGAAATAAAAGGGTCTAAGTTCAAATATTTCAGGTCAAGTTAATTTGCACGAAAATTGCAAGTTTAATTTCTTCCTGTTAAGAGTCCATTTCGTCTGTTCCTGTTCGGCTTTGTCTTTACAATTAATTTAGTATGAGGAAATCTCCATTCCGTGACAACGTCACAGCATTTACTTTTCTTACGAGCCTGACTTTCATTTATATTTCAAAGGGTCTAGTCGCTCTAATGAAATTGTTTTAAAGGCCGGCTTATGATTTATTTATTAACATAGAATCCGGTGAATTATGTCGTTATGCCTTTATTATGATTAAATCATTATGAAGTAAACTGTTTGGTCTTTTGTTGGATGATTTAAATGTCAAAGAATTTTTATGAAGTGTTTATTTTGTGTTAGCTTTTCATATTTCAGTTAAGGTAGGTCACGAATAGCTTATATATAATAAGTGGCAATATTCCAGAAACATGGACAGAATCTCACATCATCTTACTACACACTAAAGGCGACAAGGAAACATAGAAATCTATAGACCGATAAGCTTTATGTCTAACCTTTATAAAGTTTTTGTAAATATTATATTCGACAGAATAAGCAAGCTGCTAGACGTACAACAACCATTTGAACAAGCAGGTTTTCGGCAAGGTGATTAGACTATTGACCACATTAATACGATTAAGGATTAGAAAAAATTAACGGTTATAACAAAATGATTTATATTGCTTATATAGACTACGCAAAGGCTTTCGATAGCTTACATCATGAATACATTTGGGAAAATCTGGACGAACAACCTATTATTATATTATTTTATTTTGTTCTAAAAATTAAGTGCGTACATGTCTTTCGGACAAAAGGAATTGTAATTTGAAGAAATCGTTTTAAGAACCAAACATTAAAATCGCCTTTATTCATCTCTTATTCTTATTAATTATATACATATTTAAATATTTCAAAAAATAACTTAAAAACCGGCCAAGTGCGATTCGGACTCGCGCACGAAGGTTCCCGTACCATAATCGCAAAAAACGGCAGAAAAATCATGTTCTTTGTATGGGAGCCCCACTTAAATATTTATATAATTCTGTTTTTAGTATTTGTTGTTATAGCGGCAACGGAAATACATCATCTGTGAAAATTTCAACTGACTAGCTATCACGGTTCATGAGATACAGCCTGGTGACAGACAGACAGACAGACAGACAGACAGACGGACCGCGGAGTCTCAGTAATAGGGTCCCGTTTTACCCTTTGGATACGGAACCCTAACAAAAAACATCTACAGATATAAAAAAATATAATCTATTATTAGCGCAACAAATAATCTGCAGATTTAAAAAAAACCGGTCAAGAGCGAGTCGGACTCGCGGACCGGGGGTTCCGTACCATCATATACATATAAAAGCGAAAGGTCACTCACCTATTACCGAAATATCGAAAACCGCTTGACGTACAAATATGAAATTTGGCAGAGAGGTTCATCAAGTGACGTAAGTGCGAAATAAAAATATATTTTTTTAAATTCTACCCCTTAGGGGGTAAAAGGGGGGGTTGCAAGTTTGTATGGAATTTCTACAGTTTGTAAGTTGGACACGTGAAATTTTAGATTTACGCTGTTGGTTAATAAACATAATTTATGTATTTATTGGTTGTTGGAAATTCCACCCCTATAGGGGTAAAAAGGTTTGACAGTTTGTATGAAATGTCTACAGTTTGTAAATTGGACGCATAAAATTTTAGATTTACGCTCTTGTTTGATAAAAAGAATTCATGTATTTATTGGTTTATGGAAATTGCAACCGTAAGAGGGTAAAAAGGGGTTTGAAAGTTGGTATGAAATTTCTACAGATTGTAAGTTGGACACGTGAAATTTTAGATTTACGCTGTTGGTTGATAAAAGAAAAATGTATTTATTGGTTTTTGGAAATTCCACCCCTAAAGGGGTAAAACAAGGGTTGAAAGTTTTTATGAAATTTTTTCACTTCGTAAATTGGACGCATGAAATTTTAGATTTACGCTCATGGTTGATAAAAAGAATTCATGTATTTATTGGTTTATGGAAATTCTGACCGTAAGCGGGTAAAAAGTGGTTTGAAAGTTTGTATAAAATTTAAAATTTCTACATATTGTAAGTTGGACACGTGAAATTATTGCATGTAGATTCACGCTGTTGGTTGATAAAAATAATTTATGTATTTATTGGTTTTTGGAATTATACCCCGAAGGGGTATAAAATAGGGGTTGAAACTTTATGTAAAATTTCTTCGGTTTGGCAGGTAAAACATCTGAAATTATTGGTTTACGCTCTTGGTTAATAAAAAAACATTGATATTTTTATAATTTCGAAAATTCTACCCCGAAGTGAGTAAAAAGGGGGAGAAAGTTTGTATAAAATTTCTACAGTTTGTGAGTCGGACACCAAACCACTTTTAGATTGAAAAGTTAGTTGGACACGTGAAATTTTAGATTAACGTTGTTGGTTGATAAAAAGAATTCATGTAGTTATTGGTTTTTGACTATTCTACCCCTAAGGAGGTGAAAAGGCGGAAATTTGTTGGAACTTGGCATATCTATTGAAATTTGGTATAAATACTAACCTAAGTAAATAGTAAAGGTTTTCATTATTAGTTTTTCAAAATGACTCCTAAAAGATGATTTATTGGATGTTAATGATTTTTGATGAATTTTACTGAATTTTACGGCTTCTTTTTATGATGTAGGGGAGCACTAAGAAAGGATTTTTGGTAATTCAACCTTTAAGGGGGTAAAACTAAAAAGTCATCTGTAGCATAAAATACGGATCACGCGAATGAAGTCGCGGGCGAAGTGCTAGTATATAAATATTTTGGATGTTTTATTTTAGATGGACAAGCGGACAGGTGGATGGGCGGATAGGCGGAAACTACTTAATTTTGTAACCGGGAGCCTTTATGGCATCATTAGTATAGGTACCTAAATAGTTCTGTGCCCAGAAAAAACTACAACTGACCCAAAACAACCTGCGAGTAGGTAGGAAGCAGGACATTTTGGTTATGAAACGTAAAATGTTTTTTAATTATCAGAGAATTTTAATACTGCGGTGTAGAATATTGCAGTTTTAGTGCAGCGCCATCTCTTGACCCATAGTGTAACTAATGTAATTTTTGTTGATGATTTCAAAAACTATGCGAACTAAAAAAAAAGGAAAATGTGGCAATATCTTTCTTAAGATGCCCACTTGCTCTAGTAACCCCACTTCAAATTTTTAAGAGCCCCTTTCAGTCCTTATAGAAAAAAAATGTGTTTTTCTTTGTTTTTTGCATAATAGTTGAGCAAACGCCATCAAAAACTATTACCAAGTTGATAGTATAAGTAGTTCTTGAGTTATCCAGATGTGTCAGATGGACAGGCAGACTGAGTCACACCATAAGGGTTCCTTTTTACCATTTTGATACGGAACCCTAAAAACGGATAGTTAGGAAAGCACTAGTCAAGCAGCAACATAAAAAAAAAACTCACAAAAGCGCGGTAATGTAAATAAAAACCTAAAAGCACTCTATTATTTTAATAGCAGATCATTTTTCCACACCCACCCTCGGTTCATGTTTAAAGAAATAGCCACTAGTGCTATTTTATCGGTAAAAAACTCACTCCCTACTCGCCCCAAGTTAGTTGACCTGTGGCGCTAGTTTTTCAGTGGATAAATACGACTAGCATCACCCTAGGGAGTAATCCATCACGAGTGAGTAGCCTCTTGGACTTTTCCCTCTCAAGAAAAGTATATTATACTTAGTGACTATGATTTTTCTATTTGAGTTATGAAGGTTTGGTAAGAAAAGTTCTGCATGATTGTTTTAGTAATTTAGGAGTGTAAGCGTGTATAATAAAGTGCTTTTAGTATGGAAAATCTTTAGTAATTGTAGGTACATTTTTTAATTTTTTTGAGTGGGTGAGTTTGTCATTGCAGTTGAAGCAAAAACACTGCATTTTGAGATACTGCCTTAGTGTCAGCTTTTGAGTAAGTGTGTTGAAAATATTTAAAACAAATTCGTCTATACAAGCTAGTAGGCAAAAAGGGCTTCGTTTTATTCTTATTTGAGTTTTATTCTTATTTTAGTTTTATTCTCTATATAATGGATTGTTTATGCATGTATACATAAACTCACACTTTTTCCCATGGGCGTTGACAGAAACCACAGAACGTTACTATGGTCCTTACATACAACTTTTGCTTGGTTTCTGGTCATACACGCACGCCGATTAAGAATATTTTACACCTACCTTTCTGAAGAAATGAGTGTTAGTGTTTTTGTATCGGTTGTGTATATTATATTCTATTTTAGCAGTATACCCTACTTACCTACGCTACTTAGTACTTACCTTGATACCTATCCTAGCTACCGACCAATTTTTTTTATAGCGTCTTTCTTACGCGGAGAATCTTAACACCGCCAATCAGAAAATTACGTCTTATGCACAACGCCATCTATCGAATATGGAGTTCAACTGTCCGAGTATCTGAATTGCGTGTTGTGATATTTTTATTCTTGAACACTTTAAATTCATCTTACTTTTGTATATTCTATTATATTCTATTCTTATACTCCTAAATAAAAATACCTATGCACGTGTAAGTAACTTAATAAATAAATTGCACGTGGAAATAGGTTTATTTTCACTGCAAGTTATTTCAGGCTAGTACAGCGGGTGTAGGCGTACTGTATCTAGTAATATACATTCAATTACGGGGCGATAGCTAATAATAAGCACACAAATAATCTATCATTATACCAGCACATGACAAAATACCAATCACAGCAGATTACTGAAACGTGATCCTAACTCGATATTAGTCTAAACAAAATAGTTCACGCACTGAAATAGATTAAGTAAATAGTAATAAATGCAATCCAAATAAGTTTGTTGCCGAAACGTATATTAACGGCTTTGTCATCGGGCTGTAACTAATTGGACGGGCGACTGTTTGTTTTAATTTAGGTCTAATAAAATTGTGGCTAGGTTGAAACGAGAATTGAAATTAATGGTGCCTACAAATAGTTTAGCTAGGTAGGTATTGTAGTGGTTACAACAGAATAATGATCAGTTGTTGAATAAGGGTTCGTCCTGTACTGGGTTAAATTACATTATGAAGCCAAACTTTGATATTCAAATGAGGATAAAAATATCAATATATTTCCTTTTGTTTTTCAAAGAAAGTACAACCTTCATGGTAACTAAAAATAAGTAGTTAAATTATATAATTTTGAGTATCACGGCTAAGCCAAGTAGGTTATTATTATCATGTTTTAAGGCCAGAAAGATAGTGTTTACTTCTTACTCTACTTTACAGTTTTAATTTGATGAGTAAGTAAATGTAATGAACATAATATTTATGATTTACTAGCTGTGGCCGCGGTTTCCCTCCCGTCAACTGCTTACCCTACCCTACTTAGTACTTATTTTGATATCTACGCTACCTACCTACCATTTTTTTTTCTAGCGTCTTTCATCTGCGGAGATTCTTAACACAGCCTTTCAGAAAATGATGTCATATGCACAACGCCATCTATCGAATATGGAGACCAAATACCCGAGTACCTGAATTGCGTGTTGTGATATTTTACTTTTTGTGCCAACTAATTATCTAATTTTTGATAGAGTAAACTGATTGCAATGAAAGAAACTAATTAATACTACAAGCTACGCACAATTATTATGTATAAATATTATCTACATTAGTTTTCTACATTTTACGTGATGCGTGCACAACTAAACAGATAAAATTCCAAAAATGCTGAAAATGGATTCTGTTGGTTATCCTTTAACACCCTGGCTATTATTTTTGTAAATATTTACGTATTGATTTTTATGTATTGTTAATAAGACAGGTCACGAATAATACGACATAATGAGATGACGCGTTGTGTCATAAAAATACTCTCAATTCGAATTCCCCACAGGTAATACATTTATTGACCGTACTGTCACGCAATAGACACTCACAAAGACAAAGGCTTAGCCTCTCAGTAGGTGTACTAAACAGCTTGCTTATTTTCTTCATCGTACAGTACACAAAAGTTACGAGGAAAACCGTGGAAGCGCCAAGCGGAAAGTGTTTGCTCTAATGAATCGCGATTGTCTCCGGAGCACACCTGATGTCATCTTTCTCTTGCACAAAACTCCCCTCGCGAACGGCTGAGATATGAAAATGTTATTCTTTTTTTAAATCGGGATTGTGTGTTCTTTGCTGAGTTCTTAACGAGGTAGGCAGAAAGTGCCAACGGTGGATTGTGTATTTTTTTAGTTTGCGTCGTACTTATTTTTTTGTTCTTTGTTTGTTCTGTGAAGATAAGAAAATAATGGGTTTTGTGCTTGCTGCTTATGATATGCTAACTCTGTATTAAGAAATGCATAAGTAAAATAACATAACCACTAACAGTTGTACTTGGAAAAGTTTTTAGTAAAAAAAATAAAAGGTTGCCGCTTCGTTTGAAAGCTCTCGTGGATAGGCGTGAATCGCAAAGTGACAGCGGTTTTTCAAACAATTTGTTCTAATCCATAGAACAATATATTATATGAACAAGTCAAATTTTAATAAACGAATCGAAATCAAATTTGGTTCATCCGTTTAGGAGCTATGATGCCACGGCAGATACACAAATGCACAAACACACAGATACACACGTCAAACTTATAACACCCCTCTTTTTCCGTTGGGGTTTAAAAAGGATTGCGTCTAAACAAACATATTGTGTAAAAATCATAATGGAGGTTGTTAAAGACAAGAAATATTTAAAAACCGCCGACATTATTTTATTTCAAGCTACATAATTTATCTGGTAGTAGACACGCTTCGATTGACAATCAATTGAACACGTAATTATGACACGATATCTTGCAAAACTTCCCGATTCAAACAGTAAAACGTTTGTAACTTTTGAACGGGTGACCCGATTCTCATCAAACATAGTTAAATCACTCTCAATAAAGTTAACTTTCAAACAAAAATTAACGAAATTAAAATCAGTTCATCCGTTTAAGAGCTATGATGCCACAGACAGATGTATAAATACACATATACACAAACACACACATATACACAACACATACATATACACAGGTGTACATGTCAAACTTATAACTCAGTGTGCTTCACGTGTTTATTACAGTGGGTAAGTATGATCACGATTTGATTATGTTTTTCCTTTGTTGGAAAATAATAAGAATAATAAGTTTATTTCATAATGGGATTGCATAGTTTACAAATGTTGCATTTATATATATTTTTAGGTTCAATTATACAATAAAGGCGGGTGAAGTACTGTTCTCCTAGATAGGCTAAAATTTAGCCTGTGTTAAGGAGAGACAGTGCCGATCCCCTGTTTAGCGGATTATTATAGAAGTAGTATATAAGTGTGCTTAATTGATATAAAATCTAGAATTTGAAGCAGCATCTGGACATAAGTGTAGTAAATATACAATAGTTTATTACAATTATTATTTATACAAAACATATCCTGAGTGTGTAGGTGTGAAAGCGTGTGTGTGTGTGTGTGTGTAGGTGCATTTATGTGTTAAGTGGGTGTGCATGTGTGTGTTTACGAGATTACTTTGTGAGGAATAATTCAGTGTTATCATAATTGAGGTCCAAAAGGAGTGTCCGTACAGTTTTTTTACAATTGTAGAATGAGAGTTTAAAGATTGGGCATTTTGCATTAATTTTATTATAGAGAGATGGCGCAAGATATAAAGAGAATCGTTTTACGAAAGAGGTACGTGGAGGTGGAATTGTGCAAATTATGTCTTTTCGACGTTTGGAGATATGTCTGTATGGTGTTCTGGAATGTTGGAGTAAAACTATATGTAAAATATACTGTTGTCGTACATTTAAAACATTCCAGGATTTATAAAGTTCTGTCGTTGGAAATAAGATAGGGCGGAAGGTGGCAACTTTAAGTATGGCTCTGTGAGCGATCTCTATATGCTTTATCACTGTCTTTGCAGCTCCTCCCCAACAGGAAATACAATAGGTGACTAGTGACAGGCAAAGAGCGAAGTATACATTCCGGATAACTGAAGCGTGGTACCCTCTTGGGACAATATTTCTAATTAGTACCTACATAAGTACCTACTTTACATACAAAGCACTCAAATAGCATTACAGTAATCACGTTTCATTTAGTATTCAACATAACGTCAGTACACGCAGTCAAACTAATTTGTAGGGCAAACAATTTCAGTTTTAGTTAGTGATTTATTTAAAGCGTACATAGTTTAATTAGATCGCCTCGGTCCGCACAAAACTGAATGCGATTTACGTATTTATTCACGCATGCGGCACAAATCTACCGGTGGCGGGTATGTGATGTCATATAGTACGGCCTATGTATAGAAGTTTTGTTTTGTACGCATTATTCCCCTTCATATTCATTGTCATACTCAACAGTCTGCATTCTAAACGCCTAGATAAGATGCCTCTATATACACAAGCACTGTAACCCCTGAAAACCAGAATTAATAGTGGTGACCACCAGAAATACGTCAAGGAAATAGATCCCGAAGATTCCCTGAGAAATGGTTCAACTGTATTGGATATTTAGATCCCACAAAGTAATTAATTGGCAAAGAACAGCGGAGGAGTGTAAATAACAGTTATCCTCATATGCTTAGAGATTATGACAAATATGACAATACTTACGTACGTCTCATGAACATTGGACAATATTTCGCTAATCGCTGAATTAAACTCATCTCTTTTCACCACTGTATGAGTATAATATCTCATGCGTATTTTTGTAGATGCGCTTTGGGCTTTTACAAATAAGATACCTAAACTTTTCTATGTAGTCAAGCTATCTTTAAAAACGTTTGGATTGCTTGATTAGTTTTCCGCGGCAATTTAGGCTTTATATCAATCAATTCCACGTCCCTAACATACAGGTCAAATGAAATAAAAATGGCGTCGTACAAACATTTTGGTCTGAACCAAACGTTTCGGCCTAAATACTACACCCTTCCTAAAATATACGATACTATTCGGAGAATCTACCGTAAAGGAAAACTACCCATATCACTTGAGACCTAAATACTTGAAACAAGATCTTAATGCGTCATCGTTTAGGCTGACTGTGATGCTCGGAACATTATCTAAGGAAGGAAAGCGTGAACCACGTCGTTAGTGAATCTACAATGGGGTAATGGGGTCGTAAAGGATCATAATATTCAACCATGTTTGGCTACTTGGAAATTATCATGAAATTAATTTGGCGGGAGATGATATTCCACTTAAGTAAATAGTGTAACAGCTGTGATATTCAAGAAGGGGAGATTTTGGACTGTTGTTTTGTGTAAAATGATTTTTATTTTGGGTTAATTTCTTCGAATTTAACTGAACTGTCCAAAATTAACTAAGTTTTATGCAGAAGCGTAGAAACCAAATAAACTGCCAAAATGACTGGTTCCATTTAGACATAAAAATATATTACGGTCGGTTACTCAAAGCATTTACCATCGTTTTGGCGCCGTCCTAAAATATTAAAAGTCCGGTTGACGACTTCGTAAACTTTAATATAATATGCGAATATAACATTCCATATATTCCACCGGCTGACAGTACTGCACTGCACTTTTATGTTCTCGTACAGAATGTAACATTTGCCCATTTGCGTGGTAAAAAAAAAGATTCGTACTACATTGTAATTTTTCCATTGAATTGGGTCACAGACGTTATTTGGTTATTGAACCTTTCTGCAATTTTTGTACTGTCAAATGAAAATATTTATTGTATTAAGTGAGACTACAGGATTGGTTTTCATGTGAGCAGCGCCCAGCCAAGCGTCGATATTCTTTTTCCCCTATAATAAATTGTACATAAAGGCGCCGCGTGCGGGTCACGCATAACATCTCATAGATTTATATCCCACACTTCTGTCCAAATTTAGATTTAGTGTTATGTTTAGCTATAATTCAAGTTTATTCTAGCCACCACTTACGTGTTTCGCGAAATTGAGAAAAATGGGATTGCGTGGGCGGTAATTATTAATATTTTATAAGGTTGCAACGGAAACACAAATTGAAAATAATAAAGCAGCCCGTCGCAGTCCCACGGATGCTGCGGACGTTTTAGATAAGCGCTGTAGTTAATTTATTGCAAGAGAAGCAGTGACTTGTGTATAATATTTTATTATGCAGTTTGCATTTTCATATCATTGCGTCTAGACAGTAGACCATATGGCGTATAATAAAATGGACGATCCATCCAAAAATGCTGCGGATTCATATTCAGGCGTAATATCCTGCAATTACCCAGCTTTCAAATGGACGAAGGGGCTTAATACATCCTGGGGCCCGCTGTAGTTATTCGTCGCTCAAACCGTCCGCTCACATATGAGTTTTACGTCATTTGGGCAAATTTTTCAAAGCTAAACAATTTTTCCACGAAACGAACCGACCGGCCGGGTTTAAATAACACTCGTTAACTTTTCCGCACAGTAACGGTCTACGCGATTATTTTCGAGAATGCGATTTTTTAACGGGTTGATTAAAACGAGCGTTCTTTTTGCCTCTGAAGCACGAGTAATTTTTCACGTTAATGCACGGCTGGGCGAAATAGGCACTTATTATGTTAACGTTGTTTACGTTGAGTTGGAAACACAGTAATTAAGTTAAAAATATTGACGTAGGTAACAATCAAGTATTCGTTTTGATGTTTAAAAAAAGGTTGGCGTTTAAACTTTACGTTGAAAAATAAAATTATATTTGTATGTGAGTTGGGTTTATTTTAAAAGCTAACATAAAGTTTGTGGTATGAATATAAATAAAATGTTTTCCTATAAATATAAGAGGATTAAATGTCAAATTAGTATTCAACAGCATATCTACCCGGAGCTAGCCGGTACCAGGGCAACAGTGCCCTGGGGAGGCTTCGGTATCACCGCGTGGCTATGTGAAAAATTTAATTCATTGCCAGCAAATTTATATGCATACCGCGATTGCAGTCCATTAAGAATGCACCGTCCGCCGTCGCTGGGAGCTCTAAAATAAAACGGTCAGCTTCATTTCATCCGTCATACCTATCGAGGGTTAGAAAAATTTAATCTGTTTTTTCTTGCTATTGGGGTTTTGAAGTGCTTGTTTGCATTACTTACCAGTTTTTTTATGAAAATCATAGCGATGGCTATGATTTGCATAAAAAGTCTGAGCTGTGTTTCGTTTGTAAGCACTTAAACTATGAGCTAAGAAAAGTAAATTATTTTTCAACATAGAATTAATATTAGTTTCGGGTTATTTCCCATGTATATTTAGAAATAAAAAAAAAGAACATTAAAAAAACAACAAAAAAGAAAAAGAAAGCAAAAAGAATAGAAAATGGAAAATTGAAAAGAAAAAAAAAGAACGAAAATGAAAGTGATGATGATGATGAGTGTGTTTGTTTATTGTTATTTAGTTTTGTTTTTTCTTGTATTATTTCTAATGATTGTGACCATGTCAGCTTAAAACTTATATTTTTCAACTTGCCTTCAGAAAAAAAATACATAATATTAAGGCATAATTTAAATTGTAGTGTTGTAGTATTTTTGATATAAACCTCATTTTCGGAGGCCTCCTCTGTAAAAAAAGGAACAAAATCTGTAACAGCACTTACATTTTCACGTCCATCAGCCAAAAATAACACTCGACGGAATCTACTCAAAGGCAATTGGCTAATTTCAACCAAATGAAGCACTGGAGTGCTAGCTTTACACCAGAGAAGTTGTTTTATTCGATCTCTTACAAAGTAAACGTCGGGTTCCCATGAAATATGCATTAAATATTTGCTGAGCCTCGGGCCAAGCCATTCCCTTGAAGTTGACTGAACCGAACAGATTTGCAATTCACCGAACATCCTTTAAGAAAAAAGAGCCACAGAACAAAGGGGAAGTAGAATCGAAATGAACCACTAAATATCAACCGGCTAAGTGTTCGCTCGCCGAGAAATGGTTCATTGTGAAACCTTTTGTTTTTTGCTATATTTTGCTGCTGCGCCTTTTAGAGGTTTGAGCGTGGTGTTGCTCTAAATGTTTTGTCGAAGATCTGGGTGAAGCTATGACAGAGAAAAAAAGCTGTGGAGAAGTAGTTTAACAAAAAATTAAGAAAATTAAGCTAAATAGAAGTTTAATTGAAACCAGATAATATTACCAAAATCCGGAAATATGGGCATCACTTGATGAAACAGAAGTCAATAAAATTTAAGATCGAATAACTAGATAAGTTAAGAATTGTATACGGGGATAATATTGTAAGAAGGTCAACTCTCAGATCTACTTAATATAGCTACTACTAGAAAAGATCAAATTCAAGTCGAGATCTCATCTGGGTGACAATCAAATTCAATTATTTTTTTAATTTCAGAAAATTATGATGCATTCAAATTATGATTGACAGATTGAGACTTAGATTTGAATGCGAACGTTCCATAATAAATACAAGCATCACCCAACGACACTAGACATAAAGAAAATAAACTCACAGACCACCAAAAAAAAAGAGCTTAGCTTAACCAATATTAAAATTGTTAATTTAATTCCTAATGACTCAAAGCCACATGAAAGTGAACATAATCGTTATGAACTAAGTGAGCTGGCTCATTTTACGAACGGATGGTAGAAGTTAGTTTTATGCTGCATTCTGAGACGTTACTTAAAATCTCCACGAACAAAAATATTAAAGAACAATATCTGGTTTTGCAACCAGCAACCAACTACTTCCTCCGACAGCTAAGTCTGAACATCACGTTTAATGAAAAAGTAACCAATTGATGATCAGGTATCTACATCGATGGAAGTATTGTAAATAAGGGTAAGGTGGTCAACCTTACCCTTATTTACACTACTTCCATCTTCTTCTTATCAGAAAGCCAATTCGCATACCTTTCTACTTAAAAAACGTCACCTTTACGACAATAATTGTTAAAAGCTTGTTAAAATGTAGAGAACATGTCAAAAATATGACAGATTGCGACTGCGTTTAGAATCCGAGCGTCCCGAAAAAATAAAAGAATTACCAATCGACAAACAAACGAAATTCAAAGACCACAAAAAAAAACAAAAGAGAGCTCAGCTTAAACCAATAATAATTTTTTTAATTTAATTCCTAATGACTTAAAGCCGCATGAAAGTGAACATAATCGTTATGAACTAAGTGAACTGCTCATTTTATGAACGTACGGTGGAAGTTAGTTTTATGCTGCACTCCGAGACGTTATTTAAAATCAATGAACACTTTATCTTCACGGTCTGTTTCGCAAGGCAGTAAAGTTTTAAGCTTATTGCTGCTTCTGCTTATCTGCAGCAGTAGGTAATGATTGAAGCTGGTGTGAAGGACTCTTTTGAGAGAATCTAAAGATCTAAGAAATTTCAACAACATTAATATTGAACAAGCTTTATATTGACGTGAATGCCTGCAAAAGACACAGGAGTATTTGACATTGAGAGGGAGCGTAAGGCTCTAGCGGTCCAGAGCAAAATGTTGTCCCGTAGATTTGCGCGGTGTACGGACCTAGTAAAGGTAACACTTTTCAAGGCTTATTGCCAAAGTCAAAGGCAATCTATGTGTCAATTATGACTAAGAGATCGCTGGATGGCCTGCGCGTCCAATATAACAATTCTTTCAGGATGTTGTTGAGACTGCCCCGTTACTGTAGCCCGTCGGAGATGTTTCAAGCCGCCCAGATGTTCAAGCCCGTACAGATGGTTTCTATGCGATTATACGTAAAAAAAACTGCGTCGCTAACGAGTCAGTGAGGGACAGTCAAAACGGCATCCTGACAACTGTATAGAGGGAACATCGGCTCTCCGATTGTGCAGCAGTTTGTGCAGAGGTTGATTGTTACTAACACTAGGTAATACGTTTTTCTATGTTACTTACACTAGGTAATAAGTTTTTCTGTGTTACTAACACTAGGTAATATTTTTTTATATGTTACTAACACTCTATTGCTGTTTGCGTCCGAAATAAAGATATTCTTTTCTATTCTAAAAATGTTTGTTAATTAAAATAATTCTACATTCTAACTTAACTGCAACTAACCTAATGGCGATACGCAATTTAAATTGCATCGAAAGGTGATATAGCGTACATATTTTATAACAAAATTTAAAGTGCAACTCGACCGAATTCCATCGCATTGCGTTCATGTGAATGTGCTTGCAATTTTACTTAGTAAAGCTATCGTTTATTGGTTGATATAAATCGAATCGCGTCGAGCCATCAGGAAAATCGCTTAGTTTCAGATGTGTCTCAACTTCAAAGTCAATGTTAAATAATATAATACAATACAAAACTTTTACATGCACTCCTAACCACGAAATCAACAGCCCTTATACTCGTACTACAATAAGTACAAAAATTTCGTTGCCACTGTGTAAGTACCACATAAGAAATTCTACACTCCTTGCAAGTCCCAAAAGACAGGCACAAAATTCCATATCACATAGGACACAGCGAGACGATTGTCATCGAAAACGGCCCTATTCCGAACGTAATAACTTTTGATTTTTCATATTAGATCGGGAACGGCAAACGACGTCGATTGTTGGGGACATTAAAGAATCGCTGGAAGACTGTTACGTCCCCGCAGGCATTCTAATAGAGTTCGCTACTGCCTGTGGGATGTTGATATAGAATCTTACAGAATAGGGCACTGTATATTTTGATGGGGGAGGCTGTTTTGAAAATTTAATGTAAAACAAATAGAAGAAATAGAAAAATCTGTAGCTGCAATAGGTAAGTATTCATTCATTTTAAAATTACTTAAAAACTTATGTATGCTACGTCATTTTATTTCTAAGGGCTTTTGTAGCAGCTACAAAGGTAATGGCCGTAGCAAATACGTAGTATTTAAAGAGTCGAAGCTTTGATTAATTCTACAACTAGGTTTATTTGTAACTCAGCAGAAAATGTGACTAATGAAATCGTTACTCAAGTAAAAATTGTTTTTGAGGTCAAAGTCAAATCATCTATCAATATTCTAGTAAAGCAACCAATAAGGTTTGAAGTGGGTAGTAATGTAGCAATCCCAGCGCACTATTCCCAAACCACTGCAACTCCTAAAAATTCAGAATCAACAGTGACGAACACCAGAAAAGCGCCGAGGTAATGAAGGTCGACGAAGTCCCGGAGAATGAATTTAACTGTCTTGGATCCCGCAACGAAATTAATCAGAAAAGAATAATGGAGGAGTAAGAAAAATATAAATTTTCACTTCCCTCCATATCAAGCAGGAGACAGAACAAACAAGACCAATAGGTACAAAGGGTCGTTTACAACTGGAATAAGCCCCGTAGCCTAGCACCATGGGTAAAAAATTGCATTAATATTATTGGGTCCTAACATTGTGAGCTGTTATATTTGATTCCAATAATAGGTATGGCAAAAACGCTCAAACGCACGGAAATTTGTTCTAGTTTCCACAAGGTCCGTATAGTAAACAGCTCCTGATATAGCCTGTACATTATTCAACATAGTATTGCGTTCATTCTGTCAGAGAATACACTCCCATAAGATATGATGTGCAGATTGTACATATTCGCAGTCAGATGTAGAAACTGACATAAAGGCAAGGCAACAAGCTTGAAGGAAAAAAATATACTTTTAAAGTTACCATGCCCTGTGAGAAATTGGGCAACACAGTGATCCACCTCCAGCCACGTCCTGGCCAGCCGCACGCGAACGGATGGAAAGAATTGGTGGAGGTGTCGGCCCTTGATGGAATTAATATACTTAGTGTAGTAAATTATTTAGTGAAGTAGCAAATGAATTATATTATGCCTATGATTGTCTAGTACCTACTTGCTTATATAACTCTTTTAATTTTTCGCAGAGTGACAAAAACTCCACCCACGTTCAACTCAACCGAATTGATGGCACTAATCTAGAACTGTCTCCAACCTAAACTGAAATATCAATCACCCGTGACCCGTGCCCCATCCAGCAGTAAGAGGATCTCTAAAGAAGCGTTCCCGTTATTAAAGGCATCAATTCGATGCTGACAAGAGATAAGGCGTGCACTCACGACCTGAAGCGACAGTTATTACCCTCTAATGTAATGCCAGTTTGGCACATCCATTCAATTACAGCTTAACTATTTGTTACTAAACTGTTGGAATGTGTTCCATGTACACGATAATACTATGCGTACATTGGAAGCAAATAAGATAAGAAATAGATTTACTGAAGGTTTGGGTGTTAATTTATGCATAAATCTCAGACAGAAGATGCTAGAAGAAGTACTTCAATAATATTTATCTCTAGCTGTTGCGAGAAACTTCTTTCTAAAAATCACAAAGTGAAAAATATTTTTTTAAAACGTAACGTAATGAATTTGTGATGCGATTTCAAAAAGTTTTTCTCTTATAGAAAACTACTTTTTTTTATTATTATACGTTACTTTTTGTCCCGGGAAAATGCACGGTTCCTGTGAAATCACATGAGCGAAGGCGCGGGCAAAATGCACGGTTACTGTGAAACTAAATGAGCGAAGGCGCAGGCAAAATGCACGATTGCTGTGAAATCACATAAGCGAAGGCGCTGGAAAAATCTAATTCTAATAACCTCGTTAAACGTACGCTTCCAAAAAAATATCTCCTAGAGCTTTTTACAATCTGTAAATAAAGAAATTTATCGTCAAAGGTTTCGGATACATGGCGCGTCTTCTCTCAGATATTCACGGAATGAATGTGATCCTGATGCTAGCCAAGAGGCATTCTATCATCGAAAACATCGCCATAGTGATTGAAAGTTGTCAAAAATGTATGACAATGTCAAGCGCTTTCGGAATGTCACGTGACCAAACCCTTAAATTTTTGTATTTTGACCATCAGCATTTCCAGCGCTGACATCGAATGATACTTGACTAGTACACCAGGGCTGTATGCAAGCCTTTGAAAATGGTAAAAAGTGACACAAAATAATAGTAGGATGAAACCCATTGAAAAAGGAAGATAATGTGACAAAAAAGAATGGAAAAGTAAAATAATATACGGGTGATCTGAGGTCGGGCAGTGCAATGGGGTGGCTTTTTAAGGGTAGAAAACGGTTTATCTCGATTTCCGGCAAAACTACAAGTCCTATGGATAAAATTTACATGGCAAAGTTATAGGTAATAAAATGATCTACAACTTTGTAATTACACTTTTTTCACATAACCTCAAACTTTATGTCAAAAGTTTTGGTTTTTTATTTTTATCAATAAAAAATCAATATTCGTTGCATTTGGTGAAAACTTACTTTTTTATGTCCCAAACACGCTGTATTTTTTTGATTTAAAATATTAATTTTTCACCTTATTTTGACTTAATATCGAAAAAGCACCTTAAATTTCAATAGAAAATTCTCACGTCAAATTATCCGTTTTTTTTTAAGTGCTGGACTTTTATTTCATTGAAATCTTTTCCAATGGGTTTCGTCCTACTAAATATTTTTTCGTTTCAAAAATTATCCACCCTGGTCTATAGAGCCTCTTGATTGATATGGAGCCGTTTCTCTATAGATCTGTTGACTGTAGGATGGTAAGTTTTGGAGAAAATATTTATAAACCCTCATATTTTAGAGAACGGGCAAACGGTCAAAAAAGCACAACCCTCAAACAATATTAGTTTGAAATTCCAATATTAAGCGTTTACGATGGAACTTTTGTAATAGTCGCGTTAAAATCGTTAATGACTTTAGCCGTTTTATGAAAGGTTTTACGATATGAGTTGCGTGTGAAGTGTTCCTGAACTGTTACGTGATCGGGCGTTAGGTAAAAGTTATTGGATTTAAGTTAGTAATGAAACTGTAAGAAAAGCTTTTAAAATACTCATTAAAACAATTTCTAATATCTCAGAACGCTTTATGATTAATGAAACTGATCACACAAGACTTTGTGAAACTCTTGTGAGCGACAGTTGTTTGAAAAAGCACAGGTTCGGTAGATGTGGCAGATCTTGCAGAAGATCGTCAACCAGACGACGTATGTTGGATGAAAGATACAAGACGAAAAGAATGCAGCTTCAAGTTTTTTATTTTTTGTTATTTATTCTTAGGCCCCTGCCTTTTCATACTAGGACATTTGTCAATTTTAGCATCTTTGTTAAAATAAGAACTCTGTCTAACAAAATACAAACCGATATTATGTTTGTAGTTGGCTTTGCCACTGGAAATATCACCGTCGAACTAGGACAGAATGTTAATAAAAAATTCATTAAAAAAAAAAATGTATATATGCATATCCATCATGGCTCAACTTAATAAGAACTAGGTACAAAAAGACAAATTAGGAAATTAAGAGAACTGAGCAAACAACTAAATAGATACAGTTACCGTAGCCGACTGGTCTTTGAACGATAATACAAATTTCCTACATTATTGACTGCTACATTTTGATACAGTCACTTGATTTAAGTGAATAATTAAGTGATATTTTATTATGATTTAAGTAAGAGAAAAGTAAAAAAAAAATATTCACTGACATTAGTTTTAATTTTCAAAAAACATCAAAAATAGTTTTTGGTGTAAAAGAAAACCACTGTCATAGTTACTATCTTTATTTTTTTTCTTCATTGTAGTAGCCGAGTCAAAGTAAAAATTATTTATTTCAATTAGGCCATTACGCGCCACTTTTGAACGTCAACATTTTTTTAGGTTTTGCATATTACAATCTATTTATTTGAAAAATAGCACAGCCACATCACATGCATTACAAATCGACAAAACAATCTAAGCAACTATTGGACTAATGCATATGACAAGTACGATTGGACCAATGCATATTACAAGTACGTAATTTATAGATTTGTAATTTATAAGTAATAATAATTGTTTCTACCGTCCTTTAGGAAAATTTGCTTGTTATGGAAAAGAACGGACAAGAAACGCCACACTCTTTTACAAAAAGTGTTTTAAAACATTTACATACATACAGTAATTCATATACGTAAGGACGATGCACCCAGACTAACACTACTATACTATATATAGGTATAAAGTATTACAAACACTAACAGGTAAATTCATTCATTTGATAAATAGGAACATGGTTCTCACATACTTACATATATTGCAAACATTGCTTCTCATGCATGTAATCCTTTTCTATAAATCCATGCATTTTATTAAAATAAAAGTATGCAGCGATGGTGAAGCTTTCTGTCAGTGAAGAATTTTCGAAATCAGATTAGTATATCTAAATATATTAACATTATCTACCTGCAAACAAATAACTTTACCTCCATATAATATTAGTCCTGATTTAGATATCTCAGTAAAGTCAATAAAGTATAATAAGATTTCTTTTTTTTTGGTGGTTTGGGAATGGTGCAGTGGGAACTGCACTATTCCCAAACCATTGCAACTCCTGAATGACAGAATCAACAGTGGCAACCACCAGAAAAACTTGTACAACATATGTAATCCCAACCCACACGAGTAACATATTGATTAAAGGACTCGCTAGTAATTATCCGGTCAAAAGATAATTAAGCCCATTCACATATCTGTGGAAAATAACGTGATTACAACGTACAAGTAGATAAGGAGGGTCAAAAAGAATAGAGGATTAAAAGCTATTGGCTGACTGCCCATCCAATTTTCTTTGTTGACGTCTCATGGGACGGGCTAAGATAATCTTAACAAAGCAAAGGCGTTAGAGCCAAGTTCGGCCTCTGAAACAATGTTATCCAACACCGAACAAAGAAAACAATTACAACTTTTTTACAGATAATTTATCACATTACTTTTGTGTCTAAAATACTCGTACTATGTGTTGTGGAAGAATAACACGCCCTTCCTTTGTTATTTCTGGTTTTGTTTAAGCTAGGTTTTTTTGTTGGCGAAAAATGTGCGGTGAATATTTTTTTATGGGGTTTGTAGCTGGCGAAATTAATGGACTTAGTATCTTTTATTTCTACTTAATTAACGCTCTATGCGATGACATACACATACATTATTCTAAAAATATACATTCCAGTACTATAAACCAACTCTTTTTAACTGGATCTAGAATTACTTGGTTTAACGCTAAGCAATCATTTTATTATACCATAGACTAGCTTTTTTTCGCGGCTTCACTCCTGTGGCCTAACCCACCAGACTTGTTTTCGGTATAAAAGAAATAGCCTATGTTACACAGAAATAATGTAGCTTTTGTACAGGTGAAAGAATTTTCCAAATCGGTTAAGAAATTTTTGAGTTTATCCGTTACAAACAATCAAATCTTACCTCATTATAATATAAGGAGGAAAGGATTTATTTTAGGAGGCGTGTGACCCAGCAGTGGGAACATTAAAAGATTGATGAAGATGAAGAAGATTATAATATAAATGAAGATAGCTTTGGCCCGCGGCTTACCCCACAGGACCTATTTTCGGAAAATATTCCTTTGTCACTCGGAAATAATGTAGCTTTCTACTGGTGAATTTTCAAAATCGGTTAAGTATTTTTTGAGTTTATCCATCTACACTATATCTATACTTCTATATCTATATCTATACTGCTATACTAATATTATAAAGAGGAAAGATTTGTATTTTTGTATGTAACGAATGAACTTAAAAAACTACTGGACCGATTTCAAAAAATCTTACACTGATGGGAAGCTACACTATCCCCGGGTGACATAGGTTACTTTTCATCCCTGTATTGCCACGGGAACGGGAACTACGCGGGTGAAACCGCGAGGCATCCGCTGGTTACAAAAACACTTACCGACAATCAAATCTTTATAATATTATTATATATTAATATAACATACATACATAAACTCACGCCTTTTTCCCATGGGGGTAGACAGAAACTACAGAACGCCACCTGCTATGCTCCTTACATACTTCTTTTGCTTCACTCACGTTCAATATTAATATTATATTATACATAATTAATATTGTTATATAATATATTTATTTATTTATTTATTATATACTTTATTGTACACCACAAAAAAAACATACAGGACAAACATTCACAATAACAAGTGTACAATGGGCGGTCTTATCGCACTAGGCAATCTCTTACAGACAACCTTTATATCATATTATAGTGTAGATGAGATTTTAACGTATTATATCAACAATAATTCTGCCTGCCTAAATTTTTCTCAACTATGTTGGGGTTAGCTTCCAGTCTAACCGGATTCAACTGAATACCTATATTTTACAGGAAACGGCTCCCTTTCTGACTTTCACAACCCTTTAACTAGGTAACACCATCATCGTATCACAATCTCAAAGAACTATTCCCAATAACTTTTTAATCAAAATCCCTCAAAAAGCCTCTAATTTTCCTACTCTTTGGCAAGCAATATCATCTCAACAACATTTATTGTCGCTGAGATTATATTGCAACTTGACTTTGAACGTTTTTAAGTACGAGAATTGGCGTTCGTGTCTTTACAATTTTACTAAAACCTCAGAAAACTACTGAAACCTAATGATCGTTATAGTACGACAGTTTTCTAACAAGCTATGCCGCTCGAGGAACCGTCTTTATATCTACCACCTTCCGTTCACTGATGAAATCTGCGAACATTTGTTATATTGACTACTCGTGTTTCTTTCTGTGTCTGGTTTTATACTGATATGTGAATAATATTAAAAAAGAGTACCATGTACAACTGGATTTGTGCTATTGCTAATTTAGTAGACGATGTATTAAGTGGCTTCATCTAAACTCTGATTGTCTTAGTAAAATGTTCAAATATTATAAGTGATTTAAATAAATAAATAAATATTATAATATAAGCGAGTTCCGTATGGTGCCGGACGTAAAGAATTTCACCATCCCATGTCTTCCCGTGGGTGTAAGAGATGACTAAGGGACAAACCAGAGAATGAGCAGCAGCGCATCTATAACAACCATACTGCGATCGCCAACCCGCCTGCCAAATGTCAAATCACCCCCATGAATAGCACAAATAAAAAATAACCCCTACTTCCCGGCAGCCTGCATACCCTCGACTACGGTAGCGGCCGAGGTTACGGCATGGCAAGGGGTGCTAAGAATCTCCGGACGAGAGCAGGATACCCCAACAAACACCGACGCGGCGACGACTGGCCCTGGCAACGTACATCACGCGCATACTTCAGACCGACGAGAAGATCAGCGAACTCGAAGAGGAATTGAGCAGGTTGCGATGGAGTATTGTAGAGTTATCTGAAGTCCGAAGAGAGGGGGAGGACTCGATAATCCTCAAATCCGGTAACTTGCTGTATTTCCGAGAGGGTGCGTCAGTGCCAGGGTTGTGTCGGGTTTATCGTCCACAA
The DNA here is from genome assembly GCA_964057195.1 of Orthosia cruda. Lineage (NCBI taxonomy): Eukaryota > Metazoa > Arthropoda > Insecta > Lepidoptera > Noctuidae > Orthosia > Orthosia cruda. The sequence goes on along the minus strand of OZ059832.1, from coordinate 12,423,576 downwards.
GTCCCTTGTGAATAACTTGGTGAAGATCGAGAGTGTGTCGACCAGGGTGGCGTACCTTATACTCAGAATATCCTCGAGATATTCGGCGAGATATACTGGCCAGTTTTATGGAGAAGGAGGGCCTCTATATGATGAACTCCTTCTTCAAAAAGCGTGAACACAGGATGTGGACTTGTCAGAGCCCCGATGGTGCAACAAAAATGAAATCGACTTCATCTTGTCAACCAAGATGCAAATGTTCAATGATGCCTCTGTGATCAATTCGGTAAAAACCGGGATCGTTAACCGCATGGTAAGAGGCACATTGAACATTAATATTAAGCTTGAAAGGTCTCGAATGATGAAGTCCACGCTCCGTCCAGCACAGATCCAGATCCAAAACCCCGAGAGCTTTCAGCTCGAACTCCAGAATCGTTTTTATTGCCTAGGTAGCTCCGTGGATGAATACAGCGACAGGTTCGTGGAAGCTGTCCATATGGTCGGGTCTAAGTTTTTTAAGACCCGTCATACAGATAGAAAAAAGCTCTCTGATCCTAATCTCAAGCTTATGAAGGAGAGGCGCGAGATGATCCTGTGGTCTTCAGATGAGGCTTGCAAATACTGGCTCAATACAAAAAATAAAATACAAAATACTTTGTTATTTCAATTAGAAATTACATTACATGTTAATGTGAATGGAGTCCCTATTTAGGCAAACAATGCCTGTATTAGAAGGCTCCGCTCTTTCAACATCATTGTCTTACACTTGTTCTAACTCGAGCTGATACGAGTATTAAAGTGAACTGTGACCTTAAGGGTAAACAAGTCAAAAATTCTTCCATACAAACGTAGTCTAGAGATTACTCTACTGTTTGACGATGTACTTTCAAAATAAAAAAAAAGATATCAATTTGTCTCATCATTATCTAGCCCTGTATGGAACCGAAATAATAAAAAAAAAAATATTTGAAAGTTATGAGCGTCGAAAGTTCCATATTTCAACACTAATTTTAACGTATCTTTGGGCGTAAATAAATACCATAAGAAGAAGGAAAATTAAAAAACGGCCTCCATACAGGGATAGATTAGTAATTCAACAATCCAAATAATTTTATTTTGATCAGATACATTCAGTAGTTTTTTCATGAAATCTAGACTCCCAAAGGTCTGTTTATAAAATTTCGCGCGCTCGTTTTCGTCCTAAATCATCATCCATTTCGATAAAAGATTGCAGAAGTGCTAATTCGTACGCGAACTAGCTTCTTACTGCTCATCACAGCATCTATATATTTCGCACGTGTTGTGGGATGAGATAGCGTGCATTTTAACCTCGCGCACAAAATAGTTCGTGCCGTCGACTAGTTTAACCTTAAGGGTAAATATGCAATGTAAGTACACTTTTCTGTATTTATTTTTAACTAAACATACCAATCCTAAGAAAATAAAAATATAGAGTAAAGTTGCAATTTTAATTATTAACAGTAAAATAAAACTTATTCCCAGTCTGTGCAGGTGATGTAAAGTGTGGTTTGGCAAGTAGTATGGCATTATGTTTGGTATGTGGAGTGTGTGATGTGTGGCGTGGTGCGTATTGTGTTGTGAGGTGTGTGATGTGTGGTATGGTTTGTGGTGTGGTGTGGTGTGTGTGATGAGGTGTGTGGTGTGGTATGGTGTGTGTAGTTTTATGTTATGGTATATATGTGGTATATTTCGGCTACTCAACGTGTACCAGGAGTGCCTCGGTTTCGTCATAGGTAAGTGGTTTTATCCAGTCTATTACACTTTTTTTTACAGTCGTAGTAACTTTTATTGTATACATAAACGTTAAACGTGTTTATTAATTTTGTTATACAGCTGGGTAGAGCGTTTATTGAATTGTTTGCATGCAAATCTAGTTTTAGTTGGGGGAACTTTGAGAATTAAATCTTTTCTTCTTTTAGCTTTTTGCTTATCATTATATGGTACGTTTTTATGTTTTTGTAGTATGGTTTGGGTTATGTACAGTTTCCTTACAGAGAGTAAATTCCTTGTTTGGTATAAGCTTGCAGTGGAGAATCTTTTATTTTTAAAGTACATGATTTTTATTAATGCACGCTGCGCTCGTTATATGTTTCTAAATTTTGTTTTTGCTGTACCGCGCCAAATTGGGATACAATATAATAGTACAGACTGGGCCAGTGCCACATATATTTCATTTAGGAGATTTCTGGGACGGTTTTTACAGCTCTCTATTTTAGTTGGAACAATATGTCTGAGAGTTTTAAAGATCCAACTGAGTTTCCTTATCCTCCCAGAAATTTTCTCAAGCTGAGGGTAACAGGACAGTGCTTGGTCTACGACAACCCCAAGATATTTAGTTTTAGCCACCTTCTCAATGCAAGGGCAATTACAGCTTTCAGTAGACCTGTCTCCACAAATGTGTACCTTTAAATCTAACTCATCAACAGGCTGTGTTCGGTTACTGATACTAAAGCATATGTAATTAGTTTTATTAGTATTTAGGGAAAGTAAGTTACTTTTTAGCCATTCAGCTACCCGAACCACAGAACAGAGAAGCGTTTTTTCTGTTCTGTGACCCGAACCATTACTGCTCTCAGTTTTACTTCATGCAAGGATGAACCAGAGAACACAATAGATGTATCATCTGCGTACGAAAAATATTTTAAAATAAAAATGGATGAACTTTTTTTTTGTATCCATAGTACAAAAAAAAGTTCATGTACAGGAGAAAGAGGGTAGGCCCTAAAACACTACCCTGTGGGACGCCGTATACATCTACCTCGTCACTGGAGTACGATCCTATTTTTACTCTTTGTTTCTGTTGGAGAGACTACCTCTTTGTGTACCGGACGGCGGTCTCTTGTTGGGTGAAACTATAGCGAAGTCCAAGCTGAGCCGCTGGCGTCCTGCACCTATTGGTTCCAGGTGCTACGTCAGTTGTGTGAAGTATGGTGGGAAGTTACTTTTACTATTGTTGTTTTATGGGCGGAGAAGGTGGAGATAAATAAAAGACTGTTTTAACTATTATGACGACTGGCGAACAAATACTATGCGAAAGTACGAATGCAAGTTGTGAACTAGTCGAATGTTAGATCCGAACTGCTTATAAGAATATCAGGAGATATGAACTGGTCGAGTACTAGAACCGAACTGTCTTCAGTAACGACTAAAACTGAACTGCTTATACGAATATCTAATGTGAACTGTCATTACACTAACACTGAACACTCTGTCGCAAACATTTTTCCCGCCGTGCAGCAGCGCATTCACGCGTATCGGAGCGGTGCTGCATCAATCCGGTGAGCGACGACTTCTTTCGATAGCGGCGAGTTTCTGGCGGCCGCTGAAGAATACCACCAGCTGTGCGAAATTTGACAGTCCGGACATGAATGTCTGTACCAGCCATTTCTTTCACTGATGGCGTGGTCTTTCAGCTATTGACCGAAATGTCGACTTGGATGCGAAGCCCGAACCATCTTGGCCCCGCCGGTGACGAAGATCTTGCAGGCACTATTGTTGCCCGCTCAGTTAATTTCGGCTGTGGCTGTGGACCGGAATGTCAGCTATACGGAGATCGAACACTTGTTGCTCTCGTCGGTGATGGAACTCTGGCAGGAACTATTGTTGCCCACGCAGTCGTATCACGACTCTGTGATTGTCGTGCTGCGGCGATATCATTCTGTGGTTGATTTTTAATTACCAAGATAGAAGTTGTGGTTGCCGACGGAGTTATGTGGTTTCTCATTAGTCACATGTGTCTTCTTCGATGCTCGATTTAGCTTGGCACTGTGCTTCTCTTTACTATTGTCGTTGGAGGTCAGTGTATTGATGAAATTGACCTTCTCTATCGGAGTTCTTGCTCGAACACCATGTTGCACCCATCCCAATGGGGTGTACGAAGCGATGGGTTGGTCTTTTTTGACCTAGTCGAAAGTCACTTGCTAGGAGCAGGTCACAATTATCCTGCCCAATCAAAATCTTCAGAGTGCCATTGATGTAGGTCAGATCGTCTTTCAGACCTCGAAGTTGTTTACATTCGGCGATGTCTTCTTCAGTCACTGTTTGTGGTGACAAGTTCAGGCGAGGTGCGGTGCGAGCTGCGATCGATACTCGCTGGCTATTGCGATTAGTGAGTACGACGCTGACTTTGCGGGAACCTGGCATGTCAATCGAAGTGCTCCCGACGGCTTCTATTTTTAAAGGCTTCAATAGACCCTTGACACCAACTTGTTTGGCTATCTCTTCATCTATCAGTGACACTGTGGAGCCATCATCCAGGAGAGCAAATCTTGGAATCTCTCCCGCCGGTCCAATAACGGTGACCGGAACTACCTTTAGAAAGGCTTGAGGCTTTATAATACACGAGCTGACTATTGCTTCCTCAGGAGCTCTCTGGTTTTCTTCTATTACTTTCTCCATTTTATCGTAATGGAGGAAACGGTGGTGTGTCGCGGTGCAACCTTCTGTACCACACCTATTTGGCTTGCACGAGTGTCCTTGACTTCGTGACCGTAGGCAACGAAAGCGAAAACTATATTTCTTGGTGAGTTTCCATCTTTCACTCGCTTTGGCTTGTTTAAATTTGTAACAGTCAGATGCGTTGTGGCCGATCTTGTCACAGATTTTACATTTGGGAGACGAACGACGATCTGTTGTGATGCTTGCGGTGTGTGTTCTATGTGCTACGGGTCTATTTCTATCGGCGATGTCTTCTGGTGGTCCGAAAGCACTGCAGTAACGTGCGTGCTTTGTGACGAATTCACTGAAGTGTGCAAGGTTTGGCATGGAATCGTAGTCTTCAGTGAATGCTCTATACCACTGGATGCGTTGAGAGTTTGGTAGTTTGTCGGTGAGGCACCGCAAAAGTTCGGCATTCATGCGGTAGTGGTGTCTCTTTAGTGCTCGGAATGTGACGACGCTATTTCTGACTCTGCTTGCGAATGTACAGATGTCTTTTGGTGCTTCACTACAGCGCGGCATAGCTCGGAGTCTATCTACTTCAGCTTGGACAATGGAATCTGGTCGGCCAAATTGTAGTTCTAGTTCTGACATAAAGTCGGCCGTGCATGTCCAATCAGCTCAGAGCTGACAGCTTCTAAAGCTCTTCCATGTAGGCTTCTTCGAAGTCGTGCAGTATTTTCCACATCATTAAAATAACCTTGAGTGGTCTCATAAATAGCCTTGAACGATAGCCACTCTGTATGTGAACCATTAAAAGTAGGTAAAGTTATAATTACTTTCGATACTGATGGATGTGGTGCATTAACTTGACTCTTTGTTTCGGCGAGTGTGGCGATGGCAGAAGTTAGTTCGGATATAAACGGTCGAAGAGCGTCAACACCATTACTAAATTCTTCTTTAACTATACACTTCGTCCTTCTTTCTTGATCGGATGCTTAGTGTCCGTTGAAATTAATTTAAACTGTTGCTGCTTTTGAGTATCGGTGTCCACTAGACGGGGCGGAGGTAGGCCTTCTTCTATTTCGAAGTCCTCATCAGCAGCGAAGTTTTTATAGGGCTGAGAGGTGCAGGCTGGATTCTCCTCCATCCATGAACGAACATATTCATCTTTGGAGAGTTCCTCTTCTTCATAAACTGAGTCTTCTAGATTAGCCTTCTGTACTGCGATTCGAGCTAACTCTAAATCAATATTTAATGATTCTTTGTCGATATTTAAAGATTCTTTTTTGATCCTTAAAAGTTCTTCTTGGGCTTCGAGTTTTCTGCGAGACCTATCCGTCTTGTGAGATTTAACAGACTCGACGAGTTGGTCTGTTGTCGGTAATGCACGGCGAACAGTCTGTTTTGATTGTGACTCATTGGCTGCATCACCTTCCTGGATACGGATCCCTCTGTGGTCACATGGAGAAACGGGCACAACCGTTGAAGCTGGCGCCAACTAGGTACCTTGTGGCGGTGACGAAAGGTGCGATGGTTCAGCACTATCGGTGATCGGTGTGCGTGTTGGCTGGTGGTGAGTGATGGCAGGATTACAAGACGATGGAGCATCACCTAAATCCACCGTCCACGCCTCTGGAGCCTTGCCTTTTGATCTTGTAATCAGCATCTTCTCCAAAACAATGTCTTCCAATCGAAGAAAAACTCTTCTCAAACTTCGGCGAGCATATTCGCTTCGAAGGACCAGAAAATGTAGCGGACGGGCGGTCTCTTGTTGGGTGAAACTATAGCGAAGTCCAAGCTGAGCCGCTGAAGTCCTGCACCTATAGGTTCCGGGTGCTGCGTCAGTTGTGTGAAGTATGGTGGGATGGAAATTACTGTTACTATTGTTGTTTTATGGGCGGAGAAGGTGGAGATAAATAAAAGACTGTTTTAACTATTATGACGACTGGCGAACAAATACTAAGCGAAAGTACGAATGCAAGTTGTGAACTAGTCGAATGTTAGATCCTAACTGCTTATAAGAATATAAGGAGATGTGAACTGGTCGAGTACTAGAACCGAACTGTCATCAGCAACGACTAAGACTGAACTGCTTATACGAATATCTAATGTGAACTGTCATTACACTAACATTGAACACTCTGTCGCGAACACTTTGAGTAAACTGAGGGCCTTCCCTCTTATTCCAGCTTTTTCCAGCTTGTTCATAAGGATTGGGACAGAGACGGTGTCGAATGCTTTTATGAGGTCTAAGAAAACAGACAGGCATCTATTTCCTTTGTCAAGGTGCTCAGCTACAAGAGAACTTAACGCAGTAACTGCATCTTCAGTACATACACCTTGCCCAAAACCCAAACTGTGAGTTAGATAAAAGATTATTTTTTTTGAAATAATTAAATAGACAATAGACAGATCTCTAAATCCTTGAAAAGACTCCACCGCTTTAATACCGAGCGTATTAAAGACGCGATTGAGCGAAATAAAGGCTCAGCTCACGAAACTGAAGACCGACGCTGGCAGGATCGTATCCGCCAAACCGGAGCTTCTGAGGGAGATCGAGACATTCTATGGCCAGTTGTACACATCAATCAGCTAGTCCGTTGCGAGTCTAGCATACGACCCAAGAGCTAGATTGACCCACCACTATACCGAAGATATCTCGGACGTCAGCCTGTACGAGATTAGGATGGCTCTGAAACAGCTTAAAAACAACAAGGCGCCGAGTGATGACGGAATCACGGCCGAACTCCTGAAGGCGGGTGGGAAACCGGTCCTTAAGGCCCTTCAGAAGGTGTTTGATTCCGTCATACTCGAGGGCAAAACGCCACAGGCATGGTGTAGGGGTGTGGTGGTACTTTTCATCAAGAAAGGCGACAATGCCCGGCTAAAGAACTATAAGCCCATCTCACTTCTTAGCCATGTCTACAAGTTGTTTTCAAGAGTCATCACGAATAGTCTCGCGCGCAAGTTTGACGATTTTCAGCCTCCCGAACAAGCCGGATTCCGAAAAGGCTTTAGCACCGTAGACCACATACATACGCTGCAGCAGGTTAAACAAAAGACCCTTGCCCTGGGACCCGGAGGCGAAGGTACTCGCGTCACTCTATCGGTGGCGCGAGGAAGCGCGGGCGAGGGGCGAAGTGCTGATGCAGCGACATATGGAGTTGCGTCAGTCTCAGCTTCGCGAGGTCCAGGTGGCCGAATGGCGGAACAGGCTTTCACACCCTACCGCCGGCCTCATTACCATCGAGGCGGTCCGGCCAGAGCTCGAGCGCTGGCTCGGGAGGAGGCACGGCTCTCTGTCGTCTCGGGTGACGCAGGTGCTCTCGGGGCATGGTGGGATAAACAGGGAGCCGGACGCCCAGTGTCACCACTGCGTCGACTGCCGGGAGGACACGGCGTGGCATACGCTGGCAGAGTGTGCCGCTTGGGAGGAGCTACTCCGTGCCCTTATTTCAGAAGTAGGCAGTGACCTGTCGCTGCCGGCCGTAGTCGAATCTATGGTCGTCAGCGAAGAGTCCTGGGACACGGTGGTATCCTTCTGCGAAACAGTCGTCTCGCAGAAAGAGGCTGCGGAGAGGGAGAGGGAGATTTCATCCGCCCACCAGACCCGCAGCAGACGCGCTGGGCGTCGGCGGAGGGCGGGCAACGCCTTCTTCCAACCCCCCTAAATGGGTCCAGGAGCGACGGACTCGGGAACGTCCGTCGCCCCCCACACATCAGGACCCGAAGTGGCGGCGCGTAGTGTTCCACGCGCGCCCCTCTTGGACGTCGCGGGGGGAGTCCAACACCTCACTCTCCCCAACCGAAGATCGAGACCCGCAGAGGCGGGCCGGCACTAGCTGGGGTTTGCGGAAGTATAGTTGTTCCCGGGACCCCCAGCGTAGGTGTGAGATGGAACACCAGGGTGGTTTTTAGTCAGTAGGAATCTGACAGACCCCTCCGCCCCCCCCCCCCCAGGGCGGTAGACATCCATCGAGGATTTTCCACCCCGAAAAATAAAAAAAAGGTTATACAGAAGACCGAAGAGTATATAACCTGCTTCTCTGTTTAGCGTTTGTGGACTACAAGAAAGCCTTCGATTCGATCGAGACTTGGGCTGTACTGCAGTCTCTCCAACGGTGCCAGATCGACTACCGGTATATTGAGGTGTTGACGTGTTTATACAAAAATGCCACCGTGTCAGTCCGTCTTCAGGATCAGACCTCGAAACCAATCCTTCTCTGGCGCGGCGTGAGACAGGGAGACGTCATTTTTCCGAAACTGTTCACTGCTGCGCTGGAGGATGTCTTCAAGGTTCTGGACTGGAGGGAGCTCGGAATCAGCGTTAATGGCGAGTACATCACTCACCTTCGGTTTGCCGACGAAATAGTGGTCATGGGTGACACCATGGAGAGCCTCAGTACAATACTCGATGACATCAGTAGAGCTTCCGAAAGAGTGAGTCTTAAAATGAACATGGAAAAAACCAAGGTCATGGTGAATGCCCATGTAACACCCACTTCTATCAAGGTTGGAGACTCTACACTCGAAGTTGTAGACGATTATGTCTACCTGGGACAAACGGTCCAATTGGGTAGGTCTAACTTCGAGAAAGAGGTCAACCGTCGAATCCGACTCGGCTGGGCGGCGTTCCGGTAGTTGCGTGGTATCTTCTCGTCCAATTTACCGCAGTTTCTCAAGACAAAAGTCTATGACCAGTGTGTGTTGCCAGTGATCACCTATGGGACCGAGCCGTGGTCGCTCACTATGGGCCTTATCAGAAAGCTTGAAGTCACCCAAAGGGCAATGGAGAGGGCTATGCTCGGAGTTTCCTTGCGTGATCAAGTCAGAAATGAGGATATCCGCAGGAGAACCAAAGTTACCGACATAGCCTGAAGAATTGCCAAACTTAAGTGGCAGTAAGCAGGGCACATTGCTCGCAGAACGGATGGCCGATAGGGCCGAAAAGTTCTAGAATGGCGACCGCGAACCAGAAGACGATACATTGGAAGGCCTCTCACTAGGTGGACCGATGACCTGGTTCAGGTTGCGGAAAGGCGCTGGATGCGAGATGTCAAAGGTCCAGCAGTAGACGTCTTTCGGCTGAAATGATGATGATATAAGTAAAGTATAAAGATAGTCTTTCTTTTCTCTTTGATATGTAGATTAAAATGCCAGTTGCTAGTCAAGAAGTGTTCCCAAAGTCCAAATAATTTTGATTATTTACAGTCAGCGTGGGTTTTCCTTACAACTTACCCAATCCCTGAGTAACTAATACTCATAATCTCAATTCTAATTACTGATAACGTATATAACTAACAGTCAAACTGTTTGCGGCCTATAAATATCAGTTCTCAATTCAATAGACCTCCTGCAAACGTTTGCTACCCTGGTACACTGTTACTGATGGTCGATATCAGCATATCCTGCAGATTTCCGTTCACTGAGTAATACGTTTGCTTTAACGACTGTATAGCTATATCAGTTTATGTAAGCCTGGTGACTGATGTTACTGCGCCATTTGGCAAGAGTTTTTTGGTACGTTTGCAATTTTGAGCTTTGGGGGTTTAGTGATGGATTTCGGTCTTTTAATTAGTAGGGGTGTTGAGTTTAAATGTTGATGTTATGCTTTGTATGTTCATGATTTTAGATGGTATATAATTAAAGAGCTTAACGAACTTACTTCAAACTCAGTTCGCATAGACGAAATAGTTTTGCATACTTGTACTTACATTACTTTACTTGCAGACCATAAACTAAAAAATAAACTGTAGGTATGAAACATTATCTTAGCTATAATAATTAAGCTAAAGTTACTGAGCGTAACGATTCTGATTTTTGATTCTGCAACTGAGGACTATCCTAATCAAAATCTAGAAGTAGCTAAACATACATAGCTCTTCTAACATACATAAGAAATTGGCTTGGTATGTTATCGAAAATAACCAAGGTTAAAGTTCAAGTAAGCTAAATTAAATAAAAGTTAATCCTATTATTAGTCGGGCAAGTTTGATAATAAAGTTACTTATTATGCTTCACATACGTTGATTATCTCAATAAAAACTTTTGGTTTACTTTGAGCAATCTCGATCAGAATAAGTAATATCTAATTTGAAAAAAAAAGTAAGTTTATCTACTTCGGTTTCGTTATATTCGAATTACAAAATTGCCAGCGGTTTCATTATGATACCCATAACGACATCGGGTTGCATTATGGAATCGTCATAAATTCTAAAACCCAAGCAAAGACATTTTGAACATACAGCCAGGTACCTAGAAAGTAATATTCTAGGTACCTGGTCGAAATCGAGACAGTGTAAATGATGTTTTTAAAAATGGAACAAGTTTAGAACAAAAGTTTCGTACTTTTTGGCTGTTGCGGCTACAAAATCTTTGCCTTATACCTAATAAAGAATAAATAAAAAAATAAAGGGGATGCGCGAAATATTTTCTGAGTGAAATTTTATTTAAAATTGTATTAAAAATGTCTTCAACATCAAGTGAAAAGTGTGAAAATACTCCACCAGATATAACAAATAGAGCAGTTGCGGCTACAAATAATTTACTACCAGAAAAATCAAGACATTTAAGAGAAATTAAATACTTAAACACACTTCCTGAAATACTTATTTGTCTATATCCGTGTTTTATTCCCTCCTTCGTAGATAAAATCTTGTATGCAACTGTATATTATTGGTCTTTTAATAACTCGTGCCCACCTATTTCGGTACGCGCTACGCTTGTACCGAAAAATGGCACTCGGATTATAAGACCGTCCATAACGTAACAGTTGCATAAATAGCTATTATGTGTGAATTCACTGAAGGTTTTTCAGAGACCTTAGTGCGCGTGCGACGGGTGATCACACGTACATAATCTGTCGACTGCATTGTCAACGACACCTTTTTGTCAAATAATAAATAGGTAAATAATCCATGGATGACACAACTGTACAAGCTCGAGTCGAAAGTTGTAGGAGCGTACTAGCGGTGCTGCACCTGTAGGCAAATTGACAATCTACAATCGATAACAATAGTAGAAAACGAATCAATGTATGGGAATGACACATCTGGACCTTAAGTCACGTGGTCAGAACATACAAAAAGAAGGCGTTAACGATTGTAGAAAGAGATAATCGATACGAAACATTTGTAACTTGGCTGAAATGAGGCGGGCGCCCGCTGTGGATGGCCACCTCGTGCGTCTGGTCCGCGACGTCAATCGCCCGCGTCTTAGACCCGCTCCGTGCTCCCGCCTACGGTTTAGCGCACGGCCTTTGTGTTTAACGTGTTTAACTCATAAATTACGTTCTATTTATGGTAAAAAACTCATAAATTACGTTCTATTTATGGTAAAAAATTACAGTAGACTAAAATTATACTTATAAAAAGAGGTCTAATATTGGTTTGTTTTTATAATTTGTTTCTTTAAGATATTCTGTAGAAGTGCTACTCCGATTTAAAGAGTTTTACAAGCTAGTATTTGACTTCATAGGCTTTTAATCCCGGAAAAATGCAGGGTTTCTGCGGGATAGGCCACGGGAACGAAGCTGTTGGAAAAAGCTAGTTTAATATAGAAGACTGAAAATATAGAACACACAAAACGAAAAAAACCGGCCAGGTGCGTGTCGGATTTCACACATTTAGGGTTCCGTACCAAACCGCAAAATCAAGTTGATTGTGATAGGAATAATGAGGGCCATTTCAAAGACAAATCTGATTTATCAATATCTTGGTATTTGTTAGTAAAATATACGTAATATTAAACAACGATACTCGGGATAGGTCAAATTTATTTTTTTGGGCCCCACTTTTACTGCCTCCCTTAAAAACATTAAAAAATATTTTATTGTAAAATATAAATTTATTAATACGTAAATATTGTAAAACACCATTTTTTTTAAAAACAGTAGGTATTGAGTTTGTTGTTCATTCTTCTCCATTACAAGTTACTTTTCAACAATAAGAGTAGAATCAACTTTTATTACTTGTAAATTTTAAAAGTGCCGCTTATTAGCCCAGTTAAAATAAATATATTTGACTTTGACTTTATTTTTTGACAATTTGTATGGCTTTGATTAAACAAGATGCTTATACGGTGGCAATTTGAATACTGTAGCTTCAACCGTTTGGCTGTAAAACCTGTGTGACAGAGGACGGAAAGTGAGACAGACGGACAGACAGACGGACAAACAGACAGAAAGACACGTGAGTAACAGCAAAAGGCCTCCGTTTGGACCCTTCGGGTTCTGAACCCTAAAAACTACGGGACTTATTAAAAAACCGAATAAGAATGAATTCTGCCGCTCTTGGTAAAATTTTACATGCAAATTTTTAGTTGAGGTTCCAAATTCAAATACGGTAATACGGTATTTGCTGAATCAGCGTTTTATACCGTCTGTACCTTTTAATAAACTAAAAAACTCAGCAATAATACATTCAGTCACATAACGCCTTGTAGGCGTATCCAAGTCTCATTAATTTTAATTCCAAACGTGATTAATTCACAGACTTGTTAGTACAAATCGGTATACAGATGGCTATACAGACTCCAGTGACAATTTGTCACTTCATCTAATAATATCGCAACTGTCTCGTCCAAACACAGATGGCGATGACGTACTGACCAGCACGATCATTTTTGTGTGATAATTAATTTTCTCAACTGAAAATAGATAGTCTGTGACATTTTGGGAATGGTGTCACTGAACATGTTTTTGTAACGAAGGTTTTAGTTACTAAGAGTAGATGCGAAATATAATTAAATGATAATTAATTGTAGGTTTCGGTTGTTAGAAGATTTATTTTATTTAACGTTTATCTTCACTTAGGAAATACTTAAAGCAAACACAAAAATGAAGCACATACTTATAATAAACTAAGTCCAGGTTACCCCACGATGTTTTCCTTCACCGTTGTCAGCGATGTCCAAGATAGACTTAGAAAGTACACATGAATTGAAAAAAAAACCGGCCAAGTGCGAGTCAGATTTGCGCACGAAGGGTTCCGTACCATAATCGCAAAAAAGGCAAAAAAAACACGTTTGTTGTATGGGAGCCCCACTTAAATATTTATTTTATTCTGTTTTTAGTATTTGTTGTTAATCGTATAGCGGCAACAGTAATACATCATTTATGAAAATGTCAACTCTCTAGCTATCATGGTTCATGAGATAAAGCCTGGTGACCGACAGACAGACAGACAGACGGACCGTGGAGTCTTAGTAATAGGGTCCCGTTTTTACCCTTTGGGGAGGGAACCATAATAAAATAAGTCCAGGTTTCCTCACGATGTTTTCCTTTACCGTTGTCAGCGATGTCCAAGATAAACTTAGTTAATGTGATTTTCCAATTCATATGTACTATATATGAATTGGAAAATCACATTGGTACTTGCTCAGATTTGAACACACGACCTCAAGCACGAGAGGCGAGGTTTTAGCCACTGGGCTACCACGACATATGAACGAGTAAGATCAGTGTCGTCGTGTAACATAAATGAAGTGTTTTTAGGGTTCCGTACCTCCACCGTCCGTCTGTCTGTCATCAGGCTGTATCGCATGAACCGTGATAGCTAGACAGTTGAAATTTTCACAGACGATGTAATTCTGTTACCGCTATAACAATAAATACTAAAAACAGAATAAAATACACATTTAAGTGCGGCGATAATGGTACGAAGCCTTCGTGCGAAAGTCCGTCTCGCACTTGGCCGGTTTTTTTTTATAAGTCATAATGAGGACTTTTCCAAAACCGAGAGTAATGGGATGCATTTGCCCTTCAGAGGGATAACACAAGCTAAACACAAATAAAAAACAATGCCTAATTATGAATATCGATAGACGAAAAATATGTCAAATTAAAGATCTCTTCACTATTCAGTCTTTCATTCCTCAAATTCCTAAACTAACTTACAGTGTTTTATATGTAAATGATAATAAAGAGAAGTATCTTCATTTCTTTTGTCTCCTGTTTTCTATCCATTCATTCAGGTCGAGCACCTGTGCACAGTTCTGCTCGAGCGGGTTTTAAAATTAGAGATAATGAAAATGCTATCGCTTTTCCCTCTTGCATTTTACCTTAAACATGAAGCCAGCTGTTTCGATAAGGAAACAAGTAAAATTTATAAAAACCCAAGCATATTTTTATTTCATGCTACATAATTTATCTAGTAGTAGACACGCTTCGATCGACAATCTATTTAAAACGTAATTATGACACTATAACTTCCGAAAAACAGTAAAACGGCTTATTGGCGTTTTATAATGTTTAGAACGGCTGAACCGATTTTCGTCAAACATAGCATAAGAGCACTTTCGTTAAAGTCAATTTTCGTTTAAGTTCAAAATTGGTTCATCCGTTTAAGAGCTATGATGCCTCAGACAGATACACAAATACACAGGCACACACGTCAAACTTATAACACACCTCTTTTTCCATGGGGAGTTTAAAAACTGATTTCATTCATTTTATTTTGTTTTATTTTTATGCAATTCAATTCAATTTATTCAGTTACAATCAATGATATTCAAATAAACAGATATGTTATGAGCGCGCGCATTGTGAAGACTCGAATAGGTCACAATTGTGACCTTTAGTCTTTAGTTTATGTCACGCATGGCGAAGAGCGATAGGCTTTGTTGAAACAAAAACAAAATTATAAAAAATGCCATCGTGTGTATTTGTAATTTATTTATTTATTGATTAAAATAAATATTTTTTAATGTCAGATGAATGAAAAGTGTGTATGTGTGCTGCCACTGCTGCGCGGAACACTTTTTTCAATTGTTTTGTCAGTCTATAAAGTATCTGTTTATTTGAATATCATTGGTTACAATATACATTGTGTTCGAAATTTTAACTAGTAAACACTAAGCTTAAAATAAATACATTAAATAACATGCAAACATAAGTATAATAATAATACAATTATGATTAATTAATTGGTAATTGACATCACAAAAATAACACATACCTATAATTCATCTACAGAGTATAGACATTTCTCCAAAAGAAATGCCTTTAGCCTTGCTTTGAAAGAGCCTGTGTAAAAAATGCTTTTCAAGTCAAGAGGTAATCTATTCAACGCTTCAACGGCCTGATATTGTGGACTATGTTTAACAATTCCAAATTGAGGTACTATTTTATTTCCAAAGTCTTGCCTTCGTGTATTTTCCCTTGTCTACCTATTTTCATCTGTTTCGAAGTTATTGAATTATTTTTTAAAGGTGCATAATATAACTAATATGTATAGGCCAATATATAAATAACTAGCTGACCCTCGGGGCTTCGCTCCCGTCAACTGGCTACCTACATACCCTGCCTACCCTGGCTACCCTGCCCCAAACCTGGCTACCCTGGCTACCCTGGCCACCCTGGCTACCCTGGCTTCCCTGGCTACCATGGCTATCCTGGCTACCATGGCTATCCTGGCTACCATGGCTATCCTGGCTACCATGGCTATCCTGGCTACCATGGCTACCCTGCCCCTACCCTGCCTACCTTGGCTACCATGGCTATCCTGGCTACCATGGCTACCCTGCCTACCCTGCCCCTACCCTGCCTACACTGGCTACCATGGCTACCCTGGCTACTCTGGCTACCCAGGCTACCCTGGCCACCCTGGCTACCCTGGTTACCTTGCCCCTACCCTGCCTGCCCTGGCTACCCCGGCTATCCTGGCTATTTTGGCTACCCTGGCTACCTTGCCCCTACCCTGCCTACACTGGCTACCGTGGCTATCCTGGCTACCATGGCTACCCTGCCTACCCTGCCCCTACCCTTTTTTTTTTGAAACAATCCCACCGCACTATTACCAAACCACTGCAATTCCTGAAAGCCAGAATCAACAGTGGCGACCACCAGAAAAGCGTCGAGGCAATGAAACTCGACGAAGTCCCGGAGAATGAATTTAACTGTCTTGGATCCCGCAACGAAATTAATCAGAAAAGAAAATGGAGGAGTAAGAAAAATACAAATTTCCACTTCCCTCCATATCAAGCAGGAGACAGAACAAACAAGACCAATAGGCACAAAGGGTCGTTTACAACTGGGATAAGCCCAGTTGCCTAGCACCTACATTGCCATTCGGATAAAAGTTCCTCCCAGACGTCAATATGTGGTTTAAATAATCTAGAGATTTTGGCACGCGCTCCGCGTTAAAAAGTCCGCGTCCATGGTCTCTATTGCGGAATAGTACATTGCAGCACGTTGCTGCACTTCAAGGTCGACCGGAAGTACGCCAGCAAGTACCGGTAAGGCCTCAGTACTAACCGTCCTGTATGCTTTGCATAAGAATATCAAAGCCAAACGCTGACTCTGAAGTAATTTACGTCGTACCGCCCCTATTGTGGCCCTATCAGCCCAAACAGGCGCCCCATAGCAGATACAACCCAAATAAGTAGCCCCATAAATAGTCTTTAAAGTCAAAAAAGACAGACCCCACGTAGATTTAGATATTCTCGTTAAGGCATAGAAGTTCTTTTTTGCTTTTTCACCGATGATTTTAATATGATCTATAAATGCAAAATTCCTTTCTAACACAAGACCAAGATAGCACACGGACTGCTTCCTGTTTACCGGAACGTTATTAAATTTAATAGTAGGACACAATTTAAGATTACCTTTCAAAATGAGCTGATAAGTTTTATGCGGAGCAAAGGTCAGACGGTTACGATCGCCCCACTGAGATATTAATCGTAGGCAAGTGTCAGCCAAGTTCTCGAGTCCAGCTCGAGTACTTGATTGAATGAGCAGAAGACCGTCGTCCGCGTAACCGGTTAATGAACAGCCGCTTGGAAGCGGAATCGCGAGAAAATCATCAAAGCCTATATTCCATAAAGGTGGACCAATAACCGAACCTTGAGGACATCCCATGGTGAGAGACTTCGACATGGAATGATGGACGAGTTTGAGTTTCGCGGAACCATTTAAAAAGTAAGAGTAAACTAAATTGTATATATTTCTATAGCAGCCTCGAGTTTTCATTTTAAGTAATAGCATTGGCCACCATGCGTTATCAAAAGCCCCAGAAATATCTAGAAAAATCCCAATTACATACTTATGTTCAGATGTATTAACTATTTTCCTAACAGTAAGGGCCGCGTCTACGGTAGATTTTCCAATAGTGAAACCGAATTGATTATTATGAAATTTTGGTCCGTCCGGTAGCAACCGTGGAACGATAAGGCTCTCCAGGAGTTTTCCCAAGATGGAAGTAATGTTATGGGCCGGTACGACTTCGGGTCGTCCGGGGGTTTGTCGCCACTTTTCGGGATTATTCGTATAAATCCGCGTCGCCAAATTCGAGGAAATACGCCCTCCACAATACAACGGTTGTAAACGGTTAAAATCGCATTACCGGCTGTTTTACACGCTTCTATAATCATCCGATTAGATATTTTATCTTCACCTGATGACTTGTTGAGTGGTAACCTCTTGACAACGTTAATAAATTCGTCAGTGGATTGAAGGTCTGACGCTGGTGATTCAGGTGGTACAGCTGCCCACACTCTGATCTGTTGATGGTATTCGTTGTCATTAGCTAGTACGTCATCAGGTATAAGAGTATTCAGCAAAACTTCAGTTGTTTCCTCAATACCGGTAGTGTGTTTATTATTTACTTTAATATTCTGAACAAACGCGAGGTCGACTGATCGATTGGCTTTAAACTCATGATATAAAGGAGACCACGGACCTTCTTTATCAAATTTTTCTACTACTTTACGCAATATATTACCCTTTGATTTTTCCACCAATGCTCTGTAGCGGGACCTGGCAACTCTAAACGTATTTAACGCAATGGAAAGAGGGTCACCGGTAACCTTATGTTTTTTAAGCTTGTTAAGATGTTTACGCGCTCGGCGATAATTTTTACGCTGTTCAGTTAGGTAGTCACACCACCAATCACATCTACGTATATTGGTCAAAGATCCACGATCAATGGCAATGTCAGCACAGTAAGTGAAGGTGTCTAACATAATTTCAGCACTTTCTTCAGCTGAAAGCCTATCACGAGTGAAGTATTTGGCGTGAGACGCAACAAGCGAGCTAAAGAATTCTCAATTCGCACCCTTACATTTATACCTAAAGTTACCAATGACATGTGACGTACCCTGAGTAAAAACTGGAACAAATTCGTACACGATCAAGCGATGATCGCTACAAGACGCGTCCGGTAGGACACGCCACCTATCCAAGCGTACGTCTGCACTAGAAAGTGTGACGTCAATACAAGATTCACCCATTTGGCTGCAAAAAGTTGGTGGTGCGTCAGGGGTATTATGAATAGTCAGATTCATTTCAGCAATGAAATCTTCAACAGCGCAGCGTCGTTCATAATCCGTAGACCGAACTTTGCCATACCAGGGTGATGATGACGCATTAACATCAGCGCCAACGATAACTTTGCAGCCCTCGTGCGACTGCAAGACGTGACGGAGGTTATGTATATAAAGAGCAACAGGGTCTGAATATTGAAAGTAGCAACTCACAACGTAAACTTTAAAAGAAGACGATGAGACCTCCGCAACGGCACAATGGGGTGTCATTAGATTACGCAAAGACGTTACTGTGAAGTTAGAAGAATGCGCCACGTAAATTTCAGCTCGTGCTTTGCAATCCGACTGTACTACTTTATGACGTAAACGCGCGTTTTGATATTGTTCTTGAACAAACACCATATCTAAGTTATAATCGATAATTAGTTTGTCCAGTTCAGAAGTCGCTACCCTATCGTTGTGGAGATTTAATTGTCCTATGGTTAATCTATCCATTATTTTAGTAGTTGGTGTTGAGGATAAGTTGTTCGAGTTTAAGTTTATAAGTGGCACACCCATCTGATCCACATCGATGGTCAGACGGTTTCTTAGAGCATTTACACGCCACGCAAGACGGTATATAATTTAAATTGTCTTTATGCGGACAGTCTTTGGTTTCATGTGTCTCAGAGCAATTAGCGCAGGTAGGTGATTTAATAGTGCAGTGTTTCTTAACATGACCGAACTGTTGACAATGTGCACAACGTACTACATCGACATCATCAATGAAACGGCAAGTCGCCCAATCAATAAACAATTTATCCTTGGTCGAGACTAAATGTTTCCGGACCGCGGACTCGAGTTCAATGCCTATCCATTTCCGACCGTTGTCTAACAAACGCCTACGTATGATTTTTGTTAATTTAATAAATTTGTCTTCTTTAAATGACAACTCGTCTTTAATGTTTTGACAGTACAACGCATGCAAAAAGGCACTGTCCTCCATTGAGGATGGGACGTCTTTAACTAAAATACGAGGCTTACGGCCTTTTGGTTTTTCAAGTCGCAAGCCAGCGGACCTAATGGCATCGACCGATTGCAGCTTTTTGATTAGTAAATCGTTAGCGACACGTAACACGACGCCAGACTTCGCAGCCTTCTTGACACCTACAATTTGAAAGCCGTCACTAGGATCTATTGCTTTCATGAGCGCTTGCCGAGCTTTAGTCGCGGAAGAAGTTGCGAAATCAATTGAACGCTCATCAGTGGGGTAGGCCACAAGACACGGAAGTTTGGCACGGGCATACACTTGTGGAACTACTTTAGGTAAACGAAGTTTTAATTTGTCAGCATATGAGGCATTATTGACATCAGACTTGGTAATATCGACACCGGTATTATGTTTTATTTTTTTCTAATTCGCGTTCCGTATTGGCCAACTTAGTCTTGTTGGCGGATGATTTTATGGCTAGCAATGAGACAATAGCCGTTATGCGCTGAGTTATGTCCATAATTGCGGATTTATTTGCAACATTAATGCGGGACCCTTGGTCATTGACAAGATCGTTAATTTTAGACAGGTACGCAGACGCCTGAGTAACCAAATCACAATAGTCGTCATTGCTTACATTAGTGACATTTAATATCGGCGAAGACCTTACAATTGACTCTGATGTTTGCATTCGCTTAAATCTATCTTCGGGTGAAATGTAAGAAGGAGACATTTCACTAAATAAACGCTTAGCATTAGCGGAGGTCGCCGGCGACCTTGGTTTATTGATTCGGCGGCTTAATATTTCTCCTCAACGATCAGGCGGGTCATCATTGTTAGATAACATAACTACTTTTGGAAATTAAACTAATAAGCGTATTAGAACGTAAAAAGTGAAAGATTAACGGACGATACAATTATTTCGATATACCCACACGTCAAGAAAAGTAAATGTACTCACCGATAGCTGACGAAATTAACTAATTGCAACTAAATAACGGACGTAAACACGTTTAAAAACTTACGATACCAGCACTTATCACAATGATACACAATTGACAGCAAATCACAAGCCGGAAATAAATTTCGGAACACGACAATTGCAATTAAAAACAGGGAGCGAACAGATCACCGCTAGCCAATGCGAGCGCACGGAGGGAAGTGCCCTACCCTGCCTTCATTGGCTACCATGGCTACACTGGCTACCCTGCCCCAAACCTGCCTACCCTGGCTATCCTGGCTACCCTACCCAAATAAATAAATAAAATATCTTTATTTCAGACCTATATCAGTCCATAAGTTGTTAGTGGTTAGTAACAGATTGTGCTTATGTTAGTGTTATTAGTACTTAATTCTATTTAAAATAAACCTATACCTATTTCCACCCAGTGTCTTTGGATGGGACAGTCTACTCTACCAACAATCATTTCCAGGATGCCGTTCCGAGTGCCACGCAAGCGTTGCAGTAAGGAAGCCGCTTTCTTACGCATGATAGCATGAAAGCCGTCCGTACGAGCTGCAGCAAACATTCCCGATGCACTGCAACGTCGCGGCAACCGCAATAGCATCCTGAAAGCGTTGTTGTATTGTAAAACCTGCCTACCCTGGCTACCATGGCTACCCTGCCCAAAACCTGTCTACCCTGGCCACCCAGGCTACCCTGGCTACCCTGCCTACCCTACCTACCCTGGCTACCCTGCCTACCTACCCACAAATTTTTATCTGTCATCAATAGTTTCCTCAGCGCACGCCAAATAATGTATTTTACAGGCAACATTTTGCTACCTTGGGTTACATTATTACAATTTTCATAAGGATCTCTAATTTTTTTGGAAATATATTATAGCCTATGACACTCAATAATGTAGCTTTCTACTGGTGAAAGAATTTTCAAAATCGGTTCAGTAGATCCAGAGATTACCCCTTACAACGTCACAAACTCACAAACTTTACCTCTTTATAATATTAGTATAGATAATAAAATGGTCTACAGCTCACCCATTGAGGAATGCGGACAATAGTACGTATCGCCTTTTTTTTGTAAAATAAATGCTCTCTGACAGTTATAGAGCTGTTGCCCCAAAACTGTATGCTATACCTTAATTTGGACTCGATCAGGGCATAATACACCATTTTAAGATGTGTAATGCTAACCTCGTCCCTAAGGATTCTTAAAGCATAGCAAGCAGATGACAATGATGAATCCAGTACATTTATCAAGCGACAGATCCGTTTGGAATCGCTTGATGAATGGAATCAGAGATATGTGTCGGGCGAGACTGTTTCTGTGACGAAAATGTTTCTTCCGGACGCAATAGTGGCATTCCGTACTGTACAACAGGTGCGGCCGGAAGGCGTCCTCACGCAGGTTTTGACGGGGGACGGTGGGTTCTCTGAATACTTGAATCGCTTCAAGTGTAAGGAGATCCCATCGTGCTTTTGCGATCCAGGCGTGGCAGAGACTGTCCAGCACATACTCGTAGAATGCCCGTTTTTTATCAGGTAGCGCTACCAACTTGAATGTGAGCTGGACAGGAAAATAACGAGGGAGAGCCTGCATGGGCTCATGGACAAAAACACTAGGGAAAAGTTTCTGGAGTACTGCACTAGAGTAGCCACTGCGGTTATACGTCGTAACAAAAACTGAAGCGCACCGTGCTTCATTAGTATTTTGTGTGATATTTAAATGTAAGCACGGAATGCAGCACAGGCACGTATAACCGGCAGTACTTCATGTTAGTACCTAATATTTTAGACTGTGTAATTTTCTGTGGTAATTTTGATAACTGTGATTTTGTGTTTTTATTCCTAATTGTAATATTATATTGTACCAAATCTTTGCTGTGATAAATCGCTCTATATACATCTGTGATAAACAGCATTTTTGCTCAAATTTTGATTTAAAGCACTTGTTGCTCAATTAGTAATAATAGCACTTTTAGTCAACTCAAACTGTAATTCGTACATTGTATTTTATTGTTTTATTGAATTTTACCTATTTTTATAATGAATAAATCATGCACGTAGATTAGGTAAATAAAAGTGGGAGTCCTATCCACAGAATGCAAGATGATGAATGCAAGATGAAAATTGGAATGAAGAATAAAAGTGCGAGAGGCAAGAAAGATTGACCGGAAAGGAAGTGTTTGCACTCAATAGGCACCAATATCGTTGGTGGGGATTAGTGATAAGAAAAAAAAAATGATGAATCCAGTGCCGCTATTTCTCTTTTCCAGTTTATAAGTTCATCTACATAAATGCCAAGAAACTTAAATTCCTTAACAAGGGCAATTTTAACTCGATACAGTTCTATATTCATTTTATTTCATGGTTTACCAGTGTCTCAATAGTAGTTTATGCAGCGTTCATATAATACTGGTTATTAAAACACTCGTGATACTATTCTCACACGAGTGTTTTAATACATAATTATATGCCAATGCACACACTATTTTATCTTCACTCATACAGTTGAAATAAAACATATGTGGAAACGGAAGAAATAAATGGTATGGCGGGCAATTTAGATTCTCATTGCGCATGACTGCGCAGCGCACGCATCCATAGACAGTGACACTATTTTTCTACAGTTAGTCAATGAGCCAATCAATTAAAAAGTAAAAGAGTGCTTTAAAAATTAAAAACGTTATTTTATGATGCAGTTGTTTGAAAATCGAAGGAAAATGTTGCACTGTAATGGTTTTTATTTTATTTTATACAATATTTTTTGGATTCATATTTGGAACATTACGTTGTGAGTGTAGATAAATGAAATTATTAGGTATTTATATTTCACCAAGTTATGTAAATACATGAATCGAATAGCAATATATAAACCTGGCAAACTTCAGTACTGATCGCCTCATGAAATTGATAGAAAAAAAAAACAACCTTCCTGCATTTTAATTTAAAGTTGATTTAAACATTATACGAGTACCAGAAAACATTTTTCTTGATTAAATAATAAGCCTTGGGACAGGATTTTGAATTAAGAATGTGGAGTTAGAACGTGTCGAACCATGCTTAAATGGTTTGACAGATTTTCAGACGAAAGTAAAGTTTGACAAATACTCAACTCTAAATTCTGATATTCGATCAATCGGGGATAAGTACATTCAAGACTTTAAGTAATTCATCTTTGTAGGTCCTACTTCAATTACACATTCAAGGTTTAACTGTAGATGAAACTATGAGAGAGGGTAGGTACAAGTAGTTTGAATTTGGAATTAGTTAGAAACCAATCACGGAGCGATGAGGTCTCCCAATTAACTAATCACATGTCGTTAAAGCAAACTCGATCAACTTTGTATCACCCTTTGGGTCGATGGTTTATAACCAGAGACGGAATACAATAATTATGGACGTAATACAACAAAGGGTAATATTGATTACGTAGTAACTGAATGAACTGAAACAGTATTTGTAAGCTTCTAACACTATTTATCTATTATTTTATATCAGCAAAGTAATGCACAATACAGTCAGTATCATAATTTTCTGACAAGAAATTAAGCCATGTAAATAAGAAATATTTTTATTCGTAGTAATTTATTTTCATATTACTATATTTCGAAACCAAAACAAAACTGCTTTTACAATAGCATTTCTATTCGGCGATGGAGCTCAGATTCCAAGTACCTAGGTCAGATTAGGACAGTAGCATTTCTTCTATGCTTGAAATTTTGTGCTCCGAATTTGAGCTTAAAGATACGATACTTTGGCTTGCAATCTATACCAATATTATAAAGAGGAAAGATTTTTTTGTTTGTTTGTTTGTTTGTACCGAATAGGCTCCAAAACTACTGGACCGATTTCAAAAATTCTTTCACCGTTGGGATGCTACTTTATCCCCGGGTGACATAGGCTACTTTTTATCCCTGTATTCCCAAGGGAACGGGAACTACGCGGGTGAAACCGCGAAGCGTCCTCTAGTTGAAGATAAAGTTGAATCACTTTCTGATTCGCTAACAGCAGCCGAATTGCGCAAGTGAATTCGGCAAGGCGAAGGGTTTGAGCGCCATCAAATCGACCAATCACATGTGAGATGAATGACGCGATGTGGATTTCCGTCTGTGTGATTGGTTGATTGATAGCGGTCAAAACCTTTGCGTTGCCGTATTCACTTACGCAATATGGCTGCAGAACTGACTCCCGTATCCTGTTCTGTATTTTCTCCTGTAACTTAATTTGGATGCTCTTCTTTAAAATTCGGATACAGTTATGTGCCCGTTTTTGCACTCTTCATTTAAAATATACAATGAGTCAACAAGTTTTCTGTCAACACTTCTAAATTTTTTCACAGGCTTATGTACCACTGCATATTTTAAATTTAAATTATTATTTGGAATTTACATACATTTAGTGTCATCATTTCTAGACCATAGAGTCCGTGCCAAAGAAATCTCGCAGACATTTCGATGAATATAATGTGATTAAGTGTACCAGAAACCATTACTAACTCAAAATCTGACCTAGTTGGAAAATGTCCTAGCTGGAAAATGACGTACATGGAATCTGACCTACTTGGAATCTGACGTCCATTACCGCTTTCGATAAAAACTAGACTATGTCACCCGGGGATAAAGTAGCATCCCAACGGTGAAAGAATTTTTGAAATCGGTCCAGTAGTTTTGGAGCCTATTCGGTACAAACAAACAAACAAACAAAAAAATATTTCCTCTTTATAATATTGGTATAGATTGCAAGCCAAAGTATCGTATCTTTAAGCTCAGATTCGGAGCACAACATTTCAAGCATAGAAGAAATGCTACTGTCCTAATCTGACCTAGGTACTTGGAATCTGAGCTCCATCGCCGAATAGAAATGCTATTGTAAAAGCAGTTTTGTTTTGGTTTCGAAATATAGTAATATGAAAATAAATTACTACGAATAAAAATATTTCTTATTTACATGGCTTAATTTCTTGTCAGAAAATTATGATACTGACTGTATTGTGCATTACCAACTCAAAATCTGACCTAGTTGGAAAATGTCCTAGCTGGAAAATGACGTACATGGAATCTGACCTACTTGGAATCTGACGTCCATAGCCGCTTTCTTTTTATCCCTGTATTCCCAAGGGAACGGGAACTACGCGGGTGAAACCGCGAAGCGTCCTCTAGTTGAAGATAAAGTTGAATCACTTTCTGATTCGCTAACAGCAGCCGAATTGCGCAAGTGAATTCGGCAAGGCGAAGGGTTTGAGCGCCATCAAATCGACCAATCACATGTGAGATGAATGACGCGATGTGGATTTCCGTCTGTGTGATTGGTTGATTGATAGCGGTCAAAACCTTTGCGTTGCCGTATTCACTTACGCAATATGGCTGCAGAACTGACTCCCGTATCCTGTTCTGTATTTTCTCCTGTAACTTAATTTGGATGCTCTTCTTTAAAATTCGGATACAGTTATGTGCCCGTTTTTGCACTCTTCATTTAAAATATACAATGAGTCAACAAGTTTTCTGTCAACACTTCTAAATTTTTTCACAGGCTTATGTACCACTGCATATTTTAAATTTAAATTATTATTTGGAATTTACATACATTTAGTGTCATCATTTCTAGACCATAGAGTCCGTGCCAAAGAAATCTCGCAGACATTTCGATGAATATAATGTGATTAAGTGTACCAGAAACCATTACTAACTCAAAATCTGACCTAGTTGGAAAATGTCCTAGCTGGAAAATGACGTACATGGAATCTGACCTACTTGGAATCTGACGTCCATTACCGCTTTCGATAAAAACTAGACTATGTCACCCGGGGATAAAGTAGCATCCCAACGGTGAAAGAATTTTTGAAATCGGTCCAGTAGTTTTGGAGCCTATTCGGTACAAACAAACAAACAAACAAAAAAATATTTCCTCTTTATAATATTGGTATAGATTGCAAGCCAAAGTATCGTATCTTTAAGCTCAGATTCGGAGCACAACATTTCAAGCATAGAAGAAATGCTACTGTCCTAATCTGACCTAGGTACTTGGAATCTGAGCTCCATCGCCGAATAGAAATGCTATTGTAAAAGCAGTTTTGTTTTGGTTTCGAAATATAGTAATATGAAAATAAATTACTACGAATAAAAATATTTCTTATTTACATGGCTTAATTTCTTGTCAGAAAATTATGATACTGACTGTATTGTGCATTACCAACTCAAAATCTGACCTAGTTGGAAAATGTCCTAGCTGGAAAATGACGTACATGGAATCTGACCTACTTGGAATCTGACGTCCATAGCCGCTTTCTTTTTATCCCTGTATTCCCAAGGGAACGGGAACTACGCGGGTGAAACCGCGAAGCGTCCTCTAGTTGAAGATAAAGTTGAATCACTTTCTGATTCGCTAACAGCAGCCGAATTGCGCAAGTGAATTCGGCAAGGCGAAGGGTTTGAGCGCCATCAAATCTACCAATCACATGTGAGATGAATGACGCGATGTGGATTTCCGTCTGTGTGATTGGTTGATTGATAGCGGTCAAAACCTTTGCGTTGCCGTATTCACTTACGCAATATGGCTGCAGAACTGACTCCCGTATCCTGTTCTGTATTTTCTCCTGTAACTTAATTTGGATGCTCTTCTTTAAAATTCGGATACAGTTATGTGCCCGTATTTGCACTCTTCATTTAAAATATACAATGAGTCAACAAGTTTTCTGTCAACACTTCTAAATTTTTTCACAGGCTTATGTACCACTGCATATTTTATTTTTAAATTATTATTTGGAATTTACATACATTTAGTGTCATCATTTCTAGACCATAGAGTCCGTGCCAAAGAAATCTCGCAGACATTTCGATGAATATAATGTGATTAAGTGTACCAGAAACCATTACTAACTCAAAATCTGACCTAGTTGGAAAATGTCCTAGCTGGAAAATGACGTACATGGAATCTGACCTACTTGGAATCTGACGTCCATTACCGCTTTCCCCATACGAAATGTCCCACTTATGGACAAAGGACTCTTTCCAATAAATGCCATTCTAAATTATTTTCTATTCTTTCCTTATTATGGTCGTTTGCTTTTGTGGTATAGGAAGTCGCAAAGATGGTGAAATGAACTAAATTGTTTCATTTATTTATTTATTTACTGCACTTACAGATTGACCAAACACGTGCATAGAGTCAATAATTATAAAATTACATAAGACAAATAATTATTAATAATTTAAAATTCACACAGACTAAACACAGACAGACAAATCAATTAAAGTTACATTATTAAACAAATCATAATTCAATAATAAATATTTCAATAATAACAGTCCAATTTAAATTAAGTAATAATTCAACAATAACAATTTCATAATAGTAATTGAAAAATATTCAATAATTTCCAATTAACTCATTTAGTCGCTAAAACACTCATCAACATGTGAGTCATGATCATGAGCGATCAGGCCTTGTATTTGTCTATGATCACGAAAAAAAAATATTTTGCATAGATAACTTCGGCTGCCTATGTGCTCTCATATGTTTACCAAACTTGTACCTGTTCAACTTTTATTCCAAGAAATAAAAATATACTACTATATTTAAACAGAAATTTCACTGCCACGTCGTAAGAATCGCGCGAAGCATCAGTAGGTTACTAGTCAAAGATAAAGGGTATAACGGTATTCTCGTAACTATTCAGAGAACCTATTATAGAGCTGCACATAATATATTCAGTCGAGAGAAGCTATTTCTGTAATATTCGCCCTTCCACAACGATAACAGCTCAGAGAGGTGCTTATATTTAATGTACAACGAAATTTACAAAAGCTCTTAAAACCAAAATTATGTTAACACTAATAACATAAACAGTCTGTTTATATTATTATGAAAATAATTGTTAGGACCGTGGGCATTACATATGGTGCACCCCTAGTTCCGGGTTTCGCCCCAGTTTTTCGCCGAAACTTCTCAAATATGCGTGGGGAGAGATAGGGATGTCACCTGCATCGGGACCTAATGTGCCATTAGGTCGGGAAACGGGTTGCGATGGGTTAGACACCGCGTGTCGGAGTGTAAGGGTTAAGTGATATTGACCAACTTGCGTTTTCAATTAATGTTTTGGTTCCTTCTTCGCAATTTATTTGGTTTTTTGATTAGGTGTTGTTTTACAGTGGCCCGTCTACCTATTTTTACGTCCACCTTCTAGTTCTTGATGACAGATTCTAAAGTCTATGTTCGTCGCTTTTACAATATACATATTTTGGTCTACCATTTCAAAAACAAAGCATTAGTAATTCTCTATTTTACATCATCATCAAAATCATTCACATCCTGACTTCTCCCACCGCTGGGCACAGGTTTCTCTTTTGCCAATCCCCACACTCCTGTGCCAATATTCATTCAGGTTCTACCTGTGATGGCAAGTACCTTCATTGGTAACAGTAAATCTATACTTATAATTTAAACTTATATTATAAAGAGGTAAAGTTTGTGAGTTTGTAATCTCTGGATCTACAGAATCGATCTAGATGCAATTTGGCATGGTGATAGTTTGAGACCCTGTGAAGGACATAGGATAGTATGTATTCCCTTGAGATGATAAATCACGTTTTACGCGGGCGAAGCCGTGGGCAGAAACTAGTATAAAATATTATAAAGAGGATAGATTTGTTTGTTTGTAATGAATAAACTCAAACATTATTTAAACAATTTGAAAATTATTCCACCAGTAGAAAGCTACATTATTACTGAGTGACATAGGCTAATTTTATTCCGAAAACGGGTCCTGTGATCCACGAGAGCAAAGCCGCGGGGAAAAGCTAGTCTATGATACAACAAGTAAAATTTTAAATATAAATACTTCGAACACAAATACCTCTTTAAACTAATTAATTTATCAAGTTGTAAACACTCTTCGATCGACAATCCACCGAAACAAGTAATTATAACACGATATCTTGCGAAAATACCCCGATTCTTTTCATTTCCCCGATTCATAACTTTTGAACGACTTAACCAATTTTCATCAAATATAGAATAACTCTCTCTCTTTCTCTGTTTAGGAGATTTGATGCCACAAATAGATACACAAATACACAGATACAAACGTGAAACTTATGACACCCCTCTTTTCCGTCGGGTGTTAAAATGATTTTATATTCCTTTTAGTTTTTCCTTTCTTAAAAACCTTCCGAACATTTTTACTCTCACAATACTCCTGAAAGCTTTTATTAATCAGCTTCTACAACAGCCAGGCTTAGTCTAACTTAATCCTTACAGATGCGTTGTTTAATATTTACAAATGCAGGCAGCAGGTGTGAGGGACAGGCGTCCCTTCTAATTTGTTAGCTGGTCTGGGAGATCCCTTATCACGTGACGTCATCTGTTTTCAATTATGGAACACGTAACTATATGTGTATTTTATTGTTGGTGCGAAACTATTTCAATTTTGAAAATTAGAATAGTGTAGCCAGTATTCAAAATTAGAATATCACTACGCCAGTTTGCAAAATTAGAATATCGTTTTTGTGTTTAAAATGACCAAAGCCAATAGTTATAGTCGTTTTATCGGAAGAGCGAGATAAAACTTTTTGTATATATTTATGTTTGAAAATGTTAACAACCTATGTTTCAGTAAAATGAGTATCTAGGTAATCCACATAGATTTATCATTATTACTTAGTCCTCATTTACTGAATCATTCAAAAAATATTAATTTTCTGTTTCAAATACTAATTCTGTCAGTCCAATGATATTCTAGTAAACAGATACGTTATTCACTCACAAAACAACCGAAAAAAGTGTGCCGCGTAGCAACGGCAGCACACATATGTACACACTTTTCATTCATCTGACATTTCACTACAAGTCGAAAGGGATGGCTTGATAAAACCAACAAGAAAAAAGGAACAGCTAGTGTTTGTCACTTACGTGTGAATGTAAACATACATTATTCTGGCCACCAATGTATTCACCATCTCCTTCTTTTTCTAACCTCCAAATATCAGAATATTAGGAAAAAAATTGAAATAAATTAGTAAATTGAGGTGTTTTGCGTTTGAGATCCATTCTGTTTTATGTATGGTATCATAATTGGTACATTTTCTAAATACACACGATGGTATTTTAAATTTTGTTTTTGTTTCAACAAAGCGTATTGCTCTTCGCCATACGTGACATAGACTAAAGACTATCCCAATTAGGATGTATTCGAGTCTTCACAATGCGAGCGTCTGTTAAAATCAATATCAATTTCTTGTTATAGCTAACATCTAATAATATCCATCTTATTTAGATTCACATATTTCTGAAGTGAAAACTTGTTTAGCCACGATTAGCGATATTTTAACCCAAGAAGCTGTCGGAGCTTATGAATTAATTTCCACCACAAAAACATTAGAAGTCAATACAAAAGAAACTAAATAAAGTATATTTCACAGGCATAGATGTTCGGAAGCGGGCCAAACAGATCGTTACCCGAAGTCGTTTTGTGGGAACAAGTCTCATTTATCGCACGCGTTGCACTATCCAATATTACTGAGAGGCTCTTATAGATTTTATGGCCCAACGGTGATTGCCCATGGGTACGTATATCACTGTACATCTCTATAATTTATGGAGTGGATAATGATGTTGAGTGCTATATGAGCTGGGAAGCTAAAAGGATTTTTATTGGTGCAGTAATCGATTTTATGAAAGGTGCAGAAAATTTATAGGAAAGTAGTGATGAAATATAAACTGAAAGAATTTCGTATCATCAGGGAAATACACTAAAATATCAATCTAAATAATGAGGTATGGGATATAAATAGATAGATTCTATTTATTCATTCATTTCAGCCAAAAGAAATCCACTGCTGGACATATGCCTACCCCAAGCGTCATCACATTATCACATCGACTCGCCTATATAATAAGTACAGGCACAAAAATACAAAACAGATTATTATGTTCTACATTTCAGAAGCCAATCGTTACTTTAACTTACCCTGTCCTGAATTACACTTGAGTTACTAGGGTCGCATCCTCCATCAGCATGTCAATTTATACCACTCGCGTCATTCTCTTTACCCGTCCTAACTGATACATGAAGATTATTTATAAAACGACAAACAAGGTATATAGACCGCTGAATTCTGAACACTGTCTATATCTAGGTAGGATACCTGTCGAAAGCTTAGCTTGTTCAAGCTTCATCAAAATTCCCTACAAACTGCCAATAACCTTTAAAACAACGGTCGAGGTACCAGGAGAGCAGCGTCCACAGGACGTCACTCCCAACAACTATTAATTAGGAGCCCGGGGTCATCATCCGGTAGGAAGACAGCTGTCTACCCGAATTGCACGGACCCTTACTAACGTGTTGCTTGCAAATGACGGCTGGGCTTTTTTGGACTGCTCTAAAGTTTGCCGTCCCGCTATTGCTATGCGATAAGGCGGATGTTTCGATACATTGCAAATAAATGCGCGAAAAATCAAAATTTTATTGCATAGCTTTATTTGATCTGAGTTGCATAGCTTTATTTTATATGTTTTTACGAAAGAGTTTATGATTTCAGTTACAAATGGCACGGTAATGATATATACAGTATTCTATCTTCATACAAAAGGTCAGAACGCGAGTTATACACCGCACCTCGAGTTCGGCCAACACTCGATACACAAACAGTCGCGAACGCACCGCAGTGTCCAACGAACGGTGTGATGGTGTTGTGAATAGTTTTTAATTTCAATAATGGATGTTTTTGATATTATTTTGATTATTTTAGGGTTTCAATTTAAATCGCATGCAATTTTATTCTAATGTTTATTCCGTGGTAAATGTATGTAGTTGGTTGCATATTTTGTCGTAGTTTTTGTAATAGTACCTAAGTTGTAAAATGTAATCTGTCAATTTTTGTTTGCCCCAAATAAATAAAGTATGTAGCGTTACGTTTAGCTCAGAGGGAGCTAAACGCAAGCCACGTTAATAAAAATAAAAGGTAATATAAATTAAAACTAAGAAAAAGGATAAAGATAATAAAACTGTGGTCCGGCTTCGCACGACGTGGGCAGCTAACCAGGCAGGAAGACGTGGTAGGCCCTGGGTAGGCAGATGAGCAGGCACCACGACGGCAATCGGATAGGCAGGCTGTAGAGTAGGGCAGGCAGACGTGGCACGGTGTGATCGGACGGGCAGGATGACGTCGTAGGCCCTGGGTAGGCAGATGAGCAGGCAATCGGGCTGGTACGTAAATGAGTAGGCGGCAGGAATCTGCGCGTGCTGAAACGGGCGCGCTGTGGCCGCGCGAGTCTGAAGACCTGTCTGCTACAGCTCATACACCAAGTGTGGTAGGTAGGCAGTAAGGAGCGTCGGGGATCGGACTGGGCGTTACACGCCGTTTATGCGCAGGTAAACGTAGGTATGAAGGCTGGCAAATTATACACAGTAGAACACTATATATACTCGCATATATATATATATTAAAAATTAGAGCACTTCAGATAATATTACACAAGCCGTAAGTATAATAGTTTTAAAGACTTTCAGATTCGATCGTACATTAAGTAGTATTCCGTAGTCCACCGACTTTCGGCGTTCCGTCCAGATTCAAAACTAAAAATTGACGCCCGTTTTTCTTCGTTCTGTGTTCTATCTCCATTTCAAATTCAAATTTCAATCAAGAAATAAAGACCAGAACGAATAAAAACGGTTCACAAAGGGGTCTGTCTACGCTACCCTTATAATAGTGTAAACCTAGCTTAAAGGAGGTTTAGTCCATGGTACCTATGTTACGGTCTATGGTTTTAAGAAAAATAAAATAGACAGACAGATGTCATGTCAGATGAAAATGTCACAGTAGAAAAATATTGCAAGAATTACAAATTAACAATATAATTTAAGTTTCAGATATTAAAACAATCAGATATAATTAAAAGTATGCTTTTCAGGTACAAACAGTATGAAAGAAAACATAAAAATGAATTACAAAAGTTGATAAAATATCGAAAGATATGAAGGTATGGTTTGTATAGTGTAATGAATTGTAAATAGCCTTAAAAAATATGTGGTTCTGTTTAGCAGAATACCACAAGTACTAACTTAATATGGCAAAGAGAAATTATTAACTATATTGTGCTGCTTCTGGTTGCTTGAGCTCTTCAATAACGCACCCAGAGATAACATTTTTTAAATTACCTGAAAAACCGAAAGGTAAGATCATAAAATATTTTTATAAACCTACTAGTACATAATTTGTTTCTTTTTTATAGGTAGGTATTAAAACTAGAAAGAAATTTAAGTAGGTAGATGAACGTCTTCAACGTCATATAATTCAAAAATATCTTAGTTTGATACCCAATCAAGCGAAATCTTAGCTTTTTATGTGCTTCTGTCTTTAGGTAACACGAAATAAATAACGTTAGAGAGAAGAACAAAGATGCTTAGGCCCACATCAGCTAATAGTTTTGCCGTCTGGTTCCTCATTTGTAGGTACTTCGGTATAGATAGACATAAGTTGCGTCACATCCCCTTTCCAGATGTCATTTTTCATACGCCCGGGGACCTTTGACATAGGTAATTAGACGCGGGTCATCGTTTACCTACTTATGAAATATTTGTAAACCATACTAATAAAAATATTAAGTCCTGATTAAGTAACAATAGGCAGAAGAATGATATTTCTATTTAGTCCGCCAATGAGATTATCAAATAATATTGGACAAGTATTTTTTGCTTTACCAAATCAATAACAATTTACAAAGTTAAAGCGCATAAAAGTTCAGGAGTGGGGGCTTGTGACGTCACTAAGGCAGTATAATGTGTACTAGCGGTGTGACGTTTCACGATATTTCAACGCATTATATCGTTGTCACTTTAGGTTTACGTGTCAAAAGAAAAAATTACGTGTCCAATATTTTTTATTAATCTACCTGACGGACAAAAAAGTTATTTTCAATAAACTACCCTTTTGATCAAAGACATATTTTGTCCTTCAGAGTTGACCAGCTATATTTAAAAAAATTCTGTGCCGCAGCAGTTATGCACGGAGCATTTGGGACCAATAACTAGTTGAGATTCCCCAAGGATCAACCTTGCAAATTGACCTGCTATACGGGACACCCACATAAACATGATCTCTTTGTTCAAATAAAACTGAACCCACCTTCCACACTTACTCACTGTAACTTATACGTATCAGGCTAAGTACGTGACGAGATCCAGCAAATTTTTGTTACACTCAATAAAGGTGATACCGAGCAATGTTTGACGACTCGAAACAATGTCTCCCGATCCTCCCCTATCACCTTTGACGCACAGAAATTCGCAAAACATGGAGACGATATCAGGCGTACGTGTTAAGATGTTGGGGGGTTTATTACTGAGATGTATTCAAGTGATAAAAAGCGACTGGTTAGATGACATGAATTATGATTATAATGTAATTGAAAAGTTCTGGAGGCTCTAATGTTAAAGTCAACCAGTAAACATAGCTACTGACTAAGCAAGCGTTCTTCATGCAGGGCTTGAGAAAGCTGAGTTGGTAACTGAAAAATGTCCAACTTTGGATGGATAAATTGTATGTGGCGAAGAAGCATAAAAAGGGAAATATTTTACAGATAATTTTAGGAATGAACTACTTGAATAACCCTAGTTGGATGTAAAGCAAGAATAATAAAAATAAAAATAAAACCAACAATTTATTTCCAATTTGTGTAAATTCCAGACAGACTTAGCTTAAAAACGTCTTAGTGAACGTAGTAAACTAAACCTGCCAAACAAAATAACATTCAAACGTCGTGCCAAAGTGACTAAAAACAGGCCTACATTCAATATTCACAAGATATCGAACGCTGCCTGAATAGCGGCCCCGTCGTCAGCGCTCCCGATTTCGCGTGAATTGCTTGTTTAACATATTTTTTCGTTTCTGTCTCGTTTACGTTTAGCGTAACGACTTCGCACGCGTTATGTATTTGAATTGGAAGTCGAAGTCGGCCCATTGTGATTGCTCTTTTTATAACAGCGTCTTCTCTTCAATGCAGATTTGGAACACTCCAATTTTTCAAGTATTTTTGCTGTTCATTTTGAAGCCAAATGGGCTTTGATTTGGGGTCATATCGTTCGTATGTGGAGTTGTTGTCTCATGCATACATAATATCATGTGTGGTACGGAAAGCCGAGTGACAATTAATGGTATTGCGATACTTGGAACTAAATTTGGCATATATGCGATGAGTTTAATTGCTATATGCATGGTTATACGGTGTGTTTACGTTGAATATCTATCTAACTTAACATGAGGAGGAGGAGCTAAAATAACAGCCGAGCGGGTCGATCTTCAAGGTGAAGCAACACTTGCTGATGTCGGCCCATAGACGGGTGAGCATATATAGCAAGATTCCTCCGTACGTCGGAAATACCCTAAGCCGTTGCAGATAGTAAGAAGCCTGAAATCTGACAAGAGTCTTGCCAAGGGGTATCGTGTTACCAGTTACTGGGTTGTGGAGGTCAGATAGGTAGTAGTTCCATGTAAAATACTGGTACTGAATCTGGTCAGAATGAAATCCAACCCCAACGTAGTAGGGAATAGACTAGGCAGATTAGTCTATCTAACTAATGAAACTTCAAAGTGCAAAAATTCAGAGATTCTTATAGCGAAACGATCGGCTACAGGCGGACCGCGGTTCATATCTGGATCACGAAAGGTCGGCACGTGGATCGCCACATATTGTTTAATAGATTAACGGACGCTCACCTTGAAGACATCTTTGCTTTGGCTGTTCCACGCGTGATCCAAATTATAATAAAACTGGATCTTTTGCTGACATGTTTTTTCACCTAGAAAGTATTATGAGCTTTTATTTCTGGACCTCGATAAAATTCTTCAACATTATCCGGACCCTACTTAAAATTACTTGCCGACTCCTATAGCCTTACATTGACCTGTAGACGACAGCTTTCTACGAATTGTTTTTATTTAGGGATAAGCACAACTAAGTAAGGTCTCAGGAATATACTACTGTTTCGCTGTGTTAGATACGGGTTCCAGGAAACGGTGAGCAGCTGGTACTCTCTATTTATGGATTCACGCTCCAGTGCTTGGTAGACACGTGAAACTGGCTTGGAAATAATATCATATTTTTTTGCAAATGTCTAAACCTGTGAAGTAGTGAAGTAAGGATTTATATTTTGGGTATTGCAGTTTTAAGATGGTTTTTTATCATTTGTTTCTCAATTTAATTATCTGAATATTGGTTCAGATGACATGGACAACAGTGTTGTTATCACTCTTTGTGATACTGGCGGCCCAGGGCTTAAGACCTCGCCTTTCATTCCCGTAACTCTCAAACTCATTGTAGGTTCAATTCCGGGCAAGTATATATGTGACTTTTTTAATTCTAACGTACTTTCTAAGTTCATCTAATACATCACTGACATCGGCGAGGGAAATCATCTTCAGGAAACCTAGACGAGCCATCTTCTCTGCATGAGAGGGCTTTATCATGTGGGACAGTTACAGGCTGGTATTATTATTAAAGAGCGGTATTTTCAACCGCCTTCAAAAAAGGAGGTATGTCTCAATTCTTTGGAATCTTTTTTTAGTATGTTACCCGATTACTCAAAGACGCTTGCACTGATTTGGAAAATTCTTCTTTTCTTCTCAGGTGGGTCCATGATCATCAGGTCAGGATCGGATGCTGGGATCCAATGGAAATCGAGAGAAATCCTCAAATATTATAGGTATACATATAGTAATTTTAGTATTTTCATCAACATGGCGAGTGGAAATCACTCGGAAAGTTTCATTTGGTGAAGTGGAAATGATGAAGAAGACCACAGATGGCGACTGGAACTCCGCAATGATAACTATGTCACGAGTAGAGTACGGGTAATAGTTAAGCGACTATGATGAAGCAAATACGAACTGATGAAAATGGTACTATCGAACTGACCTGATGATGAAACCGGAAGATCGCCACTGGAACTCCGTTATAGAACAATGTATCCTAGTCGTGTTTGTGCTTATTTTAATTGTCATGAGATGTACCCGGGCTATATTAATAATTTTCAGGGTAATATGAACTACCAAAACTAAAAAGAGTAAAATAAGAACTGTTGAAAAAAAAACCGACTTCCAAAACGAAAAAAAAATTGGTTTTCTGAAGTCGGTGTCAAAAAACGATAAAAAGTGTGTAAATAAGACACCAACTTTGGAAAAGAAAGTTATTTATCACTTTTTTAGTGTTTTGCTTTGGAAGTCGGGTATTTTTGCTTGTTATAAGTTAAGTTTGTTAAGTTTTTCTCTGTACTGAAACAATTATGTAAAGGCATAGCACATCATAATCAGTCAATAACGTTCCTACTGCTGGAACACAACCTGTTAGAGGCTTTGACAAGCTCAAACTACACCGATAAATTTTGGTCATTACAATCCCGTGGAGGGTCGGGTACATGAAACAGTATCGTTTTGAAAACATAAAATAAAAAAACACAGAATACATAATCCGACTACCAAAGCAAAAAAAGTGCAAAGATAACTTTCGTTTTTGGCAGTTGCAAAATGATATTTGAGAGGTATCAAAGACGTTGACGTCTGGAATCGAAAGTTATTTTTGCACTATTTAGTGTTTTGCTTTGGAAGTAGGTTTGTTTTTCGTGTTTTTTTTTATATTTTTTCTTTACAAATCGATACTGTTTATGTACCTACCGGATCGATCCTCCACAGTATTGTGACGACCAAAATTTAACGCAGTTCATATAATAGACAATAACAAAAAACAATCCATTAATAAAAAATAAAAAAACTTTCAAACATTGATTGCACCTACCACTATTTATCTCTGCATCACCCAAAGGTTGACTGGTAGAAAATGCCTAAGGCATTAAGTCCGCCTCTGAACATTTGTGTGCAGTGTTAAATAAATAAAAAACAGAGTTTATTTATATAATTCAGCTACGCTTACTTTATGATAAACGTATTACGTAGCTGATGTAACAGCTAGGTAGATACACTGAAGGAACTACGTAGTATGCGATAGATAAGTACCAAACTAAGTAAATCATATTAAAGCGATTATTCACGGCAGTGATCGCATAAATTATGCTAAACTAAACCAACTAAAATCGTACAAGACGTTCTATGCCTGAACTTAATGGATCAGATCCTATTACGTGTCTAATTTTATCTAATCTGTTAACTTGTAAATTAGGGTGTGCTTGATTCGTAAATAACTGGTGCCCGCTTCGTCTGCGTAGAATAATTTCCTTTCTAAGGTCCAATCTATTCCTGAAGAAATATTTAAAAATGGGTTCAATGTTTTAGGTGTCAAAACTAAACTAACAAATAGATAGGCAGAGTTACTTTCGCATTTATAATACCTACACATACGCCCGTAAATTATTTTAGTCTCGTAGTCTAGTCTGTGTGGACTGTGGACTCGCCTATTTACTATAAGTACCTGGGCGGCCGAGCTCTGCTCGGGAGAAAATAGAGAAAACTATGTTTTCTAAAAATTTAACCTAACTAGATCGATTTATCGCCCATGCAACCCCGACACAAAATTTCATGAAAATCGTTGGAACCGTTTCCGAGATTCACATTATATATATGCATATATACAAGAATTGTTCGTTTAAAGGTATTAGATAGATAGATTTACAAACTAGTAAGGACTTTATAAAGCATCCTTGGTAAATGTGACGACACGTATACGTTGCTAAACGACTAGGTCAAGAGTATGTTACTGAAGACGGTAATCTGACCCACAGCAAGCAGTGTTAGGAGAACCTCCTTCACTTTGGATACGGAAATACCGTTTTCATGGTTCTTAACACTTCGCTACGAGTGGAACGTAGTTACCAAATGTATCTCTATAGCTTTTAAGTCTAATTAAGCTTTAAGAGTAATTGATCCTTAAGACATGTATGTGCCTTATGGCTCAATTTTTCAATAGTCAGATAACTTTTAGTTTAAAAACTATAATGGTTGTTTGACAGTTTTTTATTTAAAATATATACCATCGTATATATTCTTCGGAAAATAGTTATTGCCTGACTATTGAACAATCAGTCATTTTTTTTTAAGTCGCCATTGTTTATCGTGTCAGATGTTTTGTCTGCTACACATTCCTAAAGGTATGCAGTATCTGCATACTTAACAGCCAAGCCATAAGGATAATTAGACTGCCGCATTATATCATAACCAATTTGACGCTAATGGATTAGATCTGCATCTGCAAACTTTTAGCTAATCATTCGACTTCTAAATTAGCTTAAACTTTAAGGCATATTTAACTGCCATTTGAACTATCCTGAAGGCTGACTGCCTAATACAATTTCAAACAATACAATTCCGCGGCAGCAGCATCTAGTTTCCAGCTACTTTGCTCTTTTATTTATTACTTGCGCACTGAACGTGCTCAACGCGAATTTGTTTTCATAATATTTCTCACAGGCGCCGCATCTGTGTTATGTGCTGATCCTGCACACAATTTTCAACCCTTGCCTAAAGACACACGCTCGAATTTGGATTGTTAACCTCCGGGAGCATGTACATTTGTCTCTTTATTTACTTTATTGCGACGTTTTATAATATTCTACCTTTTCTGCGATAAGGCGCAAGACGCTCAACCGTTACAAAGTGCTTCTTGTTTTGAAATCATAAGGAGTTTTGCGTGAAAAGTTTGCATTAAAAGAACGTTTTTCTTTGTTATAATTTTCGCGGAACTTGTACTGAGACTGGCCGGTAAAACAATCTATTAACTTTCTTCTACTGCGAGCTATTTATTTTATTGTCTGGGTGCACTTTGAGTCTTTATGGGTCACTTTGTGGGTCTCATCCCATACAAAGAAGCTGTCCCGACGTACTGTACTGATTATTTGATTTATCTATCGATATCGATTGATTATTGGAGGGTGATCTATCAATCGCCGTGGCCCGGAACCGAACCCGATCGATTTACAAAAAAATAATCGGTAGATGAAAAACGCTAGTTACGTGGCACGGTTTCTTTGTATGGGATGAGGTATCTGTATGCTAGTGTTATATTATCTGTGCTATAAATAAATGTGCTTGTTTGTGATTAGGCGCAAAGAGACAATCAAATCTTTGGTGGTGTAACTTGAAAGATATATACATATACATCTATTCTTATTCTTAGCTTGTCGATTGCAAATACATGTTTTAAATTTTATTTTTGATGCAGCCTTACGTCCCCAGAATTATGTCTATTATCTAGTCTATCATTTATTCGAGATTAGCAAAATACTTATTAATAAAATATTCATAAGCTTCGACCTGGTCAAGGCAGCGGGAGTCCAGTGGATGCGAGACGCTTAGGAACGATCAGTGTGGCGACCCTTGGGGAAGGCCTATGTCTAGTAGTCTTTTGGCTGAAATGATGACGATGATGAAGCAAAATAATTATATCCATTATACAGATAATTTATCTTGTGTTCTGCATAACATAACATAAATATTTATTTCAATTCCACAAAAGTGCCTTACAGACTATACAATATAATCAACGATAATTTCCTTATTAAAACTAAATGAAAACCAGAAACGAAAACTTAATTATTAAAAGATTTCTGTTAGCAGACTTTAAAAGTTGCACCTGGCGTTATCCGACGATTCCGCTTACACAAACTTTCCTTTTCAATGAACGTTGGAAATCTTTTTCTTCTGTTATTGTTTTCGATCGGCGAAGTTCAAGGGAAATGGCAGAAACTCTGAGATCATAACATTCAACTTAATGTCCTCAATGT
Source organism: Orthosia cruda (assembly GCA_964057195.1). NCBI lineage: Eukaryota > Metazoa > Arthropoda > Insecta > Lepidoptera > Noctuidae > Orthosia > Orthosia cruda. Next base: position 12,382,282 of record OZ059832.1, on the reverse strand, counting down.
GACCTTTTTAAGCGAGTTTCTTAAGTAAATGTCGACTCGTTTTATACACAGGAAAAGTAACTAATATTTTGTGCTTATGAAAAGGAAACATGGAATGGTAGCTTATGAAGGTTGTTTTACTGTGAAGAAGTTTATGAAAGTAATTTTGTCTTTTCATAATTAAGAAAATAGGTTGTTTACACACATCATCATTTCAGCCGAAAGACGTCTACTGCTGGACAGGCCTCCCCCAGGCGTCGTCACATTGACCGATCCCGTGCGTCTCGCATCCAGCGCCTACACACATGGCTTATTCCAAACCAAGCTAAAACTTCGATGACATGTGACTTGCATAACCTGGGCCCACATCATCATCATCATCATCATCAACCTTTTTATGTTCCCACTGCTGGGACACAGATTTCCTCTCTGTGAGAGGGAATAGGCCTTAATCCACCACGCGTGCCCAGTGCGGCTTGATGGATGGACCTGGGCCCACGTGCTGGTATATTTCGGCACATTCCCACTCACAGGGAGCACTGAGTCCCAGCAGTGGGAACATAGAAATGTAAAATAATTACCATAGTTTTTTTTTTTGCAATATTATTATTTTGTTTTAATTACTATTTATATAATTTTAATGTTTTGACATTTTTATAACATTCTGCAATTAGCAATTTTACATTTGACATTGTTTTATACATTTCTGACATTTTATATTTTTTGGACCGTTCTAATTATTACTTTTAATCAGTTTTTGACTATTTAAATTTAAATTATGCATTAATTTTATTTTGGGTTTTTATCTGTTTGAATTATGGAATGGAATAAAGATTGAAAAAAAAAAGTGGGGTTATATGGTGATTATTATATCCTTATGCTATGGCTCTGTCCCGTCAAATGACTCAACGAGCTGGTAAACATAAATAAATCAAACCTTTAGCCACGAAGGCATTTATGTCAAAGTTTGAATCTTCCACTTCCTCAATAAAAAAGTCTGCAAAGTTTTGCCTGCTTGATCTATAAATTTATCACCGATTGTCACCTAGAATAACTCTGTTAAAGTAACTCGAATATTTCTTAAAACCTCCGGCTACAAATCTTAATTTAAATTGGAGACAGAGGCCTTAGTGCGAGTTTTTACTCACGCTCAATTGACTCAAACGTAAACATCATTTTGTATTGAAACTGGATAAGCGCCGTCTAGTGACGGTAAGGAAAAACTACTGTTTTTGTATGCATTTTGACATAAGAGATCGTTTACGTTATCACGAGTGAGCGTGAGTAATAACTCGCACTAAGGCCTCAGATTATGATAAAACATTTTTCTTCCGTTCATGAAAATTCTCAACTAATATTTTCGTTACGAGATCCTTAGGTACTTATGCCAAGACCATGTGTCATATACTTAGTGTGGACAACGCTTCCAAAACACGAAAATACGAAGACACAAACATTCTTGAACAATCGACTGCTATTAAAAACAAAAGCCTGCGTGTTATTTTTTCTATCAGCAGCATATAACTTATAACACAATCTCAATCTTGTGCAAACAAGAGCAAAATAATTAAACGAGCCGTCGGCCGCTCGTTGCTTACTTCCTATAAATTCCACTGAAAATATGAACGGTGTCGCAGTATTTCAAAAGGCTATTACTTATTAAAGAATTATGCACACAGTGTGGGGAGCTTTACGTGGCTTAAGACCTCGTTTATGAAAAGAATTTAAAAATAATGTTGCATTTTTATGCCTGTGATATCGTTTACTTGGCGGTCCACGCGTTTATTCATACTTTCATTAATAAGTGAGTTGTTAGTATTATTTCCTTTGGTTGAAAAGCTTTTTAAAATAAAGTGGCAGTGTTTCTTTTTAAAAAGCAACGTAGCGCAGACTTCGCCGTCCTATTCCGCTCCTATATTGTCCGTTCTTTTCGGGATCTAGTTTCGTGGCACTCGTGTGCCAAGACGACGTTCGATGCGAAACTGAAATAACAAAAGCGCAAACAAGGAACGGCCTTGCCAAAGATCCTTGTCAACTGGATTAATTCTGTTAAACAAACCACAAAGTAAATGTGAGGTTGAGGTAGATAAGGGCACCGGAAATTGCCTTAGAGTAGGAACCGAGTGGCCATTGCCAGTGGCACAGGGCAAGTGGGTGATGGATTGGTTGCTCGCATGACCAAGTAATTGTTACTTGAGGTCCGCTGACCGCCCCACGCTCGCGTGCCAACACTCGGCCTTTCTTTAAAACATAATCTGTGGACCTTTTTATTGCTGCTTTTTCTTTAAGTGAGACTTAGCGAAGTGACGCCTTTTGAATGGAAATGGTGGAGACGTTTTCATGGCTTGTGATTATGTAGATAGTGTGATTACTGTCGAATTTTGGGAGCTAATGTACTTTTCTCAAACATATTTGGAAATTTGAGCATTATTTTGACAATCTTCTTCGAGATAAATCGAAATTGTTGTGCTGGTCAAATACATGCGAGCAGCGGCCGGTAAAAGTTGTATGCAAATCCATATCTGTCGTGGTTTAGCGGCCAAATAAAAATAAACTCATATCTGTCGTGTAATTTAAAAATGGAACGATCTTTTACTCCGAAACATGGCAATCAAGGAGATAACTTATCAAAGGTTTTATTTAAATTTCGAACTGGCAAATAGAAAGCTGTATATTGAAAAAAAAATGGAAACTTTAACGCGGGAAACAATATTGTTATTCGTTGTTCGTCATTGATTTTGAAAAGTAATTGTCAAATCAAATCAAATCAAATTTATTTATTTGCCAACATAGGTAGGGATAAAGATGTTATACAAGTTTTATTTTTATGTTCTCTATGCTCTGCCGTCATAAGGGCATGCAAAATCTTACACATAAATTACAACCTAGTATCAAAATACAATAAATATTTAATATCAAGCCAAATAACAGTAAATATTACAAAATCATTAAACCATTTAATTTTTAATGTCAAGGAGTATCCAATAGTCAAAATTTAATAAATGTTAGAGTAGATAATGAAATTAATGTCGATAAAATAAATAAAAGTCCTATATACCTAAATAATAATTGAGAGCAAAGTACGTATGTCATCAATATTATCATAAATATTATCTGCCATAAGGATTCCCGTTTAAATACTCCTTCACACTGTAATATGCCTTATCAGTTAGAAATTCCTTTAGCTTCCGCTTAAATATGTGCAAGTTGTCAATATCTGTAATACAACATGGCAATTTATTAAAAATCTTGGATGTCATACAGTAAACACTGGAGCCCATTAAATAAGTTCTGCATGGTGCAATCTGAATTTTATTTTTATATCTACAATTTCGGAATTTTTCATACATATGCATATTACTTTTGACAAAGACTGATATCTCATAAATGAAGAGACTAGGTAAAGTTAGAATATGGTTCACAGCTATCTGTGTTCTTAAGTCTACAAATTGAACGTATGCATTTTTTTTGGGCTTTAAAAACAGACTCCCACTCTGTCGAGTTCCCCCAGAATATTAAACCATATCTCAGCGTGGATACCACATATGCATGGTAGGCTGTCATTACCGTGGATATATTTACAATTTTTGTGAGCATGTATAACATATAGGAATATCTATTCAATTTTAAGCAAACAGATTCTACATGTGATTTCCAATTTAAATTACAATCCACATTCAAACCTAAGAATTTTGTTACATCAACTTCATTAATTTTTGTACCATCATAATGTATGTTTAAGTCTGAGGGTGGTTTAGTCCTGTTTCTGAACATAATTAAATTAGTTTTCTGTAAATTAATTAGAAGATTGTTTGTCTTTAACCAATCGACAATGCGAACCAATGTGGTGTTCATGTCATTTTCCAATGAAGCATAATCTTTGTTACAAAATATGACTGTACTATCATCTGCAAAAAGAATCATCGGAAAGTCCACAGTTTTCGGCAAATCATTAATGTAAATTAAGAACAATAGGGGCCCGAGGACACTGCCCTGTGGCACGCCATATATCACTTCTACGTAGTCTGAAGCATGGTCAATTTCTTGCTTTTTTATAAAGCAGAATTTCGTTACTAACGTGGCTTGTTTCCTATTACTTAAATATGACATAATTAGATCTAAGGCGCTGCCACGTATGCCATACGCATAAAGCTTGTTTTTTAGTATTTTATGGTCCACATAGTCGAACGCTTTGGTTAAATCCATGTATAATGCACAAACTGGTAGCCCCTTATCAACACTTCTGGTCACTTTTTCAAGAAAGTTATAAATTGCTTTATTAATATTTTTGTTTTTCCTAAAACCCATCTGTTCATCGACTAAAATATTAAACTTTTCTAGGAACTGGTATAAGCTATTATAAATTATTTTTCAAGAACTTTGGAGTAGAGTCTGGCCAACGAAAGCTGTCCACGAATTAATTTCTAAACTTTTAGGATGGCAATTATTTAGGACTGTCAAAATTGTCACATTGACGTTTCGTACTTGACTCATCTTGTGTTTACGTGCATCGTATTTTCATTGGTTCTGTTTATTATAATGCCGAAAACAATCAAAAGTTCGACGAGGAAGCTTCTATTTACTATGATTGACAAATATAAAGACGTAAAAAGTGGATTGGATAAGAAATCTGCAGAGAAAATACGACAACTGGATTCAATCATTTCACTTTTAGGTTAGTTTTTTGAGTTTCTATTATAACATTTTGATACTTTTAGACTATTTTTAAAAAAATCGCACAGTTTTCACGGTGTATCTACTTTTCAGGAAGTATTAACAACGAGGAGACAAAACTTAGAATTGTGGAAACAGTAAAGAAATTGAAAACTCTAGAAAAAAATGAATTGTCGACTTGTGAAACAAATTATTTAGAAAAGATATCTTCAATGACAGGTACCTGTTCTTATTAATTCAGAAATTATAGGTACTACAGTCACTTTGAAGCAGCTTTAAAGGGTTAAGACATGATAATGACATGTGTATGGACTGCTAAATTAAATAATACGCTGTCTTTGTATTTTATTATGGTTTTTGAATTTTATGACTGAGTGCACTAAATAAAGACTTAAAAGTCTATGGTTAGTATTATTATATTCTTACATAATTTATTGTATTTGTTCTCTTCAGATGTAAGTGTGAAGACCCTAAGAAGAATTAAAATTGAAGGGTCTAAAAATCAAGGACAGTGGGATACTCCGGGGAAAAAACGTCCACATTCAGCAACAGTTTCCAATTTAGATAATTTTGATATTTCAGCTATAAGAAACAAAATAAACGAATTTTATGGAGTGAAAAAACAAGTCCCAACACTGAGAAGCCTGCACAATGAGCTGAAGGAAGCAATTGGATTTATCGGATGCCGTGAAACCCTTAGAAAAATTTTACACTAGAACGGGTTTGACTTTCAAACTAATAAAAATGAACGGGCTTTACTCACAGAAAAATATGATATTGCTGCATGGAGACACAGATTCTTGAGAACAATAAATCAAAAGAGACTGGAAGGTAAACAGATTATTTACCTTGATGAGACGTATGTACATCAGAACTATAAAGTTAAAAAATCGTGGCAAGGACCTTCAACAAGTGGTGTCACTACTAATATATCGTCAGGAAAAAGACATATCATTGTGCATGCGGGATCAGAGGAAGGGTTTGTGCCAGGTGCATTATTGGTATTCAGCACAAAATCCAAATCAGCTGACTACCATGATGATATGAATGCTACCAACTTTATGAAATGGTTTGAAGAAATGTTGATACCAAATCTCACTAAACCTAGTGTAATTGTGATGGACAATGCAAGTTATCATGTGAAACAATTGAACAAACCCCCTACTATGTCTGATTCTAAGGCTAATCTCCGAATATGACTTCAAGAGAATAATATTAATTTTGAAGAATATCATACCAAAGCTGAATTAATGTGTTTGGTGAAAGATAATAAACGTGCAGCTGTTTATGAAGCAGAAGAACTTCTAAAAAAATACAGTCATACGCACAATCACGAGATTTTGTTGCTGCCAGCTATTGAGCTTGTATGGAGTCAGGCGAAGAGAAAAGTAGCAAGCAAAAATATAGGAATACCAGGGACCGAAATGCAAAATTTAATAAAAGAATGTTTTCTATCCATAACTGCTGATGACTGGAAGAAGTACACTGATCATGTTTTAAATGTTGAACATCAGTACAAATTAAGGGACCGTGTTCTTGAAAACGAACTTGAACGGTTTATAATACATGTTGGGGTCAGTAGCAGTAGCAGCGATGAAAGCAACGAAGCTGATTCAATAATGTCAGGTGTAGAATTCTTGGAATCCGATTTTGACTATGACTCATAACCCCTATGTTTTATGTTGATTTTATTTTGTCATCACATCAGTGTCTGTATTTAATTATATAAACTTATAGTAATATTTTTTTCTTTAATTTAACCTTTTCTATATAATGGCGTGCCAGGAAAGTTGGAACTGTGAACTTCAATGTGTGCAGAAGCAAAAAAATGCCATATGCCAGGGGTAATAACCTTATTTTGGTCTTAGTATATAAATCTGAAATACTGATGTAAACATCGCATAATATGATAGAATAATAAATAGTATCAACTCCGTTTTAGCAGTGTATAGTCAGGGTTGTCAGCACTAGATTTTTTTAAATTCCCGCCTTTTTCCTTGGACAGCTTTCGTTGGCCAGACTCTATACCGGTATTAGGGAAATTTGGTCTGTAACATGACATAACGCCTTTATCACCTTTTTTAAAGAATGGCTTGACAATAGTTGTTTTTAAAATACTAGGGAAGTGACCATGCTCAATGCAGAGATTAAAAATATGACTAAGAACTGGACTTATTACAGTGCTTACGTATTTCACTATTTTAGTAGCTATGCCATCAAAGCCGGTGCTGTTTGTATTTTTGAGCGATTGTATGATTCTGTGGATGTTAAACGGTGCAATTGGATTTATAAATATTGAATTGTTTTGTGTAAATGTCGGTTTATGTGGGTTGCTATTACTACTGTTATTAATTGGTTTCAAAGGCCTGACTTGGTCAATAAAATACTTATTAAAATTGTGAGCGATATCAATGGGGTTTTTAATCATTTTCCCCTCAACATTTATTTCCGAGATGTAATTCTTTGGAATGTTCATCTTGCTCTTGTTAATGACACTCCAGCTAGCTTTAGATTTGTTATAGGCAGTGTTTATATGATAATTATTTTGAGACTTTTGTGTTTGTTTAATGATTCTGTTAAGTCTAGACGAGTACATTTTAAATTTATTTTTGTCTTCGACAGACTTTGTTTGCCTATATTTCCACAGTAGAACTCGTTTTCGCTTAGAGCAAGTTTTTAAACCTTTACTCATCCATTTTGGCCGCCTTTGAAATGACTGTTTGATTTTTATTTTGGGAAAACATAAATTATAGAGGAGACAGAAAAGTTCATGAAAATCATGAAATGCACTTTCGGCATCATTGTTTTGGTAAACTTCTACAAATTTAAGAGAACTAAGATAATTTTTAAACTTTACCATATTTTCCAAACAATAGTCTCGCTTTTCTATAAACCAATAGTCAATTCTGGCATTAAATTTAACTGGGCAAATAACCATTTGGGCTGTGTGATCTGAGAGGCCTAAGTCTAATATTTCACACTTACATCCCTTCGAGTTGTGCATCACGTGATCAATACAAGTTTTGCTTATCAAGCGGGTTGGCAAATTTACGGCCAACTTTAAATTAAATGCCGCTAGAATGCTTTTGTATGCAGTAGTAATTTTATTATTTTTAAGTATATCTATGTTTATGTCACCACATACTACTAGTTTTTTTTTATTTGTAGCACAATTGACTCAGAATATCGTTTAATTTACCAAAAAAAAATTCGATATCTTCCAAATTGTGTTTTGGAGGTCTATAAATACATATAACTATTAATTTTTGATCTAAAAGCTCTATGGCACTGCACTCAATGATATTTAAAAGTGAGTGCTTTGCAATTTCGTTCAAAACTTTGAATTTATAACCATGTCGAGCCAATATACATGAACCTCCGTGTCTGTTTTTCCTAAAACAGGAAGATGCAAGTGTGAAGGATGGTATATTAATAAGTGATGTGTCTGAATGAGTCATGTTGTGTTCAGTAATACAGATAATATCTACATTTAGCTTTTTATCTATTAATGCATCTACATTGACACTTAAAAGATCCATTTTACTCAGCAGACCGTTTATATTTTGGTGCAAGATATTAATTGATTTATTCTCGAAAAAAATCATCCGATAATTCAGGTTCCTTGGGGTTAGGTATATCTGCTAACTTGTGGTCATAAAAGCTATCTGTCTGTGTACTTTTGTGGCATTTAATTTCATGTTGAGCTTGCAACTGTAGCTGGTAATTCAAATATTTACGCTTGTTGCCAATGTTTAAGATATGTCTTAAGAATAAACGACTCAGGTTTATAGGGAAATATATTCCGCGAGGGAGAGTTGGCCTATAATTTACATCCAAAAACGATACGTTTGTAGAAGACTTACATATAAACCTGAGTTCGTAATTTAATTTTTCTTCATTTAAGTATCTGTTGTAGGGTATTTCAGTTATAATTATATTTGTATTACTCATAGTTTTACACCAATTCGCTACACTAAATTTAAATTCATGGGGATTACAGTCATTAGTGCCACCGATAATTATTACATAGTCACTCATTGTTAGTTTTGATACAGCATCGTTTTGAGATTTTAGTATCTCTTCCATTCTTGCTCTTGATTTCCAGAAACTGGTCACACTGTAGCCTGAGCCAATTAATTCCTGCAATAGTTCTCGTATTTTCCAACCCTGATGATCTGCTAATATAACAACTTTGTTTTTATTACTTTCTACTTGATAAGTTACAGGTATACTTGAGTTGTTGCCAATTATAAGCTGCTGCTGTTTGTTAGCTTCGGGCTCAATGTCCTGTTTTGTATTTGTTGTTGGTGTTATATAAATAGATTCTGCAGCCGAAGTATTATGTAAGTAGCTATTTTCCAATTTTTCGGTTGTCTTCGGTGTGGTCAGTCTTAATGGTGTATGAATTTTTATAGGTGTAGAAACTCGACCTATTTTCCTTTTTTTGTTACTACGAACTGATAGTGGTGTGTGAGTCTTTATTTCAAAGCTGTACTTTTTTGTAGGTTTCTATCACTTTTGTATTTTTCCACGTCAGTTTTCAATTGCAGATTTACGCTGCTAAGATTTTCTATCTCTTGATGGGCACTCTGTAGTTCTGATGTGAGTTTTAAAATTTTCTCGTTAAGATCAATGACAGTCTGGCTTTCATTTAAAGATGTGTCTGGTAAACTCATCATGGTAGTATCAAATAGAGTTGAGTTCGAGATAGAAATGTTTTGCAGTGAGTTTGACAATTGTCCCCAGCGGACCGTTACATTCTGGTCTTCCATATTGTACATTAATTAATTAATAAAAGAAACCTGTAAAGCAGAACTAAGCAAAACAATAAGCAATCTTTGAGCGTTTCAAGCACTGAATTCACAGCCGTATAAATACACACAAGCATAAGTTCAATACTCCCAAGCAATATTTTATTATGCACCATCACGTACAGTATGACCAGACTATCCAAACCAACCTCGGTACTTGAGTCGTATGTAATGCGTGTAACAGAACGCGGTCTCAAAAGACCAGTGTCTAAGTCAATATATTTAAATTTCAGAACGACAACTTCTCTGTCAAATCAATTCGTAGTCAATTGTGATTGGTCAATACTTATGTCAGTTAATCAATGAGTCAGCTGTGGTTTGTTTACATTCAATTCAATAAGTAAAAACTGTATAATTTAAATTTGTAACTGATTGTTCATGTGTAATTTTTGTCATAGCAGAACTTTATCAATGATTTGTTGATAAATCACACTCACTCTTGGTCCTTTTCATTGTATTTCCTTTTCTATGCACTTTTATATTGTTTTTAGTCTTCAGTCATCAGCAGCAACTACTTATAAACTTATTGTTTTATTTATTTATCACGATATCGTTCACCGAGATAACACTTTCACATTACTGTTATTGTATAATTAGCATATTTATTAGATTTCTGAGCTTATTAGGTGAAGAAAATTAATATATAGTATATATAAGTTTTTAAACTGTCATGGTCACTAACACTAATATTAACATTATAAGCGGGATATTTACCATGTTTACTGTTTGTAGCGAGTTTCCGATATTTCGGTGCTGTTACAAGCACCATGATCACGGATAAACTGAAGTCATTGCGGGTGGGTGTTTATGAGGAGACAAAACGGTCTACCCTCTTTCTTGTTCGTTTTTTGCACTCGGTACCGCTACTATTGTCACTCACAACTCGATTCTGTTCTCGAGGTGAGGTGAGGGGAGTGACAGATAAGGTTGCTAACATTCTTCGGAAATACGCCGTAAAGACTGTCTTCACTCCTTTCAGAAAAGTGTCACAGATGCTGCGCTCGCCGAAGGACAACTTTCCGCTGGAAAAGCCCGGTGTTTATAAAGTAGATTGTAGTTGTGGCAAGTCATACATCAGTCAGACGAAGCGTACGGTTGCTTGTCGAATTTCAGAGCATATCAGGGCAGTAAAGAACAATGACACACAAAAATCAGCCATAGCTCAACATCTCTTGGAATCAGGATTAAACCACTGGATTGAGTTACATAACCCTCAGGTCATTTCGACAGAACGCCACTATATCCCTAGACTGGTGAGGGAAGCTATCGGAATTACCAAATATAAAAATTTCAACCGGTAGGATGGGTTTCAACTGTCGAGAGCTTGGAATCCAGTGGTCCAGCTGTGTAAACCCCGAAAAAGTGCCGTAAAAAGTTCGCGAGCGGACACAGTGAGTTTCGTTTGTCGAGAACAGAATCGAGTTGTGAGTGACAATGGTAGCGGTACCGAGTGCAAAAAACGAACAAGAAAGAGGGTAGACCGTTTTGTCTCCTCATAAACACCCACCCGCAATGATTTCAGTTTATCCGTGATCATGGTGCTTGTAACAGCACCGAAATATCGGAAACTCGCTACAAACAGTAAACATGGTAAATATCCCGCTTATAATGTTAATATTAGTAATATATAGTAATTTAAAACCGCGGAACTATCAGACAAGTGTTCCGTTGACAGCTGTCAGTTCTTGACTGACTTGACTATTTGACAAAACTGAGTTCTAGCTACTATTTAGTTTTAATTTACGCGTATTATTTGAGAAAAGTACTATTCAAGCCTTGGCCACAACTAGGCCTTGATGAACTTACGTATGTGTGACTCGACATCGTCTCGGCCCACATTTACACGTTCGTACATCGACGCGTCTTTTGCTGGCCGCTGCAGTAATGTACTATTCTGAAGTATGTAGCCACAATTTCGGTTGGATAAAGCAATAAAGATAGAAAGATGACCTAGGTAAAACGTGGGTCCTCTCTGCCGCAACGATATTTTATGAATCATAAAACATACTCAGTGTAAAAAACCGCACTACAATAGAATGCTGGGCGTTTAGACAATACAATATGAATGCTCAGACAGGTAATCCAGATGAAACGACAAAACTTTTCACAAAACATAATGCTCACTACTCAAAGGGAAAAAACGAGTGTGCAGCATATCATATCATATTCAGAACGACAGAAACACACGAGTTACAGCACAAATAGGCCGTCGATGTGGCGATTGTCAGCGCAGTTTGTTTTTGATTCCATTGAACAAAGCGGCTGAATGCAGCCCGTCGCAGTATTTGTGACACATCGCTGACTTTCTGTCGAGCTAATAAATACTGCTGCGATAACGCTGTGTTTAATTTTTTTTGTTTTGGTTTTTATGAATTAGATATTGATGATGTTTTATGGGTCATAGAGATGGGCATACAATTAAGTATACGACCAAATTGTGTTGAACTTTGAAAAGGAGCGCAGTGTTTCTGTGTTATAAAAATATGCAGCCTTACTGTGTATTGAATTCGGCAAGGCAAACGGCAAAGAGTATGAACAATCAACCAATCACATCGATGGAAATCCACTTCGCGCCTTTCATCTTGTGATCTCATTGGTCGATATTATTAGACATCCGGCTTACCAAAACCAGATGTATCCTCCAAATGCAGAGCATACTTTTCTTTTTGATTACGTCTTTTTGGTTCGCTTTTAAAACAGTCGGGTTTTTAGATTTTTTAAATATTTTTTCAACACACTTGCTCATAAAGTGGCTCTAATTTCACCGCAATTAGGCACATAATGACACCTGTTATCAAACTGACTTTTTCATTACTATTATTCACAAGTGAGTTAAAGAGTTTTTTTTAATTTATTGGTTGAGTTGCTATGTTCTTAAAAAACTTTCGATACAAAAAAGATCGTGCTCAATAGTACAAATGCAACACATTTCATGCAACTTCGTATTTAAATAGATAATTTCAACTTGTACGTGTTTAATAAATAAAACTTTCACTTAAATATAATTTTTATTTTTGTCTGTAATAAAGAAAACTTGAAATTTCCCATTTTGTACGTGGCTAAAACGCTTTCCGAGAAAAGCCAAAAAAAAGATAACTCATTATTTTTAGTCTATGGCCGATCGCCATTGTTAGATGCGCGCGCATAGGAAAACTGATTTATTTTGTCCGCCATTGCGAAAAAAATTTCACAACTCGTTGTCGCTGTTGGAAATGACTTTTTAGTATTATTTTCTTCACAAGTGTGTTGAAAAACGTCGTATGATACACGTGTGTATTGATGATTACCGTCCTCGGCTCTCTTAAGACCCTCACCTAACGGCTCGGGTCTCAATGGCGCCTCAGCGGTAATCACCAACATTACACACTTGTACCATAATTTGGTTAACAATTTTTTTTCGGCTTATGTACATTTAAACATGGAAGTGTTTTATATTTTTGAAATTATCTCTCAAAATCCTTTATTTTGATACCCCTTGTTTGGAAGAAAAATAAATTTGGGCCCCCACAAAATGACACCCAAAATCCGCCATTGTTCTTAAACATACCCTCCTTCGGCAGTCGGGTAATAAGGCTGCTGGTCCACCTAGTTTAACATAGACATCACTCCTATAATGCCCGAAGAATTAGGTAGAGGCTCACATACATCCACATTTTGAGAGAGAAGAGTCAGTCTCCAAAAGAGGGTTAATATACCGCCACCAACCAGCCAAAAAAACCAGAATCAGGGTTGCTACTGAGAATTTATCATGTAGGTATACAATTTTCCATAAAAGGAATGACTTTGTTAAAATGGTGAAAAAATAATTTCTGATAAAGCAACTTTTCTCAAATTTGGAAACCAGAGCTTTTAGTCAACGTTATCAACGGACGAGTCTGACCATATACTGGAAGGTTTTAGGGCTTGTCCCCATTTCCACGTCACGACATCGTAAACGAGGAACGGTGCGATGTCGCGGCGCGGCACGTCGACGTTACGTGCTAATTTATGTTACCGTGTCGTAAAGAAGCAATGATACACGATGTCGTGCCTTGTATAACTCCAGTAAATTTATCACTTTACGAACCTGTGAAACAGCCGTCTCGTTCTAGAGGTTCCTCCACAAGTGATATCAATAAATTATAATCAATCATTTCTGACATTTATTTTGCACAACTAATCGCTAATAGAATTAAACATCAACCACGTACCGCTTCCAAAGACGTCCGACGCGTCGTTCCACGGTGCCGTTGCTGTACCGTGCATTAGCATGTCTTGACAAAGTGCCGCGCCGCGATACCGCACCGTTCCACGTTGACGACCTCGTGACGTGATGAAGGGGACAAGCCCTTAGCGGGCAATTCTTGAAACTGATTTGTGATGCTCTTTCTAATACTCTAGAAACCTATAAAACAAAAGCCATTGACACTTAATAAAGGATATTGTCAATATTAATTTATCGAAATGATCCACCCATTACTAGCTGAATAAAAGCGTGTCGCAGACTCCACGCGATTGCCTCCGCCCGGCCACTCCAGGCTTAATACGGCAACTGTAAACTGTAACCGAGTTTACACGATTATTGCGCATCGATGAGCAACACCCTTTATTTTTGGATTCGATTAATTGAATCCGGAATTCAATTGGTTTTGTTTCTTTTTGATTGATTATTGAGTTGAATGAGTCGACAGATTTTTTGTATTTTATTTTTATTCGATTAATATTGCATATGTTTTTGGTCATAATTTTTTGTATTTGACTTATCTATTCCAATAGTTTATAGTCCTTAATCATGAAATCTTAGCGTACGAGTCGAATATATTCTCCTTCTCAGATCTCTTGCACTTAGTCGAAGAGTGAATTAAAATCTCAGAAAAATAACCCAAGGCTGTTCGTTACGTCATGATTCAAGATGTTTCTTGATATGTAAATAGTTTATTGGTAAAAAAAGTTTAGCTATAACCAAAAATTAGAGATTGAGAGTCCGCTCTTCCATAGCAAGACGTATAATACAAAAAGCAAAACGTATTATAAACATTTTTTGCTAAATATACATAAATTAACATTAAATTAAATCTAATGTGTTTATGAGTGGGTGTCAGTATGTGTGTGAGTATTTATGTTAGTGACAGTGTAGCCTGTAGGTGTTACTGAGAGTAAATTAGTGAGGGTGTGTATGTATCAATGTTTCAGAAGTGTTTCGATATCATTGTAAGTTTTTTACCGCCATAGTAGTTTTGGGGTAAAAGTAGATGTATTTATTATATACTTTATACATAAATTGCATACAGGCAAGCAAGGTCCTTATCCTAGGGATATTTAATATCAAGTCCTTCCTTATTTTTTCAGTATCTCATCTCGTAGCACTTACAGCAATCACTATCCACGAGTAAACTCATCCCCACATCCAAACAAATGGACATGCAAATCACCATTATTAATCTTAAGTCTTAATAATGATCGAATCTGACATACACTCATCAGTAACATACTACATTCAGTGGAGATGTTCGCAGATTATTACTAGCACCATACATGTATTATTCATAGTTGTCTGTCCGTATTACAACGGCCATACATCACGGGATGACTCCCCCTTTTATCAACAATGTGTTATTCAGTTCTCGCGTCAGTAGTCAATATCTGATCATATTTTGACCGCAGTTCTGGGTGAAAAGTGACTCAGTTTTCTTATCTACTTATAGTTCTTTAAGAGATGCTTCATGTTAATTTATGTTGTTTCATTAAATAAAAAGAATAGTTATCACAATTTTAAATGAACGATGAGCCTTTGAGTCCATCAATAATTTGTAGATCGTTGGTATTCGTTATGAGACAGAAGCACGTAAGTCTTTCATCCAGTATTGCCAACGCGTATCATAATTAATATAGAGATTGTAATTTTACTCGTTGGTCTAATGATTGTGCATCTGATAAGCATGAGGTGCTGAGACCGAATAGGGTAGTTGATTAAAACAAAACTATTTAGTCCGTCAGTTAAATTACCTTAAATATTGGACACGTATTTTTCCTTTTGCCACGTAAACAAAAAATTACAACGATACAATGCGTTAAAATATCGTGTGACGTCACGGTGTGCAACACATTATACTGACAAAGTGTCGTTACAAGCCCGCACTCCTGAATTTTGATGCGCCTTATCTTCGTCAATTTTATTTATTTGTTAAACAAAAAAATACTTGTCCAATATCTATACCAATATTATAAAGAGGAAAGATTTTTTTGTTTGTTTGATTGTTTGTTTGTTTGTACCGAATAGGCTCCAAAACTACTGGACTGATTATAAAAATTCTTTCACCGTTGGGAAGCTATTCTATCCCCGGGTGACATAGGCTACTTTTTATCCCTGTATTCCCACGGGAACGGAACTACGCGGGTGAAACCGCGAGGCGTCCTCTAGTTATTTGATAATCTTACTGACGTAGATAGAATTATCATTTTTCTACCCAGGAAAAATGCTTATTGTCGGGCAAATTGTTATTGGGTTTTTCCATCTGGATTTTTTCTGGAGTCTGGATTTGTACCCGGTTGATAGCAATTGACTGGGCCCCTAGTACTTGGGGTTTAAACATAACTAATAATTAAATGTGAGTGTACTATAGGTGCACTACTGACAACCCTTCGGGCAATACAGGCATGATGTAGCGATGGGCGTTGAATCAAAAAACTAGTTGAATCAACCGTCAGGGATATTAATGAACTAAATTTAACGAACGTGAGCACAATAAACCGAGCAAATTCAAAAAAACTTGAAAATTACATCAGATTACAAGTAACAATCTTCAAATATAATTTGATCGTGTATAGTAGGATTTTAAGTCTTAAGTCCGAAGAAAATATATGAAGGGAAGGTCGTCTGAGTAGAACCATCAATCAAATGTTTCTAATACACACTTGGCAATAAAACGTTTTTAAAATAGCATCATCTAGTTGCCGTTGACTCGTTGAACATAGCAACGTTGAATAAAATTTTTCGTTTATTTAATGGTTTTCTTGAATGTTGACATTAGCAGCACGTAAACTCGTTAACGAATTTAACTAGTTGATCAACTAGTTGACAAAGTTAAATCAACTTTAACTTTTCGTTAATAGAAAAACCGTCAACGACCCATCATACGCCGTGATGTTATAATAATGGTCAGAGTCATCAGAGAGGCCAGATAGGCAATCGCTTCTTTAAAATGCTGATATATAGTTGTATCCGGCTAGACTGGAAGTCAAACTTAATACAGTTGGTTTAAGATGATAATAAAAATTTAAATTCAAGACAAGTGATTGTATTTGTGCTTTAAGATTGCCCAGCCTATTGTTGATTTTAGTTGCTCGAAACAAATATTCGATGACACTAACACCAGAAAAAAAATGAGCATTGCCGGCGTTTTCAAAGCAAAATATCTAGTACCAATAAAACCATGTCAAAAACTAGGGCGCTGTTCCACATGACGGTAAGATTAAGCGGTTTTAGATTAAGACCTCAGTCCAGCACTACTACCTTTTTGCTAAAAAAACAATAATGCAGCAACCGCTTTCATAGCTAATGCAAACTTGGCGTGAGAGCAAAGCTTTCGCTTTGTTCTAAGTTACTGCAGTTTATTCTAGATTCATTAGGTAGGTAGGTTTATGAAGTTGTGCTGTGGTTTGTATAATTCGGTGTGGTTTAATTAAAATACTATTAGAAGCATACCATCTGTTAGCACAAAGCACAAAGAATATGGGTAAGCATTAAGGTTATATAGAATTTATTTTGGAAATTTAGAACTGGAAACTGTCATACTGCATTTTTGTTATGCACTGCCGTTCTACATTATAAGGTGTGATAAAATTATGAAACCTCAAATAGGTCATTGTAGGAATCATAACATCATAATATTTGAACATATTTACTGTGGGTTTTTGTGTTTAATTTATTTAAATTAGGCTTATGTTCCCACTGCCCAATTTCTCAAGAAATTAGGTCTATCTGGAAAAGGAGGTAGAAAAATTCATCAACATGTGATGTTGAATGTTTGGTTCTTTTGGAGTTGTCGGTTTTCCCACGATACTTTGACTATATCATATCATCTTCCTGTCCTTATTCCATGTTAATTGGGGTCTGCGCAACAAGTTTTCTTCTTCCATACCGTCCTGTCCCCTTTCATGCTATAACGGACTCCAGTTTTTCATATCACTCCTCACACAGTCCATCCATCTTTTCTTTGGCCATCCCCTCCCTCTCCATCCATCCACATTTATGTTCATAACTCGTTTTTGTAACATGCGTTTCATCCCTCCTCATCACATGACCATACCAAGACAAACGTTTTCCTTTCAACTTTTTGTTCACTTTCAGACTTCCTCTAATAAACTAATTTCTCACTTTATCCGTTCTCGTCACGCCGCACATCCATCTCAACATTCTCATCTCTGCTACAAGCACTCTCTTTTGTATATACATTTTGACTATAATTATGAGAGTTATATTTTGGAAGTATCAATAAGCAAGAGGAACGCCTTATCAAATTAGTAACTGTGTAATAATTTTCACTAAAGTCAGTAGGAGCCTAGTGCTCCACCTTGTTAGTAAAGTGTGCAGATATTGCCTGAAGTTTCCGCCCACATCCACATCATTGTTCAACTATTGGTAATCTACGTGTTAGTACTAAATACCTGCTAGACACAAGGCGCTTACGAGATTGGTGTTTGATTAACTCCCATATTTCCCAGGCAGGGAAATAAAATCGATTGATCTATTACTTTTGTGAAGAAGATCTTAGAAGTCGACACTACTTTTCGTCTTCTAAACTAATTATCTATAGTAAAAATAAATAAAAATAGAGACATGGTAGTGGAGCCCAAAGCATAAATTAGTCATTCAATGTCAATATCAATAGGTACATACAATCGAATTGAGAACCTCCCCCTTTTTAAAGTGGGTTAAAAATAAGTCTGTAGAAAAGTTGTCTTTGTACATCGTGAAAAAAAAATAGGCAGTGTGTTAAAGGATAACCAACAGAACTCATTACCAGCGGTTTTGGATTTTTTGTGTGTTTAGTTGTGCACGCATTACGTTAAATGTCCGAAGCCAATGTAGATAACTTTATACATAAAATATTGTGCGTAACTTGAAGTATTACTTAGTTTATTTAGATAAATTAAAAGTATTCATGAATTAAAATATCACACGCAATACAGATATTCGGACAGTTGAACTCCATATTCGATAGATGGCGTTGTGCATTTGACGTCATTTTCTGAATGGCGGTGTTAGTATTCTCCGCGAAAGAAAGATATAAAACAAAAATTGGTAGGTAGGTTAACTAACCTACCTACCTAAGGTAGGAAGGTTAGTAGTATAAGTAAGGAAGGTTGGTAGGAGGGAGGGTAAGTAAGTAGAGTAGGCAGTTGATGGGAGCGAAACCGCTGGCATAGCTATTTTGAAATATAATCTTCATGTGGGCAATCTATCCTACTCCTCCTTTATTCTTTTCTGATTAATTACGTTGCGGGATCCAAGACAGTTAAATTCATTCTCCGGGACTTCGTCGAGCTTCATTGCCTCGGCGTTTTTTTGGTGGTCGCCACTGTTGATTCTGGCTTTCAGGAGTTGCAGTGGTTTAGGATTAGTGCGGTAGGATTGTCTAAAAAAAAATTTCGTTTTCTGTCATACATGGTCATATTGTGTAGACCTTGAGAAAACTTTTTACGTAAACCAGACTAAAACCTCATTCACACCCACATGACCTACATCCTACCATTATTCAATTACCCTTCCATTTCCCTCCAATAAGCAAAGAAAAACAAAAAAGAAACAGCAACAAATTAAAGTTAGATCGGTTGGCTACCGCAGCGATGAGATAAAGGAACCCGTATACGAAACAGACTATCGTGCGATGTTACTATACGTATTAATCACGAGTTTGCGGACCGAGTGATAAATTAAAGCGAAGCCTTATATTTAGGGTTGGCTCACATAAGCCGTAATATAAATAATCAATATGCCGAGCTTTTTCCCAACTATGTTGGGGTCGGCTCCCAGTCTAACTGGATCCAGCTGAGTACCAGCTCTTTACATGGAGCAACTGCCTATCTTACCTCCACAATCCAGTAACTGGGTAATACGATACCACTTTTTTTTTGTTCCGTGGTGGAAAATCCTCTTTGTATGTCCTCGGGGTCTGTCAGACTCATACTGACTAAAAACCACCCCAGTGTTCCATCTCACACCTACGCCGGAAGTCGCGGGAACATACGATACTTCCGCAACCCCCTGCTAGTGCAACCCGAGGTTGACCTCGGGTTGGGGGGGAGGGGCGCGCGTAGAACACTACGTGCCACCACCTCGGTTCCTGATGTTTGGGGGGTGACGGACGTACCTCTTGGTCAGCCTGGTGTCAGATATCAAGCTGTCTGTGTAACGACTGTCGAATATGTATAGATGTTCAGCCGAGACCAATGGCTTAACGTGCTTTCTGAGGCACGAAGGAAACTCGCTATGTAAAGATGGTCACCCATCCACGGATTGACCTCGGAAAGCGTTGTTTTACTTTGAAGATCTACCAGTGCGGCTGTTATTATTTAGCCACGTCTTAATATAATAAGTCCCATAAAAACGTAACATCACGGCTGTATCTCCTGTTATAGGCCGCGTCCGCCATCAGACGGTGGCGACCCCGTCCAATACCAGCACTCCCCTCCCGCCGCGGCCACCAAACCTCAGCCGCGATAACGTATGGGTATGGGAGGCCCCATACGACATCGCGGCCCGCCTCAGTTGCGATTTTGCTCAAGCGGCACCGTAACCTACTTGTTGGCCGCTACGTCGTCGGCTTATCGGTAAAAGCCCTGACGAGTGGCCCCTCCTCGGGTTCCTGTTCGCTTCACCGTGGGTGACTAAGCCACGGCTACTGATCCCCCCATCTTCGTGCATCGACTGGGTGAGGGGAAGGAGGGGGGGGGGGATTGAAGCTAGAGGCTCTAGACCAGTGACATTCTATCAACAAAAGTGTCGCGATAGCCATTGTAAAAATTACAAAAATGTATGGGATTGTCAAACGCTACCGAAATGTCACTAGATCAATCCTTTATACAATATTATGTTTAGAGTCTCAGGATCTCTTGCTCAGTAGTTGCGGTTGCGACCACTAGTAGGTATACCTATATTTTTCCTATTGATTTTATTTATTCTGAGAACCGTGATATTCCTTAGAGGCACCGATTTGCTCTGATTTGGTTTTCGGTAAATATTGGCATTTTCCTGGTTATATTTGGCAGGTGAGAATTTCTTGTGGTTTGGTCGTTGATATTGATTGAGTGAATCCGGTTTTGTTCTAGTCAAGAAACTTCATCATTTCTTTCTTTTCTTTATATATTCGTCTCATTTTACGTCGTGCAGTTTTCAGCTTTGTAGTTTCATGTATTCAGTGGACTACATAAGGCTGTATAGAGAATCCAAAGCTTTATTTGGTTACTATCGTTTTAGAGCATTTTGTCTCAAGACTAAACTAAGCCAGTATAAACCAATACAATAGCAACGTAGCAGCATTGTGTGAACCTTGTTTATATCAGCGTACAGTATAATCCCCGGCACGTAAGTTCGCAAGAGTCATTAGATGAGCAGAAGTTGTTCTTTAGGTCTCTTTTGGTAGTGAACGCGGGGCGCGTCGAACATTCCGTGCGCGCGTTTGGCTGGTCAGATGCGACAAGGATCGACTGACCAATCGCGTCACGTCCACGTTCGCTCTATGTGGTGGGTGGTCAGTTCGCGCAACATGCGCGTATTTGTTTGCACTACGCCAAAACCTTGCCAACTTAAATGCCGGGGACTATACTTAAGAACATACACGAAGATAAAATCACCTTCAAAATATCCTTCTTTGAATCATGTGACTATTATAGTGAAGGGAGTCTCCCCAAGAAAACGTCGAATCTAATTAACTAAAAGGAAAAGCCTGATGACAGCCCTAGTCATATCGCAAACGTGTGATCTAGACGCGGCGTTTTTGGTACGCCCGCTTACTAGCAACGCGTTATCATTAATCACGATGATCTGACTTCTATTTATTTTATTTTGGCTATAAATAAAACACATGTATGATTTATTTGTTGCATTAGCTCTAATGTTTTGTGATATATGTCCTTTATGTGTGAATAATGAACAGATAAAGCTAGTTCTATTTGCAAATTCATCGATAGTGTTAGAGATAATTAATTATGTAGATTGTGTATTTAACTCTGGGTGACCCAGAGTTAATGTGTGAATGAAATTACGCTTAATAATAAACCGGAATAAGAAAAAACTTCACTTTTTTGGGAAATCGCGATCAAAGTTTTGAGTCTCTACCTTGTTGAAAACATTTTGATGGTTTTCACGTGTTTATGGTGTAATTTTTATTTTATTGGTCTTAAATTGTAGAGAGATGTATAGCGAATATAACTGACATAATAGTTTAATTAAATTATTTATATCAAATTAATAAATGAAGTTTATTTTCAAAAGTATCGAATTAGGTCAGTTTAGTATAAAAATAAATGATAAATTTTCAAAACTTTTGCAAACTAATATTTAATAATTCATTTTGGTATTAATAAATAATATAATCTATTTAAATGCCTAATACTTATTACACTTTAAAAGTAAAACGGAAATAAAAATACAGAAATATTTCGCAATAAACCTTTATATTTGTTGATTTATAATAACAGAATATATTTTAAGTTTTATCGTAACTGCTTTCTTAACATAATAACAACAGTAGGTAGTAGTAAATTTGTACTTAGTAATTTTTAACAATCACAAAATACTGATTCAAGTTTCATAGTCATCACAAAATGCTTGGGTGATCTAGCTTAACATATTTATGCTAAAGAACAATAAACAATACAGAAGAATAAAAACTTCTTATATACTTACTTGTGCCTGGTGCATCTACCAACATTAATTATAATCAATAATTATTATCAACAGAACTAAGTAGGTTCAGTCATCAGTCTCGTAAATTGTGACTACTCAAAATCTATACTAAAAAAATATAATACGAAAATGATGCGTATAATAAAGTTAAAGAATTGAGTTGTAAAAACTGGCATAATGAGATGGAATCAGCCCGTTTGCGGATTAATTCTTTCAAGTATTTATTTTATTAGCGCTGATGTCCTGTTTTTGCGTATATGCTGCCTTCTATTATACATACACTCCTACACATTAACTTCTCTGTAGTTTTCGACCTTGTAAATGTGTTAAAGTAAAATGGAAACAGCTTTCCGTTTATGACCTTTAACACCTTTATATCATTCCAGTTGACATTTTGGTCGCTTTCATCAGTAACAAAATTCCTCCATTCCTCTTGAAACAGTTTAAGGTCCAGAATACTGTCAAATGTTAGCTCATTGACGTTGTTCGGGGGGTTTAATATTTTTGAGTTTTTAATTAGTGTTATATATTGAACTGGGGTATAGATTGGGCTGGACTTAAGATTTTTTTAACTTCTTTTTCTATTAAACTGTGTATGTTGTCTGCTTCATTCTGCGTACGCCCTCGGATCATGAATGTATTCGTGATGTTTTGGATCATCATCATATCAGCCGTAAGACGTCCACTGCTGGACATAGGCCCCCCCCCAAGCGTCGCCACTTTGTCCGGTCCCGTGCGTCTCGCAACCAGTGGATCCCTGCAACCTTCACCAGGTCATCGGTCCACCTGGTGGGAGTCCTTCCAACGCAACGTCTTCCAGTTCGCGGTCGCCACTCCAGAACCTTTCTGCCCCATCGGCCATCCGTTCTGCGAGCAATGTGCCCTGCCCACTGCCACTTAAGTTTGGCAATTCTTCAGGCTATGTCGGTAACCCTGGTTCTCTTGCGGATCTATACATTTCTGAATCGATCACGCAAGGAAACTCCGAGCAAAGCCCTCTCCATTGCCCTTTGAGTGACTGTAAGCTTTCTGATGAGGCCCATTGTAAGCGACCACATCTCAGAGCCATATGTCATCACTGGCAACACACACTGGTCATAGACTTTCGTCTCGAGACACTGTGGTAAATTGGACGAGAAGATACCGCGCAACTTCCCAAACGCTGCCCAGCCGAGTCGGATTCGACGGTTGACCTCTTTCTCGAAGTTGGCCCTACCCAACTGGATCGTTTGTCTCAGGTAGACATAGTCGCCCACAACTTCGAGTGTAGAGTCTCAGACCTTAATAGGAGTGGGTGTAACATGGGCATTCAGCATCACCTTGGTTTTGTCCATGTTCATCCTAAGACCCCGAGGTCCTTCATGGTCTCAGCCATAACCACTATATCGTCGACAAACCGAAGGTGAGTGATGTACTTACCATTGAAGTTGATGCCTAGCCTTCTCCAGTCCAGAACCTTGAAGACGTCCTCCAGTGCAGCGGTAAACAGCTTCGGAGATATGACGTATCCCTGTCTCACACCTCGCTGCAAATGTGCGTTGGAAGGCGCCACTCCGAAGCTTATTGACTAGTTTGCATGTCAAACTCGTAAACCCACCACGTCTCGTCTTATCACCAGTAATAATGCGTTTCATGAATGTGGGGTCGGAATTCACTGGTTCTAGCATGTCCTCAGCGACTCTTATGCGATTGAGTTTTTGGAGAAAATTCAGGTCTTTTGGGACTAGACGTTATTTAAAATGGTACGGAGTGACTTGTGAGACACAGAAAGTTCGGCGGCTATATCTCTCAAACTTGAATGAGGATTTTCATCCTCCTGGAGTTTCTGAATGGTATATATATATCTTGATGTACTACGTGGTGACCTAAATTTCCTGCATGGTGAGCTGGAGACCTTGTCTTCCTGTATGCTGTGCTCTCACAACAAACTCAAAAATAAATAATACACAACATTAAATAAAAAGGTAAAACCCTCAATTAATTCAGAGAATATTACGTAAAATGTATTATGGATACTGTAAGTGCAAGTTTGCAAGAGAGTAAACGTAACTATATTTCGTTTGCGTTAAATTTTGAGTGTTAGATCATAATGCTAAGAATATAAGGGTGAGAATAAAAATCTTAACGCAAACGAAATAGTTACGTTTATTCATTTGCAAATTTACAGTCGGGGTACTGAACTTGTAACTACGTAAACACAATGTTATTTACTTACTTTTATTTTGACTGGCTTACAATTATCCGTATCAGTACATCCAGCATTATTACTCATCATAAGAAGTTTTAGGCACCGCTGCTTCCTATTTGCAGACGTCATCGTCAGAATTGAAACTATGGAACTAGAAATTTAATACTTTTTATTAATGAGTATTTCAAATAAATTGAAAGGACATTTTGTAATAAACTGCAGCAATTGCTAAAGCAATTTTAGACTTTAGGATCATTTAAAACGTAAACTGAAATAAACACAGGTATTATTTAGATCTGCCGATAGTTTTGGTAATAAAGTGATATAAAATGAATTGCTTCTCGAATCAAAGTAATAATTTTATACTAAAACGCACTAATATGCAATCTTTCTTATCTATACAATTATAATTTAATGATAAACTGCAACAAGTCTAAATAGTACATGCTGTATTATAACACCGTTTTAAGCATGATTGAAGTAAATCGAAACATGCTAGTTTAGAAAAAAATAAAAAAAAATTAGTCTCACCTGCGTTTGATAATAAACCGAATTATTTCAACTTACTCCAACGTAGTCGCAAAACAACAACACCTATGAGCATGAGATGATGTGAGCATCACGGTCGCCGCATCACTGAATGATTCTTTATTGCACGAAATGCATTTTCGCGCGCTTTTGTAGAAAAGAGAGGGGTGAACTAACAATCGGCCATTTTGGTTTGTATCGCATGGCGGGATCGTACCTATAGATTCTTCAATTGGTGTTAGTTCGTTTTATTAACAAAAGTGGGAATCCTTAATTTTTGTCATATTCCGGTTTATTATTAAGCGTGCGAATATCCAAAATTCACAGGTTGTTGGGAATTCTACCCAACACTTCGGGCGGCCGGAGCGCGCCGTCTACGCTACACACACATCTGCGTGACTCACACGGCATCGGTGTGTGTGAGCAGCGCGGCGGCGACGCGGCGCGGCTCGGCGGACACTCGCTACCACGGACTCCACCGCACCAGTCGACAACTCTTCCTTAAAACTAAATGTTTGTCCGGGACAGTTTACTGTAATTTAAATATAACGGCTTTAAAACGAACCGCCTTTTTATACAGTCCACTCTTCATCCACGAGCTAACACAAGTCATGTAACACTTTCTCTACATAGGGACAGAACGTTTATTTTTTTGTTTGCTATCGGTGCGAATCCTTCAAAAGACCTGCAGCCGAATTGCGTAAGTAAATTCGGCAAAGGAAACAGATTGGAACCTTCAAAGAGTTCATTATCAATCAGATAATGAACTAGAGAATCATTATTTTAATCTTTTTCGGTATTGCGAAACTAATTTGGAAATAGTACGATCATCCTCCTGATGATTTATTTGCAAATAATTAGGACATAATTTAATTTTGTTTTAATTAAAAATGTATAATGGTTCCTTAAAACTGAAAAACAATAATTCTTTACAATCAATTCTACGTCAAAATATTGGTCATGAAAATATTCATCGCCTTTCCTTTTCAGAGCGTAATAAGCAACACGTAAAGTCGTTTTTGTGAAGGTTCCAAACTATTTCCTTTGCCGAATTCACTTACGCAATTCGGCTGATGGACTTTTAGGTAAAATGACCAGGGATTGTGGGATTTTTACAAAAACCACCATGGTGATCACCACCAGCACATAGAAGGGGCACCGTTACCTCTTAAAATACCATCCCGGCATCCTGTGCAACGTCCATTAAGTAGCAACCTAATAGTCCTCCCACACTGCTTTTAAAATGTTTACAAAAGTTTCTAATACTTATTCATTTACTTACAAATGTTAGGAATTGTTACATTCTGTTAAGAATTGTTAAATGTTTTGAGTGCTCCTACACTGATGGCAAATATGTACAAAACAAAAAGCGCTGTAACTTGATGCAAGCACTTGTTATAATTTGTTAACTAACAATTTTGTGTTTACATTGTGATCAAATGTAAATGTTTACTATATTTCATAAAAGATAACTTGATATCTGCGACAGCTGTCAGTATCAATACAGTAACAATAGCGCTTGACATGCTAACAATAGCGTAGCAATAACGTATACGTCAGTTTGACATATGTCGCAGAGATCAAGCTATCTTTTATGAAGTATAATATTTGTAAGCATATTTAACAGCATTGTGGGAGCATCATTATGAAAAAGTCAATTGCTCATTCAGTGATTTGTAAAAAAATAAACATAAGAAAGTTGTATTTCCAAACGTCTGAAATGGTAATACACTTATCCATTATGTGGTGAATTTCACTGAATTTTCGATACAGCGAACGTCAAGGAAAATCCTGAAAGAAAACATTGTAACATCAATATGATTTGATTCATTCGAGATATTTTTGTCAACAGCGTGTGTATCTTGTAGTAAACCTGATTCGAACTGTTTGTCTGACTAGAAATATGAACGAACGTAAATGAAGCAACTGTAGTACGTAAGGATCTTAGCAGGTAGCAATCTGTAGTTTCAGTCTATCTTCTTGGAAAAAGGCGTGAGTTTATATATGTATCCGAACTTTATTCCTGGGCGTAAATATAACACATCAAAGAAAAAACTTCAAGAATAGGTTACTGAGACGTTGCTATACAAACTTGAAATTTTTAGTACGGGCGACCGTGTTCTGCTCGGATGAAAATAGAGAAAAAACGTTTTCTAAAAATGATCTAGCTAAGATCGATTTATCGCCCCCGAAACCCCCTGCATACTAAATTTTATGAAAACCGTTAGAGCCGTTTCCGAGGTTCAGATTATATATATATACATATATATACATTTGGGCGCACGGTTGGCGCAATGGTTGAGCGATTGACTGCTGCGCTGCGTATCGCGGTTTCGATTGCCGCACGAAACAAATATTTGTATGACCTACAGATAGTTGTTCCGGCTCTGGGTGTTTTGTGTGTGAGTTTATATGTTTGTGAATGCACCCACGATACAGGAAGAAATTCCTAGTGTGAGGCAATGTTTAATAAAAAAAATATATATATACAAGAATAGCTCGTTTAAAGGTTTTAGACAGATAGATTATTTTGCTTTCATTTCTTAATTTACAAGTGAAAATTTAATGGCAACTATGTACTAAGATAAGTATTCACTGCTGCAGCTGTCAGGCCATTTAAGAAATTCTGCACTCTAAACCGTAGCTTATTATTATTAAAGGAACTGCACTAGCGTTACTGCAACTGTGTCATAAAGTAGCTGTAACACGTTACACATAATATAACGTTAGCAATTTAAACCCAGTTTAAATGGTAACGCTCAATTAGGTACTTAAGTTCAAATTAGTTTGAAACTTTGACGAGCCTTGTAGCCAGAACAGTCTAGTTTGATTACGTGTGGGCCGTAGTTAATTAGACAATGATTTAATTTAAAATATGAATCACTAAAATAACCACCCTTTTGAATTTTGTTTGTTTCTATGTGTATTTCTGCATTATAATTTTAATTTCATACCATTTTTTTTGTTTTTCACTCTGTTTCTACCACGTCGTGCATGTTATATTGTGCCCTTTGATTGTTTTAAATATATGTTTGTAGTTTCCTGGGTAGAAAAAAAAACTATTTAGTCCATTAGTGAGATTATCAAATAATTATTGGACCCGTTTTTTTTACTTTATATAATAAATACAAATTTACAAAGATCAAGCGCATCAAAATTCAGGAGTCGTCACTTGACGTGACGTCACTTTGTCAGTTTAAAGTGTAACACACCGTGACGTCACAAGATATTTTTCATCACACTTGCACGTAAAAAGTATCTAAACATACAGGTTAACTTGGCCGTAATGCCCTATATAAAACCCTCGGGCTTTCTTTTTGTCATGAAACCATAGGGCGGTAAGTAATATTTTATTAATTTATGGCACAGCACACAGGTCATGCAATTTCAAGCAAGGAGTTTACACGCAATTGAAAAATTGTCTTAAAATGTTATCTAAACAGGAATTTCTTTGCAATCTCGCTACATGTTACTTAAATACTCAACTAATGTTCTTAATAATCGATTTTAATAGTTAAATATAGTATGAAAACGTCGAAATTATTTAATTCTTTTTAAACTCCGTCATGGCTGTATACCTACGTAACTATTTGCCCCACTGACCTCTATCATACATTGTACACTGGACTTCATATTATCGATGACAAAATGAAGACATTTGATTTTCGCCATTTTGGCGCTGATAGCAACGTGAATTAACGTGAGAGTCGCATGGAACTAATATTAGAGATGGGACACAGCTTTCGGTAAAATACTTTTATGGGTTTTATCGATCGTGAGAATAATTTAATACGTAAGAGAAAAAAAAACAGTTATTTTTATTATGATTAACTTTTAAGTAATAGAATAATTGCTGTAAAGGTTACTAAAAATATTTTCAGTCAAATTGCAAGCTATAAACTAGTGGATAGCGTGCTAGTAAAGTTATAGCGCGTTACTGTCAGATCAGGGAGATTTAAATATGGGGTTAGGCTAACAACTTATCCTAAAAACTACCACATTTGAGCAAGTATCTCCTCGCTCAAGTACACTAGTTGTACGCCCATCGGATTCGTGAAGGAAACATCATTTATATAATAATAATAATAAATGAGATGGATAATCGTTTACAACGGACGTATTTCACGCTATCATCGCTGAGATCCTGTCTCTGTAGTGTTAAGGTGCAAATAAGAGTGGTATCGCATTCCAGCAAGGTGAAGACTTTAACTCTGTTTCAGATGCAGATAATAAATTATTTGACTTCAAAACATTTGTTAATATAATTATAACTATCGTGATATTATTCCAGAATGAATTCCAGGCTCAGGAACGTTGTGATTGGTACAAGAGAGAGGTCTGTGCTCAGCAGTGGGCGAAGTCGGGCTGTGGATGATCATGATCATGATTCTAGAATTTAGTATTACACATCGCTTTTGAACATATTATTACTGATTATTAGGCATTCATATACCTAACATTCATCACCAAAACCAATATGAGATATTTAGTTCCAACATACTACGAGCAATACAGTAAATGAGTGATACGCCTTGCCAAGACTACTATTTTGATATTAGTGTAATTTAAAAATATCACTAATACTGATATATTAGTTACAATATTATAATATTTCCAGTCAAATATATTAGTATTACCTAATTTTTTGAAATATCGGTAGTATCCTATCTCTAAATGTGTCAATTTTAGTTCCTGATACGCTCGAGCGGGGCGCTTTGAATCAGCACAAAAATCAACTGTCATTTCATATAGTATGTTTAGTCCAGCGTACTTGTATAATAGAGGTCAGTGATTTGCCCTTAAAGTTTCTGAACGAAACACTGTATAATCTGTGGTGCAAAAATTCGCCAACCGCTTAAAAAAAAGTTCACGTATTTCGTAATAACAGCTGTGCTGACTTGTGTATTAAAGCTATAATTCATAATTATTACTCGCAAATGTGATGAAAAACATTGTATGTATCACGGGCGGTACGGGAATTACGAACCTCGACTCAGAAAGCCCTCAGTCTTCGACTTCGGGCTTCTACTAGAGCCTCGATCGTAATTCCTTAACTACCGCCCTTAATACACAATGTACTATCAACGCACTGTATCGTCGTAATGTTTTGTTTACGTGGCAAAAGAAAAATACGTGTTAAATATTTTAGGTTATCTAACTGACGGACTAAACAGATATTTTTGTCAACTACCCTATTGCTAGTTTTATTAGGCTAAACAGTGTAACAAATGTAGATAGGCTAATAAATAAACTAGTACTATAGGTAAAGGCACGGATTGACAAGCGTGAGTTCGTTCCCCACTCGTAAGGGTATTACTGATCACTTATATCCACTACAGAATTTTACCCATGTTAATCTAACGAGTTAACAAATCAATAAAAATAAAAAAAGATAAAATCAATTCACTTTCAGTCAAGCTGTTCGAAAGAAAAAAAACACACAAAAGGCAACAAAAATTCTCCTTACAAAAGCAGTAGGTATCTATTCGTAATTAATTTTAAAAACTCACATTGTAGAAACACAAGCAACATCAATTTCGAGCTGGAAACGCAATCAGGGGCACAATAAGATAGCCGAGCTGACCAATGCCGGAGAATCGCATCATCTGGTGGTATTGAAAATGTAATAAAACGATGCACAGTGGACACGATTGGGAGTTGTGTGCGCAAAATTACACAAAGGATTGTATGAACAACAGTTATCTGGGTTTTCGGTTAGTAATCGTACAGTTGCATTTGATTTAACAACATTGAATGTATGGAATCCTCTGAAAAAGTCTTGAAAATTCTACTTACAAGTGAAAATTGAATTGTAAATAAAACATTATTGTTTTAAATACCTATAATACTTTTTAATTGGCACAATATTTTCCATAATTAGGTACAGTTTTATTAATTAACAGTTTTTATAGTTTATGATGCGTGTCGTTAATGAGATCATTAAGTCAAAAAAAAGCTATTGTTATTTTATATTTATTTCAAAGGCTTGATTTATTGTATGGGTCAAAATTTCAACAAAAAATGCGAATAGGGTAGTTTACTGAAAATTTGTGTCCGTCAGGTAGAATGAATAAAAAATATTGGACACGTATTTTTTCTTTTGACACGTAAACGTAAAGTGACGACGATATAATGCGCCGCTTGTACACTTTATACTGTCTTAGTGACGTCATAAGCCCCCACTCCTGTACTTTTCTGCGCTTTAACTTTGTAAATTTTGATTGATTTGGTAAAGCAAAACTTACGTATCCAATGTTATTTGATAATCTCACTGACGGACTAAATATAATTATCATTTTTTTTCAAAGAAGAAAGATCTCTATTGTGGATGTGAGCAACATTTCTAAGGCTTTTCTAATTCATGCGTGATATTATGTAATGTTGAAGTTAGATTACCTCGTCGCTTTAGTGCTCGCGGGTGCTACTGCCGTACATAATAAACTCAGTTCGGTGCCCAGGTCCTGCAAAATGTTATTGGGTTTTTACTTCTGCAATTTGTCAGTAGCACCCCGAAGTATGATGGCTATAGTGGAAATACGTTTTTTCCTACTCCTCCGTTATTCTTTTCTGATTAATTTCGTTGCGAGATTCAAGACACTTAAATTCATTCGCCGGGACTTCTTCGTGCTTCATTGCCTAGGTGCTTTTCTGGTGGTTGCCACTATTGATTCCGGCTTTCAGAAGTTGCAGTGGTTTGGGAACAGTGCGGTGGGCTTTGATAGCAATAGGCTCGCCTTCTAGTAAATAGAAATTAAACATAGCACCTCTACCTTACCCTTCAGGGAAAACAGGCATGATGATATGTAATGTATAAGTTATACATACCATTTACACAGTCAAGCTAAATGCATAAGTTTTTGTCCAGAAAACTCTTCATCACTCCCCCTGTGCGCCAGTTGCGCTGTGTTCTCGTGAATTTTGTTCCAACTCTCTGATAGATTGTTAAGTCCTGCTTCTGTACAGTTTGCCGCTCCTAATGCTACTTTTTACGTGACTGAGCCAGACTGGATGCTTTTAGTTTTTGTACTGCTGATCTCCTGATCTGAAAATAATTGAAATGAATCTGTTAGTGTTGCTTGTGTTCTTTAAGTCTGCTACTTCTGGGAAAGCGTGTTGCATCGACGACCAAATCATAGCTTATCAGGTGAGATAGTGGTCAAATGCAAACCTGTTAAATATACTACTCAAAAGAAAATAAGGGCCACCTAAAATTTATATCTTTTTTTAATATTATCCAAATGTTTCTAATGATACTCACTGAAACTAATTAAAGTTGGTCTTTTTAGATAAAATATAGCTAAAATGTATTTAATTTTCAAGTTTGTTTAAAAAACAAATTAAATGGAAAATTTAGTTTCTTTTTTAAATTTAATTATTTCATAAAACATGCAAAATTATAAAATTGTTCTTATTTATGTTGCAACTTAGCGGGTGGCCCTTATTTTGTTTTGAGTTTTGTTTTTTTATTTAAGGACAATATTTTTGAAGCGAAAAAAAAATCGAAGATCGTGAAGTATTCCCTACTTTTAAGAACTACATGTTAGTTGTATATATATTAAGCCTGCTTTTCAAATTATCTCCCAGAACTTTAAACTGCAGTTTCTAACTGTCGTTGAACATGCATACATATAAGACCAATGGAAATAAAAATTAAAAAGTGGTAAAATAAAATCGTTCAAAAAAGGAACAAAAAGAAGTGAATAGCGCTATTTAAATATTTAAGTAGTTGGGTACATGCTAACAAAAACCAGAAATCACTCTATTAAACTCGAAGGAATTCTTACAAAATTCCTAGAAAAACTGAACATAAACTTTACGTGCCGGAATAAAATTCAAGGTAAGCCGCGTAGCAACGTGTCATGATTGCCGTCGACAGTGACACATTACTGTTGCATTAGCTCCCCCTACATTGGCTACATAGCTTAATAACCACTATGGAAATTACCATTTTCTAACCCTACATTAATTTATATTAGCTATTATGTACGTCTGGGGATTCGACTGTGCAATGAAATTTATTTTTTGTTTGTTTTCAGCTTGGAAAATGCGATAAATTACGATTTTCATTTGTAGTAGTGATTTCACCGGTGTCAATTATTGAGTTGGTAACAGTAAAGTGACATGTGATGCGGCGGAATGATGCACGAAAGCACAGGAAGTTTTAGTTTTAAGGTAGCACTAGTCGTTCAGTCTTCCATACAAACATAGTCTGGCGATTACTCCACTGTTTGACGATGAACGTTCAAAATAAAAAATTATATCAATTTTTCTCATCATTATCTAGCCCTGTATGGACTCAATAAAAGTAAAAAAATAATGATTTAAAGTTTATGAGCGTCGAAAGTTTTTCAATTTAAACACCAATTTTAACGCATCTTTGGGCGCAAATAAATACCATAAGAGAAGGAAAATTGCAAAACAACAACAATATATTGATAGATTAGTAGTTCAACAATACCAATAATTTTATTTTGAACAGATACATTAAGAAATATTTCAAGATATCCATACTCCCAAAGGCCTGTTTATAACATTTCGCGTGCTCGCTTTCGTCCTAAATCAGCATCCATTTTGCTACAAATTTGCAAAAGTGCTAATTCGTACGCGAACTAGCTTTCTAACTGCTCATCACAGCATCTATCTCTTTCGCACGTGTTGACGGATGAGATAGCATGCATTTTAACCCCGCGCATGAAATAGTTCGTACCGTCGACTAGTGCAACCTTAAGTATAAATTTGGGCAGTTTTAAGGGTAGAGGAGGAAAAACCATGGATGGATTGTGTGGTACATGATATGGCTAGAGGAGGCTTGATTCTCTGAAATGATGGTAAATAGAGACGTGTGGACAAAGAATATCATAGATATAATAAACAATTTTATATATTTCTATGAAGAATATCTACATGAAGACGTAAAAAAATATATAATAATACAGTAAGAACTGAGTTAGGTATTGGTTCCTGAAACTCTAAACAAAAAGACTTATTATGAGCGATATCAATTGTCGATCAATAAATGACAAATAATTTTATTTCTGTAAGTTGGTTTGCACAAACACTTTTACATGTCGAACATATTTTTTTAAACTAGATGAGGTCGGCGTTTCCTATCTGACTACTCTTAGAACTCTTTGTAGGTCTGATGTACTACCTGATTTAAACAAAGGTATTATTTTACTATTTTTCATTAGGTCAGGAAACTCCCTACAGTCGATACACTTATTAAAGATAATAGCTAAACTAGGTGCGACAATGTCAATAATAGACTTAGCAACTTCTACAGAATGACCCCACAGATCTGCAGTCTTTTTAACATTTAAAGTGTGAAAGGTTTTAATTATGTCTTTACAAGTAATATGTTCAAAAAGAAATTCCGAGTCGCAAACATTAACATTTTCTTTTAGCAAAGACTCAGCAACAGAAGGTGATGAGTTTAAGGATTTAGTCGTTGAAATGGGAATATCTGAAAATAAATTTTCAAATGGCACTGCGACTTGTGAGTCTGATTTTATGATGTTGTCATTAATAGATAGGCCGTAGTCAATATTTCGGTTACCAGATCTTCCCGTTTCACTATTAATAATATTCCAAGTCGTTTTAATAACATTATTTTAATCTTCGAGCTCAAATAACGCGACTTGGCCAAACAACAAACTTTTTTAAATAATTTAGAATAATTTCTAACATATAAATTAAATTCAGCAGTGTTTACATAAGTCCTTTCACTGTACAGCTCATAAAGCCGTGTTCTACTTTTATGAATACCAATGGTAGCCTAGTCACTGAATGATGCTTTACTATTAACGGAGATAGTCTTGGGAATAAAGGTCGAATTAAATTGTTTACAGTAGTAGTATACTAAAACTATCATCATATAGATGATCAGCATCAATTGACATTAAAATGCATATGTGATATTTCGAAAGACCATGTTAATCGCATATATTTTGCACTTTTTAACAATCGTTTATCGCTGAATACAATGTGACTTTGCCGTGGTCCTCAGATTATATTTACAATATATTGTACAGATTCATTTTCTTAATGAAACAATTGAAATAAAGCAACGCTCTACGCTTGAACAAAATAACATTTATCTTGTTGAATTTATCCTAAACTTGCATAGCTTTCTATTACATTTTGTAGCATAATTCTGCATTTTACAGGATGTGTACAGCATTCAAGCGATAAATTATGTCTTTTTGAGGTCAGCGGGTGCTGCGAATGTTAATCTATGAGAGTACTTGCTAGACAAAAGCCGAGATGTTGACTAATTTAACACTTAGCGCTTTTGAACAAAACTCCATATAAAATAAGTTTATGGAAGCATATTATAGTTTAGAAATGCACCATGCCTCGGCAAACACGTTAAGCCGTTGGTCCCGGCAGTCATTTGAAGATCTTTGACAGTAATTATGGGTAGTCAGAAGCCTGAGTTCTGATACTGGTAATCAGCTAAGTCCGGCTAGACTGGAAGCCGACCCAAATGTAGTTGGGAAAAGGCTAGGCAGATGATGATGATTTTAGTTTAGAAATATTTTACGCGAGACTCTTTGATTGCTTCTGTCAAACTGTATACTCCGTTTTGCGTATTCAGTTAACGAACTACCTAATCAGCCGCAGAATAAGAACCTCATAATCATCATTTCAGCCGAAAGACGTCCACTTCTGGACATAAGCCTCCCCCAAGCGTCGCGCGTCGCCACACTGATCGGTCCTAGGCGTTTCGCATCCACCGGACCGGTTCGTTGCTCCACCTAGAGGCAGCGGCTACGAACGCTGCGTCTTCTGTAAGTAATAAGCACCTAATATAATTATATTAATCGCATAAAAATATTAGGTATTCCAAGAACTTAGTACCTGTAATGATCATTCTAGTCCGTATCACAATTTGGATTGATTTTTTATCGAAATTTTGTTCACGTTTGTTTTAAACAAAGGCTTAAAACAGTGAAAAACATTTAATGTGTTGTTACTTAAAGAACGCCACACACGTTTAAAAATGGCGAAGCATTTTTCTCTGAAAATTTCTTTATTTTTTGAATAAACATGTTTTACTAACATATCGTAAACCGTTTTAATATTTAAAAAGAAAAACTGCCTCTACTCTACAGTAAAAACAAGATTAATATACTTACCAAAGTAATTACGTTATGAAAATGCACTTAAGTAAATTGTGTAACATAAACGGTATTCTAAATACCGGTAATTTACTGGGCAGATTATCCGCACCCACTTTCATATTGAAATCAACGAAATGCAATAGTATTTAGGTGTTTTCGTTATAGTAATAATAGTTAATTGAATAATAATAGCGGTGAAATGCACCCTCCAAAGTAAGGAACCCTCGAAACACACGCAACGTGTCAAGTTGTCACTCAAGAGAATTTTTCGAGCCTTGTAACATTTTCCTTTTTATATTTATTTTAAATAACTCGCTATTTTGTTGCGAATTCGTTCTACAGGCTGTCTGGAAAAGGTGAAAGCGTTTTAATTTATTTTTAAATTATGAAACATTTTGTATTCCATTTGCGAAATACCTCTTCGTACAACACATACTGGCTGGTTGCAATAATATTCAATGACGCCATGTTGTTTTTTGTCGGTTTGTTGCTGTATGCCAATATTATTTTTTACATATGTTTCGATTTTTTTTTGTGAAACTGCATATTCAGATTGTGTTCTAAAGCAAAAATTATTTTTAAAACTATATTTTTCTACGAGTATTATCGCATGAACATTGGAAGCCCAAATTATATTTCCCAGACAAACGCTAAAACAAACACTAGGTACTAAGCAAAAACAATCGTTTAAGTTGACTCAAATAAACTAACTAGACAAAGAAAAATGTGATATCCTTTGCGGAGACTAAATTAAACTAGTCTGAAGTTAATTTCTTAGTCTGTGACTTCGAATCCTTCCAATTTGTTAGTGATCGATGAACTAAGATTTTAATAAAAGCTCGTGTTTTATTAAAAGAACTATTTTCGAAACTTATATTGGGTTTTATCAAAATCCTCTTGAATATCGAACAGTGGCATTTGAAGTCAGCGAAGTATCGACAATCGAAATGTCAAAATGTAAGTTATTGATCACGTGATTTTTCGATATCACTTGTTAATCCCATACAATTTTGCCTTTTTGACGATCGCTATCACCACGCTTTCGATGGTAGAATGTCAAGTGTCTAGGTCCTCAGGTGTCATGTTCCTAACATTACACTTCTTTTTAAACCGGCTTAAAATTCTCCTTTTCTGGGTTCTCAATTCGAATGTATTTTGTTTCTGGGTAAATTTGATTCTGTAGCATCGATTTTTGAATAAGCCTAGCTAGCAAAATATATAGGTACGTTATTACTTGTCTTGTCTTCTTCTATTCTATCTATCTAATACCTTTGAACTAGCAATCCTTGTATATATCTATACTAATATTATAAAGAGAAAAGATTTGTATGTTTGTATGTAACGAATAAACTTTAAAACTACTGGACCGATTTTTAAATTTCTTTCACCGTTGGGAAGCTACATTATCCTCGAGTAACATAGGCTGCTTTTTATCTCCGTATTCCCACGGAAACAGGAACTACGCGGGTGAAACCGCGAGGCGTCCGTTCGTGTATATACTTATATATATATATAATCTGAATCTCGGAAACGGCTCTAACGATTTTCATGAAATTTTATATGCGGGGCCTTTCGGGGGCGATAAATCGATCTAGCTAGGTTAAATTTTTATAAAGCGACGTTTTCTCTCTTTTCACCCGAGTAGAGCTCGGTCGCCCAGGTACTGAAACATAATAGGTGAAACTGGAATCTACGCTCTTGCTAACTCTTTGAGGGTTACGCGTGCAATGTTATGTTGATGTTGTTAAACTCGATTACACTATTCGTCAAAAAAAAAATATCAATCTGCCTAGCCTATTTCCAACTATATTGGGGTCGGCTTCCAGTCTTACCTGATTCAGCTGAGCACCAGTGTTTCATATGGAGCGACTGCCTATCTGACCTCCACAACCCAGTAAACGGGTAACACGGTACCCCTTGGCAAGACTGGTGTCAGTACTCAAGCTTCTGACTACCCGTAACGACTGTCAAAGATCTTCAAATGGCAGCCGGGACCGACGGCTTAGCGTGCTTTCCGAGGCACGGAGGTAACTCGGTATGTTGAAATGTGCACCTATCCAAGGACCGACCTCGTCAAACGTTGCTTAACCTTGATGATCGACCAGTGTGGTTCTATTCGTCATGAAGGAAAATTCAATTCATAGTTCATCTTGCTTCCGCCAGCGGTTTCGCCCGCGTCATAGAATAAAATTATCCCGAGGGAACATATTCCCGCGATAAAAACTATCTTAAGTGCTATTCCTGCCTAATCTATCTCTGTGCCAAATTTCATCCAGATTCGTTCAGCTGTTCTGGCGTGGCTGAGTAACAAACATACACACATCCATCCAAACTTTCGCATTAGTAAGATAAGATGCTTTGCGTTAAAAATCGGTTCATTAGGTATGACTGCAGGTTCAACGAAGCAAACTTATCTACCTTTCCTTTCTGCAATAGTTGGGTAAAAATAATTACCAATGATGATTAGATAAAATACACGAAGGTTCCATGAAACATAAGCGGTCACGTTCCTTTTTTCGTAACAGTACCTAGGTAGGTACTAGTCCTAGAATTTTAGATGCTTTTCGTGTTTTAATTTAAAAAGGCAAAAACTTTAAATTCTCTGGTATTGTTCAACTAATTCTAAGTAATGAAAAGGGTACGTGACCAAAAAATACAAAAAAAGCGTGAAAAGCGAAGTCATTCCTGAAATTGCAGGGGTCTCTGATCTCTCGCATGAAAAGAAAGGGTAGTAATATTGAACGAAAGACTTGCCTATGAATACATTAATTATGTAAGAGTTGTGTTGCACCTGGCAGCCTATAAAATATTCATATTTCAAAATATTCAAGTAATAGGTCTATTGAGGTGTGTTAATTGGAAGTGCCTGGGTAGCAAGCGAAATTTCAATGTTCAGCTCAGTTGTGTTTAAAATAGTGAGTCGCTACCATATACCATAATGTTTTTATTTATTTATTTAATTTATTTAATACTAGAGGATGCCTCGTGGTTTCACCCGCGTAGTTCCCGTTCCCGTGGGAATACAGGGATAAAAAGTAGCCTATGTCACCCGAGGATAGAGTAGCTTCCCAATGGTGAAAGAATTTTTGAAATCGGTCCAGTAGTTTTGGAGCCTATTCGGTACAAACAAACAAAAAAATCTTTCCTCTTTATAATATTGGTATAGATTAGGAGAACCAACAGCTATAACAGATGGATAACAATTGTATATGAGACATAGAGCCATTTACTGAACTATATATTATAATTTTTTATAAAATCATTTATTGAATTCCTTGATTGAGAAATAACTTCAAATGTCTTAATCACAATAATATTATACAGGCGAAAGTTTGTGAGTGTATGTGTGTTACTTTTTCACGCTCAAGCGACTGGAAGGATCTGGATGAAATTTGGCACAGTGATTGATTATAGTCAGGAATAGGATATAAGATACTTTTAATCCCGGGAGTATGTTCCCTCGGAATAATTTTCGACATTTAAGCGGTTGAAGCCGCTGGCAGAAGCTAGTTTTATTAAATAATTCATATATTCGGCCAATTTGAACTTTTGGTTTTGTGGTTATAATTCCGTAGATTACTTCATATTTCACAGAGGATAGGGTTTTCAATAATATACAAATAAGAAAGAAAGAATGAAAACATTTATTGCCATCTGTAACAGAACATGAACAAACACAAATTAGCTCTCAGGCACAATATTATTTCAGTATGGCAAAAGGAGCGGGCTCAGCATAGCTATTACGCTAGTCAACGCTGATTTACAGCCCACCCCCTTTCTCACAACACTTTCACTACATGATAGTGATCACTTAATAATTAAATACCTTACACACCCCAAATATTAGA
This sequence comes from Orthosia cruda, assembly GCA_964057195.1. NCBI lineage: Eukaryota > Metazoa > Arthropoda > Insecta > Lepidoptera > Noctuidae > Orthosia > Orthosia cruda. Next base: position 12,342,242 of record OZ059832.1, on the reverse strand, counting down.
TTATACCTACATATATAAACATACTAACAACAAATATACAGTAACGATACATAAAAATATTAAAAACAAATCCAATAAAAAAAAGCATTCCAATAAAAAAAAAAGGTAAAAATTTCCAATCAAAAATAATTAATTAAAATACAAAAAATATTTAATATAACAATATATTACTAACATGCATACGATTAAAATAAATCCACTATTCATAATCATTTCTAACCAGCTCAAACATTAGGAAGTGATATTGCCGGGTATTTTGGGCAATCTCAATTTTGTAATTTCAACGATCAGTAAAGTATATATAGTAAATTAAACTAAGAATTCGCAATTCTCAGTTTAATTTAAATAAATGACCTTTTCTCAAACATGCATGGAAATATTGCAGCCATAAATGCGTTTGCAGATGATAAATAGAAATTTGGTGGCAAATCTGAAAATTCATCTTGATTTGTTATTTACATACTTAATATTTAATAATTAAAGTTCTAACGGTTCAGAGAGTGAAATGGAGATTGATTGTACTACACCAGTTTTAAGATCAGAAGCCAATTGGTGTTTTTTGAACCAATTTTTATTTTGTAAAAAATGGTAAGATCATATATAAATTTTCATACAAAACTATTTTAGTTTTTTTTGTCGCTGTAATTACAAAGTAAATTCCAATTGAATAGATTTTTTTGAATCCAGTACCGAAAATACCTCGACAGTGCCCGAACAAATCCGAGCCCGTGTGACGTCACGACGTTCATTTCTACTCATTGTAGCACATAGCTGATACAGTGTAATGACTTTTAACCGATTCAATCTTGTTATTATCGTCAATATATTGATGAATATCAAATATATTGATCAAAAATATCGAACCTTAAAAGTTATCGTGCTTGATTCGTACCATTATGTAGGAATACTACAAAAAATCCCCATTATATGTGATTCGTGCAATAGCCAAGTACCTAGCAATCTGTACTAAAGTTTGGAGAAATGTTCCATGTCTAACTAGATTCCAATTAAAATGTGTTAATTATGTTGTTATCTTGTTCTAATTTAGTATTAGATTCGTATTAATATCTTACTTTGATCATTAAAGACTGAGAAAAGTATTTTTTTAAGGGAACTTTCGTGCAAAGTTGACATTGTTGTAGAATTACGTGATTTGAAAACTTTTTATTTAAGGAGCTATATTCAATATTTTATTCTTAAATGACAGATATAGGCGTAAAACTAATATTTCTGTTTGAATTGTGAAAATCGGTCGACGCATTTAAGAGATATTTACTGAAGAATTAGTGCGGGGAAAATCTACCAAATTAATATTTTAACGTTTTTGTTCTACAAAGGTTTTTAGAGTTTTTAAATATATATTATAGCTTTAATATTCAATATTATTAAGGGATATGTAATAAAAAAGAAATGTTGGGAATTAACAAACATTTTAAGGATTTTATGCAAAAATAAAATAAAATATAGGCTCCATAGATTTCGGGTTGTATCATATTTAGTGGTATCTAATGTTTTTTTTTTGATTTCCAAAGTCGAAGTTTCGCGACAATCGTGTTTGTTTACTTTTTATTTTATACCAATTTCACCTACCCATGTGTAAAAACGATTACGTTATGACAATTATTTTCTTAATGTACCTGGTAAACAAGAGTAACAAACACCGGTCCACTAACACTTAATATTCATTACTACTACTTTATTTATGTTCAAAACTTCCATATCGTCCATCAGGTAGGTATATTATCGAAATTATAGCCTGTAAGAATCCTTTATCACAGATGACTAAATATTTTTTTTCAATAGCGCATAATAAATAGAAAAAAATATTTAAGAGTTTTTTAAACGACAATGTAATTTATGATATGTAAACTTTCGAAATATTTAAAAATATCGACAGTTTTATTTATTTCAACATCCAAATTGGCAATGGAAAACCTGCTTTCAGCGAAGTCAAAAGAAAAATACATGAAAGTATGTGAACATTTTATGATTTGGAAAAACTATAAAAAGTGAACATTTTCTCTCCGAAACAGTACTTTTGGCGTATTTTAATGAGATTGCCAAAACTAAGAGAGCAGTGGTGGCCCAGTAGTTACGGTCCCGACTTACGAGTCGTGTCTAAATCCTAATCCTAAGTGACTTTAAAACAAAAAAGAAAACTAATAAAAAAAAAATTGTGGTCAATGAGCATCCCCTTAGACTCATTCGCCTTAAAATTTATTAGGTAGAAACAACACCGGAGCAGTTAAACATGCACCGTTAATACGCGGCTGGATCAAACACATAATTATTTAATACGTATGCAAATCACTTCATTGCCCCCGTAACGTGAACATGGTTACTAGTACAGATGAGTACAGTTTGCCATAAGGGTACTTAGTAATAAATTAATATTCTCTCCTTATCATTATTGCCACTTAGGATTACAGCTATAGTCATTATATATGTATAAACACTTCCTCCATTTGAATCAGACTCTATCAAATTGACGTTAACGTCCTTGGTTCAAAGGTTTTTTCCGTTGTGGGTTGAGCAGAGTGAAGGAAGTTTCATTGAAAATTACTAGAAATGGTTGTTGACTTTCTTCTGAGTAGCGCCCCAATTAACAAAATAATCCGGCCAAGTGCGTGACGGACTCGCGCACGTAGGGTTCCGTACCATTAACGCAAAAAAACGGCAAAAAAATCACGTTTGTTATATGAGAGCCCCACTTAAATATTTATTTTATTCTGTTATTAGCATTTGTTGTTATAGCGGCAACAGAAATACATCGTCTGTGAAAATTTCAACGGTCTAGCTATTACGGTTCATGAGACCTGGTGACAGACAGCCTAAATAGAACCCGCCCAAGTGCGTGTCGGACTTCGCATATTTAGGGTTCCGTAAGAAACCGCAAAAACAAGTAGCTTTTATTAGGAAAAAATAGGCAGTTTCAAAGAAAATCTGATTTATCAATATATTGGTATTTGTTAATAAAATTTCACTATCATTATCACCATATTTGAAGTTCATAGGTCAATGGTAAATTAAAAATCCTGGGAACAAAATTTTGTAAAGAAAAGCTGACGTTTGGTGGCTTCTCATTCCTTTGTGTTCCAATATTTTTAAACAAAAATACAGCATTTATCTACTACATTAAGGAGTTCGAAATACCACTCGATGGGCTGGATAAAATTTTTTTTCACGCCTTTATCGGTATGGGCTCCCTAAAAACCTTTAAAAATATTTTTTTACAATTTGTATGGCTTTGGGTCAACAAGATGCTTATACTGTGAAAATTTTCGGACTGTAGCTCCAACCGTTTGGCTGTAAAACCTATGTGACAGACGACAGACAGACAGACGGACACGTGAGTGACAGCAATAGGGCTCCGTTTGGACCCTTTCGGGTACGGAACCCTGAAAACAACACATATACATTAAATTAATCCGAAGGATTTTGAAGGCAATTCCTAATACATTGCTTCTTTTTGAGTTGTAGATTTATTTTAAAAAAATCGTAAGGTTGACAATGTAAATAAAGCAGTGACTGTTGTTGAATTTTGAAAATGAAGAGGATCTGATTGTGTAGGTATTACTCCGCTGATTTGTGTATCTTTTTTATTAACTTGCCTTGATAGCTAAAATAGTCTTTCGATACAAATATTGTAGCGATACGTAAAGGAGAATTATGTAATAAAAGGTTCTCTTTCGTCGTTATGTTATTCGTCAGCACAGGTCTATTCATAATAATTAAAAAGATAATGATTATGGTTTAAAGCAATTAACCTGTCAAGAGTGGTTGGACTTAAACCACACTAAGATAGCAATTTCATAGAGGCTTGGGTAATTGCTGGTTTCAGGTCAGCAATGCATGCTTAATAGTCAAGGATGATGTAAACGGTTACCTGCTGCTCGCGATACATCATATACCTAAGTGAAACGGAATCTACTATAGTCATGATTTAAAATTTGAAATTACCTTCCTCTATATATAAAAAAAAAAATCGTTTGAAATTTGAATTCGTCGTCAAGACGGTCTAAAATCTGTTATTTTATCTCTGAGGCAAAATTGACACATGAAATTGTCAAATTACTTCTTTTAGGGCTTATTAGTGCTCCTGAAGTATGCAATATAACACCTTTAAGACCTATTACAGTATTTGGGACCACAAGAGTTATTTAAAACAAACCTCAGGAGGCCTAATAAGCCATTAAAGAAGAAATTAGACATTTAAATGTGTCAATTTTGTCTCAGAAATAAAAATAAAGACTTTAGACAAAGTGACATGCTTTAAGCCATAATGATTGTCAGAAGGTTCAAATTGTGTAATATTGACAAGCGTTACCGAAATCTCACGTGCTTAATTTGTTGTCGATGCCGCAATGACAATTTATCCTTTCTAAGTCAACACTGGCAACACCAGTGTGTGTTGCCAGTGATAACCTATGGTGCTAAGCGTGGTTGCTCACAATGGCCTTCAACAGTAAGCTTACAATCAGCCATCAGTGAACAGGGCTATGTTCGGCGTTTCCTTGCGTGATCAAATCAGAAATGTAGAGATCCGTAAGAGAACCAGGGTTACCGACATAGCCCGAAGAATTGCCAAACTTAAGTGGCAGTGGGCAAGGCACGTTGCTGAACGGATTATCGATGGGGCAGAAAAGTTCTGGAGTGGCGACCGCGAACCGGAAGACGTTGCGTTGGAAGGCCTTCCACCAGGTGGACCGATGACCTGATGAAGGTTGCTGGGATCCGCTGGATGCGGGACGCACGGGACTGCATCGTCAATGTGGTGACGCTTGAGGGAGGCCTATGTCCAGCAGTGGACGTCTTTCGGTTAATATGATGATCATGATGATGTCATGACTTGTTATGAGTTTAAAATTCAAACGCTGTTATGGTTTGACCCACAATGAAAAAAAAAACAAATGGAGTTCGATCAAAGTGGAGTTCGAATAAAGAACAGAAACTACAGTGGTTAACAACCTTTTCATAGTCGTGTGTGACTGTACAAAGTCCTCGCGTGATGCCCGACATCCCATGTAACACAGCGTTTACTTTCCGTGATACAAACAAAATATTGCAAAACGCAATAATTTGCATTACACTTGGCCAAGGAAGGGCGGGTAAAGTCGTCATTAATAATAGAGTAAAGTTAAGGGGCGTTTCCCGCCCTACAGGACGGGGTTAACAACCCTTGTTAAACAGTATAGTCTGGATTCATTTTCCGCTACAATGACTAGTGCATTATTATGCTAAGGTTCATTACGGGGAAAAGAGGTTTTACAAATATATAAATTGTATGCTTGAGGTTGAGACGTCTGTTTATTTGGATATTTCTATTTGATGACTATTTTTATCATTGTGGGTAATTATATTATGCACAGTTTATGGCACGATATGGTGGGCTAGCCACGAAACTTACAGGTAACAATAGGCGAATAGCTTGCCAACTAATAAAATAACCATACCCCCGATTTCTGAATTAAGCATTTGACGTAGAGCATTTGTCAGACTGACTAGGTCGAGCGACGACCTAGTCAAGGCTGCTGGCGTCCGATGGATGCAAAACACACAGGACCGATTAGGATCAGTGTGGTGACGCTTGGGGAAGGCCTATGTCCAGCAGTGGACGTCTTTCAGCTGAAATGATGATGATGGTTTGTCAAACTATACTTTGACCTAAAAAATTGTCAAAATTTGGCACTAAAATAAGGTTTGACACGTTCTTAACTCCAAATACTCAATTCAGAAATCGTCCCATCGAGTTTTTATAGACTGATTCTGGAAAACTTGACAGTCGTTTAAATAGGTATGATCTTAACAAAACATGACGCATTTATAATTCACTGAAGGATCACGCAAAATGTGTATTATATCTCTAGTTTTCAGATGAAATCACTTTTAAACCATTTACTTCTCAAAAATAGCTTCTAGAACGCTTCAAAAATCTCTCCTCTTTTTTATACCTGAGAACCTTGCCATAATAATATCATTCAGATAAAAAGTCGCGCTAAGCCCAAGGAAGAATTAGTGATTGCTAGTAATAATTCACTTCAAGCCTGTTGGCGGTCCGACTAGTGGCCACAATCCGTGAAATTGGTCGCACATTATTTAAAAAATTTGGTCGCAGGATATTCTAAAAATTGCCCTCATATTACTTTTAAAATATGCGGCTATCATCGCTCTTGTTTTGCGACTTAATTATCTTCAGTTTTTTTGCTGTAATCTACTTATTTAGGAAGATTAATGGTGTTGAGATTTGCGTCCTGTAAGTAATTGAACAGGCTGTAATGTTGTTGAACTTCATCCTGAATTATTATTACGTTTTGAAATAAAATAAAAGCAGTCAGATATTTGTTGTATGGCCGATAGGGTTAAAAACTTCTGGAGAACCTAGTTAAGGTTGCGGACATCCGCTGGATGTGAGAAGCACGAGACCGGTCAATGTGGCGACACTTGATGATGATGAATTAATAAATACTCTTAAGGAGCGTCCTCACTGAGAGCATTCACATGTAATGAGCATTCGACGTCGAATATTCGAGTGGTGTGGACGTTGAGCCGAGCGTTGCAAAGCTTGCACGCAAGCGCGAACTTCGGCTGGTGTGGACGTCGCAACGATTTTCGCCGAAACGGCTCGCATTCGAATGTTCACGCAAATAAAACGCTCGACAGCGAGCACTCAGATAATGAAATGAATGAGTATATATATAGGAATATTACTGGCCACTTGTAAACAAGGAACAGTTCCTTGATCTTAAGTGTTTGTGACCTTCTTGGTCAATCGTATTATCGAATGAATGATATTTAACGAGATCGTTTTCAAATTCCCCAAGCTCGCAAGGGAATGGTTCGACTCAAACGTTCATAGTTTTGATGGAACGTGAATGCTGGGCTCGCTGGGAAGCATTTGTTGCTCGCCTACGAATGCTCGCCTACGAATGCTCCCAGTGAGGACGCTCCTTTAAATACACTTTCGCCACATGTAAGCAGAATACGAATGTTTTAATAGTTAATTATAATTTCACACTTGATCAGATTACACTGTTTGTCCTAATGTGTGGTCAGCATGAAAATCCTCCATTTATTTACCCTCCATTTATTTACAGTTCTTCGCTAAAACCTGTAAACAATTCACGCAAGAACAACGCCACTAGAAACTTAAAGCTTGCGGCTTTAATAAAGCACTTTATAATTAAATTACATTAATATTGATGGAGGCCAGAAAGTACGTAGATAGCATTACACTGACGGGACCGAACCCGTTTCGTAAGCCGATTAAAGACCATCGCACACAAAGTCAACCCAACTCCGATACCGTAGGTGATTCTATATTCTTTCGGTTCACTCCCAATGAATCGTCCACTCGATGTTTACAATGTCGGTCGCGCGTTATGATAAATGATTTTATTCATGATGATCATATTTTTAAAACTAGATGAGGTTGGGGTTTCCTATCTGACTACACTGAGAAGAAAGACCGAAACAAACTCAAAAGTCACAGTCTCTTTAGTCCAGACAAAATCTTGGTTAGATCATGTGAAGATCATGTAGATTGGTGTCTGAAAAACCAATACTGTCAAGCATCGTTAGTACGAAAATGTAGGGAAATTTTAGTATAATAAAAAAATCCCTAATCCCTTTATCCCTAATAAAAAATATTTTTGCAAAAAAATACTACCGACTGCCAAATACAAAACTACAAAGTGAAAAATAACTTTATTTTTTTAAGTCGGGGTCCATAACGCAAAAAAAATTGGTACCTACGAAAGAGCAACAATCCCGAGAGATTTCCCGTTATTTATTGAAGAGTTCTGTTGTATATCTCCGAAATTTCGAAATATACTTTTTCAAACAAAAAAAGAATTTTCAAAATCGGTCTACAATTCAATTCACCGATATCTCTTTGTCTGAAACTTAATGTCGAACATAGAACCTCCTCCTTTTTGGGAAGTCGGTTAAAAATTACCTGTCAAATAAGCAACGCGGGCTCTAACTTTAGAAAACGGTACTGTAGGCCCGTTATTGTCTAGTTCTTCTTTCAAGCACGTTTACACTTCAAGAAATCATCCCTGCAAGCACATTAAATTACTTTTGGCATAATGATGGCGATTATTTACTTCGGAAACGAATAAAAACACGGAATACAACACACTCTCTTAACACCTGACATAAACGACAAGATGGCGGCAAACGATTAGTTCAGATTTTTGGCGCGCGCAGACTTATCTTGCGCGCACTACACTAATGCTACTACTATTATAAACGCTAAAGTTTGTGAGTATGGATGGATGGATGTATATTTGTTACTCTTTCACGCAAAAACTACTAAACGGATTTTGGTGAAACTTTGCAGTAATATAGCTTATACATCTGAATAACACATACGCTATAATTTATTTAGACACTTGGTAAAGTTCTAATACCCGTAGACGGATCCGCGGGTGGAAGCTAGTATAATAAATGCGAAAGTTTGGATGGATGTTTGTTACTCAATCATGTCAGAACGGCTGAACGGATCTGGATGAAATTTGACTCAAAGATACATTATAGTCTGGAATAGCACATAGGCTACATTAATATTACATTTTCATCCCGGTATAGAGTTACCTTGGTATTAGAAAACACTTTCCACGCGGGCGGAGTCCCTGGTTAAAAATTGTATCCTATACAGCTTTCAAACAATATTTAAGAAAATTTGACTATGCCATGCGATAGATTTAGCTCACATTTCAATTCTCAACTTAGTCGGGATCTCATCGATTTGTATAAGGCCGGTATTCCAATAATGATTTATGCTCAACTCAAAATGGACAGTTGTGATTGGTTGGCTTGTTTTTTTGACATTTATCTACGTGCTCAAATCCAATAGCCTAGGCTATTGGATTTGAGCCAAACGTTACCGAACTCTTTAACACAAAATCAGGTGAATTGAGTAGTGTTAGCATGTACTTGGATCGTCCAAAGTTAACAAGTACGAGACTTGATAAATTGGACTTTCTTTTTCATTCAATACCTATCACAATCATTTTGTGTAGAAATAATGCAGTAACATCTGGGGCGCCTGGGCTCTTGCTCTGCGAGTCCATGTCAAGCTGAAGAAACATACGCCAAACCACTGCAACTCCTGAAAGCCAGAAACGACAGTGGTAACCACCAGAAAAGCGCCGAGTCAATGAAGCTCAATGAATTCCCGGAGAATGAATTTAAATGTCTTGAATCCCGCAAAGAAATTAATCAGAAAAGAATAACTGTGGAGTAGGAAAAATTCAAATTTCCACTTCCATATCAAGCAGGAGACAGAACAAACAATGACAGAACCTGGATAGTTGTGAGTGGTTGGCAGGTGTGTCCAAATTTAGTTTTGAGTCGAGCATGAGCATCTGGAATACAGGCCTAAGTGTGCGCTGGCCTTTATCCAACCTAAACAACTGACAAAATTAATCTGAAGACCATTATTGTTGACATGTAAAACGCATTAAGCACCCAAAAGCAGCTCTCGAAATAAAATAATCAATATCGAAGTCGAATCCGATAGATTGGCACACGGAATAACAATGTTTTGGTCAATGTTTGGACTGTGAATTAATAATATTGGAGTAAAAGAGTGTGGATCAACATTTATGTTAATAGTAAAATAAATTTGGGATCATTTTTTGATATGTGTGGAGTTACATACACGTGTCTCCAAAATTAATTTCAAATCGGCCAGTTTGTTTATGAAGTCTCTAAATCTCAGGTATAGCCCTCGCCAAACTTAATGGCCGCCCTGAAGTTGGTTTACCGGATGCGCGAGGCACGAAACGGTGCTGTTTTCGTATGAGATTTTCTACTGCGCAGCCATTGTAGCCAACTTCAGGGCGGCCAATAAGTTTGGCGAGGGCTATACGTTATATATATATTCTTATTTTAGAGTGCTTATCTTTAGATCTTGATATATTTATTGATTTTATTACAGTATCATGATTTTTATTCTGTTATGTTACTTGTCTTCTCTACCTACCTAATTACAAGTATATAAATAATTCTATATACTTGTTAATATCTATTTTAGTATATAAAATAGATAAAAGTTTAAAAGTTGTGTTTATCTAAAGACTTGTCTCTTTAGATAAACACAACTTTTAAACAACAAACAACTTTTTAACATATCAGTTACCTTATAAAAGCTTGTCTTGTACGTGACTCGAACGTTCCTTCGTTATAGTGCAAACTCAACACACTGTGCCAGCATACGAATGTTTTAGAATCAACTTATTCTGCACAAAAGAACCAACACAAAATAATATTTAGAACAAAGATAAAATTAGGACTCTTATCAAAAAAGGGCCAACGCTTTATAATTACATTGTATATTTTATGAAAATCACGGAACACGGGAAGGATACGCTGATTTGCCGTGTAAAATTTTATTATAAACAGGCAATTAAAACGAAAATTAAACGTGTGTTTTTCGTGCATCCCTTAATCAAATAAAGCGACAAAATTAATCTGCGCGATTCACCGCTCCCTTCCGAGCCAGCCGGCTGCGATCCGGCCGATCCCGTCCGGTCCGGACCCCGCCAATTTCATACAATAACACATCACGTATTTGTGTTGCCGTAATGGAAACGTATACATACTTGTTTTGTTTGCCCACGTTATTAATTCATCGTATTCATAGAAAGGGTATCCAAAGCATATCGCCTACCATTTTGATTGGATTTCACAGAAAGAACATTTTTATAACTCGAGCACATACGTATGATTCAATAACCGTTCGTAGATTCCTTTGATTACGTTATACGAACGTAATATCATTTCTCTACCCTTTGAATAGATATTTAATTTCGACGGAGGCAAAACAAGTTATCCGAGAAAAGTAATATCCACGTGAAATATCAGGACGATGACTTTGTTTTACAAAACGAATTTCTTTTCTTTTATATGAGAAAAAGCGGATAAGTCATTAAAAGTGTCGACGAAGCGTAAGAATAAAGTGAGCCGAGCAAAAGTGGTCGAATCCAAGCGAAGCCGCGTCTTATCGAAAACTTGGAAACTAGTATGGTTCCTTTCCAACGAACGGTTATTAAACTTTTCTTTACTTTAACGAGTCGAACGTCAAATATCTAGAATAGTTACCGACTTCATATCTTTCTGTAACAGTTCCATCTTTCTTTTCGTTCGTATTTAATTCAATTAGTTAAATGAATGCCAAATTGATAGCAAGAGTTACAGACTCATTGATTTCTTGGAAACTTTTGCTAGTGGAATGAAATTCTGGATTGGTAGCATCAAATAATCCAGATAGAATAAATTGTACAGTGAACGACATAATAGATTTTAAGTTTTAAATACTCTCATTTAGCTTTACTTAGCTCTTTGTTACTGTTCCATCGGTTTAATTTCATTGTACTCGTAACGGAACTATCTAAGCATAAGCGTTCCGTACTAAAAGTCAACACTGAAACAAAGCAGAATTTTCTGGAAACGTCTTCACAATTACTTCTCTCACACGAAGCGAAACCAAATAGACCTGTCCTCAACAAATAGGTCAGCGATCCTTGTTTTCTCTTTCAATAAACAGGTCAAGCTTAAAATGTCTTATCCAGAAGTTAAAACCAGATTGGTCCCACGTTTTTTGTTCGTTGGGGCCGTAATGAGTCGTCTCAGTGCTTCGATTGACCGTCCTTCCACCTTCCGAGCCAATTCACTCGCCTTTTATACACTTTTAAACCCTCGTATCTGACTTTTAGAAGGAAAGTGTTGCCATGTAACGTTGGATACAGAAATAAATGTGTTTTTTTTAATATCGTGAGGCTATTTTTAGGATAGGCTCTGTCTTTTCGTAATTTTAGAGATGTCCCGAGATATTTTCGGGGAAATTGAATTTTTATGAGTTGTTTGGCATTTCTGTTGGTGCCTTGTGGCATTAATTAATTCAACCTTTGTACCATTATTGTATATGAAGCTTACATGAATAAATAATATGGATATCTCTACCTAATTGATAGATGTTAACCATGTAGAGTTCTCGCTTAGAAGTCATGAATTTGGCAATACTATATTTTAATGAGAGTCTTACTGATTCTTGTTATTTTCACCTTGAAATGCTGTGTTATGTAGGTAATAACCTTCATAAAACAGGGTACAGAATGTATGAATAGCGTAGTTGACAAAAAATATCTATTAAGTCCGTCAGTTAGATAACCTAAAAATATTGGACATGTATTTTTGATTTTGCCACGTAATCAAAAAATTACGACATTACAGTGCGTTGAAATATCCTGTGACGTCATGGTGTGCTACAATTTATACTGACAAAGTGACGTTCGCTCACAATGGGCCTTATCAGAAAGGGCAATGGAGAGGGCTATGCTCGGAATTTCCTTGCGTGATCACGTCAGAAATGATGATATCCGCAGGAGAACCAAAGTTACCGACATAGCCCGAAGAATTGCCAAACTTAGTTCTAGTGGCAGTGGGCAGGGCACATTGCTCGCAGAACGGATGGCCGATGGGGCTGAAAAGTTCTGGAATGGCGACCGCGAACCGGAAGACGATACGTTGGAAGGCCTCCCACTAGGTGGACTGATGACCTGGTTAAGGTTGCGGGAAGGCGCTGGATGCGAGACGCACGGGATCGGTCAATGTGGCGACGCCTGGGGGAGGCCTATGTCCAGCAGTGGACGTCTTTCGGCTGAAATGATGATGATGAATGATGAAGTGACGTTCACTACTGAACTTTGATGCGCTTTATCTTTGTCAATTTTAATTAATTTGATAAAGCAAAAAATACGAGTCCAATATTATTTGATAATCTCAATGACGGACTTGATAGAATTATCATTTTTCTACCCTAATTCAGTACTGACTATATGTCTATATGTCTTTCTTTGAACACATACCTACCTAACGTACATTATAAAAGGAACATGAACCAGAAGTAAACCAAGACAATTTTCAAGTAATATAACTTGAATAAGAACGCTAGGTGCTCTGGCTTCGGGGATGCACTAAGAAAACACACGTGATCCAACTTTAAATTAAACTCATACATGGCTCATACATACATAGGTATCTATGCCATATACCTAATATGGCTAGAAGTTTGGAGACAAGATTGTTCCTGGATGGTATGAAACTGTTTGGAAAATATTAATGAGTTTTCAAATGACTCTTGGATTAATAGTAATAATAGGCTCTATATAGTCAATTGTCATTCGATGTCAGCGAAGGTGATGGTTGAAATGCAATTCAAGGGATTGATCACGTGACTTTCCCAAAGCGCTTGACAATCCAATACATTTTTGACATTTTTCTAATCGCTATCGCGACGCTTTGGTTAACAGAAGACTATTTATTTCTCTAGAGCCTTAGATCGTCCTTATAGATGTTAGTATGTTTAGATTTTTTTTTTACTCCGTTTTAGTGCCGTTATTTTCTAAACCTACCCGTTACTAAGGAGTACTCGTATTCTTTAGTAACGGCTAGGTTAAAAGTATTGAAAATAAAATAATCATGTATATTATTTGTGAAACATGGTTTTTTCGTATGAGAAATATTTTGCTTTAAAAAAATAATTACCAACATATTTTTTCGCTTATTTTGCATACTCCTCCAAAACGACTTGGATGTTTAAAAATATTTTCACACAGAAAAATTAATGGTTAGAATTTCTTCTTAACCTACATAGAATATGTAAACCAAAAAATATTTTACAAACAAAACTGTCCAAAGGAGCTCCAATATTGATATTCTGGCAACAAGCGGGCACACGGCCAGAACCGCGTTAACATTGGGGAATATATACGCCTTAATCAATGACGCCTTATCGGCGGATTGATTTGGGATGAAACTGGGACACGGACGATGATGAGCTGATTTTTTTTTTTTTTTTTTAATGTTATTACGTTAGCATTGACTCTTTGCACGTGTTGGGTCACACTGTTAGTGCAAGGAGTAATTGAAATAAATTGGCTCATAGAATACTTTTAATTCCGGTATAATTTTCGAAACCGCATACATATTTTTGATGATATGTGCAGGAGAACAAAAGTTACCGACATAGCCCGAAGAATTGCCAAACTTATGTGGCAGTGGGCAGGGCACATTGCTCGCAGAACGGATGGCCGATGGGATGAAAAGTTCTGGAATGGCGACCGCGAACCGGAAGACGACACGTTGGAAGGCCTTTCACTAGGTGGACCGATGACCTGGTTAAAGTTGCGGGAAGGCGCTGGGTGCGAGATGCACGGGATCGGTCAATGTGGCGACGCCTGGGGGAGGCCTATGTCCAGCAGTGGACGTCTTCCGGCTGAAATGATGATGATGATAATTTTTTTTAATTTAATTCTTTAATTAATTTTCTTATCTCTTGACATGGTCTTGACCTAACTACAATATTGTCTCGATCCTAACCTTCAATAATAAATTTCTTATGAGTCACTGTCAACGAAGGCATTTTTCAATTTGCACGAACAAGATTAAATTTCATATTTTTTTTATTTGACACTATAATAAAATTAACATTTTAAAACGATTTATTTGATGAGTTTTACATTAATTATCTTATTCTCATTAAAATATAGGTACCTATGTAATTAAATTCCAAGAAATCTCTGAGTAATATTTAAAGCGAATTCAAATTTCATATTTGCAATGCAAATATTCGTCCTTTGCAAATATTGATAATGAAATGTGCGTGCATGAGTTATTATTTTCTTTGACATATAATATCTTTAATGTCTATCTAATAACATGATAAGGCATAGGCATCTTCAAAAGCTTCAAATGTTGCCACAAGAGTCCCAATATTAATGAGAATTAATGTAATTTATAAATAATTTCTTTATCGGTCTAGACTAATATTGAATTTAGAGAAATACATGTTTAAATCTATACAAAGTGTAAACAGATTAAACGAAAACCTGTAAAAGTGTCATTCTGCTTATCAATACGAATAACTTTTACTTGGGACCAACCCTGAAATCACAAAAAAACAGCTGTTCAGTACATTTTGTCGAGTTACACAAACATATTTTTTTTAAATATTGTCAGATGTCATGACCCAGCCAACCTTAAGAAATCTATTTAAAAAAAATATGAATATTGCCATACTTTCTTTATAGTTACGTTGAAAATAAAATCTTACGACCAAAATAATGATTACTACTAATGAAGGCTATTAAATATGGCGCACATTCCTTACAAACACAAAGGTAATTAAATTAGGTAGCTAAAATAAAATAAAAGCTTAGGGAAGGTTATTAACTATACTCACGACCCCTCTCTTAGTTAGCAAAGTTTTAATTCTGTTTTGTTTAATATAAAGTGCAGTAAATTATTACGCATTAAAGGGTAGGCTAATAACGCCAACTGCCTCGCTTATGGCTGCTGTAGAAATTAATAGCGCCAATAGTGATGTGAAATGGGCTTATCGTTAAAGAAAAAAATACACTAAAAAACTTGCATGATTGATGAACTTGCTTGATTTTGTTTGGCTCGCCATATTTGTGATCGTGAATACAAGGGATTTAGTGCTTAAGTTTAAAAGCGCGTACGAAAGCGTAACGATAACATCATGTATGTTGTATCATAATGATAGCAACTTATTTGTGTAATTTACAAAGACCATTTATATTTTAAGAATCTTTTTCCCTGCCATGGATATGCAACATGTAAAAAGACAATGACAAATCATCTGCAATCATCATATTTTTACGGTCCTGTTTTATAGAAACAAGACTTACTATCGACTGCTTGTCTCATTTGCTATTTCTAGTCTGCGTTGTTTAGCTGGAAGTCTATCAAGTTTAATAAAAAATAAGCTACAACAACTGTTTCTATTCTTTGCAAAATACTCTTAATAAAGACCGCTTCTTCAGACTATCGACACCCAAAACTTCCACTACAGCCCATCACTAAGCGTTCTTTAGATACGTGCTAGGGCGTCGGCGGGGGATTTCCGGCTCTCGGGTGGGTCGCTAATATAGCTATCCTCACTCGGGGCGAGCGGGCAATGTCGCCGAACCGGCCTAGCGAGAAACTCATTAAAATTACACACCGGCACAAAAGCACACAGGAACACAGCCTCCCGTTCTATGCGGCCTTTGCCCTGTCAATTTGTCGCGTCAATTACTTTATTTAACAGTATAGATGGCTATTACTGTTTTATTTTAGATTTAATTAATGATTTATTTAGTGGGGTTCGACGGAAATCTTATTAATATTTATTTAAATGGGACAGTAACAAATTATGCAACTTCTGTACACCTACAACTGTTTGGATGTTTGTTAATCACGCCTCAACGGCCAAATGAACTTGGATGAAACTTAGCACGGAGTTAGACCTGGATTAGGCCTAAGATTTTCTTCTTTCTTCTCGATTTTAGGTCATGCCTGGGATAAAATAAATAGACGGTTAGTTGAATGAAGAGACAGATTTGGTAATCTTCAGACTTCTGCGGTATTTTTAGGGTCAGTCGATTTTTCAGCTAAAACGCTTCACTTTTCATCTAGCTTCAATCTTATAAAGAGCCAAAAGACCCTTCATACTTTTGCGTAGGCCAACAAAAATCTACTTACCCAAATTATAATAACCTTATCCATGTAAAATGGGTCGAAACACTTTGTATATTAAACCTGTAAAAATACAAAACATAATAAAATAAACCTCATTTAAAATAAAAGCTTAAAATCGTGTAAAATACAAACAGCACGGAAGATAAAACGTCTGTATTTAATTGTACCTAAAACCCATATTTCTCCATGAGATATACCCGTAGTCTTTACCAAAAATTAGATGACAGTAAATTTTTTTACGGGCCTTTGCTCGACCGCAATGGACAATAAAGCCCAGGCAATCCCGGGGGTATTTCACGGTAGCTCGACGCTTGCAATGAATTCGTTCAGAACAAATTTTAAATATTAGACTGGTAGAAATATAGTTCTTTGTAGTCTGAGGACTGTTTTGTACTGGACTTCTCGGCGGTTATAGTGCCACCAGTGAATGAAATCTCAAAGTTAAATATTTCTATCGGCTGTTGGTTTTCCTTTTTACCCGACTGTGTAAGGAGGGTAATGTGTTTATCATTATGTGTGTATGTATGTATGTTTGTTCATAATGTGGCGTTCTAGAGAACAAACGCGTTGGCGATTTTGATAACTCATAGGTCAATCGTTTCGTCTTAACCTTGCAAGTATGTGGGATACATTAAAATTGGAAAATAGAAAAAAGCCGTTTTCTTTTTGGCATCTTTGAAAAAATTCTCTTTGGACGCCCCAAATTGCTCCACCCAGAGCCAGCTTCACCCCTGACTCTAAGATATTATTACCGATTTTTAATTCGGCATTTATTTCTAATTTTTGACATTGATTGGACCACATTGCATGGAGGACCCAACTCGTTTTGTCATCAAAAAATAAAAAGAAACCCGACTACTCAAGAAGCGAACTAAAAAAACGTAAACAAGAAGAAAATCATGCTGTGCAGTCAGAGGATACATCTGGTTTTGGTCAGCCAACTCGCGAATATGTATCGTCCCTTATCCATTATCATACTACTCGTATACTATATGTTTAAAAAAAAAATACAAATTTTATAAATTTGTAATGTACCATGAACCCCGATTTCTGTATTAAGAATTTGTGGTTGATTAATTTGTCGAATTCTACTTTAGCCTGAAAACCAGTCCTGTTAGGCATTCAAATAGTAACACGTTTTGAACTCTGAATTCGCCAAAAAGAAATAGCCTTTAAGTTCTTAAGACTTCAAATTCAAAGAGGTTCAGGCTCTACAGTACCTAGGTCATGCTGAAAACAACAAAACACTTAGTTACCTAGTATTTGGCAAGTTTGAGACCTATATTTTAGGTAATAGAATAGTAAAACGATTCATAATACTAGTAAAATCCTAAGAAAATTATAAACGTTGTAATGATTATACCTTTAGAAACAAAAGCTTTTAATATCTAGACTAGAAGCTACAAGGATTTCTGTAGTCTAGATAGATGTCAAAACAATTAACTTGAGTTTATAACAAAAGTTTAAAGGAGATGTTTATTGGTAATCGAGACTGCAAGGAATTATTATCAGTAATAACTTTATTTTTTTGGAATAATTATTATTATTGGAATATATATTATAAATTATTATTTTTGGAATTCGGTGTCTTTTGTAGGTACCAATTTTTTGCGTTATAGACACCGACTACTACTACTAACTAAAGTTATTTTTCACATTGTAGTTTTCTTATTTGCAAGTCAGTAGTATTTTTTTGTAAAAAGTCATTTTTATGTTTTCGTTTCGGTGTGGTGTTCTGGAGTGCTACTAGATAGCGCGCAGCAAAACTGTCTTTACTTTTTTTTGTATGAAGTCGATATTCTTCTCCCTAGAGTAAATAATATTCTGTGCAGGTAGGTAAGTTGGGTAGGTAGGTAGGTAGGTTAGGTAAGACGTAGGTAAGTAGGGTAAGGTAGGCAGTTGACGGGAGCGAAGCAGCGGGCACAGCTAGTCATCATCATCTTCCTGTCCTTATCCCATGTTACTTGGGGTCGGCGCAACACGTTTTCTTCTTCCATACCGTTCTGTCCCCTGTCACGCTATTACTGACTCCCTTTTCCTTCATATCACTCCTCACACAGTCCATCCATCTTTTCTTTGGCCTTCCTCTTCCTCTCCATCCATCCACATTTATATTCATAACTCTTTTAGTAACATGCGTTTCATCCCTCCTCATCACATGACCATACCAGGACAAACGGTTTCCCTTCAACTTTTCTGTCACTGGCGCCACTTTCAAACTGCCTCTAATATACTCATTTCTCACTTTATCCAATCTCGTCACGCCGCACATCCATGTCAACATTCTCATCTCTGCTACATGCAATCTCCTTTCATCCATCTTTTTCACAGCCCAACATTCTGATCCATACAGTATGACAGGTCTAATCATGGACTTGTATATTTTACCCTTTAACTTGAGGGGCATCCGTGGATCGCAAGTTGTTCCAGTGACCTGTCGCCATTTCATCCATCCTGAGTTGATCCGGTGCGTTACGTCTCGGTCTATATCGCCATCACCTTGGACAAGCGACCCTAGGTACCGGAAGTCGGAGCAGATTGGTATGGGCGCTCCAGCGAGAGTTATGGTCACGGAACTGGAGAGACCGCCAAAATCGCAAAACAAGTATTCAGTTTTGCTTCTGCTCAATTTCAGACCAACACTCTCCAGTCTGCGCCACCATACCTCCAATCTGCTCTGGACCTCTAGTATAAAATATAAATTAATAAACTACCAATAAAATAATTAATTTAACATAGTACAATCTCGGGCTTTTTTTGGGGTGGATGCCCATTCGTCAGAGAAGAAGTATTCGCGCTCTAACTACGCTTTTCTCTCTACTCAACTCTCCCACCCCACCTTCTTACCCTATGTCTCACTTTCAATATTTAAGTTCTTCAAACGCTAGAAATCTGCGTTCCTCCAATAATCTTCTCCTACTCTGTCCTTCACATACTACTGATTTTGTTAATTCTTCCTTTCATATTCAGTCTATTCTTCTCTGGAACGTGCTTCCTCTCAAAATCTGGACGGCCACCAGTCGGTATGCTTTCAAGCGGTTACTGCGGTTTTACTTTCAGCGGGGAGAGGGGTCATCTCTATAACTTATTTTCGTTACTTTTTAATATATTTATGTTGATATATTTATATAGGTATGTATTATAATATGTATAAGATATATTTTAGTATATGTATTTAAACGGCTTATTATTGTTGTTTTTTTGTTTTGTTGTTTGTATTCCACGTTTTAAATATAAATGCGCCTGCCATGTTATCTTTTCACCACCCTTGGTTGACTGGTAGAGAATGCCTAAGGCATTAAGTCCGCCTTTGTACCTTTGTGCATGAAGTTTAAATAAATAAATAAAAAGGGGAGGGGAATGTTTTTTTCTGTGTCGGGTGTGTTGTATGTGTTATGTATGTAGGTGGTGCGGTATACATAAGCAACTTATTCGTCCACACACTCAAATCACGAACTTACCCGTAAATCAACATGACGTAAATCGCGACACCAAAAGGATGCAATAATTAATGAGGCGCATTGCTCGTGACAGCGGCAGAGAATCATTCGGGCCATAATTAACATGTTCTGTTCCACACAGTAGGCGGAACCACTGACAATGGGGCAACATGTTTAGACCAGGTCAGTGTATTGTCCGCACACAATTAACTGACAAATGGACGTGCTCAATACTTGATAGATAATGAATTAGTGTTTTGATTTATTGTGTGGATGTATATTAGTAGAGTGGATAGGATGTGTGGCATAGGTTTAAAATGTTAATTAACATGTTGTTTTGTGTTTGAATCTGTGTATCTTGGCCTCCAACCGGTCTAAGACCCGCAGGCTTATTATGTAACTTGCAAGAGCAAAACGATAACGATTTTTGCGCAATAATTGCTCTTCAATACAGAAGATTTAGAGTTTTTGGCGGTTTTTTAGAAATTTATTTAATTATTCAATATTATGTAAATAACACCTGAACAGCTATAACGCCAATGCGATGTTACTACCATAAAGATATTAGGACTAAAAGAAATACAATTTAAAATACCATTAAAATACAATACATTGAAAAATGGTGGCTAAAGGCACTCACATTTGAAAAACAGCGAGCGATTAGTAAACGATTGTAAAGGACCTACGATACCTACACTGTAGGTATTTGCGACTTTTATAACATAAAACGTTTAATCGCGTGATGATTGCTGTTTCTTACCTAATAAGCCTGCGGTTGTCTTACTTCGGTAGACCAAGAGCTAAGCTAAGTTACGTAGTTTAGTTAAGCTCACATCGCTTCGGTAATTTTCCTCACATTTGTACAGAGCGCTCAAATAAGAGACCAGATACCTCTGTAAACTGCCAGTTACATCTGCAACCGGCTGTACTCATGACTTTATAGAAATAATTATATTCCAAGTTTCTACCAAATTTTTAATATCCAGTCAGGAAGAAGAAATTCTCTTTTTAACCGACTTCCCAAAAAGGAGGAGGTTCTATGTTCGACTTCATGTTTGTTTTTTTTTTTTTTTTGTTTATGTTCACCGATTACTCCGTCAATTGTGGACCGATTTTGAAAATATTTTTTTTGTTTGAAAAAGTATGTTCCGAAATTGGTCCCATTTTAATTTGGTGAAGATCTGATGTAGAACTTCGGAGATATACAACAGAACTCTTCAATAAATAACGGCAAATCTCTCGGGATTGCTGCAATCGCATGTCTGTTTGTTGTTTATAAAATTTCATAACATAACATCAAGCCAGTTTGCTCTTAAGGGGTAAGCAGATCTCTCAATTTACCGGTTATGTTCAAGTTTCATGAAATCTATTCTGGCGATATAGTTCCCTTACTAACTTGCCTATTAGGTACGTACAACTAAAAAGTGAAAAATAAAAAAAACTTTTTGCAAAAAAATACTACCGACTTCCAAATACAAAACTACAAAGTGAACAATAACTTAATTTTTTTAAGTCGGTGTCCATAACGCAAAAAAATGGTACCTACGAAAGACACCAACTTCAAAAAATTAAGTTATTTTTTACTTTGTAGTTTTGTATTTGGAAGTCGGTAGTATTTTTTTGCAATTTTTTTTTATTAATATGTGTTTTCTCAGAAAACATTGCACCCAACCCCTCGAAAAATATCCCGAACCACATATCACTCTCAGTAAAAAACACCATAGACCGCTAGACGAATTATTTAGAAATCAATTTCGGTCGTGCACCACCGCAATTGAATCGTCGCTCGGCCCACAACGATATTGGGAACGTAATAAACTGCTCCGAGATTATTTCCACTTGATCCAATACGTACAGATCAGTGATGCAACAGACCTCTGTTTCTGCTTCCGCAACTGCGGAATGAAACAAAACAGATGTATTGTTTCTGCTTCTGCAACTTTTAAAATGGAACATTATGGCGGGGTGACGCGTGGGCGGGCAAGTGAATTAGCAATTTATGAAGAGCATATTGCTGAGTGCAAAACTAATCTTTTTACAATATAATTTACCTTAATTAAATTTTGATTACTGATTGAATAAAAAAATGCTTCAGTTATTTATTTTATTTATTTTTATAAGCTCGTGGCTAAATAATAACAGCCGCACTGGTCGATCATCAAGGTTAAGCAACGCTTGACGAGGTTGGTCCGTGGATGGGTGACCATTTCAACATACCGAGTTTCCTTCGTGCCTCGGAAAGCACGTTAGGCCGTTGGTCCCGGCTGTCATTTGAAGATCTTTGACAGTCGTTACGGTTGGCAGAAGCTTGAAATCTGACACCAGTCTTGCCAAGGGGTATCGTGTTACCCAGTTACTGGGTTGTGGAGGTCAGATAGGCAGCCGCTCCATGTAAAACACTAGTATTCAGGTGAATCCGGTAAGACTGGAAGCCGACCCCAATATAGTTGGGCAAAGGCTACGCAGACTACTTCAGTTATTTATTTTCATAGTATTTACACTGCCGCTTCTCCATCCAAATCTATTTCCGTTTTGCCAATATTTACTTTTCACATCTGTTTCCGTTTCCACGTCCGGTATGGCACTGCAGTTGCATCACTAGTACAGTTTCTACGAGAATTCTCGACCAGACTCGGTATGTGGATGTTAACACAAACGGTTTCAGTTGGTACTTGAGAGCTTGGCTGCGATCAACAGACTTTCAATCTTGTCTGGGGTGTAAATATGGAAGATTGATTATAAGGTTGATTTTTGATTATTTCTTGCCATGATTCATAAGCTCGAAAAAAGACCGTATCAATTAACAAGATGTTACTTAATACATTCTTAAGATGGATAATGATATCTAAGAATAAATAAATCTAAACTAATCTGATAATTTTACACAGTTTCCGCGTAGCATGTAGCACGTCTCGTAGGCCGTACACTTACTGTCGTAGACATCTCGTAGGCACCACTACGTAGCACTTCTCGTAGGCCGTACTACTTTCGTAGACATCTCGTAGATACCGTTAAAGGTTTCATAATCCTGTTGTTATTTTTTTCTATCATACGATAAGGTTAACAAAATTATAGAGTTAACATGGAACAGTCATATTTTAGTAGAAAAATAATAAGCGTAGCGTTTTGCGTAGGCCGTAGACACCGCCTTCTCTCTTTGAAAAAATAACGTAACCGGGATTCCGTAAGGTTTTTTTTTACCCGACTGCCAAAGGAGGTTAATGTGTTTATCAGAATATGTATATATGTTTGTTCCTATGACTAGAGACTAGAGACCAAACGCGTTGGCCGATTATGATGATTCTTACGTCTTCTTCTTATTCGTCTTAACCTTGCGAGTGTCACTGGCTACATTAAAATTGGAAAATAGAAAAATTGGTGGATTTTGGGTCCCATATTGTGGGGGCCCATTTTCATTTATCTTGTTTACGTCTTTTAAATTCGCTTTTGAAGCAGTCGGGTTTTTGAATTATTATAATTTTGATAAGTGCCTACGTGTAACTCACAATTTATCTACAATTTTGAGACAAAATGTAGACGTTACTTATTCATCTTTAAAGACGAACTTGTTAATCTAGGCACCAAGTATTTACATAAAAGTATCATGATAAAATTGAACGGTTCCACAAAATTCATCATGATGATTTTCCTGAAAAGGTACAATCATGACGCTTGTACTCTAAACCAGACCAGCATACATTCCCTCAGTAATCCTGTCCTATCTCACTAAACAGTGTCCAACATTTGCACGTGTAACTCAAAGGGTGTGTTGTTTTAATTTGAATATTTGCACACGAACTATATCATAATGTTGGTCTGCCTGATTATTCTGCTTGGGATCATTTTAACCCGGAGATGGATTCTGTTGAGTGCTTTAGAATTTTGCATAGCTTTTATATGACATTAATGTATTTTAGTGTGATTTAATTTAAATATGGAATTTCATGATATGACCTCTCGGTTCTGAAAGCTGGTTATTCCATTTCCAAATGGACAATAGGAAACAGTCTCTGAGAGTTAATTTTTTATCGACATGTATTGATAAAAAAAACATATGTAAAACTAGCTATGCCCCCGGCTTCTCTCCCGTCAACTGCTTACCTTACCTACCTACCTAAATTGGAAGGTAGGATACCTACCTCTTCTTTTTCTAGTCATTCTTCCGCGGCGAATCGTAACACCGCCACTCACAAAATGACGTCAAATGCACAACGCCATCTATCGAATATGGAGTTAAACTGTCCAAGTATCTGAATTGCGTGTGTTGTGATATTTTACTTCTTGAACAATTTAAATTCATGGTTCTTTTGATAGAGTGAACCGATTGCGCTGACGTTTTTATGTATAAAAGTTATCTACATTGGTATCGTACATTTTACGTGATGCGTGCACAAGTAAACAGACAAACCGATCAAATTTCCAAAAATGCTGGAAATGGGTTCTGTTGGATATCTTTTAACACCCTGGCAATTTTTTTGACATACTTTCGAACAACTTTTTCTACAGTTTTAATATATGTAGTCATTGTTACATTAGAGATTTGCAGTTGAGCAAAACCACTTGATATATTTTTACATTTAAATAAGTAACTATAGAAATAAATATCTCCCATAACATTTTTTAATACAATTCAATCTCTCACAGGTCTGTCTCCTTTCAACCAGATTCAATTTATTCGAAAACACTGTCTGAAAGCAGCCCATCTCATTAAGTATTCCCCATGGACTATTAATATCATACACCGAAGATGCATTCGCTGTTCAAATCTATAGGTGTCTATGAATATTTCGGCGAGGATAGTGCTCGGATTCATTGAGCCAGTCGCGAGAGGAATAGCCTAAGAACCCACTGCAAAAACTATCACCGCAGGAATTTTTGTTTTTGATAAAACTTAATTTTCATGAATGATACTTGATAGTTGAATAGATTGCTGCAGTGTTGCCTAGACCGCAGATAATATAATACTAGCATACGGATGCCTCATCCCATACAAAGAAACCGTGCTGACGTAACTAGCGTTTTTCGTCTGATTAAACTGATTATTTTTTGTACATAGATTTCGTTCGGTTCCGTTTCACGGCGGTTGATAGATGGTGTTAGCAGCGACTTGCAAGTTACAATATTTACTCAGTTTGTGAATATTTTTTTCTTTAAATACAGTGACGATTTGTTTTATAGTATTTCTTGCATGTTTTTACAGTTTCATTGCACCAAAATGTGTTACAATACAAATTTAAATAATCGAGTGGAATGCCTAAGAAATTTAAAACTGCGCCATCTATTGGCATCAATTTTAAATGCATATCCTTTCCAATAATTTTTGAAATGTGAATTAAGAGACCAATATACAATAATATCGTGCTTAGGAGAGTTGATTAAACAAGAACATACAACTATTTTGTTCAATTTCAGAAATAGTACATTGTGATACAAGGGTGTTTTTAATGACACGAGTTTGCAATAACCTACACACCCGTGTATCACACGACGTTTTTCAATACAGTTGTGGGAAATAGTAAAAACAAGTCAAAGAATTAAATTTTATTTTTCCATAAAATAAAATTAACGTAAGTCGCCAAATATCTTTCTCGAGATTTTGGAGGCAAAATTTCATCTTGCGCAGTGTTGGCCTCAGATAAAATATCGGGTGGAGTTAATTCCATTTCATCACTTGTACATGAACTCATATTAAAAAAAAAAGAAATAATTTATCACACAAAAAAATAGTACATTATGGTACAAGTGTGTAAAGTTGGTGATTACCGCTGAGGCGCCATTGAGACCCGAGCCGTTAGGTGAGGGTCTTAAGAGAGCCGAGGACGGTAATCATCAATACTCACGTGTATCATACGACGTTTTTCAACACACTTGTGAAGAAAATAATACTAAAAAATCATTTTCAACAGTGAAAACGAGTTATCAAAATTAATCAGATTTCCTATGCGCGCGCATCTAACAATGGCGATCGGCCATAGACTCAAAATAATGCATTTTTTATTGGCTTTTAGCCACGTACAAAATGGGGAATTTCAAGTTTTATTTATTACAGACAAAAAAATTTGAGTGAAAGTTTTATTTATTAAACACGTAGTTGAAAAGTTGAAATTATCTATTTAAATACGAAGTTTTATGAAATGTGTTGCATTTGTACTATTGAGCACGATCTTTTTTGTATCGAATTTTTTTTAAGAACAAAGCAACTCAACCAATAAATTAAAAAAAAAACTCTTTATCTCACTTGTGAATAATAGTAATGAAAAAGTCACAGTTTGATAACAGGTGTCATTATGTGCCTAATTAAGGTGAAATTAGAGCCACTTTATGAGCAAGTGTGTTGAAAATAAATTTATACCATTCCTCCTCTAAAAAGCTTATTTTATTTTATCTACTTCGGTTTCGTTATATTCGAATTACAAAATTGACAGCGGTTTCATTATGATACCCATAACGACATCGGGTTGCATTATGCGAATCGTCATAAATTCTAAAACACAAGCAAAGACATTCTGAACATACAGCCAGGTACCTATAATATTACTTCGAAATCGAAACAATGTTAACTGATGTTTTTAAAAATGGAACAAGTTTAGAACAAAAGTATCGTATACTATTTGGCTGTTGTGGCTACAAGATCTTTGCCTTATACCTAATAAAGAATAAATAAAAAAAATAAAAATAAAGTGGACGCGCGAAAAAATTTCTGAGTGAAATTTTATTAAAAATGTCTTCAACATCAAGTGAAAAGTGTGAAAATACTCCACCAGATATAACAAATAGAGAAGTTGCGGTTACAAATAATTTACTACCAGAAAAATCAAGACATGTAAGAGAAACGAAATACTTAAACACACTTCCTGAAATACTTATTGGTCTATAATTGTGTTTTATTCCTTCCTTCGTAGATAAAATCTTGTATGCAACTGTACGTTATTGGTCTTTTAATAACTCGTGCCACCTATTTCGGTACGCGCTACGCTTGTACCGAAAAATGGCACTCGTATTAAAAGACCGTCCATAACGTAACAGTTGCATAAATAGCTATTATACTGAAAACAGTGAATAAAACGCACTTTTAATCACTGTTTTGGTGTTTGAATTTAGAACACCAATATAATATTCAAACTCCATCTCAATGCTATACAACCTCCTTGCGCATAAAATATTCGATACAAACTTAAGATAGAGATACAGTTATACAAACTTAGATAGAGGTAGAGTTAGAGATAGAGTTAGAGATAGAGATAGAGTTAGAGATAGAGTTAGAGTTAGAGATAGAGATAGAGTTAGAGATAGAGATAGAGTTAGAGATAGAGTTAGAGTTAGAGATAGAGATAGAGTTAGAGTTAGAGATAGAGATAGAGATAGAGATAGAGATAGAGATAGAGTTAGAGATAGACATAGAGTTAGAGACCGAGTTAGAGTTAGAGATAGAGTTAGAGATAAAGATAGAGTTAGAGATCGAGATAGAGATAGAGTTAGAGATAGAGACAGAGTTAGAGATAGAGATAGAGATAGAGATAGAGTTAGAGATCGAGATAGAGATAGAGATAGATACAGAGTTAGAGATAGAGTTAGAGATAGAGTTAGAGATAGAGGTAGAGATAGAGATAGACATAGAGTTAGAGTTAGAGATAGAGATAGAGATAGAGATAGAGATAGAGATAGAGATAGAGATAGAGATAGAGATAGAGATAGAGATAGAGATAGAGATAGAGATAGAGATAGAGATAGAGATAGAGATAGAGATAGAGATAGAGATAGAGATAGAGATAGAGATAGAGATAGAGATAGAGATAGAGATAGAGATAGAGATAGAGATAGAGATAGAGATAGAGATAGAGATAGAGATAGAGATAGAGATAGAGATAGAGATAGAGATAGAGATAGAGATAGAGATAGAGATAGAGATAGAGATAGAGATAGAGATAGAGATAGAGATAGAGATAGAGATAGAGATAGAGATAGAGATAGAGATAGAGATAGAGATAGAGATAGAGATAGAGATAGAGATAGAGATAGAGATAGAGATAGAGATAGAGATAGAGATACCAATTTTTTTTTACAACGAAAACAGCCTATTCGATTTTTGACAAATGTTTATGTGAAAATAATGAAATTAAAACTGTTAATTCAATATATTAAACAACCATTTAATAAACTTTTGAGAATTTTATGCTAAGACGTACGGACTCATTCATTTTGGCCTCGAATAAAATCCCATTTTATTTCAAGTATGTAAACTCCGTGCTACTAAACTTTTTTAAATTGACTAAAACATTTAAAACTTAACTGCAAAACTAATGATCGAGCTCGTAAACAAAAGTCACGACCGCGTAATAGAAAGATGCCTATGCGAAAGATTTAATTTTCGAATCATAATTATAGCCTCTGAAAGTACGCCATGTTTAACAACTGTATTGAAAAAGTTTTTTTTACGCACAATTCAATAACAAATCGGTGCATATCATATCCATCTAGTGATATTAATTTGAACCAAATTTTCTTTCTTAGCGCTGAGACGAAATGAGGTCGCCCAGTATGCCTACACTATGCCTAGGCACGGCTGCCTAGGCATACTGAGCGACCTCATTTACATGAATTGGAATTTAAGTTTGATAGTTAACCCCAATTACAGATGTTTTCAAGTGAATCCAACGTCATTTCAAAGAAAGTGGTAGAAAAATAAGGTTGCTAGCTTTCAGTTAGCCGCAATCTGTGGGTTGCCAGTATACCTAGCTAAACCAAAACCAAACTAAAAACTGTTTGTGGCCGGATGCAGCTAGGCAATCCTGCAGCAATATATTTTACTATCATCA
Organism: Orthosia cruda; assembly: GCA_964057195.1. Classification (NCBI taxonomy): domain Eukaryota; kingdom Metazoa; phylum Arthropoda; class Insecta; order Lepidoptera; family Noctuidae; genus Orthosia; species Orthosia cruda. Next base: position 12,313,438 of record OZ059832.1, on the reverse strand, counting down.
TCTGCCTACCCTTTGCCCAACTATATTGGGGTCGGCTTCCAGTCTAACCGGATTTAGCTGAGTACCAGGATTTTACATGGGGTGACTGCCTGTCTGACCTCCACAACCCAGTAACTGGGAAACACGATATCTCTTGTCTAGACTGGTGTCAATCTCAGGCTTCTGACTACCCGTATTGACTGTCAATGATCTTTAAATGACAGCCGGGAGCAACGGCTTAACGTGCTTTCCGAGGCTCAGAAGAAACTCGCTATGTAAAGATGGTCTCCCATCCATGGACCGACCTCGGCAAGCGTTGCTTAACCTTGAAGATCGACCAATGCGGCTGTTATTATTTAGCCACGATTTCTTCAATCTATTTTACTATCACGGAGCAATAACACAAATCAAGATTCATCAAAAACATTATACCTGCAGATTTTAGCAGTGTGATCTCATACTAGAAAGAACTGAAGTATTTCATATTGTGCAATCTCTTTCACACAGCAGACAATGCGATACGCGGTGGAACGCATCACTCAACGTCAAACCAGACGTATATTTTTACATCCTCACAAACTCAAGGGGGAATAATTTCTATTGTCAGTAAACAGAGCCTTACGATCGGCAACTAGGTACATACTGTTTATTTTTCGAGCCGAAAATTCTGAGAATTTTGTAATATATTTTCGCTGTGCCTTATTTTACGTCAGTCAACTGCTTTTTGTGTGTTAAGCTCTTTTATTGCTTTTCAATCTAACTTCGGTTTTGGTTGGTTGTTTTCAAGGACGTCTTACTTTTTTTTGAAGTATGTGTAAGCATTGAAAAGAATTATAACTTACGCAAAATTTCACTCAAACTATTTTTTAAACTTCGTTACTTTAAGTTAAATTAACTTTACATAAATGCAAGATAGTGTTAAGTTTTTTAACTTACAAGCTCGTTTACCCAATCATATTTTTTCGCTTTACTGAAAGCTAAAAACTTATCCAAGTTAACAAAAAATTGTTAGGTATTGTTGGGTATTTTTAAAGGCTAATGGGGCAAACCTACGACCCCGAAGGGTCTTTACAATAGTCAAAATATGAGACAAATAGTCCGACTATTATTAATCTTCTTAATTTTTAAAGTCTTGGAAGAGAATTCGAATGAGCGCAGGCAGAGGTATTACAGCATAAAGTTCTCATAGACTTTTCACAAGATCTATCTTAAACGCCGCTACTTCAATCTATATTACTATCGTTAGCTAGAAACTGTCCTAGATACATTATGCACTTCAAGTGCTTAATATTTAACCGGTTGTGTGCCGTAATTTTTAAAGTCTTGGAAGTGAAGTGGAATGAGCGTAGGCAGAGTCATTACAGCATAAAGTTCTCATAGAGTTTTCACAAGATCTATCTTAAACGCCGCTACCTCAATCTAGATTACTATCGTTAGGTAGAAACTGTACTAGATACATTATGCACTTGAAGTGCTTAATATATTACCGGTTGTGTGCCGTAATTTTTAAAGTCTTGGAAGAGAAGTGTAATGAGCGTAGGCAGGGGCCATTACAGCATAAAGTTCTCATAGACTTTTCACAAGATCTATCTTAAACGCCGCTACTTCAATGTAGATTACTATCGTTAGCTAAAAACTGTACTAGATACATTATGCATTTCAAGTGCATAATGTATATAGCCGGTTGTGTGCCGTAATTTTTAAAGTCTTGGAAGAGAAGTGGAATGGGCGTAGGCAGAGGCATTACAGCATAAAGTTCTCATAGACTTTTTACAAGATCTATCTTAAACGTCGCTACTTCAATTTAAATTACTATCGTTAGCTAGAAACCATACTAGATACATTATGCACTTCAAGTGCTTAATATTTAACCGATTGCGTGCCGTCATTACCGAAACAATTAAAAAATCTTTGTGTCTCACGTAAATCCACGTTTTAGGCACTCAAGGGTAAAAAACAATGTGCAGTGGCTTTAGTTACATTCACTCAAAGCATTGCAAAACAACAAAAGAAATCAACATCCACCAACGAAATCATTAATCAACTATCAGGGAGCCAGCAGAAAATAAAATATGGCAATTCGTAGTCCACAGAACCGTGCTGTCAGCTCCTATGATGTATTTGAACGTTTTCATGGGAACCAGCTAACGCTTTGTCAACGTCCCCATTAAGGGTCATCGCTCATGGCGACCCCTACCGTCGGACCCCGGTTTTCCTTAAGATTTATGAATATCGATTCGAATTATTGTAGCTATTAAGACTGTGGTAGAAACAAGACGCCAATTATGTTTGGGAGTCAATTTTGTGGGGGTTGGAGTTCAGTGTTTGTGGGTTTATTGGTAGATATAAAAGTATACATACACATGGTAGTGGAACATAATGATAGAATAAATGATGACACTTTTCTATCGTCATACAGTTGCGCGTTTTCGTTTATTTCCTGCTTATTGTTGCCTTATGTCTTCATCGCTTACCATAAGGTGACATAGAGGTCAAGCGCGAGTCTATCTATAATAAAGAAAAAAAAATGTTTATCAGAAAATATCTAGTCTAAGACACAGATTCTGAAACGAATATTATCTCAAAATTTATGTAACCATTTGTCACATCTGCGTTATCTATGATTTACTGAATGGATATTCAACATCCAATCATACCACTTGACTTGCGGCTTTGTTTCCAGAAACCGGGTAAAGGTGACTCAAAACGGCAAGCAAAAACACAGAAAAGCAGTTACAAATTGCTAAATACTTTCGAACAAGGAACCGTCCATGTAGTTCAAACGAAATTGTGAAAGGAATTCTGTAATGACGACAAACTCACAATTTCGAAGTAAGTACTGAATGTAACCCCTGAAAGTTATTGCCATCGTTAGGAACATAGTTCCATTTTATCACTTTGAATGTAGACGATAAATACAAACGAATGGTTGAGCGACGCTCATTACCGCGCAGCACTCGAAACTCCTCGTAAAGCCGCAGAAGAGTGATGCAACTACCAGTAATGGACGGACAGAGAACGAGTGCCGGATCAAGTATTACTCCCACTTTGAGCTCGCGCACGTCTCAAGCAAGCTACTCGCGGTTATGTGCGCCTAGTACTCGAACCGGTTCTACCTCACTCCCCCACACGAATAAAAACGAAAATTCTCTCTTTCAAAGACAAAATCCTCATAAATCCCTCTCGCAATTTCTCACTTTTAATACAGCCCTACTTCAATAATTATTTTCATCACAGAGAAAATGAAAGCCGAATCCGACATCGCGTCGCACGCACGACAGATGGCAGCCGCACCTGGCATTTACAACTTTCCTTTTCAATAAATCCAACCGACGTTGGCGCGACATTGTTCTACCAGAATATACTCAAATTATGATTTATTATTATGAAATGTTAGTTCTAGTAATAAGGGGAAGTTTGCACGCTTATTCCAAATGTTAATTAGGGGCGAAACGAAAACCGTGTAGACAATGTAACGATTATCCGGCGGTACGTATGCGAACCGCAGAATACAATAGAAAAGTTTATTACAGTACCCGCGGGTGAAGTCAGGTTTCTCGTTAAGAGGTAAATATTTGCAGAGAGCGAAGCAACGTGTGAGCACGAGTAAATAATGAAGCCTACGTCTCGTAACGAGATGAATGTTTGCGGACTACCAACGAAAGTAATTAAGACTTTAACAAGAGTTACAAAATAAGACAATTTTGTCAAAAACTCGTCAACTTTGAACCAGAATCGCGAACACTGATTATGTTGCTTCCGAATTTGTTATTTTTTGATTATTTCATTATATAACAACATAAACTCAAGCTTTAATTAAGTTGATATTGGCAACACTGGTTAAAGCATCAACCATAATATTTAAACGTTTCAAAACTTAATGTTATTAGTGTAGTTAGTAAAAGTGAAAAGATTTTCAAATTAAATAATGTTTAATTAAAGTTTATTCAGAATTACAACAACGAGCAACAATAAATTAGGATGAAAATGGGCAAATTGTTTTCAAAATTTAATAATGGAATATAAACAATTGAGTTTTCACGCGAAAATAATAGATAAAAAAATTCGTTAGTCTTTTATTAAATATCTTTAATAACAGGAGAGACTATTGCCATCTTATTTGTACTGGCATAGCAATAGAAACTGATAAAATTAAATAACTTTCGTTATGGCACTCCGAAACACTTTTAATAAGAACTTAGTTTTATATTTCGGCTTAGTAACACGGTCACTGACTTTTTATTGCAAAAGTAATTCTTTTTGTACCTGTGACCTTGTGTGTATGAAAAAGTAGAAATTATTTTCTTTGTAAGATTCCAAAGAAGCCAAAGGTTTTTAGAATTTGGTTTTTATTTATTTTAGTAACATCTAGACATAGCAGTGACTAAATAATTTTACGGAACGGAGTTTGTATTAATATCGAATTTGCTCTGACACCAAGAATACAAAAATCAATAAATCCACGGAACGGAGTTTGCATTAATAATTATTTTGCTCTGACACCAAGAATACCAAAATCAATAAATCTACGGAACGGAGTTTGCATTAATAATTATTTTGCTCTGACACCAAGAATACCAAAATCAATAAATCTACGGAACGGAGTTTGCATTAATAATTATTTTTCTCTGACACCAAGAATACCAACAACGGCTAGGCAGATTTATTGATTTAGTTACTAAAGATGTTGAGGTCTGCTTCCAGTCTTACCGGAAGTAGCTGAGAACCACAATTTTACATCGAGCGACTGCCTATCTGACCTCTGATCTGAGCATCAGATTTTCTAGCGTCTGACTACCGTAACGTTTCTCAAAGATCCTATTACCAAATCCAATGCACAATCTCCCCGAATATAGACCATCGAGAACACCACAAAATACTTAATTAAAAACCCCAAAACACCTAACATTTCATTAAAAAACCCGGCATTTATCTTAATAAAGAAACATAGTGGCGAGAAAGACGGACAGTCCCGATAAAGTAATCCCACGACCCATACTTCGTCACTGTCCCGACCTTCGATGCCACCTATCTCCAGCTTAACGAACGTGTACAAATTTAAGGATACACAGCCATGTGGTTACGGCCCTAAACCGGCGCTTAATCCTCGGTTACCGAACAAAAGGATCGAGCGTTAATTCTTAACAAGCATTTGTCTTAATCCTGATTGTATAGAAATCCTATTTAAGTTTTAATGCTGCCGAAAAGTTTTGAGGCTTTGGTATGCGGAGTGGAGTACCTACTTATTTACTTGAGTTTGACGCTGTTTTTGGCTATGTCGATTCGAGTGCCGTACTATAGTAATTTGTGAGAGAGATTTTGACTGAGAGCGTTCTGAAATGCTAGAAGGAGGAAGAAGATTACGGGGTGACTTTTTATTCGTTGGTTTCAGAGAGTGGAAGTACTCACGAATTTGAACAACTTTTAAATGGGAGCACCCATTATATCGTGAAAAAGACAGACATTTCCTATATCTTGTCGACTAATGCGAACATAAATGTACTTAACAGATAATTTTTATTCATATATTTCAGAGTTGATCCCATAATCTTCTTCTTCTTTTCGTGTGAGGGTGTGGCATCCTCTGATGTCAGAGTTAAATAAGCCGCCTCTGACTATTTCAGACTTTAACATCATCATCATCATTTCAGCCTAAAGACGTCCACTGCTGGACATAGGCCTCCCCCAAGCGTCGCCATACTGATCGGTCCTGTGCGTTTCGCATCCATCGGAATCCCACAGCCTCAGACTTATTAAGTATATAAGTCCAGGTTTCCTCACGATGTTTTCCTTCACCGCCGCCAAGATAAACTTAGAAAGTACATATAAATTTGAAAAAGACTCATTGGTACTTGCACGGATTTGAACCTACGGCCTCAAGCATGAGAGGCAAGGTCTTAGCCACTGGGCCACCACGACATCCCATAGTAATAGTACATTATGGTACAAGTGTGTAACGTTGGTGATTACCGCTGCGGCGCCATTGAGACCCGAGCCTTTAGGTAAGGGTCTTAAGAGAGCCGAGGACGGTAATCATCAATACACACGTGTATCATACGACGTTTTTCAACACACTTGTGAAGAAAATAATACAAAAAAATCATTTTCATCTAACAATGGCGATCGGCCATAGACTAAAAATAATGAATTATCTTTTTTTTTGGCTTTTCGCGGATGGCGTTTTAGCCACGTACAAAATGGGGAATTTCAAGTTTTGTTTATTACAGACAAAAACAAAAGTTATATTTCAATGAAAGTTATATTTATTAACACGAACAAGTTGAAATTATCTATTTAAATACGAAGTTGCATGAAATGTGTTGCATTTGTACTATTGAACACGATCTTTTTTGTATCGAAACTTTTTTAAGAACAAAGCAACTCAACCAATAATTAAAAAAAAAAACTCTTTATCTCACTTGTGAATAATAGTAATGAAAAAGTCACAGTTTGATAACAGGTGTCATTATGTGTCTAATTGCGGTGAAATTAGAGCCACTTTATGAGCAAGTGTGTTGAAAAAGTTCTTTATATTCATGATTAATTTCACTCCCTGAAAGATTACCATTAAATTAAAAGTCACTCTCTATATGTTGAAAACAATAATCAAGGCCACAAACTGTGCTTCAAGTTATACGTATCTTGTCCAGCCCTTTACAAGGTTGTAACTCAAATAAGACACACAAGACCTCAAGAAGTATAGAGTTCCAATCAGGACTCTGTTTACTTCGTAGGCTAAATCTAATCTATGCCTACATAGGAACATTCTTGATGTTCCTACCCAACACATAGTTTGCAAATGAAGTTACTAGTTCTGTTAAACTTGTCGTGGAATAGAATAATGCAATCAAGACACAACAATGGAATCTATTTGCAAGGAAATATACTTAGTAGTGTTGTGTTATGGAAATAGAAACCCGATAATTATTTTTATAAAGAAAATTAAATTAATGAGAAGTGCCTAGAAATCGACTTCCAGACCAGTCACTAATTATCTGGTTACTATTGTCATATTGTGCACCACACTGTTGTGGTACCACACTACCTTCTTTAAATCGCTGCTGCACACACCAGTCGATCCTTAAAGCCTGATCCCGTGTATAAAAAAAAAAACTACACATAAATTCACAAAAAAATGTACAGAGAAAATACATTCAATTTCCAAACGAAATAGACCATAGTTCAAGCCGCCATCTATCCGGGCCATCGTGGTCACATAACTCACATTTACGTGTTAAAAATGTTTGTCTATTCGTCTTAATAAAGCCGAATTGGTCCGGTTGGGTTCGTTCGGTATCGTTCGGGATCGGTCGGCCATCGGATACTAATCCTGCCCGCTTCTCAGTCAATGTCGTGACCGTTCGCCCATTGCCGCCCAATGGCCAATGGGATTATTTGACACATGTTTGGATTTAGTATATTTGGTCGCGTTATGTGTGGAGATTGGTCTTTTGCTTTATATTTTGGGGCAAAAGATTTTGTTGTATGGAAAAGATTTTTTGGTTTTGAAGCTCACTCTGTTCTATATAGGTTGGCAAATACTTAAAAAATACAATCATTACCATCATTTCAGCTGAAAGATGAAGAAGTGTTGGATATAGGCCTCTCCCAAGCTTTGCCACATTGACCGGTAATTCGCTTCTCACATACAGCGGATACCCGCGGCCATCACCAAGCTTTTTAGAAATAGGCTAAGACTAAGTAAAGAATTTTTAAGTAAATCATGTTCCTTAAGAAATTCGCTATAGGTATCCTTGTATATCTAGGTTGGCCCATTCAGGTTAGGGATCAAACGACTCATGAATATTTTAAACTAGCTACTGTCGTGACTCCCCCTAGTAATTTTCCAGAATATAAAGGTCCATGTTCTTTTTCATAGAATCAACACCATCAAAAAATGGTCCGAATTGTTTAGAAATTGTTCCGTTATTCGGATTTGCAAGTTTGTGTATTTCTAACCTACTTAGAAAATTATAAACTGCCTAAACATGGTACTTATACTATTAACATCAAAACACTTTTTGTGCTCATGATTGATTGACACAACACACAATTATTTTCCATGGCCACTCGCGTGACCAAGCTCACATAATTCTCGTGTTTTACTTTTAATAAAAAATACACAGTTTATTTCATATAATTCTGTGCAACGTTTCAGAAAAGGTCGTCGGTGAGGTTTATAAAAAGAAATCTAGGCACGTGTGGCATGAAATAAAACAATTTGTTTATAAGAAACCGTCGGGGCGAAAGAGCGTCGTTGACGCAGGCGACCATAAGTAATGGAGAGGTTGAATATTTGTCCACCGACCCTCTACAAAGTTCTTAGTGCATGAAATTTTCATCAGGAGCACAGTATGGTACAGAAGGACAGCTCTGTACAACCAGCGAAATCACACGCATTTATAGACATGTAGACGCGCTTCATGAAAAAAGAAAATATGCACACTTGTGACTGGCACTCAGCTGAGATAGTCTGAGATCACACAAGAAATTAAAAGATCCACAGGAGAATCAAGGTATCCGACATAGCTTGAAGGCAAACTTAAGTGGCAGAGAACATTGGTCGCAGAACAGATAGCCGATAGGTTTAGAAGTGGTGAAACATACTGGAAGGTATAATTTTGGAAGGCCAAGGCGGAGCGATGACCTGGTGAAGGCCGCGGGAACCCATTGCGATGGAAATGCGAGAAACATAGGACCGGCCGCTTTGACGATGCTATGGGTGGCTGTACTTTCGTCTGAAATGATAGCGATAAAACCAAGAAGTACGACTACTTAAGCGTTTATGTGTGCAGTGTCTTTTTTTCCCCATTGTATGGAGCCGACCTTCTGTGTCTAATATACGGTGTCGGTATCCTCGTATTGTACTAAACTTGAGAGGTGTTGCCGCCTATTGACGTTTTAAGCTTTCATGTCTGTTGCGTCTTTGAGACGTCTATCATTCCGTTGCGATTTTGGGTCGGGTCAAGTTGCCTTTTGTTTTACTTGATGGTATAGAATTTATGCTGCTACACAAAATGGAGTGTTTGCATAATAATATTCACTGGTGTGAGTTTAATTAAGGGTTGAAAACACGAGGAAAAATCTAATTTATGGTTGTTAATAGGAAAATGTCTTTCTACTAATGACAAAACATCAAATACATAAATAAATACGTTAGCAAAAACAAATACTTAAAATTCGCTCCGTAGTCAGGTAAAAACAGAAGTGATTGTAGTTGACGAATAAATTTGTTAAGTCGCATCATAAAATATGAAATTGGACAGCGAGAAAACTGTTTTACGTAGATGTATTAGTAAAACGGAAGTAACTTAGAAAATAAGCTTCCTCCCCTCCAACAAATCAAAGCGAACAGTCCAATAAAATGCGACTACCCGAGCGTATCGTCTGGATGCCCCCTTAAAAAGTTAACTTCATATCATGCACCTGGACACACAAGAAAAGTAGAATGAGGGAAGAAACTGAAATAATTTCGGTCATAAATTCAACTTTTATAACTGGCGTTACGTGGCAAGGTCTGACTCTTCAGACATCGACATAATTTAACTTTTTCCTATTATCTTTATGCTGACGCCGTTAAGTGCCTCACTCACATATAGCTGAGCGAGCGGTTTTGTTATAATTTCGAATTTACTCCGACTTTCATGCATTTTTACCAAGTTTAATTTTATTCGGAGAAGGTAGGGACTGGAGACCCAAGTTTGACTCCAATTATTACTTTGAAATTAAGTTACACATTGTTAAAGGGATGCCTAACCACGTACTAAGTTAAGTTAGTTAGTTTCAGTGACTATGGACGCGAAGTAATGAAGTTTTTCTGTACAATAAGTGACTAGTGGATTTCTTTATGAGATTTGTGTGGCTCTCGTTTTTTGCGCCGAAATACTTTTATATCTGAAATGTTTCAGCTGTAGGCTTTCGCATTTCGTGTGATGTGTTGTATATAGCCTCCGGCGTGTATTAGGGCCTGTTACACATTTTATTTGATAGCAATCTTTAGGGTGCCCCCTAAGTAGAATGAACTACTTATTTTTTTATAGCATTGTGTTTTTATCTCTGCCCTTCTCTTTAAGTTTATGCAGATTAAGCATACATGAAGCAAACTCCATTCTATCTCTTGACATGTTTTATGTGCGAGAGAGATTTGTAAGGATAGATTTCTTGTTTTTTCTCTTTTTTGGTAGGTATTACTTGGTACCATTTGCATTTTATTCTGAATTGACTTGTTGTTCTCTTTCCACAAATGCTGGCTTACTCAACCATGCTATATGAATAAGTTCTTTTGAATAATGTTACTTGTGCTTTCACCCACCTTTTATAGTTGTTTTAAGAACTAATTATTTGCTGTATTTACTTGCCACATCTTTACCTACTTTGTGGTTTTTCTTAGTAGAGCAGATGCCTTTACAAAAGAAAGACTTTGCAAAGCAAATAACTTAAATGATGAAGGAAATTTTAGTCTTCTTCCATCAAAACGGTTATTAATATATTCTTCATGGAAGCTATCTTGATTTAGCTTCACTGTAAATTAAACACTAGTCTACAAGAGACCACAATGCAAACATAAATCACGCCTTTTCCCCATGGGGGTAGAGGGAAAGTACATAATTATATAATTACTTTATTCCTTCTGCTTCATTTACAAGACCACCATTTTTACGATAAACTCCTTGTTATTTTCAATAAACAACTTTTAAAAATCAGTTACAAAATAATAAAGCATCTTTCCACAATGTACTACAGTCCTTATCACACCCGTTCCCAGATTCGTCCTCTCTTATGCAAAATACCGATACATTATACATTTCCTGGCGTCACATACAAACCTAGAACGGCCCTCGGCTACACAGTTCACATTCGCATCTTACCATCGGAACACCGTTTTGCTCTCAAACATATCGTATCGCGACTCCGTCGTCTCACTAGCCAACTTCGAGTCAAAGTTCCCTCGGGCCAAATCTATAAGAGTGTTTTGCCACGTGATCGCTTCCACGATTTGCCAAGAAAATAAAGTAGAATCGAACAGGAAACTAGTTCCCACCACAAGTGAGTTGATAAAAGTAGATATCTTTGCAGCGTTCTAACTTTGCCGGTGAATAATAATGTTACAGTTTGTAAGGACATGTTTAAGTTTAATGTTAATGTTTCGATAATATTGGTTAGTGGAGTCACAATGAGCTGTTGTCAGTTAAATAAATGTGGCAATGAAGACATACATAATTATGTGTCTACATAACTTCTATGTTGCCTTCTATGTTCCGTATGGTGCCGGACGTAAAGAATTTCACCATCCCATGTCTTCCCGTGGGTGTCGTAAGAGGCGACTAAGGGACAAACCAGAGAATGGGCAGCAGCGTTCTCTGTGCTTCTATAACAACCATACTGCGATCGCCAACCCGCCTGCCAAGCGTGGCGATTATGGCGAAACCCCCCCAATGAATAGCACAAATAAAAAATGGCCCCTGGTACCCGGCAGCTTGCCTACCCTCGACTACGGTAGCGGTCGAGGCTACGGCATGGCAAGGGGTGCTAAGAAATCTCCGGACGAGATCCGGCTACCCCAACAATCACCGACGACTGGACCTGGCAACGTACAACACGCGCACACTTCGGACCGACGAGAAGGTCACCGAACTCGAGGAGGAACTGAGCAGGTTGCGATGGAGTATTATAGGGTTATCTGAAGTCCGAAGAGAGGGGGAGGACTCGATAATCCTCAAATCCGGTAACCTACTCTATTTCCGAGAAGGTGACCGGCAGTCCCAGGGTGGTGTCGGGTTTATCGTCCACAAGTCCCTTGTGAACAACGTGGTGAAGATCGAGAGTGTGTCGACCAGGGTGGCGTACCTTATACTCAGAATATCCTCAAGATATTCGCTGAAGGTCATACAGGTCTACGCCCCAACCTCGGCACACCCCGACGATGAGGTAGAGACCATGTATGAGGATATCTCCAGAGCCATGCATGGTTTCAAAACTCACTTCACCGTTGTCATGGGGGACTTCAACGCGAAACTGGGCAAACGAGACGAGGATGACCTGCAAGTGGGGCAATTTGGAATTGGACAACGGAACCACCGGGGTCACCTACCGGCCAGTTTTATGGAGAAGGAGGGCCTCTATATGATGAACTCCTTCTTCAAAAGGCGTGAACACAGGAAGTGGACCTGGCAGAGCCCCGATGGTGCAACAAAAAATGAGATCGACTTCATCATGTCAACCAAGAAGCAAATGTTCAATGATGTCTCTGTGATCAATTCGGTAAAAACCGGGAGCGATCACCGCATGGTAAGAGGCACATTGAACATTAATATTGAGCTTGAAAGGTCTCGACTGATGAAGTCCACGCTCCGGCCAGCACAGATCCAAGTCCAAAACCCCGAGAGCTTTCAGCTCGAACTCCAGAATCGTTTCGAGTGCCTAGGGAGCTCCGTGGATGAATATAGCAACGGGTTCGTGGAAGCTGTCCATACGGTCGGGTCTAAGTTTTTCAAGACCCGTCGTACAGATAGAAACAAAAAGCTCTCAGATCACACCCTCAAGCTTATGAAGGAGAGGCGTGAGATGATCCTGCAGTCTTCAGATGAGGCGTGCAAATACCGGCAGCTCAATAGACAGATCTCTAAATCCTTGAAAAGAGACCTCCGACGCTTCAATACCGAGCGTATTAAAGACGCTATCGAGCGAAATAAAGGCTCCAAGGTGTTCTCAAGGGATCTGGCTATTGGGCAGAGCCAACTCACGAAACTGAAGACCGACGATGGCAGGATCGTATCCGCCAAACCGGAGCTTCTCAGGGAGATCGAGACATTCTATGGGCAGTTGTACACTTCGATCAGCATGCCCGTTGCGAGTCTAGCAAACGACCCAAGAGCTAGATTGACCCGACACTATACCGAAGATATCCCTGACGTCAGCCTGTACGAGATTAGGATGGCTCTGAAACAGCTCAAAAACAACAAGGCGCCGGGTGATGACGGAATTACGGCCGAACTCCTGAAGGCGGGTGGAAAACCGGTCCTTAGGGCCCTTCAGAAGCTGTTTGATTCCGTCATACTCGAGGGCAAAACGCCACAGGCATAGTGCAGGGGTGTGGTGGTACTCTTCTTCAAGAAGGGCGACAATGCCCGGTTGAAGAACTATAGGCCCATCTCACTTCTTAGCCATGTCTACAAGTTGTTTTCAAGAGTCATCACGAATCGTCTCGCGCGCAGGTTTGACGATTTCCAGCCCCCCGAACAAGCCGGATTCCGAAAAGGCTTTAGCACCGTAGACCACATACATACGCTGCGGCAGGTTATACAGAAGACCGAAGAGTATAACCTGCCTCTCTGTTTAGCGTTTGTGGACTACGAGAAAGCCTTCGATTCGATAGAGACTTGGGCTGTACTGCAGTCTCTCCAACGGTGCCAGATCGACTACCGGTACATTGAGTTGTTGAAGTGTTTGTACAAAAACGCCACCATGTCAGTCCGTCTTCAGGATCAGACCTCGAAACCAATCCTTCTCCAGCGCGGCGTGAGACAGGGAGACGTCATTTCTCCGAAACTGTTCACTGCTGCGCTGGAGGATGTCTTCAAGGTTCTGGACTGCAGGGGGCTGGGCATCAACGTTAATGGCGAGTACATTACTCACCTTCGGTTTGCCGACGACATAGTGGTCATGGCTGAGACCATGGAGAGCCTCAGTAAAATGCTCGATGACCTCAGTAGAGCTTCCGAAAGAGTGGGTCTTAAAATGAACATGGACAAAACCAAGATCATGGTGAATGCCCATGTAACACCCACTCCTATCAAGGTCGGAGACTCTACTCTCGAAGTTGTAGACGATTATGTCTACCTGGGACAAACGGTCCAGTTGGGTAGGTCCAATTTCGAGAAAGAGGTCAACCGTCGAATCCGACTCGGCTGGGCGGCGTTCGGGAAGTTGCGTGGTATCTTCTCGTCCAATTTACCGCAGTGTCTCAAGACAAAAGTCTATGACCAGTGTGTGTTGCCAGTGATCACCTATGGGACCGAGACGTGGTCGCTCACAATGGGCCTTATCAGAAAGCTCAAATTCACCCAAAGGGCAATGGAGAGGGCTATGCTCGGAATTTCCTTGCGTGATCACGTCAGGAATGATGATATCCGCAGGAGAACCAAAGTTACCGACATAGCCCGAAGAATTGCCAAACTTAAGTGGCAGTGGGCAGGGCACATTGCTCGCAGAACGGATGGCCGATGGGGCCGAAAGGTTCTGGAGTGGCGACCGCGAACCGGAAGACGATACGTTGGAAGGCCTCCCACTAGGTGGACTGATGACCTGGTTAAGGTTGCGGGAAGGCGCTGGATGCGAGACGCACGGGATCGGTCAATGTGGCGACGCCTGGGGGAGGCCTATGTCCAGCAGTGGACGTCTTTCGGCTGAAATGATGATGATGATGATGATGATAACTTCTATATTATTCTGTGTAGTAAGTGTAGCTACAGGCCTTTTTTAGGCGTTGTTGTTATGTCATTTTATAATTTATTCCTTGGAAATACAGGATGATCTATGTATGGCTACGTTTTGGGCGGTACGACCGGCCAATTAGAATTCTTACTTCATAATAGATAACGTTTCGCAAAAACCCTATCTTTTTCCAGTAAGATTGAGAAATGTTTTCACCATTGTCTAATTATCCGTTTTTTCGCAATATCCCTAGGGTTTTCGCGAAAATTCGAATTATCAAATTATCCTACGGCATATATAAAGATAGAAGATACTAGATAGGTATGATGCTCATAAAATATGACCTATTTTTTGATCCAGGTTCCTTTACTAAAATAATATTACTTAAAATATACGTTGTGTACGTAACCTTGTGGAAACAATTTGGAAGTTTACCAGGAAAGCTCAGTTTTAATTATATTTATAATATTTGTCTCAAGAATATACAGACACTGTAACTTTGCTCATACAATTAAGAGAGTACACAAGTAATTAACAGAGTAGGAGGTACCTAATTTAATTTCTAATTATGTATTTACGCGCTGTAGTAGTTGCCTTGTATTTAAACACGTTTGATATAAGAAGATCTCTTAACCGCTCTTATGCATGCTACAGTAAGTACGGAAAGTTCGGGGTGTCGGTTCTTCGTATATGACCATAAAGAATGGTCAGTCAGTAGTAGTAATAGAGACTGCCGTTTCCGCACTTAGACTCTCATTCGGTCCGCTGTGCGTGGGTGTTCTGGCTAACATATTCAGCCTAGCTCCGTCCAAAAGCACAGAAGCTTTCTGGGGGCTTCACAGGCTTCATCGAGCGACCTCACTCATTCGATGATTCCAGGATAACGTGGGTGGCTGATTTTTCGGCGTTAAAACAGCCCCTGCAAAAAGGTCTGTTTGTGGCACCTATATTGAAAAGATGTTTGTTAAGAAGGATATGGCCCGTTATTGTCCCTATGATTATTTTTAGATTATTTCCACTTAGGCAGAGAAGTTTTTTAGTTAGACGCGGGTTTACATTTGGCACAGAATCAATTTTAATTAATAATTCAAGAATCAATTTTAAATTTATAATTCAATAATCAATTTTAATTTATAATTCGATAATCAATTTCAAATTTATAATTCAATAATCAATTTAAATTTTTAATTGATAATCAATTTTAATTTGTAATTCAATAACCGATTTTATTTATTAATTTATTTATTTAAACTTCATGTACAATGGTGATACATAGGCGGACTTAATGCAGCAAGGCATTCTCTACCAGTCAACCTTTTGGGTTAAAAAGGACACAACAGTGGTAGAAGTACAAAAATTTTAATTGAATAATCCATTATGGAGTACCAATCAATTGTAAATTAATCATTTATAATGCAACATTCAATTTTAAATATTTAATTTATCATTATTAGCTATTTATTATTAACTACTATTTAAAGGCATGCGCAATATTGTTTATATTGTTGTTTCTACTTTTTTTTACAATTTCAACAATTGTTCAATTTCAGTGATTATGCATGGAATATAAAGCTATATTTGATTATTATTATTACTAATTATACAAACATACAATTAAGCAAGCATATATGAACATTTGAAATGTAATTGCGAAATATGAAATAAAAGGCTATATTATATTATTATTATACATTTGGCAAAACCATTTTTGACTGTCTAGGGAATATTGCTGTGAAATGGTCAGTCAGATACCGTCTTCCAAAACCTTCGAATTCAAGAATCTTTCAATAAAATTCAACATCCGAAATAAAACTCTCTATAAAATATCTCCCCGCATGCGGCCGTAGCTCGTTACAGAATCCTCTTTTCCCAAAATTATATCGTGAAAATTAGTCGTAAATCGAGCATGACATCGTCAGAATAAGCCGCCGGAGCTTCATGAATATATCGCTTAATCTTAATTAGATCTTGCTTAATTAGATCCTTATACTGAGGCCAAAATTTGACTTAGAGACCTTGTACATAGAATTCTGCTCGTTGTGCGCAAAGTGCACGGAGTGATCTCTATAAGGCTGCTTTTCCACCAGAGATGTGCTAAGCAGCTTATGAAAGCTAATACACAAAACTATGTGACCGTTTCCACTAATGCTAGGTAGTGATGAAGATGCGCCACCGCGAGGTAGTTGAACGAGGAAGATGCTCAGCGTCACAGCTCGGGAATACATCGACAATAGGATTGGCATGGGACTCGATTGCGGCGCGATGAAGGGAGAGGATAGCTACACCACAGACGTATCTATAGCTCCTATACATAGCACGCATGCTTCCATACACCAAGAAGAAAATAAATAAAGAAAAAGTATTTGATATTAAAAAAAACAGCCTAGTTAAACCACCAGTGCTATGCTATGTGGACCAATGAATATCATAGATCATTTATCATTTATATCAAACGCATCCATAGCAACTTAGCATAGAACATCTCTGCTGGAAAAGCAGCCTTATGTAAGTATGGCTGTGTATTGTGAATAGTCTCTAGTGATTTCTAGAATCAATGCAGCTGACAGTCGTACCACAAGTCCGTAACGGAGTATTGCAAATGAAGGTATACAAGACGTATAGTTCTCGCTCTGAAGATGAAATGTCAGACTATGGTTTGGTAGATTTTGCGTTGCGTAGTTTAGATACGTGTATGTAGGTACATAACATAATGTAAAACTTCAGGAAACGATTGGGTACAACGGTTAGTTTAAAAACCAGTATGCTTTTTCTTGACAATGGGCAGACAAGGCTATTTGAGAGTTAATCAGTCATTGTGCAATAGGGTATCAAACTGATATAACGGCATGCAACCAGATTGATAATCATCATTGGTATGCAAAAAAATAAGCCCATAAATTTAGGTTTATAGTGTGATGTTATAATCATATTTTCATCTTTGGTAAATCATAGCTTTGGCATAAAAAAGCAGTTGAAATATTCCATGATTATGAAGAACTTATCTTTTCATCTATCTACAATCAACTGAAAACAGACCCATAATGTCTACCGCTTGCTTACGTAGACGAGTGCATGCTAAGAGCCGACAAGTCTGAATGATGGATGAAGGCTTCATCCCGACAGTTCAGATAATGTCTGCGGAGCGGAACGATCTCGGGGTCTAATGAATTTTTCATATAACTCTTAATGTGCCCGGGTTTCTTTGATGCAGTTTTGTAATAGATGTGTGGTTTTGCTAGAGTGAACTCGGTCAGAGATTTCTTTCTATTTTGTTTGCTTAAATTACAAGAAAGCGGAGAATATTATGTTTCTACTAAATACATATTAGAAATGAAAGCCTATGTTTTTTAAACAATCATGCCTCGACTGCTGAACGGACTTGTGTAAAATTGATCAAACGAATATGATCACGATGACTTGGACTAAGACATCTATGTCATGGAAACCAAGTAACTTAGCTAATTTACTTGGATCCCATTAGATAATCTTCGACTTTCACGTAGACGAAGGCAATGGCTGTTCTTGTCACGTACCTAACAGCTTTTCGTTAAATAAATCTGTTATAGATACCTTCTTATCTAAAC
Source organism: Orthosia cruda (assembly GCA_964057195.1). Taxonomy (NCBI): domain Eukaryota; kingdom Metazoa; phylum Arthropoda; class Insecta; order Lepidoptera; family Noctuidae; genus Orthosia; species Orthosia cruda. Next base: position 12,295,442 of record OZ059832.1, on the reverse strand, counting down.
AAATCTACAGTTTTTATAGATAAGGATCTATAAGATTTTAGATATTAGTCTTGCCTAGGCTTTGACGCTTATTTTAACACCAATTTATTCTTTCAGGATTACTGAAAACTAAAATAATTGTAGATACATAAATTATATTTATTTACATAGATAAAAGTATATACAGTGTATAAAATACTTAAATAACTAAGACTACAAACATATACACTTTAACCAAAACTTGTTACTAACTAAAACTAAAAATATACACAACTAAAATATGGCGTCGAAAAACTCCTCCACATCGTTGCCCACTGGTAATGTACCCAAAAGGCTGGCAGCATTGCCACATTGTATGGCAATGCTTAATCTCTGACCAAGATAAAAGCCAGCCCTTGGGACACGCGAAGTGTCAATTAGGCGTTTGGACAGATCTTTAAACAAAGCGTGAGCACTCGGACCCCACGGACCAAGAGTTTCAACCCCAAACGGTTCGAAAATATAACTACCGATGAGGTTATTATATTTCCTCCGTTTGAGGTTCTCTGCTGCCGCAGCGGCAGCGCCAGCACAGCACGATGAACTCGGAAGATGAGTTGGCGCAAGAGTATCGACACAAGTAGCGTCCCACACTAAAGGCCTACCCATCTTCCATGGAAACAAAGACATCCCGTCCGGTCTTTTGCCATCGTCACGTGCCAGGCCATGGGGTTCTAATACGGCCGGAACGCCGACGGTGACGAGAGCACGTCGGATGATGTCGTTTAAGTTTCCGTGCCGAGCGAAGCGACCCGCACTTCGGCTACATAAATACATAAATTGGATATCTACTCACCGTAAAGTAGGTATCTTCATGAAAATTGAACAAGAATAACAGCAACATTTAAGAAATTAGCAACGTCTTTCTAAAAAATAGCAATCGAATGAAATCGTGCATATATCAATCGAACTCAATTTGAACAAAAAAAAACACGTTCGAATGAATATCGAAATCAAATTACAAAGAGAATGTGCAGTAACCACAATCTAATTCACAAATGGTATGATATCGTTTAGTATTCCATTCACAATCTCCCTTTACGAAAACAAATGTATGATTTACGGCAAAATTTTACTCTCGTTATCAGCTAGGGGCGGTTGATTTACACGGCGCCAGATCGCAAGCCGAACCTACCGTTATCACTAGTATACCACGAAAATTATCGGAGACGTTTATCTGTTCACTCTTAACTCACAGAGGAAAACAAAACAACAGTCGACCCTTGGAGAATAACCCTGATAAACAAATTTTAAAGTTATGTTCTCATAACTATGTAATAGAAATTTTAGTACGCGCTTTTATTCGTATTCTGGGAGAACTCCTGCAATGTAAAGGGATACAAAGTATTCTATAGTTTATAAAGTATCATAGTCTAGCTATTGACCAAATTTCACCAAAATCTGTTTTTCTATAGAAAACATGCATGCAGAAATATACGTACAAAACTTTCTAACTTTCCCAATATTGTAAGTGGAATTCTAAACAGAGAGAGAACAATCCGATCTCGTCGCAAAAACAGCTTTTAAAAACACTGTTGCGGACTAATTATGAATGTAGATATAACTTTGTCGGGAACCTGTCCTCGCCCATTAATCTTTCGCTACAGAAATTGAAAACCAAGGATGGCAGGTTGAGGAAAAAGCGAACGTTTTTCCACGACGAATTAATTAAGGAGCCAGGCGACCGCTACATTGAATTTTACGGCGGCGGCCTTTCGATTCCCCTTTAAACTACGCTATGTGGGTGAATCGGCGGTAAAGCAATCGGTGACATGACGCTGTAATTTTCCTTTGCTGTAAATATTTTGTAATGGATCGTGATGACTTTTGTTTCTAGAACAACTCATTCACTTTACTTGTTATGTATGAAAAGACAATTTTGGATGTTGAATATATCAAGAAAAAGAAAAGAAACAAAATACATTTGTGTAGCACAGACTAAAAGACACAAAATAATATTATACATCAGATAAAATACAAACAAATAAAAAAAAGTGTAAAGTCTGACGTAAGAAGTTAGCAGGAAAGTTTGCCTCACGGCTGCGCCATTAGGACCCAGTTCAGCAAAAAATGCCAGACAACTAGCGCGAATATATCTACGTATATCATTTAAGGTCACAACATAATCGACAGATCCATGTTTCGACACCAAAATATAGGCAGCATTAATCGTAATTTAGGTCAGAATAGCCCATTCAATAAAGCTGTACCCTTTTTTAAATCCGTTGATCACAACCCAACCATATTCAGCCTTTCGTTGACACACTTTAGTGACACAACAACCTCAATGGCTTTGTTCTATCAAACAAAACCCGAAAAATAAATAAACGGGAACAATATTTTATGGTCCGACCGTTCCGCGATATTAATGCCCAGTTTTACGTTATCAGTACGTGTTTCGGGTTGTCGGGTAGTCACATTCATCAATCAGGGAAGTGAACTCGTTACCGAGTTTCCCGAAACGGCAATGAGGCCGAATATGTTTGTAAAAACTTTTTAGATCATTCACTTTCGCCCGAAAAGGTCCGAAAGTTGGGAACTATCTACATAGATGCGTAACTAGTGGGATACGTGACTTATTTTCTTAACAGCGGTTTCCTTTTTGTTTGAACTATTGGTTTTTCTTGTGGAATGATTGTTTTATTGATTTATATGTGGGTTAGTAATAGTCCCTTTTTTTACTAAATTCTATAATATTATCTGAAACATAGAACGGGTCGATGTGGCGTTGACGTTTTGGAGAGACTTATGTAGAATTGTAGATGTCTTTCGGCTAAAAAGAAGATGATGATTAATTCTGCGTACTGAACTACATATAACCATGCTGGTGCGTATAACCTCTAGAAGATTACTAGTAAAATCACACGCGCTTGAACCTAAATTATTAGAGTAATCTAGGCTGTAATTGCTGATTCAGCAGTGCTAATTTGAAGCAGAAAAGTACGCAGATGAGACGAAACGCAGTGGATAAAGTTCAATTTACTAATTATGCCACATACCTTTGAAACCGATTCCCATGCAGATGCAGATGGATGTCACGTTCGGGAAGTTCAGCTCACAGACTAGGTACATTATGCTGGCCAGCGGTACACAACACAGTAGGTCTAGGTAATACAGATAACACTTACATATAGGTTCAATTAAGAGGTTTGGGCGTGATGATGGACGTGTGCGCATCCAACCCATGGTTGCAAGAGACTGACCATCGCCGGCGGCCGACGGTCAAGGCGGTGGCGTAATGACCGTAGCGCCATCACGCGGGATATCACCAAACCAACGATATGTGACACTTATTTAATAAATTGGAACTATTAAACCAATGCCTCTCAATCGCCCTATGGTGATGTAATAAAATATGAACTATAAATTAGGAAGCGTAACCAGATGCCAATGTTGCAGACCTTTGTTGGCCACACAACATGCCAAATAGAGATCTTATCACTCTTTAGTAAGAAAATAAACATTGATCCCATCGACTTTTACATCCAAATAAAAACCCTAACGAACATCCAATAAACTTCAACTACAAAAAGTTAAGATACTTCGCGAGAAAATCTCATTACCATTCGTCCAATAATTTGGCGAACAACGGGCAGATTGACTGCCCTGTATCCGGAGCATTATTAACACGTTTCGAATTCTGCTATAAACAAAAGGGATTATTTAATATAAATTGGAAACAGGAAGTTAATCAGAGTCGGCAACAGACGGCAAAACTAAATAGGTCAGTCGTGCCTGAACCTCGGCATCGAGGAACAGCGAGCTGTTAGCGTCTCAACACGGCCTTTCAATTGCTCTAAATTAGGTAAATAGTCGACCCTTGTTAGATTAGCTTTTATTAGCTCAAGATTTTCTCTTGGAGCTTTTGTTGACGGTGTTCGACAAATTATGTTTAAGTGCAATGAGAAAACGCTCCGTATTTTACGAGTATTCCGTTTGCCTGAGGATACTATGGCCCTAGATTGTGAAGGCGAACAGAAAAAAAAGTACTACTCATCAGGTCAGTTCTATGGGACCATCACTAGATAGCTCTAGGTTATAAAAGGTACTTGTAATAATGATTTGAAACTAAGTTGATACATATTTCTCAATTGTGCGCACATATTAAGCAAAGTATCGTCTGGAATCGACCTTTCAAAAGACCTAGATAAATAGTCGAACAATGTTTGATTAGCTAATTATTATGTCTGGATTTCTCTTGGCAACTACTTACTCCATATTTAAATTAAATATTTCGCAAGAAAAATAGAGCAGGTACAATCTGCACTCAGTTTAAATGCGAAACAATCTCAATTTACGTCAGACGTTGATAAACTAAAATTGTTTTTTTCTTGCATATTTTAAACCACTGTTTCACGATTCACTCTCATAAAAATAAGGTAAGTAAGTAGGTAGTAAATAAGGTATATGTGTAGATAAGTCTACAACACCAACTTTCCTTGTCAAGTTGTTTAGGAATTCGAAGTATTTCATCTCATTAATAATGCCAAGAGGATCCTTGTGCGTGCGCCCATTCTTGACTTCTTATAAATTTATGATACCAATATAAATACTTCGTAACTTGCTTATGATCAAGTGCTCAAACTCAGGTTGTGGTATAATATAAAGTATGTGTTATATCGCTCACAGTATCGGAGTTTCGGCAATAAATATTGTGCAAAGTCTTCATCGCAAATTAAAGTGACATGTGCGTAGTAATTTATGCTTGAAAGCGATGTTATAAATCGTTGTATTGAATTTACTCTTTTGTTTTTTACAGTATGCTCGAGTGGAGAGAGTTAAAATGCTTTCAATTATTTATATGAATTTAAATCGAAATGTCTGATGAAAATGGTTGATTTCTGAAGCTGAGGATTAGATTGGAATAATATATTTCAATTGGCGCTCGTTGATACCTAATCGCAACTTTCAGGTGATAAAAACGGTAGAATAGGCAGACAAAAACTCTCAGTTAGATTTTCGAAAAGTAAAACAAACATGCTATTGATATGCGCTACAAAAATTTCAGCGTGTCGATCTCAAACAATTTGGTCTTTTAACAATAAGTAGGTACCTAGTTATTGTTGATCTATACTAATAATATTATAACGAGGTAAAGTTTGTAAGTTTGTAGGGGGTAATCTCTGAATCTACTGAACTGATCTTTAGATGAAATTTGGCATGGAAATAGTTTGAGACCCTGGAAAGGACATATGATAGTTTGTATTGCCTTGGGATGATAAAACACTTTTTACGCGGGCAAAGTTAGTAGAATATAACTTTGCCTAGAGCAAAAGGCAGATAGATAAATTATTACATGACGATGAACTCTATGGGCCAGTCCTAATGGAGCGACGTAATTTAAGTTCCGTCGATAGGCAATATCATATTAGTCGAATTTCATCGCAATAGGTGCAATTTTACTTAGTTAAAATTGCTTACCGGTGTGATATAATTCGAACTGCATCGCGCCTTCAGGCAAGGGCCTAACTTCTTCGGTGCACATAAGACAAACCCTGCAAATAGCTCTAACTCATCACCATATTTAGCCAACCAGTCACTCCACTGGCCTTTAAGCCGAACATACACGTACAAATCAAAACATCCTAAAGCTCTGTACACAACCGATCACTTACATCGAAGTAGCACAAACAATAGCGATAATCCCATTCAATAAGCAGTTGACTATCGATCGATTGTCGATATTCGAAGCCGAGCTGAGCGATGTTCATTGCAAGGCCGACACAATGCGATACAGTGAGCACTCAACCTAACCAAAGCTGTTTATGGACAGTTTGGATACCCTTGACCACAGATGATCGAATTTTGAAAATGGAGTTTCGATAATACATTTTTTTTTTATGTTTTTGTTTTTTGTGTGAATATTTTTACTATAGGAAGGCTCTCCACTTACTGGTTAGGCTGAAAGTCTCTCGGAATGAGAAAAGACGATGATGAGAAATCTTATGAGTACCTATGGCAAAGGTAAAGCAGATTAGACGCTGTGAACAGCGTCTGTTTTAACTAAAAGATTAGTAAAACTCCAGTATGATAGTAAGTTATTGTTAAGTCTGTGCATATTTTATATAAAATTATCAAACTAATAAACATCCATAACGAAACAATAGGTACAAAACTCAAGCAATTACTCCAACAACAAGTCAACAAATTGCCTTAATCGCACCAGAACCAATAAAATAAAGTTACACACGAATAGACTGATAACGCTAAAATAAAGACATAACTCAAAGAACGGTAAAACCAAAAGGGTATTCGATATTAATTAACGTCGGCTCCAAAGGCGACGAAGACTAATGCAAGGGCCTCCCGTAATGTATTTTTCCCGGACGAACTTGGACTAAACAAATGATAATCGGGAAAGAATGAAGTCAACATTAATGAGGTCGAATTAATTACAGGTCGTATACGAGAAATGGGTGGAGCTGTGTCGTAAGTAGCAGTCGTTTTCGCTTTAAATAATAGGGGACTGGGATTGAATGGAGATCTGGACGAAGAATTTGAGATATATTTGTGTTTTTGTGGTGTTTTCTTTGTTAAGAAAACAGAAACAGATACATTGTACACCCTCTTCGGCCGACATGTTGGACAGGACACCCCGTCTAGAGAATTACGTCTCTGTGAGTACTTGAGGTACATACAAAGTGAACAGAATACTAAGGAGGAGAGCAAGGAATTCCGTGCGGTATTGAAACTTAATACCTTGAGCGACATCCCCTGGACCGCGGCGTTGCTGGTCGTTGACTTTGAATATAGGATAAGAAGTCTCGAAATATTATACGGCGTAAAAAATGATACTATAAATTATAAACAGCAGAAGGTTTTACAACGTATGTTGTAAATAAGAAATATTTTGAGGGTTAGCAATTCAAACCATGTTTCATGGTCTTTGAAACCGACAGGCAGCGTTTTTTAACCGACTTACCAAAAAGGAGGATGTTTTAATTTTTTTTATTTGTGTTACCTCAGAACTTGTTACTGTGTGAACCGATTTTGATGATTTATATTTTATTTGAAAGCTGGTGCTTGTCGTGTGGTCCCATTTAATTTTCATCAAGATCTGATGAAGAACTTTGGAGATATACATCATAACTCTTCAATAAATGACGGCAAATCACTCGGGATAGCTGCAATCGCATTTATTTATTCTTAATGTTCACTACTTATTTAAAATGTCTAGTTAAGCTATTTTATTTCCGAATTTACTACAAAGATTTCGCAGTAAGTTCTATAAATCAGTCTAAACAAACGTTATCAACAAAACGATTACAAAATTGGACGAACAAATAGAGTCAGAAACAAACAAAAGCGAAACGTTCGAAAACTAAATCAAAATAACAAAACAATATCGCATTTATAACTCCGAAACGCTATCTAATCTGTGGTAGAAACTTTACAATGGACACCAGTGCCGACTTGATGGATGGCCAATGGGGATGGTACTGACGGTAGCAGGGGAATCTTAGAGCTCACTTACACGTGGAGAGTTTCTCGCCACAATAAGGAAATAAACTAAGAGAGATTTGTGTAAACAATGCTATTGGGGTTAAAAACAAAGTGACATTTTACCAGTTGACATAAGCTATTTAAATGTCAACGTCTATGTGGTCAATGGTCGTGGCCATTTTTGGTGAAAGTTCATTAGAGTATATTCTATTCTAATCAATCCTTATTTTATGACTTTGACAGTAGATATCGCTGAGGGAATGTCACTTTGTCTAAACTGACTAATCGCACGTACGAATCGACGGAGGCACGAATCGTATCGCCTTTCAGAATAAAAATCGTATTATGAGTTTTCATAAAGATAATTTAAGAAAAATTGCTGAGTGGGTCTCGTGTCACGTGTGACGTAATCATAGTCAATATTATTTTTTAAACCACAGCTTAATTCACGAAGGCGCGTTTAAACAAGCAGTATTTTTCGATCTCTCTTTTATAATAACATATTTCAGCATCATTTCTGTACAAAATGAGTGTAAACGCAATGAATGTGATATCGCCTGGCGAGTCTCGCCTACTCTCTTTACTCTCGCCAACCGAGAAACTCACCCCATGTAAACGGTCATTTGTTGTGTTTATTTCTTATCTACGCGTAATTCCTTAAAACTTCGAAATAAACCGCTGAAGGATTACAGATAAAGGCCTTATTGTTGCGTCACAATGGATAGGACAGGATGAATCAATCTTCGAATTGTCTTTGTAGGAAAATCATTTTCCAATTACTCCTTTATAAATGGTTCAAAGTGTAATTGTTGGAATGAATTTTCGATTAAAATTGTACTATTGATTAATTTGCGTCAATTAATTTTCGTAGTGTGGCTGTGACGGCAAAAAGCTGGCTTTATTGTGACTATAATTATTAAAGGAAGGTCGTTAGTGCTTCAATGGTTTGCTAAACTAATAGTTCTGTCGGCCTATTTTGTATGTTGGTTTTTGTGACTTGCTGGGCTATTAGCTTTTCTTAGTTTAAGACTCAGAAATGTTATCTTTGTTTCGCAAAAGTCTTTCTAAGAAAAGGAAGAATTTATTAAGCTTTCTTCCTATAGGTATATCATCGACTGACTACCAAATCTATCCAAATTTACAACTTATGGATAGTAACTTTGTTAACACAATGACGATACGACAACGTTGTTTCACAGAAATTCATCTATAGAACAATTTTTAAGAAAACAAGCCGTCGCATTGTCGCGTTGTGCCTATCAGTAGGAGGCTTAACAGGGTTTCAATTCTGCGTAGCTATTTCACAAGAGGGGTGGAATCGTGGCATTTGAATCAGAATTTTCGCTAGTCTTTATTGAAATAAATAATTTGAAATTGTATTGTCAACAATTCAAACAATACTAAAAGCGTGATTTATATTCTTGAATACAGAATCACAATTCCTAGGCTACAGTAATTGCTTCGTACAAGCGCCTACTTATTAGTGAATAGCACCGAGTTGGTTTATAATTGCGGCTCAAGTTTTTGTAGGCGCTTTCGACACGGCACGCATCTCATCCAGATTGCGATAATGATCTTTTGTAGTGCAGAACCATCTGTTTTATAATTATTGCTCAACGTTAACAAAGGGCTTATTATGAAAACTACATTGTAGAAATTATTATAATCAGACAATTATACAATAATAATATTGATATAATTTTCAGTGACATTCATTGTTATGATTCGTTTTGACATTTATCATTATCTGAAGGGTTTGGAAGGATTTCTCATTGATAGCTACATTGTATTTATATTTCCAAAATTCTGTTTGACTATAATTAACGCAGTGAATTGTTGTTGAATTGTCTATATAAAAGGCATTGCTATTGATTGTGTGTGCCACAATTACCCCGCCACTTATTTCAGATACCAGCAAAATTTCGCTCACGAAAAGGGAGAATATAAAAACATGGCTTCATTGCGTGCCTCTACACGTTTTATCATTGTTAATTTTTTATTTAAATTCCCACAACGGCGACGAAATTCCCACATGAACCGCCGAAAACACCATTTGTTTTTCCTAAGTCCAAGTCGTTAATTTCCTAATTACAGTTTCGAAATAAAAGCGTGTTTTTGTTCGGAGGCGTCCCTTCCGTGGGGCGAACAATCCCGGCCGGAAGGTTAATGGAAGAAAAAATACGCTGTACAAATTTGCATAACATTTTTCTCTGTCTTCTACCAAAATTAAGTCCTCTGGCCCTGCATCGGCTTTGTTTAAATTACTGAAGTGAATGCCGAGATTTGCTTGTAATATTCAATTTAATGTTTGCTGCCCCTGCTCTCCCTTCTTTCTTGCTCTGAAATTCTTTTGGATGAATATTTTTTCGAGATAAAGCTTGTGGCGACATTATTTGCTTACCTCTGTTTATGCTTACATTTAACTAAATAAATGCCCGGTTTCCCGCTCTGCTAATTTAAATGTTTTGTGCTGTTTCTTTTTATTTCAATTTGTTTTCCTCTTGCCCCATTTAATTAAGATTAAGGTTATAATTGCCTGTCTAATAAATGAAGTTACTATGAATAGCGTCAAATGCCTGCATATTTATTTTTGAATTAACTTGAGAACTTGTTACGTATGCCTAGGAATCTGCTGACATTGCGGACAATATACATACATAGACCTTGATGACAGTACAGTTACCGCGAAGTCAACGCACGTAGCTAGACTTTCGCTGACACAGAAACGTACGGAGCAGAAACATAGGAAGTTGCTGACTGTGCAATTACCTTGGAACCGATCCAGCCATGACGTCAAGGAATCGATCAATGCCGAACTAATATTTAAGAGCATCTCTCGTAAGAAAGAGGCATTCCATATTCCTACATCGTGTAGGATGGATTCTCGTAGGCTAGTTAGTTTTAGTTAGTCTATTTAATTATTGTAACCATTCCATGTCCTAACATCGGCTTGGAATGGACATTCGTAGGTTAACTAGTTGTAGTTAGTAGTTGTAACCATTCCATGATCCAACCTCGACTTGGAATGGACACTTCTAGGATAATTAATTATAATTAACTTTAATAATTAAAAGTTTAGAATCATTTCGGGTTTCTTTCCACTCTCCCGGCTGTGGTAAACGTAATTGGCGCAGTCGGAAATATATTTTTAGATAAGCTAGAGTTAGGCAACTTGGTTAGTTTAGATATGGATCAGCACAGCCAAATACCATTTCTAAGGCACTTCGCCTTGGCCTTGCTTTTCATAGTAACTCTAACGTGTTTGCGCGGTTTATTAAAATCCTTGATTCATCATCCAAGTGTTGCACGCGAAAGCGAATTTTCTAACTTGTGACCATTAAACAGAATTCTTAATAAGATTTCTGGAACCACTTTGTGTACCAGTAACTCTAATGGGGTACCAGAGAGTTGGTTGGGCAGTCGAACCACCCTAATTAACAACTTTTCAGACCAGCACCATAATTTCAAGGAGCCGGTATCTAATTGACAGCTCCCGTAGGTCCAAATCCTTCGTTTTTAAATTTTCATTTTATTTCTGCTCCCAAGAATAGTTACGACCTCTATAAAGATTATCATCACCAGCTTCTTTTAATGTTCCCTCTGTGATAGGCAATGGACCGTAATTCATCACACGAGCCCAGCGTGGGTTGGCTAAGATTATCCGTAGTACCTAAAAACACGCATAGGCCCTTATCCTATCCTTCCCAGTCCTAGCAACCAACGAGTTGACATTCACTTACATGGAGGCTGAATGCCCGAAGTCAAACTGGTGCGAGAAGGAAGTTACCCACCAGATCCGCACCAAATCTGATTGCATCCAGAAGTCGATCACCAATCAAGTTCTGCGGGACTCCTGCCATCCCACTACAGTTATCCTGATGAAGAAAACTATGAAGAAACTCGATGACCAACACCACGTCCTGTAATTCCCTCAGCAAACGAAAGTACAAATTATCTGTCACCAACAAGACTACACACCGCTCCAAGGAAGTTATTTCGTTACAACTCCCGATGGATGTCGACTGAAATCTGAAGAGTTCACCATAGCAGATGCCGACGATGAAATCAAAGGCCAACCTCGCAAAATCATGAGGATACCCTTCGATTCTGGACAACGAGCTACGTCAACTACTCACATCAATTTGTACTCCGTGGATCTTAAGGGACTAGTGCAAATGGGCCACGCGCAAAAGAACACCTGTCATACCACAAGAACCAGCAGTCTCCTACCGTAATCCTGAAAAAAAAAAAAAAAACTCGGATCCCGAGAAGACTCCGGCAACTTTTTCACTCAATATGCTAAAATAGTTGCCGTTCTAAGGGTGGAGGTGTTACGTATGCCTAGGAATCTGCTGACATTGCGGACAATATACATACATAGACCTTGATGACAGTACAGTTACCGCGAAGTCAACGCACGTAGCTAGACTTTCGCTGACACAGAAACGTACAGAGCAGAAACATAGGAAGTTGCTGACTGTGCAATTACCTTGGAACCGATCCAGCCATGACGTCAAGGAATCGATCAATGCCGAACTAATATTTAAGAGCATCTCTCGTAAGAAAGAGGCATTCCATATTCCTACATCGTGTAGGATGGATTCTCGTAGGCTAGTTAGTTTTAGTTAGTCTATTTAATTATTGTAACCATTCCATGTCCTAACATCGGCTTGGAATGGACATTCGTAGGTTAACTAGTTGTAGTTAGTAGTTGTAACCATTCCATTATCCAACCTCGACTTGGAATGGACACTTCTAGGATAATTAATTATAATTAACTTTAATAATTAAAAGTTTAGAATCATTTCGGGTTTCTTTCCACTCTCCCGGCTGTGGTAAACGTAATTAACTTGTTTTTTTTTTTCATAATTAACACAAACGTACTTGAATTTACTTTCCATTATTGCCTTTAAGAACAAGTATACACCATTTCCTACCTTATAATGATCCTATCCACACTTTGAACTACAGATGATAATAAATAACTAAGTGAGTGTCAGAGGAAGTTATCGATATAGTCAGCTGGCAAGTTGAAACTGGCGTAGGTCCTATGGGAAATCTGCAATCTTGGCCTTCCGCTAACAAAGTTTTCAACTAAAATCCTATTGTGTTCTCTGTCGTGGGGGAGTATACTTGATTAGGACTATGAAGACTTGAAAGTTGATGGCAAACCGCGTTATCTGAGGCAGCCTGTTAAAAACTTGCTAAGTAGGCAAGTAGCTCTGATTAATTAGGTGAGGAATTTTCAAAGACGTGTGAAGTTCCCGTTTGTACGCTTTTTGAGAAGTTTTCGGTGAATGAGGGTTTTCATACCTTCTTAGACCTAGCTCTAGGTAATCAAGAAAGGTAATTTTGTAAAGGTATGTCGGTTGAGGAGCAGAAACTTTTTGGGAGTTGAGCTCTAGTAGGATTCATATTATTAAGATAATCAATTTATATTTTGAGCTTTCTTACGGTATTAGGAATAATCTGAGATCTCATTAGAAGACACAATTTCAATTTAGTTATAAGTTCAACAGATTGATATTTACTGGAAACGCCATAACCTCATTGACTGTCTTAAAAATTCAAATATCATGACTCGTGACCAGTCGGGATTTGATACCGCATACACTGTCAATTCAACTTAACTGCCTTCATTGAGTACAAACCCCAAATTGCGGCCAAAAAACTGGGCATACTAAATAGAGGGAAGCGATACTTTACGCCTCCACAGCTTTTAACTCTTTACAAAGCGCAAGTCCGATTCTGCATGGAACCGTGCTTAATTCGGTGGAACGCAGAGCTAAGAGAGTCATTGGCGACGTTAAACTGGTGGATGTTAAGCTTAACAGCTTGGCTCATCGCCACAAGGTTGCCTACTTGTCGGTCTTCTACAGACTCTACTTCGATGAGTGTGCCCAAGAACTGCCAAGGATCCCATCGGCCCCCTTCTACCATTACCTAGTTGCCATTCCACCAACTCGCGCCAAGAGCGCTTGCCTTGAGCGGCCAAGCATCCTTCATAATGCGCACTGCAAAAGAGTGGCACTTACTGCCTGCCTGTGTTGGCGAACGCATTCAACCCGAATCTCTTTATTGTTAGAGTGAACAGGCTTTTTCTGGGTAAGCTCACTCCATCGTCAATTTTGTATCTGTCACCTCCGACCTAGACTGACAAGAGCAAACCCAACAAAGAGCAAAAAAAAACTGTTGAGAACTTACTCCAGACAGACTACTACTTCTAGGGAAGTATACAGAAAGGATCCAGTAGACCTATATATAATACACGGCTGCGTCGTGAGAGCAGTGGTGGCCCAATGGTTACGGCCCCGACTTTCGAGTGGTCGTGGGTTCGAACCCGAGTAGGTGCTTTATATTGTGTGATTTATTTCATCACCAATGCTCTCAAAGCGGTGACGGAAAACATCGCGAGGAACCCGGTATGTCCTAGAACCAAAAATTCAGAGACATGTGACATCTACCAATCCATACTATTCCCGCGTGGTGGATTATGGTGGATCGTAGTGGTGGCCCACTCTCTGTATGGGAGGAGGTCTGTGTCAAAGTTGAACATTAAAAGGCTGAAGATGATGATGCTGCGTCGTGTGTTAACTATAATAATATATAGATCTACAGGTACTAATCAGACGGGTAACAGGTAAAATCAATCAGGTACTGTCAAGGTAAAATACTACTAATACTTGCGAGGACCTTATGACTGCGTCACCGAATGGTGTTGCCGTGGCTGAATTCTGGGCCAAACACAATATTTAAATTTTTATATTTGCCATCGACACGCTGAGAAGATAAAATCAAACGTGTGATCTTTTCCACAAAAATCAAATAGAGGCAAGCTCTCCAAGCAATGAGCTCCCTCATTTTTAGGGTTCCGTACCCAAAGGGTAAAAACGGGACCCTATTACTGAGACTCCGCGGTCCGTCTGTCTGTCTGTCTGTCTGTCACCAGGCTGTATCTCATGAACCGTGATAGCTAGACAGTTGAAATTTTCACAGATGGTGTATGTCTGTTGCCGCTATAACAACAAATACTAAAAACTGGATAAAATTAATATTTAAGGGAGGCTCTCATACAAAAAACGTGATTTTTACGTGACGTTTTTTGCGATAATGGTACGGAACCCTTCGTGCGCGAGTCCGACTCGCACTTGGCCGGTTTTCTTTTTATATCCAAATATTAAAGGGCGCATGAAAAAAAACAAATCAGTTCGTACAAAAAATGTGATATCCCTTCTCTCAGAGGGAGCCAGTGAATGATCTCTAAATGAATAGGGTCTGCAAAGAACAAAGCAAGGCTGGATATGAAATCGTAATAAACGCAGAGAAGTCTCATTTTTTACTAGTACTGTGAAGATAACAGCTCTGTTGCTGCAGACGTCAAAGATCAAGTGGGTTCTTCAAATACTAGTAAAAAATTCGCCTCAATACCTTTTCTACAAAATAAATCTTTAATAAAATTTAAGCACAATTTTTTTTCTTGTTGTTTATTTTGGTAGTACCTATTAAATTTTTTATTTAATGGTCAAAAACTTTACAATTTTTATTTTTACTAGTAATTTGATTGCGGATACTACTATACAACATTATTCAAACCTTACCCAAATATTTGGTCTCTAAAATGAATACTCACATACTACATACGTCACTCTTTAGTTGTAGTTTTCTTGATTTCTATGTTTTGTTCCATACTTATAACTGTATATATTTGTCTATATAGTATATTTATATAAATGTATTTATTTTATATATAAATAGTACATCAATATACTACCTACAGTACTGTCTTTCCTTTCATTTTTTAAATCCTTCCAAAGGTTGTCTTGAAAAGATCGCTTTTAGCGATAAGGCCGCCCATTGTGTCACCCAGTGTAGTTTTTCTTCATCTATACTTTCTGTAACTTATATGGTGTACATAATAAAGAGTATTCTATTCTATTCTATTTTACTTCAAAAACTTGTTCTCGTGGGAACAATAGAACAATTTAGCAAAAGATAATTACTACAAACCAAAACAACACTATCGTCGCTGAATCTCCCAAAAACACAAATAGGTCAAGCCTACGATTCTAATACGCGATAACTAAACCATTTTATTATACGAATACATGCATCGCACTATAATGATCTCATAACCTTCATTAATAATGACGATACTAATTCCTATATGACCTTTGTTTACCCCTATAACCCCTAGCCGTGCGATTCGCCACAGAATAGGTAGGTACAGAAGGTCAGTTTCATGCAACGAACGGCTGGGTTATTACGTATCTTTTGCAAGAGCAAAACGATAGCGATTTATGCGCAATAATTGCTCTTCAATACAAAAGTTTTAAAGTTATTGGCCGTTTTTTTTTAATAAGTGCGTTTGACAAACAGCGAGCGATTAGCAAACGATTGTGTAGGACTTACCATACCTACACTGCCGGTCATTCCGACTTTTATGACATAAAGCGTTTGATCGCTATCGTTTTGCTCTTGCAAAAGATACGTAATAAGCCTACGGAGGCGCGAACACTCATAGACATACTCCGAAAAGATGGAGCCGGTTGGAATTAGCAACATTTAGCGGAAAAAAAACTCTTAATAGTACAAAATGTTACCAAGTACAACCTGACCGCGCATTATTTGAGCGCTCGTCCAATTAGTTTCAGCAATCAAGGACAAGCTCAAGCGCTAAACCAGGGCCTCTCGGAGAGACTGGACCTGTGACCCAATGGCTCGCGCGTTGGACACATAATTTTTCAGCGACAATGTTGTTCTGTACATCCAACGCAGCAAGAAAAACATTGCTGTTGTTTTTTTTTATTATTTATAATATGCTTGCGCTTGACCACTATCTCACCTGATTGTAAGCGATGATGGAAAGGGATGTAAGGATTGAGATCTCCCAACGTTCCCCTCATTACCTATGCTAGATTTCGCTCGATTTATGGAGCCGACCTTCTGCCCACTTCTTCTCCGTGGTATTGCGAAAAGGAACGAACTTGCGATAAGCCACGATACGAATCGCGCCAAATCAAACGCTCCCCCGACGCAAGCAGCGATTTGGCGTACTACGAAATATGGCCGCGATACCAAATACGTTTACAGTGCGTTTGGGAATTTTTCTTGTTACCTTTAGATTATATCTTTTACAGGCATGTTAGCAATTACGTTTTCGTTTAAGGGTGTCTTCGGATGAGAGGAAAGGTCGTTAATGTTGTTATGGCGCTCGTATACAGCAATGCTTATGTGGAGATTGTGATTTTTATCTTCATACTGTACATAGAAGGAAAATTGCTAATTATACTTCAACATTATTTTCAGACATAACATTACTCCCACTGCAACAAGGGTCTTGGACTAAGACTCTTTTCCAAGAGAAGAAGTGTGTCATGTTCTACATCGCAGGTTCATTGCTGGTTGGTAAATGTTACATCTAAGTATTTTTGTTTGCCGTCAGCCTATAAAGTAAGAGTGACAAGGCACGCTCGTTACATTGCAGACCTCATACATTGCAATAAGCAAGATCGGCTTGATTGATTTGGCTCATCACGTAAAAAAAAGGTTATAGATACCATTTTTAGGTTTCCGTACCCCAAGGGTAAAACCGGGACTCCACTGTCCGTCTGTCTGTCTATCACCAGGATGTATGTCATGAACCGTGATAGCTAGACAGTTGAAATTTTCACAGGTAATGTATTTCTGTTGCCACTATAACAACAAATACTAAACACAGATTTTTTCCCTTGCTTGTTTAATGCCGTTGTTTGCGATATTGGTACGCAACCCTTCGTGCGCGAGTCCGACTCGCACTTGGCCGGTTTTTAATGCATGAAAATCAATTTCACATAAAAGACCCTTATTTTTGAAAAGTATTTCTTCTATATTGCACCACGAACATAATAGCTCGCTTGCACAAGATCTCGGCGAGAAACAATATTGTTCCTCATGGGTATTCCACCTACCGGACCTATATAGGTCAGGTAGCACTCGGTTCTCGTAAGTTTCAGTCCTGTGTTCAGTTTCTATGTACAAATAAAGGTATATGCCACGAGAGAGGTTGCTATGTTAAGTTTTGCATACACACAGTTCAGTATTGACGAATATACAGTTTTGTTCTGAAGCTGTATTCAATAAGATATTGGAATCGGTATGAAAGGCTTGTTCGACAGATTTGTGAGCGGGTACTTTTGCTGACTGAAACCTTGGTGGGCGTCAACTAATAAAGAACTAAAAACTTTAGGATAATTATAAATCACTTGCATTTCCCGCGTCTTTGCATCTGTGGCCTATCTGGCCAAGCACTATTTCGAGATTAAAGTAGCAACAAACAAAGAATGTTACCCCTTTTACAATATAAGTTTGCATTAGATATGATGTACCTAATAGGGATGTTTCATGGGTATTAAAATGATAATTATATTTAGTTCGTTATTGAGATTAGCAAATAATATTGGACCCGTACTTTTTGCTTTAACACATAAATAAAAATTGACAAAGATAAAGCGCATTAAAGTGCAGGAGTGGGGGCTTGTGACGTCATTTTGACAGTATAAACTGTAGTACACCGTGATGTCACACGATATTTCAACGCACTGTAATGTCGTAATTTTTTGTTTATGTGGCAAAAGAAAAAATACATGTCCAATATTTTTAGGTTATCTAACTGACGGACTAAATAGATATTTTTTGTCAACTACCCAATTGCAAAGGACTGTGAAACCCTATCTTACCGCCATATCATACTAGAAGTTAATTCATATGCCATAAGTATTTATGACCAGTGTTTGTTGCCAGTGATCACCTATGGGGCCCAGACGTGGTCGCGCACAATGGGCCTTAATCAGAAAGCTTAAAGTCACCCAAAGAAGGGGCAATGGAGAGGGCTATGCTCGGAGTTTCCTTTCGTGATCTCATCAGAAATGAGGATGGATACGCAGGAGATCCAAAGTTTTGAAAATAGACCGAAAATAGATTGAAATTGCGAAACTTAAGTGGCAGTAGGCGGGCCACATTGCTCGCAGAACGAATGTCCGATAGGACCAAAAAGTTTTGGAATGGCGACCGCGAACCGGAAGACGATGCGTTGGAGGGCCTCCCACTAGGTGGAGCGATGACCTGGTCATGGTTGCGGGAATGCGCTGGATGCGAGATGCACGGGATCGGTCAATATGGCGACGCCTGGGGGAGGCCTATGTCCAGCAGTGGACGTCTTTCGGCTGAAATGATGATGATGATAAAGTATTTACGAGTCCGCCACAGTGAATAAAGCCCTAAATATTATTTCATACACCGCCTAACTTCGTAACTATAAATTGGGGCGCTCCTGAACTGGCGCTCTGCTCACCCCAAAATCAATTTTTCACTAATTAATTAGTTTATTCAGTTCAGGAGGGTGTTTATTCGCTACCTAATCAGATTAATAACACAATCGGGTTATTTTAGACACGTTAGCTGTTTCGTCAGGTTTACCATGAACAATATTATGTTTCGTCATGTAAGCACTTACTACAATGAGTACAATGAGCATTCAACTTTCAAAGTAATTAGGTCGATTATTGTGTTGTATCCAAAATGTGGTACCGGGAAAAATATAATGTCTTAATTTTTTATGAAATCTTGTGTATTTAATTTTTTGTTAACATTTCTTCATGGCTGTCATGCCAAGAGATGTTGTGTTACCCTGTTTCTGGTTCGTGGAGGTCTGATAAGCAGTCGCTTCAGCAAAATAATGGTGAGTAGCTGCATCTGGAAAAACCTGAATCCGACCGCAACCTTTTAGGATTTTTGACTATCTAGCTAAAGGGTATCGTGTTTGCTAGCTACCTACAGGGTTGTGGAATTATCCATATGGCCAGTTACTCCATGTAAATACTGATAAGTAACTGCGCTAGAAATTAAGACATCCGCAAGAGGACCAAGGTTACCGATATAGCCCGAAGAATTGCCAAACCTAAGTTGCAGTGGGCAGGGCACATTGCTCGTGGAACGGATGGCGGTTGGGGCAGAAAAGTTCTAGAGTGGCGACCGCGTACCGGTAGACGCAGCATTGGAAGGCCTCCATCTAGGTGGAGCGATGACCTGGTCAAGGCTGCGGAAGTCCAGTGGATGCGAAACGCACAGGACCGATCAGTGTGGCGACACTTGGGGAAGGCCTAAGTCCAGCAGTGGACTTCTTTCGGCTGAAATTATGATGATAGCGCACAGTTAGGCTCAGTTTTTCAGTACTTAACCAATGGTTAAATATGCTAACCAAATTTCGGTAAAAAACGTTTATTCATCAATTGTTGGCTTCACAAATGGTAATATAAGTTAAAGAGTTAATAATTTTTTAGACTAATAATTGATTAAAATTTTAAAACATTGGTTAGTATATTTAATCATTGGTTGAGTTAATAACGGTTCCACAAACCGAGCCTTAGACTGGAATATACAGGATGTTTGTTGCATCGTGTGCCAAATTGAAATGGTCGACTGAAGGGGTCATCTGCTAGCCTTTCAGACCCCTTACACCCCTCATGCCCTGTGGATTTTTTTTTATCGACTTTTTATTGTTTGAAAAGACCCAAATTTTACATACCAATACAAATTTCAAAAAAAAATATAAGGCGTGGACTCTGAATTTTTATTTTATTTCGATATGTATTGTTTAAGATTTAAATACAAATTAGTGACATTAGTCACCTAGTTTTTTTTTTAATTCACCCGCAAAGGTAAAACTTAAATTAAAGCCTTTTTCTTTTTTATTTGTATTTCAATGTAAAATTTGGGTCTTTTTTTAGTAAAACAATAAAAAGTCGATAAAAATATCTACAGGGCATGAGAGGTGTTAAGGGGTCTGAAGGGCTAGCAGGTGACCCCTTCAGTCGACCATTTCAATTTGGCACACGATACACCAAACACCCAGTATACTAACAAAAAATAGCTTGCTGTTGCTATTGCTAAAGGCTAGAAGGAGATTGATTGATTTTGATTTCCTTGATGCAAATCGAAAAGGTCGGCCAACAACAAAAATAAAAGTATCAATTTTATTAGTTATCTTATCTCTAAAAAGAAGTGACATCTGCCCAAAGTAGACAGTCCGAATGTTTTAACGACACATATCTGCATAGGTTTGGTTAATTACCACTGCATTCTTTGTAAATTTATTACTAAAATTTCAATACTAAAGGTGAAATTCTGAGTCATGTTTTAAATATTCTTTATATGAACAAGAACATACAAATGAATGACAAATTCTTTTATAAATGCTTATGTAATGGTAACGTTCTAATTTCCATATTGATCTGAGAAAAAAATAGAATGACACATTTATCGACACAAGGTCGTATGAGACAAAAGAGGTAAAGCACCTCACGGGATTATGGTCTTTATTTTTTTGTAATAGTTTGATAAACGTACAAGAAATCTACTAATGGAAAGTGATTATGGTCACGGATCAGTAGCAACTAGTACAATTTCAAAATTTAAAAAACCCCCGACGCATTCTTATTTCATGCTACATAATTTATCTAGCAATACGCTTCGAACGGCAATCTATTGAACACGTAGTTATGACACGATATCTTGCAAAAACATCCTGATTCAAACAGTAAAAGGCTTATAACTTTTGAACGGCTAAACCGATTTTATTAAAACATAGCTAAGAACACTTTCGACAAAACCACCTTTCAAACAAAAAAAAAACTAAATCAAAATCGGTTCGTCCGTTTAGGCGCTATGATGCCACAGACGCACACAGCAACACACGTCAAACTTATAACATCCCTCTTTTTCCGTTGGGGGTTAAAAAGAGGTTTTTGTGCATTACTAATCATTGAAACTAAGTTGAATTCTCAATGAGTCATTAGAATTTTTGCCTAATTTTATTTTTTTGTTATTTTTCTATGGATTTTTCTATGTTACTGATCTTGGTAAATATTATTTCGTCATCATCCTCATCATCAGCATTTTAATGTTCCCACTGATGGGACACAGGCCTCCTTTCTGTGAGAGGGAATGGGCCGTAATCCACCACGCGGGCCCAGTGCGGGTAGGTGGATGTCACATGTCATCTATATTTTGGTTCTATGTTTTGGCATATGCCGGTATCCTCACGATGTTTTCCTTCACCGTTTTTGAGAGCAGTGGTGATGAAATAATTTACACAAAGTAAGTCGCGACCACTGGGCCACTACTGCTCTCACATCTGCTCATTCTATCGTACAAAAGTACAAAGGCGGACTTAATGCCTAAGGCATTCTCTATCAGTTAACTAAGGGTGATGACGACACACAATGAATGCACCTACATTAATTTTTAAGTCTGGTTGTAAAGCTGATCCCCTTGCTAACGATTGATAGATATTAAGACAAGAGCGTTTTATCAGCGTTCTAAAACTCAACTTTTCTGTTTTATTTTTACATCCTACAGTCTTATAAGTTGTCCATGATAAAAAGGAAATTCAGAATAAAACTAACTACGCATATATAATTCTCCAGTCTTTGAAACAGTGACAATGGAGATTAAACATAATTGCGAAAAGATAAGTCAACGAGGATTCAAATAGCGTTATAACACAGGATTGTGACACAAAACAAGATGAAGTACATACACACAAAGCCTGCCTAACGAAGAAGTTACAACAAAGATATGACGACGTGTCACGGTTATAACATGAATTAACGCATAAGATTATATGACTAATTAACATAACATAATATCACAACTTTATTCTCCGAAAGGTAAGGCAGAGATTCACCTAAAGGTTACTACCGTCGGGTAGTAACCTTTAGGTGAATCTCTGCCTTACCCACATGCCTAATTAAAATTTATTTATAAGTGCTTCGAGTAAAGCAAACTGATTGCATAGACATTTAACCACTATTTAGTTTTGAATTACTGTTATTAGCAGGAGACTAGTTCGTAGACCTGGTGAAGGTTGCGGGGATCCGCTGGTTGCGAGACGCACGGGACCGGTCAAAGTGGCGACGCTTGGGGGCGGCCTATGTCCAGCAGTGCACGTCTTTCGGCTGATATGATGATGATGAGTTTGGTAGACCCAGAAAAAGGACTAAACATCGTAGAGCGCATTTTAGATTTAATTTTTAGTACCTTCATCAATATGGTTGCTGAACCAAGTTTGACGTAGTAACAGAGCCATAACATGCCTGTTATGTGCCCGGGGCGAGCTTCTATAACTGCGGCTTTGAAAAATGTACTAATCTTCTGACAATAAAATGGATTATAAAAGTTATAAACGATTTAGTATTTGAAATTGCAAAAAAGATACTTAAAGAACAGGCATATTCTACAAAATAGTCCTATCTCCCTGAACTCTATCATCAATATTTCTAATTTTAATTTAGAGTTGAAAATAGGACTAAAAACGAGTGAAGCCGCTACCGCCCGCGCCGCGCCGCTCGATTGGCTACCTTCTACCTACATTACATTACAAACGATCTCATTTTCTATTGTATTATTAATGTTATAAACTTCTACTACTTGTAAGAAGAATATATTATATAATCATATTATATTTGATCCTGGTAATTTCTGAGCCCTGTGCCTGGGCACCGCTGGCGCCGCTCTAGTTACGGCACTGCGTAGAAACGGTTCTTGTCTACACGGGATCTAGTAGAAAGTCAACAAGGGTTCTATACAAAATTATATTATACCACGATTCTCAAAAATACCAAAATGTATGGGATGGACATGCGCTACCGAAATGACTAGTGAACAATTTTCGATTTTCCGCAATCGCTGGTATTAGTATTAAAATACGAGGGTACTACCCGAAAGCTAAAGTATATTGCTCCGCTATCACTTTAAAGTTTAATTTCGTAAATCTACAAGAATTTTAATAATTTTGATACATACCGAAACAGTTATATCCGATACTGAGGTACGAGTGTTGTCCATTAAAAACACCAACTAATTAACTTGAAATAAGTATTCAATAACCACACACAAATTGGAAGCTCATCGTGTCTACCCGCGCACAACTGGGAAGATCATTGTGTATAACCACATTGAACTTGAAAGATCATCGTGTCTAACCACATAAAACTCGAAGAACACTGTGTCAAAGTGCGTAAACTTTGACGAGCCGATCATCCGCGCTGCAGATTGCCACTGTTTACCTTTCTAAACTGCAACTGGACGTGGACGGTGTTTCTCAAACTTTCCACCAGTAACTCGAAATGTTCAAGTGCAAGAGTTGAAAAACGGATTCGCAAGATGGTGTCACCTGCACTGCCTGTGAGGCTAAGTTTGACTTTCCCTGTGCTGGGATAACTAAGGGGTGATGGCGTAAACTTGGAGACCGTAAATTGACGTGGAAATATCAGAACTGCAGGATTGTCTCGGCTACTCAGGCCTCTAGTCCTCAGACTGGTACTCAGAAGGGTCCTCCAGCGAACTCGGAGACTATTATGTCGGAGCTTAAATACCTATCAACTAAACTAGAGGCGCTACCCACGTTGATAGAGAGTGTGAAGGCAATCCAGAGTGAGCTCGCCGATCTACGAACCAAGAAGCAAGAATTCTCGGCAGTGAGATCGTCATTTGAATTCATGACATAAAAGCTTTAACAAGCAAAGTGTCTACTCTGGAGGAAGAAATCGAGACGATGAGGATCACTAAGGAAGAGATTACCAATCTGCATGAAATAATAATTAAACTTGAGAACCAGCAGGCGGAAGGTGAGCAAAGGTCTCGCATGAACAATATCGAGATAAAAGGAGGGCCTACTTCCAATGATGAAGACCTGTTCGCAATAATGGCTAAAATCGGTAGCGCAATTGATTTTAAAATCCCAAACGAACAAATAAACTACATACTACCTCGAGCGACGGTGATGACATTTGTAATATGTTTAGCAAATACTTTTATTCTAACTTTTTACAGAATGCCAGTACTGATGGTATGTCTGCATAGAACGAGCTCAGTGACGGTCACCCTGTTGACAGCTGCTCATCAGATATCGGTTCTGTTGAAATATGTGACGGCGAAGTGTATAAGTTGCTGAAACAACTCGATCCTAATAAATCCGCTGGACCCGACAAAATCTCGCCGGTATTCGTAACGAACTGTGCTAAAAGCCTCTGCGTCCCTTTCTCGATTCTGTTCAGACAATCACTTAACACCGGTGTATTACCTGCAGTCTAGAAGTCGGCGTATATAACACCAATACACAAAAAAATCTCTAAAACTAAGATTGAGAACTACAGTGCGATCACAAAGTTGTGCGTGTTCGCTAAGGTCTTGGAGAAGATCGTCTATAGACAGGTTTATATGGCTCTAAAGCAGAGTTTTAGCGAACAGCAGCATGGTTTCTTGAGGGGTCGGTCAACAACATCTAACTTAATTTTATGTAGTGACTTTCTAGCGGAGTCCATGTCAAAAGGTCTTAAGTCGATGTTATATACACCGACTATAGCAAGTGTTTCGACCGAATTGATCACGATATTCTAACCCAGAAACTCATCTCGATTACATCGTACATTGAGAACAGGTGTCAGACTATTGTCCTTAATGGTTATTCCTCCAGAGCAATGAGCATTCCTTCCAGGGTGGTGCAAGGGTCATTGTTGGGGCCCCTTTTTTAATATATTTATCAATGATGTCACGCCCTGATGTTAAGCGATGATGTGTTTACTTCTTTAATTATTGATTTATTGATCTAAACATTATTTAAATTTACACTCTTTGTAGTGAAAGCTTTAAATCGATACTTCTCTGTCTGACTAAAATCGACGTTTTTACACCTATGAAACCAGAAATATCCAGGTATTATTTTTCGAGTTGAGTCTAAGTGTACTGTACACTGTACCCACCAAACAAAATATTCATAGATAAGCAGAAGCACATAGATATTCCACACAAACACAGAACGACCCTACCTACCAGTAACACTCGTAAAGACTATAATTCCGATAAAGTCACAACGCGAAAGCTTTAATGCCTACATTTGTAATCAGGACCGCGTTCTAACATAGGTATTCTAATAACTAAACTTGGTTATATATGAGCGAAATGAGTTTAAATCCGCCGACTAAATTAAAGTTGGTTTACCTTGTGACTACTAATTTCATTCGGAAATACATGTTTGGGTGAAAGACCTTTTTCATTATTTGGAGTTTGAATTTCAGATGAAGTATTTACGATAAACTAAAATGATTTTTATTGAAGTTTTTCCGAGTGGTCCTGAGGCTTCAAAATGTGGTACTAGCTGACCCCCGCGGCTTCGCTTCCGTCAACTGGCTACCTGCCTACCACCTACCATACATACCCTACCTTAGCTACCCTACCTGCCTACCACCTACCCTACATACCCTACCTGCCTACCACCTACCCTACATACCCTACCTTACCTACCTACCTAGCAATTTGTTAAGGCGATATATACGCCCCAATGTAACGTAGTACTGGCCGTGCGCCCGCTCGATGCCAAAATATCAAAATTGAACCTCCTTTTGAACAGTTTTGTTTGCAAAATATTATTTGATTTACCTATGCTATGTTAGGTACTCGTATGAAGAAATGCCAGCCATCAATTTTTCTGTATTAAAATATTTTTAAACATCCAAGTCGTTTTGGAGGCGTTTCCAAAAGTTGCGAAAAAACATCGTGTAGTTTTTTTTTTTAAAGCAAAACTATTAGTTACACGAAAAAACCTTGTGTTCAAAAGTATGTACATGAATCAATAATAAATATATCTTTTTTTCAAAACTTTTAACTTAGCTGTTACTGAGGAGTATGCTTTAGAAAGTTACCGTTTTACGGCACTAAAGCGTATGTAGGCCCTTGAACTATTTATTTGAATACGAATAAATACTACAATACAAATGTAAGCAACTTTTGTTTTTACCGGGCGGCGGCGGCGCGGTCGATCTAATTCAATTTTAGAACACAAAAGCTGCTATTGTGACTTAACTATGTTAGTTAGATATATTCTCACAGTAATCTATTTATAGGTAATAATGAATACTTTAATCATGTAGTACATATTTTTTATGTATCCTCAATAGTTTTCTCAGCGCACGCCAATGAATGAATTTGACTATGGAAAAATTTTGCTACTTTGGGTTACATTATTGCAATTTTCATAAGGATCTCTGATTTTTTTGAAAATAAATTATAGCCTATGTTACTCCGAAATAAAATATTTTCATATTATCACACGCGATTTTTTTATATCGCTTGTCAATCCCATTCAATTTTTCCTTTTTGACAATCGCTATCACTACGCTTTCGATGATAGAATGTCACTTGCCTAGGGTCTGTGGTGTATCCTGAGTCCTAGCACATGCTACAGATTAGTTCACTTACGGAGGACACCAACACCACCAACAGATAAAGTGACCCAGCGAGTAGCTTTAAAATGATGTTGTGGAGGTTCAATAAGCACTCCATGTAAAATTCAGGTATTCATTTGATCCATCGGGCTGGACTGGAAGCCATCTCCAAGATGTTGGGGCTCTAGGCAGATGATGATTTCAATGACACTTAAACAAGTGTGATCATCCCGATGCATCAAATGAATACCTGAATTTTACATGGAGTGCATATTGAACCTCCACAACCTCATTTCAAAGCTACTCGCTGGGTCAATTTATCTGTTTTAACATCACAAAACACACTCATTCTCTTTCATTTTGGTAATTCAACAATATTCATTGCGTGCTTTAGGGTGCCTTTCCACCAGAGATGTGCTATGCAGCTAACCGGTTTCCACCAGTGCTATGCTAAATGGACCAATGAATATGATTGGTGGATATCAAACGCATCCATAGCAACGTAGCATAGTACATCTCTGGTGGGAAGGCATCTTTACGCTGCCGAGTAGACGTAGTTTTGAACATATGAAGCAATAAATGCAAGGGTAAGAAACCGTACCCTACTCTTTAAACTTACCCAAATAGGATGCTGTTTGCTGAGCATGGGGATAAGAGACCTTCAAGATAAGTAACACTTATAACCAGCAGCTGAAACGGTCCATTATCACAGGTTGATAAGTAAAACAAATGATGAAAAAAACATTGATGAGTACATCGTAAATTATGATTAGAACAAAGTAGTAATTCTAAACATTAAAAATGAGATTAATCAGGAACTGACAAGCCTCCTAACTCTGGTTAAAAGAAATAATTAGTTAATAGGTGAATACATATAGAAGTCGTTAACAAATTAACGATGATGCCAACTAAATTGCATATTCATAAAATTTTAATTTTAGCAACCAATTGGAGATATTATATGGCAATAAAGTCGTTTTACGAGTTACGACTGACTGTGTTTTTTTTGGCATTTGTGAGGGATGACATCATTTAGGTGATCTTCTGGTATTGTGTTTGGTTCCTCAATATTGACGTATATGCTCTACATTAAGTTTTTCTGTAGCTTATCATATAAAAAGTATTGTCTGTTTTATCACGCTTTACTTAAATTAAATACTTTATAAACAAATCCTTTTTTGTATTGTCTGTTTTATCACTCTTATCTTGCATTGATAAATTCTTCAATAAAGTATTCCTTTTTGAGTTAAACGTCGCAATTGTATTAAGATAATTATAGCATTGGAAGCAAATTAATAGTAGTTTATGCAATGGTCATATAATACTTAATTATATGCCGTTGCATACATTATTTTATCTTCACTCATACAGTTGAAATAAAACTAAAGTGGAAACGGAAAAAATGTGTGGTATGGCGGGCAATTTAGATTCTCATTGCGTATGACTGCGCAGCGCGTGCATCCATAGACTATGACATTATTTTTCTACATTAAGTCAATCAGCCCATAGGCAGCAATCAATTAAAATAGTAAAAATGTGCTATAACAAAAAAAAGTTATTTCATATACACTCACAACGTAATTTTCCAAATATGAATTCAAAAAATGTTGTATAAACACGTAATTTATATTCGTGGATAGGTAAAATTAAAATAAATACCATTACAGTGCAACATTTTCCTTCGATTTTCAAACAACTGTATCATAAAATAACGATATAATTTTTTTTTATGCGCGCGCTGCGTAATGAGAATCTGAATTGCCCGCATTACCACATATTTTTCCGTTTCCAGTTTTGTTATAATTCAATTGTATGAGTGAAGATAAAATAGCGTATGCAACGGCATACAATTAGGTATTAAAACACTCGTAATATTATTATCATACTCGGCTTCGCCTCATATGATAAACCTACGCTCTTATTTTAATAACCCCTATTATATGACTGTTGCATAAACTACTATTACCTATCCACGAATATAAAGTACGTGTTTATACAATATTTTTTGAATTCATATTTGGCACATTACGTTGTGAGTGTAGATAAATATTAATAATCACCTAACTGAAGTAGGTGTTACCTTACCTGTAGGTACTTAAAACGTTTATACTGCTACGACTTAGTGTAAAGATTTACAAAAGAAAACTAAGGAATTATAAACACATCAACACGGTCTAGGGATATTTTAAAAAAAGCGAATTACTATCAATGTGTTAATTATTTATATGACATGTATATATTTAAAAGATACGTTATTTAATATTCTACCATTTTTTAATAATGGTTAAGGTACTTCGATTAAAATTTCAGTATTTTATGGAAAAAAATTAAGCATAGACGGAAACTTTATATGAATTAACTTTTAATTTATGAGTAAAAACTGAAAAAAAAACAAGAAAAATCATTTAATTTGTGTTTATAAACTTGAAGTTAGTAGTCTGAGAAAGCGCCCATGATGTTCATAACACATCGGCACAACGATTCGGCATACTCAGAACAAGGTTGTCAATGTCTTGCTGCGGAATATTGTCCCATGTCCTTCTGAGGTGCGCAAAAAGTTGATCTTCTGTAGCCAGATTTTCAGGAACTTCCTTCAGAGCTCTTCTTTGCAGCATATCCCACGCATGCTCAATGGGATTTAGATCTGGCGATTGAGCAGGCCAGTCTAAGGCCCTAACATTGTGTGTATGTAACCGTTCTACCGTTCTCGCCGTGTGTGCCCGGGCATTGTCGTGCATGAGCAGGAAATCTTGCCCCATTTGTGTTCTGTGGGGCAAGATTACGGGCCCCAGCACCTGTTGGACGTATCGTTCTGCCGTCATATTGCCCCGCACCCAAACGAGATCCGTCCGTCCTCCAAGACGAATTCCTGCCCAAACCTTAATTGTTCCTCCTTGGTATGGGTGAACTTCATGAGGGTACTGAAGACGGCTCCATCGTCCAGGAACTCGCCAAACACGCGTCCTTCGTGAATCTGGATGGAAGCCGAACCTGGATTCATCCGTGAACAGCACGTCCACAGGCCCCAGTCCACGTGGTTCCGAACCCATTCTAATTGTCGTCCACGATTGCCTCTCCGTAAAGGTGGGACCCGGAGTGGTCTACGAGAGCGTAGATTGCTTTCATGCAGTCGCCTTCTTACAGTTTGGTCACGCACAAGCACTTGGTGTTCCACTCGCAGCCTTTGGACCAATTGAGTCGCCGTTGCATTTGGTTGAGCTCGCGCACTAATTTGCAAAAATCGGTCTTGTCTGGGGGTAGTGATGCGACTTGGCCCCCGGTGCCTCTCCGCTACTTCACCTGTGGCACGATAGCGTGTCCACAATCTTGAAATTACATTTTGGTGGGTCCCTATGGCCTCAGCTGAACAGACCCAGCTTCCAGCATTCCCACAGCTCGTAACATCTCCGCCCTCATCAAATTTTGGCGTTGCATGGCTACAATACCTCAATTTTAACTTTATCTTTCGTTTAAAAATGAAAACAAACTGTAACTAAACGTAATTCTTATTGTTTTCTAAATTTCGCACAAATGAAAATTCCCTCTCCTACACATCAAGACATTTTTATGCCACCGAAACAAAAGAATTTTAAAAATTTTGAATTTGGAATTAGATCGAGATAAATTACAAACAAATCGGTGTATAAAAGATTCCAATGCGGCCAGTACTTTTCGAGTTATTTAATTGAGTATGAAATATCTCTAGACCGTGTTGATATGTGTATTATATTACTAAATTAAAATACCATAGAAAATTACTTAATTTAAATCGTTAAATTACTTAAACTGAAATTATTATATAAAATTACTCAAATTAAATTATATTAATTACCAAACAAATTATATTACTTATAATTCTATTATTGTTATTAATTTATAATTCTATTAATATTAATAATCTATTTTTTTATTATTATTATTAATTTATTGCTAGTATACTTCAGTTATCAAATTGAATGGAAACCGTTTGTCCTGGTATGGTCATGTGATGAGGATGGATGAAACGCATGTTACTAAAAGAGTTCCGTACGCAAAATACGCGCTTAGACGTAGAGTTGCGGACACCAGCCCGTCTGAATCTAATCTAATCTACTAAAAGAGTTATGCATGTAAAAGTGGATGGAGACGGAGGAGATGGCCAGAGAAAAGATGGATGGACTATGTGTGGAGTGATATGAAAGAAATGGGCGTCAGTGATGGCGTGACGGGGGACAAGATGGTATGGAAGAAGAAAATGTGTTGCGCCGACCCCAAGTAACATGGGACAAAGGCAGGAAGATGATGATGATACTTCAGTTATCAAATTATAATATTAAAGTAAAACATGTCTACTTAACTTTCGCAACACACTCACCCTTTAGACAAACCTCACACCAACACCTCACACAAATAACCAACCTAATAACCAACCAAATAATACATTTATATACCTAATATAAAAAAACTTTTTAACAAAAAATCAAACCGACTTCCAGAACAAAAAACTACAAAGCAAAAAATAAATTTATTTTCCGAAGTCGGTGTCTTTTGTACCTACCCATTGTTTTCCGTTTTTCGACACCGACTTCGGAAAATAAATTTATTTTTTGCTTTGTAGTTTTTTGTTCTGGAAGTCGGTTTGATTTTTTGTTAAAAAGTTTTTATTTTTCTCTTTTTAGTTTTGGTAGGTACTTCCAATTAACATGATTATCATTTATAGCCAAAGTACATCTCATGGCGATTCCAATAAGCCCAAACACGACTAGGATACATTGTTTTATATAAGAGTTCCAGTGCCTACCTTCCGGCTTCATCATCAGATCAGTTCGATGGTGCCATTTTCATCATCACATTTATTTATAAGTATTTGCTTTATTATAGTCGGTTAACTATTCGAGATATCTTATGCCCGTGACATATTTAGCATTTAGGAGTTCCAGTGGCCATCTGTGGTCTTCTTCATCAGTTCCACTTCACCAAATGTTACTTTCTGAGTGCAAATGATTGCATTGTTGATGAAAATACCAAAATCGCTATATGTTTGCCTATAACATTTGAGGAGTTCCCTCGATTTCTCTAGGATTCCATCACCAGATCCTGACCTGATGATTATGGGACCAACTAGGAAGTATACCCTTTCAAACAAAAGAAGAATTTTTGAAATCGGTCCAGGCGTCTTTGAGTAATCGGGGAACAAACATAAAAAAAAAAAAAAAAAAAAGATTCCGACGAATTGAGAACCTCCTCCTTTTATTGAAGTCGGTTAAAAAGAAACAAAACATTAATAGCAATAAACAGTAAACGGTCTACGAGAATATAGTTATCGCACACAGGCGGGAACTGGTGTTCTTGTCAATAGTATTTACCTATAGTCCTAACAAAAACTTTTTAACAAAAAATCAAACCGACTTCCAGAACAAAAAACTACAAAGCAAAAAATAACTTTCTTTTCTGAAGTCGGTGTCTTTTGTACCCATTTTTTTTTAGTTTTTCGACACCGACTTCGGAAAAGAAAGTAATTTTTTGCTTTGTAGTTTTTTGTTCTGGAAGTCGGTTTGATTTTTTGTTAAAAAGTTTTTTATTTTTCTCTTTTTAGTTTTGGTAGGTACCTCCAATTAACATGATTATCATTTACAGCCAAAGTACATCTCATTGCGATTCCAATAAGCCCAAACACGACTAGGATACATTGTTTTATATTAGAGTTCCAGTGCCTACCTTCCGGCTTCATCATCAGATCAGTTCGATGGTGCCATTTTCATCAGTACCATTTATTTATAAGTATTTGCTTCATTATTGTCGGTTTACTATTCGAGATATCTTATGCCCGTGACATATTTAACATTTAGAAGTTCCAGTGGCCATCTGTGGCCTTCTTCATCAGTTCGACTCTACCAAATGGTACTTTCCGAGTGCAAATGATTGCATTGTTGATGAAAATACCAAAATCGCTATATGTTTGCCTATAATATTTGAGGAGTTCCCTCGATTTCTCTAGGATTCCATCATCAGATCCTGACCTGATGATTATGGGACCAACTAGGAAGTATACCCTTTCAAACAAAAGAAGAATTTTTTAAATCGGTCCAGGGGTCTTTGAGTAATCGGGGAACATACATAAAAAAAAAAAAAAAAAAGATTCCGACGAATTGAGAACCTCCTCCTTTTTTTTGAAGTCGGTTAAAAATAAGTTATGTGGGTACCTTGCTGATGACCAAATAGATAGTTGTATTCATAAGTATTCTTCTCCTCTGTTTTTCATAATATTTTTTGTATATTTATTTTTACCTTTGCGTGCCTTATCATTAGACGACGATATTTTGAATGTAAAAATTGTAAACTCATTTATAAAAGTGAACTGTAATTAATGTTCTGAGATATAAATATTCTTTAGACCTACTTGGTTTACCTATCAATATGTTTACAGATCATCGGCAATTAATCAGTCATTGTACAGTTTAGCAAACTATTTAGTCGACACAAGAATATCATAAATACCACCCAACATTTTTGGTTTATACGTTAAAAATCTTATGATTTATGATTCTGTACGGCCTTGCACTGCACCTAAAAGCATATTTTACATTATTCACGGCTTTTTATTTGGCAGCGGCTTTTTTGAAGTTCTAGTTTTTATTTTAAATGTTGTCACGTTTAGTCATCGTCTGTTTCTTATTGATATGTGTAACAATAAATTCTTTGATAATTGCCATAACATCCTATCTGGTTTTAATTATTCTTCAAATAATATGCTGAGATCATCAATACGTATTCCAAATAAAGATAGTGAAGTCAGTGTAAAGAGGTTTTTGACCAGTACAAAGTGAAATTGTATTCAGCGATTGTCAAATGTTAGTTATAGGATTGGTATGCGCTACCAAAATATCAAAGGGTACACTATCATTATGATATATATATATATATATATATGATCCTAGATATATATCTAGGATCAAAGATCTATGAGTCATATTTATATGATAATTTAATATAGACAAAAAAATAAATCATTGTCATTCATAAAAGATATGTTGTTAGATAGGATCATATAAACAGTAGCAGGACGGAGCTATGCAATACAAATAGCTCTGTCCCTTTTGCACTGTCACACTATGATAGTTTTAACACATCATGGTATTATTGAATCTTACTATGTTAAATTATCATAATTGCCCGATACAAAATTCGTGCATAAATTGATGTGTTTTTGCCTGTTCAGTTTTGCTACTGCCATATTCTAATTCAAAGGCAACAAATTATTGTGACGGTTTCGTTGATGAAATAAAGTAACAACCTACAACGAAATTATGGGGTAAGTTCACAATATGCTTAGTACATATGGAATTCTAAAGTTATTGTTGGGAACACTGTTGTACACTCTGCTGAAGCTATAGTAGAACAAACAACCGACTTGTCCTCCATTGCAAACAAATAGGATCAAATAACTATCATAATGTAATACACAGATATGATTCTAGAGGTCATATATTTAGGATAAGAATTAGGATCCTATGTATGTTCCTAAATATATGATAGAGTGGTGATTTTTCTAATGACATAAGTACCATTTTGTTGACAGCCGTTATTGCTGATTGTATGTAACTTTGTTTATGCACTTAGGTTTCTTGCCTTGTTAGGTTTATTGCATTTTACCGGGAATACAATAACTATTGCATTCAGTACAGTAAATTTTCTAAAAAATATATAGTTGGGGTCATACTGACCTAGCATAACTAGAAGCTACTTTGATTACATAAAGAAACTAATCAAAAGCCTAGATCTTTATAATAAACGATATGGCTGAAAACTAGTGAAAACCTTTGCACTTTAAAACGGCAACTTACGTTTTATAAGCTACATAATTATATTATATTTGTAGGTAAGGTTAAACATAATAAATAAACATCTATTTCAATAATAATAAGGTTTGAAATGATTAAAAATAGGACAAACAAGATATCATTTTACAACCCAAATTAGTAGTAACACTAATAGCAGACACATTATGTTAATTGAATTTATTTATTCGATAGCTAAACAAGTTAAGTTTGTTATTTGTGATATTTGCTCAACAATAAATTAAATGGGGTTATTAGTTATAATATTATATTGTGCCTACTAGCTTCTGTTCGTGGTTTTATAAACTACTTTGTACAATAGTGGCTTTTGGCATTTCTTCTCCATTTAGTTCGATCCAGCTGCAAGCAGTCACACCACAAAGATCATCGCTTCATATACCCCGAAGGCGATCGCTAGAAACAGACAAAAATTTGGGATTGTCCACGTGACATTTTTATAGCGCATGTCAATATTTACATTTTTGACTTTCTTTGACTTATCGCTCTTTTAATGTTTCTTGGTTGATTGGTTTGTCTGTCTGAAATAAAGAAAGAAAGAGAAAGCCACAAAAATTACATAAAAATTAAAACATTTTGCTTAAATGAAACCCTTTACGATAGTATTAGTAAGTACTTAAATTACGTTATTAAAAAAAAGTAAGATTAAAAATAAAAAGCAAATTTGAGTAGTATGATGGATGTATAAATAAAAAGCAGATGCATGTCGTGACTGTGGCAAGAAGGCTTCCTTTCAGCATATTGATGTACCGTGGGGGGACCCACAGCACGAAGGAACAAACATTCGAACATTCAGTTCAAAAAAACTTGATTTAGACTGTCCCTCTGTCTAGCTATTCTTTTCCTAATGCTCCACTAGCCAAACCTTTGCGGTAGGCGTCTAGGTTGTCTGGCCATCGTAATTTTATCACTTTAAAATATATTTCTATTGGATTATCAATTTATCATCATCATCATTTCACCCGAAATACGTCCACCGCTTAACATAGGCCTCCACCACATTGACCGGACCCATGCGTCTCGCATTCAGCACATTCCCGCAACCTTAACCGTCATCAGTTCACCTAGTGGGAGGCTTTCCAACGCAGCGTCTTCGGGTTCGCAATCGCCGCTCTAGAACTTTCAGCCCATCGACCATCCGTTTTGATTAGATATGTAGGAATGCTTTATGACGCATCGTACTCCATAGGCTAGACTACACTCGTCATCAAAGTGTAATGTCACTTTACAGTGATATGTACAGCATCCGTGAGTGACGTTGGAGTAATAACCACGCATCTAAATTGACATTAAATGTCTTTCCCTATTGCGTAGTGCTGTGCGGTTGCAGGTCTATGAATAGCTGATTATGATGTTGCTTGTTGGAAGGCAGAATTGTGTGGAAAATAAAGATGTTTCCTGGGTGGACAAATGATAATTCTAATTAGTCCATCCATGAGATTATCAAATAATATTGGACCGGTATTTTTTGCTTTAACAAGTAAATAAAAATTGACAAAGATAAAGTGCTTCAAAGTTTAGGAGTGGGTGCTGGTGACGTCACCTTGTCAGTATAAAGTGTAGCACACCGCGAGATTGACCACTTCCCATGTGGTCAATCTCAAAAGCGGCAGTGCATGACAATCCCATAACTTTAAACTTTTTGTCAATCGTTTTACTGGTAGAATCATGAAATCTCCGATCGATGTGGTAACATTTGGGAAAAGCCTATGTCCAGCAGTGGCCGTGTCTCGGCTGTAATAATGATGATGATCATGAGGATCATGCAGTTTCATGAAGTTCGGCTAGAAGGCTGTGCGCAGCATAGGCGATGGTATAGCCCTGGTCCTTCAAAAACAAAATATAGAGGCAAACTAAGGTACGTCAATCATGAAAGATAAAGAGGATTCATTCATGACAGAAACCGAGGGATGACATTGATGCATTGTAGCTCCTAACTGCTCATAATTTTCGTGGTACCTAAGTATTTCCAATAATATTCGTTCTTAGACCTTGTTATTTAACCAAGCTACCTTTATCGTTTCATACGTTTATACTATCGTACCTATTAAACAATATGTCCGGGCTTGTAGTAATAAAACTTTAAGGCCGCTACATACATTTAATTTAGGGATAAAAACATCCCACATAAGGGGTTTAAGCCCCATATGTTTTTATAAAATTTCCTAAAATTCTGCAAAAATATTAGGCAAAATGCGGAGAGGCTCTTTTAAGGCAACAATAAAATTATAACTGATTGGCTTAGAGCTGTGATTCTTATGTCGGGGTGTAGAACAACTCAAATACTAACAAAAATTCATAAACGAAATGTGTTAATCCCTAAAAATTATGCAAAATTCAGGAAATGCAATAAAAAATGTGTGTTTGAAGATTGACTTTTGTGGCTCAATACAGAAT
Organism: Orthosia cruda; assembly: GCA_964057195.1. Lineage (NCBI taxonomy): Eukaryota > Metazoa > Arthropoda > Insecta > Lepidoptera > Noctuidae > Orthosia > Orthosia cruda. The sequence goes on along the minus strand of OZ059832.1, from coordinate 12,258,490 downwards.
TATCTTACTTTTGTGTGTTAGTTGAATATTTATTTAGATTCGCCATGCTATGGCCGTAAGAAAAACATTGAATGTACGGTTTTATGAGATCTAGGTCCATAGATAAGGTTGTTAGACTATGTGGATATCGTAATAAGTCAGGTACTAAAATTGCTCTATCTTTGAGGGTGTGGTGTTTGCACCCCTTACATGGGATATTTTAATCGATAAAATTAGGTGTATTTTACGGCCTTAAAGTTTTATTATTACAATTCCGGACAGGTTGTATATGTGAGAGTCTGTATTTTTGTTAATCGACCATGACTCAAGGCTTACTTATTTGGAACACGAGTACTACACCGTGATTTGGATTACGACATACATTTAAGATAATTTTTATCCGGGTAGTTCGTGCCAACCGCTGAAAAAAGTAACAGTTTAGGTATACAATGATGATAAAAAACATCGGATACATCTTCCCACGTATCAAAAGCCTCCTACGTTAAATAAGGGCGTTTCATCAACGGTTGGAAGAAAGGGGCCTTCCCTCTTGTCAAATGTCTCATGAAAAACATATCGTCAATTTTAGTCTCCGAGCATTTTATCTTTCTTAAAATAGATAAGGAAAAAGTTCATCGATCTAGATGGCTTTTTATATTTTATAAATATTATGTCAAAGGTTTTGCATTACTACATAATAGTAGGTAATAAAACAGGATAACATGTGCTCATTCATGAATAAAACCAAAGCAGAAAAATATCTTAAAAAGTTTGAATATTATATTGTCACCAGAATGTGATAATCATTAATAAGGTGAAATATGAAGTCTGTATCCTAGAACCGTGTTTAGTCACGAGTTTCGATTTAATATAATATTCTCATTAATTATAAATCGGTTAGTATAAAATCGAGATTATGATCTGCAGTTGATTTTAAGTTGATTTTAAATTGGGCAATTGTTTGTCCGTTAGGATTTCTAATTGGCAAAAATATAGCGAACTTGAAAATAGTCTTTTATATCCACTTTGACTTCATTCAAACAAATCCGTCATCTCGTTATTTAGATTGCAAAAGGATATCTTTCGTTATTCACATTGCAAAAGGATATCTTCTGGATATATTTTGCAAACTTACATACTTGTTCTAGACCCAGCAATTTTAGACTAAGCGTTGTCTGACCGTGATTTTAAGACTGATGATTTAAATGATTCGACTACGGGCCCGAAAAATTGAAATTTTTGGACGTGGAATATTGCGAGTTAGACATTCATAGGTAGACATATGCAAATACAAAAATTACATGATTATACCGGCTATCAATCACCAACCATGGTTGAACCAACAATCAGTAGAGCCGCAAACCGCTAAATACTCGTATCCACATCAATAAACTCGATGATTGCACGCGTTGCCAGGGTGGACACGTCATCTCATTACCGGCTTTATTGCAGTGTAAATGTAAATAATTGATGCTTGACACGCAATGGGCAGTAAATGGAGTGACTGGCTAGATTATGTAGTACTAGCTTCTGCCAGCGGCTTCGCCCGCGTGAATGTCGAAATTTATCCCTAGGTAACACATTCCCGGGATAAAACTATTATATGTGCTATTCCAGACTGATAATCTGTGCCAAATTTCATCCAGATCCGGCCAGTCGTTTGAGCGTGAAGAAGTAACAAACATGCAAACACACACACACACACACAAACTCACAAACTTTCGCCTTTATAATATTAGTGTGACGTGATAGTGTGATGAAGTGTGATAGTGTCACCCACGTGAACAGTTTTTTATCATCCCAAGAGAAAATTATACCGGGATAAAAAGTAGCCTATGTTCTATTCATCCAGATCGGTTCTGCCGTTCTGGCGTGATTGAGTAACAAACATACATCCATCCATCCATCCCCACTTTCGCATTTATAATATTAATTAAAAGATGCTTGTAAATAAAAGGGTGCAGTAGGTACAAATGCCAGTATCTACAAGTAAGTGTATATTTTTCGTGATGAAATTTAGCACGTGCCAGTTACAGATAGAGTAGCTTTCTATTAGTCAAAGGAATTTAGTCATCGGATCAGTACTTCCAGAGACAACTTACAAACAAAAATTCATCATCATCATTTCAGCCGAAAGACATCCACTGATGGACATAGGCCTCCCCCAGGCATCGCCACATTGACCGATCCCGTGCGTCTCGCATCCAGCGCCTTCCCGCAACCTTAACCAGGTCATCAGTCCACCTAGTGGGAGGCCTTCCAACGTATCGTCTTCCGGTTCGCGGTCGCCATTCCAGAACTTTTCGGCCCCATCGGCCATCCGTTCTGCGAGCAATGTGCCCTGCCCACTGCCACTTAAGTTTGGCAATTCTTCGGGCTATGTCGGTAACTTTGGTTCTCCTGCGGATATCATCATTTCTGACGTGATCACGCAAGGAAATTCCGGGCATAGCCCTGTCCATAGCCCTTTGGGTGACTTTGAGCTTTCTGATAAGGCCCATTGTGAGCGACCACGTCTCGGTCCCATAGGTGATCACTGGCAACACACACTGGTCATAGACTTTTGTCTTGAGACACTGCGGTAAATTGGACGAGAAGATACCACGCAACTTCCCGAACGCCGCCCAGCCGAGTCGGATTTGACGGTTGACCTCTTTCTCGAAATGGGACCTACCTAACTGGACTGTTTGTCCCAGGTAGACATAATCGTCTACAATTTCGAGTGTAGAGTCTCTGACCATGACCTTGGTTTTGTCCATGTTCATTTTAAGACCCACTCTTTCGGAAGCTCTACTAAGGTCATCGAGCATTTTACTGAGGCTCTCCATGGTCTCAGCCATTACCACTATGTCGTCGGCAAACCGAAAGAGTGATATACTCGCTATTAACGTTGATGCCAAGCCCCCTCCAGTCCATAATTTTGAAGACATCCTCCCTGTCTCACGCCGCGCCGGAGAAGGATTGGTTTCGAGGTCTGATCCTGAAGACGGACTGATATGGTGGAGTTTTTGTACCAACACTTCAACACCTCAATGTACCGGTATTCGATCTGGCACCGTTGGAGAGACTGCAGTACAGCCCAAGTCTCGATCGAATCGAAGGCTTTCTCGTAGTCCACAAACGCTAAACAGAGAGGCAGGTTATACTCTTCGGCCTTATGTATAATCAGCCGCAGCGTATGTATGTGGTCTACGGTGCTAAAGCCTTTTCGGAATCCGGCTTTTTCGGGGGGCTGGAAATCGTCAAACCTGCGCGCGAGACAATGCGTGATGACTCTTGAAAACAACTTGCAGCCATAGCTAAGAAGTGTGATGGGCCTATAGTTCTTCAGCCGGGCATTGACGCCCTTCTTGAAGAAGAGTACCACCACACCCCTGCACCATGCCTGTGGCGTTTTACCCTCGAGTATGACGGAACCAAACAGCTTCTGAAGGGCCTTAAGGACCGGTTTTCCAACCGCCTTCAGGAGTTCGGCCGTAATTCTGTCATCACCCGGCGCCTTGTTGTTTTTGAGCTGTTTCAGAGCCATCCTAATCTCATACAGGCTGACGTCCGGGATATCTTCGATATAGTGTCGGGTCAATCTATGTTTTGGGTCGTTTGCTAGACTCTCAACGGGCTTGCTGATTGATGTGTACAACTGCCCATAGAATGTCTCGATCTCCCTCATAAACTCCGCTTTGGTGGATAGGATCCTGCCATCGTCGGTCTTCAGTTTTGTGAGTTGGCTCTGCCCAATAGCCAGATCCCTTGATAACACCTTGGAGCCTTTATTTCGCTCGTTTGCGTCTATAATACTCTCGGTATTAAAGCGGCGGAGGTCTCTTTTCAAGGATTTAGAGATATGAAACAAAAATTAAGAAACAATAATACCTCTTTTATATACCTTCACATTGACTAAAGACGAACAACTAGAAAGGGTCATGAAGCTTTACAATTAAAGCCCACATTTGAGGTAACTCAACGTTGAGATCAACATGAGGACTGCTTGGTCACACGTACATAATTATATTAATTACAATTTCCCTCTTCTCTTGCCTCTTGTAATTGGTCGCAAGCAAAATATATAAGCTTTGATTGGAACTCCAAGCTTTCACTACTCTGTGGCACCCCGCACTACTAAACTATTCATAGAATACGCCACAGCGAGCAGGGACGACTTAGTCCACTGTCTGCGGACTTAGGCGGCCGTAGGCGGTTGGCCGGGTGTCCCAAACAATTGTTCGCTAATTGTTCTACTTGCCCCTGTCGGCCCCAATAGAATGGATGTTACAAGAATTCTGAATTCATTGAAGTTTGTACTTGATTATTTGATAGATAGATTTTGTGGATAATTTTATATTGATTTGGAGATTGGCTTTGTGATCGTTTCTCTTTAAATCAATCGTTTGGAAGATTTGTTTCCTAGTTTGCAAGTTTTGTTTTCTTGATTGAGTGAGATAATCATAATTATGGAAAGTTGTCTAATTACTCCTTAATTTTGTACAGTCGAAGAAGTAGGAGTAGAATTAGGCATCTATGTAACGTCATCATCATCATCATATCAGCCGCAAGACATACACTGCTGGATATAGGCCTCCCCCAAGCGTTGCCACATTGACCGGCCCCATGCATCCTGCCTGAGCTCTGTCCGCCGAGCCGCAATTTTTCGTGGCAGCGGACTAAGCAATGTGCCCTGCCCACTGCCACTTAAGTTTGGCAAGTCTTCAGGCTATGTCGGTAACCCTGGTTCTCTTGCGGATCTCTACATTTCTGATTAGATCACGCAAGTATACTCCGAGCATAGTCCTCTCCATTGCCCTTTGGGTGACTGTAAGCTCTCTGATGAGGCCGGAGGATTATGCAAACGTACAACCTTTTTATTAGATTCTTAGCTTCTGCCAGCGGCTTCACCCGTGTGAAAGACGAAAATTATCCCAAGGGTACTTATTCCCGGGCATAAAATCCTGTAAAAATGTGCTATTCCTGACTACAGTCTATCCTGTGCCAATTTTTATACAGATCCGTCCAGCCGTTTGAGCATGAAGAAGTAACAAACATAATATAAAGACACACGCACTCACACTCACAAATTAATAATATTAGTGTGATTCTTCTTCTTCTTCTTATCCGGTACGCTCTTGACAGAGCGGTCGTGATCGCTATGAGCTCGTAGTATTATTGGAGGCGTCAGATGTGATCCGCTTCACGACGTTTCGCCATTGCTGCCTGCTAGACGTCATCCTGCTGCACTCATTCAGCGAGCCTCCAACCGCGGACTTGATCTGGTCAGTCCATCGTGTGGGTGACCTTCCGCGCGGTCTAGTGCCTTCCACTTTTCCTTGAATGACAAGGCGTTCTATGGACTGGTTGTCACGCCGGGAAACATGTCCAAAGAATGTTAGGATGCGAGATTGTACCACAGAAAATAGACGCTGCCTGATGCCGAGTTCCTGAAGTATCGAGACGTTTGTGCGAAACTCGGTCCACGAGACTCCAAGCATTCTTCTCCAGCACCACATTTCCAAAGCGTCCACCTTCTGTCTCTCCACTTCTCGCAGAGTCCACGTTTCAGCCGCGTAAAGAAATATGGGGAATATAAGCGTCCTCACGAGCCTGGTCTTCGTGGCTTTAGTTATGTTTCTATTCTTCCATATCTTCCGCATCCCGTCCATGGCTGTTCTTGTGATGCCCATACGTCTTTTTATTTCATCCACGCATCCACCATTGCCCGAAATCATAGCCCCGAGATAAATATAAGATTGGACTACAGTGCAATTCGCGATTTGGGTTACTTCAGGCGAATTACTTCTAACACGGTCAATAATCATAACCTTGGTCTTGTTGCGATTAATTTTAAGTCCAAACTCATAACTCACTCGTTCCATCCTTGACAATAGCTCTTCCAAGTGTTGTGCACTGGTTGCAAATAAGGTGGTGTCATCCGCGTAACGCAGGTTTGCAATCTTATACCCACCAATTGTCACACCATCCGTCCAGTCCTCCAAAACGATGCGCATTATCAGCTCTGTGTACGCGTGATTAGTTTGATATAAATAGTGTGATTTTTTTAGTAAATAAAACTAACTCTAAGTAGTACTCCTGTAACTTTACTAGTTTCTTTATTTTAATGTTTTGAATAAAGTAAGAAGTTTGTTCGCAAGCAATCCTGCCGGCTTAGCGCTGAATCCGGCTGACGCTTTGCTTTTCCTGCAATGAAAAGAAAATGAGGGAGATAAGTGTTTTGCATTTTGTAGCGGTCTTAAGTTTTGTTAGGTTCATGGCCATATCATAAGAAGTTGCCTATCTAAATGAATGTTACATAATGTTAAATTCCTATTACCTAATTATACAGCGTCAAAATAGGATACGGATGCGAATTCTGTTATTTAAATAGGTATGGCGGATAATTACGTAAAGTACAACTATTTTCTTAATATCCCTCGGCAATCATCGCATTTCCAAATATAAACGAATGCTAATTGCCATGTCCATCAATTATTAGATTTATAAAAAAAAAAACAGAACTCAACACTTTATTTGTTTTTTATATTATTTTCGTGTGAAACGTATAGAACTGTAAGTTTTAGCTTTCTTCCCATTTTTAGGGTTCCATACCCAAAGGGTAAAAACGGGACCCTGTTACTAAGACTCCGCGGTCCGTCTGTCTGTCTGTCTGTCTGTCACCAGGCTGTATCTCATGAACCGTGATTACGAGACAGTTGAAATTTTTACAGATGATGTATTTCTGTTGCCGCTATAACAACAAATACTAAAAACCGGCCAAGTGCGAGTCGGACTCGCGCACGAAGGGTTCCGTACCATTATTGCAAAAAAACGGCAAAAAAATCACGTTTTTTGTATGGGAGCCCCCCTTAAATATTAATTTTATCCTGTTTTTAGTATTTGTTGTTATAGCGGCAACAGAATACATCATCTGTAAAAATTTCAACTGTCTAGCTATCACGGTTCATGAGATACAGTCTGGTGACAGACAGACAGACAGACAGACGGACCGCGGAGTCTCAGTAATAAGGTCCCGTTTTTACCCTTTGGGTACGGAACCCTAAAAACAGAATAAAATACATATGTAAGTGGGGCTCCCATACATATAACATGTTTTTTTGCGATTATGGTACGGAACCCTTCGTGCGCGAGTCCGACTCGCACTTGGCCAGTTATTAAATAAATTACATTATGGTAAAAGAGTATTAACAATTCCATATAATTCCATGTTGATTGAGAGCTTCCAGTACGTACCAAGTGCAAAGGGCAACTGATAGAAATACGACTACTGACGAAACACGAAGTTTGCCGAGGGACATTAAGATTTTTTTTGTACTGTACTAGAACATATAAATATTATGAAAACATAATAAGTAGATTAGGTTTCGGCTGGACCTTTGACTATGCAGTAGTGGTGTCACGAACTGCTTTTGTATCGTTTTACTAACATAGTTTTGTAAGTTAATTGTTACTTACCCTCAGTTTCCCACCTTAAAATTATCGGAGAATTAATGTGACAAATTGTCAAGCACGCGTTATCTGCTGTGATTGGTTGAATGAATTTTCAACAGCCAATCACAGAAGATAACGCGTGTTTGACAATTTGTCACATTAATTCTCAGATAATTTTAAGGTGGGAAACTGAGGGTTAGATACTCAGCAAGTTACTTGGCAATAATTGATTTATTATTTATATTTATTAATAGCTGTTCCCCGCGGTTTCGCTCCCGTGGACTATCCCACAGGACCCGTTTTCGGGATAAAAAATAGACTATGTCACTCAGGATTTGGAAATGTAGCTTTCTAATGGTGAAAGACATTTTGAAATCGGCCCAGTAGTTCTGGAGCCTATTCGGTACAAACAAACAAACAAGAAAATCATTCTTCTTTATAATATTGGTATAGATAAAAATTTAGGAATACTAGATATTCTTGTATGATGACGATGTTATTATAAAGTAAGTTTCAATATTGGCCTTTCTATCGACATATTATTATTTATAATAATGAAGAATAAATGTTAAATAAAATAAAAAAATCAAGTTAATGTGGTGTGTAGAGTAACAACACTTTATTATCTTCTTTATACAACAAAGGGGAATAAAAAATACAAAAATAAGAATTTAATTTTTCTCTTTATTGCGTTATACATTGTCCAAGTGTTTTCGGACCAAAAGGGGTGTGAATTTTCCCATATACAAATGTATAATTACTAAACCACATCAAAAAGACCCCACATGCAGCAGATCCATTGAAGAAATCAAAACCAAAGGAAGTGCCAACATAGTCGTACACGTTCAGTTGGCACGCCTGATCCCGCCGGAACAGGATGCCGTGTTAATTGGATATGTCAGATGCCTCTGGCTTTCTCGCCACACGATAGTTTCCCTAGTTGTGCTTACAAGACATTAATTATTATTAGGAACTCGTCTGTTTGGTGTCACTATATTGAGGAAGGTGGCGTGTGTTATATGCACACTAAAATTTTAGAAGGGGTTGATGACTTGTTGGATGTAATTTTCCTGAACGTATACAAGGTGTAATTGAAATAACTGAAAACAACGTAGCAAGTCTTTGTGCTTTAGTAAGAGAAGCTAAATATTTTCGGAATTTCATTGTTGGTCCTATAGTAAAAGTTTATACATTATGATGAGCAGACAATGACATTTTAGCAGATTGTCAGACATTTCAATTACCTTCACCTTGTTATGGCATTTATTTATTTTTATGTCATCTATTTTCTAGAAATAATGACTAATATGTATCTATGAGCAATTCTAAATATTGATCAGTCTATCTACCACAACCACAACCATTTCCCTAAATTATTTAGTAAATATCCTTCTAGAAAATTAACCCAATGTGGTCAAGCATAGAGCAGTGGTGACCCAGTGGTTACGGCCCGACTTACAAGTTGTAGGTCGTAGGTTCGAACCCGAGCAGGTGCTTTACTTTGTGTAATTTATTTCATCACCACTGCTCTCAAAACGGTGAAGGAAAACATCGTGTGGAAACCGGCATGTACTCGTAAACCAAAAATTAAAAGACATGTGACATCTACAATCGACACTGGGCCCGCGTGGTGAATTATAGACCATTCCCTATACGTGAGGAAGCTTGTGTCCCAGCAGTGGGAACATTAAAAGGCTGATGATGATGATATGGTTAAGTTCCACTTATCGAAATTTCATCAAAATAATGTATACTAAAATGGTATTCCAATGATCTTAGACATGACTGTGTCAAACCACAGTTACCTACCAACTAACTGATCTTAACCTACAAAATACAACAAAAGGATAGTTCGAGTGGTGTCAATGTACTGTTTGATGAAGATTCCCGTCCACCCTGACAGCAATACGATAGATTGATTGCGAGATCATTGAGCGATAACCTCATTCTTTCAATTTAATAACAGTTAAAAGCTATCATAGCTTAATTAAGTGGGTAAAACATTAAAGATAAAAAACTTAATCATAAAGATGTGACCCCACTGATATCAACGATATCATTCGAAAAGAGAAAAAAAGTATAGAATGAATTTGAACTTCGAATAAGAAGCAAGATCGTTATCAAGTCAAACAAAGATCCATTCACCACTGATGACTGCGCTGCGCTCGAACATACGCCACTAATGCGAAAAAGGAAATCAAGTTGGCGAAATTTCATCTAAATGTCTTTAAATAAACGCAAAGTGAGGAAACCTGCTAAAGTAATATTTCAGCGTGTATCTTAAGGAAGGATCTCCTGATATACCTAAAAGTAATTCTGCCGCTTAAGACTTGCGACTGACAAGATTGATTGATGGCTGAGTAACCGACAAATTCACTCCGTCTCCAAATACTAAACTTTGGATGGAAACGGGGGAGCATTTAACTTGGACCATTTTGAGTTTTTGAGATTTCTTTTTAATGCAGAGTTCGATTTTTTTTCCTGCTTTACGTTTTCTGGCAGGTGTTAAAATGTTAGGGATAAAGTGAATTTTAAAGTAAAACTTAGAGAAAATGAAAAGTGTCAGCAAATTGAACTTTTTCATTTCTTCATCCATCTGCACTTTACAGCTTTCCATAGATTCTAATCACAATCGACAAAATACCAATCTGTGTGTAGGAATAGAAAGCCCAACTTGCTTGCAAGTTAGGTCAACCGACGATATTAAAGATGTAGCTGGGACTAACTGGATGGAGAAGCCGGATGGCTATATGTAGAGCACAACTTGGGAAAGACCTATGTCCATCACTGAACTGCAATAGGCTGAGCCAGTTGAATCAAAAGACAAAGCAAGTCAGCAAAAAATATGAAGAAATTGCTCACTCATCACAATATCCGGGAAGAATAAATCGAAGATAAATAAATAAACAGTTATAAATAATTATGATAAAAAGATGATTCTCGTAAACACACAATGTTATCATTCCAGCATATTTTTAAAATGATTCATTGGAAACTAATTTAGATAAACATGACAATAACTCATTCTTCAAATAATTATCCCAATGTCAAGAGAATCCGGCAAGCCTATGTTAATTTTTATTCTCGTCACCGGCTTTGAAAACGTCATGGATGACCTCAAAGATCTTGAGAAGACTTACTTTGACGTCAAATAAAATGAGAGTCATCGGCAGAAGGTACAGAGGTGAACCTTGAACTTCCTCGGAGAATACCCAAGATGGGACTTCCACATAAACTTAACATTTTATTGATTTTAATCATTATCATTGGGTTGAATCGTTTTGGTCTTGCACGTATCGATGTCAATAATATGTCTAATTCTGAGACACTCTCTGACTCACGGTGAAGGTGAAGGCAACATTGTAAGAATTACCGTTTTATCGTTTCATTGAATTCGACCATAGGCACACAGTGATCATTACTAAAATAAAATCTTCCAATTAAGTGTTGCACTTGAAACATAAAAATTTAATTTTTGCTTATCGTTATCTATCTAGTGTAGTACTTTTTGTACGTAGTTGATGATATGTATAATTATATTAGGTCCTTACCTATGAAATTGGCGTTTTGTCGTACTGGCCAATTTGATCTCAAATATCTCCTCTTTGGTTTGGATTTCCAATTTTAAATTTACACAGCTATTTACTCATGCTTTTGTGTTTGGGAAACCGTAATTCATTTGTTTTTTCCTCTTTTGGTTTTTCTTTGCACCAGTCAGTTTACAAAATGGAAAACTAAAAATCGCGTTATTTACGAGTACGAGTTCCGTCGTGGCACCAGTGCTGCAGAAACGGCTCGAAGGATTAATTATGTGTATGGCGACTTTGTCGCAAAAGAAAACACAGTGCGTTTTTGGTTCCAACGTTTTCGTTCTTGAAATTTCGACCTGCAGAACAAGCCCCGGGGACGGCCGGAGACCAAAGATGATAATGAAGAATCGGCTATTGTGGAAGCGGATCCATCGCAAAACACGTCCGAGTTAGCTGCAGGCTGCGGTGTTAGTGATAAAACTGTTTTAATCCACTTGAAGCAAATTGGGAAGGTGAAACAGCTTGTAAGATGGGTACCTCATGAATTGAGTGCAGCAAACCGACAAACGCGCGTCGACTGCTGCGTTACATTACTCAACCGGCGCAATAATAAAGGGATTTTAAATCGAATCATTACCTGTGATGAAAAGTGGATCCTGTACAATAATCTGAAACGCTCATCGCAATGGCTGAACCCTGGCGATCCAGCCAAATCCTGCCCCAAGCGAAAATTGACTTAAAAAAATTACTTGTGAGCTTTTGGTGGATTAGTGCCGGTGTCGTTCACTACAGCTTTCTTAAATCTGGCCAGACGATTACGGCGGATGTCTATTGTCAGCAACTGCAAACAATGATGGAAAAAAAATCGCTCTATGCCACTGCTGCTTCAGGACAACGCTAGACCACACACTGCACAACAGACGGTTACAAAATAAGAGGAGCTTCAATTGGAATGTCTAAGATATCCACCGTACTTCCCGGACCTTGCTCCAACAGATTACCTTTTTTTTTCGAAATTTGCTTAACTTCTTGCAAGGGAAAAAAATCAACTCCGATGGGGCAGTCCAAAGCGCCTTCAAAGATTTTATTGATTCCCGTCCGAATAGTTTTTTTAGTAAAGGGATCAAAGAACTACCTATGAGATGTCAAAAGTGCATAGATAGCAATGGTACATACTTTGATTAAATAAATATATTATATAAAAAAAACCACTTTATATTCCTCCCTTACAAAACGCCAATTTCATATGTAATGACCTAATATTATTATTTTTTTCCTATAGAGAAGAGTCTCTGGTGTCCTGAAATATAGGTTACAGCTTAGCTCAGGCACCAGTCTCCCGCAATTAACTATGTGGCATATCATTATTATTATTTTTTCGTTCAGTTTTCAGTTGATAAGTGTTATTTATGGAAGAAAATAAACATGATTTTGATTTTTTTACTGATTTTTTGATTACTTGTTTTTCCCCTGCTCTCATCACAATTTTGTGCCTAGGTCGTCTACGAGGTTTTTGAAACTAAGATACCAAGCTAGCTAAGTAAAGTAATTTATTCACACGAGACCATAGTGAATAGTGACCATAGCCAGCTTACTAACACTATCTTGAAAAACTAATCTTGTAATATATTTTCTTTCTTCCTTTCTCCCTTCATTCCTTTCTTCCTGATCCCTTCTTACTTACTTCGTTTCTTTTGGGGCTGGTCTGTGTTAGCAAACTTACGCTTTGAGCTGTCAGCGACAAGCCCTGTAGATGCATATGCTTTGTCGATGCAGTCCTACCTTGCCTGGCTCTTTCAGAGCCGGCAAGGTGGCGTGGTCTTGAGGGAGAGCGGTCGTGTAGATCCTCAAGGCAAGTGCGGTGATTTTCCTTCTCGTTGTTGCCGTCCTGTTCTTGGTCTAATTCCCTCTGAAATAGACGTAACTGAAATCACCAGGCGATGTATCACAGGGGTGGCGGGGTCCGGTCAGACGGCCCCCAGGCGAGTTCACTCCCATTGGGGGCTTGCAGACGGCGGCGCTCGCTCGCATCGCTAGTGGTAGTGGTGTGAGTTAGTGTCGTGCAGTCTCGTGAACAACTAATGGGGGGGAGCTATCTCCCTCGGCTAATCCCTGGTGCTACCGTAGCATCGCCACTTGAGCACTCCATGGAGGGTGGGATAGTCGAGGGATGAAATTTGATTTCGGGATTTTTAAATGGATTCTAATTAAAAAAAAAACCACATGGCGAAAGGACCGGCGAAAGTTGGGACTGCACACCAGACGTCCTGCATTTTCCTTAGCAGGAACGTCCGAGGCGAGACTGCAGTGGGATCGTCTCGAGGTGGGGCTGCGGCGGCACTGTCAAATGACGGTATTGCTGCGGCAATGCCGAGGGTTGGCACTGCTGTGGGACCGTCGAAGGGCGCAACTGCACACCAGACGGCGGGACCGGCGCAAGCCGGGACTGCATTTTCCGAACCAGGAACGCCCGGAGGTAAGACTGCAGTGGGGTCGTCTCGAGGTGGGGTTGCGGCGGGACTGTCAAATGACGGTACTGTTGCGGCACTGCCGAGGGCCGGCACTGCTGCGGAACCACCGAAGGGCGGAACTGCAAACCAGCCCACCGGGCATAAAGGTACTGCCAAAACTGGCGCGACACGTGACCCTTGTGTTGGAGGTCGAATGACCTCGGACCTTGGGGCCCCGGACGCGACAGGCAAAGACAGCACCTCGTCGTCTCCCAGCGGCCGGCATTAACCAGGCTGACTTCCGGTCGGACGATCTGGGGCGCGCAGGAAAAAGCGCCAAAAGCTGAGACAGCAGGCGGCTCTAGAGGGGACTCCTACGGAGGGCCCATCAAAGAGAGTGCTGCTCTCAGCGGCGACAGCGGGGACATGGTGGCCAAAAGGATGAAGACCCAAGGGCAATCATCCTAAACTGGATCCTTTAGGGATGCGGTGGCGGCTGTGAAACTCGCTGTCGTCACATTCAGGTACCCGGAGGAGTACTTGAGGGCGGAGGACTTGGTGCCTATCCAGGAGCTCATAATTGAGAATCTGGAAGTGGCGCCAGATCCTCTGCCTGTTCTAACGGTTGCTCCCGGAGTTGTCGCAGGTGCAGTTCATGTATCCTGCGACAACTCTGATGCAGCTAGCTGGTTTCAGGGTGCCATCCACAATGTGGAACATGGCTCCTTGAAACTTAAGGTTGTTGACGCCAAGGACCTTCCAAAGCCAGTAAAAATGGCATGGAAGAGTCGCAACTTGGCGTTGCAGGACTCTGCCCGGGCCATTCGACTGCTCCAGCGGCTTAACCCTGCCTTGAGGACGAACGACTGGAAGGTCGTGAATACTCTCACTGAGCAGACCGGCATCCGTCGTATCGTCCTCATGGACAGTGTGTCCGTTGGAGTCATCAAGGCCGCTGGCTACTCTCTTCCAGGAGGAATTGAACGGTACTCGTTCAAGCTCCTGGAAGAAGATAAGGGAGAGGCACCCACTGCGGAAGCAGAGACGAAACCCTCCGAGGATGGACTACACCGACGTGAGGAGGCCATCGAGGAAATCTCTGCTTACGGCGCAGCGCAGGAGGCAGAGATTGGGACTAGGGCGTCAGAGGCAGACCACGAGGATGACATCCTCGGGGACTTCGAAACCCTGGGGATTGAGTAGCCGATTGCTCTTGAGGAGAGCCAGGCGATGGAGCAGGAGCCTCAAAACTAAGGCCCTCCTATATTAACACAGGCCCATCAAAATCATCCAAGATAGAGGGACTAAGGTGTGTACAAATTAATTTGCATCATTGCAGAGCCGCTACTGCCCTTCTGGCTCGGCAACTGAAGCTTAACACATATGACGTTGCCTTGATACAGGAACCTTATCTGTATAAGGGGACTATAAAAGGCTTAGGTGGGACAGGAGGCATGGTGCTCTATGACTGTTCAACTAATGACGCGAGGACTTGCATCTATATCAGGGGCGGTATAGAGGCAATGCCCTTACGTACTTTCTGTTACAGGGATCTCACAACAACTTTGGTCCAAGTGGGGATGGGCACAGATAAGAGGAAAATTATCCTTGCCTCTGCCTTCCTCCCATATGAACAAAAGGAACCAGTAACACCACTAATCAGAAGACTGGTTGACTACGGCAACCAAGAAAGCCTCGACCTGATACTTGGCTGCGATGCGAATGCACACCATGTCGTTTGGGGCAGCTCGGATGTCAACAAACGAGGGAAGGATTTGTTGGACTTTGTGGAAAGCTCTTCTTTACAAATCCCTAACGCAGGCAATAAACCTACTTTCAGGACCTCGGTGAGAACTGAAGTTATTGACCTGACACTGGCTTCAAACAAGGCCAGGGCACTTACATCGAAAATTGGGATGTATCGGACGAAATCTCTCTGTCTGACCATAATTATATATGCTTTAGGTTTAGGACGGCGGGAGAAGCCGAAACTAGACGAAGGAGAAACCCAAGGCATACAAATTGGGACTCGTACAGGAGAGACCTAAAATTAAATCTAGGGAGCCCTAAAGGTAAGCTTAATTCCATACTAGATATAGAATTTGAAGCTGATAGAATCAAGGTGGGCACCATCGGTGCATGGGTAGATAACTGTCCAGAGAAAAAGGCCTTTTGCAAAAAGGTACCATGGTGGACTCCTGAACTAGCTAAAATACGTCAGGAAACACGACAGGTCTTTAATGATGCAAAAGCCAGGAAAGATTTTTCTGGCTATCATAGCATGCTGACGAGGTATAAGACGGCGGTATGCAAAGCCAAAAGAATTAGTTGGCGGCAGCATTGCACCTCCATCGAAGCTCTGCCAAATGAAATGAGGTTGTGCAAAGCAATGTCCATAACTAAGACAAACCCACTTTCATCTGTAAAGGATGAGAATGGGTATCTAACGGAAACTGGACAGGACACTCTGGGCGTGATGTTTAGAACTCACTTCCCGGAATGTATACTGCGCGACAGCGATGAAGAGGAACCTGTCACAAGGGACGAGCTCACAAGGCACACGTCCAAAAATAACTGGCTCACGGTAAAGAAAGTGGTAGATGAAAATAAACTGAAGCTTGCCATAGCGGGCTTCCAGTCTCACAAATCCCCTGGTCCGGATGGCATCTATCCAATACTATTGCAAGAAGGGGCATCTGTTTTGATACCTCATTTGAGTAAGCTCTACAGAACCTGCAAAGCCTTTGGGTACGTACCCAAGGCATGGAGGGAGGTCAAAGTCACTTTTATACCGAAGGTGGGTAGACCGACTTACGAAGAAGCTAAAGCTTACAGGCCAATTAGTCTATCATCCTTTCTCTTAAAAGCTCTGGAGAAACAGGTAGACAGGTACCTAAGAGAGGGACCACTTAAAGTATTCCCTCTACATAAACTACAGTGCGCCTACAGCCCTGGCAAATCTACAGAAACGGCATTGCACTATGTTGCGAGTCGAGCCGAGGCTGCGCTAGAGGGACAAGAGATCTGTGTCGGGGCTTTCCTCGACATAGAGGGAGCCTTCGACAAGACAACATTTGAGTCCATACGCATCGCTGCAAAGGAACATGGCATCAATGATACCACGTGCAACTGGATTGACTATATGCTGAGAAGCAGAATAGTCAGATCGGAACTGATGGGAGACAGACTTAGTGCAAAAACAACAAGAGGTTGTCCGCAGGGTGGAGTGCTGTCACCATTGTGGTGCTTGGTAGTAGACTCGCTACTTACCAAGCTCAATACTGGACCATTCTACACAGTAGGCTATGGAGATGACATAGCTATAATGGTTACTGGTAAATTCCCGAACATAGTCTCTGGAATATTACAACAGGCATTGAGGATGACAGAGGAATGGTGTACAAAGAACCACCTCTCTATCAACCCAAGCAAAGCAGTCATTGTCTAGGAGAGCTCTCCCTCAATGGAATAAAGCTGCCCTGGTCCACCGAAATTAAATTTCTGGGTGTAACGCTTGATAGACAACTCAGGTGGAAAACTCATGTGGAAAATATTACAACGAAAGCCCTACGAGTGTTCGACATGTGCCGTTCCACCTAAACTTGGGGTTTAAAGCCCAAAGTGATACGATGGCTGTACCGGACAATGATAATACCTATTATCACATACGGCAGCATAGTGTGGTGGCCCAGAACAAAGCTTGCCTCGTGCAAAGCGCCACTCACCAGATTACAAAGAACAGTGTGTCTGGGCATCACGGGTGCTTTCAGGACAGCACCTACGGCAGCGATTGAGAGATACCTCAATATCCCTCCTCTGCATATAATGGTTGAATTCGAGGCAAGGAAGACATAACATCGACTTGCTGTGGCTGGACTATGGGATGCCTCTAAGCCAACGACCAACCATACAAAGTTCGACGGGAATGAAGGCCAGGATCAGGTAACAAGCATGTTATTCGATAAAATGCAAACTATGTTTGTGTTTGAAAGGTCTTTCAATGTCCAAATCCCTACAATAGAGGACTCGATCCACCAGAACAAGACAGTCTGGTGTGGTACACTGATGGATCCAAAATGGAATCAGGTACAGGGGCGGGAATATACGCCAAAGGTTACAAATGTAGCAAAAGCCTAGGGAAGATGGCAACTGTATTCCAAGCAGAAACTTATGCCATAATAACCTGTGCTCAAGAGAATGTAGATAGAGGAACCAGAGGTAAATCCATATATATTCTTAGTGACAGTCAGGCTGCAATCAAAGCCATGGCATCCTACAAAGTGGACTCCGGACTTATTCTGGATGCTATCCAAACCCTAAACAGGCTTGGGAAGCACAACAGGATAAGACTGATGTGGGTCCCTGGGCACAAAGAAATCCATGGTATCGAAATGGCAGATGAACTGGCAAGAGAGGGCTCAGCAAATGATTTTGTGGGTCCAGAACCATGTGTAGGCATCTCGACGTGCCTCGTAAAAGCCGCATTTAGGGAGTTTGCACATCACAGACAGCGAACTCATTGGCTATGTAGCACCGGTCTACAACACTCCCAGAAATTCCTAGGCTCTACGTTCAAAGCCCGGGAATGCATTTGGAACATGAGCAGGGGGCAAATCCGCTACCTGCTTGGGGCCTTTACTGGGCACTTTGGAACCAACGACATGCTCATGAAGATGGGTCTAACCGTGACACTCATGTGCAGGTTATGTGGGGAACATACGGTACGCATGGAGCACCTTCTTTGCACATGCGATGCACTGGCTGGTAAGCGAATGAGTCTCTTAGGGATTGGATATCCAAGACCAGAAGACTATAGGCCCATATCCCCCAGTCTCGTTGTAAAACTCATGAAAAGAGTTTTCAACGAGATTGGGGAGGAGTAAGTTATCTAGGGGACCACAATAGATCCCAATGGGTCGAAGTGTCCGAGTTGTTTCTCGGCCCCTTCACAAGATAAGATAAGAGAAGAAGATACTTCGTTTCTTCCTGATCTTTTCTTCCTATCTTCCTTTCTTCCTCCTCCTTTCTTCCTTTCTTCATTTCTTCCTATCTTCCTTCCTTCCTTCATTCCTTCCTATCTTCCTTCCTTCCTTCCTACCCTCCGTTTTATTTCTTCCTTTCTTCCTTTTTATTTCTTAATTTCTTCCTTTTTATTTTATATTTTATCTTCGGGTCGAAGTGTCCGAGTTGTTTCTCGGCCCCTTCACAAGATAAGATAAGAGAAGAAGATACTTCGTTTCTTCCTGATCTTTTCTTCCTATCTTCCTTCCTCCCTTCATTCCTTCCTATCTTCCTTCCTTCTTAACCTCCTTTTTATTTCTTCCTTTCTTCCTTTCTTCCTTTCTTCCTTTAATCCTTTCTTCCTTTCTTCCTTTCTTCCTTTCTTCCTTTCTTCCTTTCTTCCTTTCTTCCTTTCTTCCTTTCTTCCTTTCTTCCTTTCTTCCTTTCTTCCTTTCTTCCTTTCTTCCTTTATCCCTTCCTTCCTTTCGTCCTTTCTTCCTTTCTTTCTTTCCTCCATTCCTCGTATTTTCCTTTCCTTCTTTCCACCTTTCTTACTTTCCTCCTTTCTTCCTTTCCTTCTTCCTGCCTTCCTTTCTTCCTTTCTTCCATTCTTCCTTTCTTCCTTTCTTCCTTTCTTCCTGTCTTCCTTTCTTCCTTTCTTCCTTTCTTCCTTTCTACCTTTCCTCCTTTCTTCCTTTCTCCATTTCTTCCTTTCTTCCTGTCTTCATTTCTTCCTTTCTGTCTTTCTTCATTTATTTATTTCTTTGTGTTAGACCTGTATTTTCCAATTACCACTTGACCTTAAAATGTCTGCCAGACGCTCCCGAAACGAGCCAAAATTAATCCTATCACACTTTTATCCAACATTTAGTCCTATCTGTGACCGCTAACTTGAAAGTCATCGATTGATTGAACGAACTCTATGACCTGAATTCTAATTCTACACGTGTTTATTAATATCAATACAGTTTACAAACAACACCTCTTGGGAACTATTACGAATCAAATTACCAATTTTCGTGTATCATTAGTTTCATTTTAATTGGTTTTACTTGTGTCATGATTACATAAATGTTGTTACACATATTTAGGATTACGTTACCTATGTGAGAATGTTTACAAAGTTAACTAAGGCTTGGTTTTATGATCCCTAGTTGACTATACCAATGGTAAAATAGGTATGGTAACTAATGGTTTAAAATTTCGGTGAAATGCGTTTTTGCATCAATAATTAATCTAACAAATGGTCAAATACAACTCTCCAACTTATTTGTGAAGCTAACAATTGATGAAAAATCGCATTATACCGAAATTTTAAACCATTAAATTGGTTACCATAGTTAGGTATTGGTTGAGTTAAATAACAACAAAAAAATTGACCTAAACGAAACTGCCATGGGAAAAGGCGTGAGTTTATGTATGTATGTATGTATTATATTAGTTTAGATATATAGTAAATGACTAGAAAATATCGTGCAGTGGTTTTTAGCAAGCCAGCTTCGAACGGGTGCAATTTATCTCCAATAGATTCGTCAACCCCACTACAAAAAGCAGTCAAATCGTTCGAGCCGTTCTCAAGTGATAATATTTCATTATCCGGCAATTGATTTAATTCACATACACATATCTTCATACATATATCTGTTTACTCCATTTAATTTATTTACTTGAAAACAGCATAAGCTATGTCAAAAACTAAATATATCTCAGCTATTTTGGAGTGAAAGCCTAATTAAACATTACGTTGTACACATAGATTACTGCGAATTTTAACAATTGAGTACCTGCACAGCCCCTGCACGATGTCTGCTTACAACATAATGAGTAGTTGTAACAATAGAACACCACTTCCTTCAGTGGTTTCCAGGCGTGGGAAGATACACAGGTGCGGAAGCTTTCAATGGAAACTAGTCTCTTACAATTTTAATATTTACCTGAAACTAAGGCTATATCGGTCTTGCATTATGTGTTTAGGTCAAGAAGTATTAGCAGAACATGATTGGAATGACAGGACAAAAAATAAAGCATTTTCACCAAATTTACTGATATAGCCCGAATAATTGCCAAACTTAAGTGACAGTGAGCAGGACAGATTGCTCGCAGAACGGATTCGTCGATGGGACCGGAAACTTCTAGAAGAACAACCGCATTGGAAGGCCTCTTACTCGGTGGACCCCGATAGAATCCAGTGGATGCGAGACGCACAGGACAGGTCGATGTGGCGATACTTGGCGGAGGCCTATGTTCTGCATTGGACGTCTTTTGCCCGTAAAGAAGATAATGCTGAAGTACTTACAACGTACTGAAAATTATTACTAGCTTCTGGCATTTTTAAAACGTTACAAGTGGGTAATGCACATGTCTGCATACAGTGATTATAATTATCTGTACATCTATACATTGTAATAAACAAATCAGATAATCTTAGTTCAAATATGCAGGCATTTAGAAAATTACTTACTCATAGTCATAATTGACTGGTAAACCCCTTGAAGAGGTAAAGTGTGACTTAATAAAATATTCAAGCACTCAAGTTCAGCCCCCGTTTCCACTTACACAAGGCGACACTGAAATTAATGACTAATATTGCTGAATGTATCAACTCAAAACCGACATCGCGCTTTTTTTGGGATTTATTTACGGGTCATCCAGTGTTATTTTAAACGGGCATATAATTCTTAATCGTACGAATATATATCCATGCCATGCCTCTCTCATAGAGGTAAAGAGCGCCTTCAAAATCTCTGTATCTACTAACTTCATATTTGGCTTGCGCAAGTATGTTTCTGAATTTCGAACCAAGCTCAAATGGCTTCCTATTCGCTTTCGTCGGAATGCCTACATACTCGTACCTACTTTCTTTGCTATATAATGTGCTCTTTAATCCATCTAGTAATTTTTATCTTAAAGAACGCTTTCAGTTCCTCTGTGACACACATTCTCGGTCCTTGAGATAATCAATGTAGTAAAATTAGTATAGTATGTAGTGATTCTGGGTGCATTGTCCTCACACATATAAATTTATTAATGTATGTACTTATGTACCTAAATATTGTAAAAAAAAACATATATTTTTTTAAAAAGAGTAAGTATGGAGTTTCTTGTGCGTTCTTCTCCATAACAAGCTACTTTCCGAATGCACGGTAGAATCAATTTTTATTCCTTGTAAATTTTAATGTAACTAACGTTCAAAAGTGCCGCTTTGTGGCCTAGTTGAAATAAAATATCTTTGTATTTGTCTTTGTCTTAATCGAAAAACCCAAAATTAAGCATTCGTATGCATTCCACATCCATCTTCTACAAATCTTTCACGGTTCAGGCAGCTCGTTTGTGGAGATGCATTACCTATTGAGGTAAGGCGTGCGTAAATATCACCTACATTTAAAAAATGTTGAAGGAGCATTTCCTTTCTCCGTAACTATTCTTCTCCTTTCTCTGTTCTATATTTGATATTTATTAGTATATTATTTTATTTGTATGTATGTATTTTATGTAATATCTAAGTAATATAATTTAAGATATTTTTTTCACTGACAGCCCTATGTCTATCTCCTCTCGTTCAGTCCATGCAAAGGTTGCCTGTTAGAGATTGCCCTGTGCGATAAGACCGCCCATTGTACACATATCTTTATAAATGTTTTGTCCTGTAATTAGTTAAGTGGGATACAATAATGTATATAGTAAATAAATAAAGCGTGTGTTCCAACAGCGGGCACCTTAAAAGGCTGTTCATTTTATTTTAATTGATTTAGCACACCAGCAGTACAACTGCTAAAACATCAAAAAAAATACATTTAAAGCCCGAGTTATATAGCATTTATACAGATTACAGGTATGCATGACATTGTATATAAATTCAAAATTTTGCACAATATTTTAGTTAAGTTCTCGTAACCTTAGTAAACCATGTCGGGGAACAAATGTCAGTTAAATAAAATAAGGACCAACCTATAGTTAAGTATCTCCTATAGGCACTCTAGAATTTATAATAATCTGATAACTTGACGCACTTACATATTTGAATAAAGTTACTAGACAGCAAAGAGCATAAACTGTAACTAATTATGATTGTGATTATTCGTTATTTATTCAAGTAGACCTTACTTTTATATATTATATCCATTTAAGAATTAAACAAGGTTACTCAGGTAGTACAAAAACAGGCACCATTAACAGATCGTGAGAAAAGGCTAAGACACTACAAATATTATCTTGATGAGCTCCTGCTTCCAACTTCAATTCAATTCAATTCAATTTATTTATTTGTTAACATAGGTAAGTAAATATAGATCTTATGTTTGATGAACAGAGCGCTATGTTATGCCAGGAGGCGTACAAATATGGTGTGCAAATCCAGCTGAGGATTACAAATAATTGAAAATCATGCATAGTTATGGTATTAAATTAGAAATTAAATTAAACAATTACATATTATTTAATACTCCAATTATTTCAGACCTAAATGAGGAATTATTAAAATGTCAAAAGAAATAAATCTATGTCAAAATAATTAAAAATGTCAAAGTAATGAATGTCTATATTGTATACGATAATTGTTATTCTAAATTAATTCGTCATTTAAGTATTCGTCAATATTATAATAACATTTATCAATTAAGAACAATTACATTTTTTTCTTAAATTGTGTAAAATTTAATTCTTTTATGGTGTCTGGAATTTTATTATAAATACATGGAGCCATACCCAGGACACTTTTTTTTACTAATGCAGTTTTACACTTATAATTATTCAAAGAATTTTTGTACTGACTACGAATTGGAACATTTCGTACCATTGTCATTTTTTCAAAAAGGTTTGGATTTGTTTTAACGAAGATACTGATTTCTAATATGTATAACGCCGGTAGCGTAAGTATTTTCAATGATTTAAAGTACGGTGCACAGCTCACTGCCATCTGTTTTCAGACCACACATGGCTCTAATGCACCTTTTTTGTGCCTTGAATAATAATCCCTTATCCGTGGAATTACCCCAAAAAATAATTCCGTATCGCAGAAGTGAGGCTACTAGACCATGATAGGCAACAAGTAACGCTTCTATATTTACTTTTTTAGCTAATTGAAAAAGTGCGTAGGCAGATTTATTTATTTTTTTACATAGCTGTTCTATATGAGCTTTCCAATTAAGGTTTTTGTCAATATGGATACCTAAAAACACACTTACTTTTACTTCTTCTATTTCGTTGCCATTGTAATTGACACACATTTTAGGGGATTCCATTCTTTGTTGGAAATGCATTAATTTGGTTTTCTTAAGATTGATTATTAAATTATTCATATTAAGCCAATTAATTATGTCAGTTAGAGTATTATTAATGTCAAATTGATAAGTATTTAAGTCGTTACATTTTACTATGGCAGTGCTGTCATCTGCTGACAAAATCATTTGTTGTTAGGTCACTCTTGGCAAATCATTTATGTAAATGAGAAACAAAGATGGCCCAAGCACGGTACCTTGAGGCACTCCATATTTTATACTCCTGAAATTCGACACATATGTTCGTTCAGGAATATAGATATAACTTAGAAATATCATGCAACAATTGTATCTATTGTATGAATTGTTTTTCCACGGATGCATACCAAAGCTACAATCGCTCCAAGTTGCAATCTAATTAATACATTTAAAATCAAAACAAGCTTATAAATAATAAGCTTAGATAACTAAGTAATAACAAACAGCATTATGAAGAAAACTTAGTGCTTGTCATGAAAAGTTATACATTTTACTTTATACAATTACTAGCTTCTGCCAGCGGTTTCGCCCGCGTGAAAATCGGAAGTAGGCCCACGGGAACTTTACGTTTTGCCGGGATAAAAAGTAGCTTCAGTGCTATTCCAGGCTATAATCTATAGAAATTTTATCCAGATCCGTTCAGCTGTTCTTGAGTAACAAACATACATCCATCCAAACTTTCGCATTTATAATATTAGTAAGATTTACATGAAAATTATATCTGAAATACATACTTATATATAATATTATAAATGCTGAAAGACTTACTTGTCTTGACTTCTGTCTGTCTGTTACCTTTTCACGTTTAAACTGCTGAACCGATTCAGATGAAATTTGAGATAGTTTGAGACCCTGGGAAGAACATATGATAGTTTTTATCCCGGTATACATTCTTAAGGGGGTGGAAGTTTGTATGGTGAACTTATAATTTCTCAAGATAGGCTATTTACAATATCATTGCGTGATAGAAAAAATTGGATATCCGAAGTATAATGCTAAGCAGATGAAGTCGCGGGCCACAGCTAGTTCAAAATAGTTGATTTGAACTAAATTATTTCGTCATTTTGTGATGCGATGTGAAGTTTTTACGTCAACTTGTCAATAGAATAAGTTCATTGACATAATATTTTTTATAGCAATAAATATTTACAAAAATATATTTATTTATCAATGTTTGTCACTGTCACATTTTCAAATCAATCTTTTGATTTGAACGTCAAATACATTCATTTCAATGAACATTGTTTTCATAATAACTTCTCTGTCCATCCTAAATATTCTTTTTGGCTAAACCATGACGGGCAGTTCTTTTTTGATGTAACGTCATCCAATGACTACTCCCGCCTTAGACTCCCGCTCTAGATGAAGCTGGAGGGCGTGTCAAAACCCACCCGTTGCCCTTCAGTTTCTTGTGCCAGGGCCACGGTAAATCTCTTTCAAATTTATCCGAGACGTCTGGGTCTCGGATAAATTTGGGCATTGGCCCTCATCAGTTTTTTACTGACATCTCTATGAGGCGCGCGTGGAACATTGTGCGACTCGGGCCTGGTTTTTATCGGACGGTGAGCTACCCATTACTGGCCATCCGCAAGCCCACGCATACGGTACTACATTATTGACTGACTATTTTTATTTACAAACTTATCCTTAATCATCATCATCATCATCATATCTGGGGGCCGAGTCACCCACGTCCGTAGGAAAGTACCCCATGCGATACCCTACACGTGGTCCCCGGGTGGTGCCAATCAGGTGACAATAACTGGTGGTAGGCTTCGGCCGAAGGCTTGCGACCACCCACCGGGCAAAGACGTACCGCCAAGCGGCCTAGCCGTGTTCCGGTGCGATGCCCGGTGTAGCCACTTCAGGAGATGGGTCGAGATGGAGGTTCCATTGCAGACAGACCAGCCTGGCACTTGCTGTTATGGGCGTATCGGGTGACTGGTCGCGGAGGGTAGCGGGATCCGAGGCACGGTGCACCGCTGGCCGACCGCAGGTAGTTGGGGGCCCAAGTAGTGTGCCAGCCCCACACGAAAGGCTGCCCCGCCAACTGACGAAAAAGCCCGGAATGCACCATCGTGCTGGTTGGCGACCAGAAGGGAGGGCCCGATGGTCATTCCCGGGGGGGCTCGGGCGTCCCCGCAGTCTCCAGACTAGTCCCCCAATGATGGCGTCCATTCAGTGCGTGTCTGAAGTTAAGCAGCGTGGAGCCACATCTCACTTCCCTCTCCTAACCTTTCTTCACTCACTCAAATAATGAAAAAGAGAAAAATGTTCAAAGTTGAACATCGGCTGCACCCCCTCCCACTCAAAGTGCACCTCACTAACATCAGAGGTCTGCACTCAAATCTCATAGCAGTCCATCATCACCTAGAGACTGATAAGCCGGCTCTCTTTTTTCTTTCGGAGACGCAGATCAGATGTCCGTCAGATGTATCGTACCTAACATACCCAGGGTATACCCTGGAGCACAATTTTAAGCAACGCGCGGGTGTATGCATGTACGCCCGAGACGACATCTGTTATCGGCGTCTCCGAAACCTTGAGGACTCTAGGTTCTCTGTGCTGTGGGCCTTGATAAAATTGTTTACGCCTGTGTCTACCGCTCGCACAGTGGGGATCAGGAGACAACCAGGCTCACTGAATACCTTAGTGAGGCGGCTGATACGGCACAGCAGCGGTACCCTTCTGCCCAATTGGTGTTACTGGGGGAATTCAATGCCCACCACCAGGAGTGGCTTTTCCCGTACCAGCGCACTGATCATGCTGGGCGGGAGACGAAAAAGCTTGCGCTTGCGTTAAATCTCGCCCAGCTGGTCCAGGGGGCAACGAGGGTGCCGGATGTTGATTCGCACACAGCCAATTGCTTGGACCTTCTGCTGACTACAGATCCAGACCGCTACTCGGTGTCGGTATCTTCACCTTTGGGTAGTTCCGACCATTGTCTGGTGAAGTCTGTTATCCATCCACTCCCCACCCGATCCCAGCCCAAGAGGCGCTCGGCGGGTTTGGCGGTACAAGTCAGCAGATTGGGATGGGATGCGTTCTTTTTTTGGCATCGTATCCTTGGCAGCCTACTTGCTTCTCTTTGGTTGATCCTTCGTCGTGTGCGGACGCCGTTCGGATGTGTTGCGTCAGGGAATGGAGTACTTCATTCCGTTCTCTGACGTTGCAATGTCTAGCGCTGACCGGCCATGGTTTGGCGCCGAGTGCAAGCGCGCCAACACGCTCAAACATGAGGCGTACCTGGCATGGGTCGACGCTCGGAAGCACAAAGCGGGCGACGTGGGTCAGCGCAGGAGAGCCTACAATAGGGCTGCCAAGTCCTGCAAGAAGGTGATGCGAAGATCTCGGTTTGACCACATAAGCCGTATTGGGACCAAACTTGCTTTCTACCCAGCGGGTAGTAAAGCGTTTTGGTCCCTGGCTAAGTCGGTTGAATCGAACTTCTGCCGTCCCTCACTACCACCACTGCTGAAGCCCGACGGGTCACTGGCCCACTCTGCTGAGGAGAAAGCAAACTTGTTTGCCTCTCTTTTTGCGGAATCTTCGCGTCTGGATTCAGGTGACGTGCGGCCCACTCCTTTTCCTGATTGTTGCGAGACGAGTATGTCGGACATTCGCATACATCAAAAGGACGTTCGTAGGGTGCTGCGCAATCTTGACGTTAACAAAGCTAGTGGCCCCGACGGAATTCCAGCAATTGTTCTCAGAACCTGTGCGCCTGAACTGTCTCCGATCCTGACACGCCTGTTTCACCTTTCATATGAGACGGGAAAAGTGCCGAATGCCTGGAAGCAAGCTAACGTTCAGCCTGTGCCCAAGAAGGGCAGTCGGGCTGACCCGGCCAACTACAGACCCATTTCAATAACGTCCATCCTCTGCAAGAGTATGGAACGAGTGCTTAATTCCAAGCTCCTGGCATACCTAGAAGCTAACGACATCCTCAGTGACCGCCAATATGGCTTCCGCCAAAATCGGTCAACTGGGGATCTTCTAGCGTATGCCATTCACATCTGGAGTGAGGCGATAGAGAGACACGGGGAAGCGCTTGCCGTCTCCCTCGACATCTCGAAGGCTTTTGACAGGGTCTGGCATGAAAGCCTTATTGGTAAGCTTCCTTCATTCGGTTTGCCCAGTGGTCTGTGCGATTGGATTGCAGACTTCCTGAGGGGCCGGTCCATTCGAGTGGTTATTGATGGCCGCTCGTCTGAACTACTGGATATTAATGCCGGGGTCCCACAGGGGTCGGTACTCTCAGCAACGTTGTTCTTGCTGCACATAAATGATCTGCTAAAACCCGGCACCTTTGGGTATGCAGACGACAGCACTGTAGCTGAGAGATACGTGTCCGACGCGCGCGCTACTGGACCTCAGATCCAGTCTCTCCGGGAGGCCATGGTTGGGCGCTTGAATCTGTCCTTGGAGGCAGTCTCCGAATGGGGCGATGCCAATCTGGTCAAGTTCAATGCTGCTAAGACCCAGGCGTGTCTTTTTTCCGCTAAAAGAAGCCAATTCCACCCGGCTCCTTCTTTCAGAGGTGTGACCGTGCCGATAACTAACCATCATGAGATTCTTGGCATCACGTTGACATCGACGCTCAATTTTGGTCCATTCATTGAGGCAAAATCTCAGCTGGCTGCCAAAAAATTGGGGATCCTCGCGAAGGTGAGACGGTACTTCACGCCAGAACAGCTGCTCAACTTATATCAAGCGCAAGTGCGATCATGCATGGAATACTGCTCTCATCTCTGGGACGGATCTGCCAACTACCAGCTGGATGCACTTGATGCGATCGAAAGACGGGCTAAGAGGCTCATCGACAATGAAGTATTGGCCGAATCTAGGCTCCTGAACCTTGAACATCGGCGCCGAGTTGCCAGTCTGTCGGTTTTTTATCGGTTGCATTTCGGGGTATATGCGTTGGAATTGCATGAACTAATTCCTCTTAGCCCGTTCCATCATCGGAATACAAGATGTACGGCGTTGCGTCATCGGTAAATGGTGGACATCCCTCCCATACGCACCAAACGTTTTGGGAATTCTTTTATTATGCGTACAGCAAAGGAGTGGAATTCCCTGCCGGGGTCTGTATTTCCTGATAGCTACAATCTGGGAGTCTTTAAGTCAAGAGTGAATAGGTTTCTTCTAGGCAAGCGTGCTTCATCGTCGACCACATCATCGCTTACCATCAGGTGAGATAGTGGTCAAACGCAAGCCTATCAATAATAAAAAAATAATAAATAAATATCAGCCGAAAGACGTCCACTGCTGGTCATAGGCCTCCCCCAAGCGTAACCATATTGGCCAGTCCCGTACGTCCCGCATCCAGCGGATCCCTGCAACCTTCACCAGGTCATCGGTCCACTTGGTGGGAGGCCTCCAACGCAATGTCTTCCGGTTCGCGGTCGCCATTCTTTCTGTGAGCAATGTGGTCAACCCACTGCCACCTAAGTTTGGCAATTCTTCGGGCTATGTCGTTAACCCTGGTTCTCTTGCGGTTCTCTACATTTCTGGACTCTCATTCGATCTCGCAAGGATACTTCGAGGTGACTGTAAGCTTTCTGATGAGATTCTTATCCTTATATCAATCTATTTGGGTTCGGCAGAATATGTCTGCTTCGATAATTCCTTGTCTAATACCAACCTACTCGACATCTCATCACCTTTTTAGCCATAATACCTTTCACAGATCATCCATCTTTTACTTGGTCTTTCCCTACTCTTCTTAACAATCCACAAGTTTTGAGTACCTCTATATAAACTCAAATCTTTTTACCAAAGCATGTACCTACTAAAATTGATTGAGCTCATGCCGTACCTGAATGATTAGAAAGGATCTTAGTAGTATATCTTATCATCTCCATGAGTTTATCACAGTACACGAAGGCCTTTCTCTGACTGTCCTAAAAATTAAACGAAGACCAAAAACCATAATTTCTTACAACTCACAACTCCAAAGTTACAAGTATCCTACTAGATAAATAGATTACGTAAACGTAAGTCGGAGTCTAGTCATTGAAACCCACATGTGGTGCCTAAGTTCTAAATGCGATATTAATGCAGTTATCTCGGCATTAATGCTTACATTTCTACATTCCAGTAGAACAAGTATAATTTGCAGTAATTCTTGTTGCGTAATGAGCCACTAAGTTGCAAGATGTCTTTGTGGATTCCAAGAATTAGTATACTTAAATGACTCTGATTTAAAAGTGATCTAGGGATTTACCACACCTGGTTTTCTAGTGGAAATACTCATGGACCTTCGTATATGGAAAGCGGTAATATTTTGTAAATTGTACCTATTCTATCTAAAACAAATGGAATCATCATAACTAACGTGACGTTTAACCGCATTGCCTCGACTGATCTAAAGATGACAAATCTGAGCTGTTTATGGAACGCGATACTTTTTGGAAATAATTCTACAAAACACATGGCACTGAAAATAACGGTACGTTTAGAACTTAAAAAGGCTTCAAGGACTAGGGTTTAACCACACTGCCTTTAAGGTAACCTGGATATGTGTATCTGCCCTGAATATTAAAGGGGATATCATCGGCTTAGATCAGTCACAAAATACCGGCCCTGAAAAAACATCCCTAGAAAAACTAGAGCTTTGTTTAATAAAGGAACCTAAGTCTGAAATCAAAAAGTTTCTATGAGTAGAGAATGAGAAGAGGCCTTTGCCTTGCAGTGGGATAGTAACAGGCTGGAATTGAATAATAATTTTAGAACTGAGACCAAATTTTAAACTTGTATAAAACGCACACTATGCAGGATGGCATTATTATAAGTTGGGAGATTATATCGCTGATAAAAATGCTTGGCTCAATGCTAGTCCTGCTCCACAACCACTAGGGTGCAAAAATAAGTGTTAAGCAGAACATTGTTGTTGTGAAGTATTGTTAGACCTGCTGAAGATTGTATGAATATTTTTTATTTGTATAAACTCAATTTCTTTTAGTTTTATCCAAACTAATATTATAAATGCGAAAGTAACTCTGTCTGTCTGTCTGTCTGTCTTTCTGTCTGTCTGTCTGTCTTTGCTTCACGCCTAAACTACTGAACCGATTTGTGTGAAATTTGGTACAGACATAGTTTGGAACTTGAGAATAGACATAGGATAGTTTTTATTACAAAAAATAAAATATAAAATAAAATTTATTCCGGACATACAGCGCCATCTATTGGTCAAGAGTCGGCATCAATTCAGTACTGAAAATTCATCGGAAAAATGTAAATAAATAGTAAAAAGGTATGAAAATATAATATAATACAACTTTTAGTACAAAGAAAATGCTCTAACGGAGTATAGATAATTCTATTAGTACTAAATGTCGAGTTGGTGATCGCGCAATGGTGTCGATCGTTACACGTTATCAAGTTCGTAATTCGTATTTTTTTTAAATTCTTTTGTTTTCAGTTAGTTTTCAATTTAAGTTCGGAAAGATTGTAATATTTCTTTAGTTTAAGTTCTTTTTTAAACTACTTTTTTCAATGACGAGAAAACGCAAGTCCAATTTAGCACGTAGTTCCAGCGGAGCTCGAGCTAAAAGAGTTGCTAGAAGTCAAGAGTCTCAAGAACAGACTCAAGCCCGTTTAACTTTAGACGCCGAGCGTCACGCTGCTTAAAGAGCTGCTGAGACTGAAGAGGTGAGGCAGGAGCGACGGCTCTTAGACGCTGAGCGTCACGCTACTCAAAGAGCTGCTGAAACCGAAGAGATGGCTCGGGAGCGCCAGCTCTTAGATGCCGGCCGTCATGCAACTCAAAGAGCTGCTGAGACCGCTGACATGACTCGGGAGCGCCGGCTGTTAGACACCGAACGTCATGCTGCTCAAAGAGCTGCTGAGACAGAAGAGATGGCTCGGGAGCGCCGGCTCTTAGATGCTGGGCGTCATGCAACTCAAAGAGCTGCTGAGACAGAAGAGATGGCTCGGGAGCGACGGCTCTTAGATGCTGGGCATCATGCAACTCAAAGAGCTGCTGAGACAGAAGAGATGGCTCGGGAGCGCCGGCTCTTAGATGCTGGGCGTCATGGAACTCAAAGAGCTGCTGAGACAGAAGAGATGGCTCGGGAGCGCCGGCTCTTAGATGCTGGGCGTCATGCAACTCAAAGAGCTGCTGAGACAGAAGAGATGGCTCGGGAGCGCCGGCTCTTAGACACCGAACGTCACGCTGCTCAAAGAGCTGCTGAGACTGAGGAGGTGAGGCAGGAGCGACGGCTCTTAGACGCCAGGCGTCATGCAACTCAAAGAGCTTCCGAAACTGTAGATCAAACTCGAGTACGTCGGCTTTTGGATGCTGAACGTCATGCGTCTCTGATTTCTGCAGAGTCACATGAAGAATCTCATAGACGACGTGCTCTATTAGCTGCACGGCATGCACAAAGACGAAATATATTTACACATAATACGTGGGAGGTATTTCATGATGCTGCTTTTGATTACGACCCTTTAATCGATTACATGAACCATCGATTAGTGCTCTTAGGACGGATGGCTAAAAAGTGCACATATTGTATGGCACTAAAATGGAAAGAGGAAACTCCGGGTATGTGCTGTTCTGGAGGTAAAGTTTCACTTCCATCACTCGGTATTCCAGAAGAACCCCTGAAAACATTCCTTTTATGCGATAGTAATGAGTCACGACTCTTTTTGAACAGTATAAGGAAATATAATAGCTGTTTCCAAATGACGTCATTTGGGGTAGATCATGAGGTTGTTATGCCTGGATTTTCCAGTACATTTAAAATAGCAAATCAAAATAATATTTTGAAAATAAGGGAAAAATAACATTTTCGCCTTTTTCGATCGGCAATAACGGCTTTAATGCCCTAAGTGAGTATATATATCTTCAATTCAAACGCAGAGCTCATTATGTTGATTTTTGAAGAATTCCCTAGAATATCTTCCACATTTCATTTCTGAAGAGATCCCGCGAGATCGGGAACTATGTGGGTAAAACCAAAAATCTGCCGGAAGTCACTATTCCACGCGAACGAGGTCGCGGGCAAAAGCTAGTACAGTTATATAAAACTTAAAGAAATTGAGTTGTACCAACTGTAAATCTACCATTATCTGTACCCATGTGTCGTTCGTTGACTTGTACCCTGCAGTTGAGTGTATCATGTTCTCTCTAATGTTTCTCTGATGGTTGCACATGTGTTGGATCTTTCGGTTCCCTTCATGATAGTAGAGCTGAGTGGTACCAATCCATGCGTCATGTTCGTAAACGGGCGCCATCAGTTGGGATTCGTCATAACTTAGCTGCCTCGGCCTGATTTTAATTACGTACTTACTGTATTTTTGCATTGTTGTTTTACTCTAGACGCTTTTTCGTGCGCGTCTTTTTACATCGTTCTCACACATATGTATTTTTCCAACAAGAATGATGTAACCAAATAATTGTAATTAAAACTGATAGAAAAGAGTGTCCGTGGAGATTTTTGCATATTCTTCTCCATAGAGACCTACTGACGCTTGCGAATGTGCAACCAGAATCATATTATGTTTGACAATTCAAAAGTGCATATATAAGCTTTAGTTGAAATAAAAATATTTTGATTTGATTTTAGTATTAATAATTTATATTAATTTGAATATTAATAATAGCTAGTCTCACTGGGCCAGTGACTTTATTAGATAATTGCCGTGTTATTACTATTGGTAGGTACAATTATTTAAGTTGAGACGAACAAAGAAGTACGAAAGAAGAACACACGTTGCTTTGACTTCAAATAAATTGGGCTAAAGAATGTGTGGTTTGTTGGCAACAATTTATTTCCTTTAGAAAAATTCTCTAGTTGACTACAGGCTGTAGGCTGAATGGAGAATGCTAATGCAATTAATTGCGTTAACTAATTATCCGGACACCATACACACGTTATCATAACTGAATAATGAATTACCAACAGTCATTGACTTGATGATACTATTAATACGAATTTATGTCAAGAAGATTATGTTAAAATAGGTACCGTGTAATTATACATTCCTACAAATAAAACAAGATTTGAAATAGTAATGAAATTTGTTAATCATTTAGTGTTAATTTAATTGAATGATAATTGGTTATGCAATAAAAGGCTCCTTTTATGAGATATATTATGTAAGAAATAGCACATGTACAACCATCGAAATTACTGACCACCATAGAGTTGAATTTGCTATTCTGTATATATCTCACCGTGATAACTCAGTTCATCTAGAGCTCGAAATGGACTGTCAATCCCTAGTATCGGTTAAAAGACAGCTCTGGGGGGTGACCACAAGCTCTTAGAGTAAGGTTATTTTGATATCGAGTAAGTGACCGATGTATACACGTCAGATACATCTGTCCCTTACTCGATCTCAAAATAACCTTACTCTAAGAGCTTGTGGTCACCTCCCTGTTATCCTAAGTCATCACGATGAACAGAAGCAACCTTAGTGAGATTTCAAATTGCTGCGATTTATAAGGAGGATAAATTATAAGGAGAACCTGAACAATTACTCGTATTCTGAAATTACAAAAAGTTTATGACCCGTAATTTCATATACAAGTATCAGCCATGCTTCAAAATTCGCAATATCATTATCGCAAAACTTGAATTAGTTCTCGAGATCGTTAATATAACGAATTTTAACGCCTCGACCCTCATCTTGCGAAACTAAAAAAAGAAGATATTTAGTACTCGATTTGGCGACCAATAACGTCTCGGAGCAATTTAAACTTACGACTCTCTTACCCGGATACGAATTCTCCAATCAGGGGAGTATTCAGGTTTGTTCGGACGCGTGGGTTTTGTACACTAGAACATAGATGGGTGCTTGAATGGAGTAATCATACACTTTCATGTAGGTAGTCTCTAGTCCTAGCTACGAGTAGGTAACTACTAGATTTGCTAGGTTTGGCCTTTTTTTTTTTTGTTTTTTTTTATTCTTTATAGGCTCGCGTTTGACCACTATCTCGCCTGATGTTAAGCGATGATATGGTCGAAGGTCTGCTACTCGTAACAGTGACAATGCAGTAGAAATGCGTTCCTTTTGAAGTATGTGTGGTGCTTTGGTAACTTTAAATGATAGATTGAGGAATGATGTAATAAGTAAGAAAACGTTGTGGTTTAAAAGATGTAGTGACAAAAATTGAAAAAAGTATGTTATTATGGTTTAGCTATGTTGAATTTTGAGAATCTGCTATTTTGAGAATCTGATATTATGCGAATAAAGGGTTGAGAGGAAAAATAAAAGGCGACTAACAAAAGGTATTTTTAAAGGAATAAAGTAAAAGGCAGACGTGAATGGAAACTCCGGAAGGGGACGCCCTAGAAAGATATACATAGACCTTATTGGTGATGTTCTTCAGAAAGGCCAGGTGAGCACTACTCATAACTGGCGTGCGTGCAAAAGAAGTATGTAAGGATCGTAGCAGGTGGCGTTTTGTAGTTTCTGCCTACATGCGAAAAAGGCGTTAGTTTATGTATGTATGTCGTAACAGTCTTTACTTCAAGTATCGCAATTTTATAGAGTCAGTTCTTCTAGATATTGCCGGATAGGTACATTAATTCTCCATTCCCTCCCTACTCCGCGTCCAAAATCATAAATCACGCATTTATTTCGTGAGGCACGGACTGTTGCGGCATCGGGACGTGCTTATCTGTTATTTGCAGCGAAAACGCAGCGTTCGACCGGCGGTTTTCACCAGCATGTTGATAAATATTGGGGCACACTACATATAATGGCCGTGGTTGGTTGATTGTCCGTCCGAGTCCAGTAAATCTAACGCTAAGTGTGGTACGAATGGCCAGTGTACACGAATTATTGCTTAATCGACTGGATTTATGCCAATAGATGCTGGTTTCGAACAAAACAGTTATGAAACACAGATTATTCGGAGTTCTGTCAGTTGTACAAATTTTCTGGAAAATGTGGAGTGTATTCCTGTTAGCGGATTCGCAGAAGAGCATCGAAATGTGTCTCTCCCTTTCCTGTAAAAGACGATAAAGGGATTACCTACAGGCGTTGCCCATTTTCCATTTGTCTCGTCGATCTGTTTATTTATAAGAATAAACCACTAAATCCTGTTGTATAACATGGTAAGACTAGATAAAGTGAAAAGATTTTTTTTCGTAAATTGGAGTGAAAGATGTTTCTTCGATACAAAATAAATAAACAAAGTCAACAGGATATTACAGTGTGTCCTATTAAGCTTGAAGAATGCTGTTAATGTGTCAAGGCAACTGTTACTTTTAAATGATCTACAAATTAGTCTGCGCTTATCTAGGAAATAAATTCAGAATATTGATCACAGTTTTATGGAAACCAGTTTTACTTAATTAAGCCATTAGTCAAATCTAAGGAATCTAATTTTATTCAGTAAAATCCTATGTTAAAGATGTTCAAACAGAACTGTATCTGGAACTTCAAATAATATAATCTTTTTAATACAGTCTTACTCTATTTCCTCAACATATTATAAAATTCAGACTTGTTGTTGGATGGAGGATGAAATTGGTTAGTTAGCAATAGCAAAGTATTTTTCTCAACTGCTTTGCTCCAAAAAGAGAAAAAAAATTGTTTGTTTCATTAGTTATGTTTTTATCACCTTCTTCAGTACCTAGTCAAACATTTTTGCTCACCAGAGACTCATAATTGACGTTCGTGGCGCTAAGTTTTCCTGTCGGTCATCAATCATCGGGCTATCAGCCGGTAAACGTGCACCGACGCCGACGGTCGTAAGCCCCTCCGTGCCGCCCTGTGCCCGAGTTTATATTGCCGGTCATATCTAACCGGGCCATTTTTCTCTGGAAACTTGGTGTTAAAGTTTTTCTACAAGATCTTGTCGATATGTGAACTTAGGCTATTGCTTTCACGTCTTATCTGTTTAGGATATTCATTTATTGTTTATAACCCCGACGGAAAAAGAGAGCAGTTATAAGTTTGACGTCTGTACCTGGTTTGTGTATTTGTGTATCTGTATGTAGCATCATAGCTCCTAAACGGATGAACCAATTGTTTTTGTTTGAAGTGTGATTTATCGTGAGTGTTCTTACTATGTTTGATGAAAATCGATTCAGCCGTTCAAGAGTTATGAGCGTTTTACTGATTGAATCGGGGTATTTTCGCAAGATATCCTGTCATTATTAAGTGTTCGATAGATTTTCGATCGAAGCATGTCTGTTACTAGATAAAAAGTAGTAGTAGTTTAAAAAGCATGAAATAAAAATGTGTCGGGTTTTCGAAATTTATGAATTTTACTTGTAGATTCATAATTGCATTTTATTCAATGTTCGTACTATATCTACAGTAGCGGTACCTATATCTAGAGCATAAAGTAATATTCTATCAGCAAATATAGATTTTCGAAATTACTACTGTTAATTACTTTGTAAAGATCTAATTTCCCTTTACAAAGTAACTAACAGTAGGTTTATAAAGTGCAGCGATTTAGTAGAACATATCCTATATTCAGTCCCTTCAAAACTAGCCAGACATCCCATCACAAAACTACTTTATGTTCACTGCCGCAAATCCAACCATGGCTTCATCGCTCCCTTACTCCAAATGTGCAGAAACTACAACAGTCTTTGCAAATCACGAGACACCGATTTACACTGTGTCTCACTCAACAAGTTCAGAAGAGCTGTCTCGGAGGTACGAGAGCGTATAATTAATATACTATAATGTTTACAATAGGTATATACTTACACGCCATTTTTTAATTTTTGTAATTTTGCTATTTTATTATGATATTTTGTTTTGTTTGTGTGTGTTCTTTATATTTATTTTCTAATTCTCTATTTCTGTTTGTAAGTATTTTGTTCTGGGTATAATATTATATATTTTAAATTCTGTGTATATTTTTTATGTTATTTAGTTTTGATTATTTATAATAAGATTTTAATTAGCGTTGTTGTCCATCATGGTATAAGCTATGCCTATAATGGACAGTCATACCAGTGCACTTACTGTATTATTGTTTCTACGAAATTAAAAATAAAATAAATAATGAAATTGTAATTGTATGTTATGCTGTTGGTAGACTAAATAAATAAATAAACAATTTACTGACCAAAGTTCAATGTCTAAGACAGCATGTCATTTCGGATGCTAATACATTTTTGGACTTTTTGATAATAAATTGTTAAGGCTGCCAAAATTACATTTGTCGTAAGAAGGACCTACCCTTGTTTATCATATCTATGGACCTACCTATGAATTTTAGTTTTAAGGGCTCCCGTTACATTTTTACGACCACCTACATCTGTTTCTCAATAAACCCATATCAAAATAAATATAACATTAAAATTACTCTACAACAAAACTTATAATAATGCACTTCAATATAATTCCCAAACACATTTCAGATAGGCTTCCTTTCAAAATCAAACTCTACACAGACAACCAGTAACTCAATTCCACAAAGATTTAAATTAGGTGTTTGGATTCAATAATGTGTTACAACAGACATATAGAGGTGATCAAACAAGGCAGGCTTATGGCAGTTCTGTAAACAGGCCGCACATCCATCAACGAGGCTTAATAGCTTATCCAAATCAATTAGAAACTTGAGGCTTATGTTCAGTATCAAATCGCTTGTGTATGTTATGTTTTGGGGTAGGCAGAGCTTGCTTGGAATATTATATTTCCGTGTAGCAGGGTCTTCATATTGATGTATGTATGATAGTTATCCTAAAATATTGTAACTGTCAAAGTCTGTCTGGATGTTTAGATAGATGTTAGCATGTTCATAATCAATGACGCTTCAGCGGCTAAACGGGTTGAAAAAAAATGGATTACTGGAAGGAAATGGCCTTCTGCATAACATATCTTATGGGAGTGTATTCTTTGGCAAAATTAACACAATAATATGTTCGATAATGTATAGGCTGCATCCAGACTTATTTACTATACGAACCTTGTACAAACTAGAACAAATCTCCGTGTGTCAAGCGTTTTTGCCATACCTATTATTGGAATCAAATATAACAGCTCACAATGTTAGGACCCATTAATTTTAATGATATTTTTTTATCCGTGGTGCGAGGCAACTGGGCTTATCCTAGTTGTAAACGACCCTTTGCGCCTATTGACCTTGTTTGTTTTGTCTCCTGCTTGATATGGAGGGAAGTAGAAATTATGTTCTTTTTCCAACTCCTCCGTTATTCTTTTCTGATTCATTTCGTTGCGGGATCCAAGTCAGTTAAATTCATTTGCCGGGACTTCATCGAGCTACACTGCCTCGGGGCTTTTCTGGTGGTCGCCATTGTTGATTCTGGCTTTCAGGAGTTACAGTAGTTTGGGAATAGTGCGGTGGGATTGTCCCATAACACAAAAATGGCCTACATGAGATCATTTGACACTTCTTCTCCTGGGACCTCTTTCCAATATGTTTTAGGTAGTTGATAGTAATAGTGAACATTGAACTTTAGATACTTGTAGCCTATGTTCAGTATCAGATCGCCTGTTTGTGTTATGTTTTGGGATAGGCAAAGCTCGGAGTGGTGATTACTTTAAGTTTTTAGGCGAAATTGTACAATGTAGCTTTGTTTAAGAAAAGGCTATGAAACGTGTCATCCTTCTAATCTCATCTCTTCTTCGTCGAACTTGGTGCCATTTTCACATTTATGAAACTTATTTTCACATTTTTGTCGAGCTTGGTGCCTTTTTAGATTGTTATGTTTTTCTTGTTATCATTATTACGACATTGTTACGTCTTTTACCCTCCAATCTTCGTCGTATATGTGGCGTCGTGATCTTTAATTTATATTTGATGCTCTGGCTACCCTCTAAGGCATGTAAGAATGGCATGATATGATTATTTTTAGGCAAATCAAATAAATAAAGAAAAAATATTTATTTGTGACCCGCACAGGAGTCACGAGAAATAAGCATAAAAATATCGCTGAAATCGAAAAAGCTAAAGAATCGTTGTATTTATTTATTATTGTAAACTACCTACTCCTTTTTAGGGTTCCGTACCCAAAAGGTAAAAACAGGACCCTATTACTAAGACTGATGATGCATTTCTATTCCAGCTATAACAACAAATACTAAAAACAGAATAAAATTAATATTTAAGTTGGGCTCCCATACAACAAACGTGATTATTTTGCCGTTTTTTGCGATAATGGTACGGAACCCTTCGTGGGTGAGTCCGACTCGCACTTGGCCGGTTTTTTTATTTAGAATCAGTATAATATTAGCAACACTAGTGACTCCAGCAAGTTTAGGTAACAATTGTCAAGGACGGCGGGAGTGGTCCTTCTGTATACTTTCAATTTTTTTTTTTTATGTTCCTAAAACAAGAGAATGCTTAACAAATTAAGACATATATAATTGTTGCGACATGACTTAATTACAAAGATGACATATTTGTCAAAATTTAAATAAATAATACTGAAACATTATGTCGTCTGAGCTTTTAATCTTCGTCGAGACAACCTCTAAAAAGGCACTAGTAAGTACCTAATATACATATTTACAAAACTCTTAACGAACTAATCAATGGCGAAAAACAATCATAAACATTATTATCTTCAAAATCCATCGCCAATAATTAATTTATAGAATATTGCGTCAAAAATGTGACAAATTAACAT
Source organism: Orthosia cruda (assembly GCA_964057195.1). Taxonomy (NCBI): domain Eukaryota; kingdom Metazoa; phylum Arthropoda; class Insecta; order Lepidoptera; family Noctuidae; genus Orthosia; species Orthosia cruda. The sequence goes on along the minus strand of OZ059832.1, from coordinate 12,218,255 downwards.
AATATTGACATTTGTCTCAGTTACAGTTGTCACAAAAGGTTACCTTCCTTGATCACTTGATAAATTGGTCAAGTCGAACGTTTTTGATGAAAAGACGGCTCTTAGAATTTGATATTTGTAACATAATTATTATAAAAATTATGAAAAAATATTATAAAAAATATATATCCAATCTGTATCTATGAACTAACACGACTTTGTAATAACCTATATTATTTTTATGACGCTATTGTTATGGTTTCCTATATTTTTGTTGTTCGTCACAACAAAACGAAGACCTTAACGTAAATGGGACCGTTTATTAGTCTGTCCGTCAAAAGCCTTACAATAAATAAAAATGTTTTGTTATTTATGTTTAGAAGGTAAATAGGATAAATTGATTGGGGTACTCATTATTTTTTTAAATTAAATTTATTTTTTTGTTTATCCTCGCACTAGAAAGCTTTGCATCAATAACACTAATGGAGCACCAACTTAATAATAATTAATAATAATTCCAGGTTTCCTCACGATGTTTTTCTTCACCGTTGTCAGCGATGTCCAAGATAAACTTAGAAAGTACATATGAATTGAAAATTTCGCATTGGTAGGTACTTGCTCGGATTTGGACTCACAAACAAACAGATATGAATACTCCACAAAAAATATTTATTACAACGAATACAATTTGCGCAAGTAGTTCTATCATTATCATCATCATTAGCCTATTCAAGTTCCCACTGCTGGGACCCAGGCCTCCTCTCTTGAGTAGTTCTATCAATATGGGATTTATTTGTAAGCCCTAGCAATTTTCTTTCTCAATATAATGTGTCACAATAATGCCAAATTATACACCAAATTACCTAAATATATTTCTTTTCAGATTAACAGTTACGCCATTATTTCTTTAAAAATGTTGACGTATAATAGCAACGCACTGATCTGCACAACAGGCTCTTTACCTGTTACAAAAATTATACCACAAAGTGCAAAGACAATTAGGCTTAATAACCATATTTCCCTCATTGATACAGCGTTGAGTTCCATTATTAATTCAAAAACATAAGCTTCATTGTCTAGGGATTTAAAACTAACAGATCCACGCGATTCCAGCTCGAATAATAAGCGCTTAATTGAATTAAATTTCACATTCCCGAAGTCGTAACTACCAAATGACCGGGAACATGGGCACCGATAGTTATTCCATTATAATTGATTAAAACCAGATCCACTGAATGAATTTAAATTAAGTAATAGAAGTTAATGAAACTGAGTTACGAATGTAGATCAATGGTTGTAACCTAGTTCCATAGTAATGTGGGTAAAGCAATTTGGGACAAAACAGGTTTTCAAAAATGTAGTATTTCGCGCAGAAAAGTTGAGAATCTCTTTGTGTTTCACTCACGCAGAAACTACCAAACGGATTTGGATGTAATTTGGCACACAGATAGTTTATAACCTGGATTAACACAAATAGTATTCTTTATCCAGATATTAGGTCCCTTAGGGATAATTTTGACTTTCATAGGGGTGGAGCTGCGGCTGGCAGCTAGTTAGATGTAAATCCCATTGTACACTTATTGTTGAAGATGAGGAAGGGCTTGTAGATGAAAACACATTTTTATTTATAACATAAATTTTCAAGACGTTTATTTTTCGCACAACTGACAAAACCACGTAATTAAAAAGGAGACAAATAAGTATATAAAAAAGGTTTGTTGCTGGTCGCCAACATGGCCCCTGACGGTGTAAGACCAATTTACTGACCGGCGACCAGCAACACCACTTTGCGAGTGGATCTACGGAGCACGCCCCGTTTCGTTGCGACGTCCACCACTTACTACCCCGTCCTTTCCCGCACTGCCGCGATTTCGCCCTCCATGTTGGTTCCTGGGCAGCGTGCCGTCCGCAATGAAAACTAATTCGCCCACGGTTAATGGACGAGCCTCCTGCAACCGTCTTCTAGGTGTGAGCGTGGGCAGGTACTCTCGTACGAAGCGCTACCAGAAGTGGTCTGCCAGCCTCGCCGCTTGGGTTTCCAATAAAGAAGGTGAAAGGAGTCAGGGCGTACTCCGCGTCAGCTTTCATAGAGACGTATATCAGGGGTCTTGAATTAATGATAGACTTCTTCAGGGTTTAAACACCCTGCTCCTACCTCTACATCCTCCTTAAAAAAAAAGGCGTCTTAAGGGTCACGGAGATGGCACTCTTCACCAAGCGGACCAACCCTTCTCAACAGCCCCCCATAAATGGTGCGGGTGGGGGATGAATCTCTAATCTATTTTCTTATTTGCGCAGAAATTGAAGAGCTCTGGCAGCATCTTTGCCGCGCCGACGAATGAGGTCCCATCATCAGAGTAAATCTTTGTTGGGCATTCCCTTCTAGCAATGAACCATCTGAGTGCCATCAGGGTGGAGTTAGACAATAAGCTCTCCACGATCTCCAAATGAACGGCTCGCACCGTCATGCACGTAAAAAGTGCAATCCATCTTTATAGAGACGCTCAGGGGGGCAATATAATCCAAACCTACGTGGGTGAAAGGGCGCTGGTGATGTGCCAACCTGGCATCTGGCAAATCTCCCTCTGGTGGTGATTTTGGCTTAGCCTGCCGATTGCGGCAAAACTGGCATCTCGGAGAATTTCTTGAATGCGCATCAAATCATCGGGGAAGGAATCTCGTTGAACTTTACGAAACAAATGAACCTCTGCAACGTTGAGGTCTTCAACGGAAAGGGTTAAAAGATTGCGAGCATCTCGAAGTGCATCTAAATAAAATTTGGGATTAGGGCGCAAAAAAGATCGAAACTTGTCTAAACACTGATGAGTTCGCGCTGTGGCACGAAGCAACCGAGTCCAACTGCCAAATCGTTGGAGATCCGCAACTACCGATAAAGGTACCTGTCGCGGTTGAGCAACTATCAGTCCCACCAATTCCGAGACTTGTTTCAGTTCTTCGGTTGTCGGTAGGTGGTACGCGTCGGTTCACAAAGCCAGTCAGAAAGTGGAGACAGCAGAAATGTGGGACCTGTGAACCCAAATTTCATCCAGATCCGTTCAGCCGTTTCAGCGTGATTGAGTAACAAACATACATCCATACTTCCATACACACATCCATCTAAACTTTCACATTTATAATATTAAGTTAGAAGTAAGATCATTAAGATAGACCAGATGTGACTATTATATTAATCTTTTTTAGATAGATTTATTACCAAATGGTTAGCAGACTTCGTGAAAATACTCGAATAAATAAACTCATCAAATACCTAGTTATCTGACAGGATAATACTTTGATCAGCCTCACGACTGAAATAGAATAACGTTTTGACAAATAAACAATAAGATGTTAGTAATAATAGACAAAATAAGATATTTACATTACATTTTGTATGACATTACTGAAATTAAAGGATGATTGTGACAATCCCACCGCACTATTCCCAAACCAGTGCAACTCCTGAAGGCCAGAATCAACAGTGGCGACCACCAGAAAAGCGCCGAGGCAATGAAGCTCGACGAAGTCCCGGAGAATGAATTTAACTGTCTTGGATCCTGCAACGAATATAATCAGAAAAGAATAATGGGGAGTAATAAAAATAGAAATTTCCACTTCCCTCCATATCAAGCAGGAGACAAAACAGTTGCCTAGCACCACGGATATAAATTAGCATTAATATTAATGGGTCCTAACATTGTGAGCTTATATTTGATTCCAATGCGATTGCAGTTCAAAGGTTATTGTGAGCTAAATTGTGAATTTTAACATATTTTGAGGCTGACGTAAACTCATGAATATGTACAACTTTTACTATAGTACCAACCCTGACATCGCGATAAAAGTACACAAGTTCACTATGCACATTTTGTAGAATTTCGTGAACATTAGTATTTTTTTTCTGTTGACTCGCGTTTGACCAATTTTTCACCTGATGGTAAGCGATAATATGATTGACGGTGAAGCACGCACATATTACTTACCTATATATAACTTGATGTGTTTTTTTTTCATATTTTAGAGTTGTTTAATTGGATGGGTAGGTAGGGCTCCATGGAAGTTTTAAAAAACATCTCGTAGAATCTGTCTTTAATGACAAATAATTGCAAATGGCAATCTGAAAATATAATATATCATAATATAAAAAAATGCATGAAATATACCAAACTACACCAATCATTAAAAGTGACGCTACAGCAAAAAAACGTTAAAATTGAAGCATTAAACAGAAGTAATGAGAGGAAACTTCGCTGCTCTCTTGGGAGGTCGTAAAAAACAGCTCAAACTAACTTATATGGAGACCATCTGTTCTACAATGTATTGGATTAAAAGATCTTATAAGATGCGGGAGTACGCCCAAGGGGATGGAAACACACCTGACGTCGTGACCTACTAGGAAACGTCAAGTCTACCAACTTTTAAAGGGACTAAGTTTGTAAGTGTTTTGTAGATACAGGGAGGGATGTCTATCGGTGGATGTTTTTCAGCTGATATGATGATGCTAACGAAAGGTAGGATGGCCCAAAGCCCAGTTTTTGATCCGTAGTTTACTCAACTAATGGTTAAATATGCTAACCAATGGATGCAAATTTCGGTAAATACAATTTATCTTCAGTTGCTAGCCTCACAAATGGTAAAGTTAGTTGGAGAGTTAATTATTTGACCATTTGTAATACTAACAATTGAATAATAAACGCGTTTTCTCGAATTGAAATTTGCATCCATTGGTTAGCATATTTCACCACTGGTTGAGTTAACTAGGGATCAGAAAACTGGGCCTTAGACTATTTAGAGCGATGATCTTCGCAGAGGGCTGATAGCAGTTGGATGAGAGTCACTGATAATCTAGATAAGTAGCGTGCGATGACTATGTCCAGCAGTGGACTGCTGTAGACTGCTGATGATGATGCTAAATTGTTAGTTCAAGTATTATCACAAGGGTATTGGTAAAGCTAATACTGTGGTAAAGCTATCCAGCCAGAACGGTGGTGGTTGTCACACATTTAAATTATGTTATACTAAAGGACGCCTCGCGGTTTCACCCGCGTAGTTCCCGTTCCCGTGGGAATACAGGGATAAAAAGTAGCCTATGTCACCCGGGGATAGAGTAGCTTCCCAACGGTGAAAGAATTTTTGAAATCGGTCCAGTAGTTTTGGAGCCTATTCGGTACAAACAAACAAACAATCATACAAAAAAATCTTTTCTCTTTATAATATTGGTATAGATTCTTGAAGGCTTGTTTTTAATTTATCAGATAAATACATATTATCAAAACCTAGTTTTGTTAAAATTAAGCATTTAAAAGCTGCTCTCAATATCAAAACTATTAATTCATGCGGAGCTGTGGTACAACATGTTTTAATCGTAAATAAAAATTAAGTAGAACAGCAAACACTAAAATCTTATTTGAACAAGAGACAGTAGAATGGTTGTTCAAATTTTTGGTCATAGAAACTCTAATGATATATAACTTTGGTGCCTACCTACCAAAATTATTTTTGTCCACACTTACCATTTAAGGCTACCATGTGTCATCAATATATTTGAAGTTGACTTTAGAAAAATGCGAACCTAGGTGGGCACGTCTCCTTAGATGTCAATTCATAGAACAAAACAAAGGTATGCAAAGTCGGATCAAAAATACCATAAATAAACGTATGTTAAAAATATTGCAAACATGTTGGAATGTTCATAATATTTCAACTCCTACGTAATATAAGTGGCTTGTTTTGAATTCTGCTCTAGTTTTTAAGTATTCTTATTGTCATGTTTATTTCAAAATGCGACTTAAGAATGATTAAATTAAAAATATAGATGTCATTTGCTACATCAGGGTCGGTTTTATTGCTTGTCCTTGTCCAAATCGCGTTCTTCATCGAAAATCTTGAAATCTGACTTTGGATATTTTTTTTTATATAAGATAAGATTCCTGTGTTAATGCCTGTGATTTATTTCGATGTCAAATTAATTCTTGATAAGTGAAATCCTTTAGCAATGACATTAATGTTTGATCGACAATCCGGTAGATAAGCTTCGAGTTAATTGGTCGTGAATTCCTTCAAAATCTTTTATGCAGTCACGTCATCCGAGATTGAGCCATCATTGTCAGTTTCCGCATACATTCAATATTTAACGACCAAAAAATGACCAATTAACATTCCTGGCAACATTAGAATGGAATCTATCTTGAAAATCGAACTAAATGTAATTTGCGAATGATCGTGTTTTAAAAAAAGTAGCTAAAGGTTTCCGCAGCAGAAGATTGGTATTGTTTTTTTCTTTTTAAATCGCGGAGAGGCTGAGGTCATCGCATTTCGGCGGCCTTGCCCGGTCGCCGACCATCGATGACACTGCGACCCACGACATTTGCAGACACGAGTTCGAGTTACAAATTATCATAATCCAATACAAAACACGGCTTAACTTCATCTCTCAAGGTATAATTTTGAATGGGATTAATGTTCAGTTCTGAGGCGTAGGCGCCTTAATGCCAATATTTATTCGACAAAACACCCAACAGGCATAAATTGGAGCAGTGTTTAGTTAATGTTTCCAGTTTTTGTTCTAGAATGTTTATAGAAATCGTTACCATATTGTGACGCCGTTTAAAATATTGGACTTCAAAGTTGTTTTGAAGTTATTATACTTACTATTTGTTTCATATTTTATTTTATTTGCAAGTTATTGTTAGACTTTTATTGTAAAACTGATGATGTTTGTCTACCTAAACAGAGTTTTGCCTATCTATTGCGCCTTACCATATAAAGCAAATTTTGAATTTATTCCAAATGCTTTAGATTTCACGGTTACAATAGTATTCTCTCCTATCTTATTTTCATCGACTGCGGTGAAAATTACTCACATAAACATTATGTGTCCGTAGATAAAAACCGTAACTAACTCAGTCTACAAATAAGTACAGCCATCGCCACATTTCAGTTAGGTACTACCACAGGGTACTACCTAGGTGCGTAAATTATAATAATAGACAATATGCCATCTATAAATACCATAAAATTAAAAAACAGAATCCTTTTCAATAACAAAACAAGAAACGTGTAGTATCTTACACGTGATAAATCGTTTAAATTACAATAATTTATAATAAATCGCCCATTTTAAACGACTGCTAATCTATTATGTAACAAAAATCTATTAGTAAACCAAATATAGATATTATTAATATGAAAACTGGACTACTTGTTGATACGTTGTGAAACATCCTGTACTTTAAATGTCAAATTGTACAGGTAGTGATGATTTTCAGAATAAGGTAAACAAGAGGAAAATTTTCAATTTTAGAGCGATTTTAACAGCTCAATAATACATAATGTGACAAGAGACATTTAAGTTGTTTACTTTGTTGAAAATAATGTGTCTGTCAAATGTTGACAGAACATTTCAAACTGGTGCTGTGTGTCCCCGAGACTACCCTCCAAAGATACACAAAGTCACAAAATTCGTACTCTCTCTCTTTCTCTCTTCTTCATAATGTTATAAATATTATTATAATAAATTTTGTTTTACTTATTTGATATAAAACGGTTCATGCTTGACAGGTTTAACTTTTGACCTAGACCTTTGTCGGCACGATTCTAAGTACTGCTCTATACCGTAACCTGCCGACTATTCTGATTATTTTGACGGTTGACGTTCATTGTTACAATATTCTGATGAATGTCTCTGTCAGTCCTTCCTCATTATTTCATAGGTGAACTGACAATCAATCTGCACAAAATAGGAGTGATAATATCATAGAATTTTTAAGTAGGTCTATAAACTTACAGGTATTTATCCTCGGTTGACCACCAAGAGAATAGAGATAAATGATAATGATGAATGATTTTATTTCTGTAAGTTGGTTTGTACAAACACTTTTACATGTCGAACATATTTTTTAAAACTAGATGAGGTCGGCGTTTCCTATCTGACTACTCTGAGAAGAAAGGCTGAAACAAACTCAGAGGTCACAGTCTCTTTTAAAGTCCAGACAAAATATTGGTTAGATCATGTGGAGACCATTTAGACTGATGTCTGAAATGGTCTTTTGAGGAAAGAACCAGCCAGATCAATCTGGCTGGACCTGTCCAGTTAGTGCACGCATTTGTCAATAACCGAGCAGCTCAACTCAGAATTTAAGGAACTCAACGATTCGACGAACAATACCAAAGAAAGGACATTCGGGTAGGCCGCATAAACTACTCAAAATGCCAGACCATGATTAAAAACTAAGATAAATTTAAATTAAAACAAAAAAAAGAATGATCCACATAGTCTTCACATTCACAATAATTAAAATAAAATAATATAATACTTTAAGAAGTAAATATTCTTGTCATTGCAAGAAAACCAAAAATAAATAAAAAAAGTTATAATTACAAAATTCACGGTGCAAAATATAATAAAAAAAACAAAATTAATTGGAGCAGCTCAATCCCAAGCCTTTTTGTCCTCAAGGTAATCTTTAATTTTATAAAAACTTTTTCTGGCACAACTTACGTTTAATGAAAGATTTGAATTTATTAAGACTTAGATCTTGTACGTGGCTTGGAAGCTTATTATAAAAGCGTACACATTGACATCTAAACAAGCCACCTATTTTCTTGAGCCTTGTTGTAGGTACTACAAATTTGTGTTTGTTCCTAGTATTTATGTTATGGATATATCACTGTATTATTTAAAAAAAAATATATTTTGATGGGCATATAAAAGATTTCCTAAATATACTGAGAAGGCACAGTCATTAAATTAATCTCCTTAAATTTCTCTCTGAGAGAGTGTCTCGGGCTTAATTTATAAATTAATCGAACACCTCTTTTCTGCAAAACAAAGATAGTCTGGATGTCGGCGGCATTTCCCCACAACAGAATACCGTACGCGGTACGACATTACACTATGAAAATATCGAAAGTATACTAAACGGGCTGTCTCTATGTCAGTTAAATTACGAATTTTTCTAACAGCATATGCTGCGGAACTTAGCTTCTTTGACAATTGATCTATATGTGGGTATCTATACCCAACTAAAGCTTAGCATCCAAAGTTAAGCCTAAAAATACTGTGCTATTTTCAGGATTCAATTCTTCGCCCCTTATCAACACATTGGTTTTCACCTGCCTAACGTGAGGTAGGGTAAACTTAATGCATTTGTTTATTTTCATTATTAACTTTGAACCAGTGAACTACTTTTGAGATCGCGCTATTTACATCGTCAGTATTTTCAATTAATTCAGTATATCAATTACACTTATTTATATTAATGACTTGCCTTACCTTATAAAGGATAACCATGATATAGTGTTGTTTGTGGATGATACTTCACTTTTGTTTAAACTTAAACGTCAGCAGCTGGCATACTTTATAAACACAATACCGAAATTTAAAAATATATTCTTATTATAACACTATTTCTCTAACAAAATAATGCTATGAAACATTTTTTTTTCTATTACGATACAGGACAAATCCAAGAAGTTAATAATAAACTAAAGAGTTTCCATCAATATATTTTTTGTAATGCCATTTTATAGTACCTATTATAAAAAGATTTGATTCCAATTTTAAATTGTCTATGACAATGCCCGCTTTAGACTTAGCACGCACTGCGATCTTTATTCGCGCGAATTTTGTTTCCTTCTACCTGTTCATAGAGCTCAAAATATTCGGGTGAATAAAATTCGCGCCGTGGTGCGGTGGATTCTGTGGCAAAACACGGATTTCTTGCGGCATTATTTCCGCACGATTTCTTCACCGCAATGCGAACAACTTCATACAATTCCATAGGTCGCAGAATGGCCGGGAAAAATTGCGCGAATAAAGATCGCAGTGCGTGCTAAGCCTTAGCGCATGCGCGGTTAATGCGGTGATGTGCTGGGTTTTGGCGCCATTCTTACGTTTTGCAAGTTTTGCTGTACTGAATTTCATGAGTTATTTAAATTATTGTTTAAAAATGTCTGATATCAGTGAATGTGAAGAAAATTTGACTCCGTCCGATATTTTAGATGCGGCGAAGGATATTTCTCTTAATTTATTACCAGCAAAGTCGAGAAAAGTATATGCCAAAGCTTTCACGATTTTATGGCATGGAAAATGCAAAAAGAGGTATTTAGTAGGTTCAATCCCAATTTATGAGTGTAGATAAAGTAGTGTATGAAACTGCACATAACTAGGTATTAAAATATTCGTGTGAAAACTATTAAAAACCTCGCCTACGGCTCGGTTTTTAAACAAACACAACTACTATTGTTAAATAAAAGTGATTACCAACATAATTGTTAGTGTCAATTAAATGGAATAAATTACTACTATATGTTAAATTATGTAATGTCCTATTAAATTCATATCTAAGTATGTTTTCTTCCTGTGGCAAACTTTGGCTGTATGGGAATGTGAACATCATTTTTTTTTAAAACTAGGGTTGCACAAAGATCTATAATGTTGGAGTAATTCTCCTTTGTTCACATTACTTATTAAAATTGCATTTTATAACTTTTTTCATTATGTCAAATAAAGAACAACCAGGCATACAGTAGTTCATTATTGAGTGGTAGGTTGAGCTTAACTCGAATAGCTGAGGTAACTCTTTATTAATGTGTGCAGACTCTGCGATCTAAAATAACCTAAGATTGCGCAGTTCATAGTCTGCAGTCGGAATGGTGCAAAGCTGTGTCAAGAAACTTGCTAGCAGACAACTTATACTGCTCTATGACCTAATTAGTCATCTGTAGGTACTTATAGTGTTCTTCCCAGTATTTTCGATTGTTTAACAAGTGGCACAATTCTACAATACATCATTGTGTCAACTCTACGTAGGTCACGCGTAAATCAGAATGATTTGAGATTAGCGAATAAGGAATAAGGACTAAGTAAGTGTCACAAAATGCCTAATTATGTTAATATAAAAATAGAAACTTGAAAATCCTGCTCTTATATTTAGTTACAAGGTCTCTAGTTTAGAGATCATCAAGGTCGTCATTTATAACTGCAAAAGTTTCAAACAAAATCTGTGACTTTACGCTTTTAGCAATCTCGAGGAGGACGTGGAACATTAATCCAAGAAATTATGACCGCATTTCTTTTTTAGACTTGAAGTCATTAGTCACTGTATAGATAGTTAGATATGAATGCATTTCATTAAAGTCCTGTTCTACTATACAATTTTGGCTCGGTTTGGTACATTAACACCTAACGGGTCCCCGATACGAGTGCAAGCGTATTGATGTCAGAAAACAAACATGAACATACCGATTATTTTTTTCACATCTGACACAGAATCCATGATTGATATCTCACTTACAGCTGACTAATCCAGGCTTTAGTGAATTATGTTTGTTCATAAATGTACACTCACGTCCAACGGTGCGTTAATCAATGTTTACTGTTAGCACCGAAGGTTGCAACTTATAATTATCGCTCATTCAAACACAATAAATTACCTATACGTATGATTGATATTTTAATTTCGGACGGATAACTGTTTAGTGATAGCGATGACCCGACAGTCTACATTTTTTAGAAATTTTTGATAACTTAAACAATAGAGGTAAGATTTATACTCGAGCCTTTTTGGACAAAAAATGAATGGCCTATTATTGATTGTAATAAATCGGCCACATTAATTATTGTCTATCAGCAAAAACTGGGTATTGTTTGACTTGACACGGTTGATAGAGGATCTCACCGTTAAGTTGAGGTAGGCAATACCTACTTACTTTTGATCTTTGCCCACAGAAGAGGTGTAACACCGTTAACCATTGTCGATTGTTATCCGTTTCACTGACCACAGACCCGCGATTCACCACTGTCGATAAACTATCAGACAGAATTCACGCCTCGTTGTAAATTATCCAAACATGGAAACAATTTTCGATGAAGATACTTTCTTGAAATTACAAACTCATCCGAATTTTCGATCCGCATTCGAGTTCAACAAGATCATAAACAACAATTACGGTATGATTACGGAATTCGATTTTGCAAAAATGTCCAGAAATTACGAGATATTAAAACGTTTAAATGAAATCACTGTTACCAAATGCGTAATTTCAGCGTTCAATCGGTTATTCGGCGACGTACTTAATATTGAGTTTGTCCGCGGTAAATTACTGAGAACAGGATTCTGTAAGAAGTTTTGGAATGTACCAGCTATTAATTTTGCTTGGCGGGCGGATGTCGCGAGGCGCCAGCCGCGTCGCCCGGCGCATCGCGTACGCATTAAATATCACAGTCACAGCCTCTTTGTTGCACTGAAGAAGTAAACAACGAACGATTCCGTCGGTTATCCTGTTTTGGTGACATATGGAATAAATATTCCACATTCCATCAAAACCAGTCAATTTAAATTAGTCTTTTTTGATCGCGTTAATTTATTTCGATCGAAAATTTGCATTTTACGGGCGGCGCCGACTTAATTAATTTAAAGCGTAGTAAGAACTTAAAAATCAAAGCCTCAATAACATAGAATATTGAAATATCACCCAAACACTAGGTAAAACCAGATTTTATCCCAAAAACGGTTTTATTCTGTACCATTCATCTGCTTCTGCCCACATGCAGAGATTATCGATGATAGTTGTACTTCGTAAGTTTATATCACAAGTTAAATCTCTCGATTGACACTGCCTTTATTCTGCATTGTCACGTTAACACAACAAACGAAAACAAGAGGTTACATGGCTTTTGACGCCAAAAACCCGTGTACTGGCGAAAAGGTAACTTTGTCAATATTGACATTCAATTATTCAGAATTTACTGCTGATGATTAAACCCATTTGTTCACATAAAAGGTCCTTTACGAACAAGGAAATGACAAATATATAAATCTTCTGATAGTTATAAATAAGTGTGAATCTAAATGGCAAATTAGATTCACACAAGACGTTAATCACTTGATTGTCAGGCCCTTAATTATCTCATTCTTATCTCACACATTTAAAATCACTGACGTAATTCGTTTTTAATCAATTAACTTGTAAGACGAAACTAATAATGCTATAATAAATCAATTAATCGAACGAATAGACGAATAGTAGCATTCTTCCAAAAGGTCATTTATTGATACGTGGAATTCACAAAAGTATGTAACATTGAACGCTTAGAGCTGGTACAGGAAGATGCAAGTAAACACTCTTGAAAAGGTGACCTCGATAGCTCTGGATAAATCCATATCGGTTCTTAGAAACCGTTACTTTATTTTTTACTTTAGGTTGGAATAGAATGTTCTGAGCTGATGCTCACGATTTGCTTTTAAAACGTGGATCTTTTCATATATCTTGTTGCTTGTTATCAATTGTCGTGTCGAATTCTAAGACACGGAAGTGTCAGAAAAACCTGTTTCATGTATAGAAGGGTGTGTGAAAGGGTTCTGTAGCTTGGCAATCATAATAAATTTATGGAAACTGTATCAGCAACCAGTAAATCGCATTTATACAGCTTTAAATTCTCTTTTGACCATTACCACCTGCCGTACACACCCACGTGTACACTTATATATATATTTTTTTCTAGGACACAATTATAAATGTACAATCGATTTATTTTTTTAAAGTAAAACTACGTTACTAGCAGCTTAAATATTTGAAAAAGTTAGCGGTAGGCGCGAAAATAAATGTAAATTCGACTATTTAATTTTATTCTCAACGTCACTTAATTGGGTTGTTCGTAAGTTTGGGTTGTAATTGATTGAATGTTTCATTACAAGGTAAGTACATCTTCTTTTTTTATATGCCAAATGTTATCACAATACATGATAAAAACTGTTCCATATTGTTTAGTGTGCTCTCTGTGCAACAAGACCTGCAGGCCTGAAGGACCTTTGTGAGGCAAATGAAAACGCTGTTGCCGTGGCAGAATTCTAGTCTAAACGATTATAATTGTAGAATCATCGATACGACGAAGAAGAAGAAGTGTACACGCCCGTGTACACTTACAGTGGGCAAATGTGAACCAAAAAAAATTAATAACTGATTATTTACCCACAACGACTGCCTGAAGCTATAATAAGCGGTTAAATCTATTATGGCTGAAGCTGACAACGCGTAGATAGAATTGATCGTGGTCCCACCCGATCTTACTGAATAAATTAACGAAGTGGAAGATGCAGAAGATGTCATGGCTTCTTCAGTACTGTCACGTGATACACCAGGTACGGGCAAATTATTACGCCGCCAACCTTCAGTTGAAGAATCAGAGTGGAACAGTGGCGATGAAGAACTACTTTCTGGCCAAGATCTATCTCGAAGACGTGGTCGAAACGTAATATCTAATAACTGTACTACTACTGTACGAACTAATTTTGAGTGTACAACCACTAAGAAACGGTGGTGTTCTTCCTCAAGGGAAAAATAGATATGTATATTCCACACCTGTTTTAAGACTACCTACAATACTTGAATGGGCGGTGTGAATGAAATGGATCAATCCATAAGCGTTTACCGTGTTAGCTTAAGACACAAAAAAACGTGTCGGTGTTTTATTTGTACCTATCTAGTTGATATGGGAGTCTCAAAGGCTTGACGCATACATTAGATATGTATGCGTCAAGCCTTTGAGCCACCAGCACAAACAAAAATTTTCTTCATCAACTAGATAGGTACAAAAAATAGCTTTAGGCGATTTATCCCAAACTATGATGTGTATAAGCCTGAGCGGATTGTAAACCCCCTGCGGCGCATTATTTGCCATAGAACGCATCGTTAGCGTTGCGCTAAATATCTTAAAACTCTTTGCGTAGAGCGCAATGCTTAGGTAAATTTTACACTTGATCTGCCCTTTTTACACAACCGTGTACAGGTCAGTTTTCCTTTTGTGTCAGTTTTGTTTGTTATTTTTAGTTAATTCAATCACATTAATCATAAAAAGTAAACCGTAATTTTACTATGGGCGTTAATGGGTTAACCTCACATTTGCGTTGTATTGTAAAACTAGTTTTTCCTGCGGCTTCGCTTCTGAGGCCTTTCTCACAGGAACCGTGAGATAGGCCATATTTTTCTAGATAAAAGAGCTTGCTATCATTGTAAGACTTTCGTCCCGTCTCGTCCCTAGATCAGCTCTTTCTCTGTACTTTCAGAGAAACACAAACAGTTTTACCCCTTTTTCCCGACTGCGTGACGCAAATGATTGTATTGCTGTGTTTACCAGTCTATTTAAGTATGTTTGTTCCTATGTGGCGTTCAGAGACTAAATGCCTAGCCCGATTTTAATGACTCTAACGTCAATCGCGTTGTTTTAAGCTTGCGAATGACATGCTATAATAAAACTGAAAAAAGAAAATGACGGCTTTTGGGCGCCATTATTGTGGGGGTACCATGTTTTTCTTCCATATCTGTCGTGTGGTGTATCAAAATGTAGGGATTTAAGATGTGATTATAAAAATATAAAACATTTAAATGTTTAAAACCATTTGAAAAAACAAATGATAATTAAAAAGTTATAAATAAAAAATGTTAGTTAATGTAAAAATTATAAAAACTCGACTGCTTAAAAAGTGAACTAAAAATACGTAAACAAGAATAGAATCATGCTGTGCAGTCGGAGGATACATAAACGCAAGCTGACTGACCAAAACCATATGTATCCTCCGACTGCACAGCATTATTTTTTTCTTGCTTACGTATCTTTTAATATTGTAGTTAGACTAGAGCCTGAAAGTTTCAGTATTCTATTAACCATCAAATAAGCACCCGTCTCTACGGTTTAAAAAAAATAGTTAGACATAATACGGAACTCTACAAAAGATAGTAAAAGTTCTATCAAAACGGTGCCTGCCTACTCTAATGAAATGAAAACGGCTCGGATCGTCACAGAATGTTATCTTTATATGGTGATGGGCAATAATAGTCCTTAAACCGTTTTTACTAATAGTGTTAATGGTATTTTTAACAACTGTTTTTAGATTATTATAAGCAAAATAGAGTAAATTAATTGACCGATTATCATTAAGTAGCTGATCATGTTTAGTTTTTTGAAGCGAAAATTTTTAGAAGTTAATTAATATCAAAATAACATTACAAGATTTGCATGATAATGATAACTTGTTATTTATTTCCTTGATCTACATATTAATGTCACTTTACAAGAATGAAAAATATTTTATTAAGGTCAAAAATGATGGCGAAGATAATAACAAACGAGATCGATGCTCAAACCAACATGTTGTTTTTTTATATGCAAATTAAAAATCATCCAATTTAATGCCTATAAAATTAAACGGAAATCGAAATGCCAATCTATCGTTGAAAAACATTATTATAAAAGAATTTGCAATCGAAACAGCAGGAAGCGTAATTATTTTGTAATTCTGCCTCTTCTTAAATTACTCTTGACAGGGGAGCTCCGGTGTCGTTAACGCTATAGCAAATATGTTTTTAATTTAAAATAATTAATTAAAACTGAATTTCGTGATAAATTATTAAGTGATATAAATTGAATCGAGAATAAATCATAAGATCACTTGGTCATGTTAACGTGATTACCAAAATATTGATAGTCTTGGTAGCATGTAATTTAGACACTCAATCTGCCTAGCCTTTTCCCAACTTTATTGGGGCCGGCTTCCATTCTAACCGGATTCAGCTGAGTACCAGTGTTTTAAATGGAGAGACTGCCTATCTGACCTCCACAACCCAGTAACTGGGTAACACGTACCCCTTGGCAAGACTACTGTCAGATCTCAAGCTTCTGACTACTCGTAACGAATGTCAAAGATCTTTAAATGACAGCCGGGACCAACGGCTTAACGTGCTTGCCGAGGCACGGAGGAAACTCGGTATGTTGAAATGGTCATCCATCCACGGACCAACCTCGTCATGCGTTGCTTAACCTTGAAGATCGACCCGTGCGGCTGTTATTATTTAGCCACGAGCTCCTCTGAATGTAATTTGTACACTATGTGAATAAAATTGAAAGTCTACTCAGTTATTAAGTATAATTAACTCGATGACCGATTGAAAAGCAAAAAAGGTAGGTAGGTTTAACAATTTCTAAATATACTTAGATGTTATTGAAGTAGTGGTAGATATCTATTGAAGCGTTATTTTTTACAAAATCGGTCAAGTTTAATTTGGTCGCACATTGTTCAAGTTTGGTCAAGCTTCGAATCCGCGTCATACCTGCAAAGTGTTATGGACATATCCATTTTTTTAACCAACCTAACGGTATTTTGACAGCTGCATAATTGAGTTGACAAGCATGAAATGTTCCACTTCCAATTTACTTTTTGGGTTGCTCGTCATTCGCTCATCAACACCTGCCAACACTTCAGTATCAACTTCACCTTTTTTGAATACAGAACCCTAAATTTCGTGTGAGTCGTATTTAGAACAAAAAGAGGAAGACTTCAAAATAAATGTCATGGCTGGTGGGCGCGACACACGGTGCCAAAATCTCGAGTAAGGACGACCGCGAAGGTCGCATTCCGATGTCAAGTTTCCTTCTTTTTTTCTAAGTGCCAATGCACCCCGATAAAATGGCGTCCATGGCTGGTTGAGGGTCGATCACATCGCCACCATTCTAGAGGTTTCTGACGAAACCTGTCCTGCACCTGCTCCAACAATAAAAGTAAACCCAAATTGACGCTAATCAATAAAATTGTCATTAAAATGATGACGATGATTCCGCCTACCCGAGATTGCAACACGATGAAATTTTTAATTTGTCAAGTTTTTTTTTTCAATTTATCATTCAATTTCAGTTTGGTCATGCTTCTTTTTTTGCGCCGCACCAATAATTTTTTTTTTGGTCATGTTTTGTTAGCAAGAGTTTTGTTTAACTAATTACAAATCAGAGAGGCACTAGGCCAAAATGAAATCTTATTCCAATAACATAATATCAATGTCAATAACGTCTTGGATGAATCTTGTATTGGAATGTTAAACGATACTCATTTAGAAATTCCCTGATATTTACTCGATGACCATATCGATAATCGTAAAAAAACTAATTGAATGGCAGTTACCTTTCTTTTCTTCTACTCTTTTCTTTGTACTCAATCAATGTTTTTATTCGGCCAGATCAGTTTTAGGGTCTTTCATTCCGATACTTTGTTGCAATGTCATATCAATAATGTATTTTTATGATTACAAGATAGCGGTATTTTTCATCTTGATTTAAAGTTAAATTACATTTAGAAAATTGCTGAATGTTAAATGCAAATGGCAACGACTCCAAAATATTATTCCATTTAGATGTTTAAGGAATGTTATCATTTGAAGATCGTTCTTCAAATATAATTTTGATTGCATCAAAGCAGTCAAATTGCTTAATATCTTGAGTTTAATGTCATTTGCAAATCTTAGTAAAATCTGAATCGAGATAAACCTTAGATGAACTTTAAGAAAATATTAAACTGCTTATCTTACTTATATTATAAATGCGAAAGTTTGGATGGTTGGTTGTTTGTTTGTTACTCAATCAGCCTGAAAGGATCTGGATAAAAGTTGGCTTATACCATTTAAAAAAAAAATTAGTCTGGCGGTTGATCTGCCCCACTAGCCAAGTTACAAACGTTTTGCATCGAATCTCTTTCTACAATCGATAACGCCTTCTATTTGGTCTGACCACGTGACTTAGCGTCCAGATGTGTCATTCTCATACATTGATTCGTTTTTTACTATCGTTATCGATTGTAGATTGTCAACTTGGCTACAGATGCTGATGGTAAACGATTATGTGGTCGACGGTGAAGCACGCTTGCCTAGAAGTAACCAATTCTCTCCTTCCTTACAGGTTTTTTTTTTTTCTCAATATTCTACCGCGGACATGTGGCAGTCCGCGCTCTTTTTTATTTAGTTTATATGTTGTTTGTTATTTCTTTTTTCATACTGATTACAATTGTCGGATTCCTACGTCGGACATTATTTTAAGGCTTACTTATCTAACTTAAATTTACGTGAGTTCATCCCTCACTAAATACTATATATATATATATTACACACTGGCATTACAATTTTATGTTTCTATTTACTGCTTATCTTTATGTTATTAACTATTTTGTTTACTTATTTCTATTGATACACTGCTTATGTTATTACTATATCTATTGGTACACTTTGTTTTCCTTACAGGTTATCGGAAAACACAAAATCTGATTATAGTCTGGAATAGCACACAGACTACTTTTTATCCCGGTACTATGTTCCCGTGGGCTAATTTCCGACTATCACGCGGGCGAAACTACTGGTAGAAGTTAGTGGTAAATGTTTTATGAAACCTTTACGTTAAATACCTATGCTTAGTGCATAAATAAAGCAAATATAAGAATTATAAGTAAAATCCTTTAATGCATCCTTATTATAATTTTATTTATGCTTTTGTTTTCACCATTGAACAATACATAATGAGTCCTATGTCTTCTTCTATCTCGTCACTTCTCACCACTCTGGATCGGCTTTCCTAGTCCTGAAGCGCCACCTGGTTTCGCTGATAAGCATCGTCAGTAGATAGACCGCACCTCATATATATTAACACTCGTCATCAAGGATGTTAACGGTCTACCTCGGCCTCTTCTATGCGTCATCTTGGAAAGGCACTTTTTCACCATGGGGTTAACGGGTCTCCGAATTACATGACCGTACCATCTTTCGGTTAGCCTTTCGGCAATGTGTCAACTTTCTATGAATATAACCTAGCCCTAAACATTTTGCAGTCCTAGGGTTCCTTGACCTTTTGCAGCCCATGTAATCAATAAGTGCTCATTTAGTGCCTTCTAAATTAGTTACCTATATTTTATGGGCTAGAAGCCTGGCTTACGTATGCTGAAGTAGCATGTAAAGGTTGCATGCCGTAATTATATATTAATTTATTAATCAAAATGTAATGTAAGTGACATAATTAATTGCCTCGTTGGTCTAGTGATTGCAAGTACTACTGCTGAACATGATGTCCTGCGTTCGATACCCGGATCAGGCAAAGTGTTGTTGGGTTTATCCATCTAGAATTTCTCAAAAACAGTCTTGAGCACAGGCTGAAGACCCCCGAATCGTCCAATAACCCTGAATACAGATTCAGGGTTATTGGACGATTCGGGGTAATAAACATCCCAACACTAGTAAGTAACTACTGATCCATAGGTGCCATTAATTTTTGTGGGGTAAAATTGCGAAAATTATCGATAGGTGCCGTATGTGGCATAGCTCAGGTGCCATTCAATTAGTTTCCGTTTAAATGGATGTCCAATGTGGAATACGTATTCAAATCATATAGCAGCTATTTTAATAAATACAATTTTGATTAATTTGTGTCTCATTTCATATCAATAATAATGTTTAACCCTTAATACTTCTGTACTTGAGTGTACTTCATCCTAACGGCATTGCATAAAACACCATGTGTGCCAATTGTCTACAACATAATTTTGGAGTGGTCGATTTGCACAACAATAAATTAACTTCGTGCGAATCGCAACAAAAAAAATAATATTATTAAAAAAGGTCGATGTCGACGGTTCATTTCGGGCGATTTAAATTCGTGCGAATCGTCCAATAACCCGTATTTAACAGACAATAAGAGCAATGTACAATGTTTTTGATGGACTTGTCGCAGTTTAATCAGAGCAATTGGCTACTGCTTAACCGGGTGATCCTGTGGAGACTAAACTAGAGCCTCCAGCCAGGCACAAAAAGCTAAACTTAAGCGACCACGCTAAAGGGCTACCCCCTGTGGGGTCGAACCTCGGCTCAGGGCGTCGCTGCAGGGACAGCTATTGTTGGATAGTGATTAAGTAATTCTACCATCCTTTCGGAAAATACCTACGTGGAGAAGAACCGACAAGACCATAACATGTAAAATATTTTGCAGATATATAGTTGGTTTTCCTAACAAAAAAAAAAATGCTGTAATGAACCTTGTTGCAGCATGCACGCTGCACTGGCTGTAAATACTTCTCTCTGCTTTTGAAGCGTATTTTGAATTTGGAACAGGATTTGAAAAATATACGGAGAAGAGGATTGGTAATAGTCTGACAGCTAATAGGACCGTTTTGATAATTATATAAAGTGAATTTAATTTTATAGGAATATAAATCCTATATCGACTATTATTTATTAGTAGTTTGTCCCTGCTTTAGGGTACCTATGCCATTTTACACACATAGTTGCAGGACAACTTTGCATATAATGACCGGTAGCAGGTCGTCATACTACTAAAACAACAAGAATTTGGGCAAAAAGTTTCCAAACAAAACACTAAAGATGTCAACATTTTTTCAAATATTGGTTTAGGAAGCAATATTTTAAAGTTATCTGAGCAAAAACGATTCAATTCAAGAGCCAATTGAAGTATTGGAATGTTTGTCTAAGTCATCTTAATGTCTTTCGGAAATGAGTAACAAAAATAATATGAAACCAATATTTTGATATTTGGAATCTTATAAAAATATTTACGATACACATAAGTACCTAGGTACATAAATGAGATTACTTGACGTCTGTAAGTCTCAAAGGGTTAGATATATCCTAGGGATGGCAAATTTGCCAATAGTGACACGCGCGTGTCATAATTTTTCCCTTGTCTTGGCGATTGAGTCAAGTTGAGTTCTTTCAAACAGACTCGGAATATGGGCCTTAAATTGGGATCGAAGTGGAATTTACAGAACAGCATGTAGTGCTTGTAAAGAAATTACCAAAGTATTAACGATCCGATCTTTAACCAACATCAATACATTTAGCGAAACACAACAACACACAACATCTTCCAGGGGTATGAACACATACATACCTCTGGAAGATGTTCTGATGAACTTCACCTTTTTGTAGGACAGAGGCCTCTGGTCTAGGTGAAGAAACTTAGAAATGAATGATAGGTTGAAATGAGTTATATTATTATTACGCCTCAATTTATGATGAGATAAGAGTAACGTAAGTATCTGTTATATTGAAGTTTTTGTCAATATGTGACCAAGAAATTGCTGATATTTCGTATCATTTCAACAGTTATTTCATAAATGAACCAAAAATTCATTCTTTGGTCAAAAATAAATTGAACATTTTGCAGAAGTTAAAGTTTTTTTTTATTATATTTTTTTAATAAGATGTGTTAATATTGACATTTTATCCTTATCGAAGAATATTTTAACGCTGTCTACAAAGGCATATAAAGATATCAAATATGATCCATAAATATGTAGAACAATATAATAAAATTGACTTTGATGGTGACAATCAAAATTATGGTAATCGCACAAAAACCAAACGCAAATAATATTACAAATAACATGATGAAAAATGTTAAAGTAAATGTTTGTAAGTATGACCTAGATCTAAGGCCACCAGAGGTATCTAAAAGTGTCTACACAACAAGCGCAAAACCAAAGTTTCAAAATAAGGCCGCGCCGCCCGACAGATTGAGCCACCGGCTTTGATGTAAATACACCTTAATAAGCACAATAACAGAATTGGCAATATAACAAAAACAAGAGCTCTCACAAGCCACGGACTCGAATGATATTGACACAAATGCTGAGTTGGAAAACTATACCTTAAGGCCGTACCCTGACCAAAAAATCAGCATGAGATTTGAGCATTCCTATTGGCCTAGCGGCACTCGTGGCGCATGAATTACAGTAGTGAATACGCCCAGATTTTAGAATAACTTCTTTATAAAATCGAATATTGGTCTTTTGAAAAAAATAAATCTACCAAAATGTTCGTTATCAAATTGTCTATCCATTAGTGTTAGTACAAAAAATTATTAATGAACACTTTACGAGGAGATGCATGCTATCAATCATTATTTCTCATTTTTATGGTTTTGTTGGAAGGAGATTAGTGAAACATATACTACATTTAAAAAAAAAAGAATTCTACAATTTTGGAATCAATAATATGTAGAAATTTAATGTATTTTTATTAGTTGATATTTCATTTTAAATAACGAGTAGATAGCTCCTAAAAACTGCACGAAAAACGTCTAGCGCGGCGTTTTGCTCGGGGTAGCGCCTTAAAAAACAAACACAATATTAAAATGCTAGCTTTATTGCAGAGTTTCGCTTGCAGAGAAACCTTGAATTTAAAGGCTAAAAAGCTTATAAGCTTTCAGTAGAAGAATTTTAGATGATCTAAACTGCCAAAGATTACCGTTTACAAAAATATGAACAAACAAATAATTGTATCTCTTTAATTTTAATAGTTTAGATACTCTCGTACTTAAGTATATTAGTCATCCATAAATACAGCGAGTGTCAAAAGGATATTGACATGAAGGAATTGACACGAGATCGCAAAAAGAAACATGGAGCGCAAGTGACGACAAAACACTATCAACGATATTTTATAATAACGACACTCTAATTTTTAAAAGCACACAAAACAAATACAAATTATCTTATTTGTTCTTGTTTTTATTTCTGTTGTTTCTTTACATACTAATTGACTTGTAAACTTAGTAGCTTGAAGTACTTAAAGAAGAACTAGACTGCTGGCTAGTGACCGTTTTTTTGTTGCGTTGTAGAATTTACTTTGAAATAACTTTTAGCTTTTCTTTTATTAGTTTAGCAAAAAGGTAATGTTTGAGTTTTTGCATTAAATTACAAAAACAGAAGAAAGCATTCATTTTATAATTTTATTTCAAAGGTTTCTTAGCGCATTCAAATCTTATGATTCTTAGGAAATGTATGTTCAGAAGTAGCTGTGAAGCTTGTTGCAGTGTTAAAAGGGATATATCCTTTTATAACCGATGTTATTAACCAACATCATTAAATTAGGAGTGATGATCTGACCAGGCTATGCCTACAGCGGCCCATTTGGGTTCTTGGCTTCCAAACGATGGACCATCTCTTGTCCTGCTCGTTTTGCAAAAACACCTGTACCACCCTTGCGAGGCCAGCACTTGACGTAGCTGAGTATTTACTGAATACAATTTAAATTGAGAACAATGAATCATCGATTTGAAGAAAAAGAAGAAATAATCTATGCAAGAAACGATATTTTTAATCTTATAAGTAAACAAGAGCATATTTTTCTACGAATCCATTCAAATCATTATTAAGCGTTAAGGTGACATACATTAAAACAAATACCTACATTTTTAGGAAACAATGTTTATCATCATGTTTTGAGGAAAAACGTTATACAAAAGTATTATAGCGTGACTGTACTTCAGAATAATTTAGATTTAGGCGCCATCGAATTAATAGTGTTGGCATTTTTGCGGTTACGGTGTCAAATATTTTATGCTTAATGGAATTAATAAAAACATATCGTAACGTAGAATTTATAGACCATTTTATGACAAATTATACCGTACCTACTCAAGTAAAGTGTTTTTCACAAATTATCGCGAAGTCAATAGGAACTCGTAAAAAAAAATATCATCAACATTCTTCCAGTCAAAAGACGCGACGTCTACTGCTGAAGAAAAGCCTGAAATGTTGCCACTTCGGTGGATCGTGTGCCTTTCCACAAGTCTACCTATACTCTTCAACTAGGTACCAGGTACATTATTGACCCTGCTACCTTCGTTTGCCCTTTAATTTGAATTCCAATAACCGTCTCACATTATTTTAATAACTGTTCAACTCCAATTAAGATAGCGTTTTGAATTCAATACCGAAAACCCCCAAAAGAGCAACGACACATTTATTATACGAGCATTCTTGATTAGTGTTTAACATTTCGTTAAACACTAATCATACTCCTAAAGTATGACTAAACTCTTATATGCTTGCTAAAAGGTTTAATGCAAAAGCTGTTTATTAATCAACCGTTAATACTTAAGACACATGTCAAATCATTGTAAGTTTAAGATTACACAACAAAAGGAAATGTTAAATTATTACAAATAATGCTAACGTATTGTAAATATTGCTTTTGGTGGTTTATTCTTCAATTTAAGATCGAGACCCTCAATAAATAATAACCACTTTATTTCCTGCTTTAAGGTTGACAACCTGTAAAGGATATAAAATCTTGCGAACTCTAACTTTAATATTTTATTGAAGAAAGGAGGGAAAATGTCAAGCAGATCCATATGAAACGTGTAGCTATTATCTTTCGGTAGTCGGTACCCAAATACGTAGAAAAACAAGAAGTTATTCATGACTGAAATGGTTTTTTGTTCATAATTTTTCGGGGCTATTGAACTCTTTCTAGACCGCCGCAGTAAAAGCTTTTTGGGCATATGCTTCTGTAATTCTGTTTTCGTCGGTCCACTTTAGTTAACGAATTCATATAGTTATAGATGCCCATACAGAGTCATAAACTGGGGCTCTAGACTGTGATATTATAACAGACCAATTTCGTAATTTTTTGGTATGAAGCACGTGATATTTTGTTAGTGCATGTCAATAGCTATGATATTATAATGTTACTTGACCCTAGCTAGACAGCTCGGCTGTTTTCAGCAGCAATTGGTCAAAAATGTGACTCCACCAATAAGAATTAAAATAAAATCAATATATCAATAGGCACTTGATAAAATCTAATCATTGTATTATATTTTATCTTACGGTGGTCGGTTGACACCAATAGTCGTATAACCGCAGCTGTATTTTGCAATGTGTTGGTCAAATAGATTTTTTTATTACCTATTGAGTTATTAATAGCTGTCTTATTAAAATTCAATTTTACGTCCAAGCTACCTGATATAGCTACTGTATAATAACTTCTATAATATGGTATATTTTGTTCAAATTAAATGGTCCTGTAGACAAAATTACAATATTAATTTGATATATTTACTTTTGTATCAATATTATTGTATGTATTAATTAGTAAATTAAGCCATCATAGATTCACGATAATTTGCAAGCCAAACAAATAATTATTAAAATACGTTAAAGTATAATTCGTTTATTGCTTTTAATTAATATGCAATGACGTAGTATGAATATTATTATTTATTTTAAACATTTTGCTCTACTTACGTTGAAATAATTTAAAGTCTTGGTAGATGATAACTGTTTTTTTATTGATATTTGGTCGCATAGCTTAAATAACCTTATATGAGTCAAATTGTGTTGGACGTTCATACCAAAACTAGCAACATTTCCTTTCTCCTTTAGGTTGCAATGACGACATGTCAAAAGAATGTTCTGCGTTAAATCTAAGTGCAACATTAAAGTATTAAGTCTCCACATAATCCTTTGAAAATTTTAAAAACTAAATACTGTAAATGATGGGGAAGCCGCATATAAATCCAAGTGCCATTTCGAATATTTAAGAGGCCAAACATATATAACCGCAAAGTGATTTTGTTTTATCCTATTTCTGTTTTATCCTAGCTTATTTTGTGACCCACTGCTGGGCGTTCAAAGGCCTCCCATTTCTCCTTTGTTTCATGCTATGTGTGGTATACACTTAAAATATATGTAGCAGAGCACTTGAATGTTTATGCCTATTCATTATTAGATCGCACCAGCGGTGCTCAGACGTCCCAGTCAGTGCTGTCTACTTACTGATAAATATGGTTGTTTTATTATAAAAACGCAAACCCTAACAAGTGTTACTAGTGTGAACATCTCACTATGCATAGAAAAAGGTTCGTGAGGAAACCGGCACATTCTAGAAACAAGAATTCGAAGACATGTGACATCCACGAACCCGCACTAGGCCCGCGTGGTGGATTACGGCCATTCGTTCTCGCAGAGAAGAGGCTTGTGTCCCATCAGTGGGAACATTAACAAGTCTGATTATGATGATGATGCATAGATATAGATTACTGAGCTCCTTAGGAAGCTTAAAATTGATTTATCTCTAACGGATGCATTAAGTGATCAGTTTCGTTTATTTTATAACTCAGCCGGACACTGTGCAACCTTGCCAAGTATCGTGAGATTGTAGCAACACAGTTACGCATTGGTTATCATCAAACATTCCTAGATCTTATCTACTAAAATAGACTAGATTTAATATGACTTTAGCACAGCAGCAACAGGGAAGTCGTTGCTAAGCGACCCAAATGTCAATAAATAAAATCTATATCGAATAATATTTAATATAATATATAATACTAATAATATTATAAAGAGGTAAAGTTTGTGAGTTTGTGACGTTGTAAGGGGTAATCTCTGGATCTACTGAACTCATTTTGAAAATTCTTTCACCAGTAGAAAGCTACATTAATCCTGAGTGTCATAGGCTATAATATATTTAAAAAAAAATAGAGATCCTTATGAAAATTGCAATAATGTAACCCAAGGTAGCAAAATGTTGCCTATAAAATATATTATTTGGCGTGCGCTGAGAAAACTATTGATAGTAGGTAGGTAGGCAGGGTAGCCTTGGTAGGCAGGTTAGGCAGGGTGGGCAGGGTAGGCAGGGTAGCCAGGGTAGCCAGTATTCTATATCATAAAAACCCTGGCATTTTATTTATAAATCTTATTTTTATCAACAATGAGTATGATAATAGGTACAGGTTCTTAATTATTGACCCAAAACTAATATTAATTGCAAATGTACGAAGTTAACCTACTTTGTGACACTGTCGTGACCTTTGATTTCGCTTTATTTATTAACAAACGAAAATTATTTAAATAATGTCATTTATATTTTTTTAAGACGCAATTTGGCAATTCTTCATGTTATCATTAATCTTGAATAATTGTCATTTGTAAATGTCAAGAGTAAATAAATCTAGTATTGGCTGTTTTTCGGTCTAGTGGTTGCAAGTGTGACTGCTAAGCCTGTGGTTACGGTTCGATCTCTAGGGCCGACAGCCTAGAGAGCCTAAAAGTGTAAGTCCAAGATTAAGCATATGACTAATTCCAAGACTAAGCATATGACTAAATCCAAGACTAATCATATGACTAAATCCAAGGCTAAACATATGTCTAAATCCAAGACTAAGCCCAAGACTAAACCCAAGACTAAACCCAAGACTAAGCCCAAGACTAAGCCTAAGACTAAACCCAAGACTAAGTCCAAGACTAAACCCAAGACTTAACCCAAGACTAAGCCAGTTATTCAGCCATAGGTTTCTTCAATTGTATTTTGAAGCATTTGCATAAAAGAAAAAGGTGGTCTATAATGTTTGCTAGAAACTGTGACTGTTAAGCTTGTGGCTCAGGTTTGATTACCAGGGCGCATAGTCCTTAGGGTGTCCGCCCTAAGGACCCCGTCCACCAGGGCGGATACCAGGGGACCCGCCCTGAGGATTGGTCTTTCGGGAGAAATTGATCTTATTGCCTACAAATAAGCAGTTAATAATAAAAATAGTGTTGATTTAATTTTAATCTAACACAGAAAACAAACAAGAAAATAAAACTTCTATAAAAGAAAAGGTACTTTTGGTACTTCAAAAATCGTTCCTTATATTCAATTGTATATAGTGAAGATATTTTTCAAATATAAGATGTCGCCACTCTGTTAATATTAATTACCTATAAAGATACGTCAGCAAACAAGGTCCTACTAATTAATAAATTTTCAAGAAATTTCTATTTAAATTTTGGAAATAAAACACAATCGACAAGATTGTGTATATCTATGCAAGTATTGATTTTTTCCATGAGAACATAAATCAAATTCTATTAGTAAACATTCTTAATTAATAGTAGGTGACAAGGACATACTCCGAAATACGTTATTTTTCGCATATTTTTCCGTCGCCAATAACTTAAAACCAATACTAATTAAGATCTGTCATCATAGTTATCACAACAGGCCTAAAATTTCCAATGCTAAAATAATAATAGGCCCTGAGAATTTTGCATATCTGCATATATTTTAGTACCAAACTTGGCTTACGTTCTGATGTAAAAGAAAAGTTTCAATTAAACTAAAATAATTAATATAGCCTGATTTCTACTTGTTAACTCAATTCATACTTGCCTGTGGTACCCGAACCATAGTCATCATCATTCCAGTGAAAAGACGACCACTGCTGGTCAAAAAAAATCCCTAAGCGTCGCCTCATCGTCCAGTCCTGTGCTTCTCAAATCCAGCGGACTCCCGGATCCACATTAGGTCACCGGTTTACAAGTGTTGCTTACCATAAGTAAAGCAACTGCAAAAGTGAACCTAGCACCGTCTAAATAGTGTTAAGACGATGCAATTCATTTGTCGCTCTCATTTTATTGCATGCTACCTACAAGAATCTTAGATCCTCTAAATGGAACTTTATGATTTGCACAAAAAAACAAAAGCGTGTCTATATTTTTCGCCAGAAACTACACGGAAGTATACAAGAGAACAAATGCATTCAAACCAGATGTGATTATAATCCCAATCATAATTTAAAAAATGTATCACATTTCAATAATATACCCATCAATTTTCAAAACCGATAAATACTTATTATAGTCAAAGCTTCCTCAATTTTTACTAGTCATAGAAATCATACTCAACATTAATTTCCTTACTATTTTATATGTAGATCTCTCATTAGAGTCACTATAATAAATTGTTATAGGCATATAAAACCGGATTGAACGAATAAAGTATTTAGTAGTAGATAAATCATGTTTTCATCACCTCTTATTAATCTTTTAGATGAAAGGAAGAGTATTACAAGTTTATTATCTTCTAATAGAAGTTGACACTGATAAGAATATTTTAGGTAGGTAACTGAATCGTAGGATGTCAATTGTTTATCAAGCAATCAATCAAAGCAATAGTGTAATTTCGTAGACTTGGTGACTTTTTGACTTAGACTTGGTCATACCACCATAGTGCGTATCGACATGGATTATATAATGATAAAAAAAATACAAACACTTTAAAAAAAATGTTCATGCAAGTAAAGCTGAAGAATGCTCAATGACCGGTAGTTGTGTAGTTAATTGTTAGTTTAGATTTTACCCTGAGTGTTGACCACCATAATGCACCAAACTATAAGGAAAACATTATAACCTTTAAAATCACACAAGCATAAATATTGCAATGTAAGAGGTAGGTACTGCCGATCTCGGGACATGTTAATTCGCTTGCATAAAGCATCAACTTTGATTGAGAAACAAAGTTACGTTTGAATCAGGCTGTAAATCCTAACATGTTGTTATTAATTTCGAAGGGAAGCATGCAGATCTTTCGCTACTGAATCAGATATTCAAATTAGGATTTTAACGGAAGACAATTTCGCAAAGACGAATACGGAGGCTGGACTATGATCTTCTTAGGTTATTATTATTTATTTATGTATAATATATTATTTACTTTATTAATGGTTAATCGAAGTGGAAGTAGAAAGAAAGATAAATTAAATATTTAAAGAACAAACAACTTAATATCTGGGGAGGTATGAGTTCGCGGAATTGCGAGGTTCCGTTCTAATTCAAACAATGAAATACAAAAGTAAAACAACGAATATTATTGTATTGTTCTTCCGTAAATTGTAAACTAAACAATGAAGATTATGCTAACGTTTATTTTGAATTATTGAAGTTAACATCTAGGCGACAAAAATCATTGTTTTGAGTCGAGAAGTTCCGATACGGTCCCTCAAAAGTAGGTCAAAGTAATATGAATTGTGAAAGCTGTTAATTGATTTATTTGAATACCAATAACCATATAATTTATAAAGGATAATAAACTTAAACATTCGTATTATGTGGGCAAAATTTTGCTTAGTATTGTGACATTTATTTGAGATTTTTACAAAGCTATAAAACTAAACTGGCAATGGTGCTCAAAAGGTTTCTTTTGTCCGGATTATCGTCGCGGATTCTAAGAAGTCTAAAGTTTGGGGGGCTTTTGTAAAATACACGAACTCTAACTTTCTTAAACAGAAAAAAGCACTTAAGTTTTTTTTTATTTGAGCCAGCGAAGGAAACGACTGGAAAGATTTATGATTATGAGTGGAGGTGTTATTTATTGAACCAAATTATTATCTTTGCCTATGCACTGGCGTTTAATGTGATATCTTTATTGTTATTAAAGACTCCGCCCGCTTAAGGCTGACCCACATAATTCTGAAATAGTCTCAGAGTCCGCGATATTCTTATCTGGGCGCATATAATTCTATTTTATGGTTTGCAAGGAGGTGTTTTTGCTGGGAGGCGTTACGATTTCAATACACGTAGGTGTGGCCAACGCTTTAGAGAAAATCTTGAGAATTTAATTAGTCAGCGCTTGGTTTAGTTTTAATGATTTATTGGTTGGTTTTTATTTATTTATTACTTTGTTTAGTATTTTTGACTTACTTACACAGTTTATAAGCAAATGTTATAGCTATATTAAATGATATAAATCAGTACAGCACCATGAACATCAAAGTATTTGGTTACATCATTCTTGTTGAAAAAATACACATATGTGAGAACGGTGGTTTAAATTAATATTGGTTTAAATTTAATTTTAAACCAATATGTCTTGATACAATTAAAAACGCGTTCAAAAGTCTCAATATAAAAAATACTGAAGTTAATGGGGGATATCCGTTAGGGTTCTTGTAGATATTATTGATTCGATTGCTCCTGTCCTTACAGGCATATTCAATCAATGTTTGGACAGCGGCACGTTTCCTGACTTAATGAAGCACAGTAAAGTAGTACCAATTTTCAAATCAGGCTGTAAGAGTGATCCCTCTAATTATAGACCTATATCCGTGCTTCCAGCATTAAGTAAAATCTATGAAAATATCATGCTGGACCAGATGTAGTCTCACTTCAATTCTAATGGGATCCTGCATAGTCAACAGTTTGGTTTCACGAAAGGTAGGTCGACAACGGGACGCGGGAGTAAAACTCATCAGCCACATCTTGGAATCTTGGGAGAAGTCTCAGGATGCCATTGGCGTTTTCTGTGATCTCTCAAAAGCGTTCGACTGCGTCGACCACAACACACTGATCTGTAAATTACACCACTACGGAATTCGAGGACAAGCTGCTGATCTCGTGCTTTCCTATTTATCAAACAGATAGCAAAAAGTAAATGTTAATGGGGCGACGTCCTCCGGGTCTCTAGTCAAGATGGGCAAACCCCAAGGTTCAATTCTCGGCCCTTTCCTTTTTCTTGTTTACATTAATGATCTCCCCTTTATGATGGCCAAATTATCGGATATAATTCTATTTGCTGATGATACTTCGCTAATTTTTAAAATAGATAGGAAAGATACGGATATCTTACATGTCAAAGAAAGTCTAATTATTCTCTCAAAATGGTTCGCAGCTAACCATCTCTTACTGAATGCGAAAAAAACAAAATGTCTTAAGTTCTCTTTACCAAATGTACCACAACGTGACCTAAACTTAAATCTTGACGGCAAAAATCTTGAAGTTATAACGGAAACTGTATTCTTAGGGATTACTATCGATTCAAAATTGCAGTGGGGCGCGCACATTAGAACTCTTTCGGGAAGGTTAAGTTCAGCTGCATATGCAGTAAGGAAAAAAAGGCACTTAACCAATGTAGCCACAGCTAGGTTAGTATACTATGCTTATTTCCACAGTATTATGTCTTATGGCATTCTGCTGTGGGGATCAGCAGCAGATGTTGACTCAGTTTTCATATTACAAAAAAAAGAATCATCAAAATCGGTTC
Organism: Orthosia cruda; assembly: GCA_964057195.1. Taxonomy (NCBI): domain Eukaryota; kingdom Metazoa; phylum Arthropoda; class Insecta; order Lepidoptera; family Noctuidae; genus Orthosia; species Orthosia cruda. The sequence goes on along the minus strand of OZ059832.1, from coordinate 12,185,870 downwards.
ACCCAGTAACAAGTTCTGAGGTAAAACACACAAAAAAAAAAAAAAAAATACAGTCGAATTGAGAACCTCCTCCTTTTTTTGAAGTCGGTTAAAAAGAGGGCAATCCGCGCGTTCTATAAAATGGGTCCTCGCGAGTCCCTCAGAGATAAATTTAAAGAGATCGATATACTGACTCTACCTTCACTTTATATTTTGGAATGTATTTTGTATGTCCGCAAAAATCGAGGGCTTTTCAAAATTAGAAGCGACTTACATAATTTAAATACACGCAGTAAGCACGAACTTATAATACCCAAATTCAGATTAACTAAAACTAGCAAGTGTTTTCTTTTAAACAGTATACGCTTTTATAACAAGTTGCCAAAGTCAGTTATAGAACTGACCGATGGAAAGTTCAAAAATCACATCAAACGTTTCCTTATTAAAAAAGCATATTATAAAATCAAGGACCATGTTGAAGAAAAAATTTTGGCTTTAGCTCCTTCTGCGCATGCGGCTTCCCTGGTAACTCATAAACGGCACAAATATGTGGATAGACATCCACATATTTGTGCCGTTTATGAGTAACTATTCTCAATCTCATTTTTTTTTTGTTATTCTTCTTTTAATTGGACTTTTTACAATAGTTCGCAATCATCTTTATAGCCCTTTGCAAAGAATAGTTACAGCACTGATAACAACATTTGTGCCAAATGTTAAATTAAGTCTTGTTAGTTATATATATATATATTTTTTTCTTAACTTTATATATATTCTTTTACCGATTATTTTGTGAATGTGTGAACATTGTAGGCCTTCTAGATGTTAGTTAACATTTGTTAACATTGTTATATATTATATAAACTTTTTTTTTTTTAGTTCCTTACGACTTATTGTCGGGCCTACGTTGTCCCCCCATAGTACTAATGCTGTAACATGGAAATATTGTAAAACTAAACCAGTTTCAAAAGAGTAACCATGGAGTTTCTTGCCGGTTCTTCTCCATAGGAAACGACCAACCCGAACCGTGCACCTTTTGTCGACGTTTTATAAGTGCCCATGTAGGCCTATGTAAAATAAAAATTAATTGATTTTTGATGTAAAAAGACGTGCAAGTAGAAGCGCCTAGAGTAACGAACAATAAAAAAAATACATTCTCCAATGTTCAGTTTACGTCATCGTCTGTCAGTCAGTAAATCAGTTAGTCGGATTATGAAGGCTCGAGTTAGCCTCTAGATAGATTTTAAAGTCAAGTGCTTAAATACCCACCTATACAGCTTTAGATCACACGGAACTGACGTTTTGTTTAAGTGTCAATCTTTGAAATATTTTAAAGATGCAAGGTCGTTTAAATTTATTCCGTATTCTACTCTAAATAGATAAGCGTCATAGAAAACTAGATCAACATTGTTTATTAATTTAATAGCCGCAGATCACGGCCAAAGTACTAGGGTTGTAACAGAAGTTCGCATCCGCATTTGGAAATGTGTATCTCCGCAGACCATGGCCTGCTTTTCATCTTGCAGCGCATACCCTGGTGCATTTTCATATGAGGATCTTTTGACTGCGGTAGCGGATATTGAACTAGACAAGGGATTTAACCAAGTAGAGTGTAATGCGGAACAAAAGTAAATAAAACCTCTGCATCTGCATCGGCCTCCGTAAGTGTCTAGAGGAGTTCCAAAAAAGGTTTAATAAATAAAGCCGGTGGAGATAAAACATGGAGTTTCAAGATGTTTTTCTAATTTTTGCTTTTCCACCTTTACCTCCGTTATCCTCAGCGGAGTCTCGCGTCCAGGAGGCTCCACATATCCACCTCACTGCTAAGATTATAACCCTAGTACGTAGATAGGATAGTTTTCACAAAAAAATGAAAAATATTTGTTTAATAAGTATGTTATGTTTAAGCAGTTTTACACTTTAATTGCCAATTAAAATAATTTTTACTACCAGAATACTTTTAAAAATTAATTTTACTGAGAGCGTCACAGTGCCGTTAAAAAGTCGATTTAAAAATCGTAAAAGTAACTGTTTTACTATCTACTTATGAGATCCAAATTTTATTTGCTCTTATATTAAAGTTAACGCCTTCTTTTATCAATAATTTGATATGTAAGAGCATCTCTTGGGAATACCGTTTGGACTACAAACGTATGGTATCTAAATCTAATGTAATCAATCTAGGTTTATAAAAAAAATTGTTCATCATGCTGTGCAGTCGGAGGATACCTTAATTTTTTAGGTCAGCCAGCTCGTGACTATGTATCCTCCGACTTCATAGAATGATTTTCTTCTTGTTTACATCTTTTTAATTCCCTTCTTAAGCTTAAGCGTTAGAAAAGGTTTTTTGATTTTAAATTAACATTCGTTTTTTTTTCGGATTACTTTTAGCTCAGCTAAGTCATATAGTTGGTATATTTTTGTAACCACTTCTTAAAATCTTTAATTTTGATACCCCACTCGAGTGGGTTTGGAAGGAAAAAAATTGTGATCCCCACAATATGGCGCCCAAAATCCGCCAAGTTTGTGTTTTTTGAACGTCACATACCTAATAACACTTGGGTGGTCAAGACGTATTTAACGATGTCCTAATTATATAAATCCGTCTTGTGGTTTGAAAGATATGAGGTAATAAAGAATATTACATACATACAAAACATGCGCGAAAATTCCGGTAAAATGTTATTCGCGGGCATCAGGTTCTTCAAATTCTTTCATTGAAAAAAACTAGCTCTATTGCTGAGAGTTTTTGTTAGCTTAAACTGTCCCACTATCGGGCAAAGGCCTGAGCTACCTCGGACTAGCCGCTGCAGTAGGCGTCTAGGTCATCTTGTCACCTCTTTTTGGTCTAGGATAGTCATATGCTACTTTTATTATATTTTCTATTTTCAACCTTTCTTGTTCCACATCTGGGCAAGGGTCACCCGCAAAGTCTTCTAAATGTTTTGCTGCCTAAACTGGAAAAAAATAGGAAACTGTAGGAATATATATAATATACCGTATAAATATATACCGATATTACGGAACTATAAGACAGCATATTAGAATAAAGATACAAAGACCAATCTTCACTATGTATATAGATTAGAAATCGCACTGTATTGTTATTAAGAACATAATATTTCCATAATGATCTGTGTTATTGTATCGATGGTATTATGAAAGTCAAATGAGGGAAAGGATCCCCATAATGGCTGCGTAGACCAGATTTGGATTGTTTGTTTATAAATCACCTGATTACTTTTTGCTACGGACGACTCTATTAAGTTAAAATTATGAGGCTACTGTGTTACCAAAGATCCTATTTCGTTCAATAAATATCTACATAATGTGTACCTTTGAATGTGAACAATGGTGGCCCAGTGGTTACGGTCCCAACTTACGAGTTGTAGGTCGTGGGATCGAACCCGAGCAGGCACTTTACTTTGTGTAAATTATTTCATCACTACTGCTCTCAAAACGGCGAAGGAAAGCATAGTGAGGAAACCGGTATGTCCTAGAACCAAAAATTCAATGACATGTGACATCTACCAACCCGCACTGGGCACGCGTGGTGGATTATAGCCCACTCTCTCTGTGAGAGGAGGGCTGTGTGCTGGGACACAGGCCAGGTGGGAACATTAAAAGGCTGATGATGTGATGTGATGTATGTAACCTAGACATAAGAGTGAAGGTAAGTCAATTATTCAGGTGTTTCAATAAATTTGAGGGTATGTTATTTAAGTCTATGCCTGGAGTTTCTGTCAGTTATCGAATTCGGAATGAATTGATCCAACAGAGTATCAAAATTGTTCGCACAGGGACTAACCCTAGTCCCTCTAGGGGGAAAAGTGTGTGTAAGGGACAGATGTATATGACTTGTATACATATTTCTCTTACGCACACTCAAAATAACCTCAATCTAAGAGCTTATGGTCGGGTGACTATAAACTCTACTAGGCCAGGGATGTTCCAGGGGAGTCCCTGGTCACTTCTGTGACCAGGGACTCCCCTGGAACATCCCTGTTTACATGCATATTTCTATAAGCAAGCTGGAAAGACAATTACGAGTAGCGTGTCTTATTGGCCGTAGAATCAATTGACCGTTGAGGTAGACGTGTTCTTAGTGGACACCGTGAGTCGAAAAGCGTTAGGTGGTTCACTCTCAGGCTGGGAGGATCGAAGATCTTCGCAGATTGACTAGTAGTAGCTGGATGGGAGTTGCCGAGCATCGGGGTAAAGGCTAAGAAAGAAGATTAGGCTAAGAGAGTCTTATGTCTAGCAGTACACTGCTGTAAGCTGATGATGATAAATATCAAGTTAAGCATAACTTTCGTTTCTTGAATGTCTTACATCCACCAGGAAATGGAATTACGTTGTTGATTGTTATGATACGCCCTCAGCTCACATTTTTGGACCTGCCCACAATACTTACAAAAACCATTAACCCGACCCTTAGGTCGTTTCAAACTTTGAATTTAAGCCTCCTGCATTTTGCACCTACTACCGCACCTCGTATTGAAACGGCTCAGAATTTAGCTCACATCATAAGGAAAAAGGCAGAACGACGTAAAATATCCATTTGAAAATAAAAAACAGTAAAGCACATACCTTATATGGGTAAAGTCCTGTTCCGTTCTTCCAAAAAATCCTTCGACGCATTAAAAATTATACGACTGGTTACTGCACCGATATATTTAAAAGAAATTGAACTCCAACATAAACCTCCGGCGATTTGTATACGACGACGCTAAATACATTTATGAAGGATTTTAATGCGATTATATGAAATTTTAGTGTTGCACCTCGGCATTTTGTCATTACGATACCAAGGCCGAGGTGACCCGAACGACAGACTTTACGATCTACCCATATACGCATTCAGGTGCACGCTAAATAATTTTAGTTCTTTTTATTATTGAGAAACGTAGGCGTATTTTTATGTAAGCAATAATATTTGACTACGGCCACCTCTAAACCACTAAAGAGGAGATAAGTGATACTTGTAAAGGTTTAGCGTGATGGGCAATTTTTGGATCCGAGAATCTGTTTACTCATTGTTGTGTCGCCCTTTCTTGTCATAGCTTAATATTTTATGGCCCCTCACTACTGCTTCGGGGTGAATAAAGTTATTTTCGTGAACTGTCAGGAGGCACAGTGGGTGTTTTAAATTAATATTACCGTTTATTAATCCTCTTTACAAAGCGGAAAGAATTGTATTATTCGAATCCGGTCTTGGAAGGTGATTTTGATGTAAGGGATTATTGTAGGCTCTATGAAAAATGAGACTCATTATCATTTTTCATAGAGCCTACAATAATCCCATTCAGAGTTAAGTTTAATGTATTATTACGATTTTAGTAGTTTAGAATGGAAAGATGTTTCAGCCCTCAGTGAAATTAGAAGTCAATGAACCTTGACCACCATTATCAATTATTATGAACAAAACATAAACTAAAAGTTCGACTGCAGTAATTTATAGCGGTCAGCATGAAATGTTACTAAAAACCGCAAATGATGTCAGAATTAATTGATATAACAATTAATGTTTTTTTTACCGAACTAGTATTGGCTTGTTGGTTCGCATTTATATGTACGCACATATGTGATGGAATCAACAAAGATGGCGACATATTAAAATCCCAAAGATATCAAATCAAATCTACGACATTATAAATTTTAAGTTAAGCACCAATTTAATTAAGTGCTTACATTTAATTATTCAGTTAAAAAGGTTTTATCGGCGGAAAATCTGTTTGACATTATCTTGTTTGTTACGGAATAAAAAAGCGTTTTAACTTCGAACAGTATTGTTATTGTACGGTTGTTGACCCACTGATTTAGAATCTCCAACAGTATAATCCGAATGTTTTTCAAGGATTACCAGACAGGGGCGATATTACCATATAAAAAAAGAAGAAAGCAACACGGGGTTTGGTACCATATAAAATCATATGTTATTATAATTTTGTCTAAAGACGTTGCTTTATGTGTATGCGCATAGGAGGCGAACAAACAGGCTGCCAACCTGATGGTAAGTGGTCATCGCCACCTTTGTATTCATACGTAATACCAGAGGCTCTAGATAACTGGCATTCTATCAAGGATGTGACGTGCCTGGCGATAGGATTGATAAAATGTATATCGGTGGCAGACTATTTAATTTTTGATATTTCGACCATCGCACTTACAGAATTGAATGATATTTTTCTAGAGCTTCAAAGGTACCATAGGCATATCGATTATCATTTCAAAGGGGACTCGCTTCACGTTTTGTTCGAAACTGTTTATGTTGTAGATCTGCGGAGTATCGTCATAACCCCTCCTAAATTCGGAAGATAAAAGATTCTGCAAGGAAGCGGTGCGACCATCAATGATGTTGATAAAAGTTTAGAAGATCTTGCGACAACTTATATCTGACGCAAAGAAATTAGTCAGCAACACTTTCCTGATAGCCCCCATATTATTGCCATAAAGTCTAATTAAATGACTCGCATCGCCATTAAATCCTTTTCATTCTCAGAAGGCTGCATTGTCACTGGGGCCATTCATTGACCCTTTGAATTTTTCACAGACAATAAAACCGATTCACAAAATTCAGAGAAGCAAGGTTACAAAGGCACATTGCTCGCAGAACTGATGCGGACCGCGAACCGGAAGACGAAGGCCTCCCACTAAGTGGACCGATGACCTGGTTAAGGTTGCGGAATTCGCGGTCAACGTGGCGACGCCTGGGGGAGGCCTATGCCCAGCAGTGGACGTCTTGAATCGGCTGTAATGAATGATGAATGAATGAAACATAATCGGCGAAATATTTTTCTTATAAATTTTAGGTACCAATAGGGACGAGCCGGTTGTCATCAACCGGGCAAAAAGCCAAACCCGCAGGCTTATTACGTATGAAACAGCAATCAGCAATAATCGCGCTATATCGCGCGATCAAACGCTTTACGTCATCAAAATCGGTATTACCTAAAAATCGTTTGCTTATCGCTCGCTGTTTGTCAAATGCACTTATTTAAAAAAAAACCGCCAATGACTTAATTACTCTAACTCTAGCGATTGGCTATCGATCAACAACAAGGATAAAAAATAATCGCAATTTGGCAGGCAAATTTGCTCCCCGAAATACGAAATAATCACGATCACTCTGCGATCAAATGAATATTTTAGTTGACTAATTGTTGCTTAAAGGCAACACTTTCGAAAAATTGCTAGTGTAGCTATCGCTGATACGAAGTTCGGATTCACGATTGAAGAGCAATTATTGCGCAAAAATCGCTATCGATTTACTCTTGCAAGATACGTAAAAAAACAATCACACTTCGCCCGACCCAGGATTCAAACTCAGGATCGCTGTATTAGAGCATGCGGCCACTGAACCAACGAAGCGGATATTATTTTATCAATATTTTAATTAATTGTTAGGTCGGGTTCATTGTAAAGACCTTTACAATGAGTAACAGGTGAATTCATTTGGTTATTATTATGTTTTGTTTAGCTTACAATGATGACAATTAATATTTTCATGAATAACTTTATTGTAATCATGTGTATGTGTCATGTATGTTTTATTATTAGATGTTATGTTCTGTTTTAATGTTTGTAGGTAAGTATATTTATTTGCGCGTTTTAATATTATCCTTTCAAGTTCTTCTCATTCTTACCTTCTTCCTAATATTCTTCTTCTTTCTTCTCTCTTGGTGAGATAGTGGACAAGAGCGAGCCTATCAATAATATAAAAAACAAAAAAGAGCTATATTTGCAGTATTTTGGTTCCACAGTCGGGTTGTATTAGCAGAAACTGAGTAAAAATTTAAAAACTATACTGACTTGAGTGATAAGTATTTCATGTGGTATTTAGAGAGACATTAATACATAAACTATACACATAAATAAAATATTTATGTGCGTAAAATCTTATCCCTTGTGAGCTTTTAGGTCGAACACTGACAAGCCGCCTGTCAGGACATATTCGGCTAAAGTAAATCTTATAATTTTTACAATATAATTAAATAGACCCCACAAACAAATCAATAAATTCCTAGCCATCAAGTGCAACCCATCGGCGTATGATGTACTCGTATAGTAGTACACTTTTACTAAAACCGTTATAATTTCGACAAACATTCAGATCAATAACACACAATCGAACGATAAGAGGATCCCGTTTTAACATCACGGATAAAGGGCATTGACCCGCAGTACCTACATTCAGGTACTTTATCTCTGGAAGAACAGATCCTGTATCGAAATGTTTCACTGATAAAAACTGTGTGAGGCTATCCTACCTAAAGATTTTAACCCGTAAAAATGAACGGTTCTTACAGGGTAGGTCACAAGAACGAAGCAGCGGAAAATAGGTGAGACATAGAAAAATAACTTAAATGAGGTCATCGTATGGCTCCAAAATAATAAAATAAGATCGTCTCATTAACGCATAATCATCAAATTATCAAAAATACCCAAAAACATAAAAAAAAATCGTCTGAATCAACAAGGGGACTTGTGCGAGAATTTCAACGCTACGTCACTAGTGTTAGGTATAATCATATGTAAACAATATCTTGTATAGCTTTATCTAAGGACTTTCCCATTCGTTTCTATAAATATTTTCTTAGTATTTATGGAAATCAATTAGTATTTATGGAAACATTGTAGGAGTAGGATATCCGGTTCGTCTACATCGAACTGTATAATATAAACACAATGATTTGTGTCAATCGAAAAGTATGAATACCACATTTTTCTTAGAAAAGTTAACCTCTCGAAGATGGGTCTCAATCGATTTAGACGGGTGAGGTTAGGTAGAGAATTATAAATGCAGACATACGTGCGAATGGTCACGAATCACAAGTCGATTGAATCGATTAAGCCCGATAAACAAGCGTAATCGTGAAATGATCGAAGCTTAAGCCGCAGGTAGACACTGTCAACCGCAAAGCGTAATGTGAAGAGAAAAACCCTACTGTGAATGCCACAGAATCTAGTCAAAGTGACATTAACAACATACAGATATCAATCGATTGATTAATGGTAAAAAATGTACGTGAGGCTCCTGACGCCCTAGACAAACAAATTGAATGATATCCTCAATTTCTATCCTAGGACCAGAGACAAATGCAAATAATTATTAACTGCGTATCTTAAGGGTCTAGAGTACTAGGGAACTGAGAATCTACTGCCCCCGATAATATAAACACACACTGCTATTATCATTCAGCATACTGTCACCTCATACAACACAAACATATTTTGTTCTTGCACACTCTGGTTACTTACCTAAAACTTACATAACGACCTATAGAAAATAATTGTATTTTTTGTTTTTTCGTTTTTGTTTCCTTGTATTTTCTTAATGTAGGTACTCGTATATTATATTTCTGTATCATATTTCTATTAATATCCATGTAGATAATCTTTTTAGCAATTTTCTTTCAATCAGTACCTATGTCATGGTGGGCTTTTGGCAGCGGGGGGGCACTGGTGACCTCCTGTAATGCGGGTTCTTAATGAAACCTATCTCAGACACTAGTATCTCACAGAGTTATACCTTAATTTAAAATGCAACTCATAGCATGTAAGAAACTTTGTGGAGAGAAAATAATCGTTTTACCTATATTTAAGAAAAGCGCCCTTTCATTCTGGTATTTCGATCAAAAGCCTTCGCTGAAAGAATTACCAGGTTAGAGCCTCTTGGATTGTCACACGAAACCGAAATGCCACAATCGCAAACATTTTGGACTCTTGACAATCGTAAAATTACTCACGCTGAAAACAAGCAAAAAAAAAACTAATTAATTTGGGGTATGTAAACGGTTTGTACGATAATTAAAAAAGGTACAAATCTCTATTTTTATATGATCTGAGAAATCGATGATTCAAAAATTGACAAATCAACCTACCTTTAAAAAATCTTTACGAAATACAAACAAATAAAATTCAGTCGAACTCAAATCGATTTATTTGGATCCTTATCGATTTAAATTCAATTAGATTACATTCCTTGAAGCATAAGGATCCGGGTGACAAATGCTTAAACATACCAAAAGAATGCGAAAAGAATGTAACTAAAACCAAATTATTCTATATTTTATCTATTTTAACTAAGTTCAGACATGGCCATTCAGAGCAGACATTAATAAATTAGTATTCTGCAATAAAATTCGATATTTTGCTATTATAGATTGTTATTTTACATTTTAATCCAGTTTGAGTCAGGTGCTTTATATTTTAGAATAGACAAATATGTCTGTTGGAATGACTATTAGAGCAACGTAAAGGCATAGGTCAAGCTACTGTTTAATAAATTGGTTTTTAATGAAAATAGATTAATCATAAAGATGTAGCTTACAGGCTATGAATACTAAATCAAATATGTATTGGCATGAACTGAACATCGTTGCACTGCGTTTAAAAGCACCATTTTGTTATGTTTTAGCTTGAAACAGCAGGAAACAAATGGCATTGTGTTGGTAGCATTTAGTGCAAATGAAAAAAAAACAGTAGATACGAAGTTTTAATGTATCTTAATTAGATTAATTTAATCAATTAAAGTAGCTTCTATGACAGGACCATAATTTAAAAAAAAATTGTATAGAATATAATACATACCTAACAATAAATTAAAATAGACTGTCAACAACAAAATTCCACAAATATTGTTTTGACTGTCAGCACCTTTTAACATTCTAATTTAAATATAAGATCCTACTACTGCTACAGTTAAGTAGCAGATGTTAAAATCTTGAATAAAAAAATAAATAAATTATGTAAAACCGGTGACCGTTGGCGCCACATTCGCTGCGTCATTGGCGCCGTAGGTACGAAAAGTTTTCCCAAGAATGTCACATAATTTGAGGTATTTTTGCGACAAACAAACAGGTCAATACGCAGAAAAAACGTCAATATTTGTCTTTATCAATTGGACACAAATAGAAACATTAGTATAATTTAATGTGTTTAATATAATTGAATGACGTCGACGTGGTTATAAAGAATTTGGATGACAAGTCTACTATTCGCTTTAGTTATGATAAGCTGGCGGTGATTGGACCTTTGAACTTTGTGTTCCTGTAATCATTATAGTAGTCGCCTAAGTCATATTGTTTTGGCTTTTTTGGTTTTCCCGTGTAATAACATTCTTTTTAAAACTCTGAAACTTAACGGATGTTATGAGAATCTTGATGTTTTTTTTTGTGTGGTCTTATTTCTGGCAGTTTTTATTATATGACAAAAAAAAAAAACACTGGTAGAAAGCAAAACCACTGCTCTGAGTGCTGTGGACTTATTTTTTGTATATTTGCTTTAGGCTCGCGTTTGACCACTATCTCACCTGGTGGTAAGCGATAATGTGGTCGACGGCGACGGTGGAGCACGCTTGCCTAGAGAACCCCTATTCAATCTTGAATTAAAATCGGTGAGATCACAGTGAAAAATGAGCCTCTTGGCCTACTAATAGTAAATATTTACGGATTCTACGAGATAGACCGCGGGAACGAACTCGCGGCATATGTTAATTATATATAATAATAATATCAAACGTCGTCGTCGGAATGTTATGAATGTTCGATGACGAGTCACTTCGCTTTAGTTATGATAAGCTAGCTAGGACCTTTGAACGCTGACTTCCTGAAATCAGTCTATTTATTTGTTTGGGTTTTTTGGTTTGTCCGTTTTTAACAGTTCTTTGTTAATTCTGAGTGACACATACATAACATTACGTCTTTATTTCACAAAGGCTAGGCAGAGGTGGACCTTGTACGCCCACTTTCCGCCAGTTATTTTTAAGTCCCACTTTCTCCGACTCGGGAGCGGAACCAGGACCTTATGGATCAGACAGAGAGACATTGTTAGTAGTTCCGTTATCCTCTTTCAACTTGGCTGCAATGATAACTTTAATGATAACAGTGGCTTCACGTTCATCACGATCTATCTATTTCGATTAGGTATTTAGGACTGTAACTAGACCATCTTTGATTTCGGATTTTTATTTCGGAATATCATACCAATCATACATATTTATTATAGAGAAGCCGTTAAAGCCGAAGCCGCTGGGATTTTTCACAGGCAAAAATAACGAACTTCCAAACAACCTTTATACCATATAAAATAAAATAAATAAAAGTAGTAAGTAACTATTTTGCAAAATGTAATTGTAATAGGACATGCATTTAAGATATTTATTAAGATTCATATAAGATCTATAGTGATATATCTAGTCCCGGGTCGAACCTGGATAAAGGGTCTCAAGGACGTGGAGATTGGCACAAGAAAGAGAAGCCAGTGGGCGAAGGCAGGCAGCGGATGATCATGATAATGAAACCTAGTTTGCATTGACTCGACATCTTTACTGTTATTTTGTCATGCATCTAGTAGATATATAAAGATAGACGATTGAAGAAGCTATAATTAGGTAGGTATGTGAAGAATTTCACAGTGGCTTTGACCTCTGACCCTGTGGTATCGAATGGCTCGTTGAAAAGCAAGCAATTAAAAATATTTAATCTCTCCAATCTCGTTATCATGTTAAGCAGAGTATATAAACAACATAATTATAATCATCATCATTCATCATTTCAGCCGAAAGACGTCCACTGCTGGACATAGGCCTCCCCCAGGCGTCGCCACATTGACCGATCCCGTGCGTCTCGCATCCAGCGCCTTCCCGCAACCTTAACCAGGTCATCAGTCCACCTAGTGGGAGGCCTTCCAGCGTATCGTCTTCCGGTTCGCGGTCGCCATTCCAGAACTTTTCGGCCCCATCGGCCATCCGTTCTGCGAGCAATGTGCCCTGCCCACTGCCACTTAAGTTTGGCAATTCTTCGGGCTATGTCAGTAACTTTGGTTCTCCTGCGGATATCATCATTTCTGACGTGATCACGCAAGGAAATTCCGAGCATAGCCCTCTCCATTGCCCTTTGGGTGACTTTGAGCTTTCTGATAAGGCCCATTGTGAGCGACCACGTCTCGGTTCCATAGGTGATCACTGGCAACACACACTGGTCATAGACTTTTGTCTTGAGACACTGCGGTAAATTGGACGAGAAGATACCACGCAACTTCCCGAACGCCGCCCAGCCGAGTCGGATTCGACGGTTGATCTCTTTCTCGAAATTGGACCTACCCAACTGGACCGTTTGTCCCAGGTAGACATAATGGTCTACAACTTCGAGTGTAGAGTCTCCGACCTTGATGGGAGTGGGTGTTACATGGCCATTCACCATGATCTTGGTTTTGTCCATGTTCATTTTAAGACCCACTCTTTCGGAAGCTCTACTGAGGTCATCGAGCATTTTACTGAGGCTCTCCATGGTCTCAGCCATGACCACTATGTCGTCGGCAAACCGAAGGTGAGTAATGTACTCGCCATTAACGTTGATGCCCAGCCCCCTCCAGTCCAGAACCTTGAAGACATCCTCCAGCGCAGCAGTGAACAGTTTCGGAGAAATGACGTCTCCCTGTCTCACGCCGCGCTGGAGAAGGATTGGTTTCGAGGTCTGATCCTGAAGACGGACTGACATGGTGGCGTTTTTGTACAAACACTTCAACACCTCAATGTACCGGTAGTCGATCTGGCACCGTTGGAGAGACTGCAGTACAGCCCAAGTTTCGATCGAATCGAAGGCTTTCTCGTAGTCCACAAACGCTAAACATAGAGGCAGGTTATACTCTTCGGTCTTCTGTATAACCTGCCTCAGCGTATGTATGTGGTCTACGGTGCTAAAGCCTTTTCGGAATCCGGCTTGTTCGGGGGGCTGGAAATCGTCAAACCTGCGCGCGAGACGATTCGTGATGACTCTTGAAAACAACTTGTAGACATGGCTAAGAAGTGAGATGGGCCTATAGTTCTTCAGCCGGGCATTGTCGCCCTTCTTGAAGAAGAGTACCACCACACCCCTGCACCATGCCTGTGGCGTTTTGCCCTCGAGTATGACGGAATCAAACAGCTTCTGAAGGGCCCTAAGGACCGGTTTGCCACCCGCCTTCAGGAGTTCGGCCGTAATTCCGTCATCACCCGGCGCCTTGTTGTTTTTGAGCTGTTTCAGAGCCCTCCTAATCTCGTACAGGCTGACGTCCGGGATATCTTCGGTATAGTGCCGGGTCAATCTAGCTCTTGGGTCGTTTGCTAGACTCGCAACGGGCTTTCTGATCGATGTGTACAACTGTCCATAGAATGTCTCGATCTCCCTTAGAAGCTCCGGTTTGGCGGATACGATCCTGCCATCGTCGGTCTTCAGTTTCGTGAGTTGGCTCTGCCCAATAGCCAGATCCCTTGCAAACACCTTGGAGCCTTTATTTCGCTCGATCGCGTCTTTAATACGCTCGGTATTGAATCGGCGGAGGTCTCTTTTCAAGGATTTAGAGATCTGTCTATTGAGCCGCCGGTATTTGCACGCCTCATCTGAAGACTGCAGGATCATCTCACGTCTCTCCTTCATAAGCTTGAGGGTATGATCAGAGAGCTTTTTGTTCCTATCTGTACGACGGGTCTTGAAAAACTTAGACCCGACCGTATGGACAGCTTCCACGAACCCGTTGCTGTATTCATCCACGGAGCTCCCTAGGCATTCGAAACGATTCTGGAGTTCGAGCTGAAAGCTCTCGGGGTTTTGGACCTGGATCTGTGCTGGCCGGAGCGTGGACTTCATCAGTCGAGACCTTTCAAGCTTAATATTAATGTTCAATGTGCCTCTTACCATGCGGTGATCGCTCCCGGTTTTTACCGAATTGATCACAGAGACATCATTGAACATTTGCTTCTTGGTTGACATGATGAAGTCGATCTCATTTTTTGTTGCACCATCGGGGCTCTGCCAGGTCCACTTTCTTTGTTCACGCTTTTTGAAGAAGGAGTTCATCATATAGAGGCCCTCCTTCTCCATAAAACTGGCTAGTAGATGACCCCGGTGGTTCCGTTGTCCAACTCCAAATTGCCCCACTTGCAGCTCATCCTCGTCTCGTTTGCCCAGTTTCGCGTTGAAGTCCCCCATGACAACGGTGAAGTGAGTTTTGAAACCATGCATGGCTCTGGAGATATCCTCATACATGGACTCTACCTCATCGTCGGGGTGTGCCGAGGTTGGGGCGTAGACCTGTATGACCTTCAGCGAATATCTTGAGGATATTCTGAGTATAAGGTACGCCACCCTGGTCGACACACTCTCGATTTTCACCACGTTGTTCACAAGGGACTTGTGGACGATAAACCCGACACCACCCTGGGACTGCCGGTCACCCTCTCGGAAATAGAGCAGGTTACCGGATTTGAGGATTATCGAGTCCTCCCCCTCTCTTCGGACCTCAGATAACCCTATAATACTCCATCGCAACCTGCTCAATTCTTCCTCGAGTTCGGTGACCTTCTCGTCGGTCCGAAGTGTGCGCGTGTTGTACGTTGCCAGGTCCAGTCGTCGGTGATTGTTGGGGTAGCCGGATCTCGTCCGGAGATTCTTAGCACCCCTTGCCATGCCGTAGCCTCGACCGCTACCGTAGTCGAGGGTAGGCAAGCTGCCGGGTACTAGGGGCCATTTTATATTTGTGCTATTCATTGGGGGGTTTTGCCATAATCGCCACGCTTGGCAGGCGGGTTGGCGATCGCAGTATGGTTGTTATAGAAGCACAGAGAACGCTGCTGCCCATTCTCTGGTTTGTCCCTTAGTCGCCTCTTACGACACCCACGGGAAGACATGGGATGGTGAAATTCTTTACGTCCGGCACCATACGGAACTATATATATATAATATTTTAATAATTATATATAATTATAATATTTTTTCGTAATTGTAAGTGGTTTTTAATTTCTGACCAGGAAATACAGACTTTTATGAGAGGCACTCAGAACTTTCAGAGTAATTTTCGATATTCATGAAGAATCGGAACTCAAAAAGTTTAATTTGATGAAATGGAGCTGATGAAGAGGACCACAGATGGCCACTGGAACTCTAAGTATGTCACGGGTATAAGATATTATATCGAATAGCTAACCGACTATGATGAAGCAAATTCTTATAAATAAATGGTACTGTTGAAAATGAAAACATCGAATGGATCTGATGATGAAGCCGGATGGCGGGTACTGGAACTCCGTAATAAAACAATGGATCCTAGTAGTGTTTGGGCTTATTAAAATCATCATGAGATTTACTTTGGCTATAAATGACTTTCATGGTATTTGGAGGTACCTACCAAAACTAAAAACAGATAAATAAAAACTTTTTAACAAAAAAAATAAACCGATTTCCAAAACAAAACACTACAAAGCGACAAATTTCTTTCTTTTCCGAAGTCGGTGTCGAAAAACCGAAAACAATGGGTACCAAAGACACCATCAAGAACCTATTATTCATATTCATGAATAATATCATGTCACCCTATGAAAGATCGCTAATGCATTAAAAGTTACCCTGTATTTTATATTGCCTAGTAGACTGCATGCCAGATTTTTTTCGGGATAAGTAAAACATAGAAGTAGGTACCTTCCATATTTAAATTCTTTAAGAGCCAATAAAAAGAAGTAAAAGTTTAGGAAATAAAAAAGAAAACAAAAGGCAATATAAATGTTTCGGCCTTGACTGACCTTCCCCCAAAAACTATTCTACCATAAATAACTTTCTTCTAAAAACTGCACAGATTAATCTTAACAACTAATGTGTAAAAAAACCAGCTACTATAATATTATTTTATAAATTGATTCTATACATATAAGTGAATAAAATTCTAAAAAGAGAAATATACAAAAACATCGAAGTGTAGTCATTAATATTCTTTCTTTAAATGTTTTAAATTTATCATAGCCTCTCTCAAAGCAAAATTAATGTTTTTATTTTCCAAATTTTCTTCATTTAATTTTCTACGAGTAAAGTATGGGTAAACCCACCTGGTTGAAATGCGTTGTAATATGCAAAACAGAGATATTTAATAACGTGAAATCTGTTAAAGCAATGCTTTGGAATTCACCAAAATAAAAATGTTGTGCTAAGTAGTTCTAATATCCTTTTTGATGGTTTTAAAATTAATCAATTAAATTGATAAATGTTAAAAATATCTGTGTCTTTCAGCTAACCGAAAGTAGACTCATGCCTGTATCCGTCAAATTATGAACGTCGAATTATTTGTTCTCAGATTTCATTATTTATGTTTCAAACATTCTTAATCTGCCACAATAAATAATAACAAATTTATTAATTAGCAAGAATCATTTACCTAAACAACTTATTATTAACAAATAAAAAAATCTACCAAAGCTCATGTCATTAATTATATATACTTCTTTACTAATATTATAAAGAGGAAAGATTTAGATTTTTGTATGTAACGAATAAACTTAAAAACTACAGGACCGATTTCAAAAAAATCTTACACCGTTGGGAAGCTACACTATCCCCGGGTGACATAGGCATAATTTTTATCCCTGTATTCCTACAGGGACAGGAACTACGCGGGTAAAACCGCGAGGCATCCGCTAGTTTTATATAAAGTTGATTATGGCATAGTTACGAATGAAAAACTTAAGTAACACTTCACACATTCTATTCAATACAATAATTATGCATACTTTATTCAGCCAATAAATATAATTATCCAAGATGGTCTGATGTCAACACAATCTACATACAAACTATATATCTGAGTCTAGTTATTACCCACTTACCTTCTACAAGTCAAGATCCTTATTAAATACTGCATAATTATAGAAATATATATTAGAAATTAGCCCCACTATTCATACAATTATGATGTAAGCTTCGTATAAAATCGCATTTTATTTAACACTTTGAATATGTTATAAGAAAAGAGCGCACTGCACCACGAAAAATCTCGCACTAATTTTATATTCATTGTTTTTAATTAAGAATAACAACACAGTCCAATCACACTTAGATTTGCCATCACAATGACATTGCCATAATTGCCTATAATTATTTATTCACATTAATATTGGAACCCATCAATAAATATAAAATGTATAAAAAACATTTTGTTTATTTTTGTATCGTAATTGTACAAGTATTCAGATAAGGCAGGATTACCCGAGAACAACAAAAATATTTGTCCTCACAGAGGTGAATCATGTAATTCGGAAAAATATTCGTCGTCATCCCGATTTAAAAAAAAACAACTTTAAAAATCCCCCTGTAAATATCACTAGCACAGAGGTAATTTTTCATGAAGCTTCACCAAGTGCAACTTCACGAACATCCGTGATTAGTTAAGTGCTTTTAGAGGCGGAGATAATTTTCTATATGACACGGATACCCCAATAAAGTAACTCGGACCAACAATGGTATGCAAAGATGATAAAAAAATGCGTGTAGTGAATCTGTGTGGCGACTACGTATGACGCACGCCGCGCGTCTGTGTGCGTATCCTGCAGAAGATGACTTGATGTTGCAAATGTATATAAAAGCCAAGCGTCGATTTCGAAATCAACACAACGATTTGAAATCCTCTAAGGAGTGTACACACGGATAGCAGTGTGACCGTGAATTTAAATTTCCGCTTTGTGATACCGAGTTCAGTCAGTGACAAGTGGCCTGAAGAACTGTAACGTTCGAAGTTGTTCAATTATTATATTATTCGAGAAGCTTTTGTGAAGTGATCTTTCAGGATGTATTCTCTAGAGGTATGTGCCAATAAGGATTTTATTATTTTATTTTGTGCCCCATTTTTTTTCCGTAACCTTTTATTTGTTTTATTTAAAATTATTTGTAGTCAAAATCAGTGTGAAAGAAAACTAACAAAATAATATTTCCAGATCGTGCTTGCACTTTGCATAGTGGCGGTGGCCAGCTCCCCCATTGAAGACGGTAGATGGAACGTATACAAATATGGCGACGATGGCAAGTAAGTTAATGTCAATGCGACTTGTTTATTCATTTAGACATTTAATCCGCGCCAAGAAGTCTTATAGGTTAGATAACGATCAAATTACTATTACTAAGTCTGAAATACCTGCATTCAAATACCACAGACTTGTCCTGGATTTCATCCATCGACTTTAGCCAAACCATTCTTGCTAAGCCTCGGAAGTTTCCCACAGTACTTTAAAATTGAGTAAATAAAATACTCGGGCCCAACTAGGCCACTCTTCTTAATCCCGGAACAATAACAAAACTTCTAAAATACCTCGAAGTTAAACGGGAATACAGATTTCAACTAAAAGTGGAGCAGATTTAGAGAATTTATTAATTCTCCGAGACCTATTACGGTTGCATTTAAAAGCGATTTTAATTCAGAGCACTATGCTAATGTTTTGCATCAAATTGCAGTTAAACTAGCTAACGGTTTGTTTTCCATTAAATCGAAGAAAACGCATACTAAAAACTCCGCATGATAATAAAAGCAAACAGTAAAAAAAGAAAGATATCTAAGCAAATATTTCCTTTTACAGATACATTCCCAACAATGAAGGAAAGTACATCCATATTCCAAACCCCTACATCCATATTGACAACCCTTACGATGGTGGCTTCGGACCCTATGCCCACGATTATGAGCCTTACGTTGGAGAGGCTTCAGTAGACCAGTACAAGCTCATCCAGTACCCAGGTGAAGACAACCCCTTCTACAAAGATGGATACTACAAGAACAATGGCATCAAGATCATCAAGCAGAACCACAACTACAAAGAAGACAAATACGATTTTGAGTGAGTATTTTTCATAAACCACAACATTCATTTGAGATTACGGGATTCTAGAATACGGGTCTAAAACAATGTCAACATCCACTCATGAATATTAGAATAACAAACCACTGACACGTAAAGAAAAAGAGAGCAGTTCATAATTCGAAATCTTTTAACGTCAACATCGGTAAACTAAGTTAAAAAAGATTCTTTGCACTAAATCAGAATCGATCACGACCTTTCATTGATGGAATTCGTATTCGTACCCGTGATACGATATTTGCATTTATATATTCAACGACTGCAATGAAAAATAACAAAGTGCAAACTGCAATGTTTGACTTTGTTTTGAATCGAAATTTAGAGGTCAAGATTTTAGCTCAAGAGTATTTTTCCCCAAAGGAGTTAAGATCTTACTTGAAATCGTAACAAGTAAACATGAGTTTTGGCTGATACTATAGAATTCGTGTAAGCAAAACTTAATAATGCTTTGCCTGACCTGGGGATCAAACCTACTACGCCTGCAGTCGTACCTGCTATGATCACTTACCAACAAAGCAGTCAATTATATAACATTGAATAAAATCTGTTTCACTTACTTAAACCAAATTAATTCCGCTCTTAATAGATTGCAAAGATATTTAAAAAAAACATTAATTCTCAAATAAAACGTTGAACGAGCTTTATTCATAAACTTTAATTGATTTACAACTTTTTTGAAGCGCCAACTTATGGTAATAAAAACATTAACATACTAGAGAAGCGTAATGTACGAATTTATTAGCTGCCCGTCTCCTACACAGATTTTAGCCTTGCATCGCTGAATGTCAAGCTTATCTAGATTATTTGCATAAGGAAGACTTCAGAGCCTTCTGAATTATAAATTAAAGTGCTCAATAATTATTTCCATTCGATTATATTGTTACTGCAGAACCGCGGGGCGTTTTCCAATAACATTGGCATGCAAGCTCATAAAAGTATCATTGCTTGAGTATAGCTATAAATATTGTACGTTCGTATTCCGGTTCCGACATTATCTTTATACGCAGCGATAAATCTAATCGCCGGATAAATAACATCAATACCAAAGCACATACAATAACTCTTTTAAATACGGAATCTTCCATACAAGTCAAATACTTTATTAATCAAATAATTAATGATACTGGAGATAATAAAGCAATCAAACAAATCCTAACAAACTTTAATTATAGTCCTTGGTAACACAATGGGATTAAAGCAGATCAATTCACAACTAAGAAAAACTGCCTTGAACACAAACCGCCGCGCCGGCGGGTCATAGTTCAATACAATTTATAATCATTTACAACAACCAAATTGACATTATACGAGCTTGTTACAATAACTGTGATGCTGATGAGGGATCGGTTTAGCGTTGATTAAAATATTGTTAACAATGACCCAGTAATATCAAATACAAATCAGTAATTAATAACAAGAATTGACATGACCGATATAACAGTCGATCTAATAAATGAGAATTCAATTGTTTGCGAAGTAATGCAATGATCAATACATCAAATTAACGTTAAACGAAACGAGGCATTATGAATATTAGTATTGCAGGAATCATTCATTAATATTTTGTTTCTATTACAGTTTCGAGACTGAAAACAAGATCCGTGCTGAAGAGAAGGCAGTTCTGAAGAACCCCAACACCATCGATGAAGGCATTGCTTCCAAGGGCTTCTATGAGTACATTGGACCCGACGGCTTCATGTACAGAGTAGACTACACCGCTGACGAGAAAGGCTTCCGTCCCACAGTCAAGAGATTAGAGACCCCTTACTCCGGCAAATGGATATACGAGAAAGTCAACTAAAATAACTATATAGTCATCATCATCCACTGTATCAGTATTTTGAAATAAGTAGGCGATGTTGCATTTTCCACTGTAACCTCATTCATCTTTCGACTGACTGCAATTTATTTAACAATCACCTTCATTTAGTTCAAGATCAAAATATTGTTCACGAATATGACATTTGAATTTAACATAGCCAGGATATCATTGACGCATTTTGATGGACAGATCAACCTCGATCACATTATTGTAATGTATAATTCTTTTGGTAATGTCTAAAGTACAAAAGTAGGTCAATTTGGACTGCACTCGGTCTAAGAAAGTGTCTGCTTAGATAAATGTAATTTATACTTTAGTTTTAAGTGCTTAGATATTTTTAAATTTAGATACTTATTTATGAAATGTGATAATAAATTTATATTGCAAAAAAACAATTTATTTTATTTTACATAACCTTAAATAGAACTCAACTGGCTACTCTATCTTATATTTTAGCAATTCGAGACCCTAAGTACACAGTGTTAGAAATAAGTTGAAACTATAGTACCTAAACACATAGATACGATACGAAACGATTATGTCAAAAGAATGCAAATACTCAGCGGGCTAGCTAGACCCTAAATATTTGTCTGAATTGAATGACATTCCGACCTTTTACCTTACAAGTATTTATAGAGTAGGTATGGTAGATATTCGAATACTCAGTCCGTAGACATTTTCAGATAATTATTTTGCTATACCTAATTGTTTTTTAGTCTAGGTCAGTCTTAGTACTTTGGGCTCTAGACAAAGTGATATTCTACCAGTGATAACCATTGTAGGCAGCCACGTGACAGTTTTGGAGCAAATGTCTTTCCCATAGATTTTGGACTAGGCAATCGTAATCGCAAGCAGAATGTCTTATGGTCTCGCTCTCTTGATAAAATAGTCTCATAGTAGGCTCTGATCAACAGTACTTAGCGCCACAGCGCGACGGTTAGTTTTTGTTTTAGTGATGGTTATTTCGCTAATTGGCGGCACCTAGATAACATTTATTATATCGAAGTGTGATAGAAAGCTCTCAGACATAGAAAGCTCTCTTTAAAGCTTTTTGATACCGCATGGTGTTATTACTCATGGTTAGTAGGATTCAATCAATCTTATTTTGTCAATATTGTAATATTTTATCAATAATGGTATTTGATGTTTGTTGTGATGAGTAATTTACTTAAGCTGGCAGGTTTATCATGTTGGGGTCGATGGACTACTAGGAAAACACAGAAGAACGACTTTTGTTTATTTTCACTTTTTTCTTTTTTTATCAATATTTTTTCATCATCATCAAACTTTTTAATGTTCCTACTGCTGGGCCAAAGGCCTCCGCTCTGCGAGAGGGAATGGGCCGTAATCTACCTAGTGCGGGTTGGTCAATTGACAAAAAAGCTTCTTAAAATAATAAATACGTGTCAAAATATTTTGTATCAATAAGCTTCTATAATAAACTTGTGGAATTTCGCAAGTATTTTAAGAATGTTTAGGTATTATAAACTCTACACCGCTATTGTGTCAATGTTAGATACGGAAATACATACTGAACACACAAAACATCGTTAGGAGTGCCACAATACAATGTGCACGAGTCGGAATATAACACCTTTTGACCTCAAGTGCCGAGGTCCCTAAGCCAACCCATATCGCGTTGGCTTGATGAATGCTCGCTGTAGGAATCAATATAATTTATCGGCGGCATATTTTTTGTGGGCCTGATTAATCGAAATCGGTCCATAACTTAGACGAGGCCAAATTTTCTGCCATTTGGAACACATCGGAAGAATGGGGGTTAGAAGGAACAATTTATAAAGTAGGAATTTATTGTTCTAATATATGCCACGCTCAGAGGACAAATTGTTACATGAACTTCATTTTATACCAACTTTATATTACAGCTAATAAATTTGAAGCAATCTTTTTCTCAAAATGGTAAGGTAGGTAATTAATTATGAAAATGATTTTCTGTTCAAAGTTGTGATCAACAGGTAGGTTGTCCAAATTTTTTGATTTTTGGAGCGTCTTAATATCCGCCTCGGATACCTAATTACAATACTTATCAGAAACAATGCCCAAAAGTGGCAGCTTTCTCGAAAGTTTACACTGTCAAGAATAAAATGATTAGATTAATAGGGTCAGTTCGTCTTTACAGTTTAATTTGGACATAGTAAAAGCGTCCAACCCGGATTGGCAATAAACATCAAGATGTGAAGGCAATATTTGATCTGATAACGCGAGAAATAAATACCGAAGCGCCTCGAATTTCAATAAAAATATCACGAGTTGCTCGACCAAAAATAAACGAGCCCATCCAGAGGAGAGAGGAGCGGATGGATCGTAAAATCATGCGTGTTAGGGCACTGGCAAGAAATTTCGTGAAATTGTTTTGGCTCAAGCTTGTGGAGGCTTTTATGGAGGCAGAGGACGTTGACCGAGAGCTGTGCCAAGTGGCCGGCGCCACTCTGCCCGACGCACTGCGATCCCGAGGATGCTGCACTGCGCATCGCCTTATCTTTCTCCACGCTTCCTTCTCAAAATAATTTAAAACATTCGATACACTGCCAAATAGGTCCCGACCAGGATATCTCCGTAACTCCCCGAAGCTAAACCGGAAAAATACGATCTGAAATTCCAAGTGCAACGCCCTACCAAATATTTCTATCGAAGGACGTCCCAAGGCAGACGATATAAAAGTGGCCTTTTTTGTAATTATATCGCCAAATGATATTTATATGGAAATCAGGTGGAGTTAGATTAGCGTGTCTTGTCTTCGAGTCGTTTATTGCTACTGCTGTTACGCGAGCTTGAAATATAATGGAGCATCGACTCCGTCTATAATCGGATAATCATACAAATTAGTGTTGTACCGTAATGTTAAACAAATCGATTATGATTATAGCTTTAGTTTGTTTAGAATGCCAATGATGCATTTTTATGGCTGTATACTTAACTAAACGTAGCTATGACCCACACGACCGTTCGTCTTTTGTTTTTATAAAAGACAGAGCCTTAACTATTTCAGTTTTACGAGTCATAAAAAGTAGTAAAGAAGAAAAATAAAATTTATTACAGTGAGTGTAAGATTAGTCTTGAAAATTGTGAATAACACTTTGTTTTTGCACAGTTAAACTAGTTTACATAAACGAGATTGAATGTGTTTAGGGAAAATAGCTCAATTTTCAGTCATGAATTCAAAACTGTCCTGCCCTACATAGAATATTGGTAGCTTGCCCTCCCCTGCAATTTAAAAGTCAACTAGGGGAACGGGTTTGTATGCTTTTCGTGGTCAATGGGGCGGTTTGCTATTGCAATCTTTGAACTCAATTTGGTTTTACTGTAGATCAATTCAAGCAACACTATACTTTGTGTAGAGAGCCAAAGAGTATAGAATAATACTGACTTCTTAACTTCTCTTGGCTTTATTTCATTGCTATTTGATTACGTCAAGAAGATGGGCAGCAGTATCCTTATATTCATGGTAAAATATTATGTCTAAACTTATTTTCCATAAGAGGTGATTACGCTTCTATCATCACTTGAGCATCGATGAAAGGGATAGGAAGGCCATGTGGGATAAACAACAAGACATTTAAACAAATAATTATAATTTAAAAACAAACTTCATGCATAGTTATCCAAACCAAATGTGTAAGCAAAATTTAAGCTCAATCAGTTGAAGTTACTGTTTTAAAAAAGCCGTTGCAGAATTTGAACCATACATACTAACTAACAAGGGAAGTTAAGACACCAAACATAAGCAATGTATTGGAACCTGCAGTTAACATCACGACGCAATAATTCAGAGAATAATAACACGTTTTAAACCAATCAAACACAATTCCGAGCTTATTTTTGAACCCCTACACACCATCCAAACTAATTACCCAATTCAAGTCGAAACTGAAACAAAAATGTTCAGTGAGCAGCTAAATTCGATGTAATTCATACAATAAAGATGGGGCCAGCGATTTGTGGGTGAACCATGGAGGAAGGACGGTGGCGCCTGCTGGCTTAATTGGAGCCCGACCAACTAACCAAAAGGATACCCACGAACGTGATGCGGTTAAAAGAAAAAAGGGTGGAGAAACTACATAATATTCGCTACTGTTCTTGGGTTGCGTAAGCTTTGAGGGAAAACGTTTTGGTTCTGGTAATATATATGATTGATTAAATTGAACAACTAGATATTAATAGTAATGATTAAATTGAATAATTATATAATAGTAGCGGTTAAATTGAACAATTGTATAATTTTTAAATAAATTGCATGCTCTTTAAACGTAATATCATTGTAAATTGAATTTTATCAAGGAAATAAAAAGGCTTTTTTTATTATTATTTATAAAATATATATGATAGATATTGAAATCCAATTTTTTTTTCCAATCCTATCATAATCCAATTGGACTACCTCTTGAAAGACACTGTTACAAAAGACAGTCCCGAAAGCCATCACCGTTTCTAAGTTTTTAGTTATTTCTTGTAGGTGTGAATAATGAGCTAATATGTAAGTGGTCTTTGTCTGTATTTTATATTTTAGTTAAGGAAGCTAATGTGAAAATAAGAAATATTACTTAAACGGCTTGTAACAGCTGAGCATTTGTTGGTGGAGAGGTTGATGAAAAGTCAATACAAGCGGGTTTATTGAAAGCTTCAGAATTGTAAGTATTTTTAGGCACTACTTCCGCCCATTTTTTAGAAGTATACCGACTTTCCGAGACAGACCTGTATACCTGTTGTATAGAAGAAAATTGTTTCTAATAAAAATAATAACTGAAAATTATATTCTTACAATATTTTCTCTTCTCAACATTGTTTTCTTCAACAAAAGCTGTGACAAAATGAGAACATCATTCTTATTTATATCTATTTTACTTTTATTACATTCATAATGAATTCTATATTATTATATCATATTTTAAACGCAATTTTTGCCATTACTAAGAAATGAGACAATTATATTTTTAGTACGGAATCCTTTATAGTTCAAGGCTTAGAATACATCTTATTGTTACCGAAACCACTTTTTCCATGATCGATACCTGCCCACGGTTCTAAATGGAAGTTTTTTCATCATATTTTTCTTTCATTTCAGTGGTTACGTTTGTTTTTATAGGTGCTTTCATTCGGTCCGGCCATAAGTAAAAATTCAGTCTAATAATGCGGCAGAATATTTTTGAGGGTATTTACATATCCCCGTAGGGATCCCCTGATTTTAATTAAGTATTTGATGTTTTCGCTGTTATATTATCTGATATTTATTTTTGTAAGATTGATAATGAATACTTATTCCCACGCAAAGCATTACTTGGTATAATACATAATACGTAAGATACCAACAATAATAACAGCAATTTTTATTTATTTAAATCTTATTTGTTTTCTGAATACAATGTCTTGAAAGATGACCAAGAACCAATATTACTTCTATAGGCATACAGGGTCAATGTGAGATCAATAATTGTCTGTAATTTGAAAAATTGCAGTTGTTATTCCTTTTAGGAAAGAAGACAAATAATTTGAGCCTTAACAAAACCAACGATATTATTTACTGTGTGTATAATCTTTATCAAAATAATTTAGCAGTTAATTTTGTTAGTCTGCTGAATCGTGGTTATTCAATTACGGTCATCAAACTTTATTTTACCCACCCATAACTTTGTTACCGTGGCCTATTTCGAGGTAAGGTAACCATATTTTTTTGCCTAGATAACAAGCTAAAAACCCGTTTAAATTTAAAAAAAAATCGCCAAAGCTTACTAACCCATGCTTTTTAAACTACATAAAGAATGGCCGAAACGATTTTCATCAAAAATAGCTAAGAACACTCGACAACGTCAACTTTCAAACAAACAAAAAACTAAATCAAAAACGGTTCATCCGTTTTAGAGCCATGATGTCACAGACAAATACACACGTTGAACTTATAACACCCCACTTTTTCCATCGAGGGTAAAAAAGGAGCCATATGGCATTCAGTGACAGTGTAGCTTACCATAATTAAAATAATTTTCGTACTCGAACCAGGACTACCTGACATTACATCAAAATCGTATACAAACAAACTATATAATATGACTATATTGTAAGCACGAAAAATTTGCACGCTATTATAATTATATTTAATTTTGCACCATCTTCTATACCATGTTTTTATGCAAATAAATTTAATTCTTATTCTTATAACCTTTTATAATGTTAATTTAGACACCTAATGTTTTATGGCCATACTTAGCTAATGAGCGATCTAAATTCGATCACTTAAAAGTCAATAAATGAATCTTATCTACAGTTAAAAGGTGTGTTGGTCAACATGACATATGACTTGTTACCTATAATTATGCAGATGTGAGTGTATCTGTGCGTAGGAAGCGTACGGATATGGAATGGAACCAGATAGCCTTAGCTTCATATAATATTACTGACCCAGACGGCGATGGTTCATACAAGCATGACCACAAACTATATATATCTTCTCCTTATATTAGGTGCATGGACTGTGACCATTGTAGCAGAAAACAAAACAATTAGGCTCGATATTGTGGATGGCCGTAAATAAGAATCAGACCAAAGGAAAGATGAATGATGTTAAAGATGATATGGCAAAGAAGGCAATGAATTCTAAGATGATAGACAATACAATAAAAAGACTTAGTGTGCTTACACACAAATAAATTGTCATAAGGGTAGAAAAACGATAACCCATTCGACAGGACCATTTTTGCAAAGCAATTCACGGGAAAGGGCTACTACTTAATGGACAGACATTTCTCAAGTGCTACCAAAATTGGGACGATGAACTAAACAATCCAAATAGAACATAGAAACACTATGGTTTAACTAAAGGCATCTTCAATGTAGGTACTAACAATGTATGTCACAAGGATATAGGAGTCTTGTTATTTCGTCATCTCCCTAGCCTTTCCAAAGAATGTTGAGGTCTTACCAAATACAGCTAAATACCTATTGCATTGTATTTAATAAATATATTGTATTGTATTTTAGTCGCCCTACAGACATTTTATTAAGCTTTGTAGTTAAGCAAGTTATTTAAATACGAAGCCTTTAATATTATTTGTAGTAGAAACTAGCTTAAATTACTTAAATACAACTCTAACCAAATAAGAAAATTGCTCTTTTAAATTTAGCACCGTCTAAAATCTTTGCATACCTTTGGAATGACTGGACTAATCTTAAAAGTCAGATGAACAGAGAGTGTGTCAAAGTTGATGAATTTAATAAGAATTTATTTGAATTTGCATAGTCAAGGTGATTTAGATATTCACCTAATTCTTATAATAAACATGAATAATATTATATAACGAAATTAATCTAAAACCAAACAACTACGTAACATTTAAATGTTACTAAAAAGCTGTTATATCTTCCGCAAAACCACTCGGAGACAAAGGCGTGGCAGAAGATAATTTTACGTCAATTATACAAAAATATGTCTACTCAAATCTTTGTTTGTCTTCTTGAAATTTTAATAAGCCCAACACGTCATCGTAACTAAATGTCAGTCGAAGAATTTTTATAAACTGTCACAAATCCATAAATCTGCATATACAGAGCGTTACCTCTTTGGGCTTGCTCCAAAATTGAGTTTGATTACAAAGTAAGGGTCGATCGGTTTGCAAATGCAATTCTTTCGGTTAAACCGCATTGAAATAACATAAAAGTTTGCCGGGTGATGCTGGACTGACGCCAAATAAGGTGATTGTCGTGAACATCCGCTAGGGGCAACGCGGAGCAGCAACTTTAAAACTGCACTTCCATTGCACCTTACCCCCTGCCACATAAAGTCCAGAATCTATTACCCGAAAGGTCACGTAACTTGGTTTCTGGTCAAATGCTCGGTTCCGTAATCGCTGGCTACTCTTTCAGTTTTATTGCGAACCGATTGAATTTGTTGGTGATTATTACAAAGTTTCAGACCTAGTTTTCGATTCGGAGTTTTTGTTTTGTTTCGTACAACTTTCGTAGAACTGAAATGTGTGGTTTGGTAACAACGTATTTGAAATTGGTTAAATAGAAAATAGCAATCCTGTAAAGCACAACTGAAAATGCTTTTTTTTTATTCCTGATGAGCCAACTCTTAGCCTGGATTTCGCCGGATGGTGAGCGACGGATAAGGCCAGAAACACAAAATAGAAAGTATACAGAAGGACCACTACCATCACTCTAGAAAATTGATATCTAGACTTGACAGATTCACTAGGGTTGCTACTACATTGATTCTGAATTTTAAAAAGGAGTAGGTAATATAAGTTTATAAACACAAATACATCGATTCGTCTAAACATACATTATCATGCTTACATGCCTTAGATGGTAGACAGAGCCTTTCCTTAAACAAAGCTACAATGTAAAATTTCGTAATAATTTGTTATTTTCAAAGATATTGAAATTTTAAATTGTCAATTTGTTTTTTTTTACCTTTATAACTTAAGAACTACAGTAAGCACCTTTATATTATTTCAGGCTTCATTACATTGGCTGTACCTACATCGCTCACTAACGTGTGTCTAGATTATGCTGTCCACTCTATGCCGAATTTTTTAATACTTTATTAGTAAGAACAAAACCCTTAATAATTAATTACGATCTAGCCTAAAAGAATAATAAGTAATAAAAAATAAATAGACATGCGATTGCAGCAATCCCGAGAGATTTGCCGTTATTTATTGAAGAGTTATGTTGTATATCTGTTCTTCATCAGATCTTCACCAAATTAAAATGGGACCAATTTCGGAACATACTCTATCAAACAAAAAAATATTTTTTAAATCGGTCAACAATTGACGGAGATATCGGTGAACATACACAAAAAAACAAATAAACATAATGTCGAACATAGAACCTCCTCCTTTTTGGGAAGTCGGTTAAAAACTAAGAATAGTGTCCATTTGCATTTTTACACAAGTCCGTAGGCGTATGGCATCTTAGAGTGTGATAATAATATAATTTATAAAAACACTATGTTGATGTGTTATATATATAGCACAGCGTTGTTGTTACTATTATTGATTTACTTTGTACACTACACTAATTCAAAAGTTTAACGTATATCGAGTTCCTGTCTTTTCTTTTTGACATGAGCTTTCCTACTCAACTTGGCGTCGGGAGTTATGCCAAGGTATTTGGCTGTATTATCATAAGGCACTTGCATGCTATTTATGTAGATTGGGTGATGTCCAAGTGTTTGTTTGTGAAGTCAATGTGAATTAATTTTGACTCATTCAATGTGGCCACTGCTTCTCTGTGGCTTGATCCGGTAGCCATAACATCTGCAAAGGTCTCAATGGTGTTGTTTTCCAGTTCTGGGATGTCACATATGTATAAAAAGTACGACAAGAACAAAATTGGGCCTAGCACACTTCCTTGAGGTAAGCCAGCTTTTATATATATAGCTTTTAGCTCGGAATATGCGTTTTCTTGCCATATTCTAATCATTCTATTAGATATATACGACTCTAGAATATCTGCAAACTCTGGTAGCATGCGTCTGAGCTTGAATACTAGACCCTTATGCCAAACTTTGTCAAAAGCTTGCGCGACATCTAAAACCACGGTGGCACAGACTTCCTTATATTCAAGCGTTTTTCAATGATGTGGGTTATTCTATGTACCTGGTCTATTGTTGAGTGTTTGAAGCAAAGTTTTCCTTGAAGCCAAATTGATGATTTGGAATAAGGTCTTTATCTTATATTATAGGTTTTAACCGTTTCAAGAACAGTTTTTCAAATAGCTTTGATAACACGGGCAACAGAGAAATAGATCTATATGATGATGCTTCATAGGGTGGTTTCCGAGATTAATCATAACGACTTCAGCGACCTTTCATGGCTCAGGTACATATTTTAAGATAAATGCAGCATTGATAAGCTTTACTATGGCTTTGCGTGGGAGGTGTTTTTGAATTACACCTGTAATGAGGTCGTAACCCAGAGACTTTTTCAAGCTAATGTTATTTTGAATTTCTCTCATTACTTCTTTAGGAGTCACAAGCTTAATTCTTTGGTTTTGTGACAATCTTTCTCTCTCAAGTATTTCTATCGAGCTTTCATTGGGGTGAAAAGTTTCTTCTTACTGTTGAGCAAACCTTAACGCTTTTTGGTAAGCAATGGTGAATGTGCTTCACGTCCAACCAAGGACGTGGCTTGAAATATTTTTCCTACAAAAACAGGCTAAAGGATATAATGAGGTATTGAGGTACTTACAGGATACTTGGAACACTGCATGGAGTCGGGTGATCACCACACTTGCCCTTTTAGTCTTATTTCACGATAGTTTTTCTTCGCGCACGCGAAAGTTAGCCGGCCGGCATTTTTATTGAGTTCTTACTGAATAGTTTTGTTACCCGCCGTCACATGGCGGGATTGAGGTAATGTCTTTTATGCACTCGCAGATGTAGGAGTGCCTTTTGGCGGCAGATTTGAAGTACACAGATAAAGGAAAGGAAGGGACAAGGGAATTCATCCCAAAGCCTGTTCATATCCCCCCTTTTGAAATCAACCAGGGATTTCATAAGATAAGATAGATAAAGTTCGAGACTTACAGCCTATGCGGATTCATAAGTCACGATGCTGATAAGATAGATTCTGAATTTAAGTTTAAGTTGAGAACTAAATACGTTTATAAATGTAATGTATAAATGTAAAGTGTAATATATATAAATTTTAGGATATTTATGTAGATCATTAATTATTTAGTTCTATGGGAAGTGGACGAACTTTGACGGCAGGTCTTACAAGTAAGCCTTTAGATGTTTTGACTGTCACCACCACACGAGTAATATTATCTTTACCCGTATGGAGCTGTACACCGCGAACTAGTCTCCATTCGTTAGCAGGTAAGTTAGGTTTGAAAATGGTTACAAGATCGTTCAGTTTTGGCTTACGGTTGCCGAGTTTAAACCACTTCAGTCGCTGTTGCAATGTATGCAAATAGTCCCTTTGCCAGGTGCGCCAGAAGCTTTGTGATAGGCGCTGTAATAGCTGCCAACGAGTACGTAAAGTCTCGTTTTCAGCAAAAACCGGTTCAGGTAGGGAGATTAAAGATCGACCGATGAGGAAGTGACCAGCTGTAAGAGCGTCAACCTCGCCGGGATCAGAAGATAGTTCCACTAACGGTCTAGAGTTTAACATGGCTTCCACCTTTGTTAGAACAGTATAAAATTCTACAAACGTAAGAATTTGCGATCCAATGACACGCTTGAGATGGTATTTTGTTGATTTTATACCGCTTTCGAAGATGCCTCCGAAGTGAGGACCGGACAAAGGATTAAGTTTCCACGTGATACCTCGAGAAGCGAGCTGTCTGGAAATACCATCGCTTTCACGGTAGAGCATTTCGCTGACTTCCGACAAATAACGCTTGGCACCCACGAAGTTAGTACCACCATCTGTAACTATGGAGTGGTAAACTATGGGGCAAAGATTAGCTTTGTAAGTTTTAGCGTTACGACTCCTACCTTCTTTTATGATACCTCCAAAATTGATGCCAATTGTTTGGAAACAATGACCCAGTTGCGTACGGGAAGGTGGAAGGTCACCTAGTACAGTTTGAAGTGCAATAGATTTAGCTTTAAAACAGGTCACGCATTTCGATAACCGCGAACTGATAAGAACTTTAACGCTGAGTATCCAATATCGACGCATAAATAAAGATTTGAGTAGGCGAAGCCCACAGTGAAGATAAGCTGTGTGTAAGTGGTCAATCAGAAGAGTACTCAATCGAGAAGTCTTAGGTGAGAGGTATGGATTTTTGACGCGACCTGGTAACGATGCATGCTTGAGACGTCCCCTCACTCGCAAGATTCCGCGAGTGTCAAGATAAGGGGAGAGCTTAGATAAATGTTTGGTTAAATGTTTATTGGAGTTTATTAAAGATATGACATCATTAAGATTTTGATGTTGAACATACTTTGTCAAATGATTTAAAGATTGGCTTAATTCAGTGGCTGTCAGGTAAGGTATTACGTTATGCTCAGAAAGTTTAGCTTTCGCGTTTTTAATGAAACGGGAGAACCATGCAACCACTCTTTTTAATGGAAAAAGAGAGGAGTGGCGTTCCATGAGAGATTCAAGCACGTCAGCTTCGGGTGTCACACTAGCATGACACGCGCGTGATGTTGGCTTGAGTTCGAGCACATTATCTAACACTTCTACTGCTGAAACAGGCCAGTTGAAGAGTTCGTTAGACAACCACTGAGAACCATACCACCAGTTTTCGGCAGATGATAAAGATAAGCAAGATAAGCCACGACTATAGATGTCGGCTGGATTGTCATGGGTGGACACATGTCGCCACTCAGTAGGCAGAGGACTGTCGTTAATTAGAACTACCCTGGGCACAACAAAGGTCATAAGTGAATGTGGCTCAGTATTCCACCACGACAAGACAGTCGAGCTGTCCGTGAATAAGATAGATTTATTTAAGATGAGTTTTGAACTAAGCAAGGAGTGAATGCGATTTATTACTTTGAAGAGTAATACAGCATTGCACGGCTCTAAAAGGTTAAGTGTCACTTTTAGAGGTGCTACCTTGGACTTAGCAATTAAAAGATAAAAACGCCATAAATCTTGAAGGAGCAATTTGGCTTCTAAGATACAAGGTGTGAGCCACCCAAGAGGGTCAAAAATACAAGCGATGCTGGATAAGATGGAACGCTTCGTAAATTCAGCGTCCTCGATTGGGGACTGTGGGTAACTGAAATTATCACTCACAGGATCATATTGGACTCCTAAGATTTTTAACGTTGATTTATCACTTTCTTCGGAGAAATGTTTAGGGTTTTGATAAAGATCTAACGATTGACCGTTAGTGGTTTTAGACCTGACATCGAATACCACTCTCAATTTAGTGGTCGTGCTCTCCGGGCGAACGACGCAACTGTGAGGGATAAGATAACGATTGAGAGTAGGTACGACGGCGTTAGGTACGGTGTACATGTGATTTAAATTCTCGTACTCACGCATAAAATTAATATAATCGGATTTAAGTTCAGTCTGACGATTAAGTTTCTTTTCAAGATGAGTCAAACGCGACAAAGTACTATTATAAGATTCCCCCAAAGAACGCTCGCCATCCTTTAAGAGGATAGGTACGACGTATCGTCCGTTAGGTTCACGATAGGTTAAATCAGTGTACATGCGTTCGCAGATATCATTCTCAGGAACAGTGATGTCCACGCGCGGTGGTTCCTCCACTTCCCAAATTTTTTTAATTTGGTCATCTAATGTGAATGTGGTGGCCACTAAAGAGCACGCGGTGTTTAAAGGCACTGAGTACGCGTTTACTGTCCCGGTGAGAATCCACCCGAAAACGCTACGCAAAGCGGTAGGTAAACCGGGCCCCAGATTGATACGTTGACCGTCATAGATATCGGGGAATAACTCCGCCCCTATTAATAAATCGATTTTCGCGGGTACATCGTAGTCGCGATCGGCTAACACTAAATGGTTGCAACATTCTCGAACGACTGATGGCACTTTAACGCTAGGTATTAGAGCAGTGATGTTATCTAACACGACTGGCTTTATATTAAAATGCGGAGCTTCACCGTGCACGGGCCGTATAGTGCATTCCGTCACCCCCCTTACTTGAGTGACTGAGTTTTGTCCTAGTCCGGCTATACTAAGTTTACACCGGCGGATTTTTAACCCGAGCGATCGTGCGCACGCTGAAGTGATAAAACAATCCTGCGCCCCACTGTCTACGAGTGCACGGACGGTACATTGAGTGCCGGCGGCAGTGTTGAACGCGCGCGCCTGACATGTACCTAGTAATACCATATCGCAGTGGGGAACGGCGGCGTGGGCATGAGCAGTGACGTTCGCTCCAGTGGTTGCGCTGGCGCTCGATTGCGCTGGGTCAATATGCAATAGGGTATGGTGACGTAATCCACATAACGTGCAAGTCATTTTAGATAGGCATTTATCTATGACGTGATTTGTACGCAAACAATTTGTACACATATAATTTTTACTTTGTACTAACGCGAGTCTAGCACGAGAATCTAAGGATTGAAAGGTAGGGCACCGATAAATCGAGTGCGCCTCACTGCAATGAGCACAAGTCACATTTGCAAGTGGGTTTGATTTTGCGAGATAAGATGAGCGTTTTGATCCGCTGCTATTTTGCCTACTAGCCGCAGGCGGAGATTTTTTCCCCTCAAGGTTACGAGGGTTAGACATAATAGTATGCCTGATATTAGATTTAGAAGATAACTGACTAGTTTCTAAGACTTTTACGTAGTCTTGAAGAAACTTTAACAATTCACAAAAAGTGGGTATTTGTGAAATGTTTTGAGATTCGAACCGATTGCGCGTGTCCGAGTCCAGCATGCGCGAAGTTAAACAAAATAAAATGAAATCACCTAAATTTTCAATTTTCAAAGCTTGGAGTGCATGGTATGCCTCATAAATTACGTTTGTTAAAATTTGTAAATCTTGGAAGTTACCCGATTTTAAAGCTGGCTGATCTAAGAATTTATCTAGATATGTTAAAGCTATAATACGCTTGTTTTGATAACGTTCGATCAAACTATTAAAAACAACTTCGTAATTATCCGCGGTCATCGGGACCCCTTTGACAATAGACAAAGCCGGGCCTTGTAAACAAGACGCTAAATAGTGATATTTTTCTATTTGAGAAATCGAAGTGTTATCATGAATCAAGGTTTTATAAATATCATAAAACGTTTGCCAATTTTCAATTTTACTATCAAATTTAGGTAACTCAAGTTTAGGGAGCCGTGCGTTACGCCCTGATTGTGCGGGGTCGTAAGCCCCGGCAAGCACGGGCGGCGCCGTCTCCTGCGATGCCCCGGCGACGTTCCCGCTCTTATCAGTAATTTGTAACTCAGCCGCCGCACTGATTACGGCATAGTACAAATCATCAAACGAGCTCAAAGACTCTTGGCACACCCGGGCATTGGGTTTCATGGCTAACTCCAAAGTCTGTATTTTACCACATATCAAAACAAATTCTTCGCGAATTGAATGTATTCGAGTATATCTCGCCTTGAACGACGATACCTTTGAACGATCTTGAATCATAGTTTTTGATAAGTCATAAAGGATTTGGATATCACGGTAAACATATTCGCGTTGAGATTGAAGAAGTTTAAGTTTGCCTTCCTCCATTTTGTTCTGTGTGTGAAAAATAGGTATGAAAATACGAACCTAAGTTGAGATTTTACTAGGTGTTTTTCGATACGTTTAGGTGAAATGGTTGTGAAATAATGTTTATAAGTTAATAAATACGTTAAATAGCTATAGATAATGTAATTACTTGCAATAAATTACGTAAAATACATAAGTTATTGATATATAATACGGATGAAATTAAGATGACCTCTGAATCCGTATAGGTTATATGGAAAGTATGACCAACGCAATTTTAGTAGGATAATATTTGTAAAATGCAAATATCTAGCAAATCTCAGAGATTTTTATTGAAATTGAACCTGAGAATGCCTGAAAAAACTGTAATCTACAGGTATTCGCGCTCGAAATGGACCAAAAATATGAATGTGCTTCACGTCCAACCAAGGACGTGGCTTGAAATATTTTTCCTACAAAAACAGGCTAAAGGATATAATGAGGTATTGAGGTACTTACAGGATACTTGGAACACTGCATGGAGTCGGGTGATCACCACACTTGCCCTTTTAGTCTTATTTCACGATAGTTTTTCTTCGCGCACGCGAAAGTTAGCCGGCCGGCATTTTTATTGAGTTCTTACTGAATAGTTTTGTTACCCGCCGTCACATGGCGGGATTGAGGTAATGTCTTTTATGCACTCGCAGATGTAGGAGTGCCTTTTGGCGGCAGATTTGAAGTACACAGATAAAGGAAAGGAAGGGACAAGGGAATTCATCCCAAAGCCTGTTCAAATGGATTATGGCCTATTAAAAGCTAAATGGAAAAATAATAATCTGCCAAGTACAAGTTGGACCCGCCTGCCGAGTGTTCCGTAGGACTTACGATTTTCGTTTAGATTTTCCTGTAAATTATGAGTGAGGCGGTTTATACCTCAAAATATAAATTTATTAAAATATTTCTTAGAATTTCACAAGAAAGTTTTTTTTTTTTTTTGTAAAATTTGTACCGCTGTTGTGTTTAAAAAAATTAAGACCATCTAGGTAATGGTATCTTTACCTACCTTACCTACCTTTTTCTAATTTTTAATCTACCTTTAGACTAAAAGGTAGATTAAAAATTAGAATTCGATTGAGACCTTGTTTAAATGCACGATTATTGTATTTCAATGTGTAGAAAATTCGCGTTTTCGTTAAATGATGGGGAAAAATGTGCAAGGCATTGGGCAACTTTATTTTGACATTTTTGGAAAATGTCGTGAAAAAGACTGAATGACGTGACAAACGCCCGCAGTAGCACTCGTGACAGCCGCGACTGAGCTCTGTCCAATACTGCCCAAGAATCCCTAAAAAAATCGTAATGTCAATGTGTGCGTGCACAATGGCGCTTTGTTCATAGTGGACTCTCACTAGAGTCCACTATGAACAAAGCGCCACAACAATACACTGGTCCACTGACCTGTGTATTGTTTTGAATAAAGAAATAGCCTACAATTTAAGTGCATTAGTAGGAAAATGAAATAAAAGAATCCCAGTCATAGATCGATTCAGCTCTATCTCGCAATAGATAAATCCTATGAAACAAAATTAGATTTCCAGATTGAATACCACTTAATTTCGACGTCATACGTGATTTAAAAATCACGTTGGAAAAACCCGTTAGTTATTCAGTGCTAGCCAATATTTAAAATGGTTTTCACTGTATAGCTTTATCAACGAGGTTAAAACTGTCCATTAAAATATTTTGAATAATAGAGCTCTCTTCAAAGAGAGCACTGTATTTTTAAAAGCCATTAGCTGGCCAGGGGATCTTTTTCAGCTTTCCATTTTTAAAACTTGATTGACTATTTACGCTGGTAACGACGCAGCGACACAAAATGTTAGACCTTTTTGTAGGTGTGTTGTTTAGGCTCGGTAAAGGCTTAGTTCAAAAGTGTTTGAATTGAATTATCCTTTTGGCACGAAGGCCTAGGGGGAGTCCACTGGATGTTAGAATAACAGGACTAGTTGGGCTTTAGGCTGGGGTTATAATGATTATGATGGTACTCTAGGCAATTGAATCTACTACTCATTATTAGCCTTTAGCAGTTCATTGATTTGCTATGCACCTAGTTTAGAAACGACTTTGTATCTTACATGTACGGAGTCCACTGCTCAGAAGAAATAATTCAATAAGGTTACAGTCAAAACTGGCCACGTCGATTTTGCACCAGCCAGAAGTAAAGAAATGAAGTATGGTAACTTCATGTGCATATTTAACAACAAACTGTAATCAGAAAGTATTTTTAAGACCCTTTCAATTTTTCCATCCTATTACAAATAACTTCTGTTTAGAATAAACTGTCTTGAATGTACTACCAAAAGAAGATTAATGCCAGGAATGTGTACAATTTTTTATTGCTTCCGTTATAAAAATGCAATATTGTGCTTATCCATTAAGTCACACTATTAAGATAAGCCTTCAAAATATTAATTACTTACAGTATTGCCAATAAATTAACATTAAATATGTATGCTCTACCTGTTGATACCTCATTATTTATGCAAGTGATGCATCTACAAAATGGAATGTACAGGTTGGTAGTAATATTAACAATAGGTAATCGATTCCGTACGCAAAATACGCGCTTAGACGTGGAGTTGCGGACACCAGCCCGTCTTAATCTAGGTAATCGATTATCGACTACTATTATTATACCCTTATTATTTGCTTTCTCTACTATAATAAATCTGGAATACTATTATTGCCACAAAGATATAGGTAACAAAGGAGAAATCTGAAAGCTATCTCATTTCTTTTTCAATTAATATCAGTATAATAAATATTAGTCTAGATATTTATTACCTCTCACTAAGCGCAGAATATTTCCAAAAACGTACTCAATATTGATATACTTCCAATTGAATAAGCTCAAAAGATAAATGAGAATCACTAAAATAAAATCGGCAATTATGCCCGCCCCTACCATTAAAATTCGTTCCTAATTCACTTAAGTGTGATCACAATGAGTATAAAATTCAATAAATACGCGGTAGTAGCGTGGCGCTCAAAGAAAACGTTTCCCCTAAAACTACAATCGTAAAACGGTAGTAGAATTCTCGTCTTGGGAGTAACGTATGCTAAAAAATGCAAACAGGAAAATTTAATGGTTCGTGAAGTAAGCCCGCTACGCAGAGCACCCCGGAATTGCCTTCCATGTTCTACTTGCGACCCCTACCAAGGTAAACTTTTGGAGATGTCGATTAAAAGGCGAATAGGGTGTGAATTAATTTTGTATGAATTCTTTGAAGGCGCACTTAAGTTAAACATTATCGTGTTACCCAGTATCTTCTAGTATATATCAAACAAACAGTCGCTCTTTGTTAATATTTTGCATTCGATTAGAGTGGAATTCAACACCAAGAGAGTTGAGGAAAAGCTAGGCAGAGGAGGAAATTTAAGAAAGCAAAATTTTATTCATTTTACAGGTTACCATGGCATAATTATTGCTATATCTACTGCGTTTCCATTAGTTTTATTAGTTCGAGTTGAGACACCTACAAATAACAGGAAAAACAAAACACCAAGCATATCTAGTGGATTTACAGACGACACTTACGTCTAACGAATATCCTCTGGGCGTTTTTTTAAGACCACTATCTTACGATTACGCTTTTTCATAGCAGTTTTATATAATTATGTAGAGCAATTTTAGGAAAATTGCCATGAACACACTTCGTCGCACAGCTGTCACGTTGCAGCGTCGAACTTCTCTGCATGCGCTTTAAAACCAGTACGTCCCGCTGGAAGCGAGAAAAGAATGAGAACCAACAGTAAAGCTAAAGAATATAAGGGGACTCTTATGTGGATTTCCCCAATATTACTTACTATCACTTATTATTCTAAGCTATTGACTTGAGCATGAAAATTGCGTTCTGCTTTGTTTATGTAAGGGTGTATCTTAAAGGATGCATGTCGCAGATAAGAACATAAATACAATAAGGCTTAAATTTACAACACACCGTATATTATAATAAATCTTTGAAAATGGGGTGAATTATAATACGTGCTGTATCGAGTGTGTTGAAGATATTGCATTACGGTATGTATTTTTTTATTAGGTGTGTGAATTTGGTGGCGACAATTTGAGTTTACCGCCATGCACCCTTCGTAATAAAAATAATGACAAAATAGTACCTACTAGTATGTTGTCGCGACTTTCCTCCCGTGGCCGAGGTATAATCATAGGAACTTATGGCACTCAATTAGTGAAACCATTTTCGTAACTGGAGAGTATCTACTTTCAAAGATTGTCTCATACACACAAAGAGAGATTCTTAAATACCAGAGTTCCTCATTCAAAATTAATAAATAAAAAATATTACACTGACTTGCAAAAAACTAACACCTTGATCGAAAGGTCTAGAGAATTGAGGAATGAGACGCAAATGCTCTATGTTTAGTAAGAAAATTACAGACTACAAGTATTATAACTTACCTATTAAAAAACGGCTCGCTACTTTGACGGCATGGTTGGCGCAGTGATTGAGCGATTGGCTGCTGCGCTGCGTGTCGCGGGATCGATTCCCAAACGGAACAAGGAAATACAGATAGATAGTTGTCCCGGATCTGGGTGTTTATGTATATGCATTTAAGTGTTTGGAAATGTACCCACGATACAGGAGAAATTCCTAGTGTGGGGAAATTTCTATAAACGTAATAATAATCCAAACCCATAATATTATAAATGCGTCTGTCTGTTACCTATTCACGCTGAAACTGCTAAACCAATTTAGATGTGGTCTGGAGATAGTTTGAGACCCTGGGATGCACATAGGATAGTTTTTATCCCGGAAATCATTCTTGAGGTGATGGAAAGGGGGATGTAAGTTTGTATGGTGTACCACACAAACTTCTCCCCCCAACACAACATTTATCAAGTAAGGCAGTGTGAAAAAATAGGCTCTTTGAAGTACTAATGCTACGCAAGCGAAGTCGTGGAAAAGAGCTATAAAAATAAATTATTAGTCAAGGTCATTCTAAAGCAGTTGTGCCCGTGTTGTTCACTTGCCTATCTATCAAATGTCAAGTACAATATGCTCTCGAGCATCCCTACTCAAGTGGGACCCTTAAAACATTGGCTGACCCAGTACGCAAAAAGTTGATAGGGGTAGCCATAAATACAGAGCAGATTTTATTGCGACGGAAGACGATGCGTTGAAAGGCCTGCCACTAGGTGGCCCGATGACCTGGTTAATGTTGCGGGAATGCGCTG
The DNA here is from genome assembly GCA_964057195.1 of Orthosia cruda. Lineage (NCBI taxonomy): Eukaryota > Metazoa > Arthropoda > Insecta > Lepidoptera > Noctuidae > Orthosia > Orthosia cruda. Next base: position 12,144,066 of record OZ059832.1, on the reverse strand, counting down.
GATACGACACGCATGGGATCAGTGAATGTGGCGACGCCTGGGGGATCCTATGTCCAGCAGTGGACGTCTTTCGGTGAAATAATGATGATGATGATGCGACTTTATTAGTCATCAGTTAGCCTTTATTTGAGGGGGTATTGAAAGGAATGACTTGTTGTGTGTCATTTAATTCACTGGCAATATTTCAGGAGGATGAAAGCACTCATGAATTTAAACAACTTTGTACTTTGTGGCACTAAACCTCACCCAGTACCCTTTCCCTAAAAATAAATCCGCTGATCCCTAGAATTTGTAGAATTAAGTGAACATACTCGTAATAATTAAGCGCTGAACCGCTGCTTTTTAGGGTCCCGTACCCAAAGGGTAAAAATGAAACCCTATTACTAAGTGTCCGCGGTTGGTCTGTCACCAGGCTGTATCTCATGAACCGTGATAGCTAGACAGTTGAAATTTTCACAGATGATTTATTTCTGTTGTCGCTATAACAACAAATACTAAAAACAGATTATAATAAATATTTAAGTGGGGCTCCCATACAACAAACGTGATATCTTTTGCGTTTTTTTTTGCGATAATGGTACGGATTCCTTCGTATGCGAGTCCGACTCGCACTTGGCCGGTATTTTCTTAATTCATAGTTAACCACATGAATGTTGAGAGTTGTTGATAATATGCATGAACACTTTCAGTCCCTGAAAGACTGATTGATAATGAACAATGCATATCCTTTCCTTTCTACCACTGTAACATTGTAAACAGTGTACACAGAACACCAAAAAACATCAAGTGTAATTAATGAACAGTACAAAACGCAGGGCCGTGAGGCCACTTCTGTCCAACATGCCTTCGAGTGTCACTTCAGTATTTAATTAAACGTAAACGAAAAGAGAAACTGAGAACCCTGGGTAATTTGTCAAAATTAATTAAAAAGAAAACGAAGAACTGAAGAATAACAAGGAATTTAACAAGATGATGTTAAACTGAAGAATTTGTTGTTGACTTTGTTTATTAAGCAGACATTTTGTTTATTTTGTAGGTTTCAAGTGTTTCTGAATAGGTAATGAATCTTTTATTTTGGTACTCATTCTCATTTTGTATTCGTTCAGACTAGCGAGTTCGTGAATAGTTGATGACTACTCGTATTTGACAAAACGAGAGTAAACATTTTGGATTTTTATAGACAAAATTAAACTGTATTAATTTAATAAGGTGTCTATATTTACGTAGCGCCATGTATATTGATATTAAAAGGCCACGAACTACTACGTTTCTATAGATCCTACTAATTAAATGAAGTTTGTATGTTTGGATGTTGGTTGAATCGCGTTTAATCGCTAAATAGATTTGGATGATACTTGGCACGCGGACTGATCAAGGCCTGGATGGACATACGATAGTGATGATCTTCCGACAGTACGTTCTATTAGGATAATAAAACACTTTTCACGAGGGTGAAGCCGTAGGCATAAGTTCGTAATTGTTTTCTTTTTTGCTGTAATGTTTATTATATGCCACAAAAATACATACAGGACAAAGATTCACAAAAACAAGTGTACAATGGTCTTATTGCACTAGATCTCTTACAGGCAAACTTTGGATGGACTGAACGATAGGAGAAGAATTTAGGGCTGTCAGTGTACAAATTATCATAAATACGTTTAGGGGCCATGTTCCAACTATAATGTCCAACTAGTTGGACTACGGGTCTTCGGTAGGGGCAGTTGTGCAACTAAAATAATAATTGGGCAACTGCCCCTACCGAAGACCCGTAATTTTTTAAAGTTTTAAACAACGAATATTTTTAAAGTTTATTCATTATCGATCCTTAAAAAGTTGTTATCTCTCTTACAGTGAGTTGCTTAAGAAATATAATCTATTTTCTTTGAGTTCAAGGCGTACTTTTCTTGAAACTACATTTTTGTATGATGTATGCAATAACTCGTATGATTGTTCAGAAATTGGTAACAGGTTGTGTTATATAGTTCCTAGAACATGCCAAGGACGCGAGGTGCGCGCACGACCAGTATTCGCCACTGCTTCCAGTCGTACTAATGCCGGCTTGCGTGCTCCTCTTCGACACCTTACGGCCAATTTTAATAAGAATTTCTGCAGTTTGGATCTGTTTGCTTTACCGCATGGAAAGTTTAGACTCATGTTACTTAACATATTGAAAAACTAACGTTACAATGTTGTTCCACTTATGCGGCACTATTGATGGCTTTATGTTTTGTTATGTTGATACTTTAATATTCCTATTCCTCTTTTTTATTTATTATTTGCAACGCTAATCTTGAAATTTACCAAATTATCTCATTATTATCTGTGGAGAACGTGGTTGATTTAACATTTTGATCATCTCGGTATCCTATATTTTTTGTAATTCTTAATGTGTAATTGTGTGTTTTCCCGAATAAATAAAATAGAAAGTATGTGGGCACTCCGGCGAAGGCGAATAGGAAGGAATATGAACCTAACACAGAGATTTTGAAGTTACACAACGAATCAATAAAAATTATTACACCTCCCCATACAAATATAAAATCAATTGAAAATAATTAGCTAAAAACACACTGAAAACAGCGACCGGACGTGCACTGACTTTGAAAATAAATTTGATGGCGTCGGGGCGGATTCAACGACTACGGTGTGTTTTTTTTTTAACAATTGTCTATTAAACTTTCGACTAAAACAAAGATCTATCGAGAATCCCCATGTGACATAATTCTACAAAAAATTGAACTTTTTTTTTTTTTTTCTTTTTCCATTTCGGATTGATGGACGGATAATAGGTTTCCCGATTCGGATGGATGGACGTCTGAGGGGCCAATTGGTCTTGGGTGAGACCAAGATAGCTGGCATCAGCATAGTCTAAGATAGGGAGAAGAAGAGATTGTGCTATCGCAATTCAGGGAGCCCGCAGAAGCAAACAGTTATCGACTGACTTGCTGCAGTTGTTTGGTCCAGGATAGTGTGCTGGGGATATAAATCCCCAAGTTCTTCACAAGTTATGATTTAAAGGGATAGTGGTATTATTGAAAGAAACCTGGGGAAGTGTAGACCAATCGACTCTAGAGACAGTACAGGTAGGTACTACCAACAACCATCACTTGAGTCTTCTTTGGATTGATCTGCTTCGTTCTTTAGTTTGTATTCACCTTATTTAAACTGATAGTATGATAGTTTTCAAGTGTTTGTCCCATTTTCACAATTGATCAATTATTAAATTGATATTTATTTGATCTGATTGAAACATTTTTATAAATTTATAAATAGCTTTATAAAAGCTAAAATAAAATTCAGTTTTTGAAAACCAATTCGGAACTAAAATTAAATTGAAATCTACTCTAAAATAATACAATCAACATTGTTTTTTTTTTGTCAGTGAAAACATTGGCTTTATTTATCTTGGCTACAGCAATCTAATGGTTTGATTAAAAAGCGAATTTTAATAATAGATTCCGAATACTATGTTCCTGGTTTTATTTGCGGCATATACTATAAACATTAACATCGTTTTTATTTTCTCTATATTATGTAGGTATACCTATCAATCAGCCTAGATATTACCTGGTCGGCTTCTAGTCTAACCGGATATAGCTGAGAACCAGTATTTTACATGAAGCGAAGCCTATCTGATCTCCCCAGTAAGTGGGTAATATGACACACCTTGGTAAGACTGGTGTCAGATTTTCTGACTCTATAGAGACTGTCACAGATCTAAAAATGACAGCCTTGACCAATGGCATAACACTTCATGTCATTTTAACCGACTTTCCAAAAAGGTGGAGGTTCTATATTCGACTTCATGTTTGTTTTTTTTTATTTATTTATTAAAACTTTATGCGCAAGTACAACGGTGGACTTAATGCCATAGGCATTTTCTACCAGTCGACCTTAGTTTTTGTGTATGTTCACCGATTTCTCCGTCAATTGTGGACCGATTTAGTTTTTTTTTTTAATTATTTATCAAAATTAAAATGGGACCAATTTGATGAAGATCTGATGAAGAACTTCGGATATATAGAACAGAACTCTTCAGCAAATGATGGCAATGTAGTAATTGCATGCCTGCTTATTGTTTATACCATAACATCACACCAGTACGCTCTAATGGGGTACGCAGATGTGTTCAGTTCACCTTGGTACACTCTCATTTTTCCGGTTATGTTCAAGTTTCATGATATTCGGGTAATCTATTCTGATATTATACGTACCTTACCAAAGAACTTGCCTATTAGGTAAAAAAAAGTGAAAAAGTTAGTACCTACCTACCAAAGACACCGACATCCAAAAAGAAAGTTAATTTTTACTTTGTTGTGTTTTTATTTGGAAATTGGTAGTACTTTTTTGTAAAAATGTTATTTTTCATTTTCTCGCGCACACTAAACTTCAATTTCTCACCTAAATATATAAATAAATACCAATCCACATAAAAACTAAACAGTACTACTTACTATACCGCCCTTCCCCTCCCCTAACTACAGGGGATAACCACAAAACAAAAGAAAACACAGTTTCCCGCAGAGAAAGACATCAAAGCAGTATCCATACATCTGATCAGTCACCTTTACATTGTGGAGACTTGCAATCCAGGCTTGGCAAGCCCCTGTTACGTGCGGTCTTTACATACAAAAGACCGAATTGCTTGGTCTGATTGAATTATCTACCTTCCTACGCTGGGTCACGGCTTTCAAAGTTATTTATGCAAACCTACTTCCGTGTTACCGAATAGCTCCTTTGTGTACAGGGTAGTTTTTTTGTTCGATTGGCTGCCCGTCTCAAATGTCTTAGAGTAATCTAACGGCTTATGCCTATAATACTTTTTACCCGACTGTCGAAGGAGGTGTATTTATCAGTCTATGTATGTATGTTTGTTCCTATGTAGCGTTCTAGATACCAAACGCGTTGGCCGATTTTGATGATTATTACGTCAATCGATTCGTCTTAACCTTGCGAGTGTCACTGGCTACATTAAAATTGGAAAAAAGATAAATGGCGGTTTTTTGGAGCCATATTGTGGAGGACCAATTATATTTTTCTTCCAAACCCATCGTGTGGGGTATCAAAATAAAGGGAGGGGACTAAATAGGTACCCAGGAAACATCTCTATTACTCAATAGCTAAGGAAAGTCAAGTAAGAATGTTTTTCCAGCTAACTAGCTCTATCTCAAAAAATAACCAGCTTTATCTCAAAAAATCACCCTGTACGTAGAGAAGTCAATCAGTAGTGTTTATTTTGAATTTGTGTTCGAATATTTTCCATTTTTCATGGTGACTGTAGTGAAATATTGAAGCAGGATTTGGAGTAAGGCGGTATGTGTCTCTGACGTTTGTGGAGCAATTTGTTTCACGGTGTTGTTACTGCCTGAAAATATATAGAGAAGTTTTAGGTAGAAGTTTCAGGAATGCAGTAGTTGTTGATTTAATAGTTAATACAATAATTATAAATAGTGTTACATATGTACGAAGAGACGCTAATTATAATTGTCATTACACCCTACACAGTAATGAAAATGTTAATCATCTGCAGTTTTGATTTGCTTTCATCTATTATTTTGTAATGCAAAATATTTGAAGGGAAATGACAGAAAATCCGTCATGCGCCAGGTTCTACCATCATCTATGCAAAGGAACTTAGTAAAAACTTGCTTAATATAACTTTTTATCTGCAAGCGTGATACCTAAGTAAGAAAAAAGCAAATTTAGTCACATAAGCAGAAAACATAAACTTTTCTCAGGCAACTAAGAAGTTCGTAATGAATAAAAAACATGACTGATTTTTTTTTGTACAAAAAAATAATTAACAATTTGCTTACCTTTGTTTACGTTGACACGACGTCAATTTCCCGATTCTGCGACTTCCTTTTTAGTGATTTTTGAACCTTGTAATTTAATGCATCCGTTTATCTTTTTAACAAGTTATTCTTTCAACACCCACAACTGAAAAGAAAACAAAAAATAAACAAAGCATTCCGTAAAAGGGTACGTAATAAATACTTAACACGTCGTTACAACACAAAGACACGGAATTTCGAAATTTATGTTTCCACAAAAATAAAAATCAGTATACAAAGGCTAGACAAAAAATCCTTAATAAAAAGGAAGCGAACTCGTCAGCAATGTGTCGACCCCGAGCCAATTGAATTTCAAAGCCGACAACGTCTACCACAAAATTTATTCAAAGAATAAATCTGAAAATTTGTAGATCTAAAGGCATGAAGGCAAAGTGGCGCCGAGTCGTCGACAAAGGAATTTCTAAATTTCACGGCTTCCGCCTTGGCTGTTTGTATTTATATGAGGGCGTTGTAAGAGATGACAAACGACTGAGGGGTTAAAACTGTGGCCGGTAGTGTAGACAGCCGACGGACGAAAGGGTCATACGCGTTAAGGCAGGGGCGTACACTGCGGTGCAAAAGTCGCGGATCATTTTCATAGTGATGTATTGTGCGGATGCGTTTCCCCTTTGTCTATTTTTGGGGGCTTTTGTGATCGTTGAAATAGTTTGCGTAACAAATCGGCGTGATTTTGCACTTGTGTAAAAAGTTTTCTCAATAGTCTCTATAAAAATATCCATCAAACATAATGCAGCCCTTTATCCTCTCTTCTTATTCAGCTCTTTGAATCATTTTTCACTGCAGTACTTACCTACTTACTAACATACTGCTTATACGACTTTACCCCTACGGTCTTGTCATTTCCTTGAAATCGACTCACCCAAATTGACAGTTATTTATTGACATATTTTTTTGTTTTTTTTTTCTGTTGTCATAGCAACTGACTCAATCACAGTGAAGTATGCTCCCTTTAAAATGACCAGGCCGAAATCTTGCTTTTCTTCTCAATAAGTTCTAAATTAGATTAGATAAGCCATACCAGTGGTGTCTCATCCCATACAAAGAAACTGTCCCGACGTACTGTACTGATTATACTGATTATTTTTTGTACATCGATCGCGTTTGGTTTCGTTCCACGGATATAGATGGTGATCTATCGATCGCCGTGGAACGGAATCGAACGCGATCGATTTACAAAAAATAATCGGTATAATCAGATGAAAAACTCTAGTTACGTCGGCACGGTTTCTTTGTATGGGATGAGGCATCTGTATGCTAGTATTATATTGTCTGTTGTCTTACCTAATCCTAAAACATTTCACTACACGAATATACCCTACACTTCCATTGTTCATCTCATTGTCACAGAGTGTCAACTATTCGAAAAGTATACAGCTTCACAACGTCTCGTAGGGTCGAGTATTAATGCACGTAACCCATTGTTAACTAGCTCGTAGACTGAGTGACAAGTTTGTTAGTGCGCGCTCTTCTCGTAAGGAACTTCACTTTGAAGCTGTTGTACTGTAGTGTGCTACTCTGTGGAGTAAAAAGTTTCTTCATGTAGTTTGAGAATATGATGGGGATTTTGATTTGATTTAAGATGTGATACTATATCGTATGGAGATATTAGATGATACCTAATGACACAAAGATAAAACTTACAAAGTGAGTGGACAAGAGCTCCTAGACAAAGTGTCAATCCATATTCCATATCTAAGCGATGGTGATGGTCAACATGTCAAAATGATCATTTCGATAGCGCATGGCAATCCCATGCTAAGCTTGTATAAAGCGCAAGTTTGGACTTGCATGGAGTACTGCTCTCACCTCTGGGACGGATCTGCCAAATATCAACTTGATGCCAATGATATTCAAATAAACAGATATGTTATGAGCGCGCGCCTTGTGAAGACTCGAATAGGTCACAATTGTGACCTTTAGTCTTTAGTTTATGTCACGCATGGCGAAGAGCGATAGGTTTTGTTGAAACAAAAAAAAAAATACCATCGTGTGTATTTGTAATTTATTTATTTATGGATTAAAATAAATATTTTTTAATGTCAGATGAATGAAAAGTGTGTATGTGTGCTGCCGCTGCTGCGCGGAACACTTTTTTCAATTGTTTTGTGAGTCTATAACGTATCTGTTTATTTGAATATCATTGCTTGATGCACTTGAGTCGATTGACAAACGGGCCAAGAGGCCTTTTGGCAATGGTGCACTGGTTGCCTCAACGCTGCAGAGCCTTGACACATCGACGCCGAGTGGCTAGTTTGTCGGTTTTTCATCGGTTACATTTCGGGGAGTGTGCGATGGAACTGCACAATTTGATTCCGCCTAGCCCTTTCCATCTTCGGACAACAAGACGTACGGCAATGCGCCACCGGTACATGGTGGACATCCCACACATACGTACAAAGCGTTTTGCGTATACTTTCATTGTGCGCACAGCTAAGGAATGGAATTCCCTATCGGAGTCTTTGTTACCTGATAGCTACAACCTTGAGGTCTTTAAGTCAAGAGTGAATAGGTTACTTCTAGGCAAGCGTGCTTCACCGTCTGTCGACTACATCATCGCTTACCATCAGGCGATATTGTAGTCAAAAGCGAGACTACCAATAAAAAATAAAAATTTTTTTTTGCTTGTACAAAGTTGATTCCATAGGTAATTTATTCTGTCATTTCATGTAAGATTGCCAATGAATACAAAATTAACTGCCAATACTCAAATCATGCAAGCTAAAAATAATACATAGGTAATGTATTAGGTTTTATGTATTCAGTTTGGATGTGTTGAAAGAAAAGCTCTTGGACATCAAACATTTATTAGGCTGGAAGACAATGCGTCACGTATACTTTTTCTATCTATGTTTATTTTGTTTCATTATCATTCAACTAATTGGCAACTGCTATAAAATAATAAGTAAGCAGCATCAAATCTTTCACACAAAGCGTATTTATTAATTACCAACTTTCTAGTATTTAACAATCACTACATTAACCAACTCTGCACAGTAACTCAGTAAAGTTATAAACTCGTGCTGTCAACACAACACAAAAAAGTACCAATTAAAAATTGGAAACATCATAACCAATTATTTTTGTAACGTTGTTACCTAATTGTGACTCGTGCCTGGCATAAAAGTTACTGCAAACAACGAAATGTTATGTGACCTGTAAACATAAAGATCTGGTAATTGAATACTTAAACTGGGTTACTTTTGATAAGATAAAATAAAAATTATTTACTGTTGCCAGTTAATAAACTGAAACTAACATATGCATCATTACTTTTGATGCAAGACAAGCATGGTTACTTTTGATGAATTAGAAATATTTCTGTGGTTAAAAGGCAAAAGCAATACATGTAGAAGTTTCTATGAGGCCAGTCCTGTAATTACGTAAACACATCAGCTGTTTCCTATAATAATTATATATTCCTACATTTTGTTTAGGTATGCAAACATGAAAATGTACTAAGTAATCAGTAATTTTTATTAGGATTTTCAGTTCTCATAAAACTTGTTCATAATCTACTTTTAAAGCCTTAAATATTGCCAGCGAAATAACAGTCAACCTGTATAAGTATCCTACTACACGGCCAATGTCCAGCAGTAGACGCCTTCCGGCTGAAATGGTGAAACGGAACTAAATAAAAATTGAATTGGTCACAGAAATAACTTAGGCTCGGCGCAAACGGGCCACTGACCACAGCCATCGGTGGCTGTAGCGCGCTACCGCCACATTTGTAACAGTGGCAGAAGTGCGTGACAGGCACCGGTGTTAGGAAACCGCCACATTTCTATTGCTGTAGAGATCAGAATGTGAATCCCAAATAGCGGGACGTTATTTTATTGCCGATATGAAAGTATCGATATCCATTGAGGCGTCTTCGTGCTCCATGGTGACGTGTGCGATGCGTAGAATGATGCCTATAACGTCTAACTGCGCGGGGGTGGAACAGCGCCACAGTGGCGGGAGTCGGCGTCTTATGCGGCCCGCAGCTACCACAACTGGCGAATCGTTGACAATGCTGTAGCGAGTGGCTTCTACCGGCTACACATGTGGGGTGCATCTATCTTACTAATATTATAAATACGACAGTTTGGATGGACGGATGTATGTTTGTTGCTCGATCGCGCCAGGATGGCTGATCGGATAAAATTTGGCACAGGGATAGATAATAGTCTGGAATAGCACATATACTACTTTTCATCCCGGTTTAATGTTTTTTTGGGATAAGAAAACATTTTTCACGCGGGTGAAGCTGCTGGCAGAAGCTGGTACAAAATATATGGAAAAGTGTATTAAGTCGCTGTCACTGGCTAGTCGGCAGTCGGTGGCCCATTTGTGCCGAACCTTAGAATTTAAAGATTTGGACCTCGGTTACGATAGCGATCATTATTTGTTTTTTTTTATTGAAAAGCTGTAAAGATCGCAATACATACTTACGTCGTTGGCAAACTATAAGCTTAAAATAAAAACCTTTCATTGCTTAGCATTTTCGTGTTTGACTGTAAATATGTACAGTCGAAGAACATAGGTAAATGTTAGACTGTACATTTTCAATTTCTTTAGATACCTTATAAAATACTTTGAAAAGTTCAATTATAATGTATTTTGTCTCAGATGTCTGTGCTGGTCTCTTGTGTCAGTTGGTCTAGTCATATAGTTTTATTGAGAGATGGCTGTTGATGACGACCTCCTAAAGTTCGACTAATGGATTTTTCTTCAGGAATTACTCATTAATATCTTCATTTTGTACCCGATTAACATCCATTGCAACAAGCTCGTCCCCTTTTTCATGAAACTAAAATTTAACTGCAGTATAACACCTCTATCTAATCCTTTGTAGACTATAGAGTGTTGTAATGTCATTTTAATATAATTAAAAAATAAAATAAAAATAACAACTTCTGGCGAATTAGTGTCCGTACAAAATATTAGGAATATTTACCAGGTAGTACTCAAAAATCACAGTGTACAAAAAGTACCTTCTTACAATTAGCTAAATACCTAATAACCAAGAAGAGCTATACGAAGTGTTGTTTAATTACTAACTATGAGCTCCAAATTATGAATTTCCAGGAACTAAATTAAGTTAAAGGCACTTGCGGCAATATTTGTTCGTGTATGTTGCAGTTCGCTTCAGTGTAGGCGCTTTCGTTTGCCTCATTAATGTGTACTTAGTATTAGTACGTTTGCGATGTGTTTGCTTACATAATATGAGGGTATTTCGTTTAAGAGGAGTGGTGTAACGTCTGTGGAATTTGTTCATCGTTTTGATGAAGTATTATTTTATGAGAAGCTTATATTAGACCTAAGAGTGTAAATTTTTTAAACTGACGCGTTTATTCTGTTTAAATTTTGTTAGTCCTTATCATCAGCATCATACTTTGTCTGAGTTTGCCCACTGCTGGGCATAGGGTTCTGGTTTCTTGTGCAAAACCACAAGCTCCGGTGCAAGCCTTATTCAGATTCTGTACCCGCGAGAACATTGTCATTTGTTCATCTCGCTTCCGGATGACCAACATTTTTTCTAGCAGTCTTTGGACCCCATTCGGTCATTGCTTACTCCCCTGTCATCACCGCGCCTTGCCATGTGTTCTGCCCAACTCCATTTGAGTTTCATAGTATGTTTTCCAATATCAAAGACCTTCGTCTTTGGAAGCCTATAAGGGCATACAGTTTATAAAGGGAATTCTCACGAAAAATGATAAACGCCTTTTTAAATTCTTAAGCAACACGTCTGCATGATACTAATTGGAATGAATATCCTATGAATGGAGAGCTTTTGAACAGACTTTTAAATAAGAAGAAAATATGCCTGTTACACTGTACTGTTTAACTAGTTTAGTTAATTAATATGTAGTTTAGCTGGCAGAGGCCTTAATTATAAAGAAAATAATAAATAGGTGTAACTACTACCTACTTATTTACGCAGCTAAAGTTTCTGATTGTTATAGTAACTTTAAAAACTTTTGTATCTTATCACGATTACAATTTTAATAAGCACTTGTTAAACAAATAATTGTAAAAGTTGTAACCAAATAATATTCTATAGTACTGTCACCTCCATTGTGATAAAAAAGAAGACGCACTGCGCCGCAACAGAAAATACCATCAAGATTTTTAAGCTCCAAAGTTTGCCGCTTGCAAGACGTAGGCGCTTACGATGGCCTGCAAAGGTGCTGCAATATTAAATGTTATTGAAACTCGTATATCATAGCTGTAATATGTTGAACTATATTTCAGGTGCAGTAAACTGTAGGTTAGTAGGTCAGACTTGCAATTTCAGTGGGCATTTAACTTAAGGAGATTTAATATTAACTTGCATTTATTATACACTTAACATTCGGTGTTTCCTTGTGTGATCGAATCAGAAATGTAAAGATCCGCCGAAAAGCAGAAAAGTGCTGAAGTGGCGACCGCGAACCGGAAGACGTTGCGTTGGAAGGCCTCCCACTAGATGGACCAATGACCAGGTCACATCAGGGTCAGGTGGTCCATCCATTCATTGGTATGATGGATACGGATGCACGGAACCGGTCAATGTGGCGACGCTTGGGAGAGGCCTATGTCCAGCAGTAGACGTCTTTCGGCTGATATGATGGTAATAATTTGATGAAGTAAACATTGAGCTTGCCAGTTTCGAAGCCTATTGGTTTTTCTTACATAATCCTTTAATAAATACTTAAACTATTCTAGATTTTTTCTACGGCCTCGCTCTTTTGGCCTCTCTGACAAGAACCGTACATTATCCGGGCTTAAATGATACCTACTATGTTATACTGTTGTTAAGTGAAAGATTTAATTTAAGTTAACTTCTCTTGGTCTGTCCAACTGCAGGAGGTTAGCCGCAAGCTATTTGCATCTACTGCATCTTTGAGGTGATTGCGTAATTTTCATCCGACTGCCAACAAGATTGCGATTGCACAATCTCTTCTTCTTCCCATCCTTGATTATGCTGATACCTGCTATTATGCTGATGCTTGCTTGTCTTACTCAAGAACAACGCGATAAACTTGAGCGACTTCAAAACTTTTGTATAACTTTCATATTCGGTTTGCGCAAATGATACCATGTTTCCGAATGCCGTGTGAAGCTCAAGTGGTTGCCAATTCGCCTTCGCCGGCTCGTAATGCTCGTAATGCTCATATTGTTTCTCTTTTATATAATGTTTTCTTTACTCCTTCTATCCCTCTTTACCTTAAGAAACATTTTCAGTTTCACCGCAATTCCCACACAAAATTTCTTAGGTTGTCAGATATCTTACGACTTCAAATGCCAACGCATTGTACGCTTTTTTGGATAAATTTCTTACAGTCTAGGCTTTGGAATGTATTGCCAGATCCAATAATTATTATCACCATTTCAGAAAAAAAACGTCCACTGCTGGACAGCTAGAAATAGGCCACACCAAGCGTTGCCACACTGATTGGTCCCGCGCGTCTCGCATCCACAGTATTCCCGCAGCCTTGACCAGGTCATCGCTCTACCTAGTGGAAGGCCTTCCAACGCAACGTCTTCCGGTTCGCGGTTGCCACTGCAGAACTTTTCGGCCCCAACGGGCATCCGTTCTGCAAGTAATGTGCTCTGCCCACTGCTACTTAAGTTTGGCAATTCTTCGGGCTATGTCGGTAACCTTGGTTCTCTTGCGGATGTCTGCGTTTCTGATTCGATCACGCAAGGAAACTCCGAGCATAGTTCTCTCCATTGCCCGTTGGGTGACTTTAAACCTTCTGATGAGGTCCATTGTGAGCGACCATGTTTAGACAGGCAATTATTGTCCATACCAGGTTGCCTAGAAGAGATCGCGGCATGCGATAAGGCCGCTCTTATATGTGTACTAGCTGTCCCACGCGGCTTCGCTCCCGTCAACTGGCTACTTACATGCCCTAAATACATGATTGTTGCGTTACTTAAAACGTTTACGCAGCGCTCTGAAGCTGTCAAAAAGGAATATTTTTTCCCGTTTTTGCAACATTTTTCATTTATGCTCCGCTCCGATTGGTCGTAGCGTGTAACCTGCCTCAATAAATGGACTATCCAACACAAAAATATTTTTCAATTCCAACCAATAGTTCCTGAGATTAGCGCGTTCAAACAAACAAACAAACTCTTCAGCTTTATAATACTCGTATTAGTATAGATTAGTTTCAAGTTTCTTTTTACTAATGTATTTTATGGTGTACAATAAAGCATATAATCTTACTAATATTATAAATGTGAAATTTTGGATGGATGTGTGTGTATGATTGTTACTCAATTGAGCCAGAACGGCTGAACGGATCTGGATGAAATTTGGCACACAGGTAGATTATAGTCTGGAATAGCACATAGGCTACATTTTATCGCGATATAATGTTGATAAATGAGTGAATGAATGTTTATTTTATTTATTTATTTGGTTAACCAACAATTGTTTACACAGTACGTTTACAGTTTCTTTTTACCTTCATTTATTAGTGTAGCAATTAATTATAGGCTAACACCACATGCACATTTTATGGTTATACACATCATTACCTTAATTTTGGGATGATATAACACTTTTGACGCGGGTGAATCCGCTGGCAAAAGCTATTAAATAAATAAATTAGAGTGTTTTATATCGGATGAACTAAAAAGCTTACTTTTAAGAACTTTCTGTACCTTATTTACGCTACTAAATGATTTTGATTTCATATTGATTTGAGCAGTTTCGGAGTTTACCTTCTATATTCATACTTACAAACTACGACAAGTTCTGAATTTGAATATTTTTCAAGCTTTACCGCCTAAAGTTGAAAAAAATTGTCATTAAAATAGTATTAGACACGTTTTCAACTCCAAATTCTCAATTCGGATAATGCCCATTAGACACTTAAGAAACAATTACACCTACTTAGTTCATAACTATTACACCATCTTACACTTTCACTAATCTAACCCAAAACCCACAGAACTACTCCCGAACGAAACTACGAGAAGAGACATTAAAAAGAGCCGTAAGCACCACCCTAACATTTTACCCAACCGTCTAAATTTCCCACATTTACATAGGTTTCCCGTATTTATGTCAACCGGAAGATTCTATTGTCGTTCATTCTACCTGAGGATCGGATAAAAATCTACTTCCTCACGTAATAAGAATAAATAAGGGTTTAGAACTGTTCCTTTCGGGTTATTCCAGTGATGTTTTTACGTTTTTGTAGTGAAAAGTAGGATGGGAATAAAACTTGATTTGGAATGTTGATATTGGAGAGTCTAAGTGGATCAAGTAGATACCTAAAAATAAAACTTAAAAGACAAAAAATTAAAACAAATATTCGAAATTAGCACAAAGCTCGTCGACACATCTCGTGACCAGAGGGCTGGCCTTTTCTTCGGCAAGAGAATCAGCATTGCCATTCAACGTGGCAATGCTTGCCATTGACATCGATGTGGGCGAATTTTTTGATGCACAATGAGCCCTTTTCTCTCTATATTGTATTATTAAAAATAAACCTATAGACAAATACAAAGGGATTTGTATATAGGTTTTTTTTATAATATTCAATTGTATATATGTTAATATTATTTTTATGTATGTAAATAAATGGAATTTTAAGACAAAGACGAAAAAAATAGTTAATTTAAAAATCAAAAACCCGACTGCTTAATAAGCGAACTAAAAAGATGTAAACAAGTAGAAAATCATGCTGTGTAGTTGGAGGATACATATTCGCGAGCTGGCTGACCACGTGATCGTCCGACTGCACAGCATGATTTTCTACTAGTTTACATCTTTTTAGTTCGCTTATTAAGCAGTCGGGTTTTTGATTTTTAAATTAAGTTTTTTTATTTACAACTTTTTAGCTATATTTTTTTTTCGAATCACATTTAAGTGATATATATTTTTGTAATCACCTCTAAAAATCCTTCATTTTGATACCCCACTCGATGGGTAACGAAGAAAAAAATATTGAGCCCCCTCAATAAGGCGCACAAAATCCGCAATTTTTGTTTTTTTTAACGCCACTTATCTAAGAACACTTGGGTGGCAAAGCCCTATCTAACGATGTATTAAATATAAAAATCCATATATCGGTTTGCAAGATATGAGGTAATAAAGAATATTACATACATACAAACATACATACAAGATACGCGCGAAAAACATAACCCTTTCCTTGCAGCTGGGTAATAAATCGATATTAAATTAAAAGACAAACAATCTTCACTTTTTTTTAAATAAGAAACCACAGTAGACTAAGGAGTCCACATCCGCTGGTATTGTATGTAAGTAATACCTTCTTTAAATTGTGAGATTTTATTGATTTTTAATCATCATATCTAATCGATAACTATTCTTATCTGCAAAGTTTTATCGAATATTTAAAATAGCCTTTTACAAAAATAAGCTTTTGACAAAAGGATAAAAAGTGACCCAGATTTGGCATATATTACGGACAAACGAATTGAAAAACCGTTTATTTGGAACTAAAAGTAACCGAATATGTGTTCGCCTTCTGACGCAGCTCAAATAATCGATTCAAAACGATAGTTACAATTTTATTTTCAATATAAAACACTATGCGAACATCGCATTCCAATATCCCAAAAAAATAAAATAGTAGTACATTCAACAGATTTTTATATTGAAAAAAGAAATACGAATACTCGACCAATTTAAATCCTTCGTGTACAACTCAAAATAAAATGTCCCCATTTAGAGTTCCGTGTAACTTTTATGTCGGAGTTAAAACTACTGAAAACTGTAAAAAGCTGGTCCCGTAGCAAAATGGCGGCGTTATTGCGAGGACGGTTGTCATCTGCTGCAAGTTGGAACTTTATTAGTGCACTTACTCTTATGATCTTAGTTTATAAACGGCAGATGGCCAGGTGCTATTTGAATGAGGAAATTGGCTTCGTCTAGAAAGGAAAGTATTCTTTATGAAATAGTTTCGGTTAGATCATTTTATAAGTTACTAGCTTCTGCCAGCGGCTTCGCCCGCGTATAATATACATATAAACATTCCTCTTGAATCCCCCATCCCCACTCTATCTGTTTAAAAAAACCGCATCAAAATCCGTTGCGTAGTTTTAAAGATCTAAGCATACATAGGGACAGACAGAGGGCAGCGACTTTATACTATGTAAGGATATTCACTCCATACTCAATTTTAGATAATATTTCACATAATAAGGCATTTAGAAGTAAGCATTTCGAAATAATTAGTATAATTTAGGACGCTTAATCTTTTTAACGGTGAAGGAAAACATCGTGAGGTCCTAGAACCAAAAATTCGAAGACATGTAACATCCAGCAAACCGCATTGGGCCCGCCTGGTGGATTAAGGCCCTCCCTCCATCACAGAGAAGAGGCATGTATCCCAGCAGTGGGAACATTAAAAGGCTGGTGATGATGATGAATCTTTTTAAGCTGCCTGATTATAAGGAGCTTTTGTGTTGTGTCTCAGTGCATTACAAATACCTCCATTCTGTCTTAATATTTTTCTCGATTCATTGCAATATCCGATCAATCCCTTAGTAGGAGTCTCTCTCACCTCAGCTCATCATCAGGCTCATCTTTAGGGCCTACCGCGTCACCGAGTGTTGTAGTTCGCAACCCAATCAGCGGTTGCAACATACGCCAGATGTGGCCTGCATAGTTCCATTTTAATTTGGCGACTGTGTTACACGACTATTGTGCCTTTGCGACATTGCTGGATATTTTCAAATCGTTTTTCCTCTCATTTTAATACGGGCAATTATTAACCGGGCGAAAAATATACTGAATGGGCGTCTATTATACTAAGTAACTATATTAAGTAACTATTTATCCGGTTTGAGTAATACCTTTTAGGAGGTTTTTGTGAGCTGCGGTAATAATATTGTTACATAATTTAATTGTGTTTGGGGTTCTATTTATTCTATATTTGCATATTATTCTTTTGAAAATAGCTGAACAACCATCGAGGCGACATCGCTGTGCAACGCTGTTCGGGTGTATTCGTGTTTTCAACGAATGAGACCAAGAGCGAGCGAAGCGAGTTCGAGTGCTTAGAGAAACCCAACACGGATAGGTTAGGTTCGAAGGGGATGACGGGAGCTGAAGTGAGCGAGCAAAGCGATTGAACTTAGTTCCCGTCATCTCCTTCATGTTAGGTTACTTACCTTTTTCAGTCTGCAGGGTCTAAACCCTGCAGACAGAAAAAGGAGCCCGTCAACAAACTTTTATTTTCAAGTAGCCGTTTTAAACATTTGTATTCGCCCACTGTTTGTTGCCCACTTAGTATTTCAGTAAGCCATATTCAGTATGTTTTTCACCTTTAATTTGAATTTATTTTCGCTCGTTTAACTACTATCCTTTTAATAACAAATCAAGATTTATTTTCGCATCATATCATAAACATAACATAACATTTCGCCACTAATCATAATGTCATCAACCGGCACAAATCCAGGCTCTGGGCAGTTTTTTTGAAATTCCAAATGGATAAAAATAACACTTTGCCCTACCAAGGATTCGAAGCCAGAACCTTATGTTCAGCAGTAGCGGTTACGACCGCTAGACCAACAAGGCAGTATTTTCAAATCATCAGTTTGATATCTTTGCCCACAACACTCTCATGACACGCTAGTGAGTGCGTGTTTTAAGAAAGTTGTGGGCAAAGTATTAATTAATAAATTCATAAAAATAATAAATAATAATAAAAAAATACGAGTATTAGTACCAAAGATTTATAGACTTTCTTTTTTGTTGTTTTTCTTTTCATTTGAAATGAAAAGAAAAACAACAAAAAAGAACATTGTTACATTTTATGTTTACACATGTTACATTTTATGTTTACATTCTAACTATTAGTACTAGGTAGCGTGACCAACTAAGCCTATTTTACTCTTTATAAACGCTTTTATAGCGCTACTGCTGTAACGAATAAAGCAAACGCTTGCGACCGCTAGACATAAGAGGCAGTATTTTCACATCATCAGTTTTAAATCTTTGCCCACAACACTCTTAAAACACGCTTGTGAGTGCGTGTTTTAAGAAAGTTCTGGGCAAAGTACTAATAAAATTGAGCACTGAAACAAAACTCATTGCAAAGTTACATTTTATGTTTACATTCTAACTACCAGGAAGCGTGGCCATCTAAGCCCATTTTACTCTTTATAAACACTTTTATAGCGCTAGTGCTGTAACGAATAAAACAAACGACGACAGCCCTATTCCCGCCCTAGACGGAACAATAAAATAACTGCAAATTGTTACTTTCCTCAACTACTGACGGCGCCGGCAAGTTGGCAATCCTGTAAATGAAATGTCGATTTTTCTGATTAGAATCGTTTGTAGTTTAGTAAACAAAGAGTGTTATAAAGAATTTAGACATTCTTAAACTATTTAATACACCCTGCAGGACCTTTACAGGTTTATCAATTCAAAAAGTCTAAAACTAAAAATGAGACTGTATAACATTAGGTATGAATCTGGGGAGAGTAAGTCATCTTCATCATTTCAGCCGAAAGACGTCCACTGCTGGACATAGGCCTCCCCCAGCACCACTTACCCGTATCCGTACCCGTCCTCCAGTACCCTTCACCACATTGACCGATCCCGTGCGTGTCGCATCCAGCGCCTGCCCGCAACCTTAACCAGGTCATCAGTCCACCTAGTGGGAGGCCTTCCAACGTATCGTGTTCCGGTTCGCGGTCGCCATTCCAGAACTTTTCGGCCCCATCGGCCATCCGTTCTGCGAGCAATGTGCCCTGCCCACTGCCACTTAAATTTGGCAATTCTTCGGGCTATGTCTGTATCTTTGGTTAACCTGCGGATATCATCATTTCTGACGTGATCACGTAAGGAAATTCCGAGCATAGCCCTCTCCATAGTCCTTTGGGTGACTGTAAGCTTTCTGATAAGGCCCATTGTGAGCGACCACGTCTCGGTCCCATAGGTGATCACTGGCAACACACACTGGTCATAGACTTTTGTCTTGAGACACTGCGGTAAATTGGACGAGAAGATACCACGCAACTACCCGAACGCCGCCTAACTAATATCCTATAGATAGAAATATTTGCAGGGATCCACTTTGCTTTATCTAGAAACACTCATTCAATTATGAAGAGTCTTTGACTGTTAAAACTCTACATTATTGCTGAGTGTTATAGGAACAAAGCCAGTTAATAAAAAACTTGTAATAATGATTAGAAATTATATTTAAAAAAAAATACACACATGCTGGAATATGAGCCTTTTTGGTCTCGCACGGGGTTATTTACTTCATTTTTATGTTATTGTTTGTTTTGCTTAACTAGTGTCTCCTGTGCGGATCACAAATAAATATTTTTCTTTCATTCTTTCTTTACTACATACTTATATCTGATTTCTAGTTAGATACTGTTTCCCATCAGTACAATTTAAAAAAAAAACCTAGCCTACTAATATCACAAACAAACATTATGTCATTCTAACCAAATAATTAACCGGTTTCAACAAACAAAAGTAGCTGAACTCATTTCATAGCTACAAGATTTACAACATTTTAAATCATCTCAAACCAATAAAATAAACAACAAGAAATCAGTTTCAATGACTGGTTATTTATAGATCTTTAATAATCATTTTTAAATTTACAATGTGGCTAGATCACTCTTAAAGGGAGCCGCAGTGATCAGTGTTGCCGCGTGAGAAAATACTGTTCGAAATTCAAATTTGAAATTAATTTAAGCCAGTGTTAATATCTGTTGTACATGTCTGGCCAGATGGAATGGTACTAAAAGATATTTAATGTTGGTTTTTGTATTGTGTTGTATGTACAATGCAAATGGTACTATTTATTGCGTGCCGTGGTTTTGTTGATGGCGTTAATCTGAGTTCAAATTAAGTTTTTTTTTTTTTTTAGTGTGGATAATTTGCAAGCATATCTATAGATTTTTTTTGCTCTGTATGGAAGCTCCTGATGAATTCAAGACGGATCTGCAGTTTCAGGTCGTAAATTTTTTTCCAATTCAAATACCTAATTATCAATGGTTCTATTTATTGCGTGCCGTGGTTTTGTTGATGGCGTTAATCTGAGTTCAAATTAAGAAAAAAATATTTTTTTGTGTGGATACTTTGCAAGCATATCTGTAGAAACTTTAAGCTCCGTACGGAAGCTCCTAATGAATTCAAGACATAATTTAAGGAAGTGCACTTTTACGACGTTAATTTATCATTAGATTCTCATAATATGATATTAAGAGAATCCATAATTATACAGGTTGAGATTTCCAAGTAGGCGTGGATGGCCAAATGCAGTCAAAATGAAGACTTTCCTCAAATTTGCCTTATCCTTATTAGCGACACTATGGGATGGTGATATAATACAGCGTGTATAATTTTTCCAAAATCACCGGGTTCAATTCCTGGCTCGGAATATAATTTTTTCAAAAATACATTGATGCATTTTTAATTTTCATCAATTTCGGACCCGTGACTCCTTTGAGTATTTTACGCTATTCCGCTTAGTTTCGGCTTTGGGAATCCACACCCACTTGAAATAATCACCTGGTTTATGAGACTTTGAATTTATTTTGTTTCGGTATTTTTTCTAAGTTTAGGAAACACAGAACTCATCTAGTTTAAAAACACACAAATATTTTAATATGTATTTAAGCCAATTTAATGATCTTTTGTCGATTAATCAATCGCACTAAAAATAATTCATTCCTCCACGCTTTCGATTCGCACATACTGTACCGATATCTCTGCCCGACAGTGCACAGATCTCTCGCCGAGAGCTCTTTGCGTTTCAATAAATCAGAAGAAATGACGGCGCGCGCGTTAAGCAGTCATCGTCACACTGGGTGGTCGGCCTCACGACGCCTTCACGGCTATTTCACACACTACAAAATAAAATAAAGATCGACAAGGAAACAGTGAAACTAAAAGAGAACTCGCACTTAAAGTGCGAATGCGTGAAGACGCGGGGAATTGATGAACGCGTTCATAGAAGGGTTATGTCTGTGTAGTTTAGCATTTGTTTTGCGTTTCATGCTTGATTAACTACGTTTGTTTTGACGATTGATATTGGAAGCGGATTCTTAGAAACTATATCGGAATTTTGGTTTTGAAAAGACTGAATAGCTATTGAAAACTTTACCAAAATATATCAGCCGAAAGACGTCCTGTGCGTTTTGCATCTACCGGAGGCCCACAGTCTTGAACAGGTCGTCGCTCCACCTAGAGGGAGGTCTTCCAACGCTGCGTCTTCCGGTACGCGGTCGCCACTCTACAAGTTTTCGTCCCCAACGGCCATCTGATCAACCTTGAGCTAATAAATTGTTCCGGGAAGACCAATGATTGCTACAAATCTCATCTTTCCTTTTGCATGTTCATGTAGTTTGCCAATATTTTTAATCATCATCATCATCCTTTTAATGTTCCCACTGCTGGGAACATTAAAAGGCTGTTCTCTGTGAGAGAGGGAACCTTTATATTTTCAATTATTGATGCTTACCTGAGCTGCTGTTAAATTGAAAACCAGCGTCAGGCAACTATTTCTCTGGCATTTTGCTTAACTGGACCTATTTGGCGCAGCCGTGAGACACTTTTCTCTCGAGTTTTTGTTATATTTTATTTTTATTTTTTATAATATACTTTATCTACACTCATATCGTAATATTCGAATTATAAAATTCAAAACGAGTTTATATTGGCATACTTTATAAACACAATACCGAAATTTAAAAATAGAATCTTATTATAACACTATTTCACTAACAAAATAATGCTATAATTTTTTTTTTTCTATTACGATATAGGAAAAATCCAAGAAGTTAATCACTAAGGAGTTTCCATCAATATTTTTTTGTAATGCCATTTTATATTACCTATTATAAAAAGATTTAATTCCAATTTCAAATTGTCAATGACAATGCCCCCTTTAGACTTAGCACGCACTGCGTGTTTTATTCGCACGAATTTTGTTTCCTTCTACCTGTTCATAGAGCTCAAAATATTCAAGCGAATAAAATTCGCGCCGTGGTGCGGTGGATTCTGTGACAAAACACGGATTTCTTGCGGTATTATTTCCGCACGATTTCTTTACCGCAATGCGAACAACTTTATACAATTCCATAGGTCGCAGAATGGGCGAAAAAAATCGCGCGAATAAAGATCGCAGTGCGTGCTAAGCCTTAGCGCATGCGCGGATAATGCGGTGATGTGCTGGGTTTTGGCGCCATTCTCATACGTTTTGCAAGTTTTGCTGTACTGAATTGCATGAGTTATTTAAATTATTGTTTAAAAATGTCTGATATCAGTGAATGTGAAGAAAATTTGACTCCACCCGATATTTAAGATGCGGCGAAGGAAATTACTCTTAATTTATTACCAGCATAGTCGAGAAAAGTATAAGACAAATGCTATCACGATTTTATGGCATGGAAAATGCAAAAAGAGGTATTTAGTAGGTTCAATCCCAATTTATGAGTGTAGATAAAGTAGTGTATGAAACTGCACATAACTAGGTATTAAAACATTCGTGTGAAAACTATTAAAAACCTCGCCTACGGCTTGGTTTTTAAACACACACTCATGTTTTAATACCCCTCATTATGCAACAGTTTCATAAACTACTATTATTGTACACCACAAAAACAAAAATAACCAGAAAAAATGTGTGTGACTCTTAAGTTTTTTTCTAAATACATAAATTTTTGTTATCTTCAATCATGTCATTTCTATGATTTTACCTTTGTACCATTTATCGTTTGGCAAAGAACAAAATCTTTGTTTATTTGTTCTTTCATGCTGAATGTCAGTAAACCAGGTATGCTGAAAAAGATTTCTGTAGAAATAAACATTACCAGCATTTATGAAATTTTATTTTATTTTAATATTACATTCATAAGCATTAAATAAAAATTGATCCATTCATCAATTTTTATTGAATGCTTATGAATGTAATATTATGGATATGTATCTGAAAATAAATACAAGCATACTGCATACAAGCGAAATAAAAATACTCCGATGGGGAGGAGTAACCCGTCTGGACAAAGTGCGAAACGAGTATGTCAGGGGTTCGTTCAAAGTAGCACCGATTAGCGAGAAGGTCAAAGAAAGCAGATTGCGTTGGTACGGCCACATCCTAAGACGTGGAGATGACAACCCTATCAAAAAGGCCCAAAATATCCCCGATCGACCGCGAGGAAGGGGAAGACCACCCGCCACCTGGTGGTTAAACATGCAGAAAGAGGTCCTGAAGGAGAATCTGAGCACTCAGACAACCCAGAACAGAGCTCTCTGGCGCAGACGCACAAGGAGACCCGACCCCAGCAGAACTGGGAAGAGGGTTGGACAAAGAAGAAGAAGATGTATCTGAAAATAAATGAATTATTATTAAGTTTTTAACCATTTGTTCCTTCTTCTTGAATGTTTATTATAAGTTTAAACCATCATCATCATCATACCAGCCGAAAGACGTCCACTGCTGGACTTAGGCCTCCCCGAAGCGGCGCCACATTGACCGGTCCCGCACGTCTCGTATCCAGCGGATTCCCACAACCTTCACCAGGTCATCGGTCCACCTGGTGGTAGGTCTTCCAATGCAACGTCTTCAGGTTCACGATCTCCACTCCAGAACTTTTCTGCCCCATCGGCCATCCGTTCTGCGAATAATGTGCCCTGCCCTCTGCCACTTAAGTTTGGCATTTCTCCGGGCTATGTAGGTAGCCCTGGTTCTTTTGCGGATCTCTACATTTCTGATTCAATCACGCAAGGAAATGCCGAGCATAGTCCTCTCTATTGCCCTTTGGGTGACTGTAATCTTTTAGACGAGGCCCATTATGCGACCACGTCTCAGAGCCATAGTTTATCACGGGCAACGCACACTGGCCTGATGTGAACATTAATTGTTCAATAAATAAAGAAAAATATAACTATGATCATATCTAAGTAAGCTAATAAATTTCATACATTTCTAAATTCCCTTCCAGCACACAAAATATTCAATGTAAGATATAAATACTGAAATGTTGATTCCAAATCCTGCCACGGCACTTTAGCTGACAAATCGATTCTCGATCTCATCGGGCATGTACTTTAAATACGTTATTTATAATGTCCTGCGGATTATACAGAGTACATTCCTATAAACGTAGACCGTAGATGTTTGTCACACTTGTATTTGGATCTTATTTTTCTTCGTGTCGCTGGTATGAGAGCAATTCATATATTTTTGTTCTAAAACTTGGCCATGTTGTCGGTAGCAGCGCATAGGTTACTTTGGCTGCATATTTAGGGCCACAGATGACGGGATAGGAGGCGGAGCATGGTTTGAGAATCGGCTCCACATGCACACTGTGTTGCTGTTGGAATTGTTCCTTTCGATTTGCGTCCTTTGGTGGATCAGGGTATTCCAAGTAGGCCACGGACGGTTAGAGCTAAGTATTAAGATTAACAAAAAGCTGGTAGACACACAGATTTGAAGATGTACTCTTTCATGCATGGGTCAACGAAGCTTTTGAATGCTACTTAATCATAAAATGGAATACATGCTTCAAAAATACCTTTTATGATTTTTATATGCTTGATTGGTTTCTGATTTGTAAAGAGTCCTCAATCATAGCTCTTTCAAATACAAAACACTCTCAATCAAAGTTCTGATGGATTGCTCTTGAAATACGAAATCAGAATCATATCTAGAAAATAAAAGTTTCAAACTTTCACCGCAGCATTTGAGTGTGAAACTGTGAAATAAAACTTAGTAAAAAATATGAAACAAAACAATGCAGCTGCGAGCCACCACTGTTTGCAACAAGATTTTACCCAGCACACCTAAAATTCTCTTCTTCCGTCTGGTTTGAGCTATCTACTGTGAATAAGATTCGCGCCAGTTCATTCTGCAGAAGCAAATTTTTAATTTCTTTCTCCTTTTTATATTTAAATGCCGTCCGCACGTAACAAACTACATGAAGCGTAATTTCACAAGTTCGGCGTCATATTTTTATTGCAATACCAACTCATAAAGTCGAAAAGCTACGAGTCGTATTTCAGTAAATGTAAAAGCAATACTTCATTAACTTCAGCAGGCTTTCAGAAATTGTAAAAGTTAATTTCGTACAAAATCTGATTCAACGTCATTGCAAAATGTTAATTACTCCTTGTAATAATGCAAACTTTAATCAAAATTGGCGTCTGCTAAAAGTACGAACTCGATTAACATCAAATAAGTAGAAAAATAAATACGAACGAAACGAAGTCGAGTTTACCTCCAATTGGAGAGTAAACGAAGCATAAAAGTAAGGTACGAAAACACAATAACATTTTTTTAGGTAAGCGGAACAGGGAACACAACAGCTTAAAACAATTTGCTGAAGGTGCCACTTGAAAGTGTTAACTGAATTTGAAAATGTTAAGATGCCTTTACAGCGAAGTTACCGGGGAACATGTTGGTAGAATGTTTGCTGCTCATATTGTGTTGGTATCGAGTAGCAATAGTATGTGGAAAATATGTGTCATTGGAACTTTCCTTTTGCTTTTCTATGTAGGTCACATTGTCATTTTGTCAACAACGTTTTCACTATCACATAAGTTTGTTTGTAGGTCGAACTCTGTCAGTACCTAGCCAATGAAATTTTTATTTTTAACACAGACCTCAAAAATACCAATGCTAATTCCAATGTTGTTAACAACGTCACGTTCAGTTAGAGACACCCTAACAATTGCAGCATTCGCTTGTTCAAATTGAGTCAAACAAACGAAACTCATCGACAAGATTCTATCGTAGAGTTTAAGAGCAATTTTTCTCTTAAAGCCAAACAAATGAGGCGCCATTAGATGGAGTGAGAGAGCTTAATCTATTTCTGACGAGTTCAGTGACGCCGACAAAGACAAATCGACGTTAGCCTACCCACACGGCGCAAAGGCGTTCCACTTCTGTTTCAATTCCACTTTTATTTGCGGATTAACTTCTTATTAGTCATTGTGCCGGGACGGGCCCCGAACCGCTATCACGAGCCTTATGAATGGCTCAATTATTTTGCAGACGCAGTACGCATTCTGGCGAATTTGAACAGTATAAACGCTAAGCGTGAATTATTCGAGCCCTCGGATCTATTATCTTAAGCTCTCACCCTCTTTGTTTCGCTTGCGTTGACGATAATCATAAACATGTTAATCTTTATAAAAAAGTTAATAAAGAAGTACCGTTTGTTTAACATGTGTACGTCTTTAATAGCTCAAGTAACGTGGATATTAATAAACTGACAACATATTTATGCTCTCTCCATGACAGATATAATGGTCTCAATAAATTGTACGTGATTAAATATTCACTGTTTAACTGACAAAGAAATATTATTTTTCGTCCCATCTAAATATTATATCTTCCAACTGTGTACTCCCACTGTGACCCAAAACTGAAATTTTCTTGTTTACCGAAGTGATATTGTGTTTAACTAATTGCCCACTAACCCGTATCGGTCACATTAGCGTGTTTAAGAGTTAGATTTAAACCGACTTTTTGTCTGCTCTTATTAAAGTGAAGGGTGTTATGTAGAAAATAGCCAGCTCCATTGCGCTGTGATACAGAGATTTAGACTCTACGGTTATAACAATAAGTTATAGAGTTCTATTCTTCCGATGGGTGATTCAAACGGTGACGAGCAAAAATAAATATAAAAAGGCGGTGCGGCGCGTATTTCAGAAACGACAAGTTGAAGAATGTCGAAATGTGTCATCTGTCAGTCGGCATTTAAAACGATATGTTATTCTGAAAGTGTCGTCCCGTGTCCGCGTTCGTCGTGTATCTAAATAGTTAAACAGCTGCCTCGTTGTAAAGATTAGACATTTTCTTAGAAGCCAATGAAAATTCCAAAGTCTTTAATGCGTTTTTCGACTTAAAATGAAGCATAAATTATTAAAAAATAGTGTTAACTGTATCGGGACTAAAGTGATTTTAAAATGTTGTGTCTCCTTAAATTGATGAGCTTCCTAATATAGCAAATGCCACCACATGCAGGGTTGTAATCCAGAAATACAACAACTAATGTACGTTTTATTTAGGTCATTTTTATGGGCACAAAAACTCTGTATGACTGTTTGTATATTTGCAGATTACAGCTTCATGTTGCTTCCTTCTTCACCTTTTCACGTCGTTTGACTGACGTTCTGATAGTAGTGGTTAAAGTAGATTACCTTACTGGTTGCTCAAATTTTGTCAGACTAGTTTATATGGGCGCGAAACCATTAGTCGATTTAATGTTTCTGTTTTATTTTTAATATTGTAACATTCTGTCGACAGCTAAAAAGGATTTAATTTGACCATTTCCTTTCTTATTATTTAAAATGTTGCGATATCCGGTACAATTTATATTAAGCTTTAATTTGATCAAATCCTTTATAATCCGCTATGAACTTTATGTTAGTTATTTTCTGTGCATAAAAACCGATGTAATTGTGGAGGAAGATCACTCTTTCACTGCCCATGGATAAAACTCCCTATACTGAACTAAAGTATTTCTTTATTCGCCATTTACTCTAACTGTGAACTGTTACTGTGTATAAATGTTGGTGCAAACCAATATTACGTGTGAACTTAACAACGACGGCGACCACGTGCCGACATATACCTTGACCTGGAGATATTTGGACAGCTCTGTCATTTATCTATGCAAGTTGGTTAGAAAAATAAGAGGCGTGTCCTGCTCTACTCTCCACGTAACTTTGAAGCCTTTTGCTAACAAATACTTTTATCATAATTTTATATAAAAAGTTAAAATATTTTTACACTAAAATGCCCGGCAGTCCTTATCTTTTCTCAAAAACTTCCGGCTGCAGACGACAAAGACAAACAAAATTTATACCGCCGTACAAAATAATAGTCGATGGAATTGCAAAACTGTAAAATGCAACGCCAGTTCCCGTTGAAAATGTCCAAATATTTCTTCGCTTTGTAAAGATATTGTTTTTGCAAAGCAAAGTCGTGCTCAAAGTGACCACTTCCACCTTCAATGGAAAGTATTATGTTGCACGCTCAGCTGTTGTGCACTTGAAATACCTATGACGCTACCTTATTGATGAACTGAGCGGAATGTAATTGTGTTTTCTTTACGACGAAAAGAGTTGTATAGAGAATATTTGTATATCAAAAATTGATAGGACTGAATCAAATATTTGTTATTTTCTCGTTATCGATTCATAATATTCCTAAGATTGCCTTTTAGTTATAGACAAGATGGTAGGAATAGTAAAATAGGTAGTAACAAAGAGTCGGGGGAACAAGTAGACACAAGTAATTATAATTGAGGTACCTATTCGACTTCGAAATAAAGTTATTTTTCGCTTCGTAGTGTTTTGCTTTAGAAATTGGTTTTATTTTGTTAAAATGTTTTTTTTTATTTTACTCTTTTTAGTCTTGGTACCTCATATTACCATGAAAACCATTTATAGCCAGAGTACTGCATCTCATTGCAACTCCAATAAGCCCAAACACGACTAGGGTACTTTGTTTTATTAAGGAGCTCCAGTTGCCATCTGTGGTCTTCTTCATCAGCTCCAATTCACCAAATTATACTGTCTGAGTGCAAATACTTGCCAAGTTATTGATAATAACAAAATTATTATATGTCTGCATATAATATTAGAGTAGTTCCCTCGATTTCCATGGGATTCCATCATCAGATTCTGTTTCTTGCAAATTACTTCTATATAGGACGGAGTTATGTCCTAAAAAATATTTTAAAAAATAGGGACATCCGAATTGATCATCTTCCTTTATGTGAAGTCGGTTAAAAACCGCAAATCCTCGTATAAACAGAAAAAAAACTACACAGTAAAATATTACTGTAAAAAAAACGTATCCAATTTTCATTTCGGCACTGTAACCTAACCCTCGGTTGGTAAGCAATAACGATTTTCCGCAAACTCCGGCAGGTAATAACTGCTACGATATTATATCGAGTGCATCGTGATTCCACCTCGTTATGTTCGCTATCGACAAAAAAAATGCCTTTTTTATTTAAATACTTTCTACTTGGTACCTTCTGTGTAAGAACGTCCCAAACTTTCAGGTTGGCACAGGTGAAATATAGTTTTATAGTCGGTACTTATTGTAGGTATTGTTTAATGAGTTTTCTATCAAGGATATCTATTGAGCCAATCGGTATGTGGTTTTATGCCATGATACCAAAAACTGGCCAAGTGCGAGTTGGACTCGCGCACCGAGGGTACCGTACAAACCTCAGCTTAAATGTATAATAGACCTGAGTATTTGATATGAATCATCAATTCAATATCTCTACGCGTTCATGAGGAAAGGGGTAGTAAGTTTAAAATGATTAAAAATATTTTTATTGGATGATGTAACTAAATATTTACGGTTTTCGCAATTATTCCTTTATCTGTGCTATAAGACGCTGCTTCGTACTAAATTTCAAGATTCTGAGTTCACGGGAAGTACCCTGTATGTTTTGATTCCCTTGAAATTTGCGCCATAAACGGCTGTATATTTTGATTGCGTTGGCTTAGAAGTTTGTTTTTTTACAGCTTTATGGGACAGTAGACTTGAGTATTTGATATAAATTTCAGCTTGATACCTCCATGCGTTCCTGAGAAAAAGGATATTGACAGACAGACAGATGGACGGACGGATGGACAACAAAGTGATCCCATAAGGGTTCCGTTTTTTTCTTTCGAGGTACGGAACCCTAAAAAGTAACCAAATATCGGCTTTTGAGTGTCTTGGAAGGTGACTAATATTATTCATAGCATGAGTCAAACGGATTGATTAAAATATAAGTCCACACCTGACCAACATAGAAAGGTAAGCCCTGGTATTGAAGCAAAACAAAAAATTGCACTTCAAACACGTTAGAAATCTGTTTAAGTTTGGTACTGACCAAACGCCCTATTTCGCTCAGGTGTGTATTTTTTTTTCGGTAGGTATCTATTATAGAATTATAGGAGAGCAAATTCATTATCAATAGCATAGGTGCTGCAATCATAAATCTGTATGTCTAAAGTAGGTATTTTATTTCTTACTTATTATCTTACTAATTTTACAAATGCGAAAGTTTGGATGGATGTGTGTGTTTGTTACTCAATCACACCAGAACGGCTGAACAGAACTGGATGAAATTTGGCACAGAGATAGATTATAGTCAGGAATAGCACATAGCATACCTGTATCCCGGGAATATTATATTCCGTCGGAATAATTTTCTACGCTCACCCGGGCGAAGCTGCTGGCAAAATCTAGTTGGTTATAACTTTTATACGTGATTTGTCTGGTCTAAAAGAAATAAAATTCGTATATCATTTACTTTAAATGTTAAAACATTAGCATAACACCGCCCCAGACGTTCAGGGGTGGGACTGGCAGAATAGTTCAACAGACGCATATTTTAAACAAGATTTTTAAAGCAAGATACGAAAGTTTGTAGTGGTTTTCACCGTTGGCTCCACCATCATTTGTGTATTGAAGATGCAAGGGGGCGGTCGCAGGTGGTACCTACCAATTTGTGATATCTTTATTTTATGCAGATAAGTATGTACTTTGTTTTTCATTACTTTTAACATCATTTCTGTACGATACATGCTTTCACCTCTGATCATCACGATAACATAAACTAAAAAAGAGAGAGGTGTCTTATGGATAGGTATCCATAAGACACCTCTCTCTTTTTTAGGTTGGAACGGAGATCGATTCATTAAATTTACGACGAGAAGAAGAAGAAGAAGAGAAGAAGTTCCGTAAAATATGACGAAACTGAAATAACGGCAATACAGCTGATGCTCAGTGTAAACACACAATAGCGGCTGCTAGCGTAGGTACTGTATGTGTCTAGTCAGCGCGCGCTCGTACGTTTTCGGTTTTCCTCTTGCGCCTCCGGCTCTCCCATCGGCGTCTCCCGTTTGTGCGGATCTTCGCTTGTACTATCCTACATGCAGCACGCTGTGCCTCGTACAGTTTATCAGGCAAAAATGATAATTTATATTAATAAAAAAGGGTATTTAAACGTTAAAATTATAAGCAAATATACTGCATATTCTCAAAATTGAAGGCAAGCTGAATCGATTGTAAAAAGTTTTAGCTTACCAAGTGATCGCGAAGTTCCTCAAAATTCACTGCAAAATGGTGTTGGTTTTTGGTGTAGTTTTTTTCATTGTTACCCTTTTTTCGGTCTAGCCCACAGATAACGCATGTTCCATCTGTATGAAAACCAAGCGTGTCAATTTTCCACACACAATTTAAAAACAAATTTACTTACCAATGAAAGAAAACATTTCCAATGCCTCGGTCAACTTTTTCTATACAGTCTTAAGAGCTCAAAA
Organism: Orthosia cruda; assembly: GCA_964057195.1. Taxonomy (NCBI): domain Eukaryota; kingdom Metazoa; phylum Arthropoda; class Insecta; order Lepidoptera; family Noctuidae; genus Orthosia; species Orthosia cruda. Next base: position 12,111,945 of record OZ059832.1, on the reverse strand, counting down.
AGGCATTTTTCTAGATTTCGGTGGATTTCCGGTCGCGATAATGCTAAATGAAAAGTTCAAATTACGATCTTTGATCGTAATTTCACTCCGTTTTTTGACACGCGAAAACATACAATCGCGTCATCTAGTAGATTTATATCTGTGGTCTTGCCCCTCAGCCCACAAACAAATCAGAACTAAACATGCGATAAGGAACTCCGTTCCAATAATAAAAAGCGGTAAACATATACGTATGTATTATTTTTTGTAGGAAATAATCTCGGCAGTTCAGATCCTATAACTTAAATTCTTTGACTAATAGAAAAATACGCCAGAAACAACTTTTTACTCCGGCAAAATGCACGTTTTATGTGGATGTCTACAGACTACGGAAACGAAGCCGCGAGCAGAAGCTACCCTAAGCTACTTTCAGTGAAAGCGGTTCCAACCACCGAAAGCAACCTTCAAACTCCGTATCAATCTTATACGACCAAGCATTTCCTATTTCGAACATAATTATGACCATAAAACACAATCATGACCATTCCAGCCGAAACACCTCCACTGCTGGAGATAGGCCTCCCCCAAGCGTCGCCACACTGATCGGTCCTGTGCGTTTCGCATCCACTGGACTCCCGCAGCCTTGACCAGGTCGCTCCACCTAGAGAAAGGCCTTCCAACGCTGCTTCTTCCGTTTGAGTCTTCAATAAATACATCTTAATGAATAATTATCGGCTTTAAAGTTAACTATTAAAAGAATTTAGCTGGAGGAACAAGTTGTGAGGCAAAATGTTGGGAGTTCAACAAAGGTTTGACAAGGGTCCAACAACGCCTGCCTCTTGGTAACTTTAAAAGATTAGGTAACCCTTCTTAAAGTTTAGTTAAATAAGGCGCCTTTTAAATTGTTATGTCTTATTTAGAGCTATTAACTGGTTCGGAAATATTGACTCTGAAACTAAACAAATTTTTCATGGTTTCAGCTGAGATCTTTGCTTCAATTATCTAGGATGCAGCTTACTGAATGTAGATATGACCAAAGCTGAGGTCTATTGGACGAAATAACTAGCAGATTAACATGCACTATGATAGACGATTAAGTTTTAGGGGATAAATATAACAAGACTACATATATTTAAAAAAACTGTCCAAGAGGCTCATCGGCAATCAGGCACTGGTCGAGTCAAAGCTCCAGAGCCTTGATCATCGTCGTCGAGTTGCCAGCTTGCCGGTTTTTATCGGTTCCACTTCGGGAAGTGTGCGAAGGAATTGCATGATCTAATTCCGCCTAGCGCGTTTCATCATCGGACTACAAGACGTACGGCGATACGCCATCGGTACATGGTGGACATCCCACCCATACGCACTAAACGTTTTGGAAATACTTTCATTATGCGTACAGCTTAGGAGTGGAATTCCTTGCCGGAGTCTGTGTTTCAGATATTAGCTACATCCTCGGGGTCTTTAAATCAAGAGTGAATAGGTTACTTCTAGGCAAGCGTGTTACACCGTTGATCACATCTTCGTTTACCATCAGGTGAGATACCACTCAAGCGCGAGAAAAACAAAAAAAAATGTTTCTTGCACTTTCTTCTTCACAGAGACTTACCTACCCTTGCGAATGTGCAATTCATGTTTTGGACTGACTGAATGCTTGACAATTTAAAAGCATATGTAAATGGTTTTAGTTTAATTACTTAGGTATGTTAGGAAACTAATGGGCTTTTTTTTTGCTTTGACCTTGTTTTGCCGTAAATTATTGCAGTGTTTCTTCTTGTTCTGAGTCTAATGAACAGATTGCATTTATTATGGTTTTTCGTAATAACAAAGCCACAAGAACACAGAATTACTTCAAATTTTAGAAGGCTGAAAAAGATTTAGTTAAAACAGGCGAGCTTTAAAAATATTAAAACTCCTTTTTTATTCCATTAGCTAGTATTTTATTCATCCTCGCCACTTTTATGCAGTATTAAAATTTCATGACGCTTAAAATCAGAACCGTTTGGATATTAACGATTATAAGAACAGATATCTATTCCTAGAGAACTAACCAAATCACTTCTACCTAATATAACTAACCAAATCACAGATTTAAATCAAAAGACAATTGCCCATTTGATCCCAAACTGAACCGACGTGAAAACTTTTATTCGGAACTTTTTCGAAGTTAAGACCAAGATGTTAGCGGGGCTTGTCTAAGTCCTATCAGGTCCCGGCGTCAGTGGTCGAAGTTCAGGATTTCAGCTATTTATTGCAATCCTCGGGGATTCGGGAATTTACGCGTCGAACGATAAAATGCCGTATTTTTATAGGGATATGCGGTAAGGTTTCGCTATCACGGTATTATGGCAACTAACTCTATTTTATAGGGCCTAAAGAAGTTTTCTACAGCCATTACATTTTAAGATTCTCAATTCTGTTATCTAGATAGTTGTTGAGAATAATGGCTGAGATTACTGTGAGCTCTTTCTTTATTTAAGTTTATGTCGTTAGGTAAAATTCTGTCTGAATTATACAGCAGAATTATTTACTCTTGGCATTGCACGTTGTCTTCGAGTCTGGTGTTTAAAATTACGAGTTTAGCAAGTATATTTCAATTTATTTGTGGTTGGTGCAGTATGTTTTCTTCTTTATTTGTCTTATTTCTTATTTGTCGCTATTTCATAGGTAAGTAATTTATTTTAGCCATAATAATTATCATCTTTAATAAAGACCATTCATCATTTCTTAAGTCATCCTGAAAGAAAAACTTTTTAAAAGTAAACTCTCAAAACTTGTTAGAAGTACTTTAATTTAAACAGATACACGTACGTGAACACTTGGTTTACAAATCGCTGCTCGAGAGCCAACGAAAAAGACCGCCATTTTTCAAAAACATATTCCATTCGTTTTTGCCGCACAATCTCCGTGACCAAATAGTGAGGGCTGGCGCGCGAATATGAAGTCAATTGATGCACGTTTATCAAATAGAAATTGTAACTTGTTTAAAATAGCGTCATTAAAATGGTTTTAATTATTTTCAAGATAATTTCAACATATTAAAACATATTCAAATATTTAAACAAATTATCAGTGATTTATTAAAATAAAGTAAATATATTTTATTTTAATAGTACATAGAACTAAATTACCGCACGAGTCAAATTGAGTCCTAACAAACTCTTTAAATATCTGTATTTACATCAATTGACGTTAAAATATTTAGTTTTATTTTGTATTTGCTTACATTCCTTTATTGGTATTCCCTTTTGCCAAACCACCTGCATTTATATTCAAAACTTTGCTTATGAAAAATTCCACTTTCCTCCACATATTTGTAATGCTTATACCAAGAGTTTATGAAGAGTGTTATTAATAACAACTGAAAGTGTATATGTGAACTTTTAGATACAAATATCTGCAGTAAGCAAAATCAAATGCCATAATACCGTCATATTTTGTGTTCATTTTTCTACCGAAATCGTTCGCGAAGTTTCCTCAAGTCACAACCGCTGTATGAAATCGATTCCCCGAACTATTCCTTACATGATTGAGTAGCTTGTAGCGAGCTTAAAGCTGAACATATTGAAATATGGGCCAAAGTAACATTTAAATTTACTACATTTGGACTAGCTTTTCTGCGAAACTAGGTTAGTACTTAAATAAGAATGTTGCTGGTAAATTAGATTTATAGGTTGGGCCTACAATCTAATAGTCTCCGTTTGGGTTTTGAGAATTTGAACATTAAAATTTTATTTTAGATTGAAATGATCATATGTATTACTTACTCGTACCCAGCCATTTCAGAAGTCGGAGGACTTCTTAACGTTCTCCAGATATCCATATATATATCTTATAAAAGTAGAGGTTTTGCTGATTATTTGGTCAAAACATAATTCTAAAGACTGAGAAAAAATACCAAGTCATTCTTCACATACAGAGAAATCGTGTGCAATAATTACGACGCATGCTCCCGACGGATTCAGATTTACTTATAATAATATTAAGGATATCACGATGTTTTCCTTCACGATGTCAGTGATGTTCAATATAAACTTACACATTATATATAAGTATAGAAAAAGTTACATTGGTACGTGTCTGGCTTTGAAAACACTTGAAAATAAAGACCATATTTTAAGCGGTGATTAATCACCGCTTAAAATAACGATCGATATTATTATAACAGACTTAGCAGAACAAGCTCGCCGTAGCCCAAGCAATTTCCACGCATAATGTGTAGAAGCTAATAAACATAGAAAGGAAATATTTGCAACGCATAATGAGAGTGCTAATAATGAAATAAAAACATATTGTTTGTTTTGCCGATGAGCACACAAAGGGCTAACAACGGGAGCCAATAAATTGCGCGTCACACCACGCACGCTTCTTACTACACAGGGCTGTCACAAGGGATAAACGACTCACGAAAGAAACTTTGATCTCTGGAAAGAGAAGAAATAAAGATAGTAAATAGGTTTATATAACACAAAAGGCATTATAAACAATAAACATTTTTACTCTTTTTTAAAAATAAAACAAAGAAGAGTGTGATTTACGGCGGTGACCAAGTTTGTGTCTCTTCTCTGAGTAGCTAGGAAAAACTGGCCTTATCTAGTTTTAATTGACAAAAAAGATTAACGTATCACAGAATTATTAAAAAAAAATGCGAATTTAATATTATTATTATTATCAAACTGGATTAGGCGTCATATTAGGGAGCACGGTTGGCACAAAGTTTGAGCATTTGACTGCAGGGCTGAGTGTCGCGGGTTCGATTCCCGCACGGAACAAATATTTATATGACCTACAGATAGTTGTTTCGGCTCTGGGTGTTTGTGTATGTGAGTTTATATGTTTGTAAACGCACCCACGATACAGAAATAAATTCCTAGTGAGGGGCAACGTTTTAAAATAAGAAAGATATATATATATATATATCTATTTGAAAATAATATGACGAATGGATCTTTTCATTTTGAATGAATCAATATCAAAGATTCTAAAAACCTATACTATATTTGAATGGAGCAGCAAAAATAGGAATAGGAAATAGGTTCCATAAGTAGATACTTAATAGGTTAGGTTAGTTCTCCTATTTCTTCAGTTCCTTTAACTGGCATGTAATGAAACGGCATGCACCTTCATAAAAAAAACAAAAAGCAGAATGTAAAGACGTAAGAATTAAATTGCAAGAAATTACATAACAACTAATGTACCTAGATAGATTTCGTCCAAGATTATAACTGAAAATACCTAATAACAAGAAAGATAAATTTACCACAAGAAAACAAAGCATTTGTAAAAAAAAATCTCATGGTTATTATAATTATTGTTATAATGAGTGTGTTTAGTGACTTAGAAAAGTGTAACATCCTCGTAAGTTTACTAATACGAAAAACTTAACAACGAATGATAGTTAAAACTTTAAACAAACTGTCTTGGCAACCCTGCTGTCTATTCGTAACAATGGCTGAAACAACAATTTTAGCAACGTTACTAGCAACAAAACACACGCGTAATATAAGGACAATGACCTTATGTTACTCTCGCTTGAAAATTATCTTTAGTACTGGAAACGTCTAAACAGGTGTAGTTTAGTACGTACTAAAACCAGATATATTTTATCGCAAATCAGTCTTTGTGAAACACTCATAATTTTGCTTAGGTAGCTAGGATCTTTATTATTATTAACAGATTGTATTCTTAGACACATTATTCGTAGGATCTACTTTTCACTTTGGCTTTTATTGTTAGGAATAACTTTTGTCAGCGACTTCGGCTGTGCGGAGGTTGGAGATTGTTTAAAAGCAAACGGCAGGCTTGTATGAGAATTTCGTACAGCTAATAAAATTTCGTGTTCTAGGACATTTTTGTTTTAATTGGTAGTTAATATTACACAAACACTTTTGATATTCTTAGATTTTTTGAACTTGGGACGTAAAATTTATAACCAGTTTTATTTTTTAAGGTTATGTGTACTAGTGTACAGCTTGGCCATAAAGAGTAGAAATAAAACAAATATAAACATTTTTTTTCTACACATGGCAACTCGAAAGAAATGTCAAACATCAGTCAAACTACGATGATACTAATAACATGATCAGGAGCTTGGCTCGGACATGTCAGTTGTAGAATATTTAGATAGTGATTAGAAAATATATTATTACTAAAATAAAGATGTTTTACTCACACAGGCTTTTTTGTTTACCAGTTAGTTTTTTTTTTTATTTAGCATCTGATTTAACGATTTTTCCCATTCTGATTTATCTTTAAAAATACTTCAAGTATCAAATTCATTAATGTTATAGTATACATGATAACATATATAAACGACCACAATTTTTTTCTACTCTTTATGGCCAAGCTGTACCAATGTAGATTGTTACATATAGGTACATAAAAATTGTTTTGGTGATAAAGTAAATATTCTAGATTACTTGGCACCATCTTTGTAGTGTTTTACTTACATTTAAGTAGGTAGGTACTATAGGTAGAGATGAGGATCGTACCTAGTCAGTGGGGTGTATTAGGAGATACCTACCTATGCCCAGCAGCGGACTGCAATTGTTTTATAATGATGAGTTTGATTATATTTAATGTTATTTCTTTTTTTAAATAATCAAATATTCTTTCGATATTTGTGTTATTTTACATATGGCACCTTCTAAAAACATAACTGCGTTTAGTTTAAGATTTTATTAAGTTTATTTATTAAAATCTTTTATTGATATTATTAATTAATCCGAAGTTCAAAAAATAGTACACTTACATGTAAATAACTGGTTTAGTTGCCTCAATAAATGGTACAAATTCTATAACCGAACAACAAAAAAAGTATGCTGTAAGAAATCTGCCGTTCATCCGGGATAAATATTCGAGAAGGTGTATGTCCTAGGCAGGTATATAATAATGTGTAATATATTATGTCTTATGTTCAGATTATGTTCTTCACAAGGTTTATACAAATCCAATCAGCCGTTTAGGCGTAATTAATTAATAAACATACAGATTATAGACTTTCACACTTATAGTAACATTAGTAGGGTATCTGAGTTCTGTATATATCTCTCAACCTTTTGTGATGGTGATGTGTTTATGTAGCACTGTTATGCTTCCTGACTGCGTCTTGGCTTATTTCAACACTACATCATTAATGAAAATGTCATGTTACTGGTAGCAACCATTGTTGGAATCGTAGATAACCTATGAAGTATTTAGTTCTTAATATTATTGAAACTTACATTTTCTCTCGCTTGCTTTAGGGATTTCAATTTGAAATTGCCGAATTTTTATATACAAAAATGACATCTGTAAAGCCGATTTTCAGCCCACCGTGCGCCGTCAGCAAGCGAGAGATAAATAAGTTTCAATAATATTAAGAACTTTGAATAAATGTGTACCTACTGCTGTGGCTTTATTTGGTTTTACTATACATATATACGTAAATCTTTGCCTGTACCTTCGGAAAGAACTGGTATGATGTTATGCTATTTAGAATCCTTTTATTGAATCAGAATATTTTTCTGGTTATTTTGTAACTAGTAAATTCGATTAGAAAAATAAAGAAATTGTTGGTTGACTCTTGATCTTAATAATTATGTCCTTTTCAGTGTATTATTATATGTGCACGTGGAGGTTATGTATGTATGTTAACAAACACAACAACTCTGTATTTGTGTAGTATACCCGGTAATGTTGGTTCATTAATTATATTTTATTAACCAATTTATAGATTGCCTGTCACTAGCTGGCCGTCTCTATCTACGTTGGTAACATAAAAGTCAAGTATTTCCACTTATTTTCTTAAATCTAAGGCCTATATTCTAAATAAGTTTGAAGGACCTCCACTCGACTTAGTTGCCATGCCAAAGGAGAAATCGAACGATATCGAAACTCTATTAATAACACGCTATTTATAGTAATAAAATATCCATACTATCCATCTATAAATATATCATATCCAAATATAATACCTTTAAACGAGCAATTCTTGTAGGTATATAAAATCAGATAGTCGGAAACGGCTCCAATGATTTTCATGAAATTTAGTTTGCAGGGAGTTTCGGGGGCGATAAATCGATCTAGCTAGGTTTAATTTTTAGAAAACGACGTTTTCTCTATTTTTACCCGAGCAGAGCTCGGTTGCCCTGGTACTAATATTATAACTGTAAAAGTAAATCTGTATGTCCGTCTGTCTGTTACCTTTTCACACTTAAACCGCTAAACCGATTTAGATGAAATTTCGGTATGGAGATAGTTTGAGACCCTGGTCTAAGGACATTTTTATCTCGGCAATCCTCCTTAAGAGGGTGGAAGTTTCTATGGTGCATGGGGCAGCACACACACCTATAAATATTATTGCGCGATATAAAAAATAGGCTATTCCTAATGCTACGAAAGCGAAATCGGGGGCAATAGCTAGTATAATATATGCTGTTAATGATACGAGCTTTGTATAAACTTAAGTATAAGCTGCTAGCACTTAAAGCAGTCACACCGACATTATTTTAAAAAGCTCCCAAAATTAACATATTTAAATTAGTTCTATAGTTTAAATATTTACAGTGTCAACTTTTAATCTTAAGTAATTTTATGTATTTTCAGTAATGGCGTTTGATTAGCATTTTAATTTACAGATTTTCATTAGAGATAGTTACTAGACTAGGTGAATCTATCTCAATATATTTATGAAAGCTTTTGGGTGATAGATGAATATAATTTAACATTTTCTTTGTCAACCTTTGATCTTACGGTTGTCTGGTAGATATCACTGTCAGCGATAAGACCGCCTTTGTACCCTTAGAAATAAGTTTTCTTGTAAAAGATATGAGTATTTTTTTTTTGTTTTAAAGTATATTCTATTCTCACCTTTCAGCATCTATAGCATTATTCTTATGGGAGCTTTCATTTAAAAAGTGAATTTGACTTTCAATTTAATTACCTTTCAGCAATAGGTAAACATTTAGTCGACTCTTAGTCTTAACGAGATCAGTGTTTTTTTCGACCAAAGAATTAGCATTGCCATTCAACGTGGTAGTGCTGCCAGCGTTCTAGGATCTAGACAAGTGGCAATCGATGCCAGCGAAGAAGACAGTCGAAATTTCAAAATGTAAGGGATTGATCACGTTGTCACCATCATCATCTTCCTGTCTTTATCCCATATTACTTGGGATCGGCGCAACACGTTTTATTCTTCCATACCGTCTAGTCCCCCGTTTCGCCATCACTGATTCCCTATTGTTTCATATCACTCCTCACACAGTCCATCCATCTTTTCTTTGGCCGTCCCATCCCTCTCCATCCATCCATATTTATAGTCATAACTCTTTTAGTAACATGCTTTTCATCACATGACGTTACCAGGACAAACGGTTTCTTTTCAACTTTTCTGTCAATGGCGCCACGTTCAAACTTACTCTCTTATACTCATTTCTCACTTTGTCCATTCTCGTCACTCCGCAGATCCATCTCAAAATTCTCATCTCTGTTACATGCAATCTCTTTTTATCCATATTGATCACGTGATTTTTTGATATCGCTTGTCAATCCCATACAATTTCACCTTTTTTGACAATCGCTATTGCCACGCTTTCGATGATAAAATGTCACTTGCCACTGTCCTTTGGACACCTATCCAATTGACAGTGACGGACGAATTTTTGATGTACAATGACTTCATCCCCTTCATCTTTTTATACGCGCTTGTACGTTATTATTATTAGTTTGTATATCATCATCAGCCTATAGCAGTCTACTGCTGGACATATGCCTCTTCAATCATACGCCATTTGCTTCGATTTTCGGCAACTCTTTATTCAGCTGCTACCAGCCACCCAACGAAGATCGTCACTCCACCTTGTCTGAGGGCGTCATACCTTACGCGCGTACCTTACCTTATCTTGCTTTTATATAGTTCATAAAAGTTTAGCTAACTCCTTTCAGCATATTAACAAAATGTTTGTCTCTTTTTCACAAACAATACATGTATCAAAATAAACCAACAAAAATACCTCATTGAAATCCCTTTAAACCAATTCGTTTCGCGTCCACAAATACGAAAACGTCACTTTGATCAATCTTTTATTTTTGATCACAAATTAGAAGTAAGGATTAGCCTCCTAAGCGACACGCAACCGTACAAAAAGGAGTAAAAGTGTTGCCAGGGGCCCTACCATGAGCTCTAAGAGAAAGGTTAGTAAATAACCTTCACTTAAGGGACAGATATGTCACCGGATTATTGCAAACACCGTAAGATTATAATAAATGTTGCAAGATTATAATAAAGCACGACATATTGTGAGCGAATAATTTCAAATACAATATAATTTTCTACAAATTCGATTTGATCCAATGCCTTTTGAGATAAAAGAGTTAGCAATCTCACGTGCTTTATTATAAACTTACGGTTTTTACAATTATCCGGGGAAATATTTCAATACAAGTACAATATATCTGTGCCTTGCTCTAAGAGCTCGTGGTAGGGCCCCAGAGCCGAGACAAATAAAGTATGAGAGAACAATGCGAGGAGTCAGTGAATAATTTTAGCCCCGACGTACTCGGCGCGACGTAGTGTTACTTACATAGATGTTAGTTCCTGGAAGCGTCTGTTGAGTCTTTTGTAGGATTGGAGCGTGGATGAGGGTATTAATAGTATACAGTGACATTTTGGACTGGTGTTTTGGGATTGATCGACTTTTCTGGGATGCTAGAACACACTGACTTGTCACTCTGCTTTTAGTATAAATAAATAATAGTTTCAAAAAACTAAAATACACGCTTTAATAGAAAACCAAACTAAAAAGTAGAAAATAATTTTTAATAAATTTATATTAAGAATAGTGTGATTAATATTAATTTTGTTATTATATTATAACATTATTTAACAATTGACATCAAGCACCCCACGCTTTTTACAATATTTTTTTTTGGTTTATCACACTGTTCTTAATTTAAATTTATTGAAAATTATTTTCTTCTTTTTAGTTTGGTTTTCTATTAAAGCGTATTTTTAAGTTTTTTTAAACTATTATTTATTTTTACTTTTTAGTTCAATTTCTAATCCTGAAGATCCTAGTAAGGATAATGGAACAAATTATTTAAATTATTGCATTGTCATCGGTCCCTGATAAGTGTGCAAAGTTTCAAATTAATGCGACGTTTTGATGGCGATGAAAATCACTTTCAAAGATTCCGTCACATTGATACATACCAAGCTATTAAAAGCGTGTTAAAATATAGAGAACATTATTCGCTTTCATTTTGGTGGAATTTTATATGAGGGTTGCAAATCGAATGTCTGCAATAAGTTTGTAAAACTGCCATTGATTATAATAATTGTAGTTGCAATCTCACTGACATAAAAACAAAGACCCAAACTCAAATATATATTTGTACAACATAGGAGCTGTAAATAAAAGAAGTACATATTCACTATGTTACCATTTTTTTTAGAAAAGCATTACTTTTAATTGAAGTGTTTCTTAATGAGCCTTTTGAATACCTATAAACAGCTCTACAATAAACCTTAAACCCTCCAAATCAACCACATCAACAATGTCAACCATGTCTTTCCAAAAAAAAAAACTCACCCGTTTAAAAATTCAACGATTCCAGTAAATTTTTCACGTGTACCGCGCCCCGCTATCTTTACCGCCCCCGAGGGAAATAACATACTGTCACGCAGAATATACTGGTCCAGGCCACAATTAGAGATCGCCAGAAATTGCGTAATTAGGGGACCATTAATCGATCTCGCATAGTCTCGGCCACTTCCCTCTTTGTTAACAGGTTACTGGCTGGCTGGCTGTCCTCTTCTGTTAAAACGAGACTACAAATTAGTTTGATATATTGTTCTAGTGTTCTCAGTTCTTGTTACTTGGCTCAGTTTATGGCTGAGTATAGTTTTGAGTTTATGGTTTTTGATTGTCGTTTAAATCAAATTAGGTTGTTAATTAATTTATTACACCATATTTTAGTTAGCCCATATATCTGTAAACCTAAAATAAAATAATTCAGGATGTTGCAATTAGGGTACTTTTGGTGCAAGAAGGAACTGACTTTTGCATCGTACGAACATTGAATTTTTTTTTTTATTGTTTCGACTGAATTAATTTAAAATGTTATGTCATTTATAATTAGTTTTAAATTTTTTAGTATGTGACATTTTTGATATTTTATTGATATCATTCAATTTTATATTAGACTCTATTTTTTAAATCTAATTATTTATAAACAGTTATTTAGATACTGTTATTTATTTATTTATTATATTCTTTATTGTACACCATAAAAAAATACATACAGAACTTAAAAAAACAAGCAAAGTGTACCATGGGCGATCATATCGCACAGTGCAATCTCTTACAGACAACCTTGCTTACTGTTATTTACTGTATTTTTTTATGTTTACTCTCATTTTAATCGAGTCTTTTTTAAAGGTTTTTTGTTTTATTTTGCTTATTTTTTTCTACACAATGTATGTTTTTAAGAAATAAATTATTTATGACTTAAATCACAAAACTGAATATTACATCACAAGTCGCCTCATAACACACAATCAATGGCAATGCCTATAATTTTGAGAATTTAACATCATTTTTTGCTTTCTTTACGTTGTCGTACTGACGAATTTGCAAAACAAATGAATTATGAATTTCCATCAAAATCCTTCGGATTATCACAATCCGAATCATTTCGATGAAAATTCCTAATACATTGCTTAAGCTATTGGAGTGCTGTGACAGAGTTGGTTTGCTATCAGTGAAAGTTGAATAATTATCATAAAAATTTTTTGAAGCAATATTTATAGATAAGTTCAATAAACTATCTCTATTTTAATAAAGGTACCCACATGACTTTATTCAACATCCTCAACAAAAGGTCAACACTTACCACAAAATTGAGGTAGGCAGGTCCGAACCTTTCCTTTCTACCCCTAATTCCTATAAGTACACCAATTTCAATCCCCAATAACTGCCATATCCGTCCGATCTCTTCAATAATAGTTCCAGAAAGTCAGACGAAGAAAATAGTTTCCGAAAAATTCAAAAGAATTTCTTTGACTGTACTTTTTGTGTGGTCACCCTCACGGTATTAGGTGATCATGGGGAAGAGTAATGGTGGTAAATGGCAGGAAATTACCGTGGCACCTTATCGTCCGATTCAATAACCCCATAGACGATAGACCAGTGGGTGTAGACTGTAGGGGAGGTAATAATGAAACTGCACGCGCAGACTTTCCGGCTATCATGCGTCAGAACGCTGTACATAGCCTTCATTTGTTTTTTGTGGTGTCTACATTGTGTGGCGAACAAACCGTCGTAATTCATTCTTACTCGTGACAGTTACAGTCTTGAAGCGTTTTGAAATAAATTATGTTTTAAAATGTGTATCTAATGCCGTTTTTACTCGGCTGCAAGGAAAGGGTTATGTTTTTCGCGCGTATCTTGTATGTATGTATGTATGTAATATTCGTTATTCGTATCTTTCAAACTACTTGACGGATTTTTATAATTAAGACATTACATGTAACGATGGTTAGACAGGTCTTGGCCACCAAAGTGTTCTTAGATAATTGCCGTTATAAGTAGATTTTGGGTGCCATATTGTGGGGGTTACAATTTTTTTTTCTTCGATAGCCATCGAGTGGGGTATCAAAATGAAGGGTTTTTAGAGGTGATTTTTAAAAATATATACCAATTATATGTTTAAAAGACATTCGCAAAAAAAAGTATAACTAAAATGTTGTAAATAAACAAAGTTAATAAAACCAAAAAAGCATAATTTTCTTCTTGTTTACATCTTTGCAGCCGGGTTTTTTTGATTTGATTAACTTTTTTTAGTTTTTGCTGTCTTAAAATTAACCAGGAAAATATTCTTTATTCTTGCTTATTTGGTATGCAAACATTGACTAGGTATAGTTTATTTTACACAAAATGACGACCAAGCAAGTCAAGCTTTAACTAATCCACAAAAGCTTCACCGTAATTTTGACAGAACATCTCAAAAATACGAGTATTACTCAATACATAAACGTAAGTCGGAGCTGAACAAAAATACAGTTACCACGTGTTGATAGGGGTCAGTCGATTCGTTGGATGTTACTGTACGGTCGCTTCAATGGCTGTAATTGCCGCCTTCGAGACTTACTGACCGTCAATGTGACGTATTGAACTATTGACACGTTCTTTTATTTAAAGCTGATCCTCCACTTACGCGGACGATGGGCTGTTTTAAGTTTGTATCAAGTGAGATAAATCTGTTAAAACTAAGCAAGCTAAGTAGCTTGCTTAGTTTTAGTTTTAACAGATTTGTCTCAGTTTTAACAGTTAAAATGATAATAATGGTCAGTTTCTATTGATAAACTTCCTAACCAAAGCACAAAACAGAAAGTATACAGAAGGGCCACTCCCGCCGTTTCGAAAATTGACAGCTAACCTTGACAGATTCACTAGGGTTGCTCCTATATTGATTCTGAATTTTTAAAAAGAGTAGGTTGTATAAGTTACAAACATAAATACATCGATTCGTCTAAACATTCATAATATCATGCTTAAAGGCCTTAGAGGGTAGACAAAGCATCAAATATCCATTAAAGATCGCGACTCCACATACGACGAAGAATGGATGGTAACAAGACGTAAAAAAACCGACCAAGTGCGAGTCGAACTCGCGCACGAAGGGTTCCGTACTAATAACCAAAAATCGGCAAAAAATCACGTTTTTTGTAAGCCCCATTTAAATATTCATTTTATTTGTTGTTATAGCGGCAACAGAAATACATTATCTGTGAAAATTTCAACTGTCTAGCTATCACGGTTCATGAGATACAGCCTGGTGACGATGGACTGACAGATTGCGGAGTCTTGTAATAGGGTCCCGTTTTTACCCTTTGGGTACGGTATCCTAAAAATTATGCCACTAAAAACATTAAAATGTGAAAAGCACCAAGCTCGATAAAAATATACCTAAATTTGTAAAAAACAGGTAATAAAATCCAATAGCCCGACTGCTTGAGAAGCGAACTGAAACCCGAATATGTACTTAAACAAGAACAAAATTATGCTGTGCAGTCGGAGGAAACATATTAATTTGTTAGCTGGATGACCTAGATCATATTATTATGACAAGTTTCATAGCCTTTCCAATTCCGTCTATGGACTTAAAATAATTTATTATTTTCCTAGATACTAAATTTCTAACTTGTCATCTTGAAAAATTTAATGACCTGAAATTCGTTCTTTCATTCTGAAAGAAATTTCAAATGAAAGAACGAATTTAAAGAATTAATTTAAATTATATTCGGTCTGTAACAATTAATAAAGCTAACCTAGCCAATGCAAACTCGTTGCAATTCTTTATGTATGAATGACAAACGCCCGCACTAAGCACTCGTGATCGTGACAGCCGCGACTGAGCTCGGTCCAATATTGTCCAAAATTACCTGTAAAATCGCAATGTCAATGTGTGTGTGCAAAATGACGCTTTGTTCGTAGTGGCCTCTCTGTCTGCGGCGCGCCGCCGCTTTCGTACTTTGTGACCAAAGTAACGTAGAGAAAGTGCAATTATCCGTTTCATTTTTCCGTCAAATTTCACCCAGATATAACTACTATTAACTATTATCTTGTGCCGTAAACCTGCAAACATTATATCACGGTACAGGCGTGCAAAAACAGTAAAGGCGTGAAATCATGTTCCTAGAATG
Organism: Orthosia cruda; assembly: GCA_964057195.1. NCBI lineage: Eukaryota > Metazoa > Arthropoda > Insecta > Lepidoptera > Noctuidae > Orthosia > Orthosia cruda. The sequence continues at coordinate 12,096,284 of OZ059832.1, read as the reverse complement.
GTTGGGCCGATTTGCAATTATAGCAAAGCCACACTACAACAGCTATGCAATCCAATACAAAGAAAAATACTTACTAATTAAAGTTATATTCAATAAGGTTGCAATTCTATACATATAGTGTAAGTGCACTGAATGTTACAGTGTCTGCTTTAAAAATGTTAAAGTCTGTAAAACTAGAAACTAAAATAAATCAAATCATTAAAGTTGAAAAGTTTTCGTTCGCCGCTGAGAAGAGGCGTCTTTACTTTACAAGGAGCACGGTATGGCTGTCATTAGAGTTATTTTACGCTTGTCATAAATGTTCATTCTTGGAAAGTAAGCCTTTGTATGTAATAGTATATTTTGTAAAACAAGTAATAAGTAGGCATGGCTGGTTAAAAATAAGCACGGACACGGGACATTGTATTTATATATGTATGAGTAAGTACGAATGGCGTCGCATCGTAAGGCGCAAAAACTTTTTAGGGTGCCGTACACAAAGGGTAAAAACGGGATCCTATTACTGACTCCGCGATCCGTCTGTCTGTCTGTCCAGCTGCTGTCCACCAGGCTGTATCTCATGTACCCTGATAACTAGACCGTTGATATTTTCACAGATAATGAATTTCTGTTGCCGCTATAACAAGAAATACTAAAAACAGAATAAAATAAATATTTAAGTAGGGCTCCCATACAAAAAACGTGATTATTCGCCGTGTTTTTGCGATAATGGTACTGAACCTCTCTTCTCTCGTTGACCACGCAAGTGAGCAGACGTGTCCCTTGTGCTGTGTACTGAATTACCGATTTTAATAAATATACCTACGTGCTAAGTGTGTGATTATTGGATTGAGAGATTTTTGGCCGATTCGAATTAAGGACCAATAATGCCGAAGGCGCAACGTTCTCCAACTAAACCCGTGGAAGCTGAAGAACCTCACTTTTCTGACAAGTCCACTGCCAAACAAACGGCTAAATCGAATTGGTTCGGTACTCGACAGGGTAAGAAGAAACGCAATGAAGATTCAGATAGTGATTCTTCTATCTCTCAAGAACCTAGACGACACAAAACCGCATGCTGTTCCCCTAGTAGCCTGCACGTAACTCTCACAGCTCTTCAAAAGGAGGTCAAAGCAATGAATTCTCTGTTGAATTCTATAAAGGAAGACCAGGACTCGCGCTTTTTACTGCTGCAGAAGGATGTGTCGGCTATTAAGTCTGAGATTGGACACCTAAAAAAATCCAACATCGAGTTCGACAAGACACTGCAGTTCCTAAGCGCCAAGCATGATGAAATAGAGTCATTCAAAAAGGAAACCATAGAAAAGAACAGGACAATGGAAAACCGATACAAGGATCTGATACAACGAAACATCAATTTAGATAAGTGCAATAAAGCGTTGGAAGAACGTATTGGATATATAGAACAAAAAGAATTGGCTAAAAATATTGAAATTATGAATTTGAAGGTAAAAGAAGGAGAAAAAACCGTTGAAGTGGTAAAGAAATGTGCCGAAATTTTGAATTTGGATAAAACCGAAATTGAAAATGCATGGAGGGTAGGATCCGAAAAAAAAGAAAGCCGGCCTATTGTTGTGACGATGCGTACAAAAGCGGCGCGAGCGGAATGGCTTAAAAGTCGTAAATCTACGCTCACAAATCACATGATATTTCACAACAACGATTCATCACGTATCTTCATAAATGAGCATATCACTAGGCAGAACAGGCAACTATTTTGGGCAACGAAGACTAAACTTAAAGAAACCTATAAATATATATGGATCCAGGATGCTAAAATACTAATAAAAAAGAACGACAATGAAAAAAAGATATACCATATTCGCAGTGAAGACGACATCGAAACATACGTACCTACATAAAAAATATAATCCAAGTAATGCTAATGCATAAATAAAAATAGTGTGTTAAGTATTGAATCACATCATGGCGGTAATCTTCGATTCACAATCACAACTGCAGGATATAGAATATATGAGATTTACAAATATTAAAGAATGGTCGAATTTTGTAATAACGAGTGAAACTAAAATACAGATTATGCATGTCAACATCTGTTCTATTAGAAAACATTTTAATCAGTTGACGGTACTTTTGCAAAGCGTTATCGATGGGCTGGATGTGTTGTGTCTCACAGAATTTAATATTAGACAGGATGAAGTCTCCATGTACGCAATTGATGGTTACAATATGTTTTCGCAAACCAGGGAAAAAAAACGAGGAGGAGGCATTCTTGTTTATGTGAAAAATAGTCTTCAGTTTAGTCCACTACAATTCTGTAATACCACGACATTTGAGTTGATGCACGGTCACCTGGCTAAGAATGTTTATAACGCTTATCTATTGGTAATCTACAGGCCACCACACACAAACAAACGCACCTTTACTAAAGATTTAGAAAACCTTATTAGGGAACAACCCATGAGCACTGACATAATAATAGTTGGTGATTGCAACATTAACTTGTTGGAGAATGAACTGGATTCTTCAGCAAACTTCTATTTGAATACGTTAGCAGAGTTAGGACTTCAGTGTGGCATCCAAGACATAACGCGCGAGGCAATTGTCAGTCAAAGGCGAGTGGTGTCATGCATCGACCACGTCTTCATGCGAAATGTTAGTGGCGGGGCGAGTGACGTACACGCATACACACTCACCAGCCGGGTAGCCGACCACTATGTAACGGGCGTCTCAGCTGTCATTGACAAGGTAATAGAAGTAACGGGTATATGTAAAATAAAATACGATAACAAAGCAGTCACAGATAAACTTAATAGCATAGATTGGTCAGCGTTGTTACAGATACAAGAGCCAAACGAGTTGTACCTTCAAATGTCCGCGATTTTTGGCGATATTTATAACAGTTCTAAAATAGAAAACACGGTGAGCCCCAAACGCAAAACGCAGCCGTGGGTTACTGAAAAGCTGCGTATACTTATTGAAGAAAAAGATTATTTATTTAAACAGTGGAAAAGCGATCCGAAAAACAATAATAAACGGTTGCAGTACACTAGATGCAGAAATAAAACTCAGAAACTTATAAATATGGCCAAAAACAAAAGTAGTCAGAAAGATTTGGAATAATATAAATAAATGGCTTGGTAGGTCTAAAATGGGGGTAGATTCTGTAATAGAAAAACATTTGTTAAAAAGTGAATCCTTGCAAAATATTTGTAACAATTTTTGTGAAACCTTCACAAAAGAAGTCGATCTGATTAAACATAGGTGTCAACATAATTTTCTGGACAGAAGTAGCTATGTTGGTGACTGTAATGTAAGTTTTCGGTTTAAACAGGTGCTGCCAATAGATGTAAAAACTGTTATAGAAAAATTAGACTGCAACAAGTCGCCGGGGTCGGATGGTATTAGAATTATAGATCTTAAGCAAATTAATAAGCAAATAAGTCCAGTAATAGCTCATTTTATTAATATTAGTGTTAAAAAATCTCAATATCCGGAGGAACTTAAAAAATCAATTGTCAGGCCAATATACAAACAGGGATCTCATCGGGATTATAGCAATTATAGACCTATAGCAATTCTAAATACATTAAACAAAATAGTTGAAAAAATTATAGTTAAACAGCTCACTACTTTTTTAGAAAATAATAATATTTTAAATGATGTACAACACGGTTTCAGGCTTAATAGAAGTACTGCTACTGCATTGGAAAAATTCACAGACGAAGTCAATAATCGTCTTGATGAAAAAAATATTGTTATGGTTATATTTATAGACTTCAAAAAAGCATTTGATACACTGGACCACGACGGTTTGTTGCAGGCTATGAGTGAATGTGGCATAAGAGGACCCATGAATGCATGGTTTGGCAAGTACTTGGAGAACAGATCGCTTAGAGTGTGTGTTAGTGGAACCGAAAGTGTACGGGGCGATATCAAATTCGGTGTTCCGACCGGTTCAGTATACGGGCCACTGGGATACATAATGCACGTCAATAGCATGCCTAATGTATTGAAAGAGTGTAAGGCATTTATGTATGCTGATGATACTTGCCTGGTTTACAGCCATAATAATATCCAGCTCATACAGCAAACAATGCAAAGTGACTTTGACAGTTTAGTTCAGTGGGCACATGATAATGGCATTTTAATTAATATTAGCAAAACTAAATGCATGCTCATCCACTCGCCTTATCATAAAAATAAAAAGAATCTGACGGTAGAAGTGAAAGGTCACTCATACGAATGTCTTCATAACAACAAGCAACATTGTCAATGCGCATGTTTAGAAACAGTAACTTCTTATAAGTACCTAGGATTAGTCATAGATAACACATTTACATGGAATCTGCATGTTGACAGAGTTTGTAATAAGTTACGCTCCATTTTGGGCAAATTAAAAAACCTTAAATATGTTGTCAACAGGAGGGTACTCTATACATTATATTATGCTCTAGCGGAGTCCACTGTTGACTACGGGTTGGGTGGATATGGCCTTACGTTCCCCACATACTTAAATAAAATTAAAATCTTGCAGACTAGAATACTAAAACTACTTGTAGACAAAAAAACTAAAGCGAGCCTTAATAAAAACTACGAAAAATTGTTCAAAATTTGTAAGGTGCTCCCAATTCATGAAAAAATAAAGTTAAACATTTTATCCGAACAATATAATAGTGAATGTTACAAAGTGGAACGTGGGCCTATGTACCCAACCCGTTTATCTAAACAAAAGTTGCTTGTTGTTCCCAGGGTCACTAACTATTACGGTAAACGCACGAGAAAGTTTGTAACGCCGATGTTGATGAACAAACTACCCTCAAAGTTGGTGTCGTGTATTAAATCGAAAAACCAACTCAAGAAAATTCTAAAAAAACATTATCTGTCACTCTGTCCATAGCCATGCTTTGTAACAAGACTAGCATTTTGCAACCATGGACAATGGAAATTGATCATGGGTGTGGAATGCGGGATTGTCTGACCCGGTGGATTTTTTATCAATTGTTTAATTTAGTTTACCTACTTAGCATAAATATTTAAGTTGATGTTTAAGTATATAATTTGTAATATATTGTGACACGAGAGAAACTGCCGACAAACTGTGTTACAGTTTGGCAGAATGTATGAATGTAATAGTGTAAACAAATTTTGAATGAATAAATAAATAAAAATAAACCCTTCGTGTGCGAGTCCGACTCGCACTTGGCCGGTTTTTATTTCTTATTTAAGTCTCATTGCAACATGATGGCCAAAACCACTCTCCCAAGAGTCTACCGACGAAGAAGAAATAAGTACGAATGTATCTAACCTACACTAAATGAAATGCACCATTTTGTGAATCGTGTAATTTTTGGTCAGCTGTAGGTAAACTTTATATTTACAAAAAAGGGCTGGATAGTGTTTAACATCTATATTTTCTGTACATAGGCCGCGAATACTTGCATTTAAAAATATCTGGCAAACTTTTCTCATAAATACAAACAAACATCGTGTTTCGCTCTATCCAGACCGACTTAGACCCATCCTAAATCTAGAATAAGCCCACAAAACCGGGTTTCCGAACGTTAACACCTTACGTACGCATAAAACACGATATATGAGCTATAAGGGCTAAGATTCACCACCAAATAAAACGTGCGGCACATAAGTTAAGCCGAATCTTGAGGGAACATTTGTTCAGTGAGACGCGTGACAAAATTGTAGCGACCTACGCTGTTCGATCACTTTTGTCATAGAGTAAGAAAGTTTGATGGAAGTGACACTTAGTTATTCAAATGAAACTTTAACTAAAATCATAATCTTAATGTATTATTCCTACTGCTGGAACACAGACCTCCCAAGGTGGTCGGCGTCCAGCTGGCGCATTGTGGTTTGGTAAATGTCACCATGTGTCCAATATTTTTTGGTTCTTGCGCGGGTTTCTTTACGACTTTACCGTTTTAAAAAGCAAACACAAAACTATTTAACACCAACAACACTACACCAAACTAACCCAATATAGTAACTTTTTATTTATTTATTTTCAGCCTATTCTGTCCCACTGCAGGGCAAAGGCCTCCCCTTCTTGCTTCCAATCCTCTCGGTTTAGGGCAATTGTGGACCAATACTGTCGATAGGCATCAAGTTCATCCCGCCGTCAACTATGATATTAAGTAATTCAGGATAGTTTTGTGTATAGGTGTATAGGTGTGTGGGTACCGTCATTCTTGGGTACTCGAATTAAATAGGTATAACAGGGCTATTTTTTTGTTAATGCTAGAGTGACAATCTACGTACTATTTTCCCTATTTTGTTATTATTTATCTTATTCTATTTTATTGCTTTAAATATTGTATGTTCCGTTTCCGTGAATGTGTCCGTGGCATCAACAGTGGACCCTATCAGAATATCATCGCGGCGTTATTTTCTTTTTAATATCGTTGCACATGCTGAGATAGGAGCCTTTTTGGTCTCGCACGGGGTTATTTATTTTAATTTTTTATTATTGTTTGTGTTGCTTATCTCGTGTCTCCTGTGCGGGTCACAAATAAATATTTTTCTTTCTTTCTTTTTCTTTCTTAATAAAATACTACTAAATATTTTTACTCAACAATCAATACTCTAATTGTACAGTTTACTTGTTTGTACTGTACTGATTATCCGCTGTATCATCCTTTTACTAAAAGTCAAGATAGAGTTGTCAACCTAAGAACTATTTCAATGACAAGTAAGATTTCAAAATTTAAAAACCCACATTACATTTTTATTTCATGCTACATAATTTATCTAGTACATAGTAGACACGCTTCGATCGGCAATCTATTGAAAACGTAATTATGGCACGATATCTTGCGAAAGCATCCAGATTCAAACAGTAAAACACCCATAACTTTTGAACGGCTGAACCGATTTTATTCAAACGTAGCTAAGAACACTCTCGACAACATAAATTTTCAAACAAAGAAACTAAATCAAAATCGGTTCATCCGTTTAGGCGCTATGATGCCACAGACAGACACAGATACACAGCAACACACGTCAAACATATAACACCCCTCTTTTTCCGTCGGCAGTTAAAAACCACGTTTTCGCATCGTGGTCGCATCTGTAGGCGGCATAATGCATCCGGTCCGCGAGTTCCACTTCTACACCTTCATAATCTCTGCCCTCGCCCCCTTACACTTAGCCTTCCCTTTTTACCAATTTCAAGAGCTTTTTTCACACATCAATCTCGTTCAATGCGAGAGTAATATGATGTAAAAGCGTCATACTACGTGAATGCCGACCGTTCGGAACCGATCGTTAAATATATTGGAGGTTTTGTTAAGTGAATATTTTTGGTAAGGGGCTGATGCAGTTCTCCTTTGAAGGTTGTGCTGTGAGGGTGCTGAGAGGTTGTATTCTTTAATTGGATGTGGCTGAAGAAGTGGGTTTTCTATAGGTGGTTAAACTGATAAATTATTTGGTTAACATCTAAATATGTTATTAAAAAATATATATTTGTGATATATGTTTGTATTTGTGATATTATATGTTTGTACTAGCGGACGCCTCGCGGTTTCACCCACGTAGTTCCCGTTCCCGTGGGAATACAGGAATAAAAAGAAGCCTATGTCACCCGGGGATAGTATAGCATCCCAACAGTGAAAGAATTTTTGACATCGGTCCAGTAGTTTTTAACCCCCGACGGAAAAAGAGGGGTGTTATAAGTTTGAGGTGTGTTGCTGTGTATCTGTGTATCTGTGTATCTGTGTATATGTTTATCTGTGTATCTGTGTATCTGTGTGTCTATATATCTGTGTATCTGTGTGTCTGTCTGTGCCATCATAGCGCCTCAACGGATGAACCGATTTTGATTTAGTTTTTTTTGTTGGAAAGGTGATTGTGTCGAGAGTGTTCTTAGCTATGTTTAAAAAAAAAACGGTTCAGCCGTTCAAAAGTTATGGGCGTTTTACTGTTTGAATCGGGATGTTTTCGCAAGATAAATGTGTCGGGGGTTTTTTAAATTTTTAAATTTTACTTGTTAAGTTTATGCGTTACATACAAAAATACAAATCTTTCCTCTTTATAATATTAGTATAGAAAATATAGTAATCTAAGAAAATATTGCCTTATCCGATTACAAAATAATTTCACTAATAGAAAAATACAGTATTGACGCTACGCTACGGTGAAAAAGCTAAAGTGTTGTGTGTATTTATCATTTTGTCGTTTTCAGCTTTTTCTATTTAAAAAACCATATTTTTTGCAGAATATTCACCCGTTTTTTCTTTTATTTAAAAAAAATCAAGCTGGGCCAGCAAAACATTTTCGGAAAAAATTTATGTTTTTAAGCAAAAAGACCGAAAAAAAAATTGAAAATAAAATCGGATTCAGAAACAGAAATATCCAACTGTTCGGTATTGTACTGTTATTCCCAAACAGCTTTTATGTATCCATACAATATTGTTCAATCGGATTGTTCGGGGTATTCCACGAATGCACTAGTGTTCAAAAACAGCACCTATGAAAAATGTTTACGTATTTTTTTGTTTTCAATGTTGGCAAAACTTTTTGTCGACAACTGCTTCAGAGAAAAGCTTCTGTATCATTTGACGTTTTGGAGCTGTCTTTTCTTTGAAAGTACACACTGATCTTATTATTATTAGGATATTTATCATCATCATAATTTCAGCCGAAAGACTTCCATTGCTGGACATAGGCCTTCACCAGGCGTCGCTACATTGATCGAGTATGTGCGTTTTGCATTCAGCGGATGCCTTACCCACCGATGACCTTGACCAAGTCATCGGTCCACCTAGTGAGAGGCCTTCCAACGCATCGTCTGCCCGTTTGCAGTCGCTATTCCAGAACTTTAAGGCTCATCGGCCATCCGTTCTGTGAGCAATGTGCCCTGCCCACCGCCATTTAAGTTTCACAATTCTTCAATTTTCTGAACTATTAGTATATTTATGTACTCAAAATTGGTTGATGAATAAATTTAATTCTGTTGATTCGTGAAGTGCCATATGCTATATTTGGCTTTTTTTTGGACCCATGACCTGGTTAACCAGGATTCCGTTTGATGCGAGACGCACAGGACCGGTCGTTGTGGCAACACTTAGGTTAGGTCTATGTTCAGTCATCATCATTTCAGCCGAAAGACGTCCACTGCTGGACACAGGCCTCCCCCAGGCTTCGCCACATTGACCGATCTCGTGCGTCTTTGCCGTCTTTGTCGTGCGTAATTGGACGAGAAGATACCACGCAACTTCCCGAACGCCGCCCAGCCGAGTCGGATTCGACGGTTGACCTCTTTCTCGAAATTGGACCTACCCAACTGGACAGTTTTCCCAGGTAGACATAATCATCTACAACTTCGAGTGTAGAGTCTCAGACCTTAATAGGAGTGGGTGCAACATGGGCATTCACCATGACCTTGGTTTTGTCCAAGTTCATTTTAAGACCCACTCTTTCGGAAGCTCTAATGGTGTCATCGAGCATTTTACTGAGGCTCTCTATGGTCTCAGAAATGACCACTATGTCATCGGCAAACCGAAGGTGAGTGATGTACTCCAGTCCAGAACCTTGAAGACATCCTCCAGCGCAGCAGTGAACAGTTTCGGAGAAATGACGTCTCCCTGTCTCACGCCGCGCTGGAGAAGGATTGGTTTCGAGCTCTGATCCTGAAGACGGACTGACATGGTGGCGTTTTTGTACAAACACTTCAATACCTCAATGTACCGGTAGTCGATCTGGCTCCGTTGAAGAACCTGCAGTACAGCCCAAGTCTCCATCGAATCGAAGGCTTTCTCGTAGTCTACAAACGCTAAACAGAGAGGCAGGTTATACTCTTCGGTCTTCTGTATAACCTGCCGCAGCGTATGTATGTGGTGTACGGTGCTAAAGCCTTTTCGGAATCCGGCTTGTTCGAGGGGCTGGATATCGTCAAACCTGCGCGCGAGACGAGTCATGATGACTCTTGAAAACAACTTGTAGACATGGCTAAGAAGAGATATAGGTCTATAGTTCTTCAGCCGGGCATTGTCGCCCTTCTTGAAGAAGAGTACCACCACACCCCTGCACCATGCCTGTGGCTTTTTGCCCTCGAGTATGACGGAATCAAACAGCTTCTGAAGGGCTTTAAGGACCGGTTTTCCACCCGCCTTCAGGAGTTCGGCCGTAATTCCGTCATCACCCGGCGCCTTATTGTTTTTGAGCTGTTTCAGAGCCATCCTAATTTCGTACAGGCATACGTCCGGGATATCTTCGGTAACTTATAAATATGTTCAGTGTAGTTATTAAATAAAGAAACTGTATTTAAGAATAATTGCCGTTTTATTATATCCAACAGACCACGTGTTACAGAGAGATAGTTACACAGTAATACACACTACTAACATAATATACAATAAGATACATTGTTGCCACCCTTTTAACATGATAACTAATAAATGTTTTATGTTGCCTCTATTATTCTAACATTCTACAGTGGATGGCTGAAATTATGATGATAGGCTTTTTATTATCTCGGAAAAAAAATGTTCTTTGGGTCCAGGGAGCTAAGCCGCAGCAAAAAGTTAGCTATCATAATTTGTTTATGTTAAAGTCTAGTTGACTAGTGTAGTAGTAGTCTAGTATTGGAAACATTACGGATTTTTACCGACTTCTAAAAAGGAAGTAATCGATTCGATACGTATGTACGTAATATTGGTGTAACTGCAGAACATTCACCTTAAAATAGAATTTGCAAAAAAAATCTTTGTCACAAAAAATAAACCACCTTCTAAAGCAAAACACAAAAATTTAAAAAACAATTTTCGTTTCAGAAGTCGATGTTGAAAAACGATAAAAACAAGAGGTACCAAAGATGACGAAACGAAAGTTAGTTTTGCCCTTTTTATTTATTGTTTATTTTTTGTGAAAAAGTTCTTACATACACTTAAAGTAGTACCCACAGTGTTTATTTGTTCATCAAATCCCATCCAAACTCATCCATCAAAAACTACGTCAGTATAAGCCAGATAATTACTGAAACATCGTTATTTGGGGCCTTACAGTCTTATCTACCCTCTACAAACACATTATCCTATGTAAGTTGGCGCGTATAGAAAAAGTTACCGCTACCAAGCTTCGTCGGTTGATTAGGTCGGGTTCCAAATGGTCGTATGTGCTATAAACATTTTTGGGTAAACGTAATATGGAGTCGTTAGGATAATAGAATGGACCACAAGGCGGCGCTTGTGCCGTTAGGGCGGTATCTGCCGATTTACTTCATGTAAACTGACAAATAAAGAAACATATCCCTTGTAGCGGTCTGGGTGTTTGCTCGGGACATATAGACGATTTTTGTGAAGGTTTTGGTCTAGTCTTAGAATAAAATTATAGCTAGAATGAAGTCTTTTTATCAGAAGCTTTTATTTCACTTGCCCTGTTAGTTAGTATATATGGGTTAATATTGCAACTGATTTTAGAACAGTTTTCCCTAACATATTGAGCTAAAAATTTTCATACACGCTTTGTTTGGAGATGACAAGAGTACACGCAAACCACAGAATTTATCGGGCGAGAGTTTGGTCAGACCTTTAAACAGTATGAGGAAGTATTCAAGTGCAACGATTCAGTAATAAATGTAATTTTGTATGTGATCAAACTGTGGACCAAACTATCGGCCGATAGTCTGTAGTTTGCGGGGACTATAAATGAAATAATTCTAAATCCATGATGGCGGATCAATTATTTTCTATGCACCCCCAATAAATCGGTATTTAAAATGAAAGGATTTTCTCAAAGAAATACTAGGAAGATGGTTTTAAAAAGTTTTTTTATTTTTTATTATTTATTTACAAAAGAGAAGTATGAATATAAATTGTTTATATTGTGAATAGTACGTCGGATTGTACCCTTTTATTGTAGCGTATGTACCAACCTAACCGTTACTAAATTATCCTTTTCAATGTTTAGTTTATAATATTGTATGCTTACTTTAGAATACCCAGGCGTAGGCTAGAAAGGTCATATGGACTATAATAGTGGACACAATATGATATATAAATAGCCAAAGTTGTAACCATGATATAATTGTTTTATTGAATCAGTCGCGAAGAAACAACTTAATTTTCAGTCAAGCAAAGCCTATTCAAAATTGCGTGAAAAGAAAATCGTCAAAAAAAATGTTAATAAAGATATTCCAAAAGAAGGAAATCTTATTACGAACAGACATTATTATTTGAATTAAGATAATTTTCCTTGCGTTGTTACAATTTGTTAACCGAGTCATACAACAACTTACCTATTGATATGGGATTCGACACTTATACTTATTCTATTTATGCAATAATATCATAGTAAGAAAACTTTACTGTCTTTACCACCCATAACGGTATTATCAAACAATTAAACAATTATTATTTTCTCGTTACTTAACAGGAATAATGTAAGTTCACTGACCTCAGTTCTAAACGTGGCAGATATTTCTAAAGATGGCTGAACTCCACGGACATGTGTGACGTCACGCGTCTTAGAATAATTTTATTAAGCTATTATTATGTAATTAACTATTGTTTTCGTGGAAATTGATGTCGATTGACACAATTTGAGTCAGCATTTGGAAAGGTTATTTGTTAGATTTGTTAAACATACGAATTGCCGGATCACATTTTCAAAATGATATATATATTCGATTGACTTGATATACTGCACACCCTACTTCTAGGTAATAATGACAATGCAATATTAATATGCACCTAAACTAAATTATACACGGAATGTTGTTTTTATAAGTAAACAGTTGTAATCACCTTATTAGCATCACTTCCTTCTGAAAATAGCTTGGTAGTGCGGTTCGAAAACCGAATCTAAATCATGGCAAACTTTATAAAAATAAATATAACTCCTCCATGCCAAGCTTTATCATAGACCACAAAGGAAAACCAAGTAAAAAAAATGACGGTACTGCGTGCTAAAAGAAAAGTGTATATGTAGTATACCCATTATGGGTCTACATTCGCTTTAGTGCCGTAAAACCGTAACTTTCTAAAGCATACTCCTTAGTAACGGTTAAAAGGTTTGAAAAAAAAAATATTTATTGTTGTTTCATGTAATTTTTTTGTGAAACATGTTTTTTTCGTATAACAAATAGCTTTGCTTTAAAAAAATAACTAGCAACACGATATTATTTCGCTACTTTTGGATACTCCTCCAAAACGACTAAAATGTTTAAAAATATTTGAACACAGAAAATTTGATGGCTAAAATTTCTTCATAAATGAAATAGCATATGTACATCAAATAATATTTTGCAAACAAAATTGTTCAAAAGGAGGTTCAATATTGACATTATGGCAGCGAGCGGGCGCACGGCCAGTACTGCGTTAACATTGGAGAACATACGCCTTAAATGTTACATGACAACCCTTTTCCTATCTATTTTAGATCAGCTACCAGTTTAACCAAATGCGGCTGAATACCAGTATTTCACTGGTAGCAACTGCAATCTGACCCCTAACCCGAATACTGGGGGATACCGAATTCGGTTAGCTGAAGCATAACACATAGGTATTATGTTGTACAGCTGCCTAACCTCTTGAAAACCTCAAACGTATTGATCTCATTATAGAATATGGTTACAGTAATTCAATTTTGATTTCCTGATTTATTATTGATTGGAACTGATAAACTTCTACGTGTTATTGCCTACTTTTGTCATCAATAATCTTATTTAATTATTTTGGTGAATGTAGCTGTTTGTAAGGAACCCTCAGGCCCACTTGGCCAGCTTTTTATTATTGATACGCTCGGCGTTTGACCACTATTTTACCTGATGGAAAGCAATGATGTGGTCGACGTTGAAGCACGTTTGCCTAGATGTAACCTATTCACTCTTGATTTAAAAACTATCTAGTTGTAGCTATCAGAAAACACAGTTTCTGGCAGGGAATTCCACTCCTTAGCTGTGCGCTCAATAAAAATATTCCCAAAAAGTTTAATGCATATGCGTGAGATGTCCACCTTGTACCGCTGACGCATCGGCGTACATCTTGTAGTCCATTATATTAAAGCTTAATCTACTTCTACGTATTAAACGTTATGGCAGGTGCGTGTACAGAAAACTAAGTTGATTTTTTATAGTACCACTAAGCAACTGTTTATAGTACCGCGAAGTACTACGATTAGTAGAAATGGGTTTCATTGTTGCCTGGCCGAGGCAAGTAAATAGTTACTTCAGAACTATTAAAATGTTCAAAGTAATTCGAAAATGTGCATGACGGTACGTTCTGGTTAATCGTATTTTATGTAGCAACAGCTATAATAAGTCCAAAAACCCTTACCTAAAATGTGCAATAATTAAGAAAAAGGCTTAATATTACTTGCAAAGTTAGGATCACATCATCATATCATCAGCCTATTAATGTTCCCTCTGCTGGGACAAAGGCCTCCTCTCTGTTGTCTCAAAGTTAGGATGAACCTTTATAATATTTTTTTTATTTCAGTTTTTCCAAAGTGCTTCTTCCTCTACTTGACTTGACTTGACGAGGCCAAAGATAGAGCTATCCAAGTGGCCACATTTTGGTCGGAAAATATTTGAGTCTAATCGCCACAGAAGAAGAAGATCTGATGAATGACACTGACGCTGCTTGAGGTACCACTGAGGTACTAAATTTAAACAAAAAGATGAACTAACGAAAATAAAACATAGTTATAACGCCTAAAACTAGGTGAACCCGACGTTGTCCAGAGTCAGAATGGCTAGCCACTTTCCTCGAATAGTTTTCTCTTTTTAGCAAGGTACCAGTTATTTGATGTCTGGTACCAAATAGGTACAAAAACCTGGTATTGCTCAAACTTCCAAAATCTTTTATTCATCATGACGCAGACCACTTAACGAGGCCACCTAATCGGCCTAAAATATTTAAAAAGTCGGGTTCCAAATGGTCGTATGTGCTATAAACATTTTTGGGTAAACGTAATATGGAGTCGTTAGGATAATAGAATGGACCACAAGGCGGCGCTTGTGCCGTTAGGGCGGTATCTGCCGATTTACTTCATGTAAACTGACAAATAAAGAAACATATCCCTTGTAGCGGTCTGGGTGTTTGCTCGGGACATATAGACGATTTTTGTGAAGGTTTTGGTCTAGTCTTAGAATAAAATTATAGCTAGAATGAAGTCTTTTTATCAGAAGCTTTTATTTCACTTGCCCTGTTAGTTAGTATATATGGGTTAATATTGCAACTGATTTTAGAACAGTTTTCCCTAACATATTGAGATAAAAATTTTCATACACGCTTTATTTGGAGATGACAAGAGTACACGCAAACCACAGAATTTATCGGGCGAGAGTTTGGTCAGACCTTTAAACAGTATGAGGAAGTATTCAAGTGCAACGATTCAGTAATAAATGTAATTTTGTATGTGATCAAACTGTGGACCAAACTATCGGCCGATAGTCTGTAGTTTGCGGGGACTATAAATGAAATAATTCTAAATCCATGATGGCGGATCAATTATTTTCTATGCACCCCCAATAAATCGGTATTTAAAATGAAAGGATTTTCTCAAAGAAATACTAGGAAGATGGTTTTAAAAAGTTTTTTTATTTTTATTATTTATTTACAAAAGAGAAGTATGAATATAAATTGTTTATATTGTGAATAGTACGTCGGATTGTACCCTTTTATTGTAGAGTATGTACCAACCTAACCGTTACTAAATTATCCTTTTCAATGTTTAGTTTATAATATTGTATGCTTACTTTAGAATACCCAGGCGTAGGCTAGAAAGGTCATATGGACTATAATAGTGGACACAATATGATATATAAATAGCCAAAGTTGTAACCATGATATAATTGTTTTATTGAATCAGTCGCGAAGAAACAACTTAATTTTCAGTCAAGCAAAGCCTATTCAAAATTGCGTGAAAAGAAAATCGTCAAAAAAAATGTTAATAAAGATATTCCAAAAGAAGGAAATCTTATTACGAACAGACATTATTATTTGAATTAAGATAATTTTCCTTGCGTTGTTACAATTTGTTAACCGAGTCATACAACAACTTACCTATTGATATGGGATTCGACACTTATACTTATTCTATTTATGCAATAATATCATAGTAAGAAAACTTTACTGTCTTTACCACCCATAACGGTATTATCAAACAATTAAACAATTATTATTTTCTCGTTACTTAACAGGAATAATGTAAGTTCACTGACCTCAGTTCTAAACGTGGCAGATATTTCTAAAGATGGCTGAACTCCACGGACATGTGTGACGTCACGCGTCTTAGAATAATTTTATTAAGCTATTATTATGTAATTAACTATTGTTTTCGTGGAAATTGATGTCGATTGACACAATTTGAGTCAGCATTTGGAAAGGTTATTTGTTAGATTTGTTAAACATACGAATTGCCGGATCACATTTTCAAAATGATATATATATTCGATTGACTTGATATACTGCACACCCTACTTCTAGGTAATAATGACAATGCAATATTAATATGCACCTAAACTAAATTATACACGGAATGTTGTTTTTATAAGTAAACAGTTCTAATCATCTGATTAGCATCACTTCCTTCTGAAAATAGCTTCGTAGTGCGGTTCGAAAACCGAATCTAAATCATGGCAAACTTTATAAAAATAAATATAACTCCTCCATGCCAAGCTTTATCATAGACCACAAAGGAAAACCAAGTGAAAAAAATGACGGTACTGCGTGCTAAAAGAAAAGTGTATATGTAGTATACCCATTATGGGTCTACATCCGCTTTAGTGCCGTAAAACCCTAACTTTCTAAAGTATACTCCTTAGTAACGGTTAAAAGGTTTGAAAAAAAAAAGTATTTATTGTTGTTTCATGTAATTTTTTTGTGAAACATGGTTTTTTCGTATAACAAATAGCTTTGCTTTAAAAAAATAACTAGCAACACGATATTATTTCGCTACTTTTGGATACTCCTCCAAAACGACTAAAATGTTTAAAAATATTTGAACACAGAAAATTTGATGGCTAAAATTTCTTCATAAATGAAATAGCATATGTACATCAAATAATATTTTGCAAACAAAATTGTTCAAAAGGAGGTTCAATATTGACATTATGGCAGCGAGCGGGCGCACGGCCGGTACTGCGTTAACATTGGAGAACATATACGCCTTAAATGTTACATGCCAACCCTTTTCCTATCTATTTAAGGTCAGCTACCAGTTTAACCAAATGCGTCTGAATACCAGTATTTCACTGGTAGCAACTGCAATCTGACCCCTAACCCGAATACTGGGGGATACCGAATTCGGTTAGCTGAAGCATTACACATAGGTATTATGTTGTACCTAACCTCTTGAAAACCTCAAACGTATTGATCTCATTATATAATATGGTTACAGTAATTCAATTTTGATTTCCTGATTTATTTTTGATTAGAACTGATAAACTTCTACGTATTATTGCCTACTTTTGTCATCAATAATCTTATTTAATTATTTTGGTGAATGTAGCTGTTTGTAAGGAACCCTCAGGCCCACTTGGCCAGCTTTTTATTATTGATACGCTCGGCGTTTGACCACTATTTTACCTGATGGAAAGCAATGATGTGGTCGACGTTGAAGCACGTTTGCCTAGATGTAACCTATTCACTCTTGATTTAAAAACTATCTAGTTGTAGCTATCAGAAAACACAGTTTCTGGCAGGGAATTCCACGCCTTAGCTGTGCGCTCAATAATAGTATTCCCAAAATGTTTAGTGAGTATGGGTGGATATCCACCTTGTACCGCTGACGCATCGGCGTACATCTTGTAGTCCATTATATTAAAGCTTAATCTACTTCTACGTATTAAACGTTATGGCAGGTGCGTGTACAGAAAACTAAGTTGATTTTTTATAGTACCACTAAGCAACTGTTTATAGTACCGCGAAGTACTACGATTAGTAGAAATGGGTTTCATTGTTGCCTGGCCGAGGCAAGTAAATAGTTACTTCAGAACTATTAAAATGTTCAAAGTAATTCGAAAATGTGCATGACGGTACGTTCTGGTTAATCGTATTTTATGTAGCAACAGCTATAATAAGTCCAAAAACCCTAAAATGTGCAATAATTAAGAAAAAGGCTTAATATTACTTGCAAAGTTAGGATCACATCATCATATCATCAGCCTATTAATGTTCCCACTGCTGGGACAAATGCCTCCTCTCTGTTGTCTCAAAGTTAGGATGAACTTTTATAATATTTTTTTATTTCAGTTTTTCCAAAGTGCTTCTTCCTCTACTTGACTTGAATTGACGATAGAGCTATCCAAGTGGCCACATTTTGGTCGGAAAATATTTGAGTCTAATCGCCACAGAAGAAGAAGATCTGATGAATGACACTGACGCTGCTTGAGGTACCAGTAAGGTACTAAATTTAAACGAAAAGATGAACTAAAGAAAATAAAGCATAGTTATAACGCCTAAAACTAGTTGAACCCAACGTTGTCCAGAGTCAGAATGGCTAGCCACTTTCCTCGAATAGTTTTCTCTTTTTAGCAAGGTACCAATTATTTGATGTCTGGTACCAAATAGGTACAAAAACTTGGTATTGCTCAAACTTCCAAAATCTTTTATTCATCATGACGCAGACCACTTAACGAGGCCACCTAATCGGCCTAAAATATTTAAAAAGTCAGTCATCAACTCGAAAGAAGACTGGCTAGCTCAAATTCGTTATTTGTTTTGTACCTTACAAGTTTTACCGTAAAATAAACTAGTCAATAGTCGAACAGTAATGCATATACATTATCTATTAATATTATTTTGACCTTCTATTGCAGGAAACTTTAAACTCAAAATTTCCTTCAACTCGATTAAAACCATTCCTCTCCAATCTTTACGACCACCCAATCTTTCCTGAAAACCATAAAATTATTTAACGTCCCTCAAGTTTCAATCTTAGCAGAACTACTAGCTATGTTGTTCAGATAGTCTGGGCCCTATCCTATCACATCGAAGATCTAAATTGAATCCTGGTGTGGGGTGCATAGTCCGTAAAATACCCCCAAGCCCGTAACCTATCAGAAAGAAGTTTATCTCATAGAATATCTCAGATTAGGACATTTGGGAGAAATAAGGAAGCCATTTTATGGTCTCTTCTGAGGTTTTCAAATGTTATTTTGTGTTGTGAATTGGATTTATGGGATATGGGAAGTAAATAATTCTTTTGTGTAGCTTTCATTAGATTTTTGCATTAAAACAATGTCAAAACTTTATAATAGGGTAGTTAAAAAATATATATTTAGTCCGTCAGTTAGATACTCGTAACCTAAACATATTGGAAACGTATTTTTTTATTGCCACGTAAACAAAAAAAACTATGTGTTTGAGTTCTATTCAGCTTTATCGATTAGAATATATGATTTGTGTGGTAGTGGTGGTTGGAGTCATTTCGGGTGGTTCAACGTATATTATGAACATTTAGTCTTTGTTTTATCACTTACTAGCAAACCACCCCGGCCTTGCACGGGACAAATTATTATCTATAAAACTTCCTCATGTATCACTTTTTTCTGCTAGTGAAAACCGTATCAAAATCTGTTTCATGGGTAAGAAGAATTAAGCGGAGAAACAGACAGAGGTAAGACAGCAACGTTGATTTAAACTATTTAGAGTAAACAATTTTTAAGTAAGCCAAACTAAATATAAACTGTATGGATCAGAATGTTGGGCTGTGAAAACGATGGATACAAAGAGATTGCATGTAGCAGAGATGAGAATGTTGACATGGATGTGCTGAGTGACGAGAATGGATAAAGTGAGAAATGAGTTTATTAGAGGAAGTTTGAACGTGGCGCCAGTGACAGAAAAGTTGAAAGGAAACCGTTTGTCCTGGTTTTGTGCGTTTCATCCCTCCTCATGTGATGAGGTGGGATGAAACGCATGTTACTAAAATAGTTATGTATATAAATATGGATGGATGGAGAGGGAGGGGACGGCCAAAGAAAAGTTGGATGGACTGTGTGAGGAGTGATATTAAAGAAAAGGGAGTCAGTGATGGCGTGACGGGGGATAGGACGGTATGGAAGAAGAAAATGTATTGCAGCGACCCCAAGTAATATGGGACAAGGGCAGGAAGATGATGATGATATCCTTTTTCTAAAGCATGATTTAGGAATAAGATTTTGGAGATAAGAACGTGTGAAACCTTACTTTAGTGCCAGACTGACTGAGTTGGCAGACTTTCAGGCTAAACAAACATTCAAAAACTACTCAACATCAAATGCTTGCTTCAGAAATCTGGGGTAAAACTACAAAATAGCCTCTGAAAAATAAATACATGTTAACGGCATCAGCTGCATTTCAGCCAGTGCGATTTATAACAATCAATTTGGGGAAAAGGGTAATTTAAAGTGGCTTTTAGCTACGGGTCCCGGGTAAATGTGTTGTCTACCTAATACATTGTTATTTGCTAGCTATCTGTGCCCGCCATCTGTTATTATCCGTGCTCCATAAGTGCATTACTGTATAGAGGAAAACGGGAACAAATTAGGTACACTTAATGGATCAGCGCTTGTGAATGGTACTTTGCGACTAAGTGTAGATGTGTTTTGGTGATCAATTTTTTAATGTAGAGGTAATTAGACATAGAAAATGTTTTGCATTCCCAATGCGAATTAAAAGCCTTTTAGTTTAAGAATAGTTAATAAATACTCTTCATGAAAAAGCCAATAGCTTATGTTCATCTATTGAATCGCTTGCTTGGGTGAATAAAAATCAAGTAATCACATTTTTTCTTTAACTCTTATAAGCGTTTACGAAAATTTTCGCAAATATTTATAATTATGTATAAGATACTTAATTAATTAAGGCTACAAATATAAAAAAAAAAAATGCTGGTGTTGCCGCTGATTCTGCAAAGAACCTCAAGCGGCGACAATATAATAACCTCATAGGTAGGTAGTTATATTTTCGAGCTGTTTGGGGTTGAAACTCTTGGTCTGTGGGGTCCGAGTGTTCAAGCTTTGTTTAAAGATTTCCAAACGCCTAGTTGACACTTCGCGTGACCCAAGGCCTGGCTTTTACCTTGGTCAAAAAATAAGAATAATAATATGCCATATATCAAAGAATAAGAATAATAATAAATACAGCGTGGCAATGCTGCCAGTTTTTTGAGCACATTATCAGTGGACAACGATATGGAGGAGTTTTTCGACACCGTATTTTAGTTTGGTATATTTTGTTTGTAGTCTTAGTTAATTAAGTATTTTATTCACTTTACATACTTTTATATATGTAAATAAAACACAGTTTATATGTATCACCCAAGAATTTTCGTAAGCGGAGCTGAGTTTTCTTGGATTACCTTTTTCAGTTTCATTTTTAAGCATATCTATGCTGAGACAATAAATACTACTTGTTCTTTCATCTTTTCTGTCTTTGCTAGTCTGGGTTAATAACAATCAAGGGATTACAGTTTTCATTAACGAATACATTTATCAACACCATGAATTTTCACAAGCCCCCAACATGACGTCACAAAAAAAAACAAAGGAATAAGTGACCCAAGTGAAAAGTCTTCGCATCGACTAGTCCCCATCAGCCTCCCTCTATCATTTGTTACAGTCGCCGCGTAAGATGAAAGCCAACGATACAAACGTCTCGTTCACGAGTCACTAGCCAAGCGCGACTGCGGTTACGGTATCGGTATTGGTACCGATAGTGGGACCATGCTGCACTTATATGTACTGACATTTTATGGAAACGGGTTTAAATAAAGTGGGTAGTGAAGTCTGTTGCTTAGTTGCTGTTGAGAGGAGAGATGGTTCAAGTGATTTGTTTTTGAAGACGGTAAAGATTTTGTTCAGTGGATATCGGTTTTTGTTAGTGAGAATCTGTTGTTTTCTATCTCACACTATACCTAAGTGGAAAAAGAAAGAATGATAAGAAAATCAAACTACGCCTATCAATAATAAAAAAATGTTTAAAATGTTTATTGCCTATTCGTTGACAGGAGAGATTTGTGAAGTGCTTGTCAGCTTAATTAGTTTTTTAGCATTGATAGAACATTTTTCAGTGGGTGATATTGAAATTTTAAATGCAATTCAACTATACTAACGTCTCGTTCACGAGTCACTAGCCAAGCGCGACTGCGGTACCGATAGAGAGACTATGCTGCACTTATTTGCACTAACGTTTTATGGAAACGGATTTTAACGGGTAGTTTTGAGAAGTCTTTTGCTTAGTAGCTGTTGAGAGGAGAGATTCTTAAAGTGATTTGTTTTTGATGACGGTAAATATTTTTTTCAGTGGATATCGGTTTTTGTTAGTGAGAATCTGTTGTTTTCTATCTCACACTATACCTAAGTGGAAAAAGAAAGAATGATAAGAAACTCAAACTACGCCTATCAATAATAAAAAAATGTGTAAAATGTTTATTGCCTATTCGTTGACAGGAGAGATTTGTGAAGTGCTTGCCAGCTAAATTAGTTTTTCAGCATTGATAGAACATTTTGCAGTGGGTGATATTGATATTCTAAATGAAATTCAACTATACAAACGCCTCGTTCACGAGTCACTAGCCAAGTGCGACTGCGGTACCGATATCGGTATTGGTACCGATAGAGAGACTATGCTGCACTTATTTGCACTAACGTTTTATGGAAAAGGATGTTAACGGGTAGTTTTGAGAAGTCTTTTGCTTAGTTGCTGTTGAGAGGAGAGATTCTTAAAGTGATTTGTTTTTGATGACGGTAAAGATTTTGTTCAGTAGATATCGGTTTTTGTTAGTGAGAATCTGTTGTTTTCAATCTCACACTATTCCTAAGTGGAAAAAGAAAGAAAGATAAGAAAGTCAAACTACGCTTATCAATAATAAAAATTTGTAAAATGTTTATTGCATTTTTAATACATTCACATAATATATTTTCCAGTTAAAAAAACTTAACAAAAAAAGATTTTTTGCTTACCACGCATTGTCATGCAAACCAATGTGTATGCCAAATTTCATCTTAATCGGTTGAGGATAACTGCTTTAAAAATTCAGTTGCAAGATTTGACCCGAACACACATACATACATACATTCATTGCAACTTAATAAAAAGCTAGTAAAAAGGCAAAGACTGACAGTGTTTATCCAATGTTTACTCATAACGCATATTTTTAAATCTTAAGGATACCCACAGACGAGTGTGCCGTGAAAATGTGTCAACTTTTGAATTTGTTCTGAAATTGCTGTAGTTATTAAAAAAAACTATGACAACGTGTTGCGTTGCGCCTGTATGTCTTTGTATGTTCACTTCACTAGTTAACCCAATACTACACGCAACTGTGGCTTAACTACGCAATTAACAAAACACCACTCAATTTCGCAAGTTTCCTCCACAATCAGTGGACCAAAACAAATGCGTTTATTTCTCCGAAATTCCCGCCATTCCTTGTGCCACTGTCCCCACTAGTTTATCGGGATATCGGGAGATTTCCGGTCCATTATTGTACAGATCAAACTTGTATTCGATACAATATAACTTTTGACGACGACTTTGTTTGCAAGTTAATGCGTAATGGCGTCTTCCGTTGTGATGTTACGTTTATAGAATGTAAGGAAGTATTATTAAATATTTGATTGAAGAAAAGGTTAGTTCTGGACTTTGCTCCTTATAAGAGACTATGTTAAGAGGTGAAATAGTTTCGGCCTAGCGCGCACCTCGATTTTACACGATTTTAGTATCGCGCTGTAAAATACACTGCACGATCTGCGATAAAAAAATATCGGTGGTCATTGCTCAGTCTCACCATGGATCCGAAAAAAAAAATGTCAATACTGGACATCCTTATATATCGGATAGATTTATTAAGGTTTTCTTAGAAAAACAATGGTCTTATATTCTTTGGAGTGTTTATTCCACAAGGGTGGTCTTTCTTTTATTGCGATTATACGATTTACGTTTCGTATTGAGACTCCAGTGGAGATGCAGGCGCCGACATGTTTATTCTCGAAACAATGGAATACGAATGGGCCAGGCCAGCCCGAGTGCGCGATTTTTCTGTCGCAGTGCGCCCGGGACTTTACAATTCTATACGCTGCAGTTGGGACAGAAAATTGGGACAAATCACAATTTTAAAATTGCTGCGATTTATTACA
The DNA here is from genome assembly GCA_964057195.1 of Orthosia cruda. Classification (NCBI taxonomy): domain Eukaryota; kingdom Metazoa; phylum Arthropoda; class Insecta; order Lepidoptera; family Noctuidae; genus Orthosia; species Orthosia cruda. The sequence goes on along the minus strand of OZ059832.1, from coordinate 12,072,244 downwards.
CCAATGTGCGCACTGCCGTAACTCATACGTTGCATTTCTGCGACAAAATTATCCTATGATAAAATATCGTGGTACGCACTAGGCCTTAACGATGATCTTCTTAGTATAAAAACAACAAACTGTCAATGATCACCAATCCCACCGAGCGCTTCATACGTGATTATTCCATTATTTATCATCACAATCTCGTTAGTAGGTAAACATAGTAACTTAAGCCTTCCAATGGTTGCATTGGAAGTTTTTAGACATCTAGCGGAATTAAATAAGATGTAGGTATTAACAATTTCCATATTACTGTTCAAGCTCAAGTTGTTTTAATATAACTTCACATGGTAAATCCCAAAACATGAAAAAGAAATGCCTCGACTCAAAGGCCTCGGCAAAACTTACATAGTAACAAAGGCCTACTTTTACTCGTATTTGTACCAAGAATCCTGTCGTACAACATTATCTAAAGAAATATCTTTTCACAATTCCAGTAACTACATACTACTCCGACTACCCACATAGTTCCCCTATTTCATTTTCCAAATACCCGTCGTTAGAAACTTGTAGAGGCAACAAGTTTTAATAACTACAAACTAGAACTACCCACAAGGTTTTGCGGAGTTGGCAACATTTTATAAAGCGGCGGCCCTCAGCTTGATTGATGAGCTAAGTTTGGCAAGAACAATACAGGTATCATGTATTATGGGCACTGATTAGTAGTAAGTGGGGAAAAGGTTGGGTAATTTTTTGTGGATAGATATATTATGGGTTGTAGAGTAGCTATTAGTTATTACATATATTTCATATTTATATTGCAAAAGAGAGCTGTCAGAGCCACAGACTTCCGATCAAGTTTTTCACACTTATGTTAAAAACTATTCCAAAATATTGAAAAGAGTCTGCACTCAAACAAAATCTCAAATAATAATTAACAAAATTGGTGTTTCTAATAATAAAATAAAAACTGTGTGGCAATTAATTAATAGAGAAACTGGAAAGATACAACAACGCGATCAGAATGAGTTGTCTTTGAAAATAACTAATCAAACCATTTCTGATAAGCAAGAAGTCGCTGAGACATTAGAAAATTTCTTTACCAACATTCCGTTAGAGGTTACGAGGTCTCTTCCTTCCTCATCTAAATTAGCTGAAGCTCTTCTTAAAGAAAACTTTACTAAAGACATACCAACTTTTAAATTTAAACCAATGTGTATTGATACAATTAAAAAACGCGTTCAAAAGTCTCAATATACAAAATACTGAAGACTTGTGGTGGATATCCGTTAGGGTTCTTGGAGATATTATTGACTCAATTGCTCCTGTCCTAACAGGCATATTCAATCAATGTTTGAACAGCGGCACTTTTCCTGACTTAATGAAACACAGTTAAGTAGTACCAATTTTCAAATCAGGCTGTAAGAGTGATCCTTCTAATTATAAACCTATATCCGTCCTTCCAGCATTGAGTAAAATCTATGAAAAAATCATGCTGGAACAGATGTTGTCTCACTTCAATTCAAATGGGATCCTGCATAGTCAACAGTTTGGTTTCACGAAAGGTAGATCGACAACGGACGCGGGAGTAAAACTCATCAGCCATATCTTGGAATCTTGGGAGAAGTCCCAGGATGCCATTGGCATTTTCTGTGATTTCTCAAAAGCTTTCGACTGCGTCGACCACACACCACTGATCTGTAAATTACACCACTACGGAATTCGTGGAAAATCTGCTGATCTCGTGCTTTCCTATTTATCAAACAGACAGCAAAAAGTAAATGTTAATGGGGCGACGTCCTCCGGATCTCTAGTCAAGATGGGCGTGCCACAAGGTTCAATTCTCGGCCCTTTCTTTTTTCTTGTTTAAATTAATGATCTCCCTTTTATGATGGCCAAATTATCGGATATAATTCTATTTGCTGATGATACTTCGCAAATTTTTAAAATAGATAGGCAAGATACGGATGTCTTAAATGTCAACGAAAGTCTAATTATTCTCTCAAAATGGTTTGCAGCTAACAATCTTTTACTGAATGCGAAATAAACAAAATGTCTAAAGTTCTCTTTACCAAATGTACCACAACGTGACCTAAACTTAAATCTTGAAGTTATAACGGATACTGGATTACTATCGATTCAAAATTGCTGTGGGGCGCGCACATTAGAACTCTTTCGGGTAGGTTAAGTTCGGCTGCATATGCAGTAAGGAAAATAAGGCAGCTAACCGATGTAGCTACAGCTAGGTTAGTATACTATGCTTATTTCCACAGTATTATGTCTTATGGCATTCTGCTGTGGGGATCAGCAGCAGACGTTGACTCAATTTTCATCCTACAAAAGAGGGCAATCCGCGCAATCTATAAAATGGGTACTCGCGAGTCCCTCAAAGAAAAACTTAAAGAGATCGATATACTGACTCTACCTTCACTTTATATTTTTGAATGTATTTTGTATGTCCGTAAAAATCGAGGGCTTTTCAAAACTAGAAGTGACTTCCATAATTTAAATACATGCAGTAAGCACGAAATTGTAATACCCAAATTCAGATTAACAAAAACTAGCAAGTTTTTTTCTTATAAACAGTATACGCTTTTATAACAAGTTGCCATGGAAAGTTCAAAAACTACATCAAACGTATCCTTGTTAAAAAAGCATATTATAAAATCAAGGACTACGTTGAAGATAAAAACATTTGGCCTTAGCGCCTTCTGCGCATGCAGCTTCCCTGGTAACTTGTAAACGGCACAAATATGTGGCAGTCTCTAACTATTCTAAATCTCATTTTTCTTTCCTTCTTTTAATTAGACTTTTCACAATGGTTTCAATCACCTTTATAGCTCTTTGCTAAGAATAGTTACAGCACTGATAACAAACATTTGCGCCACATGTTAAATTTAGCCTTGTTATACTTATTTTTTTTTACCTTTGTATAGATTCTTTTACCGATTGTTTTGTGAATGTGTGAACATTGTAGGCCTTCTAGATGCTAGTTAACATTTATTAACTTTTTTATATAATTATTTTATTTTATTTTTTTAGTTTCTTACTTGTGTTGACTTGTTGTCTTATGTCGGGCCTACGTTGTCCGCCTATATCTAAGTACTAAAGCTGTAACATGGAAATATTGTAAAACCAAACCATTTTAAAAGAGTAACCATGGAGTTTCTTGCCGGTTCTTCTCCTTAGGAAACGACCAACCCGAACCGTGCACCTTTTGTCGACGTTTAATAAGTGCCCATGTAGGCCTATGCGAAATATTTTTTTTTTTTATATTTTTGATCATATATAAGTTAAGTCACCGAGAATCCCATAAGGAACTATTTAAAATATTATTATTATGACAGTTTCTTGTCAATTCATTTATGAAAATATTGCGTATGTAAGAAAAAATATACATCTCATTAGTACAATCAGTGATAGACACAATTGTAATACTAGAAATAAAGATAAGTTATATCAACCATCTTTTAGATTAGCAAAAGTACCTACACACATCTTGCATGGGGTACAGTTTTAAATTCTATAACAAAATACCTTATGATATATTAAAACTAAATGAAAGAAAATATTAAACTTTTGTTAAAAGCACACTTTGTAAACAAGTGTATTACAAATTGGATGATTATATTCAACATAAGAATTCTTGGAAACATGCTGGTCCTGCTTCATAGGGCAATCTTTAGTTTGGACAAAATCAAATTTTCTTAATTTATTCATAGTTACTGAATTCCTTTTTTTTCTTTAAGAAATTGACTCACACCCACACAATGATCCGTTGTTGTTTAATTAGGTATTTTACCTATGTTTGCAATATTTGTAAGTATGTGAGAACCATGTTCCTATTTATCAAATTATTGAATTTACCTGTTAATGCTTACCTATACGGAGTAAAGTATGTATTGCTATTCTGAGTGCATTGTCCTGACATATTATAATATGAATTTATAAATGTATGAACTTATATAAATATTGTAAAACACTTATTTTTTTAAAAGAGTAAATATGGTGTTTCTTGTCCGTTCTTCTCCATAATAAACTACTTTTTCGAATGGCTTGTAGAATCAATTATTATTACTTGTAAATTTTAATTGATGTTCTAAAGTGCCGCTTAATGGCCTAGTTGAAATAAATATTTTTGACATTTTTGACTTTAGACTTATTATAATAAACGTAAGAATTAAGTATAAATAATTATTTCACTGTATATAATATTATTACACTCATTATTTCACACTAATATATTATTCTTACTGTACACCAAAAAGAATATTCTATACAGTGTGATAATAAAGTATTTGTAAAAAAGGCGAGCTTTACTCAATGTTAAGTTCTCTTAAAACAAACCCTAAACTCTAGGGTTTGTTGTAAAACATTTATATAGGTTTTCTTTAGTTTTTTGGTAGTAAGTAACTAACCGTCGCCGTCAATGATGCAGTGCTAGTGACGCAGTATTGGGACATTAAAATTTAAGATGTACCATCAACATGAAGGAGAAGATAATAAGCAAGTATGTGGATGGGGCGGCAAAGTGAATATTATCGCATAAATTAAGGCCAAGACCAAAAGAATAAGAAGTCGATTTAAATGAAAGAGCTTTGGTTCTAGAAAGTTGACGACGCATCGGGTAATTCTTATAAATCTACAAAAGGATTCACAAACGACCTCAAGACAAGTATTTTCAAATGTAAAACAAGAAAAGACATAAAAATCTTAAATTATAAAACAAGCTTACACCATCTTAAAGTTGACTCAAAACAAACCACGACAAAACCAATTTCGTCTGAAAACAGATAAACAAAAACAGAAGCGCATCATATTTTATATAAATAAATACCCCATCAGCTCTTTCTGTCCGATATAAGATCAACATTATTTGCTAGCTTTGTTACATAGTAGAGAGCGTGTTTTATAGACATTGGCGAAAGGGGGAGCGAATGGAATCGCGTTTGTGGGATGTAGCTAAAATCGGTTTCTTTATTTAAGTGCGCAGACTTGGCGACTTTTTGTTGCGTTGCTGTCGATGATGTTCTTTAGATTATCAAGTTGTTTTCCCCGTGGTTTCACTGCCGTGTCATTCTCTATAAGAATCGTGCATTTTTATTGGATAAAAAGTATTCTGTGGCACTCAGCAATAGTGACTTTTTATCAGTAAATACATTTTCGTAAAGGGATCAGTATTTTTCTTTGCAAGCAATTTTAGCTCTCTATTACATTGGATTAAAAAAATACCTCATCAGTTCTTTCTTTCCGATAAGAAATAATTATTTGCTAGCTATTTTATATAGATAAACTAACATATACTATTATTTTAAATTAAATATTATCTACCAACATCTTTTTTTTGTCTCTCTATCTAAATAGTTACCTCCTTACCAGCCATATCATCTTTAACAAAATCCAGCCATCTCTTCTATGGTCTTTCTATACGCCTATATGGATTGGTCCACAATCGCGTAAGAATATAAACTCCACAAAAGCCCCCTCGTGTGCAGCCCCCAGTTCAGGTTTTGCTAGGTGCCTCTGTAGTGCCATAACCACGTCGTCGCTTAGGAAATAAGAGACACTGTAGATCGGGTTAGCTCCCAGATAATTGGAAAAAGACTACGTAAATTATATTAGGTATTGTTAAAGAAACACCAAACACTATTTACTTCAAATGAACTCTTATAGCGAGGCACAGTCGCGCAACAGTTGCCAAGCAAAAGTTGCTCCGTGTGTAACCAACACTTCAGGTTGTGATAGGTGCGTCTGTAGTGCCATAACCCGGTCGTCCCTCAGGAAATAAGAGACACTGTAGGTCGGGCTAGGTCCCAGTCCCACCCCTGGCTAACACCACTCGTTTTATTATTTTCCTATTATTTCGTATATTGTTCGGATGATTTGATTTTCTGTTCCGCTGCGGTCTTACTGTGTGATATAGATTGGTGTTTTTTTTTCAGAGATTACATTGTGATAAATATGCTGTAAAATGGGAGGATTTTCAGATAGTTGGTACATCGTACCCATAGGGTAAGCAGTATTTGCTTTTTGTGTTTACAGGTTTTTCATGTTAACGATATTCCTGATAGTCTTTGCGTTGTTTGCACACTATTTATTTGTGTTAAAACTAAAAAGTAAAAGCGAATTTAAATCTTATCAAAGACACCCCATGGTTTATTAATTTTTGGTATTCTTAATAAGCCATCATAAGCACGAGAGGTTTTAATCGGTTTTATGCGGCCGTACTTTTTGTAGGAAAAAAATCGAAATCCAACTCAAGTCGAAAACAAATTCACGGGCAAAAAGCTAATAGGTATGTATTTATAATTCGTTTAGTAGATACCTAACTACTTAATGTGATTTTGATCAGAGTTAATTCAGTGCTCAATTAGCAGCCTTAATTACAGTTGAGTACTTAAATATATTATGGTTGTTCCCTAAAATGAACCAAAAAGCTTTAACCGAACAAGTTTTCGTGCATGCAATATGACTCAAGTTTACCTTATTGGTCATCAAACTAATATTATTCAGCATGGGGACGAAAGTTTTGCTCGTTTTATCGCCAACAGCTTAACCAGATGACATGATTTACTTACTTAGGATTAGTGTAGTGGCTTGATTGACACAGGATGTTAAAACAAAGTTTGTTTGCTAATCCTTTTATTAGGATAAAGTGTTGGAGGTTGGCAACTTTTTGGTGACACGATATTGTCGTGTAGGTAGCTAGTATTACTTTTCATATCTTTCCCTTCTCATGCATTACGGTTTTGAATGCATTCTTCATTCAAATGGCATGTATTTGAATGAAGAATGCATTCAAAACCTTAATGCATGATATGGGGAAGACTTTTTGCTTTCAGCAGGTATCTATGGTAGAATAAGATTGTTCGAAGCTTTAAATATGCATAGCTAGATAATACATATAAAGAAGTGAATGGCTCTAACATTTATTTATCAAACCTTTATCAAAGTGAACAGCTTACATTATACACATAGATTTTTTTGTATGTTGGTAACCCTACAGATTTATACTTTCAGAGAGCTGTTTCAGACAGTAATACACAAAAGGAAGTACAAAATTACGGCATTACCTTCACAAAAACCCAGCTTCATAATTTTAAAATTAGGACACATCCTTTTGAAATTTTGAAATGACTAAAAATATTCCCTGTATAGTACTCATTCACAGCACGCAGCGCAGGCATCAGCTCACAAAGAATTTGAGGTTATTTTTCTCATTTCAAATTCTACGTACGAGGAGTGGAATCGTAAAAAGAGGATTATAGTCGGTATGCTGGTGTGGTGGATAGAATTCGTGAGAATAAGCCGAGTCGGCAATATGGGCTGCTTTATTTACCCGTGGCTGCTAAGCTGCATATAATGAAAACGCACTGTCGCGGGGCGTCAAACGACGACGAACAAGTAAAAACGTCTAGTCATAGCGCTGAGAACCGTCAAGATACTTGATTTATTTTTAAAAGACCTTTATTAGCTTCTCTTGTAACTGTGCATAAATGTTTTGTTGGAAGAAAATGTAGTTTCTGTAGCTTGAAGCTATGAACCTTTACAATATCGACGTAATAATAATTTTGACGACATTTTTTTTTGTGTAAGTTAGCAACAACTATTGTAAAGATCATTTTATTTTCTTCTTTATTAATAAAATAGTTGCTGCTAATTGAAAATAAACTGTGGGATATAAACGATTATTTAAAGAGGGTCATTTATACGCACTTCAACAATTAATAAAAACCCCATTTCATCAATTTCACTACACTAACATTTTATGTGTGTGAAAGGTAAGGTAAGGTATTTTAAACACAACACAGTACGTTGAACGGAAATTACAGATTACAAAAGCATTGCAAACACAATCAAATTTATTTTATGTAGGCTCGTTTATGAGCATGTAACACGTATTACGTAATGTATAATTCCCAGTAGACATGCCATTGCAAGTGGTCCACCTATTTAACTTCATGATAATATGATTTGCAATTTCATGATACGCTCGAATGTGGAGTAACAGGTTATGTTTATTGTTCCTGATAGTGAAAATTCTAATTAGTATGGTAAGTGAATGTAGTTTTGTTCTAATTTGTTTAAATTTTTCCTTATATAATCAAGTTTAGTTCTATGTTATTTTTAATGAACCAGATAAACCCTAAATGAGAGACGGATTTTGCTATGCCTTATTAAGTGAAGTAGGTTATTAAAGTAGATTAGTGTTTATTTATTGTATAATTAATATGTAAATACAGTAAACCGCATTAAAAAAAATGCAGTATAACATACTAAGAAAGGAAAAATTTAAAAAAAATGTGTTTGGAAACAAGAAAAAAAGAAAAGTGAACATCTTAAACTAAGATATAAAAATACCTTTCTTTCATCTACGTATATTTATCACTACAAAACCGATCACAAAGGACGTATTTTTTGCTTATAACCAAAATAGTGCAGAAATGTTATATAAAATCTCATTGTTGCAAAGTTTTTTTTTTTTTTTTTATAAACTATAGGCTAAAAGTAAATTAAGTTTTTCATTAATGCACTGTTTTTTTTTATTTTTATTTAGATATAGATTTACCAAAGAGGTTTAATGTCTCCCATTACCTTAAATATAAATGTATGCATTAGATCATAAAGATACTGGCTGAAAATAAAAATCGGCTAAATGAAACCGATTTGGTGAAAACCATTGACCATTGTAAAACTTTGTTAGGTACTTCATATTTAGCAATAAAAGTTAAAAAAATAGAAATAGACAGCAATAGCAATATGAATTCAACCCCAGAAAGTATAAATACAGCTGCAAATTAAATTGTTAATAACCTTTTGCCCCAACGTCGCGGGACAAATATTTTTCATTAACTTGAATTTTTATTTTGAGTAGGTATTTTTTATCACGATAGGTAGATTGGTAGTTGAAAGAAAAGTAGATTACGCACCTCGCTAAAGTAAGTAATTAATAAACTCGTGTTAATTTAGTAACTAACACTCATGCATTAATAACTCACTTTGCGCTCGGTGCAGCAATCTACTATTCTTATATAGCACCATTTTCAAAGACAAATAAATTACTAAGTAAGATTCGATAACACACTTTATTATCTTATTCAAGAAACTACTTCCCATTGTTTCCGGCATCATTGTCGCAAGTATCAAAACCGCAAGCGCGCAGTAGCTCATCCTCGTGGTTGCTTATCCGTGCACGTCGCGAGTTGTCACTTGTCGCACGCCATGTCGGCTCCCCCACTACTAGCGAGATACTGAAACCCTATAGGGGTTTTCCTGTCCTTTATTCAAAATGTCTCTATGTCTAATTGGAAGAAATTGTCTCACAAACTGACGTTACAATTGGGGAGGTAATAATTACCACACTCTTCTCGTTATTTTTTGGGGATGTTGTTTTTCTTTGTGTAATTAGAAATTGTATGCAGCGGATTAGTGGTTGTGGGTTTTTTTGAATAATATGGAGACGTGCACTGAAAACAAATTCGAGTGCCCTCCCTTATTACAGTTAAGTGCTAATCCATATCTAAATACAGCATGACGAGGTTGATATTTTTTTTTTGTTATATTCCATCACCCATTAATTCTGTATTTTGACTTTTATCTTTGTGTTCCTAATTATTTTTGATTAATTCCATGTTTTGTATATTATTATTATTATCAGTGATTATTTATTGATTGTTTGTAATTTATCTTTTATTATTCTCAAATATCATATTACTATATATTTTTAATTCTTATTTTGATTTTTTTTATTTGACATTAGATAAAGTAAACTTAAACTCACAGCTATATATGAAAAGTTTGCTATAGTGAGTAGGAAATTGTGAGTGCCATAATAATAAATAAATGATGATACATAACAAAAAGTGGCACCAAAAAGATAAATTATGAATCTAATAAAACAATGGGGTCACAATGAAGCAGAGTCATTTTAGGAAAATGTTCGGCAAACATACGCAGCAAATCTTGTCATATAATCACGGAAACGTAAAAACAAAGCAAAACCATGTGAAGCAATACAATTTTATATGCGTCCATAAATCGTTTGTTCTTATTCCGACAAAGAGCTCCCAACTATTCGTGAGTCTCATATCACTTGCCATAAAAATGTTTTATGTTAGAGGCTAATAAATGACGTTGGCAAATTCAGTAAGACAATAATATGAGGAGGCTCTGCATCCGTTTCTTTTATTCCCTCCCTCTTCTCTTGCAATCATTGTTTCGGCTGAGGGGCGCCAACCCGACAGACGGCTACAGCTAATATCCCCCATGTTTCCTCTTTGCCAAACAGAACACCATGTATGTATGTATAATTGGGATCGCTTTATTGAATGGGTGATAAAAATTTATGAAGCTGCGTGAAATTAAAATGTACGGTATCGGTGGCTAACCGCGGAGAGCATTTTTTGTTATTTAGATTTTGTTGTACATACGGTAGCTGGTATTGTAGGCTAACGTGATAAAAATAATAGTAACTAATAGGTTTATGACAAAGAATTAGTTTATTTAATTTATATTGTACACCACATATTAAGCTCAAAAGAGACCATTACAATCAGTATCGTTTAAGTCTCCGCAAGATTCAAGTTGCTCAAGGCAACAGAACATACAGGGAAATAATATGAAAAAATCACTACGTATAAATGAAATGTATTTCAAATAACACAATTTAAACTAAAGAAAACATAATATTCCACATTACAATTTACATATATCATTGTCAATCTTTATGTGTTGTTTGTTTACTTAGCTACCACACTGTATTCTTCTGCACTTGTTTCGGCACGAACTATTATGAACAGTTCATAAAATGAGTTAGCACAGGATTAATATGAGTTTAATTAATGTCCCACTGCACGTATCCAACATACTTAAACCTTTGCACAAACTATTGCTTGCATTCATAACCATATTATTCCCTCAGTTGAGAAAATATTGTAACCATTGCAGCTTTGGCTGTTATAATATTTGCAGTGCAAGTTGGTTGTGTTCGCTTGAAAGTCGCTATAATATCTACGAATAACTAATGAACGGTGAACCTTTTGTTTTGCAAAGTTCAACCGGTGCTAAAGCACTATGGTTTCACACGTGGGTCGATTATTCACCTTGCTTTAGGTTTTTTTTCAACTATACTAATTTATTTTGTTCCAGTGCTTTATTCAATATCTATTGATTCTTTTTTACTTCAATGGTCTATCCATCAGGAACCATGCATATTTTTGAGATAAATAGCCTATGAAATTGAGCGATAGTAAAGCTTACTATTAGTAAAATAATTAAGATATCCATGGTTGATGATTTGATTGATTGATGATTGATTATGGCTGCAATTAACGTTGCCCCCTGTTGGGCCCGAAATATTTAAAGAGTTTTTCATCGACTCGAAAGAAGTAAAATAATTTTATTTCTGTAAGTTGGTTTCTCAGAACTTTTACATGTTGATAATATTTTTAAAACTAGATGAGGTCGGCGTTTCCTATCTGACTACTCTGAGACGAAAGGCCAAAACAAACTCACAGTCTCTTTTAAAGTCCAGACAAAATCTTGGTTAGATCATGTGAAGGCCATGTAGATTGATGTCTGAAATGGTCTTTTGAGAAAAGAACTAGCCATATTGAGTGGACCTGTCAAGTCAGCGTACGCCTTTGCCAATAACCGTGCAGCTCAACTCAGAATTTATGGGGCTCTACGATTTGAAGAACAATACCAAAGAAAGAACATTCGGGTATGCCACATAAATTACGCAAACTGCCAGACCATGATTTAAAACTAACTGAGAAAAATGAAAAACAAACAGAAAAAATAATGATCCATATAGTCTTCACATTCAAAATAATTAAAATAATAAATATAATAACTTAAAAAAATAATGTTTTTGTCATTGCAAGAAAACCAAAAAAAAAACAAGTAAAGACGCAAAAAAAATATTGATAAATAAATTGGAGCAGCTCAATTCCAAGCCTTTTTGTCCTTAACTTAATCTTTAACGGTATAAAACGCTTTCTGGCACAACTTACGCTTAATGAATTATTTCAATTTATTAAGGCTTAGATCTTGTACGTGGCTTGCAACCTTATCATAAAATTGTAGAATTACTTTTCTAGAGATTACATACCACAATCAAACAATTTCCCTCCCTCTCTATAATTGCATTTCTTTAGATCTATGACAAAAGCCATACATGTATCAAATGCCTAATTTTTCCTCGAGAAACAAGCTTTACACGCGGATTAGGTTATAGTAGTTAGATATTAGCAGACAGGAAGACGCTACTTTTTGACGTAATCCCGTTGTCGCCTTTTATGAAATAGCGAAGTGATACAGCGAAGATTATGTTATGTAGCGAAGCATAGGCATGTGCGTCGCCAAGGGGGGCAGGGAGGGGCAGTTACAACTTACAAGTTTTTCATAATAAAGTGGTCGAGAAGTATACAAAAATCCCCGAAGATTGTGTTTTAATTAACTTAATAAAAAAGTATTAATATTTTTTTATTTTTTTTATTCTATTGAATTGAACCATTTGATTGCTTCCAATTTATTTTGATATTATTATTCTTTTATCCTATATTTGGTCCTAAATTCTTTAAATGCTATTACTAGCCTCTGCCAGCGGCTTCGCCCGCGTGAATGTCGAAAATTATCCCAAGGGAACATATTCCCGTGATAAAAAGAATCCTATGTGCTATTCCAGACTGTAATCTATAGGTATCTGTGTCAAATTTCATCTAGATCCGTCCTGCCGTTGAGCGGGAAGAAGTAACAAACATACAAATACACACACACTCACAAACTTTCGCCTTTAGGTATAATATTAGTGTGATTACATATTATGTATTTAATGTGTGAAGTGTGATTCTGATAACTTTGTTTACAAGTTTTTTTTATTGTTCGGTCAAGAGCTCCACATACGCATACAGATACAGATACACATTGAACTTTGTACCGTTTTTTTTACCTCAATCGCTGTAGGGGTAATAAATCTTGAACTTCGCAGAATTCGGGCACAAAATTTTGCAAAGAAGCAACACTAATATAAAAGGATTGCACCACAATACTCTCTTGTATAATATATTCAAATTCATTTTATCATCATTTGAACCGAAAGACGTCAGACACAGCTGGATATAGTATCCACTAAACCTGGCGTCGCCGCACCAACCGGTCTTGTATTTTCACTCCTAGTGTCAAGATAACTCAAATGATAGGTGTTATTTTTAAGGGGCTGGTCCATCACAGATAATGGCAAGCCATTGAAACAAGTAGTGCAATCGTTTTTCTTATCAGAGTATTTACAAAAACTCAATCTATTTCAAAGGCAGCATTAACTTTAATGTCGTTTACTCTACAAACAAAGCTAAAGAAATAAGACGACTTGATTACCTTCAACTTTTCTGAAATAAATGTAGATAAAGACAAAGAAAAAATCTAACGTATCTAGTATTAACATAATGGTTCAATACTAAAAGTGAATTCACTTGATTGCGCTCTGCAAGATCAAATAAGTACCCACCATTTATAACTTGGAATAAAAGTTTTATACTCGTATATTTTCTTAGAACAAACTGCTAGAGAGGTTGACGAATTGATTTTGAGTCCAGCCAAGATTGGACAGTAGTCATAACTGTGCACTGAACTTAACTTTAGCGTTTCAAGTCATGAGCATCGATTAAATCGATTTTGTTCATAGAAAATGGTTCTATGAAAAGTTTGAGGCTATGGAGTGAAACTTAAGGGTTTCACAGATAGGCGTGATACCATAGTCACAGATAATAATAAAACCGGCCAAGTGCGAGTCGGACTCGCACACAAAGGGTTCCGTACTATTATCTCAAAAAACGGCAAAAAATCACGTCTGTTGTATGGGAGCCTCACTTTAGTACATTATGGTACAAGTGTGTAATGTTGGTGATTACCGCTGAGGCGCCATTGAGACCCGAGCCGTTAGGTGAGGGTCTTAAGGGAGCCGAGGACGGTAATCATCAATTCACACGTGTATCATACGACGCTTTTCAACACACTTGTGAAGAAAATAATACTAAAAATCATTTCCAACAGTGAAAACGAGTTGTGAATTTTTTTTCGCAATGGCGGGCAAAATTAATCAGTTTTCCTATGCGCGCGCATCTAACAATGGCGATCGGCCATAGACTAAAAATAATGAGTTATCTTTTTTTTTTGGCTTTTCGCGAATAGCCACGTACAAAATGGGGAATTTCAAGTTTTCTTTATTACAGACAAAAACAAAAGTTATATTTAAGTGAAAGTTTTATTTATTAAACACGTACAAGTTGAAATTATCTATTTAAATACGAAGTTGCATGAAATGTGTAGCATTTGTACTATTGAGCACGATCTTTTTTGTATCGAAACTTTTTTAAGAACAAAGCAACTCAACCAATAATTTAAAAATAAAACTCTTTATCTCACTTGTGAATAATAGTAATGAAAAATTCGCAGTTTGATAACAGGTGTCATTATGTGCCTAATTGCGGTGAAATTAGAGCCACTTTATGAGCATGAACATGTGTTGAAAAAAAAATATATATTCTGTTTTTAGTATTTGCTATTATAGCGGCAACAGTAATACATCATCTGTGAAAATTTCAACTGTCTAGCTATCACGGTTCATGATTTACGGAACCCTAATAATACTAGCATACAGATGCCTCATCCCATACAAAGAAACCGTGCCACGTAACTAGCGTTTTTCATCTGATTATACCGATTATTTTTTGTAAATCAATCGCGTTTGGTTTCGTTCCACGGCGATAGATAGATCACCATCTAATAATCAATCGATATCGATAGTACAATCAAGTAATCAGTATAATCAGTACAGTACGTCGGGACAGTTTCTTTGTATGGGATGAGACCCCACGCCATAGTGGATACCATGGTGCGACAACAATTCGAACACTATTTTGCATAGTTTATTGTTCATAGCCGCAATTCTGTGGGAACAATGATAGATAATAAATATATATATGTTGTTTATAGTATAGGAATACGTTTTATTTTCGATTTGCTTAAATCAAAGTATTGCACCTACCACTATTTTCTCTGCATCACCCAAAGGTCGACTGGTAGAAAATGCCTAGTCCGCCTCTGTACATTTGTGTGCATGAAGTATTAAATAAATAAATAATATTGGAGTTTTGTTCTATTTTCCTATTCTCAATGCTGTAACAATGTGGATTTTCAAAAGTGTGAATATACTTTACATGACTTAATTGACAGAGTCACAACGCTTAGTAAATAATAACAATTATAATTTTGAAAAGCAACTGTAGATTTGGCCAACACAAAACAAGAAGAATCTCTAAGTAATCAATCACATAAATCTTCACAAACCCACAAAAGATAATAGAATAGCTCCTTTATCGAGAGCAGACAGCAAATTCAAGAATTATTACGCCATTAAACTTTTATTTTCCGTAGAAACTAACCCACTATCTCCGACTCTCGTCCCTTCACGATCTGACACATGGAGCAAAGTTGCTTTCGCATGATTCAGGCACTTTGTCACTCCGGTTCCATTGTTAGACCCCCCTCTAGCTTTAGTGAGATTGGTTTTAGTCTTTTGCACCTAAAGTTATTGTTCTAGGGCCACACGTCATTATTCAACGTCATATATCTCAAATGCTTGCACTTGGAGGGGACCGAAGTGTTTTCCATTAAACATCGATCGTCTTTTGTCTTTGAGATTGTTTTGAGGAAGAGTTAACACATTTTTGTTTGTGCGTTTGAGCCGTTTGTGAGTTACAAGATATTTTACGGTAAAACATACAACATAAATATTTCCAATAAATGATCGACTCGTCACAATGTAAACGCAAGTCTAGT
Organism: Orthosia cruda; assembly: GCA_964057195.1. Classification (NCBI taxonomy): domain Eukaryota; kingdom Metazoa; phylum Arthropoda; class Insecta; order Lepidoptera; family Noctuidae; genus Orthosia; species Orthosia cruda. Next base: position 12,056,422 of record OZ059832.1, on the reverse strand, counting down.
GATGCGACTGGCTGTTTAAAATATGTAAGTATACCTTTTCAAATAAAACCTAAACGCGCGTTTCACAAATAGTCACATTCATTTTGGTATAATTATCGTTACAGAAGCTGGACCTTAAGGTTGCACTCGTCAAAAATTCTTCCATACAAACGTAGTCTAGAGATTACTCCACTGTTTGACGATGTACGTTCAAAATAAAAAATTATATCAATTTGTCTCATCATTATCTAGCCCTGTATGGAAACAGAAAAGTAAAAAAATACAATATTTGAAAGTTATGAGCGTCAAAAGTTCCATATTTCAACACTAATTTTAACGCTTCTTTGGGCGGAAATAAATACCATAAGAAAAAGGAAAATTGCAAAACGGCCTCCATACTAGGATAGATTAGTAATTCAACAAAGCAAATAATTTTATTTTGAAAATATACATTTAGTAGTTTTTTCATGATATCTAGACTCCCAAAGGTCTGTTCATAAAATTTCGCGCACTCTTTTTCGTCCTAAATCATCATCCATTTCGCTACAAATATGCAAAAGTGCTAATTCGTAGGAGAACTAGCTTCTTACTGCTCATCACAGCATCAATCTCTTTCGCACGTCTTGTCGGATAAGACAGCATGCATTTTAACTCCGCGCACAAAATAGTTCGTGCCGTTGACTAGGGACACCTTAATCATAACTTACTCACTTGATAGCATTTTAATAAATTTAAAGCGAATAAAAGACGTGGGTTTTCAGTAAACTATAGTTTAATATAAAATACCTATAGTTTATTCACAGTACCTTAATAAAGAAACATAAATAAAAATTCTAATAAACAACGTCAATCTTGCCTACCTCATTCAGCGTCAACAACTGAAAAGTTGTGAACTCCGTAACAGCTATTACTGGCATCAAAATTTAAAATAATAACCCAAGACCCACACAACTATTCATGAAAAAAAAACGTATGCATAATAAAATCGTATATGAAACCTAATATCGTAGTCTACATAGCTATACAGGTGCTATATAGAAGGTACGCAATAAAAATTCAGTGCACATAGCGCAAAAATCTGTGAGTGAGAAAATATCCAAGATTCCATCCCCAATGTTTACTCTTGGTGGTTAAGCTGCATCTAATGAAATCCCCTGTCAGGATATCCTTGCACCACATCTTAATTTGATCTTGTAGTTTTGATACTTTTTAACATTTGTGAAAAAAATATGTGCGAAAGATTTAAATATTGTAAAATTTAAATATTTTTTTATATTATTAGGTATATTTAAGTTTTTCTCTTACATACAAAAACTTAGATTCTTTACTGATGCATAAAATCTGACAAATAAATGTTGATATATATTTTATTCTCTCAAGAACATTATTATCGGTTCCAGAATTAAAACCAAGTTAATTAAATTATATGTTTATGAAAAATTTCATACTTAATTGTATAAATTGCATTGAAATAGAGCTTGCATATTAGTAGAGTTATTTAAAACTTTAAACAATGATTTGAGTAAGAAAAGTTTCATGATTTCTAATAAAAAAAATAATCAATTAGACATCTTATTGTTGATAATCCAGATTAATATTTGAAATGCGAAAGTAACTCGGTCTGTCTGTCTATTACCTTTTAAAGCTTCTTCTTCATTTTCGTGTGAGGATGTGGCCACCCCTGGTTTCAGAGTGAATTAAGGCGTTTCTATGAACCCCACAGGCCTCTGACTTAGCTATTTTGAAAAAGTCATATTAGTACTTGCCCGGATTTGAAACCATGACCTTAAGCACAAGGGGCAAGGTCTTAGCCACTGGGCCACCACGACATATTACGACGTATTTTCACGCTTAAGCCGCTGAACTGATTTTGATAAATTTTGGTATGAAGATAGTTTGAGACCCTCGGCAGGCCATAATTATAGTTTTTATCCCGGCAATCATCCATAAGGGGGTGGAATTTTGTATGGTGAACTAATAATTTCACAAGTCACACCTACACACACTCCACCACACACACCTACAATAATATTCCACGACATAAAAAAGGAAAAAAAAGAAATCCCGACGAATTGAAAACCTCCTACTTTTTTTAAGTCGGTCAAAAAATAGGCTATTCGAAGTACTAATTCTACGCAGACAAAGTCGCGGGTAATAACTAGTTTTAAATAATTTAAAGCTTAGTTCTTAGAGACCCTTCAAAGAAAATGTACTTATTCTTTATTACACACAAAGAAAGTTCAAATACAATTTATTTCACTGTACAGCTTATAGCTTTTTCTAAAATATCCGAAGTACGAGTATCAAGACACTTCGTTCCTCGTCAATACCGCCACGTGGACACCGACCATTTTCAGTGTTGTTACGTTTGCCGTCTATTTTTGGGGCGCTATTCCGGACACGGAGACACTAATCTTCCTTATTTCATAAATATCCATTAATAATATCATTTATTTAGGGAATATTGGGGGCATCCTGATTAGGGGATCTGGGAAAAACATTATCAACACCTTGACACCTTAAGCCGTGAGCTAAAGTTGCAAGTGAACCGGGAACCGACCAATGTCTACATTTTCATAAATTTTGTTGTACTTCTCGAAATCAATAATTGGCGATTTTATCCAAACAAAAGATAAGGCCATAATTCAATCAAAGCTGGCAATTCAAACTTTTGTGGGCTAAGGGTGCTTCCTAAGAAATCTTCGTGCGTATCCAACTGTACATATCTTTGAATAAGACCCCTCTTCAATTGAACAATGGCACGGTTCAGCCTAGTGGACAATAACGCTTGACCAATTTTCTTTTGTGCGAATGCCTACGATTGGAGAATATCAAACGGGGTGCCCAGACGGTGCTCTGATTGAGCCTCTTTTTTTCTTGAAAAACCATTGATTTGACAAATTCACTGAACAATATTATAGAGTAACAGCCACTTTGTGAACCAAAATGTGTGTGATACATGTGTGACTTTTGAATTTAACGTAGCGATGCTTTTAAGAGGCACTTAGAGATATATTTTGAATTCACTTAGGTCTGTCATTTGCAACAAGTGTACTGTTCAATCTTTTTCATTGTGTTCTGATGTTAAATGGAAACGTTCTTAAGGTTAGTGTAGTATAGAATAGAATAGAAAACATATTTTTAGGGTACCGCACCCAAATGATAAAAACGGGACCCTATTACTAAGACTACACGGTTCGTCTGTCTGTCACCAGGCTGTATCTCATGGACCCTGATAGCTAGACAGTTGAAATTTTCACAGATGATGTATTTCTGTGGCCGCTATAATAACATACTAAAAACAGAATAAAATAAATATTTAAGTGGGGCTCCCATACAACAAACGTGATTTTTTTGCCGTTTTTGCGATAATTGTACGGAAAAATTCGCGCGCGAGTCCGAAATCCTGAAAATCCTTCTTTTTTATTTCAAGTGAATAGGGGTTATTTTATGCTTTCTTAAACCTAAGAGTTCTGTAAGTCTGTCTGAGAATAATATGCGTAAACATTATTTTCACAGTATAAAAACTAAATTAAAAACCAAGGTATTATTAAATCCCTAAGCACCTATTGGTACTATTTATTTATTAAAACTTCATGCAACATAAAAGTACATAGGCGGACTTAATGCCTGAGGAATTCTCTACCAGTCAACCAAGGGCGGTGAAGAGATAGCATGGCAGGTGCATAAAATATGAAATAATAATATTATAAACGCAAAATTAGTACAAAAGTAGGATATACTTTTGTACTAATTTGGTTAGGTTAGGTTGTCTTAGTAGCTAATTATATATAATATTAGCCCACAAATCGAACAAAAATCCATCCCGAATCCCACAATATTGTTCAGATACCTAATTACACGTGGCGTCTTCCACCCCATCGTGGAGAGCAAGTTAAGCCTTGTCTTGGCAGATATCAGCAAGCTTCTTAATTGACTTTTATGGCGTACTGAACACCTTAACACAATGGTGAGGGAATGAGAAATTAAGTCTGGTAAGTACTGGCTGTGTCATCTCGTGGTGAGGTTTACTCTGTGTTAAATGAATGAGGAGGTTTTCTGGGCGAAAGTCTATATGTTTGGTTATCATTTACGTTTCGTTAGTTGGACAGATTTACATGAAGAGAACACAGTTATACCATGACTAAGATTAGGTCATTACTCATTAGGTTACTTTTATCCCGGTACTGAATTTCTGTAATATAAAGACTGCCACGGACAGGTGCGATGCGATAATGAACAACAACGAAGCGTCGACGTGTTTTCAAAAAATTGCTTCTAAAATTGTTCTACTCATACTCATGGCGTGTTTGTCTCTCGTGGAGAGTAAGTTAAGCCTTGTCTTGGCAGATATCAGCTAGCTTCTTAATTGTCTTTTATGGCGTACTGAACACCTTCATACAATGAAGAGGGAATGGGAAATTAAGTCCGGCAATTACTGGCTGTGTCATCTCGTGGTGAGGTTTTGTTTTGTGTTAAATGAATGAGAAGGTTTTCTGAGAGAAATATATGTTTGTATTTATGTTTCAAACTTTGGATTCGGATGAAGATAACACCGTTAGACCGTAGCCTGGATAAGGAAGTTAGATTTATTTATATGGCGGTATTACATTCTTGTGAGATAAATGCTTCCGCAGACAAGTGCGATGCGACTATACGATACGGTACCGTATTTTAATAAAAAATGTTCTATAATTGCTGCTCATATTGAAAATTCAGTTAAGCCTTGTTTTGGCAGATATCAACAAGCCTCTTATATCTTATTTTCGTGGACTGGAATAAAAATATCGAAGGTAAACGTTAAGTTGAAAGAGATATGTACCAAATTCAATTCCTGATTTATATATTGGCGCTTTATCATTTTCCTCAAGTATTTATAATGAACGTATTCTTTGATAAATTAATGCCTGAAGGAGTCCATGTACCTGACATTTCTTAACAAGGTCGTTACGCTAACAAACCAGTTAAAAAACGTTCTATTGAACAAATAGCCTTCGGAGGGTACAATCAATTTTCAAAGGAAACAATCTTTCGCCAACAAAATAGACTTGCCAACCTACTTTCCAAGAATTCGATAATTTATTGCCACAAATAGAAAATAGCTGCTTCAGCGGTGAACCATCTAATTTTCAACATTGTAGCTTGTAACTTCGTGTATTTATTTCCGTGGGCTTTGTTCTTCTATCCGCGAATTAAGCTGGGATCCGAGAGTCGCCGAATGATTTATACAAGCCACGCTCATCCCGCTTTATTTACGGCTACCGTTCTACAGAATAATTACAGGCCGGTATAAACGTTCGCAGATGTAAAAAGGGATTACCCTTTAATGATTACGGCGTAATTGCGCAAAGAAAGTTCAGAGAAAAAGGTTTTATTCACCTCCTGAGCTCGAGTTAAACGTTCGAGCACCACCAACTTTAAACGAATAAAACTTTGTTATTTCAAGAAGACTTTTCTACTCTTTTTTAATTTACAGGAATAATGTTAGTAGAGTAAACCAATTTAATATTTACGCGCCAAAGCTCGCAACGCCGAAAAACATAAACATTTTCTACATGCGTTAACAAAAACAATGGAAAAGCTATACCCAAACATTTCTGTTTACGTTTTCCACAAAAAGATAAAAAAAACTTTAGGTACCCGGTTGGCCGCATTCAGGCGGGTTACCCGGTGGCCGGGCATTGTTGACGCGATCAGGGTCCATTCATGCCTCTCCGGGTAAACGGAAAGCTTGAAAACATTCAAATTAGTCTATTGTGATTTATTTTTCTTGCCATCACCGAATAATACGCTGGAGTTGATGAAGGTCAATGTCGTGAATTAGGTTTTTAGGCTCGTTTAAGGTTGGTCATTATTTTTGCTTGATGTCTGGGTTTGTGTTCTGTTATTTGATATATCGTGCCTAACTATGATAAATGGTTTCGACCTAAACGTATTTCCTTCGATGTAAGTCATTCTTTTACGATTTCAACCACAGCTTTTGTGATCTATTTTAAATAAAATATTGGCCTGAAATCTGAAACTCAGTTATAATTGTAAAAGCCGTAAATTATTCAACATTCAAGCTCGAAAAATACAAAAAGCAAAAGCAGATTTCCGAGAAAATCCAAAGCTGCAAAAAGAAAAATATTCCCAAATCCGCGAGCAGGAAATGCAACAATGGTGGAAAACAAAACGAGCCAGTTTCCCAGCGATTTCACTCCCAAATCCAGCAGAAACACTCGAAATTCAAAAATTCAGAATAAAGCAAATATTTAGGCAAGCAAAATTCATTGCTTATTTCTATCTATTGAAAGAAATTCCAACGGTGTTAGCAATTCATGGCGGGCGCGTCGAGTGCATTAGCTGCCGCAACGCGACGCGGGCATGTAATCGTATTTGCATTATAAATTTGTTCGTACACCTAATGGCCTCCTGCGAGCCTGCATCTGAGAGTAAACAAGCCGTGCGCAATGAAAACACTTGCGGTATTTGGAGTGATATAACTTTGCCGTGCGACAGACGCTTGCGTAGTTTGACTAGTACCTTGTAGGGTATTCGGCCTTGAGTTTGCCGTTCAGTTTGAGTGGAAATGTACGTGAAGTGACGTCATCAAGGGCAGGTGTTTGAATTGCTAAACCAAAATGAACATATACTTTTTTCAGAGGAAGTAAGAATCTCTAAATGGTTGCTTCTTTATCTGACTATGTGCTGATATTAAGATCTCGTCTACTGATTAAATAAATCGGTACTTGGCTAGCTTTCATCCCTGAAAATTGTTTTTTTTGATGTCTCATTATTTTTTAAGGATTCTAGCTTCTTCTTCGCCCACGTGAATGTCAAAAAATATACCGATTAACATGTTACCGGGATTAAAAGTATCATAATTATAATGTGCTATTAATGACAAAAAAAAAAAACTATCTTTGCGCCAAATTTCATCCAGATCCGTTCCACCGTTCTGGCGTGAAGAAGTAACAAATCAAATCAAATATGTTTATTTATTAGAATATGTTAAAATAGATGTTACAATATTGGTTCCAGCATATCCTGCCATAACATGGCGTACAAATATTTATTAAGAATTATGATTTACAATATGAATCTGTAACAGTTAAGTAATAAAGATTTAAATTGTATTGTAGTACTTAGTAATAAATTAAAAAAAAATATTATATTAGTAACGTCTTTATTTCAGCCGAAAGACGTCCACTGCTGGACATAGGCCTCCCCCAGGCGTCGCCACATTGACCGATCCCGTGCGTCTCGCATACAGCGCCTTCCCGCAACCAGGTCATCAGTCCACCTAGTGGGAGGCCTTCCAACGTATCGTCTTCCGGTTCGCGGTCGCCATTCCAGAACATTTCGGCCCCATCGGCCATCCGTTCTGCGAGCAATGTGCCCTGCCCATTGCTAAATATTCTTTAGTAACGACTTATCCTGTAAATATTCATGAAAACTGTCATGTGTATCTAATAACAGTCTGACAATACCCTTAACAAACATACACACTTAGAAACTTTCGCCTTTATAATATTATATGATATAACTGTAGTCTAGATTCAAATGGCATAGAACATTTTCAGCTAACTACATACAAAAATAAAATTGCTTGAAAAATATGTTTTCAGCTTTTCTAACAAGTATTCGTTTTCAATTACCAGAAGATTAATGTCCTAAACGAATACTTAACAAATAATAGTATTCCTAAAGACCTATTTTCCAAATAACTTAGATTAATGAGTAGTAATGACTAGCAAGTATTCAAATAGATGACCGCTGTGCAATCAATCATTATATGAAATCTTGGTACTGATCTATATCTATACTATATTTACTATATAATATTATAAAGAGGAAAGATTTGTATTTATGTATGTAACGAATAAACTCAAAAACTACTGGACCAATTTCAAAAATTCTTTCACCGTTTGGGAAGCTACACTATCCCCGGGTGACATAGGCTACTTTTTAGCCCTGTATTCCCACGGGTAAAACCGCGAGGCGTCCGATAATCATTTATAAAAAAAATAAATGGCAAGGTATTTTGGCACAGTCTAGATATTGACAGTTTTTAGAGTTTCGTACCCGAAAGGTGTCCGTCTCTCTGTCCATCTGTCCCTTCGTCTGTCACACGGGTTTTACAGCCAAACGGTTGGAGCTACAGTCTTCAAATTTTCTGAGTATAAGCATCTGTTGAACCAAAGCCATAAAAATTATCAATTTTTTTTAATGCTTTTTTATGGGGCACCCGTACAGCTAAAGGGGGGCGTGACACAAAAATGTTTGACATAACCCATCGAGTGAGGTATCGTTGGTTAGAATTCGTTGAGTAGATAAATACCGTGTTTTTTATTTTAATAAATATTTGAAAACAAAGGAATGTGAAGCCACCAAAATCAGTTTTTTTTTTTAAATTTTGTTCCGAAGAATTTTTGAACCGCCCCTTGACCTCCAAATTTGAAATTTGGTGATAATTTTTATTATTAAGTATATTTTACTAAAAAGTATAAATATATTGATACATCAGATTTTTCTTTGAAATTCCCTCATTTTTAACCGACTTCCCAAAAAGGTTATCAATTCGACTGTATTTTTCTTAAATTTTTTGAGTAATTTTTACTAGGTGAACTGATTTTGATGATTCCTTTTTATTTGAAAGCTGGTACTTGTCATGTGGTCCCATTTAAATTTTATCAAGTTCTTCGGAGATATACATCAGAAATCTTCAACAAATGATGGCAAATCACTCGGGATAGCTGCAATCGCATGTCTGTACACCATTTCATAACATAAAATCGCACTGGTACGCTCTAAAGGGGTAAGCAGGTATGAACAGTTTACACTGGTATATTCTCATTCCATCGGTTTTGTTTAAGTTTCATGTTATTGGGTTAATCTATTCTGGCATCACTTTGGAAATTATAGGTACCTAGCCTATAGAACTGGTCCATTATGTACCACAAGTAAAAAGTGAAAAATTAAAAAACTTTTTTACAAATAAATACAACCGACTTCCAAATAAAAACACTACAAAGTGAAAATAACTTCAATTTCGAAAGTCGGTGTCAAAGAACGAAATAACTAAAACAGGAACACTGACTATTTGAAAGTCGGTTGTTTTTTTTTTAAAAAAGATTTTTATTTTTTCACTTATTAAAACCAACTTAATTTTGTGGTTTTTTTACGGAACCTTAAATTTGCGAAGTCCGACATGCGTTTAGCCGGTTTTCTGTAGTTTTTTGCGACTACTTACCTGTCTTTTTATCAGAATTTCCTCCATGTTTATTGATTCGAATAGATTCTATACAAAGTTTCAAGTTAATACACGTAGTAAGGTTTTCATTATTAACGTGTACTAGCTTTTTCCCGCGACTTGCTCTGCGTAGCATTAATACTTCAAATAGCCTATCTATATATAGCAATAAGACTTTGGGCGTGTGGGCCGCCTTACTTTGTTTCACCATACTAACTTCCACTTCTTTCACTTATTTTTTTTCCAGGGTCTCAAACTATCACCATAGCAAATTTCATCTAAATCGGTTCGTTTAAGTCGCATTTATAATATTAGTTTGAATTATTTTTACCACCATAAAGATCTCTGAAACCAATATCTCTTCAATATTTCAGGGGGTTATGGTAATAATAGAATAGAATATACTTTATTGTACCCAAAAAAAGAAATTATATATTTTACAGCAACTTCATACCATGGGTACGAAGGCAGTCTTATCGCTGACATCGATATCTACCAGACAACCTTTGGCTAGACTGGGTAGCCTACGGTTTACTACTGCATAACAAAATATTAATATAAAAATTAAATAGCTATATAAAATACTATACACAAACTTACAAACATAATATTACATGTTACAAAATTTTGAAGAAGGGTTAAACAATGATAGAAGAAATTAGATAGAAGCAGAAAAGCATTAAAGAGAAAGGAAATGGTTCTTATCAATATTTTTAAAAGATGCTAGTGGCTGGGCTTGTCTTACTGAAGTTATGAATATACCAAATTTTCACTAAATTATTGCCTTGATTTTTATATTTGATATCTTTTAAATTGCTCCAATATTGGTGGAGGAATTAGGCGAGAGCCAAACCTCGAATTATGACTTTTACTTAGGACTTTCAGTCGGATGTCTGCGAACGCATTTCCTCTTAAAGTCTACATTTTACGGCTTAGCCAATTTATGGTTTAACGTTCTTTGCGATGGACAAAAGTGTCACGGTATGTAGTGAATGATCAGTCTCCACAGGACAGTTTCGACAAGCATTGCTTAACCTTGAAAATCGACCAACACGACTGTTATTACTCAGCAAAAAAATAAAAGTTTTAATTGTTTCTCATACAATTGTTCTACAACACAAAATTGAGGCAGCCCCGGTACTATAAGGATACTTGTAATGTGGTTACCTCACTACTGCCCGTGGGTTACTATCTACAACGTTGAGAAATAATTAAAATGGAAAAAAAAAACAGTTTGTGTTATAGGATGATTAAAAAATAATAAGCATTCTGGGTCGAATACTAACCACTCTTTTAGAAATAACATCCCAAAACCTTTTAAGCTATAGAAAATTCACCCCCTGTCGTGTCCAGGCTATCTCTCTCCATTCTGGGTAGCCTGGAAGAGATAGCAAAACGCGATAAGGCCGCCTGTTGTATGTGTCTTGTTGTTTTTATTTTGGAGTACAAGTATATATAAATAATAAATAAAATCACTCCCAAAGCCATTTTCATACTAGAGAATGCACAAGAAACTGACTCCATCTCAAAAGGCCATAAGATCCCACACGAATATAATATCAAGCTATTTATAGATGGCTCTGGTAGTTAAGCCATGCCATTCGCATCGTCGAGATTGTTGGCACAGAGCGGTTGCGGTCAGCCTCGAGCCCACAGCCATTTTACAGGTGGTTGTTACGGTGTTATACTGAGGATTCTGCATTGTGCACATCGTATAATTAATAATCCATAAGATATACTGTTATTATGTACAATTACAACTTCGATATTCAAGTTCAGTGGGTATGGGAGAAGTAATTGTACTGTCTGTGACTGTTTGTCTGACTGAGATAGATACTTTGTGTATTTTTGTTAAAACGTGGTTAGGTATTTGTTATAATCTTGATAACCCAGCTCTTGACTCCGGCCTCAGCTGGCATAAAAACTATGATAGAACGAGCGAGCACTGAATATTCGTTCTTGGTTTGAAGGCAGACGGGTGCTAGGGAACACAATCGCTGTCAGAGAGTTCCACTCTTAGGGCGGTTACACACTATACGTCCGTGTCCGTGATCCGTGTCCATGATTTGAAATCCGAGTTCAAAATATTCTGAATTATGACAGATTATGACGAATAGAGTTCTGATGTAGTGCGTAACCGCCCTTAGGCTGAAAGTCTAATCTGGATATGAACCGAGTGGAGTATGTCTGGTAATGAAAGGGCAATACTCGGATAAGGTCCTTTAATTCTTGTGCACATCACACAATGCGAAGTACAATCTATAAAAAATCGACAGACAAGTGACGTTTTGCTGATGCGAACTGTAAATAAATGTTATTTTATACCATTCCCCCTCTAAAAAGCTTATTTTATTCACTGAAAACAGTGAATAAAAAGCACTTTTAATCACTGTTTTGGTGTTTGAATTTAGAACACATCAATCTAATATTCAAACTCCATCACAATGCTATACAATCTCTTTGCGCATAAAATATTCGATAAAAACTAGATAGAGATAGAGTTAGAGATAGAGTTACAGATAGAGTTAGAGATAGAGTTAGAGTTGGAGATAGAGATAGAGATAGAGTTACAGATAGAGTTAGAGATAGAGTTGGAGATAGAGTTGGAGATAGAGTTAGAGATAGAGACAGAGTTAGAGATAGAGTTGGAGATAGAGTGGGAGATTCAGTTAGAGATAGAGATAGAGTTAGACATAGAGATAGAGTTAGAGATAGAGATAGAGTTAGAGATAGAGTTAGTGATAGAGTTAGAGTTGGAGATAGAGATAGAGTTACAGATAGAGTTAGAGATAGAGTTGGAGATAGAGTTGGAGATAGAGTTGGAGATAGAGTTAGAGATAGAGACAGAGTTAGAGATAGAGTTAGAGATAGAGTTGGAGATAGAGTTGGAGATAGAGATAGAGTTAGAGATAGAGTTAGAGATAGAATTAGAGATAGAGTTAGAGACAGAGTTAGATATAGAGTTAGAGACAGAGTTAGAGATAGAGTAAGAGATAGTTAGAGATAGAGTAAGAGATAGTTAGAGATAGAGTAAGAGATACGAGTTAGAGATAGAGTAAGAGATAGAGTAAGAGATAGAGTAAGAGATAGAGTAAGGGATAGAGTAAGAGATAGAGATAGAGATTGAAACATAGAGTTAGAGACAGAGTTAGAGATAGAGTAAGAGATACGAGTTAGAGATAGAGTAAGAGATAGAGTAAGAGATAGAGTAAGAGATAGAGATTGAAACACAAGGGCTCTTACCTAGCTCAGGGGTCAGGGTTTTTTTTTTTTTTGTAAATTTTGAAGGTAATAAACCATTTATTTATTATTATTCCTTGTGCTTTTCGCTTCAATCTTTCTTTTTCTCGTAGTCATGGTATAAAATATAGTATGCAACTCTTGAATAAAACGGATTTATATCGAGGTCCATGAATCACTCGCGTCGCTCATGATTCTAACACTTGAATCACTCGCTATGCTCGTGATTCAATCATCATGAATCACTCCCTACGGTCGTGATTCAGTCGTTAGAATCCTTCACTTACTTGTGATTCATCTACGGCCCTCGCATTAAATCCGTCTTTTATTCACTAGTTGCATAATATACTATTTCGCCACATTAGATATAATGAAAGCATTAACATAAGCACTTTAAAAATAAGACGTTGAGGTGGCGGTGGTGAAAGTAAATAATTTTCTTCAATTTTTTATTTTATATTATAAAATAAAAAGTTGAAGAAATGTATATTGAAATGTTCGTACAAGCAGAAAAAGCTGAGCTATTTCTTTTAACAACAGTTGCTTGCACCCAAACAACATTATTGTAATCCATAAATTTCACACGAAATATATCATTTTCTAAAGAAAATCCCTTTCATAACAAACACATTAGGTTCAAACCTTGTTAAGGGTGCAAAAGGTAAGAAATTGGTTAAGTGAGTTTGAGAAAATACTTTGAGGGATCCGTACAATTTTTATTTTTATTATTTTTTATTATTGATAGGCTCGCGCTTGACCACTATTTCACCTGATTGTAAGCGATGACGTGGTCGACGATGTAGCACGCTTGCCTAGAAGAAACCTATTCACTCTTGACTTAAAGACTCCCAGGTTGTAGCTATCAGGAAATACAGACTCCGGTAGGGAATGCCACTCCTTATCTGTACGCGTAATGAAAGTATTCCCAAAACGTTTGGTGCGTATGGGTAGGATGTCCACCATGTACCGATGACGCATCGCCGTACGTCTTGTAGTCCGATGATGGAAAGGGCTAGGAGAAATTAGTTGATGCAATTCCAACGCACACTCCCCGAAATGTAATCGATAAAAAACCGACAGACTGGCAAGTTGGCGCCGATGTTCAAGGCTCTGGAGCCTATATTCGACCATTATCTCATTGCCGATGAGCCTCGCGGCCAGTTTTTCGATCGACTCTAGTGCATCCAGCTGGTACTTGGCAGATCCGTTCCAGAGATGAGAGCAGTACTCCAAGCATGACCGAACTAGCGCTTGAAACAAGTTGAGCAACTGTTCCGGCGTGAAGTACCGTCTCACCTTTGCAAGGATCCCCAAATTTTTGGCTGCCAGTTGAGCTTTTGCCTCAATGATGTATGATTTGAATTTCACTCTACGTATACATTAACTATGATTCCATAGACAAGCTAGGCTTTTGCTAGCCCTCGAATCTATTTATAATTCAACAATTACCTTTTAAACAATTTTATATGAAAAATGATCGAAGCATCGTCACTTCTATCTGTGGTAACCTTAAGACTAATTGCCGAATAACAAATTCGGTAGCAAAATAAAATTAAAATTGTTACATTTTATTTTTCCAAACAAACATTCAAATGTTTTTATTTTTGTTTCCAGATTCGCCCTCAATTTGAAACAATATTATTTAGGTAAAGGTTGAGTGCTTTGACTGTAAAATAACACACATACAGGTAGCTACATTAAGGGTTTCATTTCAACCATTCCCGACCCTAAAAACACTGTCTATTCTGTCTCTCTAAGTACATCAGAGTGTTTGCCGTGAGTGAAAGAAGCAAGGTCATTAATGCACCCTCCGTGGTACCCTCACAGTCAGATAAGTAAGTAAAACAACTTTATCTACTCTCATGTCGTTATATTCGAATTATAAAATTCAAAACGAGTTTATATTGGCATACTTTATAAACACAATACCGAAATTTAAAAATAGAATCTTATTATAACACTATTTCTCTAACAAAATAATGCTATAAAACAATTTTTTTTCTATTACGATACAGGACAAATCCAAGAAGTTAATCACTAAGGAGTTTCCATCAATATTTTTTTTGTAATGCCATTTTATAGTACCTATTATAAAAAGATTTGATTCCAATTTTAAATTGTCTATGACAATGCCCGCTTTAGACATAGCACGCACTGTGATTTTTATTCGCGCGAATTTTGTTTCCTTCTAACTGTTCATAGAGCTCAAAATATTCGGACGAATAAAATTCGCGCCGTGGTGCGGTGGATTCTGTGGCAAAACACGGATTTCTTGCGGAATTATTTCCGCACGATTTCGTTACCGATGCGAACAACTTCATACAATTACATAGGTCGCAGAATGGGCGGAAAAAAATCGCGCTAATAAAGATCGCAGTGCGTGCTAAGCCTTAGCGCATGCGCGGTTAATGCGGTGATGTGCTGGGTTTTAGCGCCATTCATACGTTTTGCAAGTTTTGCTGTAGGTACTGAATTTCATGAGTTATTTAAATTATTGTGTGTGAAATGTCTGATATCAGTGAATGTGAAGAAAATTTGACTCCGACCGATATTTTAGATGCGGCGAAGGAAATTACTCTTAATTTATTACCAGCAAAGTCGAGAAAAGTATATGACAAATGCTATCACGATTTTATGGCATGGAAAATGCAAAAAGAGGTATTTAGTAGGTTCAATCCCAATTTATGAGTGTAGATAAAGTAGTGTATGAAACTGCACATAACTAGGTATTAAAACATTCGTGTGAAAGCTATTAAAAACCTCGCCTACGGCTCGGTTTTTAAACACACACTCATGTTTTAATACCCCTCATTATGCAACAGTTTCATAAACTACTATTTATTTGATGTTCGCGTCAGTGGACGCACCGACATCATGACACTGGGGGACGACTAGACGTGATAAAGCTTTGGGTGCTAGTACGCTACTGAATTATGCGACCTCACATTTGCGTGCCAGTTCGAATTTAGAATCGTATGTTTTTATTTTTCTTGGGGGAGTCTTTATGCGTTTTGAATGATGTTATGTTTGTCTATGAGTGAGATTTTGGTAATTTTATGTTTGTTAGTTTGTAAATAATGTTATTAATTTGATGGTAAATTGGGGGAACTGAGATTATGAAGGCTATTTAGAAGTATATTTAGACTTAATTTTTTAATTATCTAATTCAATTTCATAAAAACAAATACCTTCGTAGTAGCAAAGAATACTAACTATTGCTGTAATAGACTCGATGTTGATCGAATAAAAATATTGGGGAAAGTCCTGTTTTCACCGAAATTCTTTATTAAACCAACTGAAACGTATTACGAAAAAGTTGCCGCGTAACCCAAATCCAACTAAACGCGCCAGTTTTCAACATTTAGAACGGAATAAAACTCAGAATCTACAAAAAAAGCTGCATTGCTAAACTTTGTTTGGAAACATGCAGTGATACCTCACAAATACGTTTATATACTATTTAGTACTTACTAGGCAGGTATAATTACATATTAAATATCAACAATGAAATTTTTATTCCAGGCTTTAATAGTTATTAGTCACTAGTTTTGTAGATTATATAATGATGTATTGTGCATAACTGCATATAAGCGTATTGTTATTATATTCAATTTCAAATACAGAGAGACACAATGCGATAACCTTTTCCCTCTTTCGGTCTGTGGAAGCCTAAAATCCCTTCAAAAATTGTACCAATAGGTACTCTACGATAAACGCTCTTTAGAATTTAGTTAACTGCATACATATTTTCAGTCTCAACTGTACCTCGTACACGTATAATTTCCAAACGAGCACGATTCCTGTGCATTTAACAAAAGTACCGACGTATAACGACCTCGTGCTCCTGGCAAATGGATCGCTCGCTCGATAGCCTATTGCCATCCAAACTGAACCGGCACTGCATAGAGACAATAGTTCTTAAGCGGTTCTCACTTAAACGTCCCATTTAGCCCCACAAAGGAACTTTTACGATTGCACTTTCTACAATATGAGTTTGTGAGTTGTCATTATGTAAATTCTTTGCTGGATATTGTCATGGAAATGGGATGAGTGGAATTTCTTACAAAGTATGTGAGTTGTGGAAATTGTCTATAGTTTACACAAAGTTGTGAAAATGTGGCATTTTTGTAATAATGGTCTATGATCTGTAATAATATCTTTTTAAATTACTTTTAGTCTTTAAGTAATTGGGTTGAGTGGTTGAATAAAGTTAACAACGGCACAGATAATAATAATACTAGCATAACAACAGTAGAAACTATTAAATTAAATGTTAAATTTTGTTGGTTAGTAGTACAAAACTAAAATCAAACCGTTAGCGTCTAAGCGCTTCACTGGTTTTTCAACTACGCTGTTCCAGCTGACCTAAAACAATCTACAATAATACAGAACCGCTTCAACCAATTTAAATATTTTATCAACATTGAAAAAATATAAATGGAGGTCCAACCCAATCTAAAGTTCATCCCAAAAATGTCAAAATAAAAAAAGAAAACGTTTTGAATCCACGATTGGAATAGGCACATGAATTACATAATTTACACGAGCGATGTCAGAGTAGCGTCCCAATCACTTTTCAACGGGGCTCCGGCTGTGGCCGCCAGATGGCGCTCCGAAATCCGCGGTAATCCCGAATTTATTATCTGTTTGCAACCATTTGCCGTTGCGATGCAATCCGACGAATGCCACGGACGAAATGAATGTGAGCGAATTCGCACCGATATCGTATTGAAAAGCGGTTAAAATCTGCCCATAGAATGTAGTGCAAGTTGCGAAAATATTTGGAATAGCACTAAATTGCGACCCTAACGAATGTAAATACATCGAATATTGTCCATGGGTGTAGCGGGAAAATCCTATGAAAGAGTTTTTGTCTTTGCAATTGCTAATATTAGAACTGAAAAAAGAATCCAGAATTGCCAGAGCAAAATAAATATTGGAACATTTTATTTGAAATATTGGAACGTCCATTGTGTGATTTCCATACGATGACAGTTGGTATAGAAAAATCTGGATATAACTTTATGAACAAAAGTTTTCGTGGAAAAGGGCTCTGTTCAATCTGCTGTTTCCGAAAACATTTTACTCTATCATTGTCGGAATAATCTTCATTTATAACGCTTTGAATTTTCATCCACTTTCCACACGTTTTGTGTTCTCTTTACATAGTTAAGAAAATTGCTAGAAACTTCTAACACAAAGTACACATATTATTATTCTCAACGACTACTCATCGGCACTTACTGAAAATAAGTTCGGGACCTAACGCTAAGAAAACACATTAAGGAAACTGGAGCATCCCAAGATTCCAGCAGAAACAGGATCCAAAATCCGCTAAGACGCCTCAAAACGTGGATTAAGGTTACTAAGTAACAATAAACAGCTGAACACACTTGTAACATCACGTTTAGCAGTTTCGTACGGTTCGTACCTACAATAAGTGTGGCAAGTGGGATTTTAATCACCTGCATCGGGGCTGACACAGATGTGCCGGCAAATCCGCGGTAAGCCCCGACTTAGTTGACGCTGTTCATGTAATCAGGCCGGTTGAATTATCGTCCGTTTTAAATACGATTGTTTCGTATTGTGTTCTTGTTTCAGTTGAGACTATGAAGGGATCGTGGATCGATTTTCGAATGAAGAATACATTGCCTGTTAAAATGTAGGTTATGATTTCATGAATAAGCTGTTTTTTACTTCTGCGAAACCGCGTCTGTCTAGACGGTGTTTGTTTTATTCAAATACGTATTATATCCAATTTTACGCAGAACAGAATGTTTCAAAAGACATTCTATATTCCAATTTTAGTTCTTTCTTCGAACAGTATACATAGTATCAAATTCTAATAAAACATTAATTTCATTACAAGACAAGGCCTTATCTTTCAAGTCTAACTACTTGTTACAGATACAATATTACGTAACGACGTATTCACGAATCTGTGTAGTAATAATGACGTCAATATTGAAGCAGGTTCAGGAATATTCAGCCATAAATCTCTACCTACACTACGCTGAGAATGATTTATACACTTACTTTTGAAATGTCTTGTAACGAGAAACCTAGAAGATAGATGCTGTGCTCCTAAAATTCGAACTCAACGGTTTTCAACAACAGTAAGCGACACCTAACTGTAATGTCTAAATAATGGTGCAGTATTTTTGAAATTCGTGACAGTCCTTAGAATTGCCCAATACCTAATGCCTAAAATTGTATGGCCAAAATTTATTTGTTGCTTTTAAAAAGTGTTTTTAAAAAAGGGCACAAAACCAGATGCAGACCAAGAGCATCTTATACCATTTTCTCAACCAATGGTTAACCAATGTTTTCAAATTTCGCTAAAATGCGTTGTTGTTGGTGTCGTCTAAATGATTCAGTCGCAGAATGTACCTATCCAATCAAAATATTTTTGTAAGTGAAAATTGTTAGTGTATATGGGCGAAATTTTGGTTATAGAGTTTATTCTTCACTTATCAATAGCAATAGGGTAACCTACTGCTAAATATAATGCAAAAATATGCATCATTACTAGATATTAGATATATTATGCAATTTCCGCTGAGAATGGGGTGAATGCAAATACATAATCCAGTCTTAATTTAATAGTCTGTGATAATATCTTTTTAAATTACATTTCGGTTGACTAAAGTTAAAAACAGCAAAAATTATTGTTGCATTTAGTTGTTTAGTAGTACAAACTAAAATCAGACCATTAGCGCTTAGGCGCTTCACTGGTTTTTCAACTACGTAGTGCCAACTGACCTAAAACAATCTATACTAATAAATAAATTTTGATTATAGAGATAATTATTCACTTATCAATAGCAATAGGGTAACCTACTGATAAATATAATGCGAAAATATGCATCATCACTAGATATTAGATATCATATACATTTTCAGTTGAGAATGTGGTAACTATGCAATTTCATTTGCAAATATGCAAATGCATATAATCCAATCTTTATTTATGTGTATGAAAATTCTATTGCGGTAGGTATGTTCCAATAGCTTTTGGTAGTATTACCATGCAGGTAGAAGTTTAAATAAAACCAGTAGAAAACAACATTTATTTGCAGACACGTTTAAAATTCATTACTAGAGAATATCACAAAAAAAAGTCTTATTCCTTTTGTTATCAACTTTTCGTAAAACCAGACGCCAGCAAGAAAACATAATATGAAAATTCATATTTTAAAACTACCAGTCACATCAATTTTAAAACCTCTATTATATTTGTTTTATTTAACCTTACCTTTATTTAAAATCCCGATAGTGTTTATTACAGGATGGAAAGTTAAAGAAAGAGGCGGGAAAAATTTACCTTTAATATTGGGACATTTTGTATTTTCTTTTTGTTTTGAATTCTTCCAATGACTTCTCCCGCTCTGAGTGAAGCGGGCGTGAAAGAGCGTGTCAGACTTTTACTAACTAAAACCCACCCGTGTTCTTTCAGTTGCTTGTGCCACGGCCATGGTAACTCTCTTTCAAATTTATCCGCGACCTTCAAATGTATCTAAACCTGCATAATTGATTTTGTATCGCTTGCTTTAGCAATTAACAATGATTAGCAATTTTTACCCTCAGTTTCCCACCTTAAAATTATTGCAGAATTAATGTGACAAATTGTCAAGCACGCGTTATCTGCTGTGATTGGTTGAATGAATTTTCAATAGCCAATCACAGAAGATAACGCGCGCTTGACAATTTGTCACATTAATTCTGCGATAATTTTAAGGTGGGAAACTGAGGGTTAGGGTTACATCCATCCAAGGCCCTCTTCAACTATCCGCCCTATATAGTGCATCTGCGATCCCACTCCCTTATTCCAGATATTGGCTGAAGATGCAGTAATCCAACACCTGAGACTGTCCTGGGATTAAAACGATGCAGCATGGCGGCGTTAAGAACTCCTCGCCACAAACGTGTCCATGTAGCTTCCTATGACATCAATTGCATACAAAATTTTGTGGTGCATTATTCCTTGGCGAAGGAATGATTATCTTCTACAAAGAGAAGCAGTCGTAGCTACTTATAACCTTAGATAGTTATTTAATTATATTTTTGCTTTTCGAGCTACTTTTTAGGGTTCCGTACCCGATGGGTCCAAACGGTCTATTTCTGTCACTCACGTGCCCGCCTGTCTGTCGTCTGTCAACTTCCCATAGACATATGAACTTGTTCGGTGATAATCTTTATTATTACGTATATTTTATTAACAAATACCAATATATTTTACATTTGGTACGGAACCCTAAATGTGCGAAATCTGAGACGCACTTGGTCGGTTTTTAACCGGTTTTGATTTCGAAAACACGGTTTTAAAAAAAATTGGACCAGTCTGTCGCGCATCACGTAAAATGTACGAACTCAATGTAGGTAACTTTTATACATAAACAATGTGCGTAACATAAAGTATTACTTAGTTTTTGTTTCATCACAATCAGTATACTCTATCAAAAGTTAGATTAATATAAAGTGTTCAAGAAGTAAAATATCACAAAATCAAAATTTATTTATTCAATTAGGGCATTAAGGTTACACTAGTCGAAAATTCTTCCATACAAACGTAGTCTAGCGATTACTCCACTGTTTGATGGTGTACGTTCAAAATAAAAAATATATATCAATTTGTCTCATCATTATCTAGCCTGTATGGAAACAGAAAAGTAAAAAAATACAATATTTGAAAGTTATGAGCGTCGAAAGTTCCGTCAACGAAATTTCAACACTAACTTTAACGCATCTTTGGGCGGAAATAAATACCATAAGAAGATGGAAAATTGCAAAACGGCCTCCATACAGGGGTAGATTAGTGTTTCAACAATGCAAATAATTTTAGTTTGAAAATATATATTTAGTACTTTTTTCACGATATCTAGACTCCCAAAGGTCTGTTCATAAAATTTCGCGCGCTCGTTTTCGTTGTAAATCATCATACATTTCGCTACAAATTTGCAAAAGTAATAATAGCTAATTCGTACGAGAACTAGCTTCTTTACTGCTCATCACATCATCAATCTCTTTCGCACGTGTTGTCTGATGAGACAGCATGCATTTTAACCCCGCGCACAAAATAGTTCGTGCCGTTGACTAGGGGAACCTTAAGCGACACTTTTGAACGTCAAAAATTTAAATTTAATAGTGATAATAATTGATTCTACCGTCCATTCGGAAAATTAGCTTGTTATGGAGAAGAACGGACAAGAAACTCCACACTTACTCTTTAAAAAAAGTGTTTAGAAGTATTAAGTAAAAATACATATATGTGAGAACGATGTAAAAAGACGTGCACGTAAAAGCTAAAATAATACAAACAATTAAAAAAATACAATAAATAGGTAATTAAAAACAAGCTGAGGCAGCTAAGTTATGAACAATCCCAACTGATGGCGCCCGTTCACGAACATGACACAGGGGTCGGCACCACTCAGCTCAACGATCATGAAAGAAACCGAATGATCCAACATATGTGCCACTATCAGAGAGACATTAGAGAGAGCATGACACACTATCATAAGTCAACGAACGACATATAGGTACAGTCATAGATATATTAAACAAGGTTGGTACATAGTACTCACAGTGCTGTGTAGTTATATAATACTAAAATAATTTTAGTTTATACAATACAAATATATTCATACAGTCTTCAGCAGGTCTAAAAATACTTCAGATTTTTTCTGCTTATACAACACACGCAATTTAGATACACGGACAGTTTTACTCCATATTCGATAGATGGCGTTTTGCATTTGACGTCATTTTCTGGGTAGGCAGGCAGGTAAGTAGGGTAGGATAGGCAGTTGATGGGAGCGAAGCCGCGGGCACAGCTTGTTATAAATAAATCTTTTATTCTACCTTTTTTCAAATAGAACCAATCTAAAAAATGTTATTGCGTAGTCAAATATTAAAAAATATACATGTCGAATTGAAAACCTCCTTTATTTTCGTCGGTTAATAAATAATATTACCGTTTCAAAATTGCCGTTGCTGAAAAATTAAGAAAAATTATCTAGTTTTATAGATATTTTAAAAGACAGATACAATTATCTAACTGGCTATTAGATATACAAAGTTCCTAAGGAAAGCCTCAGTAAGTAAGGAAAATTTTGTAAATATGTTTTCATCATAAAGAACCCAGATGTTAATTTCCTTGGCCTTTGTCATTTTGACAAATTCAATGTTACTCAAATTACAACAATAGGCATTCAAATTCAGAATCATTTCACATTGCCGTCATATTCCTGAGTTTTATTCTCGTCATTTTTTCCTTAAAAATGTTCGTTTGACTGTGAAATACTATAACAAAGATGTTAAAAGAACCTCCTAAAGAAAACATGGAATTCCTTTGACCATTCCAAAAATTTGAAAATATTCTCTCAAAAAAGAAAGATGGAAAGAGAAAAATTGAATTACTATACGAATTTGAAATCTCTGTGATGTTTGTTTGTGGCAATGAAAAAACGTGAATGCATTAGGTGTCCCACCCTTAAAAAGGTGTCTCACACACAAAGGTATCTTGGACCCTCCGCTTCATTCGCTTGCAGCACTCATGAATATTTTAGTGACGTACTTACGATACGAAATTTGGTGAATATGCTCTCAGATGATATTCGCAGAGTTTTTCCATATAACGTAATGTACATTTACTGGATATCAGGATGTGGAATACCTATAGAACAAAATCAAATAAACCTCTTTGAGTATGAAAGGAAATCTGTGAATAATTTAAAAGAAATATTGTGAACTGCAAGCTCTTCTCTCGATTGAACCAGTTATCTATTCAAACGATATTGGACCTTATTTTCATACTTTTTGCACGGCACTCTAGATACTAATTGTAACACGAGAGGATATCTTGATATGGAGACATATCTGAATAAATATGTCTTTGTCTTGCATGGTTTCTTGAGCATGTTCCTAATAAGTAGGTTAAGTATATTGGATTTTCATTCGCATGCAAATACTGTTAGCTGTGCGAGTATACATACATGTTCGGCAGATTTGTACAAGGAAGCTGTTCAAATATAGATAGGTCAGATCGTATATACTTGTGTCTGAACAGACAAACATATTGGAGTTGCCTTGGGTATTGCCGAAATTCTATTTTCTGTTATTCTTGGTAGGAATACCGGAGAATTTGATATCTGAATATAAAATTGCAGGTTTGAAAGAAACAGACAACTCGGAATTTAGAAAATAAAGCTAGACCATTTGGAAATCCATTGAGAAGTAAGTTTTCTGCAAATTCTATTTCTTTATGAAGAGTGTATTTCAGGATTATCCTCAACCGTATTTGTAGTTTTATTTTATTCAAACACTAATTCATTTTAATTCAATTTTATTCGTGTGAATCTATCTGTAAGATTAGATACGAGGGGCGATCCAAAAGTTTGCGGAATATTTGCTTTAAAATACATCTATTTTTTATGAAAATATATAGCAAGGTTTTTTTTTTATAATCTATAGGCTCGTGTTTGACCACTATCTCGCCTGATGTTAAGCGATGATGTGGTCTATGGTGAAGCACGCTTGTCTAGAAGAAACCTATTCACTCTTGATTTAAAGACCCCAAGGTCAGGGAACAAAGACTCCGGAAGGTAAGGTAAGGTCCGGCACGTGTAGTTTTTGCCTCCCTATGTACCATTAGTTTCTACAAAGCAAAGATGATTAAGAAAATATCGACTAGGTGATTTATATAACCTAAAATCACTAAACAAAAAACCACACCAATTTCACCGCAAAACAATTTAACATTGTACGATTAAAAACTGAAATTACGTGTGTTTGCGGCAATAGCAGACCTGGTAATTAACCGCTGAAGTTCAGGAGAATGGATGGCAAACATTTTATGTTCAAAACTCCTGTGATTTTACTTCTTAAGCCCTCGATACGCTGACCGCGTTACTGTTTAGGTTTCATCGAATTATATTTTTATTGGTTTGGTTGGAAACTTGAATAGGGATGTTG
Source organism: Orthosia cruda (assembly GCA_964057195.1). Taxonomy (NCBI): domain Eukaryota; kingdom Metazoa; phylum Arthropoda; class Insecta; order Lepidoptera; family Noctuidae; genus Orthosia; species Orthosia cruda. The sequence continues at coordinate 12,031,995 of OZ059832.1, read as the reverse complement.
TGTTCACAGATTATACTATCTGAGTGGCTATGTACTAAAAAAAACAGTTCTGCAAAACTATAAATGTTGACGATTGTAAAACCGCTTTAATTTCGGGTTAGTTTTAAACTTTAACTGAGCTTTTAGCCAATACAAGCGACGTGGCTGCGAATAATTTTCGCAAGAATAAGGTAGAAAAGGGTCTAGTACCAAAATACTTTTTAACAGCGATAGCGATTGTCATAAAGTCCAATACGTGTTAGATTGAAATGCTTCTACCGAAATGTTCGACATTCCTTTATAATTTGACATTTCAACAATCCTTATTGTTGCTATACTTATACTTTGTCTGGTGCAGGTACACTAGCAAACAAATAAAATTGATTCAAATTGAAATTAGAAGGTCCACATGCGGTCTCTGTAGAACTAGAAACCCGCCACAAAACTGATAAAGAAACCGATTGCAGACTTGCTAATTAACACACTACAATCTCTTTTAATCAAGTCAGTCCAGCTCAGCCAGCCAGCCAAAGAACAAAGAAAATGTCCCAGTAAAAGAATATAACAATGATCACATACGTTAATTTAGCTCCTATATAATCGGCTGTTTAATTATTCATCTCATTAGAGAAGTTCTAGGCGTTCCTTTGTAGATAGTTGAATCGGGTGCACTGTCGATAGCCTAGTTCCCGACAAACTTCCGAGGTAGGTAAAGTTTTGAGAATATGTGTCGTACCCAACTTAATGTCTTCCAATTGAGAGTCAAAGATAATATATATTCGGAGTATTTCGGAGTATTGGAACTGCCAAACGCATTGTTCCACTGCTTATTGTTTTGAAAGCGCGTTTGGGAAAATTAACAATAAGTACCTATTCTGTTTTTGAATGCAAAATTATTGTAGAATATTAATTTGTAAGCGTTTGAATTGTGAATACTGAATGTTAAAGCTGCGTGTCATAATTGTGTTTAGAATGATTTAGGTGTTGAACTGTATTGAATTGAACAAAGATTAGAATATGAATAAAAAACATTTGAATATGTAGTTGCAAAATAAATCATTTTTAAGCCATAAATTAGGTAACCCTTTCATACCCTAATTGATGTATTGTTGTGTATTGAATTGAAATGCTCAATATTTTAAAATGAATTATATAGATTGGATACGAATTACTTTCTTATCGAATCTAATTCAATTTCGTGTCAGAATTTATTACGCACTAAATTCGCACACTATCAAAAATTTTGGCACTACGATAAATTGATAACTCAAAAGAATTTTACGCAGCCGTCAATATCAAAAACAGAACACGTGACCATCAAATGCAACCTTCAATCAATTTAAGCGAAGAGTACTGTCAGAGTTCAGGCGGGCATAACATATCGTGCGTCGGGGACAGACGGACGAACGGCAGACTGGCGTGACGAGGGGTACGTCACTAGCATCCCAGTCAATTCTGTTTATAGCAATTCATTTGTTATAACGCACAATCATAATAACTTGGTAACGTGATCGTGTTGACTTTCTTTTGTTTGGGACGAGTGTCGGAATCGGCGCGTGATGTTTGATAGATTTTATTTTGGGATATTATTCCTTTGTTTTGCTTTACGTTAGTTTAGTTTACTATTTGGAATCACTTGTTGAATATATCATATTACCTGTAATTTATTAAAGTTTTAGTGAAGTCGTATAATTTTGACCAAATATATGAATGTACATATGTAGGTATAATTTGGAATAGGTGTTGTGCAGTTTCTGCTTACCAGAAAAAGACTGGAGATTATGAAAGAGTGTGATGAAAGGTTTCGATCTAAACTTTACAATCCTAATATTGATTGAAAACTAGCTTCTTCCAGGGGCTTCGCCCGCGTGAACCTCGAAAATTATCCCGAGGAAACATTATGCCCGCGATAAAAGTATCCTATGTGCTATTCCTGACTATAATCTATATCTGTGCATAATTTCATGCCGATCCATTTTGCCGTTCTGGCGTGATTGAGTAACAAACATACATAAATCCAACCAAACTTAATATCAATAAGATGACCCATACAAAACCATGAATAATAGGCAATTAAAATAAAATAGTCGCTACCTGCGTTCAGTAGCAGATGCTACTTTTAATTAATAGTTAAAATCCTACAAAATACCTAACATAAAAGAGAAGGTTTCATTGAAAAGGAATAAAAGAAATAAATCTTTAGACGATCTGATAGAAGTGCGATTAACCCCTTCAACAATCTCTTCTATTGTTACACTGAATTGGATTCATCGGCTGTACTGTAATTACAACTGAAGCAGCTTTTAACATCGCACAAAAGATTACTCAGAACATTAATCTTGAACCATTGAAAAGTGCACCGAGGCCCTTTGCATACCCTTTACGAAATCGCAAACCAATTTAGCGTGAAAACAGAGGGAAGGAGTCTACAGGTTAGCCGGGACAGAAGCAAACAAGTTCAATATCGTAGTGAAAGAACAATAGGGAGTGTGACGTGACAAATGACGTGCAGGTGTCACGGGCGTGTTATCGGCGCGCCGCAGCCGCGAGACGCCGTGATTGTGAATACGCCACGATTAAACACCGTAGACTAGCACACGCCTAAAATCTGAAGCGTGTTAAAAGAGAGAGACGGGTTAAATTGGGAAACTTTGGTTTTTGGGATCAATTAAGAGAGAAGGCATAACAAGGAGTGTGACGTACTGACGTGACAAATGACGGCAGGTGTCACGCGGCGTGTTATCGGCACGCCGCAGCTGCGCCGCTTCGCCGCGTTAGTGAGTATGCTATGATTAAACAAAAATACACCTAAAATTATGTGGCTTCAAAAGCTCGAAAAATGCCAATATTTTCACACGTTCTTCAGTCTTTAAGGCCTTTGTTGTATAACATAAAAGGATAATACACGTAACAAAAGCTAAGGGTTTAGGGTTATGTTAATCCAACCTTATTATGATAGGCTGTCTTTCCTTCGAGGAATAGTTAAGTAATGTGGGTTCCAGAACATGTTTTGTATTACTGGTTACATTACACATAAATTAAATTGAGACAGCTTTGTAGATAAACATAAACAGTATTAGAACCAAAATTCATCAAACAAAGGCAATAAATCATTAGCAGATCGATTCCCCAATATTACCACCCGAAGAAAATCAGATACGTCACTCCAAGATAGCGTTACTCAGACTCCGCGACACAGCGTGACAAATGTCACGCGGTCTCGACTTTACATCGTAAAGTTCCTTATCAGTGCGCTGAAATGAAGCAGTAAGTATAGGCTTGAGGCCTCCATGTTTGCAAACCTGTCGGAATGAGAATTAACATTGTGTAAATGCGATTTGCCGTGACACCGTGACGTGACAAGACCGGTTTAGATAAGTTGGCGGTAATGTTGTTATTATTGTAGCTAATCCAGTGGATTAAAATGAAATATTAGTGTTGGTGTTTTGAAATGACACTTCATTTAAACAGAAAGCTTGAATTATTTGAGGATTTGCTTAATATTTTAATGTGATTAATCTGCCTACTCATGCTAATCTGAAGTTAGATCATGTTTAGTAGCCAAATGTTTTGTTTATAAAGACATTCAGTTCAGTGACATATATCGGGCATAGCGTTTGTCAAAATGCTATAATACGAGTATAGTCGTATGAAATTGACTAAGAGACATTTCTATTAATTTTTAACCAATTAAAAAAAAACAGAATGTTTTCAATTCGTCGGTATCTTTTTTAAATGTTTATTCCCCGATTACTCAAAGATCTTGTACCGATTTGGAAAATTCTTCTTTTGTTTGAAAGGTTATATTTTCCAGGTAGTCCCATGGTCATCAGGTCAGGATCTGATGATGGGATCCTGGAGAAATCGAGGGCAATCCTAAAATATTATAGGCACACATATAGTGATTTTGTAGTTTCATCAACAATGCAATCATTTGCACTCAGAAAGTATCATTTGGAGAAATGGAACTGATGAAGAAAATCGCAGATGGCTACTGGAAATCCTTAATGCTAAGTGTGTCACGGGTATAAGATATATCGAATAGTTAACTGACTATGATGATGCAAATACTTATAAATAAATTGTACTGGTGAAAATGGTATCATCGAACTAACCTGATGATGAAGCCGAAAAGTAGGCACTGGAATTCCGAAATAAAACAATGTATCCTAGTCATGTTTGGGCTTGTTGGAATCGTCATGAGATTTACTTTGACCTATACCTACCAAAACAAAAAAGATATTTAAAAACAACTTTAAAATAAAAAACAAACCTACTTCCGAAACAAAACACTACTAAGCCAAAAATTACTTTATTTTCCGAAGTCTGTTCAAAAATGGAAAACAATAAGTACCAAAAGTTTTTTTTTTTATTCGATTTTCTGCCCATACAATTAGAACAGTTTGACAATTGTTATCATTGTCTGTATAGTCCCTCAGCACATACGCATGGGGCATGTTTTTTGTGCATTTAATGATGAGAATTCTTTTAACTTTGATTAATATACGAGTAAGTTCCTTCTTATATTTTCTAGCTCATAAACACTCTACTTGCACAGTGGAAACACACCAGACAAAGCTCACTTGTTTGCAAACTTGTTTGTTGAAACCCTGCTACGTGTAAGCGTGATTTGTTGTGACACTGATGGTGTTATATAATTGTTATTGCGACATTTATCTGAGTATAATTCAGCTTGGGGTTACACTTATTTCTGGAGCTTGTTTCTATTGAAATTAAACTAGTTTTACGGTGTTGTATCTCTGTTTCTTGGCAGTTGAATGTTGAAGGCAAGTAAATGTTGTGTTATAATGCAGAATAAAACCTAGATATTTACCTACCTGTACCATCATCAGCATCACCTACGTTTCAGCCTAAATACACCCACTACTGGACACAGCTCTCCCCCAAAGGTTACTATATCGACCGGTCGTGTTCCTGCTTTTTGCAACCAGTGGATTCAATTCCCGCGGCTTTACACATTAGTCCACCTTGTGGCATCCCATACGCAGTCGCCATTCACGGTACTGGTACCTGAATAATAGGGAACCTTTTCAGCCAAAAAACATTTAAAAATGCTACAACTTGAAATACTAGATTTACAATACTTACATCTACAATCCCTTGATATTGAAGTGAAAAAAAAAGTTGATTAAAATAAAACGATTGTTTGCTCAACCTAGCTTCACTTTTGGTCAGTCACGCAAATGCCAGCTTATAATGAACTGGCACGGCTGGAATGAACCAATGAGCGTCCTTGTTTGCAAACCGATAGGATTAATGCCTTTTTCTTTGGTATTATGGACACAAATAGGTCATCATGGCGCTTGTAACGGTGCCGAAATATCGAGCTCTCAACCAAAATCAAAATATACATGGTAAATATCCCGAAACAAATAATAATTCTAATGATTGTGACCATGTCAGCTTAAAAACTTATATTCATTATCATTTTATTAAGTATTATAGAGGGCTTTGTCTCAATTAAAAAAAAAAAACAATTTTTACCTTTTTTTCGAGATTGTGAGTGAAGTATTAGTCTCCTAGATTTCATTCTGTGATTTAATAAAATAAAATATAAGTACTACAAATTTATTTCTAATAACCTTTCTCATAGGACTGGCGGGAAAACGCTTAGTTTATGACGTTTAGAGCAAAAAATGAAAATGTCCCAAAATTTCGCAATATTTCGCGTGGGGCGAAGTAAGCACACGTTTTTCGAAGTTGCAAATTTGGATTAACACTACCCTAACTGGGCCATACAACGTACAAAAAATCCAGAACTGCATCAAGCTTTGCAATTGTAATGCCGATTTTTACTGTAACACACTTCCAAGTGTCCTATTTAGCTGAATTTTGGCACACATGTTGTTTTCTCTGTGGACAATGCAATTTTTTAATATGAAAGCTTATATAAAAAACCTGTTTTTTTATTTATAAGCTTGTTATCTTTTTGGGTGATTATGAGAGTGGCCTTCACCAGCTTCCTGGGATGTTGAAGGCTCCCGGCAGACAGGTATAATGAACAAATTAGTATATTTAAAAAAATCTGTACCAAAAAGGATGGTCGCATTGTCATCTGGGCCCTTTATGTCTCTCCAAACAAAATAAATAAATAAAATAAATAAATATGGTGACAAAGTGCACCAAGTTTGGGTGAGAAATAAGGCCTTAAAAGTTTCGCCTTAAATAATCCCTAAATAGGCTACGAAGCCAAGTGGGCCGCTGTAGGTACAACCTGGTTAGATGGGGGTACTCCGATCAGCCACAATGTGACTGTGGAACCACACCACAAACAATGCCCCACCTGTTGTCCTGCTCTCTGTGCACAAACACCTGCACCATTAAGAACTAGTGCGAGGCCAACGCTATCGCTGTCGACGTGGCTGAGTTCTGATCGAAGCACAACATCTAAATTAAAATTTGAAAATGGAATCATCGACACGATGCAGAAGAAGAAAAGTTATGGGCGGAATCTGTTTTGGATACTAAGACCCGCCTCTTTAGGCATAAAATCACAATCTACAAAAGGTATAACACCTACAAAATACCTTCTTAAAACAGAAACACTCAAGTACAGCCATTTTTAACACACATAAATTTTGTCAAAGAACGAATCACATTGGCTCACAGTGTTATCAGTTCGCCGTGGGATAAAACTTTACAGACGTTTGCAGGGAACGTTTCGGATAAATTAAATTCCTCTACGGTGAAGGAATAGTCAAATCGACGGTGGCACCGCAAGAAGCTTTGGCGAATTTTCTAGAGGTATTTCCTATATCTTTATAGGCACTACGTGATAAAGATATTTTATGCGTCTTAAGACTTATATCGGATATTTTTAAGCTCATTTGAAAGATAAAAAAACATACAATAACTTTTAATGATCAAAATATTTCAATTATACAACTAGAAAGAGCAGAAAATTCTGAAACCAACTGTATTTTTAAGTAATTAATAAAAATAAATTGAAATGTCCCTTACGCCAATACTTATTACAGGGGGGTGACCATAAGCTCTTAGAGCAAGGTTATTTTAAGTGTGCGTAAGAGACAGATGTATCTGACTTGTAAACATCTGCCCCTTTTTACAGTCGTACTATGATAGTTTTGACCCGTCAGGGTACGGGGGCAGGTATCGACATACCTCATACACACATACCGGTCAAAAACATAACCCTCCCTATTGCTTCGCCGTAATCAATTAAAAATGCATAAACTAATGCAGTACGAATAAATTAAGAAATGTACTGTAAAAGTTGTTTATCTACTTCGGTTTCGTTATATTCGAATTACAAAATTGACAGCGGTTTCATTATGATACCCATAACGACATCGGGTTGCATTATGCGAATCGTCATAAATTCTAAAACACAAACAAAGACATTCTGAACATGCAGCCAGGTACCTATAATATTACTTCGAAATCGAGACAATGAAAATGATGTTTTTAAAAATGGAACAAGCTTAGTACAAAAGTATCGTATACTATTTGGCTGTTGCGGCTACAAGATCTTTGCCTTATACCTAATAAATACTAAATAAAAACAAAATTGGACGCGGGAAAAAAAAACTTAGTGAAATTTTATTCCAAATTTTATTAAAAATGTCTTCAACATCGAGTGATATTGAAAATACTCCACCAGATATAACAAATAGAGCAGTTGCGGCTACAAATAATTTACTACCAGAAAAATGAAGACATGTATATGAGAAATGAAATACTTAAACACACTTCCTGAAATACTTATTTGTCTATATCTATATTTTATTCCTTCCTTCGTAGATAAAATCTTGTATGAAACTGTACGTTATTTGTATTTTAATAACTCGTGCCCACCTCTTCCGGTACGCGCTACGCTTGTACCGAAAAATGGCACTCGTATTAAAATACCGTCCATAACGTAACAGTTGCATAAATAGCTATTCCCGCAGCGTTGACCACCATAAAATGCTTAAGTATTTTCATAGGAATTCTTATATCTGCAGAACAATTACTATGAAAACTCTAGTCAAAAATATGAGAACATCTAACTCATCAACACAATCAGCCTAAATCAGTCCTCTGCAATGACATATCATACATCTTGATTATCAGCAACTCACATTATTTTTTATTTTTTTTGGTTTTCTTGCAATGACAAGAATATTTACTTTTTAAAGTATTATATTATTTTATTTTAATTATTGTGAATGTGAAGACTATGTGGATCATACTTTTTCTTTTTTTGTTTTATTTTAATTTTTATCTTAGTTTTTAATCATGGTCTGGCAGTTTGAGTAGTTTATGCGGCCTACCCGAATGTCCTTTCTTTGGTATTGTTCGTCGAATCGTTGAGCTCCTTAAATTCTGAGTTGAGCTGCTCGGTTATTGACAAATGCGTGCACTGACTGGACAGGTCCACTCAATCTGGCTGGTTCTTTCCTCAAAAGACCATTTCAGAAATTAGTCTACATGGTTTTCACATGATCTAACAAAGATTTTGTCTGGACTTTAAAAGAGACTGTGACCTCTGAGTTTGTTTTGGCCTTTCGCCGACCTCATCTAGTTTAAAAAAAATATGTTCGACATGTAAAAGTGTTTGTACAAACCAACTTACAGAAATAAAATCATTTATCATTATCACACATCTACTGCCAGCCACTCTACTTGGCTCATGTAATAATGCTTTTCCGTATTTCAAAAAACGATTATTAAATGATTCTCTGCAATAATAAATTATATCATCGTCCACAACAGGTCCATAATTATTCGAACGCTCCCTTTACAGCCGTAAAATTCGTCGCGGAACGAAAACACGGCTCATGGTGTCATTGCGGTATAATGCATGTTATTTCAAGAGGCACCTGAAACAACAGTTTAGCGGTATCTGGCGCTACCACGCGTTTTGTTACCTTTATACTGTAACACGAGAGGGAAATGCTGAATGTGTGTTCAGTGTTGCAGGTGCAAGATAATGTGGGTTTTAGTGCAATTATGTGTTCTGTTATTCTTGGCCAGTTGTCGGAAAATACAGAGAAAACCATTTTTATTTTTGGTATTTCCTTGGAGTTCAATATGTTTCTTCGTAAATATTTTGTGGAGCTAAACTGCAACCAATTAAACCATTTAAAACAAAAATTGAGTTTTTTTTTTGACATTTTATGGCTGATCATATTGTTTTTTTTTTTTTGGTTTGGGTTTGCTCTTGACGCTAGTCTAAGTCATAGGTGACAGAGACAGAGTCGACGATGGAGTGAGCTTACCCAGAAGAAGCCTGTTCACTCTAACTTTGAAGAGATTCGGGTTGAATGCGTTCGGAAACACAGACGCAGGTAGTGAGTTCCATTCATTCGCTGTGCGCATTATGAAGGAACGATAAAATAGTGATCGACTGCGGACAAAGCGTTCCCATAATTATAAATTTATCATTTCTCGATTGCATTCTCACTAATGCAAAATTTTGCTCCGGGTTTTAATTTGACTTATGAACGACCATTTTTAATTGATGTTTGATTTGCATCGTTATTTTACATGGTTTATTAAACAACTAATTACTTTGGCAGTACGGCACACATCCTGTTTTTAATTTGTTCTTTAAGGCCAGTTGTCGGAAAATGAAGACATTTTTATTTTTGAAATCCCCTCGGAGCTCAATATGTTTCTCCGTAAATATAAATATTTTGTGGAACTGTACCGAAACCATTTAAAATGAAAATGGTGATTTTCAGCAAAGTGGTTAATGAATTCGCAAAAATACGATTTTCAATCCAAAAGTAGGTTTATTTTCTACTGAAACGTTTTCAACTCACTTAAGTAAGTAAACACAGTTGAGTACTATTTACCACTTTTGTAAATCTCACAGTATTTTCCTAGCACTTTACCTAAACACCAACAGGTTGACAAAGCGCCCTCGTTTCTCTAGCCCATTTACACCTGTACCGAATCGCGCGTTGATTCGATATACCGCTAATGTAATGAAAGTGCAAACAACAGCCCACTAAAAGAATACACGCCGGGGTTAATACGACCACGTGTTGTATTCCTCTCACGTAGTACGTAAGTAACGGCGTCTTCGCACCGAGCATGTGACACCTAGCGTTAGGTGCCGTGAAAAATGGTCCATTTCCCGACGCGAGGATAAATTTATCTTCCCGAGGACTATTGCGACGCGCCGCGTTATGCCTCTGTTAATATTCATTGTGGAACAACAACGTGACTCTTCCAGTCACAGCCTCGTCGACTAGACTCGGTTTTCCTCGATTCACTGCTTCAAACAAACACGTCACTTAATTCTTCTCGATTGCAATTCATATGGGGAGAACGTTAACTCGTTTCCAATTTTATTTATTCGTTATTTAATTTGCAAAAATGGTCCCACAGAAATTTTAAACCGATGACAAAGGCAATGCACTGAAAATGTCACGCGACCGCAACGCCAAACCAATTAAGCGTATATCTGGCTATAATTCGTCTCCACAGTGGGGTGGGTGGATCGGAATGATGCGAAAATATGACAAAAATCGTGTTGAGACCAGACGACATTAATTCGATTGTCGCCGGTCAGAACGGATCAACGTTAGACAGATCAACGTGAAATCTGATATTTGGCGGGGACGGACAATTTCCTTACGTGGCTAATGGATTGTGAGGGGCCGGCTTATGCGATTATTCATATTATTGCCATGTGTGGGGACATCTACTATTTATAGGGACATATATTGGATCCACCACGCTTTCTGCTTATCGTCAGCTTTGGCGACGTGGCGACCCACAGTCCATTTTATTGATATTTTATGGCTGATTATATTGATACGTATAATATAGAGTCTAAACAGATTGACTGCGGTCCAAGTATTCCCTTTTTAACAATTTGATCGTTTCTCGATTGCATTCTCATTAACGCAAAATTTTGCTGGGAGTTTTAATTTAACTAATCAACGACCATTTTTAACTGAAGCTTGATATGCATCGTTATTTAAAACGGTTTATTAAACAATTAAGTACTTTGGCAGTACGGCACTCATCCTGTTTAGGTATAGTGTATGTATGTTTTTGATTTACAAGCCGTCTGCCCGATGCGCTTGCCGATCAGCAAATTTAACTTCCAAAATGTTCAGCCCAATTACCTCTTTATGCATTTTAAAAAGTCTTTCCCTGTATCACAAAAAAGGACGGCGCACCGTCGCTTACGCACTTTGTGCCTGTGTTCTTGTATTTTTGCTAATCTGCTTTGTATAAATCCTTAAATGTGTGTTTATAGATCAGTGAGTAAATTAATTTAATATTTCAATAACTGATATGGTATATGAACACATTTTATCATACTGTCTACATATATACCGTTCCGTTATTAACAGGGAATCGTTCAGCTTCATCTGCTCTCTCAGCTGTGATATTATTCTAGATCTCATCTTCATGCAACAATGTTGCAATACCAGACTAAAATAATTAAACCCTTATCTACACGATATCGATTCAATATCTTGCTGCTTGTCAAGTCAGCTGTCAAAAGATCATAGCTGCTTCCATGCGTGCTCTGCAAGTGCTTGTGACATTTAGCGATACTGTACCGAGTCGGGGTTCCCGACGACCGTGCAAATTGAGTTTTCTGCTTCCCAGCTCCGAACTGATGCCGATTGACAAGTGAACAAGCCCCTTTATTAATTAATATGGGTGTGCAGAACGTGCTTTATCTGTTGGTGTTTTTTTTTGTAGCATTGGTTAACAGTAGTTGAAATTCTGAGTCGCTGGATGCGGAAAGCACAGATAAGCTCTTAGAGCAAGGTTATTTTGAGTGTGCATAAGGGGCAGATTTATATGACTTGAATACATTTGTCCCTTTTTTATAGTCGAACTATGATAGTTTTGAAACGTCAGGATACGGGGGCACCGGTCGATGTGGCGACGCTTTGGGGAGGCTTTTCCCCAGCAGTTAACGTCTTTCGGCGTAAATGATATTAGGTTTCTTCTAGGCAAGCATGCTTCACCCTAGACCACATCATCGCTTAACATCAGGCGACATAGTGGTCTAACGCAAGCCTATAGATTATTTAAAAATAAAATATCATGATTAATGTAATTTCAAATAGAACAATATGTGAAAATGAATGTGAGTAAATGCGAGTTTTGTGATAACTGTTATAAGCCAGGATAAGTAATTTTTTCAGTTACTGCCGGTCTAATCTGTAAATCTTGTAACTTAGGTGGAGTGAGCTTCTCGGAGAAAAAGCGTCGGGGAAGCAAACGCCTCGATGCCTAAAACGCCGAAACCTCGCCTGCATCATAGGCAGGCGGGACTCCGGGGTCGCGGGCGTTCAGACTGGGGACTCTGTCCGCCACCAACGTCGTCATTGTGCCGGGAATGATGGTGGCACATTGATCACGTGCTGTCGTGCACAGCAAGGCTCAGTGGAGGCGCTTTTTCAGTCTCCCCAGGGATGAAACCCTAACAGGCGTTGCACAGAGATGGTTCCAGGGTGGTCTTTGAGAGGTCACGGACCCTTCGACACGCTGATGGTGATCACCGGGATGGTTTTAGTGAGATAAATATCCCATACTCCCTGGTCTTTTCCCCAAAAGTCCAGGTGCCTTTTGAAGGTTTCCCGAAGTCATTTTTTTTTAAATGTTGTTGTGAGCGTAAAGTTGCGAGTAAAGTAAACGGTAATTTCAACATGATCTGATGGTTTTGCAGCCCACTTCATGTTCACCCCACCTAAATTTTCACTACACAATAGCAGTACTGTTCACACAGTATTTATTAAAAAGTTATGCATTACTCATTAAATTGCGCCTATTAATAAAGTCTAGCAAGATTCTGTAAACAAACCAAGTACTAAGTTGTTACTCCTGTCTTGATAGTTATGTAGGTCAAAGTGCAAAACAGTGCAAGCATTGATAGAGCTTGTGTTACATTGCACCTATCTATCGATACATTGTATAGCTATTGAGTAATAGGAGACCACCAGCGGAGTGCAATGAATATTCACGACTGAGTTTTCTATTCTTTTGTAATGGCACTTAATTAATGACATTGTTGTGATAAAAGATTACTGGCCGGTGTTCCAGATGCTCATGCTCATGCTCAACTCAACTCAAACTGGACAGTTGTGATTGGTAGGCTTGTTGTTTTTGACATTAACATGCTCAAGTCCAAGATCCTAGACGCCCATAACGTTACCGAACTCTTTTTACACAAAATCAGTGGAATTGAATAGTATTAGCATGTTTTTGGAACGTACTCGTAATTGCTAGCTTGGATTTTCATTTGATACCTACCACACATTTTGTGTAGAATGAATTGTGTAACGTATCGGGCGTCTAGGCTCTTGCTCCAATGTGTACACATATGTCACGTTGAAGAATCATATGCCAAACTGGAGAGTTTTGATTGGTTGACAGTTGATTGGCAGGTGTGACCAATTTTGAGTTTGAGCATATGGAATACAGGCCTAGTAAGGTTGATAGTAGCGCCGACTGACCAGAGCGCGTTTTTCAATCCTTTTTTTTACCAAACCATCTGTCTTCTCTTCAAATAATTATTTTTTCTTCCCAAATATGTTGAGGCCAGCTTCTAGTCTAACGGTATACAGCTAAATCCCCGTGCTATATAAACTTAGAGCGACTGCCTGACTGACCTTCACAAGCCATCAACGGCAGTAACTGGGTCCCGGCCCCTTCCCAAGACTGGTGGTGTCAGGTTTACTGGCTTCTGACTACCCGTGAAGACTGTCAACGATCTGCAAATGGGGATAGCCGAAACGTTTTTTTACCACCAGAAAAAAAGGTACACTTTTATTTAAAAAAAAATTAAATATTTCTTTTAGTGGACACATAAGCAGTAAAAACCTTTTTAATTTAAAACTTTTCAATTCAGTATTTAAAAATAAAACACTTTTACTATGGATGAAATTTATCTCAGTCGTCCATTGCAAAATTTTATTATTACAGCCCTCTTAAGCCGTTTATAAAACTATATTGTTACTCAATAAAACTTACGGAGTGCTTGTAAAAGCAGCCGTCGTTCTGAGATATTAAAATCCTATCAAAAAGTTTCAAGTTTAATATAAGTGGCACACAAAATTAAACTGCGCTACTTTGAGTTCTAGACGGCCAAAGAATAGCTTAATCTGTCACGTTATTATGAAATATTGTTCATTAAAGGAACTTTGAAATCGATTTATATGACTTACGAGATAGTAGATTAATAGTGTTGAACCATTGTACCTATAAGTTATTAAGTGCTTGTAGTAACAGCCTGCTTGATGAATATTTAAGCGACTATGTTGAGATCGCGAAATAGAAGGTTGTTTTTGAATTTTCTTGTTTGTTGTTTGATTTAAATGAATTATAGTTATTGTTGGCCTTTGAACCTTTTATCTTGGTTTTGTAAGATTGATTTTGGGCTCTCAAATTAAAAGCTTCGTGGCTTGGTACAACATCCAAATGAAAGATCAATTTCACCTTTTGCAAGAAAATTTAATTTCTTTCTTCCTAATTTCATTGCTGGATAGTCAATGTTTATGGAGCTTCTTTTTTATAGTCATCACATGGAGCAGACTAAAGAGAACAGCGTACCCAAATTTGTTACAAGTGATTTAAAAACAAAGTCTGTAATTTTATTGAAAAAGTGCAAATCATCCTTCCAATGGGGCTTCCGTTTTTGCTCACCAGTTGGCGCCACTGGCGAGTAAGGTCCTTAAATATAGCTGTTAAACGTTGTTATAACGCGCACGGAAGCAAAGTTTTAATTAAAATCATTTCTAATGACGAAGAGGTGAGATTAAATATAAAATCGAGTATGGTGCAGTTTCGCGCAGCCCCTTTTATTTCGAAAAAAAAGGAAGAAACAATTTTCCGAAAAATAAAAATTTATTAAAACATTGGTTGGTAAAACCCGTACCTATCTAAATCTGCTATATTTGGAAAATATGTATTCAACAATAAAAAAATAGTAAATAAACTCAGGCTAAGAGTCAATAGTCTATATAATTTGACATTCTGAACACCTCACTCTACATCAGCGCCCTTAGCTTAGTGGCAAATTCAAACACGACACGATTAGGTGTCGGGCACTAAACTAAAATCCCATTTTGGACTTTTTGACAATCGTTATGGCTGATAAAAGGTCACTTTGTCAAGATCCTCAGGCCACTCTTTTTCATACGCAAACAGTCTGCTACCGACCTCACAACAAACACATATCCGTCACATACACACATGTCTGATCTCTTAACATATTCAAGCTAGAAGCAGCTTCTACCACTTGTGTTACTCTTTACTTTGTAACACTGTTGACCCCATCACAGATTTTATAAGCGTAATGTTGCAACTAAGTAACTTATGACCTGGGACATGTTGATGATATAAATAAATTTAATACTTAAACACATGAGCCGTAAATCCTAGGACAACAAAATAAGGTGCAGATATGAAATTTACTTAGGCTTTGTTTGTATAGGCTCAACTTAAAGCGAGGTATTATTAAAGTAAGAAGGTTTAGCGCCTTAAGACAGTGAGCACACCAAAGGCAATATGGTTTTGTGTTTTGTAACAAGAACGGTGTTTTCTTCTACCAAGCTAGATTTTTCAGTAAATTTCAGACGGTTAAGACGACGTGAAATAAATTATATTTATCTACTTCGGTTTCGTTATATTCGAATTACAGAATTGACAGCGGTTTCATTATGATACCCATAACGACATCGGGTTGCATTATGCGAATCGTCATAAATTGTAAAACACAAGCAAAGACATTCTGAACATACAGCCAGGTACCTATAATATTACTTCGAAATCGAAACAATGTAAATGATGTTTTTAAAAATGGAACAAGTTTAGAACAAAAGTATCGTATACTATTTGGCTGTTGCGGCTACAAGATCTTTGCCTTATGCTTATACCTAATAAAGACTAAATAAAAAAATTGGAATCGTGAAAAAAAATTCTGAGTGAAATTTAATACCAAATTTTATTAAAAATGTCTTCAACATCAAGTAATATTGAGAATACTCCACCAGATATAACAAATAGAGCAGTTGCGGCTACAAATAATTTACTACCAGAAAAATCAAGACATGTACTCGTATATGAGAAATCAAATACTTAAAGACACTTCCTTAAATAGTTATTTGTCTATATCTGTGTTTTATTCCTTCCTTCGTAGATAAAATCTTGTATGCAACTGAACGTTATTGGTCTTTTAATAATTCGTGCCCACCTATTTCGGTACGCGCTACGCTTGTACCGAAAAATGGCACTCGTATTAAAAGACCGTCCATAACGTAACAGTTGCATAAATAGCTATTATTTTACAATGGCTTAACCCAGGTCATGGTCCACCCGGGTGCCCAGTTTTTAAACGGTTTTATTAAACGGTTTTTAAATGTTATTTAAACGGTTTTATTTATAAAAAACTAGCTGTCCCACGCGGCTTCGCTCCCGTCAACTGGCTACCTACCTACCCATCAACCCTACCTACTCTACATACATGATTGTTGTGTAATTAAACCGTTTACGCAGCGCACGCAACGGAAGCTCTCAAAAAGGAATAATTTTGCCCGTTTTTGCAACATTTTTCATTTATGCTCTGCTCCTGTTGGTCGTAGCGTGATGTTATATAGCCTATAACCTTCCTCAATAAATGGACTATCCAACACAAAAAGAATTTTTCAATTCCAACCAGTAGTTTCTGAGATTAGCGCGTTCAAACAAACAAACAAACAAACAAACAAACCAACTCTTCAGCTTTATAATATTAGTATAGATATTTATTATTTTTGAGCCTTATCAATGCCCTAGATTAATGAGGAGAGTGGTGTGATGACTGGTACCTAGGAACTTCATTTTTTTTTTAATTTTAATTACATTATCATCTTTCTTTTCAATAAAACCGTTTAACTTAAAAACTTTTTTTAATCTATTTTTACGCATTCGTTCAGCCGTTACGGCGTGAAAAGGTAACAAATAGACAGATTCAGATACTTTTGCATTCACGAATATAAGTAATATGGGTTAATTAAATTTAACGCTTCTATATGATTTTTGTGTTCAATGTCAAATTAAATTAAATGACATCGTACGAGAGTATTTTGTTGCAAGCGCTTATCGCTATTTGCATAAGCTTTTCTTCTAATATAAGTAATATGGGTTAATTAAATTTAACGCTTCTATATGATTTTTGTGTTCAATGTCAAATTAAATTAAATGACATCATACGAGAGTATTTTGTTGCAAGCGCTTATCGCTATTTGCATAAGCTTTTCTTCTAATAAAGACACTGGGGTTTAACTCAAGTCTGTACGCAGCCTTTTACTGCAGACACTTATTTTTGAAGCATAACACTGGTACTATCAATTTTCGCTCAGTATGGCTAAATTTTATACAAGAAAGTCATAAAATAGCCTAAGGCTATTTGAAGTAAATTTTCATTGAAACTTAAAGGCAAAGTCATTGCAGTCGATGCCTGAGGCCCATATATCTCCGAGAGACTGCAAATGTGGAAAGAAGGAGTGAGTCTATGTACGTACCTACGTATGTATTGAAAACGTATAATACGTTCTCTTTCATAGTTTTTGGAGCAGTAGGGCCTCAGTGGTAACTGGCCCGACATGCGAGTTGTAAATGATAATGATAAATGATTTTATTTCTGTTAGTTGGTTTGTACAAACACTTTTACATGTCGACCATATTTTTGATGAGGTCGGCGTTTCCTATCTGACTACTCTGAGAAGAAAGCCCGTAACAAACTTAGAGGACACAGTCTCTTTTAAATTCCAGACAAAATCTTGGTTAGATCATGTGAAGACCATGTAGAATATGTCTGAAATGGTCTTTTGAGGAATTAACCAGACAGATTGAGTGGACCTATCCAGTCAGTGCACGCATTTGTCAATAACCGTGCAGCTCAACTCAGAATTTAAGGAGCTCAACGATTCGAAGAACAATACCAAAGAGAAAAAAGGATATTCGGGTAGGCCTCATAAATTACTCCAACTGCCAGACCATGACTAAAAACTAACTGAGAAATTATAAAGAAAAAGCAAAAAAAAACCGGCTAAGTGCAAGTCGGACTCGCGCTTCGCGAAGGGTTCCGTACTTGGTAAGTTACGGTTTACCATTTATGACGTATTAAAAAAAAACTACTTACTAGATCTCGTTCAAACCAATTTTCGGTGGAAGTTTACATGGTAATGTACATTATATATATTGTTTAGTTTTATCATTCTCTTATTTTAGAAGTTACAGGGGGGGGGGACACATTTTACCTGTTTGGAAGTGTCTCTCGCGCAAACTATTCAGTTTAGAAAAAAATAATATAAGAAACCTCAATATAATTTTTGAAGACCTATCCATAGATACCGCATGCGTATGAGTTTGATAAAAATAAATCGAGATTCAGTTCTAAGTATGGCGAACCCCCAAAATGTATTGTTTATTTTTTCTATTTTTGTGTGAAAATCTTAATGCTGTTCACAGAATACATCTACTTACCAAGTTCAACAGCATAGTTCTTATAGTTTCGAAAAAAAGTGGCTGTGACATACGGATGTACAGACAGACAGACATGAGGAATCTATAAGGGTTCCGTTTTTTTGCCATTTGGCTACGGAACCCTAAAAAATCACTTAGTCTTCAAGTCGTGAGTACTGTAAGTCGTGGGTTCTATCCTTTGTTTAACTTATTTATGTCTACTACTATCAAAAAGGTGAAGGAAATACCGTGAGGAAACAGGCATGCCCTACATTAAAAAAATCAAAGACATGTGTCATCGCCTAATCTTTACTGGGCTCTCGTGGTGGAATATACCCGTTCCCTCTCATAGAAAGGAAGCCTGTGTCCTAGCAGTAGGACATTTTTAGCTGATTATGCTTTGGAGGGTATTCGTAAAATATATCATACTTCTTCAATATCAATACGCGTGTTGGGCAGGTAAATAAAAAATCTAAAATAAGAAATTTATTTTTATAGAAATATCATAATAAGCTATTTTCTTTGAAGATGCTCTCTCATAAAGAATTCGTAATTGATATTATAATTTAAATGTTATGTGCCCAAGAAAAATTCACTGAACCAGCAAATAGAATTTCAGCGGTTCTTATTTATATAACTTGGTCTGTTTCTGTTATGTTTTGACCTACAGATAAGTAGATTGAAAAACCGGCCAAGTGCGAGTCGGACTCGCGCATGAAGAGTTCCGTACCGTTATCGCAAAAAAAAACGGCTAAGTGCGAGTCGGACTCGCGCACGTAGGGTTCCGCACCATTATCTCAAAAAACAGTACAAAAATCACGTTTGTTGTATGGGAGTCCTACTTAAATATTAATTTTATTCTGTTTTTAGTATTTGTTGTTATAGCGGCAACAGAAATACATCATCTGTGAAAATTTCAACTGTCTAGCTATCACGGTTCATGAGATACAGCCTGGTGACAGACAGACAGACAGACGGACCGCGGAGTCTCAGTAATAGGGTCCCGTTTTTACCCTTTGGGTACGGAACCCTAAAAAACGGCAAAAAATCACGTTTGTTGTACGGGAGCGGCCCACTTAAATATTTATTTTATTCTGTTTTTAGTATTTGTTATTATAGCGGCAATAGAAATAGATCATCTCTGAAAATTTCAACTGCCTAGCTATCACGGTTCGTGAGATACAACCTGGTGACAGACAGACAGACAGACAGACTGACGGACCGCGGAGTATTAGTAATAGGGTCCCGGTTTTACCCTTTCGGTACGGAACCCTAAAAACAGATCGTATATTCAGTTACTTTATTCATATTTTCCGCTTGACCTTAATAAGAAAAATATTAATTTAGTATTTATTTTGCCTTCAGGTAAGTACCTGCCTACCTATATTTTTATAGAGAAAAAATAATTGTTAATATATTTACAAAAGACAAACATACTCTTCTTCAATGTTTACTAGAGCTTGGCAAATTCGTACGTGACACTCCTATGCTCCGCGGGCGCGGGGGACGTAAGGCAGCGGGAATAAGAAAACGTGCGCGCGGGACGGGGTTCACCTGCCGGGAATCACGGGAGCGTCGTCACGTCATCGCGCCGTCACGTCATTGGGTAGTAACGTCCCCCGCCACTCACTCGGACCATGGGAGTGTCACGTACAAATTTACCAAGCTTTAGCCCATAATTTTCTTTGCTGTCAAAATACTTTGCGAAATTATCTTAACCCTAAGAACCGACGAATACGAAATCTTTGTTTTGCCTCAGCATTCCTTTACCATCAAACATATACCTACTAACGTCATCATATTATTTGATTCGTTTTTGAATTTAGAATCTAATTACTACATAAAACATCACGCCTGTATTTCCGGTAGGGTTAGGCAGAGGTGAACTCACATTGTACACTCACATTTAGCCTGATAAATCTATACTAATATTATAAAGAGGTAAAGATTGTAAGATTGTGAGTTTGTGAGGTTGTAAGATGTAACGGGTAATCTCTGGATCTACTGAACCAATTCTTTCACCAGTAGAAAGTTACATTATTCTTGAGTGACATAGGCTATAATTTATTATCAAAAAAAATTGAGATCCTTATAAAAATTGCAATAATGTAACCCAAAGTAGCAAAATTTTGCCAATAAAATTCATTGTGTGGCGTGCGCTGAGAAAACTATTGATTATACATAAAATATATGAACTACATGATTAAAGTACTCATTACTACCTACAAAAAGACTGCCAGGAAATATATCTCACTATCATACATAAGTCACAATAGCAGCTTTTAGATTCCAAATTTTAATTAGATCGCCGGTAGAAACAAAAGTTGTTTACATTCGTATCGTAGTATTACTAAAAAATAATAAATCTAATGATCTAAATCTTATGTTTAATAATTCTTATTCAAATAAATAGATTAACAAATTGGTAGGTATGGTAGGTAGGTAGATGGTAGGTAGGATGACTTGAACGAAGCCGCGGGGGTCAGCTAGTTTACTAAATATAATTACCATGTAATACGGAGCGAGCTTTTGCCATCAACCGGACACAAAGCCCAAACTCTGGGCTTTTACCGAGAAAATATAAAAACCTAATAACACTTGACCCGACACGGGAATCAAACCCTCCTCACCTTAGTAGGACCTCCTGATCAGCAGTAGCACTTCCAGCCACTAGACCAACGAAGCAGTATCTAATTAAAGCTTAGCAAATTCGTACGTGTCTCTCCCATGGGCCGCGCAGGTGGTGAGGATATTACTGCCCAATGACGTGACGGCGCGATGACGCGTCTCCTTTCAGATGACCCCCGTTCCGCGCGCAACCTTTTACACCCCCGCTGCCTTACGTCACCCGCACCCGCGGACCATGAGAGTTCCACGTACGAATTTGCCAAGCTAAAGGTACTATAAATTACATAAAATAAGTTGACCTAAATTAAAGTTCCGAAGCTGCTTGACTTACGCAACCAAAAAAAATAATTAACAGACAATATTTTTGTGCCCATTGTTTTATCAAAATCAAAGGCTTCAGTTCCATTAAAATGTTTTTAGTTATCTAACTTTATAGCAGCTTGTTAGCGCGAATGTTTGACAGCGTCACTTCTTGATAACTCGGCCGTATCGGTTGAGTACGACGGGACACTACAAAGAGATGGAACAGAAGTTTAATGAGAAACCAAATACTATTATAATTTTAGGTTTTTATGCAATATTTCCGAATAAAACAAAATCAAGAGAAACAAATGAAGAACCTTTAATATAAAGTTCATTTGAACTTTTAGTTCCAAGTCAAACCGACGTTATCATAGTTCAAAGTGCCCTGTCTCATAACACGACAATTTCATAATACGGTTTCATTCAATATAGTTTGTAAGGATGGATGAACGGATATTTGTTCAATTTTGATGCAACAACAATTGTATAGCTTAATATCAGAATAATACATTTGGTATAATTTATAGAGTTAGAGGGGAAGTACACTACGCAGGTGGAGCCGCAAGCGGCAGCTTGTATTTACATAATTATTTGCTCGCAGAAGGTATGGCCGATGGGGTCGAAAGGGTCTAGATTGGCGACCGCGTACCGGAAAGCGTAGTGTTAGTAGGCTTTTCACATTGTGAACCGATGGACCCATAAGAGGTCGCGGCAATTCACTGGATTCGAGAAGCAAAGTAAAATTTGATGTGGCGACGCTTAGCAGTCAATGAGTCAATTGAAAAAGTCTTTCGACTGAAACTGATGATTCTGAAATATTCGGGGAGGAAATCTGATATAACGTTAACCTGACCTGCTGATTGGCTGACAATTAACCACACTAATAAAAACATTCACAGTATCCTCACGCTCATCTGTATGTGTGATGTACTTATATTTGAGTAAAACCTCTATTTCATGCATCCCAAAATTATTTAAAATCCCTTAAATAGTTTAAAACAAAGTCGCTGACCAAGTATGTCGAAGTCATTTCTATTTCTCCGCTTCTTCTAAACCACGCAACAGATTTTGATAAGGTTTTTACTAACAGAAAGAGCGATATTTGAAGATAATATACTTTACATTTTTTAAATAATAATAATTATAATGAAATACTACACAATTTTTGCACAGAGATAAATAGTAGTCTGGAATACCAGACTATAATCTATTTCTGAGCAAAATTTCATCCAGATCCGTTCAGCCGTTCTGGCGTGAAGAAGTTTTTTTTTTTTTAATTTCTGTTATTGCTATTAATCGCGCTTGACCACTATTTCTCTGATGGTACGCGATGATGTGGTCGACGATGTAGCACGCTTACCTAGAAGAAACCTATTCACTCTTGACTTAACGACGCCCAGGTTGTAGCAATCAGGTAATACAGACTGGCAAAACTGTCCGTGTCTGAAAGTAACAAACATACAAACACACACTCACAAACTTTCAGCTTTATTATATTATAAGTGTGATATATATATATATATACAGTAGGATAGTAGTATGTTTAGTGTGTACGTGCCCACATAGGAATGTTTTGCATTTGTAGATTCTCTTACTTTTCAAAAGGTAGTTGCTACCAAAATATCACTGTATCCTAATAACAGTCAGTTATGAAACAATAGAAACCAGTAACAGTCGAGAATCACACCATACACTGATCTATATCAAAGGATAGTCAAACACAATACTCATATTGCAGGTAGTAAATAACAGGCTTCCATAACTACCAATAAATCTAACGGAGGCTGCCGAATATTCCATTTCCCGAATATATCACAGCCAAATTGAGTCAATGTCGCCCATGTTAGCTTTTTTTGTGACTTTCATATTTTCAGGATATGCGTTTGGACGATTTTTTTGGTTTGATAGAAAAACATTGAATCGCTTTTCCTTCGTTCTATTAAAATAGTGTATGGGATCATCAATTTTGCTGTCAATATTTGATGATTATCGCAGTTTCTCCCCGTATCTTTTGCAGGCAATGTCCGTCGGAAAAATTATGAACCGTACCGTAGTGATAAATGTATCAACTACATGTTTTTTTGCTTAGATATATGCTCATACATACTGCGCTACCAAGGGAAGATAGCGCAATTATGTGGGACTCCAACCCCCTAAAACTCCACGCTGTCTTCCTGTGCTGATTATGGCGGCAACACGGGCACGCGTTAGCACTCGTCTGTGAACCCGTCGCGGCTGTCCGTTACTGGATCCTCCTCTGGGGAGTTCCCCTCATCACTGACACACCAGAACACATTTGCACGCCGTGACCACCCCAGGGATCATACCAGCACACAGGCGCCAGATGACCTTGTTTATGGCACTCTTGGTCCCCCTGTGACGGGTCAGGTCAGTGGCCCCGCCACATACCACTTTTCAGCCTCAGGGGATAGGGAGAGTGGCCAACACTATACCGACACTTCTCCTTCTCTGCGACCCACCGCGTCCTCCATCAGACGGTGGCGATCCATCCAGACCGCGTTAGGTACGGAGAGCGGCGCACAAAAATACCGGCACTCCTCTCCCACCGCGGCTTCCAACCCTCAGCCGCTAAACCTCCCATACGATATCGTGACCCGCCTCAGTTGCCATGTCGCCCAAGCGGCACAGCAACCTACTCGAAAGCGAAGCCTACTCGAAGGCGAAGCGACGGCTATTGAGCCGCCCCGCCTCGACAATGCGGGAAACTATCGCGGAGGGGTGCCTATCTACCTAAAGCCCAAAATAAATATACTAACCAGCAAATTAATAAATTTAGTATTCAGTACTTTCATCCAGGAATTACAGCCGTGGGTGGGCCTTAGCCTAGTCGAGTAAATTTTTCAATATTGATCTATTTCCAGCTTTTTCTTCTAAATTTCTTACTTAGACAGTTCTAAAATATTGAAATTTAGTTCATATCAGGCTTTAATAAACTTGAAACTTGAAATTCTACCAATTATTTTGCACTACGGCCCGTTTCTAGTCAGTACGAAGTTTGATAGCACTGCTCTGATCAAATTAATACTCTGTATACAGATGTTTCGCTTACTTCATCAGAATTTTGATCATTAGTACGCAGTTCCTTGTTTACAGTTATATAGCCTTGTTTGATGTTACGTTATTGGTTGAATTTCAACTACACGTTCGTTAGAAGACGGATAGTATGACGTCATAAGATATGACGTAAACACACGTTCAAATATGGAATCTAAAAACGAATTTGAACTTTCTTGTTTTAATTTATTTATATGAGTTATTTTATGAATATGGAATATTTGAAAAGGTCACGTTTACCTGGTATAAATTCTCATTACTTAATCGAGAGTTAATTTAAACAACAATTACCAGCTAAGGCTTACTTTCAATTTAAATAATTGATGACTAAGCTATTGCTTAAAACCCCTAAAGTTAATGAAGTGAGCCCTGCTGAATTAGTATAAGGGATTTAAGAGATCGTAAGGGAAGTAAATATTTACCTAACAGAGGGAAATTAATACAGAGCTCCTTCACAACCTGTAAATGTTACGTAAACTACAGTTTAAAAGTGTTTAAACTTAGGTTTAGTTGGTTAGAAAGCGATAATAACATGTTCAACTTTTATTTGAACTTTTACCTGAAAATCTATTTACGGTAATAGTTTTTTTTTTCTGAAAAACTGAAACAAATACTTTTATAGGAAAATAGTTAATACTATATACTGACGTACTATTTACAGTACCAACTATAGCTTAGAGTATGGTATTTATAATTTTTCGTTTTGCAAAAGAATAAGAGAATGATATAACTGATTCTTCTCTGGAATGTGCTTCCTCTCTATATCAGGACGGCCTCCAGCCAATATGCATTAAAGGTTGCCCTAGTTAACGGGACGAACTATTTTGTGCGCGGGGTTAAAATGCATGCTATATATCCGACAACACGTGCGAAAGAGATAGATGCTGTGATGAGCAGTAAGAAGCTAGTTCGCGTCCGAATACACACTTTTGCAAATTTGTAGCGAAATGGATGATGATTTGTGGCAAATTGTATAAACACCAATGATATTCAAATAAAATATGAATATCATTGATAAACACTAAATGTATCTGTTCAAAATAAAATTATTTGCTTTCTTGAACTATTCATCTATACCTGTATGGTGACTATTTTGCAATTTTCCTTGTTCTTATGGTATTTATTTGCGCCCAAAGATGCGTTAAAATGAATGTTGAAATATGGAAGTTTCGACGCTCATCATTTTCAAATATATATTTATTTTTTGATTCCATACAGGGCTAGATATCAATGAGTCAAATTGATATCATTTTTTATTTTGAACGTACACCGTCAAACAGTGGAGTAATCGCCAGACTACGTTTGTATGGAAGAATAATCGACTGGGGCAACGTTAGGCCGCGTTTCCACTGACGCGGAGCTGGGCGGAGAGGAGCGGTGAAGAGCGGTGAAAAGTGGTCAGTGTTTCCACTGAAGCGGAGCTGGGCGGAGAGGAGCGATGAAGCGGAGCGGAGTGGAGTGGATTGGAGCGGAGCGGAGCATACTTTTGGAATCGTGCATTTTTGCGCTTAGTTACACTCAATCTCTCAGAAAGACCATACGTCATGTTGTCGTTTAAAAAGAAAAAAACAATAATTTTATATCTTTCTCTACTTGAAGACGAAGATAACGAATCAGATGAAGTAGCATTGACTGTTGCGACTTTTTTGGATTCGAAGAGAAAACATAGATTCTGGATTCGACAACATATAAAGTACCATTCTGTGCATGGAGAATTTCACCGCCCCGCTGTCCTCCGCTCTGCACCCCAATGCCCGTTGTCCTCCGCACTGCATCGCCTCACTGTATTTTTATTATGAATATCCGCTCAGCTCTGCTCCACCCCGCTCATGCTGTTTCCATTGAAGCGGAGCAGAGATTTCGAGCATAGTGATTAGTCAATTCGTGCACCGCTAAGCTCCTCTCCGCCCCGCTCCGCGTCAGTGGCAACCCGGCCAGCGGAAGTTGCGGAATATATGTTCAACACCAATAGCAGAGTCGTTTCAATAAACCTCCTTTCTATTACTTAATATATATTTATAGGTATTTGTATATTTATTATGGTTAGTATATATTTATGTCTATTTTATCTATATATAAATATTTGTGTACATTTTACGTTAGTATTTTTTTTATGCACCTGCCATGTTATCTCTCCACCACCCTTGGTTGACTGGTAGTGAATGGCTCTAAGTCCACCTATGTACCTGTATATAGCATGAAGTTTCAAATAAATAACTGAAAACCATCAGCTTAGTATATACGACCTTATCTTCCGTACATCTCAGTCAACCGCCAGCTTAGTAGATACGTATTTGCTTTGCTCTATAATCTTTCAAACAACCCATCCATCGACCGCTTCACTATAAATACAAAGCAGCTGAGCATTTCATGAAAACTGTTTATAAAATGGGTCAAAACGACAATGGAGTGCCGACAGAACCTAAACATTCAGTTGATAGTTTAAACAAGACTGGAAGAGATGTAATCTTGTTATCTAACAACGAGCGTTCCAAGGGTTCTCGTAGCGAAGTTAAGGCAATTCCCTTCACTTAGGTACAGTCTCAGTAAAAATAGGTCCACCACAATGGTATTCAAATAAACAGATACGTTATACACTCACAAAACAATTGAAAAAAGTGTGCCGCATATAGCGGCAGCACACATACACACTTTTCATTCATCTAACATTAAAACATATTTATTTTAATCAATAAATAAATAAATTAAAAATACACACCATGGCATTTATTTTATTTTGTTTTTTTTTTTCAACAAAGCCAATCGCTCTTCGCCATGCGTGACATAAACTAAAGATTAAAGGTCACAATTGTGACCTATTCGAGTCTTCAATATGCGCGCGCTAATAACATATCTGTTTATTTGAATATCATTGGTCCACCACCTTTATTTTGCTCCGTTTACTACTGAATCTGTTTCACTGCTTCACCTACTCAGATTCTCTCAGATTTTCGTAATGCTAATGTCACTTATGTTCTTATTATATTTTAAAATATAGATTGGGACACTGGGTGTTAAACAAAACAATATCTATACCAATATTATAAAGAGGAAAGATTTTTTTGTTTGTTTGTACCGAAGAAGCTCCGAAACTACTGCACCGATTTAAAAAATTCTTTCGCCTATGGAAAGCTATATTATTCTCGAGTAACATAGGCTATCATTTTGACGGGAGCGAAGCCGCGCGGGTCAGCTAGTAATAAATAAAATGAGCAGTCCATAAAAATGGTTCCAGTTTTATTTCAACTAGACATTAGTGACAGGTTCATTCTATTTTGACTTATAGTTTTAATTAAAAAAATATCTATACTGAAAAAATATTATGAAGACGTAAAGTTTATGAATTTGTGAGATTTTAGCGGGTAATATCTGGATCTACTGAACCGATTTTGAAAATTCTTTCACCAGTCGTAAATAAAAATAAAAAAAACTCGAAAACGGGTCCTGTGGGGTGGGCCACGTGAGCGACGCCGCGGAGAACAGCTAGTATTAAATATAGCTTTCCATGCAAAAGTTTGCTCAGACCCATAGCTTCAAAAGCTTTTATATCACATGATTTGATGAAAAAAGAACATGTAAACTGATAGAGGTATTAACGACAGGACTGTACAAAGTTTCTACGTCTAGATTCATAACTGTATTCAAGAGATGTTGTATCAAAGGTTAGATACTAAGTCTTGGTTTGGTTAGATAATAAAGTTATGGACTTGTGTAGGTGTATTAGGTAGGTACCTAATAGGGCTTGAATTAATATTTGCTTCTGGCATAAGACGAGGCCTCAAATTGTTACATAATTCGAAGTTTCAGACATAAGCAGCTTTGTAAGATTGACGTGTACAATAATTTATTTGTAAACTGACGGCTTTGTGCGCCAAGTGATCGCTTACAATGTGCAGGGTATGAGTTCTTGGGTTTGATTCCCTGTTTGAGCAAAGTGTGGTTGGCTTTTTCTAGAACTTTTCGGTAGCAGTCCGGACTCTGTAGAATTGTGCCCGCATGGTGGCATTTAGCTAGTCTCCTATTAAATGGGATTAACTAAATGAAGAATTAATATTGCTTTAAGCACATCTCTTTGTAATCCATATGGAAATACAGCTGTAAAATGATGTTACAAAATTATATTGCCCAAAATACATTCTACATAGAAACTCGGCTAAGATCGGAGATAACTCGGTTTGCTTCAATGTGCAGGTGTCAAAAGAAACCTGGCTTATGTCCAGTTACCCAAAGTAGGAGAGCAAGTTTTTATGCATTATCCGTATCAAAAATGGATACCGAATTTTAAAGCTGTGTTTTTATTCAGTAAGACTACTCTTAAAATTGCGAATCGTGGATTAGTACAAATCTTATTTATATTTTTTCAATAATTGGTGTCAATTAGTGAATGCAAATAGTTGTTTATTTTAGTATTTATTTATTAACAGCTTCTGTAAATAAATAGTATCATGTATTTTTAAATGAATTTTCGGTTCGATCCTTTGGGCAATACAATATTCATGATTTAATTCAATTATTAATTGAAAACTTAAACAACTATGTAGGTTAGTAATTAAATTCATATTATAAATTTACACAAGGAGGCTGCAAAAACAAAAAGAAACTACGTTCCACGTTCAAATTTATTCAAACAGAATTTATTATATTGTTAAGATTAAAACTTAAAACATGGTTGTTGAAATATACGAAACAAAAACCTGCGAATTCAACAAGCATATTTTAAAAGTAGAATAGGAACCTACTGTAGACAGTCTGGAAAATGTCTGCAAAAAATCACAAACTTAACACAATCGGGCTTTTTTTAAGTAATTAGTGGCCCTAAAATTCAAAGCCTTGTCCATCATTTTAGTAAAAAGCCATATCTCTAAGTACAATGGTAGGTAGATTTCGTAATAATGTAGACAGACAAAGGCCCGAGGGTGACGACGAGACAGTAGGCACTCATTCGGCCTGGAGCAGTCTGCTACCCACTTCATTTGAATACAACGAATGTTTTCATAATATACTCCTGTACTATGTACAGTCACGGACATAATTACGTTACTACGCAAAATTCAAAATCAGTATTCTCGTGAAATAATTATTGTAACTTTGAGACAAGCTTTGAATAGTAATGGTTTCGATAATACTGTAGTATTCATAATACTATCCATAGATACTATAATAATGTAAATGCGAAAATAAATATGTTACATTTTCACATATTAACTGCTAAACCTATTTAGATGAATTTTGGTCTAGGTAGAACCTTGAAAAAAGGACATATATGACTATTAGTCCGGTAGAACGTTTCTTTGGCATAATTTCCGACTTTACGTGATCGTAGCCGCTGGCAGATTCTATACATACCTAAACACTTTCAGAGATAATTCCTTTTCAATTTTGCGTAATTATCACATATTTATGCCCATGACTGTATCTAGGTACCACGAGTTTATTAAAAACTTTTAAGACGCACCAAGTAAAATATCGTCAGTGCTCGGAACAATGTTGGACTTAGTGTAGCTAGTAGGTACCTGCTGCGAGCAATTGTGTATATTGTAGAAAAATGAACACGAGGCGGGCATTTTCCATGCTTATCTGAGATAAGAATAAAATTCCACATTATTCTTGTTTAAGGAGTGTGCTAAGGTGAGAAATATTTAAAAATCATGTGGAAGTTGAAGATTTATTTAAGCATCTTATTGATGATTCTCATAATGCAATTGTTTTGCCAATAGTTAGGCATTCCTTTATGATGGTTGAGCTGAGTGGTGCCGATCCATGCGTTATGATCGTGAACGGGCGCCATCAGTTGCGATTGGTCATAACTTAGCCTGTTATTGTAGTTTCTTATTATTTGTTTGTTACTCTAGACGCTTTTACG
The DNA here is from genome assembly GCA_964057195.1 of Orthosia cruda. Lineage (NCBI taxonomy): Eukaryota > Metazoa > Arthropoda > Insecta > Lepidoptera > Noctuidae > Orthosia > Orthosia cruda. Next base: position 12,001,700 of record OZ059832.1, on the reverse strand, counting down.
TGTACGTCTTTTAACATCGTTCTCACATATATGTATTTTTCAAGAAGAATGATGTGACCAAAAGCTTTTAATTCGATGAAGAATACACATTAAAACTGATGGAAATGAGTGTACGTAAAGTTTCTTGCAAATTCTTCTCCATTGAGACCTACTGACGTTTGTGAATTTGCAACTAGAGTCATCTTTTTTTGTTTTTTTGACAATTCTAAAGTACCTCTAAGGTTTATTTGAAATAAACTATTTCATTTTGATTTCTTATAATTCATTCATATTAAAATAAATATCTTAACCACCGCCACACCATTTAGGACTTATTTTTCAATACCAGGTAATTATTACTCGAGGAATAGTATCGAATTTTTAACAATTCTTTCACAAATAAACGGAATATACTGACATTTCAAAAATCAACCCTCAGTAACAACTTTGTATAGTCAGAAAAAATTAAACTCAACTTCTTTGTTATTTTCCAGCAAGTGAAGGTAGTTACAGCAAATACCTTACCTATTTGGAATTTAACTCAAAGATAGTATGAAACATCTGGTCTTCCGCTAACCCAGCCAGCGATAAAGTAATAGTTTAGTTAAAAATTCAGCTCACATTTTATAGACCTGAGATCGTTGCCAACTGGCCAACTGCTGGTCTTTGAACCTTGCAGGCTGTTGCCATTTGACATACTTATTATTGTTTTTGTTCGAGTAAATTGTTTTTCTCTTTTATTCCCGAATACTTCTGTTTATCCTGTCTGGAAGGCCTTTTGTAATAATTCCCCAAATAATAATGTAAATTTATTTAGCTTCTGAGAACCTCAATTTAGTAAATTGGTTTAGTAATATTTTCTAATTTGTGGCACACAATAGAAATTCGCGGAATACGAACTTTACGGAGAACTATCTACAAATTATAGTTTCATTATCATGTTGTTGGAGATCCACAGTAACAGCTCAAACAGCAAAACAAACTTAATCAACTAATGCACAAAACGTATTCCGGAGCATTCAAAGCAAATATCAATTAAAACGGTTCTAAAAAGTACAGCGAGCATGTCACTCAACCTGTTTTAACAACATTATATTTCAGTGCAGTGAAACTTTTCAATTGGCATAAAGTTGCGCTTTGCCCGGCGCCTGATCAAATTATTACCATGTTGCGGCTCCAACTGCGTCAGTCTCCCACATCACTACCAAAAAGTCTTATACAGAGTGTAACGAAAAGGTGAGATCATATTTTAAAAACTGCTTCTGTCCATGTATATGAACAACTTTCTCAAAGGACGTCATAGTCGATTCTAAACAAAAAATTGTATCTCCTATACAAGTTTCGTTACCTTACGAAAATTATTGGGAATTGTTTTTTTTTTCGTTTCTTCGTTTTTGGACGCCGACTTCCGAAATTGAAGTTATTTTTCACTTTGTAGTGTTTTATTCGGAAGTCGGTTGTATTTTATGTAAAAGTTTATTTTTATTTTTCTCTATTTAGTTGTGGTACATAATGGACCAGTTATATAGGCTAGGTACCAATAATGTCCAAAGTGAAGCCAGAATAGATTAACCCAATAACATGAAACTTAAACAAAACCGGTGGAATAAGAGTATACCAAGGTGAACTGTCTACACCTGCGTACCCCTTTAGAGCGTACTAGTGTGATGTCATGTTATGAAATAGTGTAAACAATAAACATGCATGCATGATTGCATCTATCCAGAGTGATTCGCCGTCATTTATTGAAGAGTTCTGATGTATATCTCCGAAGTTCTTCATCAGATCTTGATGAAAATAAACATGACAAGCACCAGTTTTAAAAAAAAAAAAACATCAAAATCGTTTCACGCAGTAACAAGTTACGAGGAAACAAAAAAAAATGGTGGAATTGATAACCTCCTCCTTTTTGGGAAGTTGGTTAAAAATATGATCATACATTTCCGTTACAACCTGTATTCGCGAATAATGGTACTCAGAAAGCCTTGGGACAAGAACGTCGCAACTACAAAATAGGTTCACTCAAACTCGTCCTTTCAGTACTGACATAACTCCCGTCTTCGCTTAGTTGACAGGAATGATTACAGACTGTGTGTGGCAACTTCTTAATAAGTCCTCACAACATTTGCATCGGCAACGGAGACTTCCACCACTGAAATGTACACCAACTTTCTAGAATCTTCAAGTTTGTGTCGCGAACTGAAGTTTCCTACCGAAGTGTCGAACGATAAAGAATGTGGGTAAGTACTGACTTTTATCGTTGTTTACTTTATTCACGCATTTTCCGCGTGAATGAAGTCGCGAACAAGTATAATAAAAAAGTATTTTTCTATTGTATTGTGTGGAAAGTTTTTCAACTGAAAAGGGACAGTTTGGTTTGGAAGTTCAATGTACGCGTAACGTGTATGTGAATATTATGACATCATAAGATTTTTAAATTTTTGGGATATTGAGTGTCAGGCTATGAAGCGTTTATATATTTAAAACTTCATGCACAGAGACACAATGGATTAAGGCCTTGTCAGCTAGTCAAGCAAGGGTGGTCATGACATAACAAAAAAACCAAACCGACTTCCAAAACAAAACACTACAAAGCGAAAAATAACTTTCTTTCCGAAGTCGGTGTCTATGGTACCTACCTATTGTTTTTCGTTTTTCGACATTGACTTCGGAAAAAAAAATATTTTTTCGCTTTATAGTGTTTTATTTTGGAACTCGGTTTGATTTTTTTGATAAAAGGTTTTTTTATTTTCACTTTTAAGTTTTGGTAGGTGTACCACAAATGACCATAAAAATTATTTATAGCTAAAGTAAATCTCATGACGATTCCAAAATACCCAAACACGACTAGGATTTTTTATTTCGGAGTTCTAGTGCCTACCTTCCGGCTTCATCATCAGTTCAGTTCAATGGTACCATTTTCATCAGTATCATTTTTTTTTTGCTTCATCGTATTCAATTAACTATTTGAGACATCTTATACTTATCATTAAGGCCTTACCTTGACCAAAAAATCTGCATGAGATATGAGCATTCCTATTGGCCTAGCGACACTGGTTGCGCATGAATTACAGTAGTGAATACGCCCAGATTTTAGAATAAAATCTTTATAAAATCGAATATTGGTCTTTTAAAAAAAAAAACTCACAGAATGTGTGTTATGAAATTGTCTTTCCATTAGTGTTAGTTTAATGAACACTTTACGAGGAGATGCATGCTATCAATCATTATTTCTAATTTTATGGTTTTGTGGGTAGGAGATTAGTGAAACATATACTTCATTTAAAAAAAAAACAAAATCCACTATTTTGGAATCAACAATATATATAAATTTAATGTATTTTTATTTGTTGATATTTCATTTTAAATAACGAATAGTTGAAAAAAAACCTCCTTAAAACTGCACGAAAAACGGCTAGCGCAGCGTTTTGCTCGGGGTAGCGCTGGCCATCTGTTCCACTTCACTAAATGATACTTTCTGAGTGCAAATGATTGCAGTGTTGATGAAAATACTAAAATCGCTATATTTATGGCTATTAATATTTGACAAGTTCCTTCGATTTCCTTAGGATCCCATCATCAGATCCTGACTAGATGACTAATGAAAGAAAAAACATCAAATCGGTCCAGGCGTCTGTCTTTGAGTAATTGGGAAAAATAGACAAAACCAAAAACCGACGAATTGAGAACCTCCTCCTTTTTTTGAAGTCGGTTAATAACATGGCAGGTGTTTCTCTATAGCAGTCTAAATACTTTATTATGTTACTTTAATGACAATAGACTTTCTCAATAATAAGTAATTATAACATTATTATCTACCTATACATACATTTTATTGGTGAAATATAAAGTTACTTCACGCTCCTCTACTGACTATTTTGTCCAACAGGGTGTGATGTTTTATTTATAACTTTATCGCAGTAAATAAAACATACTTGGTGAATAAATATGCATTGTAAGAATGACGAGCGACGAAAGATGTAGGTGGCATTGTCTAGGTGCCAGGTGATTGAATGTCTGTTTTGTTTTTGCACTCAAAATACGAACAGAAAATAACTTTTTTTTGAGGATCAATGTATTGGATGAACTTTATAAACAACCTATTTTTTACCACTGGCTTCAACTACGTGAAAGTCTAAAATATTACAAAGGAACTACTAAGGGATAAAAAGTATCCATGACGTAATCTATCCGTGTGCTAAGTTTAGTCCGAATCCGCTTAGCTGTTGAGGTATGACTTATTAACGAATAAGCACAAACTTTAATACTATGCATAAGATAGTATGAAGTAGGTTAGGATTAATATGATGTTATGATTCATCATCATCATTTCAGCTGAAAGACGTCCACTGCTGGACATAGGCCTCCCCAAGGCGTCGCCACATTGACCGATCCTGTGCGTCTCGCAGCCAGCGCCTTCCCGCAACCTTAACCAGGTCATCAGTCCATCTAGTGGGAGGTCTTCCAACGCATCGTCTTCCGGATTGCGGTCGCAATTCCAGAACGTTTCAGCCCCATCGGCTATCCGTTCGGCGAGCAATGTGCCCTGCCCACTGCCATTTAAGTTTTGCAATTCTTCTGGCTATGTCGGTAACTTTGGTTTTCCTGCGGTGATGTTATGATTATATGAATGAAAGTGTCATATAAATATCATGAAGGTATTTTTAGAAAAAATAATGTTATACTGATTGTAATGAAAATCTGTGTTTACGTTGTGTATCTGTTTAATTTAACTTCCGACAGTGACATAAGTTGTATCAAAATATCTTAACTTATACCCACTACTCATATGAGTCTTTAACTACAAAATATATAAACAGGGCTCTTGGCTAGAAAATTTCTCAGATTTATTTATTTCGCCAAGGTTAATTTTACTCCTTATAAGGTCGTCGCCTTTATGTACGTTCTAACAATTAATTATTATTATATTACTTCTAACGTCTAGCGAAATTCCAAGAGCAATATTGTCGCATAATCGTTTACTTTTATGACTGCTGCTGCTTTCTCCTCGCTATGTATATTATAAACATTGTTGTATATTATGTAATTTCACTGTATGTTAAAACTCCCTTCCTTTGCTTTTCATTAAAATGCATATTTTATTTTGTTATGATTTAATTTTACTTGTTTTCGTTAGCTTTGCTCGGTCCCCTAATCTCTTTCTCTTAGGGTCAGCTTCAGCCGAATTAAATATTCTTAGTCAGTTTTTCAGGCTAATGTAAAATTTGATAAAGACAAAGACAACATTCTTTATTTGAACTAGGCCATAAAGCGAAACTTTTGAAAGTAAAAACTTTTTAACAAAAGATCAAACCGACTTCCAGAACAAAAAACTACAAAGCAAAAAATAACTTTCTTCTCCGAAGTCGGTATCTTTTGTACCCATTGTTTTGCCTTTTTCGACACCGACTTTGGAAAATAAAGTTATTTTTTGCATTGTAGTTTTTTGTTCTGGAAGTCGGTTTGATCTTTTGTTAAAAAGTTTTTTATTTTTCTCTTTTAAGTTTTGGTAGGTATCTCCAATTAACACGATAATCATTTATAGCCAAAGTACATCTCATGATGATTTCAACAAGCACAAACACGACTAGGATACATTGTTTTGTTGAGTTCCAGTGCCTACCTTGCGGCTTCATCATCAGATCAGTTCGATGGTGCCATTTTCATCAGTAGCATTTATTTATAAGTATTTGCTTCATCATAGTCAGTTAACTATTCGAGATATCTTATACCCGTGACATACTTAGCATTTAGGAGTTCCAGTGGCCATATGTGGTCTTCTTCATCAGTTCCACTTCACCAAATGATTCTTTCTGAATGCAAATGATTGCATTGTTGATGAAAATACCAAAATCGCTATATATATGCCTATGGTATTTGAGGAGTTCCCTTGATTTCTCTAGGATCCCATCATCAGATCCTGACCTGATTACTATGGGACCAACTAGGAACCCTTAAAAGCAAAAGAATATTTTTTGAAATCGATCCAGGCGTCTTTGAGTAATCGGGGAACATACATAAAAAAAAGTTTGCGACGAATTGAGAACCTTCGCCTTTTTTTGAAGTTGATAGGTTAATAATAATTGATTCTTCTGTCCATTCGGAAAAGTAGCTTGTTATGGAGAAGAAAGGACAAGAAACTCCATACCAACTCTTTTAAAAAAAAAGTGTTTTACATCATTTACATAGATAAATTAATTCATATACGTGAGAACAATGCACCCAGACTAACATTATTTGATCTGATTAGGTACAAAGTATTACAAGCACTAACAGATAATTTCATTCATTTGATAAATAGGAACATGGTTCTCACAAACTTACAAATAGGTAAATTACCTAATTCAACAACAGCGGAATAGTGTGTGTGTGTCTTTAATTTCTTAAACAAAAAGCGACGAAAAAGAAAAAAGCAATACTATAATTATGAAAATATAAATTGACCTGTTTGTTTTTGTCTACACTAAAGATTGTCCTATGGATCAGGAACAGCATGTTTCCAAGTATTCTTATCTTGAATATAATCATTTAAATTTGTAATAATATGCTTGTTTACAAAGTGTGCTTTTAACAAAAGTTTAATTTTCTTTCATTCAGTTTTAATATGAAACTGTCATAATATTAATCTTTTTAAATAGTTCCCTAAGAGATTCTCGGTGACCTAACTTATAATATGGCTCTGACGGCTCTTTTTTGCAAAATAAATACGGACTCAATGCCCGACCTAACAGCAAAATACCGTATGATATAATGCTGTGAAAGAAACTAAAATAGACCAAACGCGCGGTTTCTACATCCGTTTCTAGCAGCATAAGCGGCTAAGCTTAGCCGACCCGTAAGAGATGTTATGTGAGGTCCCCGTCTAGAGTTATTCCTAGGAAAACTGTTTGATTTATAAAGTCCAGCTTTTCTTCATTCAATATGATGTCGCATTCGCTACTTCTACCTTTTAATTCTCAATAGATGTTCTAATATAAATACTCAACTTTGAATTCTTAATTTCAATGTTGGTATAAGACGGGTAAATAAATTGCCAAGTCAGTATTTTTAAGCAAGGAAGTGTGAGTAACAAAGACGGAACAAAATCTCGCTTTTCCGCATTTTCTCCTACGTTAAGCTCATTTTAGTTAATTTCCCAGATTTCCCAAGACACACGTTACGATGAAGCTCCAATTCCGAGACACAATTTGTTAAACCACTTCAAAATGTGATCAACGAAAACTAATTCCGTAGCCGCCATTATGTTCCAATAAAAATGAAGCATTCGAATTTCAAACACAATCATGTCGTTTTAAAAATCTTCAGCAAAAAGTTCCAACTCTCGTGAATAGCGATGTAACTGAACTTACTTTATTTTTGTCGCGCGAGAACAATCGCGTTCCTCGACGGTCCACCGGTCATCAGTCACACGAAGTGGCCACTAGACTGCACAGACAAGAGGATTGTGGCTCTCTATGCACTTTTACTTTATGAATTTATAGTCCGCCACTATTCGCTAACACCGTCGTTTGTCTTGTTGGATGTCAAAACGAATTTGGAATTATTCAAATTCTGCGAGTTTATTAAATGCTGTGAGATTATATATGATAAGAAACCTACTTATCGCATTATTGCCAACTAAAATTCCTGCACTTGTAAAAAAACAAATCACGTAGCAACCAACTTTATTTTTATATTTTAAAGCTGACACTCTCTATATTAATTCGACAACCGAAAGGATTACTTTTAAGCCAATATAGCTCGCTGAATTTATTTCAACACAGTATTGTGACCAGATTTTTATAACTTTTTACAAAACTTTATGTAAGTCAATATCTTCAGGTTTATTAATAAGCTTAAAGGCTTTATTAACAAAGCCTTTTGATGAGCTGTCAATACGAATAACCCTTAATTTTGATCAAACTTAAATTACCTGATATCTGAGGTTAAAAAATCTGGCCCTTTTAATCCACTTGAACTAAAGAATTTTATAATTAACCGGTTTGATAATCTTGTTAGTAAATAGTCAATGGCCATTTGGCCAAACCGTCATGAATTCAAAAAGTTCAGTTTTGGGTATTCTAGGCTATCTATCATTAACCAACCAAAAACTTGTAATTAAAACTGATGGCAAATAGTGTCCGTGAGGTTTCTTGCAAATTCCTCTCCATTGAGACCTACTGACAACCTTGGGGTCTTTAAGTCAAGAGTGAACAGGTTACTTCTAGGCAAGCGTGCTTCACCGTAGACCAAATCATCGCTTGCCATCAGGTGAGTTCAAAAGTAAATCTATGGTTTATTTGAAATAAACTATTCCATTTTGATTATTTTATGTGACTAACAAAAATTATCATCATCATGTACTGCCACCATCCATACCACCACCACCACCATAATTCGCTCACAAAACATCCCGTACTGAAACTCGTGTTATCCTCCTATGATCTGACTTCATCTAGACCTCATAAAATCTGACGGACCTAAATCAAATACCACTCGCGACCTCCTAAGACAGTAGAAAGCTCCTAAGAACTGACGTCATCAGTCACGACAAGTGGCCACGCTCCATCGCCCTGACAAAGAGATGGTGAAATTCATTTCAGTGCAGTCCCGCGAGCTTCCGTGAGATATGACGTACTTTATTGGACTACACTGTTTCATTTGAAGTTGTTCTTCAGTTTATTATGGTTTAATAGTGCGGAATGATAGTTTAAGACGGGGGTTAGAAACGTTTTGTTGGAGAAAAGAAAATATACTATGTTCCTTTTTTGAAGTTGAAAAAGAGGAGAAGAAAAGATGCAGTAAGCTTGTTTTTGATGGCGGAAAAGTTAGTAAGGTTCAAACACTTATTCACTCATTCACTCATTGTAGTCATTTATTCATTGTACTAATTTATGTTTCGTTGCTGAAGTAAAACAGGCAAGGAAAAAAAACTAGCCATATATCAACTTGAAAAAATACTATTATAAAACATGGCTCAGTAGAATAAATATCTGATTTATGCCACAGAACAATCCAGCAGTCATTCACCTCAAATAAAAAATACCGACACCCTACACCAGTCACATTAACCTGTCAGTATGAACATAACAATGAACCAGAAAATCATACCATTCCACATTTTAACTTAGGCAAAATTACGTTCAGTACATAAACACGTGGTGGCGTAAACCTCTCTGTATTTGCAAATTCGCATTGTGGCCACAGCATATAGAATAATACAGAAGGCCAGCTTCTTACGCTGAACTAAAATGTATGCATGCATACAGAGAGAGCAAACGCACTTAAGTGGAAATGCGGGCAGAGAGCTTCGACTGAATTTCCTTAGTAAAAAGTCATAATTCGATGTTTGGCTCTCGTCTATTTATTCCGCCAGTATTGAAAATTTAAAAGATATTGCATAAATTGAATAAAACATATAATATGTTGTGTGTTTTTATTTGCAGTTGTCAAATTTGTACACTAGGCCTCTATTGACAGCGCAATTTTGAGCATCTTTTGAGGGTTCTAGTGCTTCTAAAGATAATGTATCATCAAAAAGGAAGGTATCATCAAAGGGGCACAGAATATATGTTTATTTTTAGTTTATGGAATATCTTTTAAATTGACCTTTTATATATATTTGAGGAGGAAATAGGCGAGAGCCAAACCTCGAATTATGACTTTTTACTAAGGAAATTCAGTCGGAGCTCTCTGCCCGCATTTCCACTTAAGGCGATTTATACGCCCCAATGTTAACGCAGTACTGGCCGTGCGACCGTTCGGAGCCAAAATATCAATATTGAACGGCCTTTTGAACAGTTTTGTTTGCATAATATTATTTGATTAACATGCTTTTCAGTTATGAAGAAATTCCAACCATCAATTTTTCTGTGTAAAAATATTTTTAAACATCCAAGTCGTTTTGGAGAAGTACCCAAAAGTTGCGAAAAGATATCGTGTTGCTAATTATTATTTTAAAGCAAAACTATTAGTTACACGAAAAAACCCTTTTTCAAAAATAATGTACATGAATCAATAATATATTTTTTTCAAACCTTTTAACCTAGCCGTTACTAAGGAGTATGCTTGAGAAAGTAACCGTTTTACGGCCCGAAAGCGGTGCAAGGCCCTTAAGTGCTTTTGCTCTCTCTGTATGCGTGCCTACATTTTAGTTCAGCGTAAGGAGCTGGCCACTTCACTCATCTATTTAGGATATTCAGTCGGATGTCTGTGACCGCATTTCCTCTTAAGGCTGACATTTGACAAAAATATACAAAAATAGTGAGACTTTCTTCACAAAACGTCGAATAAATTAACGTTTTAAAAATAGTGAATTTCCTTGTGATTTTGACACATCGAACCGGAGGCTAACACTTAGTTTTGACTCTATCTACATAGGAGTAATTCACCAATGAAACAACACCCTATCTAATAATTACCCGAAATAATTAATCAGACGACAACCTTGAATTGACAGTCCAGTTTACTGGGAATTTTCTAAGAGCTGCCCTAAAGGGTTAGGCATCAAGATGACAGTTTTATCATTTCACAACATTCAACAAAGTTGACAGTGACAGCTCTCACAATCTAAATGTACTTACTGCGTTTTGTTTCATTGGTGAAATACACCCTTTGTGAATGTGCACTTTTTTATCCCAATGCGAAAAGACCTTCTGTATATACTATTCTGTGTCACAACAGTGTCCTTACGTCATCCTATTCGCAAACCAAATGTTCCAATTATCATAGCTAATGTGCCGAAGAGATGGCGAACAGGCCGTAAGGAAACAGACGTCTTTAACATATTCCCCGGGCTTTTTGTTGATACGTTCCGGTCTGTTTTGTGATGGAATTAAGTTTGGAATGAGTTTAGAATGGTAACAATTAGGAATGTTGAATGTGCAGCTTGAGAATGGGGACTGGGATTGATTATTTTAAAGCGACTATAATTGCAATGGTAAAGCAGTACATGTCGATGGCACTACTCTGAGAAGAAAGGCCGAAACAAACTCAGAGGTCTCTTTTAAAGTCCAGACAAAATCTTGGTTAGATCATGTAAAGACCATGTAGACTGATGTCTGAAATGGTCTTTTGAGGAAAGAACCAGCCAAATGAGTGGACCTGTCCAGTCAGTGCACGCATTTGTCAATAACCGAACAGTTCAACTCAGAATTTAAGGAGCTCAACGATTCGACGAACAATACTATAGAAAGGGCATTCGGGTAGGCCGCATAAACTACTCAAACTGCCAGACCATGATTAAAAACTAAGATAAATCAAAAACAAAAAAAAAAATTATAGTCTTCACATTCACAATTAAAATAATATAATACTTTAAAAAGTAAATATTCTTGACATTGATTTTTGACTTTCAGTTTTGAATCAGATTACAGACTACCATGCGTGCTACTACCAAATGGAATGATACATAATAAATTAGCTCCATGTCACACACAATTTGTAAACTAAAAGCACTCTCAATAATATCTTTTTTATTTCAATTCTTATTCGCTTTGCGCAGTTTTAAGACGTGTGGGGCATGCTATTCTGAAATGTAACATGAAATATTTATCACATCACCGAAGCGTTATGTCGACATATCTTAAAGTTTTATTTCATTTGAATGTGTTGCATTTTCTTGCAAATTTACTCAGGAGACAATAAATTTATTGTGTACCAGGTTTTTTAAGAATTCTCATCAGATTCTGACGTGTTAAGTGTAAACGGTTGTAAAATTTATTATATGGAGAGTTACTAAGCACTATGTTCAGAACGGCGGCTAAATTCTTACTCTCTGTCTTACGAATATTGTAATCCGTAATACATAATGTATGAAGCTTCGACATCTTTATTCTACAAGTTCCAAATACATGTAGATTATAAAGATGGAGATCCAATCTCGAAAAGCTCGATTTTTTTATATGTCTCCAAGGCCTGAATCCAGGCAGAACGTTTTTCTTTCTACCAAGATGTTGAATTAAGTTTAACTGCTTGCGAATAAAGATGTCCTTCTCAGATAAAAATATCCGATAGGGGAAAGAATTTTCTAGCTTTCTTCGAAACGTTCTCAGTGGCAGAGGGTTCGACGGACGTCGGCGAGTGACAATAAAATTAGATAAGTACAGGATAGCTCCGATCCCGTCCGGTCCGTCTTGCGGACGGAATCAATCGCAGTAAAACATGGTATAGGGGAACCAAGCCCCATAACGTTTAAAAAACCAAACCCACTGAATTCTCAACCTTATAACTTCACTCTAAGAACACGCTTCTTAAATTTTGGAAGCGAAATATAAGTTTGCCGATGTGTATATCAGTCCGCTTTTCTGTAATGACACGAAACGAGTGGACTTTGAACGTAACGGGGATATCAGAAAGGATTACAGAAATCTCCCTGTGAATCGGCGGAACGAAAAATGCACTAGACGCTTTCAAGTGCTACGTTTTCGTTGAAATTTTAAACGATGCTTTTTCGGGTGAATTGTAACAATTTTCCAGAACACTGTTTTAGTATTAAAGAAAAATGCGCTTACTTTATATCTCTTGCTATGCACATATTTTATATTTAACCGACTGCCGAAAGAGGGTAATGTGTTTATTAGTCTATGTATGTGTGTATGTTTGTTTTTTCCTATGTGGCGTTCTAGAGACCAAACGCATTGGCCGATTTTGATGATTCATACCGATTACGATTCGTCTAAACTCTGCGAGTGTCACTGGCTACATTAAAATTGGAAAAGAAAAAATGGCGCCATTTTGTGGGGGATTTTTTTTTCTTAAAACATCGTGGCCACAATAACCCATTATAAAGGGTTTCAAGAGGTGATTTCAAAAATATACAACACTTATATGTTTAAATGTACCTAATAAAAAATAACTAAAAAGTTGTAAATAAACGCAGTCGGAGGATACATCTGGTTTTGGTCAACCAGCTCGCGAATATGTATCCTCCGACTGCACAGCATGATTTTCTTCTTGTTTACGTCTTTTTAGTTCGCTTTTTAGCCGTCGGGTTTTTTGATTTTTTAAATTAACTTTTTTTATTAACCTAGGTAAATGTTTAAGATAGTCTTTATGGAGAACTATTAGCACATTATGAAACTGTTCAACTGATTAAACAGTTTGATTGCAGACTGCAGTGCGTGCATGGAATGCAGTTTAAGATTTACATCTTAAGGCTTAAATTACTGGATAGCCTTGACAGGACTATGTGCAATTAAGTACTGAATATTTGCGGTTATCGATTCCGCGAATCTACAAACAATAAATTAATAGGCTTTACAAATTTACGTTCTATCACGAATAAAGATTGAAAAACGTAAAGGTGTAAGGGATTCTTATGTTAATACTAGAGGACGCCTCGCGGTTTCACCCGCGTAGTTCCCGTTCCCGTAGGAATACAGGGATAAAAAGTAGCCTATGTCACCCGGGGATAGAGTAGCTTCCCAACGGTGAAAGAATTTTTGAAATCGGTCCAGTAGTTTTGGAGCCTATTCGGTACAAACAAACAAAAAAATCTTTCCTCTTTATAATATTGGTATAGATAAAGCTATTACTATTGTGATTTTGTACTTTTTGACTATCGAGTTAGCTGATCGCTGTTTTTAGCGACTTCAAAAAATAGGAAGGTAATCAATTCGACACGAATGTATGTAATATTGTTGGAATTGCACAATATTCACGTATGTTACTCTGTATGGGCTTCTGAACGCGTGTGCCAAATTTTATAAGTGAATTTATGTTTGTATGTATGTTTCTCCACGTATATCGCCGAACAAAATTTCATGAATTGGGTATGAGTTATTGCTCGGCCCCTCCACAAGATAAGAAAATCTCTCTCAACTTAGCATGTTTCATCAAAATCGGTTTAGCAGTTTTCAAGATATGGGACATAAAAACAAACTCCTTAGCGACAAACAGCACGAAAGTTTAAATTAAGTTATTTTCGGGTATTTTATCAATCCTTTAGGTACCTTACTATAGAGTTTGCTATTTTTCTTTGTGATAGGGTACTTAAATTAAAAAGAGAAATAAAAACTGTTTTACAAAATATAAACCGACTTTTAAAGCAAAACACTAAATAGTGCAAAAAAAACTATCGTTTTGGAAGTCGGTGTTGAAAAACGATAAAAACAAGGGGTACCAAAGACACCGACTTCCGAAACGAAAGTTATTTTAGCACTTTTTAATGTTTTGTTTCAGAAGCCGTTTTATTTTTGTGAAAATATTTTTCTGTAGTCTAATGTTACCGTAAATTGGCCATTTTATGCACGACTGTTTGCTGCATTAGGAATTCACCCCTACAAAATCATTATCACCACATTAATAGACAATCTAAACACCTACACACATAAATAAACACCATTAAATAGGTACTGACGCCAAGAAAAGTGCGGTTTCAATAGCCATAAACGTAATGCTTGCGTCGAAAAATGAAATTGATTTTGCCTCGGCTTCCGTCTTCGTGCCGTATCACGGCGTTTCAAGAGGATGGGGTGGCGCTAATAACTAGCAGCGAACCTGCCAGAGATGTTTATTTAATGGCGTACCCCCTAGATGCCTCTAATGGGGATTCGCACTCGATACCACAAACTAAACGGGAACAGAAGTCTCGGGTCCACATACCGAGAACGCACGCACACTTTGACACACTTCACGCACAGCGAGTGCAAATCAAGCTCTTGTTCGAGTTCACCGTACGCATACACACGTCTATGTGTGCGTGCGCGTGTGTCTGATTTTGCCTATAAGGAGCGTCCTCACTGGGAGCATTCTTTCGTGAGCATTTGTAAACAAGCAATCGTAGACGAGCAACAAATGCTTCACAGCGAGCCCAGCATTCACTTTCGAGCAATACTATGAACGTACGAGTCGAACATTCCCTTGCGAGCTTGGAACATCAACAACATTCGAATACGATCTCGTTAAATGCCATTAATTCGATAATACGATTGACCAAGAAGGTCACAAACACTTAAGATCAAGGAACTGTTCCATGCATTACAAGTGGCCAATAATATTACTACATACATACTCATTCATTACATTATCTGAGTACTCACTTTAGAGCGTTTTATTTGCGTGAACATTCGAATGCGAGCCGTTTCCGCGAAAATCGTTGCAAAGTCCACACCAACCGAAGTTCGCGCTTGCGTGTAAGATTTGTAACGCTGGGCTCAACGTCCACACCACTCGAATATTCGACGTCGAATGCTCATTCTCATTACACGTGAATGCTCTCAGTGAGGACGGTCCTTTAGAATATTTGGTCTTCTGCAACTTTCTATTCTGTGTCTCCATGTAGGGACTCGTACGCGGTTCTCGCGTATCTGCAGCCACAACGCGTTGAAAATTATTTTTCAATGTGTTGTGATTCTTGTGTGCATCAAAAATGAGATAAGGGTAGAACAATTTGGCTGTTTGTTTGCTTTCAAAATAATATGATGTGAATATGTAGAGTGGAATGGATTTGGAAGGCGGGTTTGGTGTTCGGTGGGTGCTGATAGGCTAGGTTGTTCGATTTCACAGGGTAATAACGTGCGACTGATTGCATAAAGATACCTTAGGTCTTGAAATTTGATTTTACTCAAAGAATTCAATGAAAAACATGAAATTTAAAGTTATTGCTAATGACAAAACATATATCCAAGATTCTATATATATAAGGTTGTCTGGTAGATATCGCTGTCAGCGATAAGACCGCCTTTGTACCCGTATAATTAAGTTTTTCTTATAAAATGGATGTAACTTTTATGGTGTACAATAAAGTATATTCTATTCTATATCTTCTAGACAGCTTTTGTTTAAGTTTTCAGTAGAGTGAGAGTAATAGTGTTTTGTTTTTTGTCTTTAAGTCAATTGTAGTATGCTTCGAAGAAATATTTAATCAAAAACGCTCTTATAAATGATAGAAGAAGACAACGAGGTAGTTCCAGGATATTTCAATTATTGGCTACTATTCTAACTGAAGCATTAAATAACTAACAAATATTATATTGGAGAGTCTGAGAGCGAGTTTCTGTTTCTTACCTGAAAAATATATATATTTCTGCACTACGCTTGGGGGAGGTCCAGAAGCGGACTTCTTTCGGCTGATATGATGGTGATGATGCTAATGATATATATTTATGTAAGTGTTATTTTGAATATACATGTAGTGTATTTTACCTATTTTGTTATGTTAATAACTGGTTTAATTTTTATTATTAAACAATGCATCTGTCATGTTATCTCTTCACCACCCTTGGTTGACTGGTAGGGAATGCCGAAAGCATTAAGTCCGCCTTTGTACCTTTTGTGCATGAATTCTAAATAAAATAAAATAAACTTTTTGCAAAAAAATACTACCGACTTCCAAATACAAAACTACAAAGTGAATAATAACTTTATTTTTTGAAGTCGGTGTCTTTCGTAGGTACCAATTTTTTTGCGTTGCGGACACCGACTTCAAAAAATAAAGTTATTTTTCACTTTGTAGTTTTGTATTTGGAAGTCGGTAGTATTTAATTGCAAAAAAATAAATATTTTTCACTTTTTAGTTGTACCTACCTAATAGGCAAGTCAGTAAGGTAACTATAATGCCAGAATAGATTGCATGAAAATTGAACATAACCGTTGAAATGAGAGATCTGCTTACCTCTTATGAGGGTACTGGCGTGATGTTATGTTATGAAATGGTATAAACAATAAACAGACATGCGATTGCAGCAATCCCGAGAGATTTACCGATATTTATTGAAGAGTTCTGTTGTATATCTCCGAAGTTCTTCATCAGATCTTTACCAAATTAAAACGGGGCCAATTTCGGAACATATTTTTTCAAACAAAAAAAGAATTTTCAAAATCGGTTTACAATTGATGGAGATATCGGTGAAAATACACAATAAAAAATAACAAACATAATGTCGAACATAGAACCTCCTCCTTTTTGGGATGTCGGTTAACAATAAATTTATTAAATCTATCAGTCATGCCATAGTTTATGAAATATATAACATCACATAACTCCTGTTTTCTCGTACTATAAAGCAGTTTCGATCACTAGATCAGACTTAAACATTCACTGTTTTAGTCTCTCCTCATAAGTTACTTCAAAACCGTCGACTATAACATCCTACATCATCGCTTACCATCAGATGAGAAAGTGGTAAAAAAAAACCAGCTAACCAAACATATCAAAATGTTCTCGTCTATTTGACAGCTAAGGTCTAAGGAAGTGTTCAGACGTTGCGATTAAACGCGCACATTCACCTACATACCGCGACGTCAGGTAGCTCGTGTAAATCAGACTAATGTGACGTTTCTGGCATCGGCCGTGCCCGCCACGTATTACGAATGAAACTGAAAACATGTTGAGGTTATGTTACCTGGCGAATTGGGACAGACTAATCTGACAAAAAAGCTCTGATTATTTCATCATAAGAACGGTTATTTTTTATTGGAAGTAGCCGATAAGTAATTAATATTATTAAATAAATCACCTTTCGTGATTTTTTTTATAATATAAAATTTTATAATGCTGATATGATTTGCAATAGGTAATAACAGAAATGACACCACTAGATATATTTACTTACCCACACTATACTGTGTCTTATATTTAATTCTAAAGACAAGATGTTCACCATATGGCTACCCGATGACAGACCTGACAAGGATTATAATTCAAATCATTAACACTGTAATTTATAATGTTTGTCATATTAACACTATGGCTGTGCAAAGAATAAAAATAATATGAGTGTAATCCCAGGGCTACATATTAAATTACACTATCAAAAGTGTCCCGCATTACAAGACTGACAAGTAACAGTATCACAAAACTTTTCCAACATCTGCTAAACACATACCAACTGCATTAAACTGAACTTACAGCACCTATAACTTAGAGACAAGAGTACGTCTCCACACTGTCATATAAACGCATTAAAACTAATGCATCTGACGTCACAGACGTCATTACTTACGTGGCGTGTACTAAATGTGTTCGCAGCTTAATTCGCAAAGCGTATGGCGAGATTATCATTTGAATGTGCCCTCAGACGATTGTCGGATTTCGTGACACTTGCACAATGGGGGATGGCCCGAAGCTAAATATTTTTACCGAATAAAATCCGGTGCTTTCTGTACCTATATGAGGAAATTACATTTTTATCACGAGTCACATTTTACATTTTCCTGTTATCTCACACTTCGTTTTGTATCACGCGAATTTTTGTGTTTTGTTTTCGTATCAATGTGTTTTTTGAAAGGGTGAGCTGATTGCTTGTTTGTTGCGCTGTTTTTCGTTGTTTTGATTTGTGGGCTTTAAATAAATACTCTAACTAGTTTTCTTAATACATTTCATTAATTTGTTTGCTTTTTTCTCTAAAGCAAATCCCCTACCAATCAGCTAAAGTACTCCCTAATTAGACTTTCACGGTCAGTTTTATTTACCGTCACTACCATATTGCGTTCCCGTCTTCCCTGGGGCTTAAGAGCCCTATTGTGCAGGTTCAGGTTGATAGTTGGTGACTTAGGGCCCATTCTCACGCGATCCACCTATGCATCGGAGCGTAATGAGCTGTTAGTTCGACTGTACTGCCTATCGCAACATCTTTGTTCATTTCCGCGACAATGAGTGTAAATAACACGTTTGTTGGTACGTGTGTTGGTACCTTAATGTTTGTTTATAGAGACATTATTTTCTCTGGCAGGATCTGTACGTCGTTTATTTCGAAGGAATCTATTAAGAAACAAATAACTTTTCTTGTCTAGTTTATAAAGGACTTTTAAAATGTACTAGGTACTTTTTGTTAGTTTCTCATCATTTCTAGAATTTTAAATAAACAGACTAGGTACTTTGATAACAGTTTTAATTTTCATAAACGTTATACCGACCTGGAATTGCTTTATTAAGTTTTTATGATACACCTACGCACATTTTTTGTCCTCTACTTTGCCTAGCTAGGTCATCAAAAAGTTCTTAATATTTATGCAGAATCTAAGTAACATTTCCACAAGTCACGGACAATCATAATAATGGCTGAAGAGAGGCCATTTTGCTTCGAAAAACAAATTGTGGAGTGATAAAGCACGAAATATGGAAGCAGAAAATTAGATTTAAAAGCAATTAAGTGACGGTGTGCTTTTAAAAATGAAAATATTGTTCGGGTCAGTTGGTCCGGTAGAGTAGATGAATACTTTTTGCCGTGGGAAGAGGGTTCAGTCAATTTTGTGTACTCATCTCTGAAAAGAATTGATGATTGTTTTAACAGGTTTTAGTTATGTGCTTAATGAGTTTGGTGCTCGTTAGCAGGGTCTAATTTAGGTACAAAAATGATTTCCTAATTAAATATCATAATTTAATTATGAAAGTAACTATAAGTGGTAATCTTTCTTGCCAAAGAGACAAGACTAAAATATGATTATATTTTAAAATGTATTTTAAGTTTTGATTGCAGAACCTCAATTTTGTTCTAAGAGATTTGCCGCATGAAGAATCCGCTCTGAATTTAAATGAACGGATTATCATCAGATTTCACAACTAAGACAAAAGTTCTAATAAGTTATTGAGTGAACTGAACATGTATTTAGAAGGTCGAAAACGAGTAGGACTAATACTTTTACGTCACGCCAACACGTCTGACAGCCAACCTCTGTCTCTTTATTATTTTAAATTGGTTCTGAATTCGAATGCGTGTTCAAAACTAGCTAAAACCATTTTCCTTGCAGCTAGTGTACTTAAAGGATAATGAAGTTGCCTACAGCAGGCAACCTTCACAGTACATAAAGGATTTTCAAGCAGTTGTTTTTAAGGAGATACCAACACATGCAAATTTATGAAAATTGTGTGAAGAGCCTCCGATGTATCTCAAGATATTATCTGCGGTAAAGGTATGAAGTCACAGAGAATTGTGCCGAAATTGATTTTACTTTTAGCCAGAGGCAATACGACCTACCGTACATTAGAAATCCGTGTCTTGCCGATATATACTAAAATAAAATGAGATAGGATTTAGAATTGTCCCACTTTTTTATAAAAGGTTCGATTATTTTCAATTATTATAATATTTATGCTTAGGTATAAATACGTTGAAGTCTTTCAGTTGGTAGATATTACGTAGATAGTTCAAAACTTTTACTTACAGGAGAATAAAATATAGCAAAATGCCGCAGACGTGAAAGCTGTAGATAAGCGTTGCCACCACTTTTTTGAAAAATCTTGTAGATGTATTTTACCCGACTGCGCAAAGCAAAGGACGGCAATTTGTTTATCAGTCTATGTTTGTATGAGTATGTATTGTTCTTATGTGGCTTTCTAGAGACTAAATGCGTAGGCTGATTTTGATGATTATTACGTCTATCGAATTCGTCTTAACCTTACGAGTAAAGACGTAACAGTAATCAAAATTCACCACAGCGACAATCGGACGTCATATTATCGTGAATAGGTATTTTTAGTTTCCCTTCCTAATTATTCATTGTAATTATCAGGTTAGGATAAATAACGATTTAAAGTTGGTTAACAACTATTCTAATTAATTACCTTGTATCTTTCAAACCGCTAGACAGATTTATATAATTAAGACATCATTAGATATTGACCACCCAAATGTCTTCAAATAAGTGACGTAAAAAAAACAATTTTTGGTTCACATATTGATGGGGTCTCAGGTTTTACACGACTGCCCAAAAAAGGAGTGTTATTTCTTTCTTCCAAACCCATCGATTGGGTGTTTTTAGGAGTAATTACAAAAAATATACCACTTATATAAACATATCTAAAAGTAATTCGAAAAAAATAATCTATATATATATATAAAAACCGGCCAAGTGCGATTCGGACTCGCGCACGAAGGGTTCCGTACCATTATCGCAAAAAGCGGCAAAAAATCACGTTTGTTGTATGGGAGCCCCACTTAAATATTTATTTTATTCTGCTTTTAGCATTTGTTATTATAGCGGCAACAGAAATACATTATCTGTGAAAATTTCAACTGTCTAGCTATCACGGTTCATGAGATATAGCCTGGTGACAGACAGACAGACAGACAGACGGACCGCGGAGTCTTAGTAATAGGGTCCCGTTTTTACCCTTTGGGTACGGAACCCTAAAACTGAATCCCTATTTCCCTTGGTCACGGCATCACGCGTGAACGGCTGGACCGATTCCGCTTATTCTTTTCTAGTTGTGTTTGTTATTGTTAGGAGAAGGTTCTTACGAACAAAAAGGAAAAAAAATGGTACCTTACCTACATAGGTAGGGTAGGTAGGGTAGGGTAGGCAAAGTAGGTAGGGTACGGTATGTAGGGTAGGGTAGGGTAGGTAGGCTAGGGTAGGGTAAGTTGGGTAGGGTAGGGTAGGTAGTGTGGGGTAGGTAGGGTAGGGTGGGTAGGGTAGGTAGGGTAGGGTAGAATTGGGTAGAGTAGGGTAGGTAGTGTAGGGTAGATGAATGTATGGTGGTTTTATGGCAAAACAAAGTTTGCCGGGTCAGCTAGTGATAAATAAAAAGGGGCAAATTAAAAAAAAAACAAATACCCGACTGCTTAAGAAGCAAACTAAAAAGATGAAAATCATGCTATGCAGTCGGAGGATACATATTATTTTGGTCAGCCGCGGGTATATAGTACCACAGAGAATCCAGACGCCTTTGCAGCTTCTGCTAAAGCCGACATTGTCGAAACTTTTCACTCAAACCAAGTGTGTTAGTGAGTGATACCTACTACTCATACAAACAGCCAACACTTGGGCTAAGCTCACTTTGCGAGGACACGAATATTATAATTAATGGCATCTCTAGGCAATTCCGTCCTCTACGGTCTTTTTGATCAGACACTGTGAATAATATATTTAGGCTCAGACTATACTTAAGTACAAGGGACATTATAGTAAGTTAAATATTATTAACTTCAAGGTCTTGTAGAACAAAATTATCTAAGAAGTTGTTCAAAATTATCAGAGCAAATTCGACATTTTCAGAACAATTCATGATTTATTCAGGATTGGCTTATAAGTTATTTTGTTAATTATATTTAGGCAACTTGATAAATTATGAATGTACCGCTGTATTTTGAGTGTAAGAGAAGAACACATTAGTGTGTTTTCGTTCTTTAATGTTTTTAAAAATATTTTATTAAGGCGCTGAAATGAAACAGTTGACAATCGACATCTGAGGTTTTAAGCCACGCCTACTGCCATCGATATCTTAGGGCCAAACTTAAATTGGAGCGAAAAGTATTTGAAAATTAAATACACTTCGATGGTTTTTAAATAAACATTACCGCGCAAGTTCTTATTTCAAACGGCTAACATCTGAAAAAAGACCGTCCACTTTATTTTTCCTATGAAAACAACCTTATTGCTACAGCAATAAAGATCACTAATATAGGTAGTCTCAATGTGTCATACAATTATTTGCAGTGCGAATTGAATAAATATTAAAATTATGTCTGGTACTATGCTACTGCCAAAAGAACACATTTGGTGTAATTTTTTCAATAGTGGTTTTATACCCAGATAATTTTATTTATATTATTTTAATGAGTTTTACTGTACTGCAAAGGACTGTGTAAATTTAACGGCTGAACCGATTTGTTGCTATTGTTTGTTTTATAATGAATATGATTGAGTAAGTTTCTTAGGAAAAGAAAATAGGCAAAGACGATTAATCAAAGGTATCATAGTTTTAAGGCAACAACTTCTCGCGCGTTTTTCGTGAGTGTTGGTCAGGTTATAAGATGTTTATATTTCTACAATCATACATTTGCTTGCTCTCAATTTTGTTGCAATTGACTTGCAGTCCTAGCCAGATGCAGCTGAAACCAGTATTTTACATGAAGCGGCTGCCTAACCTGACAATCCAGGTACATACTGAGTAAAACAATACTCCTTCACTAAGCTGACCTCAGACTTTAGGGTTTCTGATGACCCGTAACGATTGTAAAAGATTCACGATACGGAGAATTATATTAGTTCTGTCATCTCGAGTGCCAAGATGGTGGGTACGACCATTCCATGTTCTGTGATTTTTCCTTCTATTGGTTTTACAAGAACGAAGAAGGTTGATATTTTTGACAGAATAAATTAAAAAGTATTTTTTATTTGCATTTTATGGAAATCGTCGACATGCGTCCGTCTAGCAACGCCGCAATGTTGACCACATTGGTTGGCACTGTTGGATTGTACTGGATGGATAGATATTTTTTTATGAATTGTAATATGTTTCTTCTCATGCTCTACTTCTGAAAGTTTTGCTAGTGCGGACAGCGACCATTTCTTGCCACTCCTTTACATGATAAAATCTCTTCTATTTTCTCTAATGATCCTAAAAACCTGCATATTGTGCACATAAACGCACAGAATGTTCCTTGTCACTATTCTGAAATTCTAGCATCCTTTAGCAGTGCTAATCTGGAAACAAAATTGATATCAGAATCTTTTCTGAAGCCCTCTCTCCCCTTTACTCATTATTCACTCCCCGGCTACGTATTAATCCGCAACGATAGAACTGGCAAAGGTGGAGGAAGTGTAGCTATGTAACTGCGAGCTAATTTACCCTACAAGGTGGTTAGTTCATCTCCTTCACTCTTCTCTGAATCGGCTGAATAATTGTTTATCCAATTATGTGTCCATCACCCAAAAGTTTTGTTTGCAGTGCTCTACAGTCCTAATCTTCACATTGACTATTTCAATTCTCTTGACACCACTCTCAGCTTTATAAGCCCCATCTATGAGCACATTATTTTAATGGGTGATTTTAATACTTGTTTGATTATAAATGACTATCGCTCCCTAAACTCCTTTCACTCTTGTCCTCATTTAATTTTCAAGATTTGCCTCTCTCTGCAACTCACTATTTTCCTAATTGCACTCCTTCTTTACTTGACCTTATGATTGTTTCCTCTCCTAATAATGTTTCTTCGCATGACCAGCTTACTGCTACTTTCTCTTACTACGATCTTATTTACCTTTCGTATCGTATCCGTGTTCCCAAGCGTATAAGCCCCAGCTCCTATATCTTCGTAATTACAAAGGCATAGACCTGGAGGCACTGCAGCATGATACCGACGATCTGGATTGGTCTTCTCTGGTCGAGAAGGATGACATCGATGGCAAGGTGGAGTGCCTTAATGCAACCATTCTTGACTTGTATGACCAGCATGCCCCTATTCGACGAGTTAAAGTGCGACATAAGCCTGCACCATGGATTACACCACGAATTAAAGAGCTTATGGCCTGTAGGGACAAAGCTAAAAGCAGATATAAGCGTAGACCTTCAGACCTGAATCTCGCCTATTACAAAACTCTACGTAACCGCTGCAGTCATCTATGTCAGGATGCTAAGAGACGCTACTTCCATGAACAACTCAATAACCGCAGTTCTTCTAATATATGGAGATTTCTTAAGTCTGTAGGCATAGGCAAATCGCCTACCAACCAGTGCCAGGATGTGAACCTCAATGATCTCAATAATCATTTCTCTCGTCTTCCTTTTTCTCTTGACGAGTGTTTCATGGCAGTGACTTTAGAGGGTCTTTCCAGTATGCCGTTACCACAATGTCCAATTTTTTATCTTAGCAATGTTACTGAAGATGACGTTAAGAAATCTGTCTTGGCAATAACTTCTTCAGCAATCGGTAATGATAAGTTGTGTTCCAGGATGATAACTCTTATCCTTCCCTCATTGCTTCCTGTTCTAACTCACATTTTCAACCACTCGTTTACTTTTTGTTCTTTTCCATCCGTTTGGAAGCAGGCTCACATCATACCCTTACCTAAAACCAGCAATCCATCTCTATTAACTCACTTTAGACCTATTTCTATTCTTCCATTTCTTTCCAAAGTTTTTGAGCACTTGGTTCATAGACTATTGTAATTTTTCTTGGCGTCGAACTCGTTAATATCGCCCTTCCAATCCGGCTTTCACGCAGGTCACAGTACTGTTTCTGCACTTTTGAAAGTGACAGCAATCCATCTCTATTAACTCACTTTAGACCTATTTCTATTCTTCCATTTCTTTCCAAAGTTTTTGAGCACTTGGTTCATAGACTATTGTAATTTTTCTTGGCGTCGAACTCGTTAATATCGCCCTTCCAATCCGGCTTTCACGCAGGTCACAGTACTGTTTCTGCACTTTTGAAAGTGACAGCAATCCATCTCTATTAACTCACTTTAGACCTATTTCTATTCTTCCATTTCTTTCCAAAGTTTTTGAGCACTTGGTTCATAGACTATTGTAATTTTTCTTGGCGTCGAACTCGTTAATATCGCCCTTCCAATCCGGCTTTCACGCAGGTCACAGTACTGTTTCTGCACTTTTGAAAGTGACTGACGATATCCGCTGGGCTGTGGAGAATAAGTCGCTTACTGTGCTTGTATTACTTGACATTAGTAGCGCCTTCATCTCAGTGGATTTCGACATTTTACTCGGTGTTCTGGAATCAGCTTTTTTCAATTTACTCTCCTTCGGCAGTCGGGTAAAAAAGGTCTCCTACTAAAACTTTCGTTTGACAAAAATTTAATTTTCGCCACCAAGTAATCGTATAGGTAAGTACTTAATCGTTACTTCTCGAGATTTTGTTTGAATTGTGTGTAAGTTCTTATGGTATTTGTGGTAGTGACTGTATCCTAGGTAGGTCTAAAATCACGTTTAAAAGATAAAATAAAAACAACATCAAAGCTTAACTGTAAGATGTAGTATGTAATTCTTGGATTTTGCAAATTCTGGTACTTAGGCACTTACCTAACAACTAAAAGTAAAACCATGTTCCACTCTATGTAAGTAATGAAAATTTAGTATCATACAACATTATTTTCTATGTAAATACGACCCAGTTCTAGAAAACTAAGTAACGAATGTTGTAATGTTACTTGTAAATTCTAAAAATTGCCTTAAACCCTTATACGTCTTGCTTTCATAATATATTTAAGAAGATTTTTTAGAATACGTATTTTACATGTTTTATTTATCTTGCCTTGTTAGTTCGTATCTTTTGGTTCTTTGCAAGAACAACGTGCTATCTCGAAAAATGCAATTTTACAGAAAGCAAATTTTAAAGTGACAACAAGGACCGCTGTTTTTCACTTAAAAGTTACAAGTTGTTTGTAGAAAATAAAATTGAAAGAATTGAATTCGAAGACTTGTGACATCCACCAAGCCGCACTGGGTCCACATGGTGGATACGGCCCGTTCCCTCTCACAGCGAAGGAGGCCTGTGTCCTATGTCAGATGTGCTGCTGTCTCATCTTCCACCATGCTTGCTGCAGAGTGGGCTTTCCGTGATTCCTATGACAAAAAGGTGCTTAATAAAGATCCCGTGTCCAGTCGCTACTTCTTTTACTGCACGCGACTGTCTTAGTCAGTCGAAGGGTCTTTTTCGTGAAACGGCCGTCGATGGAGTTCAGTCCCTCCTTGGCCTGTCTAAATACGCGATGGCTAATCCATAGCTTGATGTGTTGTTTCCTGGTGCGTTTCCTTACCAGTGGGAACATTAAAAGGTTGATGATGGTGAAAGTTAAAAGTAGCGTGTATGATAATCGAATTAAAAAAAATTGCCGAAATTTCGCGTTATTCTAACAAAGAGGTGCTATAATGCATACATCAAATCTTACAACTGAATTTTGAAATAGTTATCCCCGAACCGATGGGCATCAAACTTTTCATACACGTTTGGATGACAATACACGGTAAGTTTGAATTAAAAACATTTTAAATTCGTAATTTATGTCCTTCCGAATAAAATAAATTGTCACCATGATGATTATTTGGAAGATTTGTGTTTTTTTTAGTGTTTTTTATCAGTGTAATTTTACTGGAAATGATTTTTCAAACATAAGAAAAGGTTTTATGCCAGGATGCTATAAGAATCGTGCATTATTTCGGGATAAAAATAACGCTACGCATACTCTATCACTGCAGCTTTCTATCACTGAACTAATGTTCGTAATCCGATTGTTAGTTCTTCCACAGATCACTTTTGACTAACAAATATTATTTCAGCTTTAAATTACACTCACTAGAAACATTAGGTATAACATTTTAGAATTCAATTCCAGAAAATTCCTCAAATATCCGTCCCATTTTCACAAACGTAATAACATTTCCCTGAAACGTAATATTAGGCCTAGTTGACACTATCAGATTCTTCGACACACATCCGAATCTCACGTGTCACGCAAACGAAGTTATGGTAAACAGTCCCCTATCGAAGGAATAAGTAAACTAAAGTGCTAACAAACCCGTTGTGTTGTCTAAACGTTACCTTTTTATGGTATGCGGTGCGCGTACTAACTAGGTTTCCTTGACTACAAATTATGCTAAACGATTTTCAACTCTAACACGTCGGAATAGTGAAGTGATTGGTGCTGGGAAATCAGTTCCGTCCCTCGCCTGTCACATTGGTTCGCAATTTGAAATTACTGGGGAAGTTTTCGTTTGTAATCAGCTAAACTGCGGTGTGAACTGGGCTTTATTGTTCGTCATGTTTGGTTACTGATTGAAATGTATTTCTGTCTAGTCATCTAAACTAATATTACCTAGAATAGATAAGTTGTTTGTTTAGGTAAATGTTTATAAAAGGTAAACCTCTGGATGTACTGATTTGAATATAAAAATTACTTCACCGAGTGAAAGGTACGCTGTTGCTGAGTGCCAGAGGCTTGGTTTTTTACCGACCTTAAAAAAAGAAAGAGGTTATCAATTCGACACGTATATAAGTAATATTGTAGGAACTGCACAATATTCACATATGTTATTCTATGTGGGCTTCTTAACACGTATACCAAATTTCATAAGATATGTATGTTTATATGTATGTATGTTTGTCCACGCGTTTCTCCGAAACTACTTTTTGGTCGTGATCATTATTTTTGTGTTAGATTTAATATTTCTCAACTTAGGGAATAATGCAAGTTTCGTCAAAATCGGTGCAGCAGTTTTTAAGATATGAACCATACATTAGAACTCCTTAGCGACAAACAGCACGAATGTGTAAATTAAGTTATTATGGGTATTTTGTCAATCTTTTAGGATCGTACTACAGAAATTGCTATTTTTTTGTGATAGTGTATTAAAACTAAAAAAAGAGAAATCGAAACTTTTTCACAAAACATAAACAGACTTTAATAAAGTTGATACACTTAAAAGACAAATAAAATTATCGTTTATTTACTGAATCTTTAAAAAAATAATTTAAACAGGTTTTGATGTCAACGAAAACATGAACGAAGAAACATTATTATAGCAAAATTTTCTTTTTTTCTTTAGATTTTTTTTTCATTTTATTTCGCATTTTAATCGAATCAAACAACACCTCGCTTGTCAAAGGTTTTATGATAAAAATTATACCGAAGAAACCTGAAAGCATATTTCGATTTCTCGAAAATATTATGATTGATCAGTTTGTAAGATTTTAAAGGTATTAGGTTTATTTTTGTTTTAAATAAATACGTATCTATTACTGAAGTTTTATAAATTGTTTGCAAACTTAACTCATGAGGGAATGAATAAATTGTACGACTAAATTTATAAGACGAATTACATGGGAAGGTAGGTCATCATCATCTGCCTAGCCTTTTCCCAACTATGTTAGGGTCGGCTTCCAGTCTAACCGGATTCAGCTGAGTACCAGTATTTTACATGGAGCGACTGCCTATCTGACCTCCACAACCCAGTAACTGAGTAATACGGTACCCCTTGGCTAGACTGGTGTCAGATTTCAAGCTTCTGACTACTCGTAACGACTGTCAAAGATCTTCAAATGACAGCCGGGACCAACGGCTTAACGTGCTTTCCGAGGCACGGAGGAAACCCGGTATGTTGAAATGGTCACCCATCCACGGCCCGACCTCGTCAACCTTAAGATCGACCCGTGCGGCTGTTATTATTTAGCCACGAGCTCCTCATAACAACATACATGGGAAGGTAGGTAATTAATAATAATACAGTGAAAGGGTAAAGGCGTCAGTTTTTGTATATACCTATGTATAGTAAGAATGGGATGAAACGCACGTTACTAAAACAATTATGAATATAAATGTGGACGGATGGAGAGGGAGGGGACGGCCAAAGAAAAGATGGATGGACTATGTGAGGAGTGATATGAAAGAAAAGGGAGTCAGTGATAGCGTGACAGAGGACAGGACGGTATGGAAGAAGAAAACGTGTTGCGCCGACCCCAAGTGACATGGGACAAGGGCAGGAAGATGATGTATAGTATGAACAGGCTTAGTCATTCCAGCAGTTTCCCACATAAGTCCTTGATTGAAAAATTGGAAGTAATAGGGAGAGATCTTCGCCTAGCAATGGGATTATGCAGCTTACAAAAATACTATTTATTGTCAGGCTCAAAAGTAATTCCCCTGAGTTTCGTACAAGCCAAATCTTTAAAATGAATTGCGCTACAAAACAAACGCTTTATAAGCATAGAAATGACACAATACAAAAACAATTCAACATTTAAGTGCCGGGACACCCTACAAATCCCGGTAAAACTGTAGATACTATCCCTATAACGTAACCAGATGAAAAACAACCGGACGGCCGCACGCAGTCTGCGGTCAACGAATTCATTTCACAAAATTTATTACATTTCGATAATCTGTTATTTTCAACCGGCAAACTGAATTTCAATGATGGCTATTCTGCCACCCAAAGAAAAAGGGGCATATCTCATCTTTTAGGAAAAAAATACATTTTTACATGTTGTTTTTGCCAAACTTAAGTGGCAGTGGGTAGGGCACATTGCTCGCAGAACGGACGGCCGATGGAGCAGAAAGGTTCTGTAGGGGCGACCGCGAACCGGAAGACTTTGGGTTGGAAGGCCTCCCACCAGGTGGACCGATGGCCTGGTGAAGGTTGCGGGGATCCGCTGGTTGCGAGACGCACGGGACCGGTCAATGTGGCGACCCTTGGGGGAGGCCTATTTCCAGCAGTGGACGTTTTTCGGCTGATATGATGATGATGACGACAATGTTGGAATACACATCTAGAAAATTTAAAAAAATATTACTCTCTATTAGTCTGTATGCGATAAACTCAAAAACTACTGTTTTTTTGTATAATTTATCACGGGCAAATCCGGGGCGGGCCGCTAGTAAAAAAATATTAATAGCTTTTAGATTTTTTCTTCTATAAGGTTCCATGCTCAATTTAAAGTTTCGTTTCGTGTTTTGGTTAGATGTGCTCTTTTTCCTTCTGGCAGCAGTATTGGCCAGAAGATCCGCAGTTATTCATAGCTAAAAACCAATCATTTTCATTGTTGATCGTCGGAAGCTGTAAATTCTGAAATTCTGTCCCTTTTTGAACAAGGCCCGCTGTAAAATTGAACTTCCGAGCTATATATGTTGTGGTTTTACAAAATTTAAATGATGTGTGAGTGATCGTTAAGAGAGGTTATTAAAGCTTGTGTGAAGTACTGAAAATATGGGTCCTGTTGTGAATATTTTTTTGTGGTCATTGATGTTTTTGGCTATTTTGATTAGCCTCGTGTTTTCGGACAGGTCGAGGGTTGCAAATCGGTTATTAGGTAATACTGCGAAAATAAGTACGAACGTATCAATGTAAATTTTCTCATACCCTTATCCCGTTTTTTGTGGTAGCCACAGCATGTCTACTTCTTTCATACAACTATGAAAGTAGAAGACTAGATAGATAGGCTCGCGTTTGACCACTATCTCACCTGATGGCAAGCGTGCTACACCGTCGACCACATCATTCGCTTACCATCCGGTGGGATAGTGACCAAACGCGAGCAGACCTATAATTAAAAAATAATCTCCTTTGACTGTCATTTCAATAATTAAAATAAAATAAAAATAAAATAAGCCTTTATTGCTGTTCTATGAGTTTACAAAACATGTTTTTTTTTTTTTTTCTTTATATTATTAATACAATATACTCATTTATTAACTCGACTACACGATCGGTTTCACTTCACAGCTTGTCTTCCGACAAAAGCCTCCTCTAAAGCTTTCCATTTCTGCCTGTCTTTCGCTGTTCTCGTCCACTCTGGACCCGCCACCTTTTTGAGGTCATCTTCCCATCTTTTTGTTTGACGCCCTTTACTTCTTTTCCCATTCCTGGGATACCACTCTGTTATGGTTTTTGTCCATTTTCCACTCGTATCTCTAAGCATATGTCCAGTCCATCTCCATTTTAAAGTTTTACAAGTTTTCTTTGCATCCTTAAATTTAGTTGTATTTTTAATTTTATCTAATCTTATTCTATCTTTCCTCTTGACGCCCATTACGCTTGTCTCCATTCCGTTTTGACATACCTTTATTTTGTTTATTAAGTTATCTGTCAATGCCCATGTTTGGCAACCATAAGTTAAGCATGGTAAAATGCACATATCATACAATTTTCTTTTCTCTTTGATAGGCATGTCTTTGTTTTTCATGACTTCAATGAGTGACCAATATCTCTTCCATGTATTGGCTATCCGTCTTTTAATTTCTTTATGCATGGTGTCTTCAGCGGCTATGAGTTGTCCTAGGTATACGTATTCTTCGACATATTCTATCATCTCTGAATTGACTATGATGGTATGCGTCTGTGAAGAGTTAGTCATAATCTTTGTCTTTGCCGTGTTCATTGTAAGTCCAGTTTTCGCGCTTTGATCTGACAGTTGTTGTAACATTTGCTCAAATTTTATTGGACATTCTGCAAATAAGATCAGGTCATCTGCAAATCGCAAGTGGTTTAGTTTTTCACCATTTATGTTCAGGCCTTCGTGATCCCATTGCAGGTTCCTGAATATCATCTCTAGAGCCGCAGAAAACAACTTAGGAGAAATTGGGTCTCCTTGCCGGACGCCTCTCTCTATAGGAAATTTTTCACCCGTAGTTTCAAGCCTAATTTGGGCTGTGCTTTTGGAGTATACGGTCCGGAGTATACGTATGTATTTTCCATGTATTCCCTGTATACGTAGTGCTTCCCAGATATACTCATGTTCCAAGGAGTCGAAGGCTTTATTATAATCAACAAATCCCAAATAGTATGTTTTATTGTACTCTTTATATTTTTGTAGAACCTGCCTTAGAACATATATGTGGTCTATTGTTGAATATTTACTGCGGAAACCCGCCTGCTCTCTTGGTTGGTTTTCATCGAGGGTAGAAGTGATTTGTGACAGAATTATTTTTGAAAAGACTTTGTAGACATTGGACATCAAGCTTATAGGTCTGTAATTACCTATATCTCCTTTATCTCCTATTTTATGCAATAATATTATTGTTGATTTAGTCCAGTCTTCGGGGATAATTTCAGTCTCTATTATTTTGTTAAATATATCTGTTAATATAGGACCAATGACTGGTGTAGTAGATTTTAACAGTTCATTTGTGACTTGATCAGCACCTGGTGTCTTGTCTGTTTTTTGCGTATTGATTGCTCTAAATGTTTCTACATTTATTATTTTAGGGATTGCCTCAGAATCTTTGATATTTATTTTATTTTTTGTTTCTTTTTGGTTTTTGCTTTGGTATAGCTTTCGATAATATTCTGTAGCTGGCTTTAGTATTTCTATTCTTTTGTTTGTATAATTGTTATCTATGTTCTTTACTTTTAGCATACAATCTTTTTTACTGTTCAATTCCTTAATTGCTTTTTTAATTCCACCGGTTCTTTCTATATATTTCTTTAATGTGGAATACCTTTTATTTTTCTTGTCTTTCCTGATGTTTTGGTTAATCTTTTTGCTGAGTTCTGATATTTTGGGACGGTTAACTTTATTTTCTTTCTGTTGTAATAATTCCTTCCTTTCTTGTAATAACTGGTATGTCTCATCTGAGATTACTCTTTTGTTCTCTGCGTTTGTTTTCTTCGTTTCTGTTCTCAATAGGTTTATAATCTTCTCGTAGTGTTCCTGGACCGACAGTGGTTCCTTTGTTTCATTATTTGTTAGTTCCTGTAGGTTATTCAAAAGTTGAGTGGTATTACCAGTGCATACAATGGCTGAATTATTTGTACGAAATTGCCTTTTGGTCTTTACTTTTGTTCCTGTTAGTTTTGCACGAACCATTTTATGGTCCGAATTGAAATTCAGGTGGTGTATGACGGATACGTCTTTGATGATTTTGGCATTATTAGACATAATAAAATCCATTTCGTTTTTATGGAGTCCGTTTGGTGAAGTCCATGTCCACTTCTTTGTTTTCTTCTTCTTATAAAAACTATTCAAGATCTTAAGTTTGTTTTCTAGAGCAAAGGAGACTAGTCTGGATCCATTTTTGCTCCTTTTTCCCTGTCCATATTGTCCCACCGTATATGCTTCTCCGCTGTTGTTGCGTACTCCTATTTGTGCGTTGAAGTCACCCATTACTATAACATTTTTGTTGCAAATTTGCATAGTAATTTTCAGATCTTCATTGATTTTTCAATATTGGTTACATCTTCCTTCTTATTCGATTCAGTTGGGGAGTATGCCTGGATGATTGACCAGTTTTCTTCTTTATTTAAAGTCAACTTTATATTCAATATTGTTATTCTTTCAGATATTCCTTTTATTTCTTCTACTCTGTGTGCTAGGTTCTTTTTAATTAAAAATCCCACCCCATATTGTCCATGTGTTTCACCTTTATAATATAAAATATAATTTCCGTAATCATGTATCCCTTCTCCATATCTTCTCATTTCGCTGATACCTATTATATCCCACTTTATGTCTGCTAAGGCTAATTCGAGTTCCAGACGTTTCTCAGTGGTTCTTAGTAACCTAGCGTTAAAAGTGGCTATGTATAAATCCGATGTAAGTTTGTGCGTCGTCTTTAGAGGGACGTGGTCTTTTTCCCCCACGAGGACCAGTCGGCTTGGGGAAGGAGGTTTCGTTTCTTTGTTACTTGGTTTCATATTTGGTTGGTGTTCCCGATCGCCGGTG
Source organism: Orthosia cruda (assembly GCA_964057195.1). Classification (NCBI taxonomy): domain Eukaryota; kingdom Metazoa; phylum Arthropoda; class Insecta; order Lepidoptera; family Noctuidae; genus Orthosia; species Orthosia cruda. Next base: position 11,967,906 of record OZ059832.1, on the reverse strand, counting down.
TTTAGTTGCTATTGTTTCGTTGTAGTTGGGCTAGTTGAAAAGGAGTTGGACCGAATCCTCATCATATCAAAAGCATTTATTCTACTGGTTGATGATGTGGTTAGCAATTGTTGTTTTCTTGGTTGAACGTTTTCTTGTGGGGAGGTTGATGTTTCTCTCTTCCTTTTATCTTTACTAATTGAGTTTTCCTTGATCACGAGTTTATCGTATTTTATGTAGGCGAAATTTCCTTTTTTCCGCTCTTCCATTAGCTTAAGTTGTAATGCTTTCCTCTTCTCTAAAGTTTCTTTTGAGTAGTCTTCAGTTATATAAAATTCCTTAAGTTTCTTCTTGTTTTTCATGATCTCACTTTTTCTCCATCCACTAACTAATGAAAGGACTGTGGGCCTTGGTTTACTGTCTTTATTTGATTTCCCGATACGATAAATTTTATTTACTTCCCGATCTTCTAAGGTAAAGTTTAATTCATCCGAAAAATGTTTTTTCACGTTATCAAGTAACTCCCGTATAGATTTCTCGTCCTCCTTTAATCCATGTATTATTATATTGTTAGTTTTCCTGTCTCTCTCAAAATATTCTAGCTTTTGTTTCAAATTTTCTACTTTATTTTTCAAAATTTTGTTTTCTTCCATTACAGGTTTTAATTTTTCTTCCATTTTTTCCACTATCGTATTAGTTAATTCTACTGTTTGGTTTTTCATTTCAAGTTTCATTTTATCAAATAAAATTGACCTTCCTTTTGTTGTGTATAACGGAACGTATTTTAGTATATGGGGAAGTTAATTATTTTTGTTGGCAACACTTGAATGACTCTGTCAGTTTTTGACGTGACCGTTGAAACTTGACAGGTAGCGTCAATGCCTGACAGCTGATAGGTGACAAATTCTAAACTTATAGATTCCTTCGTTTTTTTTTTTTCCTTCTTAATCTTCGCCAAATGCCGTGGATATGTGATGGCTTTTTATCACGAACACCTTCCCTCACTCAGATGTTCAATTTGAATGTAAATTTCTTGTGAAACTGTAGTTTTTTCTATTAGTTTATAATATTTCTTTGGAGCGTCAGGCACAGTGATGTTTACTATATAACGACCGGAACCGGAAAACTCAATAATTACCTCCATTCTAATCATGCCATATTATCTTCAACAAAATACATCCATAATTTAATCGGTTTTTCTCTACCCCTACAACGATCCATATTAGTTTTTAGCTAATGAGTGGAATAATTCTAAATCTAAGATTGAGTAATATAAGCTTCCACTCAAAATTCGCCTCCTAAACTAGAGACTAACATACTCTCCTTACACAATGTGTCCTTTAGCTAGTTGGCACTATTAATTTACATCTTAATCAACATGTCAAAGGAACTAGCTGGCTGGAACCAGAAACAAATGAACTAAATGCAAATGCCATTGTCAAGTATCTATCCAAGGGTTTAAGTGGGCTTAAGCCAACAATCGTTTGGGATCTAAGCCGTGGCCGACATTCCAATGTTTTCGTATGCTAATCGTTGGAAAATAAAGTCGGTATTAGATGTTATGTATTTATTGAAGAGACCGTTTTCATGTTCCGTAAATTCTGGCCCAATTTTGGAAAAGTTGTTCATGTTATTTTCAATTGTCTGTTATTATAAATAGTACATTATTGCAAAGGCCGGGCAATAGGCAATTGCGGGTCGAGTATGAGATTGTAGGCAGGATTTTACTAATACGGGACAGGCAATTGCCATTTCCGCCGATGCATATATAGTGCTTTATTCAAAATAATACAGGGAAATAAAACATATTTTTATATTTTACATTTAATTTTACTTTTGTACTTTTTGAAGAATAAAATTATTTCTTTCAACTATTACCTATAGGAATAGTAGATAAAAGAAACTCATATCAAACAGTTAAAAAAGAAGTTTAATTATTGAAATTAAAAGATTTTCTATAACACTGTCGGCTTCATTTAGAATGTTTTCCGGAGTTAATGTGTCGCTAGATGATTCCATTTTAATTCGAAGCCGAAGCACTCAAAATCAGATAGTATCGTTTCCAAAAATATTTTCAAGCAAAATTAACAAAGTGTTATAAATCAGAGTTAGCAGCAATCATTTTTTTAAATTTGGAACAAGTAGGATAGAAACGAATAATACGTACGTAAAAAAAAAGTATTGATATCGGCTGGCTGAATAGAGCTAATCCATTGAGATTGGCACCTTTTGGTGCGATTAAAAAATAAACTGTGCTATAATTAAATTTCATACATTTTTATTGCTCTAGAGCATTAAAGACTAGCTTTGTACTGAGTTTTTAGTGTGATTGTGATGAAATTAAAGCATAGTTGGAAGCAAAAATATTTATTTATTATTATTCAATTTATTAAAAGTTACAACAACGTTGCTGGAGCGTTGTAATGTTCCAAATTCAAAAAACGTTCCTACAATGGATTTGATCAACATTGCTGGAGCGTTGTAATGTACTAAATTCAAAAAACGCTCCTGCTATGGCTTTGATTTTCTTTGTCCGTAAATTCGATACTTTGCGTGTTCTGTTTTCGAAAATAATGACAATATTTCCATGCATGTTTGAGAAAAAACATTATTAATATTATTTGTATTGTATCTGTATCTTTTATTCTAAGCCCATCCAAGTATTTCAAAATAAATACGTTCCTTTACAAAACATTTAAACTCAGAATATTCTATTCCCCTGAGCAAGACAATACATCAAATAGGCGACAATTCCAACCTGAAATAACTATTGGACTTGCAAATAAAGCTACAAAACTCAACACGAGGAGCCGAGACAACGTTCCAGTTTACTGAGCGTGTAACTTTACATAGAATCAGCGAAATACATCGAACGTCGTCCACCGAGTCTGCATGTAAACAATTTCTCATGCCGATAAGATAATATTGTTCGCAGAAAATCATGAATTATTCCGTTGAAGTGTAGAAATATTTTCTACGTTCTTAATCTATGGTGGTAAGCGGATCACGTCGGCTTATTTGTGTTTGTTATGAGATCAGAGCCCCCAGGGCCTTCTGCAGTCTTGTCTTGCACCCGCCCTTTCTATTGTGCAAATTGAACTAGTTTGTTAGGGTGAGTGCTCATTGATTGTGAAGCAAGACAAGTGACTGCCGATTAAGCGGACGTACGATGAATCAGTCTGTACGGCTCTGAATTGGTTAATCGTTTAAACATGTATTCTGAACAGAGGTTTTGAATTGCAAAAGAGTGTTGCCTATAAAACATGTTGCCTATAAAACATGTTGCCTATAAAACATGTTGCCTAATAAACATGTTGCCTTACTTTAAATTTTCTTGAAATGTTGACTTATATTTTAAAATTATACTCAGAAACTGAACTACCTGATAAAATGTTAATAAAATGCATAAAGCAAAAATAAAAATGTAAGTACATTCTAACCTTCGATCTTTTATTTTACGTTGTGCTCGTAAAATATATAATATTTTGCACGTCATCGCTCTACTGTATTCATGTATTTTATAGCTTTTAATATAACACACTAAAACATCGCAATAAAGTTAGCACGCAAGACAAAATAGTTCTCACATTTTCGCTTGTGCGCTCCCCTGTGGCTCATCCAGTTATTAGGCGAGAAAGGAACTAATAATATTTCATCCATTTTTGCTGTTTTCTTGCTGTTTCGTGTAATATCAGCCTAACATCTACCTGGCATCTGGTTCGCAGAACAATGTAGTAATTTATGTTGGAGTCCCTGGAGTAATGATAAAGCTAACAAGCAGCCGAATAATAATGTACAGCGTCAAACAGAAAGTAGGTGACCGATGGTTCCGTATCGCGTATTATCGACCTTATATAGGCATGAACAGTACTGGTAATACCCAGTTTTACAACTGTATTGTACATTAATATTAACTTTATTAATGCTCTTGTATGGCAATTTCAATATGTAAGTGGGAATATTTTAATGAACTGTGTGTCGTGTTATGTAGCGTTATTTCAGCTTTGAACACATTTCATTTTAACATTAAATATGGAATTGGTGTATGTATTACCTACAGATTTTATGCAATATTGTAATGTTCTGTGTTTGTTTTAGTAACAAGCTACATTCGAGTTTATATTATTTTTTGTTTAGCTTAAGGCTCGCGTTTGACCACTATCTCGCTTGATGCCAAGCGATGATGTGGTCTACGGTGAAGCACGCTTGCCTAGAAGTCACCTACTCACTCTTGACTTAAAGACCCCAAGGTTGTAGCTATCAGGAAACTTAAACATAGACTTCGGCAGGGAATTCCATACCTTAGGTGTACGCACAATGAAATTAATGGCAAAACGCTTTGTGCGTATGGGTGGGATGTCCACCATGTACCGATGGCGCATTGCCTTGCGCCTTGTAGTCCGATGGTGGCAAGGGCTAGTTCTCAAATTGTGCAGTTCCGTCGCACATTTCTCGAAACGTAACCGATAAAAAAACCGATAGGCTGGCAACTCAGCGTCGATGTTCGAGGCTCTGGAGCTTTGCCGCGACCAGTTAATCGTTGCCAATTAGCCTCTTGGCCCGTCTGTCATTCAACTCAAGTGCATCAAGCAGGTATTTGGCAAATTCGTCCCAGACGTGAGAGCAGTTTTCCATGCATGACCGAACTTGCGCTTTGTACAAGTGGAGCAGTTGTTGAAATCAGATGCCGCAAAAATGGAGACAAACAGGTTTGCCTTTTTCCCAGTGGAATGAGCCAGTGACTCGTCAGATTTCAGATTAAGCAGTGGTAGTGAGGAGTGGCAGAAGTTTGATTCAACTGACTTAGCCAGGGACCAAAACGCTTTGCTACCCGCTGGGTATGAAGCGAGTTTGTTACCGATTTTGCTAATATGATCAAACCGAGCTCTTCGCATCTCCTTTTTGCAGAACTTGGCAGCCCTGTATTAAAGCACTAGCTTTTCACAGCAACTCCACTCCCGTATTCTAGTCCACTGGAAACGGGTACCTTTTTGGAATAAAACTAACCAATCTCATATAGACTCTCAGCGGTTATAGCTTTCTATATGTGTAAGAAGTTATAGTCAGTCATACGACGTGCGACTGTTGCTCTCAGTACAGTGTGTTAAAGTCTGTCCGCAAAATAATTCGAAATAAGTGATAATTTTCTACTAAATACGGCAAATCTTTGTTGTGTTATATACAGTGACTCTAGTGGAACCCTAATGTGCACATTTTTTGCAAAAATACTATCGTTTTATATTAGTTTTCACCTAAAAACAGTATAAAACCGTTTAAAATTCAAAGTTATTAAGTGTTCAAAGTGACTAAGTGATTTTGAGAACAAAGAAACTCATTAGTGGCGTACATATTGCAAGTCATTGGCAAATAAAACTTAAGAAACGGTTCCGAAATTCGACAAGTTACGTTAAGTCTCCGTGGTCGAGTGGTATCGCGGTCGCTTTTTGAATCACTGCGGCTGCTCGGCGAGTCGCCGGTTCGGATCTGGCCAAACGCAATTCTTTTTCTGTTTTCAAATTGACATAATTTGAACAAAGATTGCTAACCGTCCGTCTCCAGACAAGAAAAAGTTCAACTAGTTAGATAATATATGGCATCTGCTTCGGAAATGAGCGTCGAACAAAACGAGCGTCGAACGAAGCGCAAAAAGCCGGATTGTGATTGTAGCACGGCTATTAATGAGATGTTCACGGAGTTTAGGGATTTTAAGAATTCTATAAACGAGTGGCGTCGGGACATGGAAATAAGCATGAATAAAATATCTGAGAATGTGGTGTCAGTAAAGAATGAACTTGCTACACTCACTCAAGTAACGTCGGAAATTAGAAGCGATATTAGTTCCGTCCGCTCTGAACAAGCACTTATACGACAGAGAGTCTCAGAGTTGGATGTTAAATATAAAGGTGTGACGGAAAGCATCGATTCTCTTAGGGACTCGGTGAACTTTGTTACTGGCGAGCACAATGATCTCAGCAAGAAAGTCGACAATCTTGGCAAATGTATTCAGGAGACCGTAGATTTGAAGCCTATAGTTGTGGAACTCGTGGCGAAGATTGACAATTTGGAGCAGAATGCTCGAAATTGCAACATTGAAATATGCAATGTTCCTGAAAGGCGTAATGAAAATCTTCCATCTTTGATGCATAATATTGGGGCCGCTTTAAAGTGCAATGTACAGCAGAGTGACATTGTTTCTATTCACCGCGTCCCACACGCACACCAGCAAAGCAACAAGCCCAAAAATATAGTTGTGAAAGTGGCATCACGTATACTGCGGGACAATATCCTTAGTGCCCACCGATTAGGCAAGGGACTTGCCACTGACAAAATTGGCATATCAGGAACGTCGCTGCCAATATATATGCATGAGCACCTTACTTTGAAGAACAAGCATTTATTTCGTGAGTGTCGAAATGCTGCTAAAGAGCACAACTATAAGTTCCTGTGGGTTAAGCACGGAACCATTCTTGTTCGTGAAAAGGAAGGGGCAAGGGCTTTTGCTATTCGAACCTCGCAAGACATCGCTAAAATCAAGCCTGGCTTCTCGGTGCCAATTGACAACCAGGGCGCTGCACGTGTCGCTTGATGGCTTGCTTGATGGTTTGGGATCTGCGCGGCTTTTGTATTTTGCGAGTACTTTTTTTGTTGTTTTCCTGTGTGCATGTTTTTATTTTTGTTTTTTAAGTTACTATTATTGTGAGGCAGAATTTATTTTTGCAAAATACTGCTTCACTTTCATGATACTGATAGCTGAATCTGTGGGGGGTGATGTGCAAACATTTGCTATGAGTTTTTTACTAGGCGGCAGTGTTGGCTTAATTTTAGTATTTATGGCACTGATTTTGGTCGAATATTGCGAGTATTGGCTGGTTTATTGCTTGTTATTATTATTATGGTTGTTCTATTTGTTCAATCATTGCTTGTTCCATGTATTTTGTTCGTTCCCTTTTTTTATATTGGATATCAATCTTGCACTAATACTTGCGATTGCGGTAGTAGCGGATACTGCTTGTGCGACTCCTATTTTCTGTAGTGTCCTACACAACAATGACTGACAAATTAGTTATATATTACCAAAACTGCAGGGGAATCCGCACTAAATTGCATATTCTTTACATGAATATCTTGGCTAGCTGTTATGACATAATAGTTTTGGCTGAGACCTGGTTGACTCCCGAGATATTTAACAAAGAGTTTATTGACGACCGTTATGATGTATATCGATGTGACCGTGATCGCGTGGCCACTAATAAGAAGGATGGAGGTGGTATTCTCGTAGCGATTTTGAAAGGTTTGCGTTCGGTTTGGGTAACACCGCGTTCATCTTTACACAGCAACATAGAACATATCTATGTACAGTTACCAAGCTCGGCCAAAGGTAAATTTCAACTTATTGCGGCAGTGTATATGCCACCTAGAACGCCTGAGTGTGTATATGCCGAGTTTTTTGACTCATTGCAAGCACTAATTGAGGGCAACAACTTTGAAAATTTTTATTTGATAGGGGATTTCAATTTGCCAGACATCGATTGGGTTGCTTGCACAGATAATATCTCGCAATCTGCTCAGATCTGTAGAGGTAATTCTTCCGTATGTGGTCACATGAGTGCTTTTATGTCCTTCTGAATGCTCATCAATATAACACAACAAGAAATCTGAACGGGAAAATATTGGACTTAGTCTTAAGTAACGATCATTGCACCAGTTCCATTCCCACAGATTATTTATTGCAGCTTGATGACCACCATCCTCCGTTCTGTGTACACGTTTCGCTGGGTTTGAGTCAGAGTTCAATGACACGCAGGGCAAGTAAAAAGTATAATTATTATAAGGCAAATTATGACAAAATTAATGACGACTTGAAAGAAATAGATTGGGGTGACGCCTTGAATTACCAATCCGTTGACACATCTCTAGATACGTTTTATAACATAATTTTTGACATTATTAAGAAACACGTGCCACTGACCAACTGCAGATCTTTGCAATTTCCTGTGTGGTTTTCAAAGCCTCTTATACACATTTATAAAAACAAGGCCAAGGCTTGGGTTAAGTGGAAATTGTATCATAATGTCTCGGATTACGAGCAGTTCTCACTGTACCGTTCTAGGTTCCAAAATGAATGCAAAATTTGCTATAAAAAATATATGGATTCAGTTGAGGACGGTATTCGGCATAATATTAAGCATTTTTGGACTTTTATATCTAATAAAAAGACATCTACTGGTATTCCATCCACTATGACATTTAAAAATCAGACAACTAACAACCCAGAAAATATTTGTGACTTTTTTTCTGACTATTTTAATTCGGTTTATGAACCATCGACTCCTGATAATATTCCATCCACGTACGATGACTGCTCTGAAAGCTGCACTCTGTTAGATAACATACAGTTTACTATTGATGAAGTACTTAGTGCGCTCAAGGCTTTGGATCCGTCTAAAGGGCCAGGATCGGACGGTCTACCGGTCTTTTTTATTAAACAGACAGCCGATAATCTCTGTATACCATTGCAAACAATATTTAATATGTCTATTTCCCAAGGATGCTTTCCTCATGCATGGAAATTAGCAAATATAACTCCGGTTTACAAGTCGGGACCTAAGAATGATGTTGAAAATTACCGCCCTATATCCATACTGTCAACTTTGTCGAAGGTCTTCGAGAGACTAGTCCATAATAAAATATACCCTCTGTTGCACAACAATATTATCCAACAACAACATGGATTCGTCAAAAAGAGGTCTACTACAACCAATCTGGTATCTTTTGTAGACTACTTGTTTAACAACATGGACTCTCGTGTTCAAGTGGACACTATATACACCGATTTTCGTAAGGCCTTTGACAAGGTTGACCATCAGCTGCTTTTAAGAAAGATTGCATTCAATGGTATACGTGGCGATCTTTTGAGATGGGTTTCTTCCTACGTATCAAATAGGACACAGAGGGTGGTGATGAACGGTTTCACTTCCAGTACTTTAAGTGTTACTTCAGGTGTGCCTCAGGGCTCTATTTTGGGGCCACTTTTATTTATAATTTTTATTAACGACATAAACACATGTTTCCAAAATTCAAAATTGCTGCTGTATGCAGACGATCTGAAAATCTTTAGGCCTATCAGGGAATTGCATGATTGTCTTCTCTTACAAGAGGACCTAGACAGGTTCACAACATACTGTTCCGACAATAAGCTCCAACTTAGCATATCCAAATGCTGCTGCATAAGTTTTACAAAAAACAAAAATATTGTAAAACATCCCTACGCTTTAAACAATAGAATCCTTACAAGACAATCATTGGTTCGCGACCTTGGAGTTCTGTTGGATGACAAGCTACACCTGGATGCTCACATAGGTAAAATTGTCAGTAATGCATTCCGTATGTATGGTTTTGTCATGAGATCAGCCAAAGAATTTGTCCGCCCATATACATATTTGTATCTTTACAAATCGTTAATCAGGTCTCAGTTAGAGTATGCTGTTGCGGTGTGGAGTACCTTCTACAGTAAATATTCAGAAGAAATTGAAAAAGTTCAAAGGAAGTTTCTGAAAGCCATGCAGTACCGCTGTTATCGTACCTACGCATCTTATAGTGACCTTTTGAACAAATACAAGCTACAAAATTTGAAAACCAGACGTATCTTTTTGGAGACGATGTTTCTATTTCACCTCTGCAATAACTCATTTGACTGTATTAATATTGTAAGTAGGATTGGTTATGTAGTGCCTAGAAATATCCTGAGCCGTGGGGTGCGTGTGCGATCCCTGTTTGCTGTATCGTCTAGTCGTACGAACGCGGGTTTGCGGGCACCCTTACGTCGCCTTGCTGATCAGTATAATAGGATCTTCATAAATATCGACCTCTTCGCTGTTTCAGCAGGAAAATTTAGACGCCTTGTTTGTGAGAGAATGAATTCTGCTGATATTAGTGACTCGTAGTTTTTCTTATTTCGTTTAACATTTTTTTTTTTTCCTATTGCTTTTTTTTTTTTAAATAATAATAACAAAAATGTATTAATTTATAATAATTGTTAAATAATAATTTAATTTATTTTGCTGACACCTTGTTTATATAATTAATTCTGTTGACATTTTAATTCGTAATATTTGTTTCGTATTTTTTTTTACTATTTATTCTTTAATTTATTTTTCTTTGACATTATAATCCGTAATAATTATTTTTGACATTTAATCCGTAATATAATTTATTTTTTGTAATAATTTAACCGTTTTAATTCCATTTTTAATATTTCAATTTGTTTTATATAACTTATTATCTTTTTATTATACATACATGCCTGTTGAGTTTATTAATCATATTTGTAAAATTTTATTTTGTTAATTGTAAGCGCAAGTCGTATTAATTGTGTAAAATGATTTTGTATTATGTGGAAAATGTCGCTGGGTGCACATTTGTTTTTCTTCTTGCTTAAATGTTATGTACTGCTGTAGTGTGTAGTCGTTTGTTTTCCCAAATAAATAAATAAATAAATAAGAAGTTGCAGATTCAGGTCAGTGCTTCAAGGAATGACATTTAACTAACAAATGGAGAATTATATCTCTTTATAAGATAAGTTTAGATAACTCCGGTTTATGAAAAATCTGCAGCTATAGATTGCATTTGATTCTCTCTAAAGAAAACTGTTGGACAAGTGGATGAAGTATCACACTATCACACTCACACTAATGTAATATTAAATGTAATAACACTAATGTAATGTAATATTGTAAAGGCGAAAGTCTGTGAGTGTGTTTGTATGTTTGTTATTTCTTCACGCTCATACGGCTAGATGGATCTGGATGAAATTTGGCACAGAGATAGACTATAGTCAGGAATAGCACATAGGATACTTTTTAACCCGGGAATATGTTTCATTGGGATAATTTTTGACATTCACGCAGGTGAAGTCGCTGGCAGAAGCTAGTTGAAGTATAAAAGCCAAAAATCTCAATATCAAAACCCACCTCTTACAATGAAAATGAAACCAATTTTAGTTTCACTCACAACGATTCAACGAACACAAAGATTAACATCAAAATTATTAGCAATGCTAACGAAAACAGCACAGTGCAACAAAATAGGCGTCCAGACATGACAACTGTGCAGTTTATAGCGATACCTCAAAGCTATAAACAAGAAAACTGTTGGCGAACAATAAGTTTACTATCAGTATCATGTGGGCAGTACAAAGCAGTTGAGATAAACCACGGAGTAGTTAGGACATGGAGTGTGAATATAGGTAGAGGAAAATAATACTCGGGATAAACAATTAATAATCACCATATTAGCCAAAAACTATCACTGCTGAACACAGGTCTGAATCATAACCACATCGACCTTGTCTGAGCGTCTCATATCCAGCGGAGGAAAACATTGAATTTAATTGAATCTCTTACTCAACTTTCAGAGTATGAGGATTCTATGAGAAGATTAACTCTAAAAAAGTTAATAAAAAAGATCTAAAAGCCCGACTACTTAAGAAGGAACTAAAAAGGTGTAAACTAGAAGAAAATCATGCGGTGCAGTCGGAGGATACATATTCGCAAGCTGGCTGAACAAAACCAGGTTTTTTGAATTACCTTTTTTTACTTATAACTTCTTGGTCAACATTTTTTTTCATAACATTTAAATATGTAAGTAAATTATCTACATTTATATATTTTTGAAATCCTCTCCTAAAACCATTTATTTTGATACCCTACACGATGGGGTTGGAAGAAAAATCTGGTTTTGATCAGCCAGCTCGCGAATACCTATTTATCCTCCGACTGTACAGCATGATTTTCTTCTTGTTTACGTCTTTTTAGTTCGCTTTTTAAGCAGTCGGGTATTTTGATTTTTTAATTAACTTTTTTTGTTTTTTTTTTCTTATTTATCTCTTTTTAGTGAACATATTATTCGAATTAGGTACATTTAAACATATAAATGTAGGTATATTTTTGAAATCGCCTCTTAAAACCCTTTAGTTTGATACCCCCACGATGGGATTCTAAGAAAAAAAAAACAAAATCCCAAAAGCCGCCATATTTTTTCTTCAAATATTTCTGTATCTAGTAACACTCGCAAGCTTAAGACGTCGATTGAAGTACGAATCATCAAAATCGGCCAATGCGTTTGGCCTCTGGAACGCCACATAGGAACAGACTGATAAACACATTACCCTCCTTCGGCAGTCGGGTAAAAGAGTTCATTTGCGCCAGGTATGACGTATACTAAAAATAAAAAAGCCGGCCAAGTGCGAGTCGGACTCAAGCGCCGAGGGTTTCGTACATACAGCTACATTCGTTAAAATAATTAGGTAAAATACTGAAGTTCATAAACAATGAAAACACAAAAAATTGCTCTAACGAAAAGAAAAAATATACTTTACCAAGTATTATATATAAGTTGGTCAAATATTACTCGTAAACTTGTAAAGCCTACTTAGCTGTGATAGTTTTCCTTTTAATTTCATTATATATATATACCACTGCCATGAATTTTTTGACATATCCAAAAGCACCCAATTTAAAGCTTAATTTTACGCAAACGGATCCCTGAATCGAAAAATGGTTTTCACAGAGCCGTAATATTTTTGAATGGCCTATCCAACGATAGGACCAAATCAAATCTTTTTATTGTGGGCATAGGTTATACAGACAGATGTTAGGTAAATTTCAGTTCCATCATGTCCTGCCTAGTAGGCATACAATAATTAAGTCAACATGCAAAATAATCATAGGTATCACATATAAAGCAAATCTTACAAAATAAGAATTAGGTGCATGGTGACAGATTGTAGTAGATACTAATTATTAATAAAATCTTGGATCGTGTAGTAGGCTTTATCAATTAAAAAATTACGTAATTTATATTTGAATATTGGCAGTTCCTTAGTGTTTAAAATGTCCACAGGTATCCTATTGTAAATTTTAGATGCCATTCCGAAAAGACTTTTGCTCAGAAGAGCTATGTGGTATACTAGATATCTTAAGTACATATCTTTTTGATTTTAGTTCACCGAATAGATTTTTATTAATTTTAACAAATACCGCAACTTCATAGATGTAAGCTGATGGAAAGGTTAGAATTTTAAACTTTTTAAAATATGGTTCGCATGATTCAGGAACAAAGACACCAGCAATTGCGCGAATGCATCTTTTTTGCGCTTTAAACACTGATTCTTTATTTGTGGCGTTGCCCCAGAATATAATAGCGTATTTTAGGGTTGATGATACGTAGGCATGATAGGCAGTTAATAGAGCAGATTGATCGACAACTTTAGACAATTTGTAAAGAGCATATGAGTACTGGTTCAGTTTACCATAGACCATAGGACCATAGGATAGACGAGAAAAAAAAACATCCTCACTTTACGTGTATATGAGGTAAACAAAAAAAAATGTTTTTTTCATGATGTTATGTTACCACTTTGAAACTACTTGTGACTAATATTTGTATATCCATACCAAATTATAGCTTTCTAGTACTAGGAGTCTCTGAGCAAACCTGCGAAAGAACAGACTGACATCGCGAAATTATAAGGGTTCTTCGGCACCCTAAAAAGGTATGACGTATACAAAAAACAAAAACTGCACCCAAAAACTGAAATAAACCAACAACTCTCCATTCGTTTACTCCTCTGTAAAATGGACAGTACGAAACAGTCAGTATAAACGCATTCGAGTCACACATGCAGTGTTAAATTTATTCAACGTAAGTGTAGACCGTTCGCTTTGTGTCAAAGTTAGTCCACAGCCTAACTTAGTACAGACAGGCTGTACGGACACAACTGACTGGCATTTTCAACTGCTTGGATCAATGGCCGTCTGTCGGTAATATTAACACACGTTTTGTGAAAGTAAAACGTGTTGACGAAAAGCAAGATTCAAAAATGTATGTTGTAAGCAGTATTCGTTTTAAAAAAAAAACATGAAGCTACTGTAACTTGTAACTTTTACAATAGGTAGTATTATTATTATTTATAATTTTATTCTTGATTTGACATTGTTTGAACTGACATCGGTATAATAATGTAACTCTGATATCAATTAACTAATTTGTTCCATAAAAATCCTAATGCATGAGGTATTTTTGTTATTACTATTTTATTAATTTATTATGGATATAATATTTGCACACCATATTTAATGGTAGAATGTAAAGGGACCGTCATAGATTTAAGATCTTACTTTGTAAACCTACATTCTGGCAAATAAATGAATTTGAATTTGAATTATGTTATTTAGTAGGGAGAATAGGGTAGATGACTAAAAAAATCTATATAGTCCGTCAGTTAGTTTTCCTAAAAATATTGGGCATGTATTTGGGTCAGGACCAAATTTTTGACGTAATCGCACAACGGAATGTGTCACACTGGAAAATAAATGTAGTATAGTGTGTTTAGTGTGTGTGTAAATAAATGTGTATGTGTGTGTAAACGTGTGTGTGTGTGTGTGAAATATGTCTATCATGCTACATTTATTTTCCAGTGTGACACATTCCGTTGTGATTTCCGTTGTGCTATTACGTCAAAAATTTGGTCCTGACCTATTTCTTCTTTTGCAACTTAAACAAAAAATTACAACATTACAGTGCGTCGAAATATCGTGTGACATCACGGTGTGCTACAGTTTAGATACTGACAAAGTGACGTCACAAGCAGGCATTCCTGAAAGGAGAATGCTCATGGATATATGGAATCCCGTACCATGCTGCATCAAAATCAAACTTTGTTTTTTATATACTTCACTGATCTTGGTTACTCCCAAAAAAAATATTTTTGAAAAAAAACCCGGGTTTCGGAGTTATTTATAAAAATCTAACATAACCTAAAAACTAGGTCTATTACTTTTATACACGGACGAACATTATGGCCCTAAAAACAGCGTAATCCACTTATATTAATAGGGAAGAAGCAACGTCTAGCCGCGCCACAGGATGCGTGACTGAAACTTGTTTTTTTTTTGTTATACTTGTCATCTCACAGTTAATTAGATCATACGATTTACTATCTGCTTAACCGGTCTTCCCTGTCGAGACCAAACTATAGCCTCTCCAGCCAGGTACATGTGAAACGGCGATTTTGCCGACCTATATTATATTGCCAATAGGTATGTACTCTGTGGGTACTGTGAGCCGGTAACGTGCATAGACTACACACTTAATACAGAGGCGCAAACCACAGAGTACATACGTCAGTTGTCAGTTCAGTACAAATGTCAGATGCACAGATAACTAATTGATTCTAATGCATTCTACATCTTTTTACCGGCTGTGAACGGATATTTAAGCATAGATAATCTTTTTAGAAAATATTCTATTCTATTTTAGTTTTTTTAAATTAATGTAGAATCGGCAAAGTACTTTATTTACAGTGATCATGGTACTTTCAATAATCAAGGTTGCTTTAATCATAATATCATGTTAAGTGAAACGGAACGTCATTTATAGGGAGTAAACAATATCCATACTTTTAAACTCAGATATAAATTCCCTATTCAAAAATCAAATCCACGACGCATAATGTCGTTAAAAATTATGAAACTAATTACTATAAAATGTTGGTCTTGATGCGTGAGACTTTTTGGTACCACTTTTGGTCATTCTCCTTTGATGCGCTTTATCTTTGTAATTTTTTATGTATTTGATAAAGCAAAAACTACGGGTCCAATATTATTTCATAATCTCACTGACGGACTAAACAGAATTATCATTTGTCTACCCAGAAAACATCCCTATTGATTACTGAGATGATGCTAGTGATGCAATAAAAATAGTTAGGCTAGTCCCCTATTACATGGGTCTTAAACATAACTGGTGAAATGTGGGTGTACTATTTTTTTTACCCGTTTTTTTTTTCTCTGAATGAAGGTCTTTCTTTTTCGTTTCGATGGTATATTTGATCAAACTATTTGAGCCCAGTAGGTGGCCACGTTTATTGCAGCGTCAGATGCATTATACAGGTCATCCAAGGTGCAAGAGAATGGACAGTCGGGACACTCCAGCAATTGGGGCATAATCTATACAGGAGCACCGCAATCGCAGCCAGCGTGCCATGGACCAATAATCCTCCATTTCGCCAAATTATATTTGCAGCGGCCTACCTGGGTGCGCAACCGATTCAGTGCCTTCCTCAGATCAAATAAAAAGTCAAGATGGAACGTTGCAAACAACAAAGTGAAGCCGGTTCAAACTAAGCCTTGCCGTACAAATACACAATTATACGCAGTCACTAACAACGAAATTACGCCTTAGCTTGTCCTTCGAGCTTACAGATCAAATAATAAAGCTCAACTGACAAGCTAAGGGGTAGTTTCGTTATACGTGTGCGCGTATAATTGTGTATTTATACGGCAAGGCTTACTTTGAACCGGCTTCACTTTGTTGTTTGCAACGTTCCATCTTGACTTTTTATTTGATCTGAGGTGCCTTCCACATACAGGTGTGATGTTATCTTAAATTTTCAAACAATCAATCAAATCATTTATTTGCAACGAATGTAGGTTACATTAAAATACAGGTGGAGTAAATAGGAGTGAGACATGTACATTCTGCCTGGAAATAGGTACACAAAAATTCTTCTAAAAATAAAATTACAAATTAAAATGTCACAGTTAGAATCTTTACAATTATACATTTATTTTTCGAAAATAAGATGTTATTAGAATATATATATCAACCTACTTGTATAGCAAAAATTGTCTGCATTCTTGGTGCTTAAAAATGACCCTATTTCCAAGACTATTCCTTACCTATGATGTCAAATTAATCTTCTTCGCAGTAAGAGAACCGTCCGAAATACGTGTTTTATATATTTCCAAATTCATGCCCCTGTCCATTGAGCTGACATAATCCTTTATCTCTTGTTACGACATCTAGCGGAAGATATAGGGACAGCTATTTTTAGCCGACCGCCACACAGAGAAGGACAAAGCGCATATTTGTGGGGTATTTTCCGGGCAAAGAAATAATAATTTATATGTCCGGCAAAAAGTTTTATTATAGTAACTTAATATTATTTAATGGTAGAAAGTAACTGTCAAAATGATTAAAAAAACAATCATGTCTAGTCGTATTTATAATAAATGATTGTAACTTTTCTGGCTTAAATATTAAACAGCCAGTAAGATCAAAATAGACTGCTAGCCAATCTATTCTGAAACCCTCTTATTAATAAACACGGAATAAAGTTATACCAGGAATAACAAAGGAATACCCATACATTTTCATAGGTTTAAACTTAGTATAACTTTATTCTGTGTTTATTAATAAGAGGGTAAAAGTCTAACTGCAAAACTTAGGTGTAGTGAGCTATCATTACGCCTGACGCTAATGTTTGACTTTACCTATAGTCCAGGAAACAAAAACATTTGCTGCAAAAAAAACTAGTTAAGTACTTTCATCAGAATTAACTTCGACCACAATAGATCCCAGTGTCCGAGTTATTTCTCGGCCCCTCCACAAGATAAGATTCATCGGCATTATGTTCAATATGGTAGCCTGAAAAGTAGTAGTAGTAGTTGTATAAAATCCCATAGGAAAGAGCAAAAAGAAAAATGAGCTGTCAAAGAGCTCAAAAAATTTATACTGGTTTTTTTGTTGTACCAAATCTATTTGTATATGGGAGTTAAGGTTAATCAAATGATGTTTTTAGGCTCAACTCCAGTGAATACTTAACTAGGTTTTATTCGCAGATTGGCCTCTAATGGTAGTTATTTGCCTGGACTAACGTTGAAAGGTAAGATTTTTACAGAATAGCACTGCAACAGCCTAATTGCGTAACTTGTCTGATTCCTGCGATAGTACGAGGTTAATTTTGTCGCTTCATATGTTTAAAATCGGTCTATTCGACAGCGTTAAACACGCAATGAATACTGTTGAACTGTCAAAATGAAAGAGTTTGCGATCGATTCTATGAATGTATATGTTTCGTAGACTGCTAGGTGTGGTCCGGCCATATGATTAAAAAAAAGATTTAATTCAAATAAAACAAAAACAAAAAATGGGACAATGGACCTCATCAGAAATCTTACAATCACCCAAAGGGCAATGGACAGGTCTATTCTCGGAGTTTCCTTGCGTGATCGAATCAGAAATGTAAAGATACGCAAGAGAACCAGGGTTACCAACATAGCCCGAAGAATTGCCAAACATAAGTGGCAGTGGGCAGGGCACATTGCTCGCAGAACGGAAGGCCGATGGGGCAGAAAAGTACTGGGGTGGCGACCGCGAACCGGAAGACGTTGCGTTGGGAGGCCTCCTACCAGGTGGACCGATGACCTGGTGAAGGTTGCGGGGATCCGCTGGATACGAGACGCTCAGGACCGATCAATGTCGTGACGCTTGGGAGAGGCCTATGTCCAGCAGTGGACGTCTTTCGTCTGATATGATGATGATGATGAACAACAAAAATTCATGACCTTTTAATAAGGCGTTAACTATTTTCCCTTTCAACATTAGCCAACTGCAGATGAGCTCAGTGTAGTAATTACTTAGATAGGTGCTGCCGGCATCCATTGTAATAACGCTGATTATGCGCTAATAGACAATTAATTACAGAGTTAAGTGATTGCTAGACACAGCCAATTACCACAAGCGTGATTAGATTGTAAATGGAGTAGTCTTTGCCTTGGTTTTTTTAAGTAAGGGAACGTGCATCATGTTTTTTGAGATAAACTTTTTTCAGTTGTAGATAAGAAAATAACTAATTTTTTTTTAAGTGCGCTGTTTCTATATAGGGTGAAAATTATCGACGGATTAAAAAATATTTTGCTTTTGGTTTTGTTTGTGTGTCATCTTTTTTGATAATAACTAGCTGTGCCCGCGGCTTTGCTCCCATCAACTGCCTATAAACCTACCCTACCTACATCTAGATACCTACCCTAACCAACAATATTTTTCAGGGTCATTCTCCCGCGGAGAATCTTAACACCGCTAATCAGAAAATGACGTCAATTGCAACGCCATCTATCGAATATGGAGTTCAACTGTCCGAGTATATACTGAATTGCGTGTGTTGTGATATTTTAATTCTTGAACACTTTAAAATCATATATGTTTTGATAGAGTGAACCCACTGCGATGAAAAACTAAATAATACTTTAAATTACGCAAAATGACTCACAATTTGTATGTATAAAAGTAATCTATATTGATTTCGTACATTTTACGTGATTAACTAAACAGACAAAAAATCCAAAGATGTTGGAAATGGGTTATGTTGATTATCCTTTAACACCCTGGCAATATTTTTAACCGACTTCAAAAAAAGGAGCAGGTTCTCAATTCGACTGTATTTTTTTCTTTTTTTATATGTTTTACCTCAGAACTTGTTACTGGGTGTACCAATTTTGATGATTATTTTTTTATTTGAAAGCTGGTGTTTGTCATGTGGTCCCATTTAATTTTCATCAAGATTTGATAAAGGACTTCGGAGATACACATCAGAACTCTTCAATAAATGACGGCAAATCACTCGGGATAGCTGCAATCGCATTTATGTTTATTGTTTACACCATTTCATAACATCACACTAGTACGCTCTAAAGGGGTACGCAGGTGTAAACAGTTCACCTTGGTATACCCTTATTCGACCGAATTTGTTTAAGTTTCATGTTATTGGGTAAATCTATTCTGGTTTCACTATGGGCATTATTGGTACCTAGCCTATATAAATTGTGTAGCACAACTAAAAAGTGAAAAATAAAAAAACTTTTTACAAAAAATACAACCGACTTTTTTGTTTTTTTATTTGGAAGTCGGTTGTATTTTTTGTAAAAAGTTTTTTTTTAATATTTTTAATATAGAAAAATTACTTTTCTAAATCTATTATGATTGATTGATGATTGATTGTTAGCTTCTGCCAGCGTCTTCACTCACGTGAAAAGTGTTTTTAATCCCAAGGGAACATCATACCGGGATGAAATAGCCTATGAGCTATTGCAGACTATATTATATCTCTGTGCCGAACTCCATCCAGTTCGTGCAGCCGTTCTGGCGTGATTGAGTAACAAACATCCATACATCTATCCATCCATCCAAACTTTCGCATTTACAATATTATTAGGATAAGAAGTAAGATGAATAAGTCAGTACAATCCGTATTCAGTGTTGATGTCATAAATGTAAATAAAGTCGGCTCAGAATTTAGCTTCGAGTTTGTCAATGTTTACAATGAGGTAATTTAAAGGTCACGTTATTTAGTGTAATATATATAATTCATGATATATAGACATGTGACATCCACCAATCCCCACTGAGCCCGCGTGGTGGATTAAGGCCCTCTCACAGTGAGGATGCCTGTGTCCCAGCAGTGGGAACATTGTAAGGCTGATTTTATTTTATTAGGATCTCCAAAAAGGAATACACCTTACATGCTATACTATTATAAAATAACAGAACACAAAAACAAGTAAAATTTAAAAATTTAAAAAACCCCCGACACATTTATCTTGCGAAAACAGCCCGATTCAAACAGTAAACCGCCCATTACTTTTGAACGGCTGAACCGTTTTTTTTTAAACATAGCTAAGAACACTCTCGACACAATCACCTTTCCAACAAAAAAAACTAAATCAAAATCGGTTCATCCGTTGAGGCGCTATGATGCCACAGACAGACACACAGATACACAGATACACAGACACACAGATACACAGATACACAGCAACACACCTCAAACTTATAACACCCCTCTTTTTCCGTCGGGGGTTAAAAAAACTATGTGCTTCCTCAATTATAGGAGACCACATCATGCAATAGAGAACAATCAAACAGTATGGGATACCGAACTTAGAATATGGCAGTTAAATTTACAGTTATTTAGTATCATTACTTTAAAGTTTTCCTTTTCTTCCTTAAATAATAATCAGTGATTAGTGCAAACTCAAACTACAATTGTTTCATAGGTATATGTATAACTGATGATGATGTTATGCGTATTCCATCCACCATTATTAGTATTCCATCGTCTGTGGAGCAATTCCCATAAATATCAATAATCCTAAATCCTATTACTACTCGTATTATAAACACGAAAGTTTGTGAGGATGTGTGGATGGTTGGTTGTAAATTTTTCGAGCAAAAACTGCTTTACGAATTTTTATAAAACTTAACAGTAATAGAGATGATCCATCAGATTAAATTGGCTATCTATACCAATATTATAAAGAGGAAATATATTTTTGTTTGTTTGTACCGAATAGGCTCCGAAACTACTGGACCGATTTAAAAAATTCTTTCACCGTTGGGAAGCTACACTATCCCCGGGTGACATAGGCTTCTTTTTATCCCTGTATTCCTACGGGAACGGGAACTACGCGGGTGAAACCGCGAGGCGTCCGCTAGTAATTTATACAGATATTGGGGGCAGTACTAATTTCGCGTGGACGGAGCCGCGGGCTGCAGCTAGTCATGGAGCAGCTATCTAACACATTCTTCACTATCAAATTCTTTAACGACACATTTAAACGGTTTCATTTATAAAACTCAAAATAAATGATACAAAGCTCATTGTTTCTTTGATAAATATCTTCACTAACTTTATTTATTAGTTGAGTGCTCAGACAAATGATTCAAACACGAATAAACGAAAAAACTTTCACAATGCATTTAACGCGTAACTCTAATAGTTTAGTGTAATTCGTAAATATATCTTTATTTTTTGCAAAGTAAGATAAAGTTGCGGCTGACTGTCAAATGTCGTTGTTGGGAAAAATAATTGTGTACCCGATTAATTTGAACTCATAGTTTGTTTCTGACATGTACTCCGAACTTATTTTCTCCAGTATTTTGACAAGTAAAATTTCAAAATTTAAAAAACCCCCGACACATTTATCTTGCGAAAACATCACGATCTAAACAGTAAAACGCGCATAACTTTTGAACGGCTGAACCGATTATATTCAAACTTAGCTAAGAACACTCTCGATACAATCACCTTTCAAACAAAAAAAACTAAATCAAAATCGGGCCATCCGTTGAGGCGCTATGATGCCACAGACAGACACACAGATACACAGATACACAGCAACACACCTCAAACTTATAACACCCCTCTTTTTCCGTCGGGGGTTAAAAAGATGACTCTAGTTGCAAATTCGCAAGTGTCAGTAGGACTACAAAAGTAACATGGTTAACAAACAAAAAGTGCAGATGTGCCGCGATAACATGGAATATAAAGTTTTTGCAATTATTCCTATTATTCAATTCTTTCGTATGAACTTGAAGAGAAGTTAGTATCCTATCAATCAATCTGCCTAGCCTCTTCCCAACTATATTGGGGTCGGCTTCCAGTCTTACCGGATTCAGCTGAGTACCAGAGTTTTACATGGAGTGACTGCCTATCTGACCTCCACTACCCAGTAAATGGGTAACACAGTACCCCTTGGCATGGCAAGACTGGTGTCAGATCTCAAGCTTCTGACTAACCGGAACGACTGTCAAAGATCTTCAAATGACAGGCGGGACCAACGGCTTAACGTGCTTTCCGAGGCACGGAGGAAACTCGGTATGTTGAAAAATGGTCACCCATCCACGGACCGACCTCGTCAGGTGTTGCTTAACCTTGATGTTCGACCAGTGCCGCTGTTATTATTTAGCCACGAGCTCCTCATAAGTGAAGTTAGTATATTAAAATATTAAAAACATCAGTTAGGTAAATTCTCTTGAATAAAATATTGTGAGTCTTCCAAAGATGAGCCATAATAGAAACAAAAAAGACGTAGTATTTTTTTTAAGCCTATACAATTTTCAACGTAATCGGGATTAAATCGCATATCTGTGCTTAGTTACTTAGGATTTATTCGAGATCAAAAAACTTCAAATAAATAATGTTCTATGACTTTTACAGTAAAATTCGAAATCCAGTTGTCATTACTTTTTTGCCTATCCTAAAATAATATCTTTTTTCAACAAATATCTTATCTTTTATTTGTAAAAAGACTGAAATGTAAAATCACTTCACCATTAATATAAAGCTCGACAGAAATAGGACTTTAAAGGGTATTTGAAATATTCGTAACACGCTATTGAACTTTTTATATTTAAGGCGCTACCCCGAGCAAAACGCCGCGGTAGCCGTTTTTCGTGCAGTTTTTAGGAGCTATCTACTCGTTATTTAAAATGAAATATCAACTAATAAAAATACATTAAATTTCTACATATTATTGATTCCAAAATTGCAGAATTCTTTTTTTTTTTTTGTAGTATATGTTTCTTCACTAATCTCCTTCCAACAAAAACATAAAAATGAGAAATAATGATTGATAGCATGCATCTCCTCGTAAAGTGTTCATTAATATTTTTTTGTACTAACACTAATGGATAGACAATTTGATAACGAACACTTTGGTAGATTTATTTTTTTCAAAAGACTAATATTCGATTTTATAAAGATTTTATTCTAAAATCTAGGCGTATTCACTACTGTAATTCATGCACCACCAGTGCCGCTAGGCCAATAGGAATGCTCATATCTCATGCTGATTTTTTGGTCAGGGTACGGCCTTAAAGTATTGCTAGCATCATCAACTATGTAAATGTTAGACAAAGGTTTATAATATATTATCACATTATTTTCAAGTACTCCCAAAACAAATTTCAGATAGTAGGTTTTAAACTGATTCCTGATTTCCTGGGTAGAAAAATGATAATTCAATTTAGTCCGTCAGTGAGATTAGCAAACACTATTGGTCACGTGTTTTTTTGCATTATCAAATCAATGAAAATTGAAAAGGATAAAGTGCATCAAATTTCAGAGCTGGCGACGTAACCTTTGAGCAAAAAATGTATTAAAACGCGGCGCACGTAATAAAATTTTGACGCTCTGTATCGTCGTCAATTTTCGTTTACTTTACAAAAGATACAATACTAATATTTTTATTAATTTACCCGACAGACTAAAAAACTGTCTTTAGTCATCATCCCTGTTAAAATCAAAATTCAAATACAAATTAATGGTATTTTTTGATAATTTCCATGTTTGATAATAAAAAGAGCAGTCATAAGTTAAATAAATTACCATGAAAATAAATGTAACGTTCCTGTATCCTTACTTTTCCAGCAACCTACATAAATTATATTTATTTTGTATTCTATGCTCCACTGACTTGGCCAGAATAGAACAAATAAGTGTATTTCGCGTTGCCAACTTCATGCTGAGTCCATTTTGAACATTTTGTCCTTTATTTATTTGTGCCGCGTTCGAAATCTATGAGGAGGAGCTCGTGGCTAAATAATAATAGCTGCACTGGTTGATCATCAAGTTTAAGCAACGCTTGACAAGGTCGGTCCTTGGATGGGTGACCATTTCAACATACCGAGTTTCCTCCGTGCCTCGGAAAGCACGTTAAGCCGTTGGTCCCGGCTGTCATTTGAAGATCTTTGACAGTCGTTACGGGTAGTCACAAGCCTGAGATCTGACACCAGTCTAGCCAAGAGATATAGTGTTACCCGGTTACTGGGCTGTGGAGGTCAGATAGGCAGTCGCTCCATGTAAAACACTGCTACTCAGCTGAATCCGGTTAGACTGGAAGCCGATCCCAATATAGTTAGAAAAAGGATAGGCTGATTGATTGTTCGAAATCTATGACAACTATTTTTAAAATAGGAAAAAGTAAATTTATCTTTTTTGGAAAAAAAAATATTGTTAACGCAGCATACCTACTATCATCACGGCATTAAAATTAGTTGAATGTTAAGCAATCGTGTAAAGAAAAACCTATAATTTCAAATTTTTATGCAAATGAGCAATAGTCGGGCATACGGCGCAAATGAGGCTAGCACAGGTAATGGATTGGTGCACAAATATGCAAATTGTACAATTTTGCCATTATTAAAACGTTCCGCAAAAGAAAGATCATTATTCCATATAGTGTTTTCGTTCACAGGGTTGGAAATTATGAATGTAAGATAATTATTTATCACATAATTAGGTAAATTAAGGTAACAAGAAAAGCTTCAATTACAAAACGAAAAAACTTTATAAAACTAAACAAATTTAAAAACGCCCAACACATTTTATTTCATGCTACATAATTTATCTAGTAGTAGACACGCTTCGATCGACAATCTATTAAAAAAGTAATTATTACACGATATCTTGCAAAAACACCCCGAATCAAACAGTAAAACGCCCATAGCTTTTGAACGGCTGAATCGATTTTCATGAAGCATAGTAATATACTATCGTAAAGAAAAAAAAAAAAAAAAAATTGGTTGTGGTGGCCCAGTTGCTAAGGAAACAAATATATATATTTAGGTTACCTTAAAGGGGTTTAAGTAACCTGAATATATGTTTTATTTTGATTTTATTTGTAACTAGCTGATCCTCGCGGTTTCACCCCCGTCAACTGGCTATATACTCTACCTACCTACCCACCTGCCCTGCCGATCAACCTACCTAAACTCCATTTGAAATAACATTAGACAATTTTTTTACAGACCGTTCAACCGATTTTGAGTTCTATCCCGTAAACATAAGGATGACATTAAAAGCATAAACCAGTTACCAAAACCAACTGTTTACTACAGCTACTATTTGTCGTATCAACTTCGCAATAGAAGTCAAAATCGGTTGAACGGGCTGTAATATGGGCAAATTTAAACATCTAATGTAAATGCAAATGGAGTATACCTTACCCTTAGAGTTGTAAAAAAACGGTATTTTATCTAAGATGAAAAAAAACGTTTAAAAAAAACATGAAATAAAACAGTTTTTTTTCTGGATAGGTTTTTTTTCAAGAATACGAAAATAAAAATATGGTAAGGCGGTTATCGTATATGAGTTGATATTACATTTTTTTTGTTCAATAAGAAAATAACATTTGTTTTTTGTTAAATAGTACATAAAGGTCTTAAAATAATTGGCTACACCCACTGAAGTTTACCATTTACGGACGGGGATTTTGAAAAGATGATTCTGATCGTAAAACATTAATTATTTTCTAAGTTCATAATAATAAGTACCTATTGATTTAAACATATTTTGACTTTAATTAAAAACAAAACAACCAAATTTTGTGTTTTATTCCTGTGTTTCACTTTCTGAAAAATAACCAAATGTAGAAAAAAAACGACGGTGCCAAGTATTTTATCATGTTTTTTTTCAATATTGTGAAAAAAAGCATTTTGTTTTTTTTTCAATTTACATCTCTACTTACCCTATCCTACAAGCCTACATACCCTATCCTACATACCCTACTTACTCTACCCTACCTACCTAACCACCTACCCTATCTACCGTACCATAGGTAGCCAGCTGACGGGAGCGAAGCCGCGTGGAACAGCTAGTTACAAATAAAAACAAAATAAAACAAAAAAAATGACAACACAAGATAAAAATTACGTCAAATTTAATTTAAACTAAATAAAATCACTAAGACATAGCCTTTTGTGCTTGAAAAAGTCACATTGGAACTTCCTCAGATTTCTAAGGTGACTTTTTCAAATTCATATTTTTACGTAAGTCTATCTTGGACATCGCTGACAACGTAGAAGAAAAACATCGTGATGAAACTTGGACTTATAGTTAATGCCAGTCTGAAATCGCCAACCCGTCATTAGCAAGCGTGCTCCTGCCTTCTCTGTATGAGAAGAGGACTTTGCCCTGCACTGGAACAATGGAATTATATTTACTATTGCTGCCAAAATAAAAATACACAATAAATTGTTATCAACATCAAAACCAATCAAAATGGAGCCCACAGAAGCGTTAAATCAAATCGAATACATTACGTACAGTTTATTAAATCAAACTAAATGCAAACTTGGAGCAATTAGCGGTGGACAGCCCTAGTTGTTGTCGGCGCGTAAACACAACTCGCTAACGAACCGAACGGGCCCCCTGCACAAATTTGCAATTTCGATTGCTTCTGTTTGCATGTACCTGGCAAGCTTGCGTGTGTGTTACGGAAAAATCGAAGGAAACAAGGTCGCGTAAATCTGCACTACGGATCTGAGAAGTTTGGCATAATCTGAAGAATAAAATTTAACACAAGTTTATTAGAATCCAAACATTGAAACATCGATTTTTTCTCTTACTGCACCTCCAATAAGAGAAAAATAATCAACTATCAATACATCTTAAATTTAAATATCATCAGCATTCAAAATTGAGATGAAAGACGTCCACTGCTAGGCATAGGGCTTCCAATTTCGATATACAATATCCGACCCGTATGTTATAAATGTTATAATAGAAGATTAAATTTGCAATCTCACACGATTCTTATAAATAAACGGTGTTTGCAATAATCCGGTGACATAATATACATACCTATTAGCGTTTTATTACCATTGTTTTTGTGTACTTTGTTTTATGTCAATTATTATTATATCCATGAGATTGGTCCCTTGTAAATTGGCACCATTGCAAATCGAGTTCTATTATAATCACAAACCACTTGACGGATTTTTATAATTAATGCATCGTTAGATAGGTCTTGGTCGCCCAAGTGTACTTAGATAAGTGCCGTTAAAAAATGCGGATTTTGGGCTCCATATTGTAAGGGTTGCAATTTTTTTTTCTTCGAAACCCATCGAATGGGGTATCAGAATGAAGAGTTTTTATAGGTGATTACAACAATATAAACCACTTATATGTTTAAAAGACATTCGAAAAAAAAAGTATAACTAACTAAAAAGTAGTAAATAAAAAAAAGTAATTAAAATTAAAAAACCCATCTGCAAAAATGACAACAAGAAGAAAATCATGCTGTGCAGTCGGAGGATATTTATAGTTTTGGTCAGCCAGGTCGCGAATATGTATTGTATCCTCCGACTGCACAGCATGATTTTCTTCTTGTTTACATCTTTGCAGTCGGGTTTTTTTTTATTTTATTCAGTTGTTTTCTTAAAACACTTTCAACAGTTATCAGAAAACCACAGCACAAGTGATTTCTGTTCCAGTGTTTGCGTGCCCTACTAATGTTCTTGTGTGACTCAAGAAAAGCAAACAAACCCGCAGTAATTTTTCAAAGCCTGTTGAATTATGTAATTGGATAAAAGCGACGATTTGCATGTGTCACGAAGTTTTATTGTACTGTAAAACGGGACTAAGGAAAAGCTTAGAACACGGCTTAATTGGAGCAAAGAATATTTTCTTGCGCTACATTGGAGTACGCGTTTTTTTTGTCTTTCAGCAACATTTGCCTTTAACAAAGTTTTTCTTTCATGTTTCTAAGTAAAAATTTAGACAGAGATCTTTAGAATGAATAGTCTGTGTAAAACAGGGCTAATTGTTATAATAGAAGATTGAATTTGCAATCTCACACGATTCTTATAAATAAACGGTGTTTGCAATAATCCGGTGACATAATATACATACCTATTAGCGTTTTATTACCATTGTTTTTGTGTACTTTGTTTTATGTCAATTATTATTATATCCATGAGATTGGTCCCTTGTAAATTGGCACCATTGCAAATCGAGTTCTATTATAATCACAAACCACTTGACGGATTTTTATAATTAATGCATCGTTAGATAGGTCTTGGTCGCCCAAGTGTACTTAGATAAGTGCCGTTAAAAAATGCGGATTTTGGGCTCCATATTGTAAGGGTTGCAATTTTTTTTTCTTCGAAACCCATCGAATGGGGTATCAGAATGAAGAGTTTTTATAGGTGATTACAACAATATAAACCACTTATATGTTTAAAAGACATTCGAAAAAAAAAGTATAACTAACTAAAAAGTAGTAAATAAAAAAAAGTAATTAAAATTAAAAAACCCATCTGCAAAAATGACAACAAGAAGAAAATCATGCTGTGCAGTCGGAGGATATTTATAGTTTTGGTCAGCCAGGTCGCGAATATGTATTGTATCCTCCGACTGCACAGCATGATTTTCTTCTTGTTTACATCTTTGCAGTCGGGTTTTTTTTTATTTTATTCAGTTGTTTTCTTAAAACACTTTCAACAGTTATCAGAAAACCACAGCACAAGTGATTTCTGTTCCAGTGTTTGCGTGCCCTACTAATGTTCTTGTGTGACTCAAGAAAAGCAAACAAACCCGCAGTAATTTTTCAAAGCCTGTTGAATTATGTAATTGGATAAAAGCGACGATTTGCATGTGTCGCGAAGTTTTATTGTACTGTAAAACGGGACTAAGGAAAAGCTTAAAACACGGCTTAATTGGAGCAAAGAATATTTTCTTGCGCTACATTGGAGTACGCGTTTTTTTTGTATTTCAGCAACATTTGCCTTTAACAAAGTTTTTCTTTCATGTTTCTAAGTAAAAATTTAGACAGAGATCTTTAGAATGAATAGTCTGTGTAAAACAGGGCTAAGGAAAAGATTAGAACATGCCTTAATTAGAGCAAAGAATATTTTCTTGCGCTGTATTGGGGACCGCGATTTTTTTTGTCATTCAGCAACATTTGCCTTCAACTAAGTTTTTCTTTCATGTTTGTAAGTAGAAAATTAGACAGAGACAAGCCTTCATAATTGTTCGATTTTGAATGTTTAACCGACTATAAAAAAGAAGGAGGTTCTATTTCGACAGATTTTTTTTTGTTGTTTCTGATAACTACTTAAAAATGTTTAGCGGACCGAAAGCGAATCTGATAACCAGAGAAAAATCAAATTGCGATCATGAATTTTCAAACAACTACACATATCACAAAATAGATTACATTGTTATTTCACTACAGATACATAAAATCAAAAAATACATTCTATCTATGTTTTATAAATCAACGAAATGCACTACGGACCACTTTACAAACAGTTTTATGTACTTTTTATTCATAAACCGGAGAGTGGAGTGGGTTGTTCCGATAGAATCGTAAAATAATTTTTATGTGATCTGAAACATGTCAGCTCCCATAGGATTTTTGTCACAATGTTGTCTTTACGATTTGAATGTAAAATCAAGCAGAGGTGTGCCAAGCTATTCCAAGAATTGGGTTAAAAAGATGTAGACACCCATAAAACGATTTTATGAATCTTGATCGAATGTTTCAAGGAAACAACTAGACTATTTCTTTTAAGTTTATAACAAGAACTTACCAACTACGTACACACTTAAAAAATAAATGTAGTTGGAATTCAACGCTATCTCAAATTGCGAATCATATCTTGAATGTGAATCTTCACAATTGTAGACATGAAAGCATTTTTTTCGTAGAATTAAAACAAAATACGATGTCTGACTATTTTTAGTCTAACTAAGGGCTAGTTTTAGTTCTGGGATTTATTTGAGTCTTTGATCTTGTTTAAGTGATTAGGCAAATTTTAGTTTGTTTTAAAGTAGGTATGTATGCATCTATTTTACTGAGTGATGCATACATTGTACCATTAAGAACCACTCTTGCACTTGTAACTACAAAGACGTGGGCTGGGTTGCCACGCCTAGACTGTCTGAGACTAATTCAGTCACAGGGGAAAACATAGTTGTCTACTTACATGTAATAAGTACGATGACACTCACAATAATCTTATTAAAGCTACTTATCTTAGTACAATGGAGTATCACCATATTAAGCTATATTTAAATATATGAATCATCATTATTTGCTTAGCCATTTATTAAATTATAGGTAGGCTCCCGCTTGACCACTATCTCATCTGATGGTCAGCGATGATGTGGTCACCGACGAAGCATGTTTGCCTAAAAGTAACCTATTCACTCTTCACTTAAAGACAAAGATTGTAGCTATCGGAGAACATAGACCCCAGTAAGGAATTTCACTCTTTAGCTGTACGCACAATGAAAGTATTTCCAAAATGTTTCAGTGCGTATTGAAGGGATGTCCACGATGTACCGATGGCGCATCGCCGTACGTCTTATAGTCTGTTCATGGAACGGGCTAGATGGAAATAGATATCAGTATTTTATATGGATGACCGACTGTATATCTGATCCCCAATACCCAGTTACTGGGTACATGATAGTTAGTAAGACTGCTTTTCAGGCTTTATGATCGTCATCATATCAGCCGAAAGACGTCCACAGCTGGACATAGGCCTCCCCCAAGCGTAGCCACATTAATTGGTCCCGTGAGTCCCGCATCCAGCGGATCGCCGCAACCGTCACCAGGTCATCGGTCCACCTGGTGGTAGGCCTTCCAACGCAACTTCTTGTCAGGCTTACGGGCTTCTTATAATCCGTAATGACTCCCGAATGAACCTACAAACGACAAACGGGACCAACGGCTTAACCTATCTACTTTTTGAGTCACGAAGGGGTTTCGGTATGTTATGGATGGTTACCCATCCACGGAAAGACATTGTCAATATTTGCTTAACTTTGGAGATCAACCCGTACAGCTGTTATTAACTGCTAAGTAACTACGGCGCTAGAACTGGGACTGTCAATCAAACTGTTTCAGACTTGCCTAGTGATTGATTTTCCAAGAATCTGACTGACTGCAACCTAAATCTTACTTCTTACTATTATATACATATATTTAAATAACTGACAATCTCGGGACCCTGGGGTCAATATTTGCTTAACTTTGGAGATCAACCTGTACAGCTGTTATTAACTGCTAAGTAACTACGGCGCTAGAACTGGGACTGTCAATCAAACTGTTTCAGACTTGCCTAGTGATTGATTTTCCAAGAATCTGACTGACTGCAACCTAAATCTTACTTCTTACTATTATATACATATATTTAAATAACTGACAATCTCGGGACCCTGGGGTCCCGGTCTGTGTTTGAAATGCGTGCGAGAGGCTGTAGCCAACTCGTAGAGGCCTTTGCTAGACATGTATCAAGAAATGTGACACCAAGCGAAGATTATCCCTGTATGCACTACGTACGTGTATCTAAGGGCAATCCCCGGCTGGTGCAGGACTATTGCAAATATAGATAAGGTTTTTTTATGTCTTACTAATGTTATAAATGCGAAAGTTTTGATATGTGGATGTATGTTTATTACTCAAACACGTCAGAACGGCTGAACGGATCTGGATGAAATTTGGCACAGAGATAGATTATAGTCAGGAATAGCACATAGGATTTTGACCCGGGAATATGTTCCCTGGGGATAATTTTCGACCTTCACGCGGGCGAAACCGCTGGCAGAAGCTAGTACGTCATATATTATGTAAAGCTGTGTAGTTTACAACACAATGTTCTTTATGTAATGACAAGAGAATTAATTCCTCATACCTATAGGAGAAAATAAATGCACACTATAAACTGACGGTAATAAGGGTACACAATAATTTGTCTGTGCGGACATCGAACCTGCACGGTTTCAGACAGCAGACAATTCGCAGCTGCGCCTCTTCACAATCCATGTATACTCTGTCTGGGTAGTGTTTCCAAAAGTGCATAGGAGGTACTCGGGCTCTTATCAGTACATTGATTTATCAGAAGAAGAAAAATACAGAAAATAACGTTAATTGAAAAAAGCCGTGAGGCACACACTACTATTTTATTATTAAGATTGTCTCTCGTTTATAATATTTTGTTTGAGTGTGCTGTGTTGTGTGAAATAAATGGTTTCTTTATTTTGTTCCTCGCAAAAACATATATAATCTGACGCCTTTTATGCCATGGGGATAGGCAGAAACAATACACCACCAGCTACGGGTACGATCCACCTACCTCAAATAACTACTTCCATAACGGCTACATACAACAAACGGTATTTTTTTTACCGAATTCCCAAAAAGGTGGAGGTTTCTCAATTCGACCGTATTCTTTTTTGTGTTCGCGGATATCTTCGTCGTTTATGAACCGATTTTGATGATTCTTTTTTTGTTGGAAAGGAGATATCCCAAGGGTGGTATCATGATAAGGAAACTAGGATCTGATTATGGAATTCTAGAGAAAACGAGAGAACTCTTCAAATATTATTGGCTTACATATAGCGATTTTGGTATTTTCATCAATAATGCAATTCAGAAAGTATAATTTGGTGAAGTAGAACTGATGAAGAAGACCACAATGGAAATAAGAAATAAAACAATGTATCCTAGTTTTGTTTTTTTTATTGGAATCGTTATGAAATTTACTTTGGCTATAAATGATTTTCATGTTAATTGGAGGTACCTCTAAAACTAAAAAGAGGAAAATGAAAACTTTTTAACAAAGAAAAATAAACCGACGGAAAAGAAAGTTATTTTTTGCTTTGAAGTGTTTTGTTTTGGTAGTCGGTTTGATTTTTTGTTAAAAAGTTTTTATTTTTAATTCAGTATCTTTCAGTTAAGCTAACTAAACGGGCTGTCTCTATGTCAGTTAAATTACGAATTTTTCTAACAGCATATGCACCAATACTGGTTCACGTTAATGTAAGTAATGCTGACAAGTTGCCTGTAGCAAATAAATACATAATTTTCATGCAAACCCTACGGCCATACAAGTTCTGACATGAATAGGCCGACTAGTGATGGACTATTGAAGTATATGCATCCTCAGCTTGTCACACAAACATATCAGAAAATCGATAGTTGTATCGACTATCGACTGCAGGACGGGCACTACTAACCACTCGTCCGTTTTGCAAGTTTAACAATATTTCAGCTGGCCGTCATATGAACGAGGCATTTTTTATTTTACTGTCGAAGCACGATCGACTCTCATGGTTTTTTTTCACGCTGTTTCGTTATGCGTACCAATATTTTTTGTGGCAGTTTTGGAGTCACAAAATGCAACTATATGAAAACGGGTAATAGTTATATGGAAACGTTACGATTATACACTTTAACTTTTTTTTTTCAGTTAGGATAGGTATATAAATATTGTACGGTTGTTGTTGTTGAGGTTGAAGCACAGAAAAGATCACTCAGTTTCCGTTAGGTTTATTACGTATTTTCGTGTTTTCAAGTAATACTGTTGACGATTCCTTTCTCTAATGTTAGTCACCGCGTAGCAGTTATCATTCTTTTCGATTTAAGGTGTTACTTGTGTTTTTAGAATATTATTGGAATGACGCATGTATAGTGCTTAGCACCGCGTCAGCAAAATATGTACAGTTTTAGACTGTACAAATATTTTTCAAGAATTTTATCGGGCTGTGTTTTGCATACTTTGATTGTCGAGCTAAAGGGCTACGTTAAGCGCTTAAAATTTCGGCTTGCTCCTGTATTTTTATCTGTGAAATTCACTCTGTTAAACGATGAATCTTCTGCTTCTTCCTGCCCTTGTCCCATGTTACTTGGGGTCGTCGATTTCGTTTCAACTTTTCTTATATGCCACATATGCTTCTCACTGGAGCCACTTCTGTTAAACGATGAATGCGGAGTATAAAATGTGTACAACTTTATAGCTAATTACTTACATTACGTTCTTTACCACGGACCTACCCAAACCCCATTCTACCGGCTTATACTAGGAAAAAAACCCCGTGTGCCTTTGTCATTACCATAACACTTATGTGCTTAGTGCATCTTGATTTACAAGGCCGCTAGAGACTGCGTCCTTGCATATATGCATATTATATTCATGCACGTTTTCATCTATGGAAGAATAAGCCCTGTATCTCTAACGCATAAACTCACTCAAGTTTAGAGGAAATCTTGGCCATAAAATTTAATAATTGAGAGGTGTTACGGGTATTTTTTTTAATTTCTACTATAATTTGAATTTGGAAACAGTAAGGATAAAAAAAACTTGCGGTTTTATAGGTAAGTACATAATTCTATTTCCATGTGTTTTTTTTTTACAATCCCTCGAAACTTTATCTGAAATAAGCAAGAAGGTAGATAAGGCAACCAGTTTAAAAATAAACAGATTACCTGTTCAAACACTACCTTGAATTTTTTTCCAGTAGCATCGTAGGTTAATAACTAGGAACGAGATATGAATAAAGCTCTAAAACATGATTAAAGTTGACCTAAATCCCATAAAAAAATCCCATTAAGATCAACTACGAAACGCTCCCCTAATAAACTGCTATCAGAAAATTGGGACCGAAAAAATCCCTAAACACTGCGTAATTTAATAACGAAGTAACTACCACTCATCGCTAACGGAGTCGATAGTAATAAATCTAATGGCGGTTACCACAATAACCAATGACAACGACGGCATAGTTCATCGATTAGCCGAAGCGACCTGCGAACCCACGATACTCGTAATTAAAATCCAATATTGTCTAACCAAAATTGATTGCCAGAAACCACGTTCGATAGTACACCAGCTTAATCTACCGTTTATTGTGAAGTAACAAGGTGGAGAAACGAAATTATGAACGGCAAATATTTGTAATAAAGTCCCAATTTTATCGAGATTTTATGGCGCTGGCTTCGAGGATTTAAAGCTTTTTATTTTGTTGTGTTTTTATGGGGTACTAAGTAGATGTTAAATTAAGTTTTTGTTGTTTAGTTACTATATTATAAAATGAAAGCAGTCTAGTGTTATTTAATAGAATCAGCCTTTTTTATTGGAGTTTTTAACCGAATGTTTTATTGGTTTGTCTCGTAGAAAGAAAGTAGCAAACTGTCGCATATGTAGTATAAAATCGTCCCTTTGTAAAAAAGTTGGTACAATTTAAATCTCTAATCCAACTGACCTCATAAAGCCCACACATCGCACAATTTCCATACAAGAAAAGTTGACCAACACCCATCCATCGATAGCCGGCAATTTGCAAGCGCCCGAGCACGATACGGGCGAAACAGGGCACCTTCCTAGATTTACGACGTAACATGCTTTACCGGGGAGCCCTCAAGGCTTACTTACAATGCGAACTCAACTCACAGCATGCGAGATACTTAAACATGTATTGAACGGGATTTATTTGCACCGTACCGTATTCTGTTTTATAGGAGTAGGATTTAATAATTGTGAGACAGGGTTATCGGCTTTAGTGCTAACAAGCGTTAATACTGGCTGGTTCTGAGATCTGATTTCAGATTATGCAGCTTTGTGGGTAAGGCAATAGTATCTAGAGAACCATTCTCAGATACTTAAGTCTGTATTGCCCTGATATAACACCATTTCTGCTGAAGCTAATTCTAGGTGACAAAAATAAAAATAAACTTTTACAAAAAATACAACCGACTTGCAAATAAAAACACCACAAGGTAAAAAATAACTTCAATTTCGGAAGTCGGTGTTCTTGTTTTCATTTTTTGACACCGACTTCCGAAATTGCAGTTATTTTTCACTTTGTAGTGTTTTTATTTGCAAGTCGGTTGTATTTTTTGTAAAAAGTATTTTTTTTTTCACTTTTTGTTGGGATACATAATGGACCAGTTATATAGGCTTTCTACCAATAATGGTCAAAGTGAAGCCAGTATAGATTAACCCAATAACATGAAATTTAAACAAAACCGGTGGAATAAGAGTATACCATCACGAGTGAACTGTTTACACCTGCGTACCCCTTTAGAGTGTACTAGTGTGATGTTATGTTATGAAACCGTGTAAAAAAAAACAGACATGCGGTTGCAGCTATCCCGAGTGATTTGCCTACATTTATTGAAGAGTTCTGATGTATATCTCCGAAGTTCTTCATCAGATCTTGATGAAAAATAAATGGTACCACATGACAGGCACCAGCTTGTGAAAAAAAATAATTATCAAAATCGGTTCACCCAGTTATAACTTCTGAGGTAACAAACAAACAAAAAAAAAATCGTATTGATAACCTCCTCCTTTTTGGAAAGTTAAAGAGGACTAATTGATGTCTTAAGTACTTTGATATTAAAAAGGAGCGTTGAACCCTACCCATTGAATTGCAAAATCAATAAAAAAACGCTTCAACTCCAAAGTTTAATTTAAAAGAACATTTAAAACAAAAGAATCTCGAAAAGTTATCAGCACGCATTCAGATAATAAAATCCAATTTTCAATTTCTATTAATCGGCTACAATCGGAGTGGGCCCAATTGTTCTTTGATATCGTTGCCATTGAATCGGCGGGCGAGTCGATTGCGTCGACACTGGACAGCAAATTAATCCAGTAGACAATGGCATTCGTGACGCGGCGCGCGCCATGTTTGCACAGACAATAACAAATTATTCATACTCGGTGATGGAATGTAAACAGAATATGATTGGCTATTAGCATGTGGGGTGTTGAGGCCTCCTGTCTCTGCGGCCTCCGGGGACCGGGGGACGCCGGACCGACGGATCATCCCCTCAGCTATTAACAAGTCGCCGGTAGCCATATCCAACTTTGTTCTAACGTATTCCGAACTTAATTTAATTAATTACCTACTCGTACCCTCATAGTACGCCATTTCGCTAAATATTATTTTCAAGTTAAGGGGACTAAATAAGTAAGATCAAACGAACGGCCGGACATATTTCAACGTTTGTGATGTTTTAACGAAGAAAGCAAAATGAAATTATATCATATGTTTTGGAGGCGCGCTGTAAAAGCTCTTTGGAATTACACGCGGTCGCGTTTGGTGGAGTTTTATTGATCATTATTCATTATAAACGCCGACGTAACTGGCCGCTGCGTGTTGTATTAAGTTGTTAAAAGGGTTTATGGCTCGAAAAAATAATTTACGTTGGACCTACGGTACTCGTAATGGCTGACGCAGGACATGTCGGCTCTGGACATGAAATAATCATTATGAAAGCGACAAAATGTTTAAAAACAACTAGGTATAAAATTAGAGAATGAGCAAATAAATCAATCTACCTAGCCTTATACCAACTGTGTATGTTGGTTTCAAGTTTAACTATACACTATACAACTTAATATTAGTATTTTACCTGATCTACGCAATCCTGAAACCCCTTTTTTTGTGGGAAAACGTCCAATAACTTCTCCCGCTCTGGGTGAAGCGGGAGGGCGTGGCAGATTTTTACTGACTAAAACCCACCCGTGTTCCTTCAGTTGCTTGTGCCAGGGCCGCGGTAACTCTCTTTTAAAATTATCCGCGACCCAGACAGGCATCGGCCCTAGTGGACCCCGGCAATTTTTCGCTGACATCTCTTTGAGTCGCGCGTGGAACACTACGCCGCGTCGACTCGGGCCTGGTCCTTATCGGACGGCGAGCTACCCATTACTCGCCGCCCGCAAGCCCGCGCCTACGGTGACCGGGAATCGGCTTGTGACTCCCGACGCCCGGGGCCTTTCCTGCGGCGGCTAGGGGCGTGAGGGCGTCTCCGTTGTCTCCCTCACGCGTTCCGCCTCCTCCTTCGCGAGCATTACTGCTTTGCTGAAGGAGGTGACAGCTTCTCATGACCTCTCGCTCCGTACCATGGCCTGAACCAGGGCCGGACGCGAGAGGTGCCACCACTGATCGCCTCCACGAGGTCACGGCGGTGCTCCGCCCAAGCGGGGCAGACCTCCACCGTATGCTCCACCGTGTACTCCAGGTGATCCACACATGGGCCGGTAAGCGGACGGAGAGTCTGCTGGGCGCCCCGGCTTTTTAATGAGGACCAGTTGCCCCGTCTCCAAGCATGCGCTAAGGAGCCCCCTTAGTCGAGGCCCGAGATCCTGAAACCCCTTGGCAAAACTCTTTGTCAGATTTTCTAGCTCCTGACTACCCGTAACGACTGTCAAAGATCTACTAGTTACTAGTGTTGTTCTGTCTAGTCGGTTAAGCCGACTATTCGGCAAAGAGCGCCGACTATCCGGCTTCTTACTTTGTACATACAAAGTTCAACATTCATTCAAAGTTCATTCCAACATGAGAAATTATCATTAATTGTCACTGATTACACTTGACTTTACGGGAATTATTGCACAATTGGTCAAAAACAATCAATACAATTTTAATTGAGGTTTTACACTTTAATGAACAATAACAGTATTTTTATTTTTTTATACAAAAACACCGGTCCGACCCGTTCAAAAAAAAAACAAGAAATAATGCGAAGTAAACAAAACATTTCACTCCCGAAACTGTGATTGGCTTAGCCGACTAGTCGGCCCATTAGACCAAATAGGCCGACCTTTACAACCCACTAACGGCTAGTCGGCCAAAGCCATAGTCAGCACATCTCTACAAATTACAGCTGATATCAAAGCTATCATGCTTTCCGAGACACGGAGGAATCTCGGCACGAATGGTCACCCATCCACGGACCGATCTCGGCAAGCGTTGCTTGACAAATGCAAAATGGTGATAAAACGAAACTCGATTTGTGTAAAAGTTAGTAAAACAACAAACGCCATTTTAAATGAAACCCTCTTTATAGCACAGCAAAATAAATGCCTTCGAATAACTCCAGCGCAATGTAAATAAATATTTTTATTGATGTTATTACTAGCGATAAAGTGCAAAATCTAGGTTTATTTAGACGTTTAGAAACTAAAATCTTACATGCTAGGCAATACGGTTTTTATGTTTCTTTTATTTTCTTTAGCTTCAGGGGTGACTTAATAATTCAGGGAATTTTGATAAAATTACCTACTGCTATTTTCCGTTGACTACAGGCTTACTTGACAGCTGTAAACCATCAATCAACCACCACCTGCTAGTTGCCTATGAGCCTGCATCGCTTTAGAAAATTGCGACAAAGGTTTAAAACAAATTGACGAAGAGACAAAGCGAATTTTTAATAATGGACATAGCATATCCATAGGCCAAAATGTATTTCAGTAAAGCGGACACAACCACTAGGAACTAGACAAACAAACATTCTATTAGCGATAACGATATCAATAAAAAACTATTTAACAAAAAAATTAAACAGACTGCCCGAACAAAACACTAAAAAGCGAAAAATAACTTTTCAATACAGTTGTTAAACATGGCGTACTTTCAGAGGCTATAATTATGATTAGAAAATTAAATCTTTCGCATAGGCATCTTTCTATTACGCGGTCGTGACTTTTGTTTACGAGCTCGATCATTAGTTTTGCAGTTAGGTTTTAAATGTTTTAGTCAATTTAAAAAAGTTTAGTAGCAAGGAGTTTTCATACTTAAAATAAAATGGGATTTTATTCGAGGCCAAAATGAATGAGTCCGTATGTCTTAGCATAAAATTCTCAAAAGTTTATTAAATGGTTGTTTAATATATTGAATTAACAGTTTTAATTTCATTATTTTCACATAAACATTTGTCAAAAATCGAATAGGCTGTATAGGCTGTTTTCGTTGTAAAAAAAAATTGGAATTCTAACTCTATCTCTAACTCTGTCTCTAACTCTGTCTCTATCTCTAACTCTATCTCTAACTCTGTCTCTAACTCTGTCTCTATCTCTAACTCTATCTCTAACTCTATCTAAGTTTGTATAACTCTATCTCTATCTCTAACTCTATCTCTAACTCTATCTCTAACTCTATCTCTAACTCTATCTCTAACTCTGTCTCTATCTCTAACTCTAACTCTATCTCTTTCTCTAACTCTATCTCTAACTCTATCTCTATCTAAGTTTGTATAACTCTATCTCTATCTCTAACTCTGTCTCTATCTCTATCTCTATCTCTATCTCTATCTCTATCTCTATCTCTATCTCTATCTCTATCTCTAACTCTATCTCGATCTCTAACTCTATCTCTGTCTCTAACTGTATCTCTATCTCTAACTCTATCTCTATCTAAGTTTGTATAACTCTATCTCTATCTAAGTTTGTATCGAATATTTTATGCGCAAGGAGGTTGAATATTATATTGGTGTTCTAAATTCAAACACCAAAACAGTGATTAAAAGTGCTTTTATACCACACCCACTCGGAAAGTGTCTTATTACTCGTTCATAAACGGGTTAGAAAGTTCGTAATTTCTCCCTTAAAAATGTGCGGCGGGAAAAGTTATATGGAATTTTATTACTGCCCTCCGAAGCAGGGCAGGAATGTTGTATGAAAATCCATTACTGCCCGGCTAGCTTTCTTTTGTTTTTTTGCAGCGAACATAAAAAAAATACAAACGTCAAACCTCAAAAAGGTTTTGTTTGAAATAATTAGAAAAAGAGACGGGAAACATACAAACCTCAAATCTGAAAAAGGTTTTATATCAAATAATTAGAGAAGAGGCGGCTTTTTTTTTGTTTTCTATTTTTAATGAAATGAGGATGGCAACCTTATTCTGCAATGCCAAAAACAAAACGCGGCAATTTATTTCGTTGCGTTAAATTTTGTTTTTTACTAAATTGATAATTTAACAGTACCTAGCTTTTAATTTTCTAAAAAATTATCCAAAATGTCATCTGATAGTGAAAGTGACGATTTTGTAATGATGACGCCACCAGAAATAAAAAATACAGCCCAAGAAGTCATAAATAACTTACTTCCTGAGAAGTCTCGAGCTAAATACGACAAAATTTATAATGATTTTATATTGTGGAAAAGTAGCAAAAATGCACAATCGTTCTCAGAAAACGTCCTACTATCATATTTTAGCGAAAAAGCGCAAAATATGCTAAACTAACAGCGTTTTTGAAGCGGAAATCAGAAGGATTTCGCAGTAAAAAAACCAAAGTATTGACTATGAAAGATGTCTTTGATTTCTTACAAAATGCTCCAGAAAACAATTATTTACTAATGAAGGTAACTATTGAACATTATCATTGTACCTAATTGTTATACTTTATTTACGGAACTATCATATAAACTTATGATTTTTATTTATTTACAGGTAATTTTAATTCTGAGCTTTTGGATTTAACTACTGACGACATAGAGATCCGTGAAGATATAGCCATAGTCAAGCTTCCCCGAACAAAAACTAAAATAGAGAGGAGTTTTGTTGTAACCGACACATTCTTCCATATTTTGAAAAGATATATGGACCTTCGTCCGAGTAATATGAACTCCAAGCGCGTTTTGTTACTATTTAAAAACAATAAATGCGTCAGGCAAGTGATCGGAAAGAACAAAATAAGTTCAGTACCGAAATCGCCTCATATTTAAAACTCGCAAACCCTGATCTCTACACTGGGCACTGTTTCAGACGGACTTCCGCAACCATCCTTGCAGATACAGGCACTGATTTAACTGCAATAAAACGACATGGTGGTTGGAAATCGTCCGCTGTCGCAGAAAGTTACATCGAAGATTCCATAGAAAATAAAAAAACACATTAATAACCAAATATCAGGATCAATCAATTTACATAACAAAAAGTCCCCACAACCTTCAACGAGCACAGCGCCAACAGCCTTCCTGGAAGAATATGATTCTACTCAAACTATAAAACTAGCTCCTCCCACAAACACAAGTGTACCAACAGCAAAACCAAGTGTCCCAGTTTTATCTCAATCATCTCACACAAGTATTAGCCTTTCTGGAAAAAACGTCACTATAAGTTTAAGCCATTGTAACAATTTTAATATAAACTTTAATTAAAGAAATATTGTATTTTTTTTCCCTCATAGGTGTAGTATAAAGCACTATGTATCACTCGGGAGAAAGTTCTATTTCTGTTCTCGAGTTTCCTTTAAGCCCTCCGCTGCGCGTCGGGCTTAAACATACTCTCGTACAGAAATAGATCGTTTTCTCCCCTCGGTGTACAATGTACTATTATTCACTGTTTTCAGTATAAAATAAAATAAGCTTTTTAGAGGAGGAATTGTATACTTTTTTTTGTTTGATAAATTATTTCTTTTTTTTTAATATGAGTTCAAGTACAAGTGATGAAATGGAATTAACTCCACCCGATATTTTATCTGAGGCCAACACTGCGCAAGATGAAATTTTGCCTCCAAAATCTCGAGAAAGATATATGGCGACTTACGTTAATTTTATTTTATGGAAAAATAAAATTTAATTCTTTGAATTGTTTTTACTATTTCCCACAACTGTATTGAAAAACGTCGTGTGATACACGGGTGTGTAGGTTATTGCAAACTCGTGTCATTAAAAACCCTCGCCTTCGGCTCGGGCTTGTTAATGACAGCTCGTTTGCAATAACCTACTTTCCACCCTTGTATCACAATGTACTATTTCAATACAGTTGTTAAACATGGCGCACTTTCAGAGGCTATATTTTTTATAATTAATGTACTCACAGAAAATACATACAGAAAACATATCATGACAGAGGAGTACAAAGGTACTGCTTATTTCTTTAGAAATTTCTACCAGCAGACCCGCGAAAAGGAGAAATGAAGAAGAAATGTGGACAAAATGTGGGTGAGAACAGGAAGAGAAGAAAAGTGAACGACTAACCTAAGAAATATAAACATACACAAATGGTGTAAGTGATACATACTTAAATAAATACATAACACTAAAATATATAGATACTAAATATATATACATATGCTTATAAAAATCAGATTTGAGAGGAAAGATAATGCTCTTTTAAGCGTTTTTTTAAAAACCGAGATAGTATCTAGATCTCTGATGCTAGGCGGAAGTGAGTTCCACAATCTTACAGCATGGACAGAGAAGGAATAGGAATAATAGCTAGTTTTATGAGGGAGGGATTTAAGGAGGGATCTAAGATGTGACCTACATATGCGTCTCTACCTACATAATGCGGCTATAATTATGATTCGAAAATTAAATCTTTTGCACAGGCATATTTCTGTTACGCGGTCGTGACTTTTATTTACGAGCTCGATCATTAGTTTTGCAGTTGAGTTATAAATTTATAAGTCAATTTAAAATGTTTAGTAGCAAGGAGTTTTCATACATAGATTTTATACGAGGAAAAATAAATGAGTCCGTACGTCTTAGCATTGAATTCTCAAAGTCTTTGGTTGTTCAAAGGGTTGTTTATTAAATTTAATTACCAGTTTTAATTTAATTATTTTCACATATATTTCTCAAAACTCGAACAGGCTGTATAGGCTGTTTTCGTTGTAAAAAAAAATATGTGCAGTTGCAATAACTCGCCATTTTCTGAAAATTTTAATGTTTCGTGTGATAAGTAAATTGATTTTTCAATACAGTTGTTAAACATGGCGTACTTTCAGAGGCTATAATTATGATTCGAAAATTAAATCTTTCACACAGGCATCTTTCTATTACACGGTCGTGACTTTTGTTTACGAGCTCGATCATTAGTTTTGCAGTTTAGTTTTAAATTTATAAGTCAATTTAAAAAAGTTTAGTAGTAAGGAGTTTTCATACATAGAATAAAATTGGATAGATTTTATACGAGGAAAAATGAATGATTCCGTACGTTTTAGCATTGAATTATCAATAGTTTTATTTAAATGGTTGTTTAATATATTTAATTACCAGTTTTAATTTAATTATTTTCACATCAACATTTGTCAAAAATCTAATAGGCTGTATAGACTGCTTTCATTGAAAAAAAATTGTCCAGTTGCAGCAACGCGCCATTTTCTGTATTTTTTTTTATTGTAAATAAACGTAAAACGTAAACGTCGTGT
The DNA here is from genome assembly GCA_964057195.1 of Orthosia cruda. Taxonomy (NCBI): domain Eukaryota; kingdom Metazoa; phylum Arthropoda; class Insecta; order Lepidoptera; family Noctuidae; genus Orthosia; species Orthosia cruda. Next base: position 11,923,792 of record OZ059832.1, on the reverse strand, counting down.
TATACACGGGTGTGTAGGTTATTGTAAACTCGTGTAAATAAAAATTTCCGCTACCTGCTTGGGGCCTTTACTGGGCACTTTTGAACCAACGACATGCTTATGAAGATGGGTCTAAGCGCGACACCCATGTGCAGGTTGTGTGGGGAACTCACGGAACGCATGGAGCACCTTCTGTGCACACGCGATGCACTGGCAGGTAAGCTCCTAGGGTTGGGATATCCAAAACCAGAAGACATGGCTCGTATCTCCTAGTCTCGTTGTAAAACTCATGAAATGAGTTTACAAAAGAGATTGGAGAGGAGTAAGTTATCTAGGGTACCATAATATCGATCCCAATGGGTCGAAGTGTCCGAGTTGTTTCTCGGCCCCTCCACAAGATAATATAATATAAGTGCAGAAAACATGTTTTCCATATAGAGCACCAGCAAATGATTGTTCTTATTTTATCACTGGCAGCTATTGTCCACACAGCAGCCATTTACCGCCTCACTGAACTCTCACAGAATATCGAAACACCCGTTTACATTTTTACGGACGCAATGTAAAGACAATCTTGTTAATGCCAGTTCGCATAGTTAACGAAGCAACGTTGAAATTTGCAATTTTGATTGGCGCTATGCTGCTACCGAGTATTTCGTGAAACTGTTAGAGCTGATTGGCAAATTATAATTTAATCGACGGGCATTTCAATGAAAACACTGCATTTCATTGACACGGCTTGTCCGATAAAGTAATTAGTGTCTGAATAGCTATGTTCGTGTTTGTTCAACTTTAGTTTTGCCCGCTACTTTGCCTTTGGGAAAGTAAAAAATGTTTTTTTGAATTATGAAAGTGTTTGCGATAAGAATTTGTTTCATACACGCTAGCGATTCCCGTGGGTGTGTAGGGTTATGTTTATATTTGGAGTGCTTTCTAATTAAAATTAGGTTAATTTATAATTGGAATTATTATATTATTTACGGTTCGAAGCATTGGTCCCTCTGAGGCGTAGAATTTTTATTTTGTACTGGCTTCTGCCCCAGACATTGTCTTAGTGTTTTGATAAAAACATCTTAAATGCCTCGTCAATAGCAGAATTTGGATAAAAAATTGGATATTTTTTTTTAATTTAAGAGACATTTAAACAAACAAAAACATTTTACACATCTAACATTAGTTTCAGCTACGTTCAGTTGAAAGCTTATGTAAGAAGCAAAATAGACAAAAGATAAAATGGAATAAAATAGTAAGATAAGGATAAATTCAATCACGAGAATACAGACAAATTACATTATAGGACATACTTACGTGATCTTGACTTTGTTCAGAGGCCTTTTCACAAAAACAGAATCATAACTCAGCCATCTAGTTCGGTTCTTTACAAACTTTCTAAACACGCATATTTTTTTAGTTTAACGAGATATTTTATTTATTTATTTATTAAAACTTCATGCAACATAAAAGTACATAGGCGGACTTAATGCCTGAGGCATTCTCTACCAGTCAACCAAAGGCGGTGAAGAGATAGCATGGCAGGTGCATAAAATATGAAATAATAATATTATAAACGCAAAATTAGTACAAAAGTGTATAGTTCTAATTTCTATGTTAATTAATGTAATTGGTATCTGTATCGTTTTAATTAACTATAAATAAATAGTTAAATTAAATATACTTAAATATTGATGAATGAATAAAAAATATATATAAATTAATAGAAAGGCGCAAAATGAGACGACTCTGCTATTCGTTTAGAAAAATATATGCATCTTACTAGGAGCCATTCAGATTTTATTTTGCCTTATTATACCTAAAGAAGTAACTTTTGCCCGCATCTTCGCTCATGTGGCTTATCTCGCAGAAACCGTGCATGGTTTCTGTTCAGCGATAATGTAGCTATCTATTGCTCTATCTATAAAATAATTTTAGTATTCGAATCAGTACTTCTAGAGATTATACATTACAAACATTTAAACCTAACAAACATTTCAACAATTTTTCGCCTATAAGCTAAGAAAAGTGTCAAAAAATAAAATGTATTAGGTACAAAATGATTGTAAAGAAGCAAAAACAAAAATTGCAGTAATGAAGCTACCCCTAGAAGCTAGTACAGAATAAACAGCTTATTTTTCCATAACGTGGTCTGCAGTGATTACATCGATAAGTCATAAACTATTCAGAGCAGCAGGCCAGCACGTACGAGTATTTAAGTACAGCTACCAGCCTGCGAGCTGTGCCACCAAGGCAGTCTCATTCGATTTATTTTATAGCTCGTAAACAAAGCTGCCAACTTATGCCACTCTCCTTTGACATTTTATGGTAAATAAGATTTTACGGTAACGCGAATTTCCAATACCTCCTTTTCTATAGCATTTTCTCTCTACATGCAAATGACAGTAACCATAAAGAGCATTGTACTTGAACTACAATTGCGCCACAGACAATATAAATGTTGATTTCAGCGAATCCTGCCATTCCACAGCGTGCAAATCGCGCGATGTAATCTTTTGCGGTTTGTTTGTGCAGCCAATAACACAGGCGTCGTAATAGAGGCGAACTCCACCTTGTTTACGCCAATAATTAGATTTGGTAAAGTTTCGTAACATAAAAAACAAATGCAGGCGAAGTTTTACTGCGGTTTCATGAAATCGAAGTCCTCGACGGTACCACGACACCGTTTTTAATAACCGCGCCCGCTCAATGTTCGAATTCTAATCGAGTTTTAAATTGCAGCTATTCTTGTCTGGCGCTGTCGGTCCTCTCCCTCCCAGCTCGCGCTGAACTTTCATCTCTCATCTACGGTTCTATTCCTCGTTAGCTTCTCCTTAAAACTTTGCCGGCGACTCCGATAAGTTTTTTTAACTTCAGTAGAACTCGCTTCTCATGATTAATTAATTCGATTGTGCGTGAGCTATTTGCGACGTGATCGCTTGCTGTGGTGTCCATTATTTCACGATTTGGGTCGAGGGGAGCCTCTATGGTAGGGGTCGATTCTGCTCGGTCACCGCACTAAACGGTCTTGTTACATTCCGTCTTTACAGTTTCGCCTTTTTATACGAAAAGTTGAAAGGGGAGCGTGTTCCTTACGGGGCAAGGACAGCTCAATTTGGACTATCATTTTATATGGCACATCGCTATTTTCCTGTCGTAGACATCTGCTGCTTTTATTTATACTTAGTTTTGTTTAAGCATTCTTTATAGAAAACAGATTTCTACCAAATTCAATTGAAAAGTATACATAATATATATGTTACCGCTTATTTGCGTAATTTGATTCCGTTAAAGAAGAAAAGAAAACAGTTCTTATATTAACTAGATAATATGCAGACTTCCTAAGTAATCTGCATACTAACGGTTAAGCATACGGTTAAGTTCATAAAACAGAACATCGCTGTGCAGAGCGAGCGAAGCGAGCTCGGGAACTTAGGTCATCCCGACACGGATAGGTTAGGTTCGAAGGGGATGACGACCCGTCATCTCCTTCATGTAAGGTTAATTACTATAAACCCCGCAGACAGAAATAGCAGCCCCGCAGCGGGGTTCTGACGACTTTGTAATTTGATATGTACCTATCTCTATTACGTACTATTAGATTGCAGTGTAAATTGATGGGGAAAAAAACCTGGCATTGAGTTACAGTGTCACTAATCGGTAATTTTTATTCCAATGGGTAACAGTGTAACACAAAATACTGTAACTCAATGGGAACAAAGGGGCTATCGTGGATGCAGGCGCAAGCGGGGGGCCGAGAAAACGAGACACAAGTGTTTCGCTCACTGTATTCCGCGATTTAACGATGCAGTATCCATTAATATGCAGATTAACTATATAAAGAGGATATATCTGCTACTTTCAGTCAAATTTAACACTTTAACGGATTGTACCCGGTATTCTGCAGATTACCTAGTTAATCTGCATATTAACGCTTTCCGTATTCTAACGGTAACATATATACTGCATAAAAGATTTTTGTAGAAAACGTATAAATTCCGTTTCAAAACACACTTGAGAAAAAAATCCGAATTTAAACCTACGCTTCTACGTTCCAAGCGTTGAAAACGAAAAATACAGTTTGTAAAAAAACGCCGCGAAAATAAATCATTTTAATTTCCACACGGCATTAAGGACATAATCCGCTATATTTTAATAAATTTTACTACTCATAAAAACATGAACAGCGCACGTTACACGTACGCGGGCGTTTGCGGCTTTCGAAGCACGCAATGTAATTTAATTAAAAGCGACGTACACATAAAGCAGTGGTGTGCGTTCGTACTTAAGACGGCGTTAATTCACGGGGTTTGATGTACCCCACGTGTAGTACCCCGCTAATGGTCGCATTACTCAGGCGGCGACGGGTTGATTGTTTATATGCGGATCCGTGAGCCTGTTGTTATTGGCCACCGATGCCACCGTACGTTTACTTTATAACCGCGGGATCTAAGATAAATAGCAGAGGTCCAGTCAATATTTTACGAATATATTTGCGGATGATATTGGTGACCTCTATCGGATAGTTAAACTTGGTTGCGGTGGCGGTGGGTCGTTGGATAAATGTGTAGATATTACGTAGCAGTATTTTTATATTGACCTAGGATGAAAAGAAAATGTTGAGTGTTATCTTTTGCGAATATATTCCTTCTGATTATATTGATTATATTCTACAGAATCATCTAACGCCAATTCGCTTTCGCCGGATTGTGCATATTCTTTCTCTTCTGTATAATGTGATATTTCCTAAAACTTTGTTGTGGCCGAAACACGTTTACGCACAAAAACCTCGATACAATTGAATGGCAAAGTAACCTCTTACCGTGATCTTCAATAGATTTTTCCGGTAATACTGACCAGCGTACATTTGTACAATTAACAACAATAACGTATCATAAAAGGACGCAAAACTTCATTGTCTTATATATTGAAGTTTCATTCATTATTTTTAAGTAATTCATATTATTATGTTTTGTAAAAAAGTCTATACAAATTACATCGTGCTTCTCTTTCCATCCAGTGCAATTCGACAGTGACCGCAAAAAGCAAAAATAATATTCAATTTATTTCTCGTCAATTCAATCTATCAAAAAAATATCAGGTATAATGCAGCCAGATCGTGTAGCCTGGTGGCTTTAATTGGAACTAACGAAATCACAAGTAATATTGTCAAAGTCTGTATTATTTTTATTTTTTGGCACTACCGCTGTCACTGGCATCTATATTTTTGTTGTATTATAAACGACTAACGTCGTTAAGTTTACTTACTAAGTCCATAACTAAAAAGTATTTGAACCTCTTTGAAAATACAACAAATGTTATCTCAATTTGAATTAAACAATATTTAAAATATAGGTAAGGTCGAATACTATTTTAACCTTCTTCGTTCATGTGAAAACAATAGAAGCAAAAAACACAGAACATGGAATGGTCGTACCAACCACGCTGGCAGTGTCTCGAAATGACAGAACTAATAAAATTCTTCGTATCCATTTGTTTCAATATTTGTTTCTTTCTAACATACGGCACCTAGAACTGACCAAAAAATGTCAAATTCGTGAGAAATGATAATCTATTTCTCACCAATTTGACATTTTTCGTCGTTTCAACCAAAAATCGTCCACATGTGGACATAAAGCTCACCAAGAATCACCACATTGATCAGTCCTGTATTTCTCGCAATTAACTATCCTAATTGCAATAACGGGCTACAATAATAGTTTGTTAGTCTATTAATATTGTTAAGCTAATTATTAATTGATCTTATCATTTTGCCAAATCAGCACTGACAATTCTTATTTATTAACAAAAAATCCGCCGATCGCCCTGGACAGTAGACTCAAAGACTTACACTTGGGGATTGCCAGAGATTTACGCAGCATTCTGGATGTAAAAAGAACAGACCGAATACGGAACACGCTGTGTTCCCAAACATAATAGACTTTGGTAAAAAGGCTGTTCGGCTCAAATGGGCCAATGCCATTACGGCTCACGTTAGTAGCATGCAAATTGAGCGCTGGGCAAGCCTCCACAATCTTGAAGATGGAACGCACCGTTGAGGCCGGTCCAGAAATAGGTGCCGAGATGATTTGGACGCGTACCGTGAGGGCTGGTTCTAGACGGTGCGGGAAAAGAATGACTGGAATGACTTAGGTGTACTCTTATGAATTTAATTGGGGATGGATGAAGAGGGAGGGTACGGCCAAAGAAAAGATAGATGGACTGCGCGAGGAGTGATATTAAAGGAAAGGGAGTCAATTATAGCGTGGTGCGGGACAGAACGATATGGAAGAAGAAAACGCGTGTGTTGCGCCGACCCAAGTAACATGGGACAAGGGCAGGTAGATGATGATGATTTCAGACTTTTACCGGTAAGACTTAGTAAATCTGTTTTACCGACAAATTATAAGTTTCATCATAGTTTTTTTTTTTAAACTGAAACAACAGTTCGGCTTTTACAGTAACATATACGTGGTTGTGTTGTGAGGCATACACTGTTTTTAGTATTTATGTTTTCCTTTTTAGGGTTCCCTAGCCAATAAACGGAACCCTTATGGATTCGTCATGTCTGTCTGTCTGTCTGTCCGTCCGTATGTCACAGCCACTTTTTTTCGAAACTATAAGAACTATGCTGTTGAAACTTGGTAAGTAGGTGTATTCTGTGAACCGCATTAAGATTTTCAAACAAAAATAGAAAAAAAACTGACTCTATTTTTTTTTCATCCAACCTGTACGTGTGCCATCTATGGATAGGTCTTCAAAAATGATATTGAGGTTTCTAATATATTTTTTTCTAAACTGAATAGTTTGCGTGAGACACTTCCAAAGTGGTAAAATGTCCCCCCCCCCCCTGAAACTTCTAAAATAAGAGAATGATAAAACTAAAAAAAATATATGATGTACATTAAACTACTGTAAACTTCCACCGAAAATTGGTTTGAACGAGATCAAGTAAGTAGTTTTTTTTAAATACGTCATAAATCGTAAACCACAATTTAACAAGTACGGAACCCTTCGTGCGCGAGTCCGACTCGCACTTAGCCGGTTTTTTTTTATGGCATGCGTTATGCCTGGCGCATATAAACATTTTCTTTCTTTCTATATTATCTTTAAACACCTACACTGTACCAATACTTATAAGTATTGATACAGTGTGCTATATCTATTATTTGCTATATATATCATTTATTTGCTATAAATAGCAAATAAATGATTGATTGATTGATAACAAACAATAGCAACAAATAGTTTCAGCCGTTCTCTAGTGAGACGCTTACAATCACATACAGCATTTTTAGGGTTCCGTCTATCTCCCTGTCTGTCTTTCCGTCTGTCACGAGGCTGTATCTCATGAACCGTGATAGCAAGGCAATTTTTTTTTTTACAGATGGTGTATTTCTGTTGCCACTATAACAACAAATACTAAAAACAGAACAAAATCAATATTTAAGTGGGGCTCCCATACAACATACGTGTTCTTTTCCGTTTTTTGCGATAATGGTACGGAACCTTTGTGCACGAGTGCAACTCGTACTTGGCCAGTTTTTTTTTATTTATATCGATAGATAAAGTTTACATGACCGTGGTTTTTGCACCCAGTCTATTTGTTTTTTAACTCTAATATACAGAAAAGCGGCACCACGTGACCTCACCACAGAGGGCTGATGTATATCAAAACCCAGTAAGTGCTTTGTAATTATTATATTCCAGGAGAGCGGAAAGTCATCTTGTATTAGTAACTAAATGATATATTAAGATTTCAAGAGAATACTAAACAAGGAATTTGAACCTACTAATTGTACAAATGATATTAATAGCATCTATTTTAAACATGCCTAAAAAAGACAATTCCAAACCTAGTAAGATTTGGATATTTGCTAATTTAAGGTGTCTTTACAATTTGATGTGACTTTCCTATTGTAAATAATGATAAAATTGATTACTGAAAGCACCAAATCTCAATTAAAATTTAAAGTTTCTAGTTTAATATTGCACAGTCCATTTCAGTATAGTAAAACTCATTAAAATAATATAAATAAAATTATCTAACTATTAAACCAATATAAAAAAATGTAACGTACTGTGTTCTTATATGTGGCAGTCGCATAGAAGCAGACATAATTATAATATTTATTCAATTTGCACGGCAAAGACTCGTATGACACTAGCCAGGTTACCTATTTTAGTGATCTTTATTTTCGTAGCAATAAGGTTGCATTCATAGGCAAAATAACAGTGAACGATCTGATGTCAGATGCTAGCCAGTTTGAAATAAGAACTTGCGCGGTTATATTTTTGTAAAAAACCATCGGAAGAGATATGGGCCTCTGTGGTCGGCCTTGTGTATTTAATTTTCAAATACTTTTCGCTCCAATTTAAGTTTGCCCCTAAACTATCGATGACAGTGGGCGTGGCTTGGAACCTCAGATGTTGATTGTCAACTGTTCGTCCTCAGCCCCTTAAGTTTTCTTTTCTATGTTTTAACTTGGTGTTCCTACAATAAAGAATATATAAATAAATAAATGTGTATTAAATACAAATAAAGGGACGTTCTTTGTTTTACATATATAATTAATATAAAAAGATCGTTCTCCAATGCCCCACATATTTCCCGAGTCGTTGCCTGGCATCCGTCGTGCCTCAAGGTCGTCTCGTAGCCAATAGAGACCAACCGATCATTCCATTTTCATGATCGTATTTTTGGTACAATGAATTTCCAATCGGAAATAGGGCTGGCTTTGGCTTTGTGATTTCAAGTAAGTTTGTAACCTGAGTTTTAGCCAAGTGTCATTTTATTAATGAAAACATCGCACCATCCATTGGATTCATCTAAACAAGAAAAATTAAAAAAACCCCGACACATTTTTATTTCATGCTATATAACTTATCTAGTAGTAGACACGCTTCGATCGACAATCTATTGAAGATGTAATTATGACACGATAGCATGCGAAAACACCCCGTTTCAAACAGTAAAACGCCTATAACTTTAGAACGGCTGAATCGATTTTCATCAAACATAGCTATGAACACTTTAGATGAAGTCACATTTTAAACAAAAACACACACCACCAACACACCACACTTGCCACTGCCAAAGACAGACAAACACACAGGTACACGCGTCAAACTTATAATACCCCTCTTTTTCCGTCGGGGCTTAAAAATGTATGCAATTGTCAAGCCCTATCGAAAACTTATACGTGATCAAACACTTACATTTTGAAATTTCTATTGTAGCCATCGCCTACTTTTAGAATATTAATTTGTATAGAGTCTCTGGCTTATTGAAAAATCAGTACTTTGACATGACATCCTGTGTTGCCATAACCTCGCGGAATCTAACATTTCAGTAGATAATGATAGGGCCGATGTTCGATATTAATTATATTGAAGGAAAATATATTTTTTTTAACTAGGTAGGAACCTACCATTGAAAAATCTCCAAACACAGGATTCCATTTGCCCAATTAAAAAGCACGTATTATTAAAACGTGAAAGGTTTTTTCAATATAAACCGATTACGCAAAGGTAAGGAACATGAAAAAAGAAATTATGAATATGCAGGTAGCTGGATATTTTTCTTTTGCAAAGCGTTTACACAGATTTTCTCCGTATTTTATTCAATAAAGGCCTTTCAATAACATCCCTCGAGTCTTATTAAAATTATAAAAATTGAAGGGTTTTTTTATTAATGCCGTCACTTAGAAATAAATTACTTTCATTTTTACATCACGGCGTTATTTTAAAAAACCACTCTGCAAAGGAATAATAACATTTGCACCTGGTGTTTTCGCAGCCGGGAAAAGATTTGACAATTGTTTTGCGATCTCGGTGGAAACGAACCACTGAATTAGGCTAATCAAACGACGATTTCAAAATACAAAAATATTTTTATATTTTTACTTCGGTGTCCGGAAAACTCTTTTTATAAAGGGGTGTAATGGGGTGTTGGATTTTGTATAGGATTTTACTTTAGGTTGTTTTTGCACTTCCAAAAGCTCTATTATATTCCTTCCCGTCTTTAATTTCACATTTGTTATCGCCACGCCTATGAAATTTCATATTTATTAACAGGCAACCATAGACAATTAAATGCAATACTTCATGGAGGCTTACAATAGTGAAGCGAAGTGCTCTTTAGCTCCAATATTCCGATAAATTAAAATTTACCACCGAATCCATCATTCATCAGTAAATAAAGCTTAAAGCATTAAATATTTTCATTTAATAATAATCTAATCATCAAAAAGATATGTACCTAACAAGATTAAATATTTATTATAAGTAATATTGGTTAAAGAAGTTAGATAAAAATTACACAAAATATAAATATTTTAATACATAAGCAAAACATAGTCCTAAATACATTTTTTTTAAAAACTTGCTTGCTTACTTGCTCTTGTAACAATATTATTGTTATACCTTTTTTTCATTTTATAACTAAATATTCTTTTTTAAACTAAATGTGCAAACAAAAACCAGTCACAAACCATAGAACAAAAAACTAAATCCATTTGCAAAGATTTCAAATCCAAACGCATACAGTGCAAGCTGAATGTATAATTGAACAGGCAGAGCTGGGGCCCACAGCGGGTACATAAATAAAAGATGCCTGTCAATAGATACAGGGAGAAGGGGGGACAATTAATTAAATTAAAACTGTATAAAGTTTGCTATCTTTTCTTTTATCTCGCCGACGCTATGGGGATAAGACGAAACCTCGCTTCGAACAATTAAAATTTTACCTTCGTTATTTTAAAAGTTAGCTAAATAATAACAGCCGCACGGGTCGATCTACAAGGTTAAGCAACGCTTGACGAGGTCGGTCCCTGGATGGGTGACCATTTCAACATACCGAGTTTCCTCCGTGCCTCGGAAAGCACGTTAAGCCGTTGGTCCCGGCTGTCATTTGAAGATCTTTGACAGTCGTTACGGGTAGTCAGAAGTCGTCACGGGTAGGAGTCGCTTGAGATCTGACACCAGTCTTGACAAGGGGTATCGTGTTACCCAGTTACTGGGTTGTGGAGGTCAGATAGGCAGTCGCTCCATGTAAAACACTGGTACTCAGCTGAATCCGGTTAGACTGGACGCCGACCCCAACATAATTGGGAAAATGCTAGGCAGAAGATTTTTTTAATTTTTGTAAAGTCAGGCATTAGGTCTTTTGCATCGCTTGTAGGAGAAAATTTTAATTTATGGCGGATCTGCTGCTTGCCCTTCTTTGGGAGGAATCCTCGCCTTTCAATGAAATGTGTGCCAAAGTAGGAAATGGAGGAAATCATCTAAATCAATATAATGTGAAGGGCGCACGGTTGGCGTAGTGGTTGAGCGATTGACTGCTGCGCTGCGTGTCGCGGGTTCAATTCCCGCACGGAACAAATATTTGTATGACCTACAGATAGTTGTTGCGGCTCTGGGTGTTGTGTATGTGAGTTTATATGTTTGTAAACGCACCCACGATACAGGAAGAAATTCATAGCGTGGGGCAACACTTTAAAAAAAATACTAGCAGCTGTACCCTGCCACGCTTCGCAGTGGCACTTTAAAAAAAAATAGGAAAAACAAATAAGAAAAGAACATAAAAAAAAATGATAAAAAACAATGCTTTATGCGGATTAGTGTAGAACTTTTTGAGTTTTTGAAGCGTACACAAACCAACATAACATTTTTATATATATAGACTAACTGACCCCCGGGGCTTCGCTCCCGTCAATTGGCTACCGAACTGCCTGCCCTGAAACAAAAAACATATATATATATATATAAAACAATCCTTAATGCGGATATAGATAGATATTGAAAAGAGTTAAAATTATGTGTTTGTTTAAATTATTTAACTGAATAAAGTTACTCCATCGCTGTATGCCAAAAGCATCTTTATATTCCTGGAAAACTCTTGGTTCTGGTGTTTCAGGCCCGAGGAACGAAGATGAAGAAAAAAGCACTATACAAATACGCAAGTACAAGTACAATACATAATAATACAAGTGGCTTTAAATGTTTATAGCCACTATTGAGCCAAGCAAATATTGAGTTAGGTAACTCAATATTTATTTAGCAAACATGTTGTTTCCAGCATTTATAACATTCTCCTGCTAACTTTGTGTGTGTGTGTGTGACTTTTTAAGTGTTTAGCATAAGGATGTTGTTATATTGTATGTCGATTTGTGACAAATAAACACTTTTATTTTTTCTTTCTTCTTAACTGACCGCGAGGTTTCTTAATTAACTGGAAGAAATAAAACCAACTTAGCGACATTACGTACCTTGTATATAGATTCACATAATTTTCAGTACCTAACTATAATTATAGATACTGATCATGAGTACGGTGTAACATTATATTTGCGATTTTATGCATTACTGCCACAGCAGAGAACAGAATCGCTACAATGACTGGAAAAGACAGTATCTACTATTATATTAGGACAGCAAAATGTGCGCTGAACATAAGTTTTGGATGTAGTAGCCATAGTCAGAATAGGGTAGTTGACAAAAAATATCTGTTTAGTCCGTCAGTTAGATAACTTAAAAATATTGGACACGTATACAAAAAATTACGACGATAAAGAAGCGTTGAAATATCGCGTGACGTCACGGTGTGCTATACTTTATACTGACAAAGTGACGTCACAAGCCCGCACTCCTGAATTTGGATACGCTTTATCTTTGTCAATTCTGATCTTACTATAATCACACTAATTATTATAAAGGCGAAATTTTGTGAGTGTGTGTTTGTTAATTCCTCACGCTCAAACGGCTGGACGGATCTAGATGAAATTCGGCACAGAGATAGATTATAGTCTGGAATAGCACGTAGGATTTTTTTTATCCCGGAAATATTGGGATAATTTTCGACTCTCACACTTTTATCCCGGCAATATTGGGATCTCACACGGGCGTAGCCGCTGGCAGAATCTAGTTTATTTGATAAAGCAAAATATATGGGTCCAATATTCTTTGATAATCTCACTAACGGACTAAATTCATTTTTCTACCTAGGAAAGATCCTCATTAATTGTAATGGCCCATAAATTTCATAAGTTAACGGTGACAAACACTGACCCGCTTGGTTTGTATCGAAAGTATTGACAGTGCCGTCTCTAGCAGCAGTCTCGGTACTCTGTTATTACGACACTGCTTAGGCCAGTTGAGTCATGAATGATTTTAGTGGGAACTATGCCCGGGGCGCGCACACTGACTACAAAACAATAGTGTTCTGTCTTTACAGATAAAACTGTTTTACCAGAATTTTAGACAAAAATGTTGATTGTTGTTGTTTTGTTGTAAAAATGAATAATGTATGATACACTAATATTATAAAGGCGAAAGTTTGTGAGTGTGTGTGTATTTGTATGTTTGTTACTTTTTCACGCTCAAACGGCAGTACAGATCTGGATGAAATTTGACAGAGACAGATTATAATCAGGAATAGCACATAGGATACTTTTTATTCCGGGAATATGTTCCCTTTGGATAATTTTTGACATTAACGCGGGCGAAGCTAGTATATTCATATGTTAACGATATCAATACTAACATACATTTTGGATTTTTGACAATAGTTATCACTTTTATAATATCACTTCATCTGGGCCCTCTTGTCCGCGCTTAGCCCAATTATAACAGGAAATTTTTAGCAAACATTGAAACATTTCTCATAAATTTTCCATTTCTAATTCATGTGTATGTCACGACCTTTTCATTAAATAGTATAACATAGTGGTTACGGTCCCGACTTACTAGTTGTAGGTCGTGGGTGCAAGCCGACCAGACGCTTTACTTTGTGTAATTTATTTCATCACCACTGCTCTCAAAACGATGAAGGAAAACATCGTGAGCCGACCGGCATGTCCTAGAACCAAAAATTCAAAGACATGTGACATCTACCAATCCGCACTGGGCCCGCGTGGTGGATTATAGCCCACTCCCTCTATGAGTGGAGGCCTGTGTCCCAGCAGTGGGAACTTTAAAAGGCTGATGATGTGTGTGATGATGTGACATATATAAATAGACCAACGCGTTGTCATGAAAGTTTTTGATTTCGAACAGAAAAACGAGCGGCTGATGTTCAATATTATACTTCTATACTAATACTAATATATTAATCATCATCATCATCATCATATCAGCCGCAAGACGTCCACTGCTGGACATAGGCCTCCCCCAGGCGTCGCCACATTGACCGGTCCCGTGCGTCCCGCATCCAGCGGATCCCCGCAACCTTCACCAGGTCATCGGTCCACCTGGTGGGAGGCCTTCCAACGTAACGTCTTCCGGTTCGCGGTCGCCACTCCTGAACCTTTCTGCCCCATCGGCCATCCGTTCTGCGAGCAATGTGCCCTGCCCACTGCCACTTTGGCAATTCTTCGGGCTATGTCGGTAACCCTGGTTCTCTTGCGGATCTCTACATTTCTGATTCGATCACGGAAACTCCGAGCATAGCCCTCCCCATTGCCCTTTGGGTGACTGTCAGCTTTCTGATGAGGCCCATTGTGAGCGACCACGTCTCAGAGCCATAGGTCATAACTGGCAACATACACTGATCATAGACTTAGAATATATTAATAATCTATACTAATATTATAAAGAGGAAAGATTTGTATTTTTATATGTAACGAATAAACTTAAAAAACTACTGGAACGATTTTAAAAATTATTTCACCGTTGGGAAGCTACTCTATCCCCGGGTGACATAGGCTACTTTCTAGCCCTGTATTCCCACGGGAACGGGAACTACTCGGGTGAAACCGGGAGGCGTTCGCTAGTCATTCATATTTTTTGTGGCAAACGGTCTTGGTACTAGTTTGGCTTGGTACACATTTTAATCTCAATCTTCTTTGTTTTATTAAGCCTACCATTACTGAATTCGAACATGCAAGTTGTATCTAACAAAACTGATGAATACGGGCAAAAAACTAAAAGATAGAGTCCAAAAGATTTTACAATAAAACAACACTACCACAAAACAAAAATATAACTTCCATAGCGGCAAACGATAGGCATGATGCACACGACATAACTGTAGGCACAGTACACACTACTCGTTGTATTGTGGTGTGGGGACGAGTCCCCAGGGTGTATCGCGCCCCTTATAGCCATATCCATCAAAACGTGTATAGATTTACATGTTATTACACATTACACCCAATTTACATACCCGCAATGCACTTTACGCTTCTCGCTTTGAACAACAAAGGCGAATGAGGAGTAGGTAAAAATATGATTGCGTATGTTAAAGCTCAGACAAAATGGTAGCGTGAAAATGTCTCTAATTGGCATAGGCTGGGTGCGAAATGAGAATATAGCGAGTATGCGGCGTATGTTAGGGGTATGGATGTTTTTATTCAGTGTATGTTCTGATTGATTGCTGTATAACACTATCATTTTTAAACGAATTAAACTAATACAATAAAGAGGCAATTTGTTTTAAGTAATTTCATTTATTTATTCACAAACAATTAACATTATGTCGAAAATTATCACTTGAAGATTAATAAAATTACTGTAGCAAGTTGTATATTGATTAAAAAAAAAATACAAACCATTACAATCAATGATAACACAAATATATCATTGTTAAAAAAAATTAAGAATGTCAAATTAATCAAATATGTCACAAACAATTAGCATATCAGTTCAATCAATGATATTCAAATAAACAGATATGTTAAAAGCGCGCGCATTGTGAAGACTCGAATAGGTCACAATTGTGACCTTTAGTCTTTAGTTTATGTCACGCATGGCGAAGAGCGATAGGCTTTGTTGAAACAAAAACAAAATAAAAAAAAATGCCATCGTGTGTATTTAGAAATTGTACCAATTATGATACCAAAATACATAAAACAGAAGGGATCTCATATCATATGTAAGTACGCAAAACGCCTCAAGTTACTAATTTATTTATTTTTTTTCCTAATATTCTGATATTTGGAGTTTAGAAAAAGATAAAAACATTGGTGGTCAGAATAATGTTTGTTTACATTCAAGTGACAAACACTAGCTGTCTCTTTTTTTCTTGTTGATTTTATCAAGCCATCCCTTTCGACTTGTAGTGAAATGTCAGATGAATGAAAATTGTGTATGTGTGCTGCCGCTGCTGCGCGGAACACTTTTTTCAATTGTTTTGTGAGTTTATAATGTATCTGTTTATTTGAATATCATTGAGTTCAATGCAATATATTTCACATGAATATATAATGTCAAATTAATCAATTTAGTCAAAAAAACAATTACTTACTAGAATATTGATTCATTCCAATATATCTCACAAGCACTTATAATGTTAAATTAATCAATATGTCACGAACAATTAGAATGTTAAAATAATCAATTCAATTTCCAATTAGTTAGTAGAATAATCAATAAGTAGAGCTAAGTTTGTTAAAGGATGCAAAAAAAAAACAAAAATCGAAAGATCAACTCAAAAAAAACTAAAATGAAGCTAGTTGCACATTCACAAGCATCTACTGACGCTTGCGAATGTGCGACTGGCTTCATTTTAGTTTTCGTGGAGTTTCTTGCACGTGGAGAAGAAAGTGCAAGAAACTCTACGAACACTCTTTTCCATCAATAATTTTAATACAATTATTTGGTTACATCATTCTTGTTGAAAAATTACAAATATATGAGAACGATTGATGTAATTAGACGTGCATGCAAAAGCGTTAAGTTAGAGTAAAACAAACAACCCCAAAAAACAATAATTAATTTAAAACAGGCCAAGGCAGCCAAGTTATGACCAATCCCAACTGATGGCGCCCGTTCACGAATATGACGCGTGGATTGGCACCACTCAGCTAAAACATCATCATCATCACCATCAGAGAGACATTTGAGAGAGCAAGACACACTTTTAACTGCCAGGGCACATTCAAGTCAACGAACGACAAAATAGGTACAGTAAATGGTAGATTTACAGTTGGTACATAGTACAATAATTATGTGCTGTGCAGTTATATAATACAAAAAAAATGTGATTATACAATGCAAATATATTCATACAGTCTTCAGCAGGTCCAATAATACTTCGAAACAATAATGTTTTGCTCCTCACTTGTTTTTGCGCTCTAGTGGTTGTGGAGCAAAACTAGTATGAGCCAAGCATTTTTATCAGCGATGTAATCCCCAAACTTTATGTCTGCCTGCATAGTGTGCGTTTTATACAAGTTTTAAATTTCGTCTCATTCAGTTCTAGAAAATGGTTCACCATTAACAAAGGAAGAGCTAGTCTAATTAAATTACTTCACTGATGGAAAGATCAGTGTTTCTCTCAGGCAAAATTCTCCGGGGGGCGGTTAAGAGATCTGGGGGGGCAGAGTAAGTAAAGGAAAGAAAGTAATATTTTAAATCAATTCCAATTATTATTCCTTTTTTTTAATTCTCTTTTTTAATTTGTCATGCACTACTCAATTCCTGATTGGCTGATTGAGAGCCACGTCACTTTTTTTTTAAATTATATTTCAACCTATTGCTATTGATTAAGTTCCAAATGCCCCGGAGGGGCAGTAAGGCTACTCCGGGGGGGCTTTGGCTTTGTAGTACCTGAAAGAGACACTGGGAAAGATACAGTATTGATTAGTGTCTTAGGCAATTTTTATCCCGCAAAAATCAACGGTATCAGCGGGGTTAGGATACGAGCGCTTTTTCCTAGTACCAACCAGCTTACTTGATATTTTCAGTATCTTCCCTAAGATCAGAGAAAAGTAATCACAACTCACAGAAAAATAAACAGTTTTTAGGCACACAGTAACCTCGCTATCAAAACAATACCGTAGACTAAGGTCGTAAATCTAACATCGTATCCTTGCTGTATTTACCACAAATGGCCAAACTTCTCCCAAAAGACCATGTTACCAGCAAATAATATCGTAAACAAGATAAGCTGTTGTATTTATGGAGTAGGACCTATCTAAACTGATGTCAAAAAGCAGAGTCGGGTAAAAGGCCCGAGGCACG
This sequence comes from Orthosia cruda, assembly GCA_964057195.1. Taxonomy (NCBI): domain Eukaryota; kingdom Metazoa; phylum Arthropoda; class Insecta; order Lepidoptera; family Noctuidae; genus Orthosia; species Orthosia cruda. Next base: position 11,905,861 of record OZ059832.1, on the reverse strand, counting down.
GTCCGAGTCGCGATATGTTCCAAGTGATATACGAGTATATTTAATTTTGTATATGTCATGTTTGATATGACGAATTTATATTTGTAATTCATCTTGGTTTAACATTAGGTACTTAAGTGAAGCTGGAAATTTTAAAAGCTTCGTTTTTTTTTTTTGTACCACGTATTTATTTTGATCTTGAAATATGCCAGTCGCTTAATATACACGGGTATTATCCCTCTCTTGTCTGTATTCCCCGAAGGGATCATAAAGGGTTAAAATCCACATTTGTAGCCCCTCGGTTACTGATAAGTATTTATGATTATTTCTAGTATGATACGGGGATATTATTTATTTAAGAAAAACCAAGTCACAGTTAAAATCTATGGTTGGTTTTTAGTTTTATGTTTATAAATGTAACTAATGGTGTCATCAGCATCATCAGCCTATTAATGTTCCCACTGCTGGGACACAGGCCACCTCTCTGTGAGAGGGGATGGGCCGTAATCCACCACGTGGGCCCAGTGCGGGTTGGTGAATGTCACATGTATTCGAATGTTTGGTTCTAGGACATGCCGGTTTCCTCGAGATGTTTTCCTTCACCGTTTAGAGAGCAGTGGTGATGAAATAATTTACACAAAGTGGCTGCCTGAGTTCGAACCCACGACCTACAACTTGTAAGTCGCAGCCAGTACCACTGGGCCACCACTGCTCACCTGCTTTCCAACGTTATAACAGGATAAAAAGTGATCTAATCCACGACATGGATCTATCAATAAAAATAAAATCAATTATTACATTATAACAAAAATTATTAACGATTGAGGATTGTTTGTGATTAACAAACATCCAAACAAACAGACGTTCATATCTATAATATTAGTACTTTTAATATTAGTAAACTTAAAAATAATACGAGCTTTCAAAATAAAGTTAATAAAAATCACACGAAAGCAAACAAAAATATTGCGTTATTTGACCTAGATTTACTCTGTCATGTTTCAACGTTTCAATAAATCCAGCCACGAAAAGTCTCGTTAATCCAGGATTGCCTTTATGCCTGGATTACAATATATATACCAACCAATAACATGACATTACAATATTGTGGATTGTGTTGTAAGCTCAAAATAGTTAACATCAATATTTTACAAATATTTCCTGTATGTATGAGTTAATAACATTGAGTCATTGTTTAAATGTTCCTGTATGTATGAGTTAAAAACTACAAAGTGAAAAATAACTTTGTTTTTTGAAGTCGGTGTCTTTCGTCGGTACCAATTTTTTTGCGTTATGGACACCAACTTCAAAAAATTTAGTTATTTTTCACTTTGTAGTTTTGTATTTGGAAGTCGGTAGTATTTTTTTGCAAAAAGTTTTTTATTTTTCACTTTTTAGTTGTACCTACCTAATAGGCAAGTCAGTAAGGTAACTTTAACGCCAGAATTACATGAAACTTGAACATAACCAGTGAAATGAGAGATCTGCGTACCCCTTAAGAGCGTACTGGCATGATGTTATGTTATGAAATGGTATAAACAGACATGCGATTGCAGCAATCCCGAGATATGTGACGTAATTTATTGAAAAGTTCTGTTGCATATATTCGAAGTTCGTCATCAGATCTTCACCAAATCAAAATGGGACCAATTTCGAAACATACTCTTTTAAACAAAAAAAGAATTTTCAAAATCGGTCCATAATTGACGGAGATATGCGTGAACATACACAAAATATTAAAAAAAAAGCAAACATAATGTCGAACATAGAACCTCCTCCATTTTGGGAAGTCGGTTAAAAAGAGCAGTGGTGGCCCAGTGGCTGCTGACGTCTCGTAGGTCGTGCGTTCGAACCCAGGCGCTTTAATTTACGTAAATTATTTAATCACCACTGCTCTCAAAAAGGTTAAGGAAAACATCGTGAGGAAACCGGCATGTCTTAGAACCAAAAATTCGAAGACATGTGACATCCACCTACCCGCACTGGGCCCGCGTGATGGATTACGGTTACGGCCCATTTCCACTCACAGAGAGAAGGTCTGTGCCCAGCAATGGGCACATGAAAAGGCTGATGGTGATGATTGTATAAATTAAGTAACCCAACAATTTACCTAGCCTTCCCGGACTATCTATAAGTAACCCAACAATTTACCTAGCCTTCCCGGACTATCTATAAGTAACCCAACAATTTACCTAGCCTTCCCGGACTATCTATAAGTAACCCAACAATTTACCTAGCCTTCCCGGACTATCTATAAGTAACCCAACAATTTACCTAGCCTTCCCGGACTATCTATAAGTAACCCAACAATTTACCTAGCCTTCCCGGACTATCTATAAGTAACCCAACAATTTACCTAGCCTTCCCGGACTATCTATAAGTAACACAACAATTTACCTAGCCTTCCCGGACTATCTATAAGTAACCCAACAATTTACCTAGCCTTCCCGGACTATCTATGTTGGAGTCAGCTTCCAGTATAACCGAATGGTAGCTGAATACCATCGTTTTATATGCAGCGACTGTCTATCACTCCTTTGAGGAGGAGATATGGATGTCTCAGACCATGGCGATACCGCTGACATAGGAGCCTTTTGGTGTCGCACGGGGTTTTTATGGTTCCGTACCCAAAGTGTAAAAATGGGACCATATTACTAAGACTCCGCGGTCCGTCAGTATGTCTGTCTGTCTGTCTGTCTTTCACCAGGCTGTATCTCACAAACCGTGATAGCTAGACAGTTGAATTTTTCACAGATGATGTATTTCTGTTGCCGCTAGAACAACAAATATTAAAAACAGAATAAAATTAATATTTAAGTGGGGCTCCCATACAACAAACGTGATTTTTTTGCCGTTTTTTTGGGATAATGGTACGGAACCCTTCGTGCGCGAGTCCGACTCGTACTTGGCCGGTTTTTATTTTTTAGTATTGTTTAATTTTATGGATATTTCTCATATCTCCTATGCGCGTCAAAAATACATATCTTTTCATTCTTTCTTTTTTTATACCCTTTGGAACGACTAGTGTCAATTACATACGTATATTATGATGATAGATTAATCATATACCATAAGACAGTCATAGTTCCATCACCGTCTATCTTGACTTGACTTGCCTTCTTCTGCTTTTCGTGTGAGGATGTGGCCTCTTTTGGTGTCAGAGCGCGCCGCTGGGAAACCCACAGGCCTCTTACTTGGCTGTTTCAGACTTACATCAGGTATATAAGTCCAGGTTTCCTCACGATGTTTTCCTTTACCGTTGCCTGTGATTTCCAATATAAACTTAGAAAGTACATATGAATTTGAAATAGTCACATTGTTACTCGCACGGATTTGAACCCATGACTTCAAGCACAAGAGGTGAAGGCATAGCCACCATGGCATAGCCACAGACACAACACAACTGCAACAATAACAATGCAAAAGAGCTTAATAATAAAATAGACAATCACAAATTACGCTGAGCGTGCCCATACCGACACGTCTTGTGTCGGTATGGGCACGCTCAGCATGTATTAAAAACAATTTTATATTTATTAAAAACTAGCTTCCAGGCTATAATCTATCTCTGTGCCAAATTTCATCCAGATCCGTGCAGGTGCTTGAGTGTGAAGAAGTAACAAACATACAAACACTCACAAACCATCGTCTTTAAAATATTTTGTGATACATTGACACGAGCAACAAACGCGTGTACAATTTCAGCTCAATCGAACACCGGGAAGTTTTTAACTTGCAAGATTTGATTAAAGACACCGGGACAGATGAAACTAAAAATAAAACCTCGTCAAAGTACGTAATGGCATGTATTCTTCTCTACACTACTGATCAAGACAAGATCTTAAAATCAAACTCAAAGCATTTATTGAAATAACACCAATAACACTCTTGAATTGTCAAGAAGCCCGTCTTTTAGAAAGATGAAGATAGTTGCACGTTCCAAAGCACAAATTTCTGCAATTGGTACTCAATTTACAAGTCCTCAGAAGAGAATTCGTTGTTTTTCGATTATTAGTTTCAGAGAACAATTAGGATTAATATTCTGTAAACATTTCACCTAGAAAGCTAAGGTGAAGTGAGTTTAAAATGAACTGTCATTGACCTTATTAAACACCTATTCACCATACCTAGAAAATTGCGTGCACACTATGTTCTAATGAGTCCAAAGACCCTTAAGAACTTGCTCGAAAAACTAGAAAAAATAATATTTTGCCAAGTGACAGCCATTTCAAGAAATTTAACACATTACTCATTTGTGAGACGTGTGGTTTTCCTCGCGCTGTTTTCTTTCAGCTAGCGGTGATTAATTGTTGGTGTCGTGGCTAACGTAGGCTAATAATAATAAAATCCTCGAACATTAAACCGTTTCCAGCCTTTCAAACGCATTTTATGAACTCAATATCTGGGAAAACATTGGTTGTAGTGGAAAAAGTGGGCGTAAAAAGACACGCTGGTCCGACCATATCAGGCAATAACAGGACTCGCAGTGACCACTCCCCTGAGGAGAGCCGAAGACAGAGTGGGCACGACCTTCAGCAATTATAAAAACCGTTTAAGAAGAGATGATCTCAATTATAAAAATAAAATAAGCCTTTATCATAATTTACAATATTTATTCCTGATGATTGGTTTTCCAACAGCAACTTGTCCTTCGACAAAGGCTTCCTTCAAAGACTTCCATCTCTCTGCCTCTCGCAATTCTGATCCATTCTGGACCGGCAACTCTTTTGAGGCCATCTTGCCAACGTTTCATTTGTCGACCTTTACTTCTTTTGCCATCCCTGGGTTACGACTATGTTATTGTTCTAGTCCATTTATCAGTTTTCTCTATCAGCATATGTCCTGCCCATTTCCATTTAAGTGTTTTGCATAATTTATTCACATCTTGAAATTTAGTTACATTATTAAATTTGTTTAATCAAATTTTATCTTTTCTTCTTACGTCGATTACACTTCTCTCTATTCCATTTTGTAGATAGAAGTGTATTGAACTCAATTATAATAGTATAAAAAATACCAGCCTGTTACCTGCCCCACTGCAGGTCAAAGGTACCAGAGAAGACACGAGAATTAATCACCAAGCTTGCTGTGAATTTAAAATATTTTTCAAAGTTAATATTTGCGTTCGAGATCCACGTAAGTATTGCGGTAGATTTCAAATGACCCATCTCCCATCTAATAAGTTCAACTCGAGCGTGAAGTGTCGCCTGGCACCCCGCCAGTATTACTGCCAAATAGATATCTTTTATTCAGTAAAGCTCAAACTTTTCTCAGCATAAATTCCACAACTAGAGGGAGCCTTCATGAAAATGTAATGAGGAACAACTATTTATGGCTAATCCTTTCGAAATAAACTGCACGACCGTTGTCCGTTTCAGTTTACGCATGGTCGTTGCAAGAAAGTGTCTAGTGGCATTGCTGGTTGGTAAAAAGCGGTGGTGCGAGACAAGGTTCGATGTATATTTTAATGTGAGTGCGAAAGAGAGGGGTCTGCTAAAGACAGACGAATGAGCTGGAAGGCAGAGTGAATTTTTGAATTGCAAATGGGGGAAATGAAACCGCCGCTGCCTCGGTCGACTCCGCCGCCGCCAGGCCGCCACCCTCAGACCTCTTCCGGCATTATAATCATCGTTAATAACAGCGGAGTACTTTAATGAATTTATGTAGTGATCAAAGTAAGAAGCTAATTCGAGGCAAGTTTAACTCACACGTTTCTATAGGGTTTAGGGATTATTACTTAATCCCCATTTCGTGTTTATGTTGCTTCAGCATTTGTTAACCAAAATAGACCAACTGAATTAGTTGAGAGCTAAGTTTGTTGCTTTATTTGAAACAGAATAAATTATTCAAATCTAGGTATTTTTTGTGCGCTATCGAATCGTCTGGTGTACTAATCTAATTAAAGTTAATGTTGGCTATTCTGCGTTGGAATGCCAATTTACTTTCAGTCGGTCTGTTTGTAGTCAAAGCACGGAGCTTTTAGCGACAACACACAAAATAAAGGATTCATAAGACCATTTAACATTGTCTAACTAAACACTAGGGACAGAGATTACAAATATGCGGATTTAATTATAAACATGACTCGTTGGTTATTATTTCTTGCAGAAAAATTACCTTGTGAAAATAGAGCCAAGTTCTTTTACACTATGACAAAAATAAACTGATATAGTTTTCTTGTTTTCGTTCAATTATCTTATGCAAACGAAACAAATTATAAACTTACCTAAGTAATTAACATGCTTCTAGTAATCTAGAAATTTACTTAATCACAAGGCAATAGGGAAAAATAAAAAAATGCTAAGTTATAATACTTATTTTCGTTTGCCAAAATTAAAATAAATTACCACGTGTAAAAGAAAATATAGTGTGAATGAATTCTTATTAAAAATTCAATTACCGTAAAAGTCATATTTACAAATACCTCAGGATCGTAAGGACGCGATCAACCGATCGTGAATTTTATGGTACAACAACGCACGATCTCCGCGCAACCGTGTCGTCGCTCTCTCCTCCGAGACTTCGTAATCCACACTGTTTGGAAATATACTGTCATGTAGATAAAATTTTGAGAACACAAACATTATTAAAAATGGTTTAGTCTAATAATTGTTAGTAGTTATAATCCTGAGAATGTTTATTAAATCATTCAGAATAATATTTAAACCTATAATTTTTCTCATAAAATAATATCTCTGAATGTTTTCAAAATGTATTACCAAGTATCTAGGTATAACACATTTGTTATACCCAGATACTTGGTTATTCAAACAAATAACACTATTACCCTACTACATATTCTATTTACAGTATTACTAGGATAATGATATCATCGTAACAACTATTCAGGTATTAATGGAAAGATAAAACATCGAACCATTATTTTGAAAAGGGGCATTGAAAGACTGCTGTTCGTGGATATAAAAAGCGGCAAACATGCACCGTTCTATCCATAATCACAATTGCACTGGATCTGAAGAGATAAACTACTTATTCATCTATTGACACAAATGCGGAACATGATATATCAATTGATCATGACTCCATATGCGTTTCTGGTGAACCTTTACGTTGGCCGAGTGATACCAAAAACATACATGAAGAAGTCACCGGCTTCATGGCCCAAAGCTTTACTAATTTTGGTATACATAATAATATCAACCTTAATTTTGATAAAGTGTGATACTATTAATGTGATGTGTGCTGCCAAGGAAATGGAAATGATAGAGGCACCGGAGAACCAATTCGAAAACGACCCTTCGCTACGAGAAAATCATACATTCATCGAGATATCATTCTGAGCGGTCTCAGAAGAATACCCTAAACCCCCCATTTCTGCATTAAGCATTTGAAGTTGAGTATTTGTCAAATTCTAGAACAGCCTGAAAATGGCATTAAAGAAGTGTTTAGTACATTTTTAACTCCAAATATTGAAAACAGAAACCGGGGTAATGGAAGTTCTGGTTCTTAATACCTAGATATTTTATTATAGCCAGTAGTGTTAATATTTGCCTAACACAACATATGAAGACGACGCGTGGGAGAAGTGCACGTAGATTCGACCGAAAAAATCACGCTTCTGTGTACGCGCCCTAAAAGAACTTGACTGATGCACTGCCGAGCAGGGATAGCTAAAATTTAATTCTAGTGGGGAGCATTCCGCCGCAGATTGCATTCCTTTCTCGGCGATGGCACCGCTCGCACTTGACGACCCCTGGATGGAAGTTTAAGTGTTCATACAGAGGTTTTATTATTAATTTTGTGTCTGTTATAATTACCACCGTATAATTTTAATTACGTATTATGTGCATGGGTTTCTTGATTAATATTCATCAATAAACAAAAACAGACCAAAAATTTTTGACTGCACTTGAAAAATGTTTGGGGTTGACCAAATTACCGCTAATTTCAGTAGCCAACCCACATTATCTAGACTAGGTATTACAGGTAAATATATAAATTGTTATTTATTTCTGTTTTCACTTATTTTAGTTAAAATTTCATTTTTGTATGCTATGTCTATCGCATGTTTGTGTAAGGCTAAGCACGCATTGCGGTTTTTAGCAGCGCGATTTTTTTTCGGGTGATTTTAATCCGCGTACTGTCATAACTAACACGTACGGTGGATAAAATTCCGCGCGATTTTGGTCTCTGTCTACTTGTTCATAGAGCTCAAAATATTGTGGCAAGACACAGATTAGCAGCGGATTTTTTAACGCGTGTTATTTTTTACCGCATGTGCGTGCAGCTTATTCATACAATTCCAGAACTCGCAGAATGTTCTGTTTTTATCCGTGCTGCGGCAATAAACCGCAGTGCGCAGTGCTAAGCCTTATAAAGTATGTGTGTATTATAGTTGTAAATAGACCAACAAATAAATTAATTAACAATTTAGACTCTAGACAAATTGAAATTCCATCAATGGTTATTCATTTATATACTACTAGCTTCTGCCCGCGGATTCACCCGCCTAAAATGTTTTTTATCACACCTACTACGCAAACTTCAGATTTTCCCTTTCAGATATGAAATTAGTCACGATTCTTATCAATAAAATTCTACTCATAGCATTTTAGTAGGTAATATCACAAAATTAGCTGAACAAATGCGTTATCTGAGTGTCACATTCCCGACTATTGTTCACGCTGCGCGGTATGACTATGAATACGAACGTTCGTTTTCATTACTCAGGCTCTAGTAATAGCGGGGTTTGGTGAAAATAAACTAGTAATACGAAAATATAACTTTTGTTTTAAAAAAAAGTAAGTTAATAATATATTTTTTAGAATTATTTGAAGTATTGGTTTTTTGATATTGTGACGGTTTGGTTTTTTAAGGGTGTTGTTACCATTTATAAAAATGTTTTTAAGGTAGTTCTTTACGACTTTGTAAAGAATAAATTATAAATGTAGTTATGTTACGCTACTTATCCTTGTTATATTAGAATTTTTGAAATATAGGGTATCTTAATTTTTGTTTTTAATATAACGTCACGTTTCGCTAGCTAATTTATTTTGACTCTGTGTATTTCTTAAAACAAACTATAAGGATTATATATTATTTATTATATATACTATATTACGTTATGGCATTTTTAATTATGTGAAAGTACCATAAAACTTTAGTGTCTTGATCAGAACGCCAAAACGATGCAGTAAGCAGTGCCGGACACGGACACATAACAATTTGTTTAAAAAACGTTAAGAGTGGTCTTTTGTTTCGCGTCGGTCGAAGTATGCATCAGCGGTGTAGGGGATTATGTGTCTGTCAACGCATACCGCAGTGTTGTGCGTTCTATTAAGATACTTTAGGTGCACATTACACCTAAGTCACATATTAGAGGATATCCCGTTCCTTTTATTTTATTACCATACTATTCTATGCCCACAGTAAATCACGATTACGTTGTTTTATGTTTATAACCGATTTTAGATTTAAGTTTAATATCAATCCCAAAAAACCCATAAAAATGAAAATGAATTGTAAAATTGACATGGAAAAATTAAAATCTGAATGTAATAACCTTAATTTTGACAAAGTGTATCAGGAATTAAATTTAAATAACGCTATGAACAATTTCATTAATATTATAAAATTACTAATAACAAATAATTCCATAAAAAGACAAATATCTAGAAATAAAGTTATATTTAAACCTTGGATAACTCCCGGTATATTGCGCTGCATCCGGACCAGAGAAAGAATGCACCAGAAGTTAAAAACAAACGACAACGACACCATATTAAACATATCATACTTGTGATATCGAAACAATTGTAACAAGTCAACCTTCTAAAAAAACTTAAAAAACAATACGACAGAGATCAACTGATAATGTCAAAAAACAACTCCAAAAAGCTCTGGTCTACCATTAAAACAATAACTAACAACTTTATTAAAAAACAACTACCACTTCTACTACTAGCTATAGATAAAAACCCTAAAGAATGAATAAATAAAACAAATGAATACTTCTCCAATATCGGTAAAAGACTATCTAACAATATTCCCTCACAAATTTCTAGTCTTAAGAAAGTCTCTAAGCCACCGCTTAACTCTTTCGTTTTTCTTCCCACTGACTTCGAATAAGTTGAAAGAGCAATTCAACGGATAAAAACTGACTGCTCGCCTGGTTGGGATCAGATTGGTGCAAATGTACTGAAACAAATATCTTTTTTCTATAACACCTGTTCTTACTGATTTAATAAATCGCTGTTTTGTTTCCGGAGTATTTCCTCAGGCATTAAAAAGAGCTGTGGTACACCCGATACATAAGGCGGGTGACAGAGACAAGGTCAGGAACTATAGACCAATTGCAATCTTAACGACGTTGTCGAAGATATTTTAACGCATGATTAATAACAGGCTAATAAAATACTTAGAAGAATATAACTTGTTTTCTGATGCGCAATATCGATTTAGAGCTGGCCGTTCTACTGACAACGCAGTACTCGATCTTGTTAACTTTTTAGTTAACAAACTAGATAGCAAAAATAAATGCTTGACTATATTTCTTGACCTAGCAAAAGCATTCGACACTGTCTCTGCTCCCCGGCTTGTACAAAAACTTGAAGATCTTGGTATTAGAGGCGTTCCACTGGCGTTGCTATCGGATTATATAAAAAATAGAACCCAATAGGTAAAAATTGGAGAACACATTAGTGACGCATTTCCAGTGGATTTTGGGGTGCCACAAGGCATTATATTGTGCCCTACTCTTTTTCTCTGCTACATAAATGAGCTTTGTACTCTCACTATCAAATATTGAAACGATTAGGATGGTATACGAGGCTCTGGTTCAATCAATCATTGGATACTGCATCACGACATGGGGTGGTGCATGCAAATCTAAGCTGATAACTGTTGAAAGAGCCCAAAGAATGATTCTTAAAGTTAGCTTATCCAAACCGCGTCTTTTCTCAACCACAACACTTTATGAGGAAGCGCTAGTGCTAACGGTACGCCAGCTGTAAGTACTGCTTACTACAATGCTTCAACGTTCCAACTTATCCGAAGAAAGGAGGAAACCCATAGCCCTCTCTAGAAACTACACAATATGTGGGACGACTGCGGTAAATACTTCCTTCGCGCAAAGATTCTTCCCATTCCGTGCAGGTGAATTGTTTAATAAATTGAATAAAATTATAAATATAGCGAACTCTCATAAAGTTGAATGTAAAAGTAAAATTATAAAATGGTTACTTAAACTTAATTATATAGAAACAGAGAAATTACTCGATATAGCAAAATAGCAGGGTGTCAATTATAGGTATTGTTGCTTTTTTTACATATATACGTTCTATGTATATTTATATAATATTTAAATTACAAAAAATATTATGCATTATACACAAACACACCACACACTCACGCACTCGCACACACACACACATACGCACCATCCACACAGACCATTTCCCATTTGTTTCATATTGACAATTTCTATGTATAACGATGTAATTTATTGTAAAAAATATATATTACAAAAAACCATTTTTTCAATATTTTAATCTAAGCAAAAATGAAATTTGATTCGTTAAACATAGTGTAATTAATTTGTAAAGTTATGTCTAACACGCATAAAAAAACGACAATCGCACCAAAACCGCCGGGCGTATTATAATCAAATTGACACCATCTAAAAGACGACTTTAAAATACATTTTGATTCCAGGCTTTTTTTTAAGTCATAAATAATAAGGAAAGTACAAATTACTACTGAATTTTGGGCCGCGTGAGTGTGTAACGATTGCGCGTTTTGTTCCCGCACCTCACATCACCCCACTAAATGCTATGAGTAACTCGGGAAAGGAAAATGCATATGGCCCACTTGCACGACACATCATAAGATGCGCTTACGCAAAACGTATTTATTTAAAATGTCGTTCTGTGTCTGTTATTTTCAAATAATTCACAGTAATAAAACGTAAATATAATTAAGCTCAGTTAAATAACGTATCTGTCAGTAGATTTCCTACTAGAGATAGAAAATTGACATTATTATGTCTAAATTGTAACTCTAGTAGGCATTAGGCAAGTCTACTGACAGATATGTTATTGATATCGACCGTTAGAGATTACTGTTGCCAATGGATTTTACACCTAAAAACTATAAAACAACTTAAACTGCTGTTTTTTATGGCAATTTGCCGAAGACAATTCCTGCCAGTGTTGTGTAGTGAAGACTAATGGGTATTATTGAATTTGCAAATTAATTTTTAATTCATATCTTGAACTTTTTGTGGCGTTTCTTTGAGGAATTTACAGGATTTTATATTTTTAGATTAGAAATTACTCTTTCAAAAGAAATATCACCAAATTAGATCGAGTTAGCCTTCCCAGTAAGCTTTGCGGAGGAAGTCAATACTACAATAAAATTCTGCGCGCCACTATCCCGAGATCACTTCTGTCAATGGTTTCACATATTGTCCATTTGCGTAGATAGTTGAGACACAAAACTACACCAATTTTATATCACAATAACCACTAGAAATGCAAATCTGCAAATAATATTAACAGCCGCTGAACTTCACCCGAAAAATCCCGTCAAAAAACCTTCTAAACTGCTGTTCCTATTAGATACTTGCTTGTTCCTTGTCAAATACTTTGTGTCACGTCTAAGTCTAATACGAGAAGTCAACAATATAGATACAATGAAGTCCACAATACATCCTAGTTTTCGAACATAGGCCGAAGGATTTATTCTAACAAGATACATTGTCCCCAAGGGATATCGAATGAACTCCGAGGAAAGGATTTAAAGTTTTTCTGTACAAAAGATACCAGTGAATTTATGTCCATAACTGTTTAAGTAAATATATGGTCTCTTGGAAACATACAGGTTCGCTGGCGAAATATAACTATGAAAAGCGGAAATCTTTATTTAACAAATTGATTATTTAAAATAATTATCCCATTTTTTTTATATTATAAAATGAGGAAACACTGCGATTGTATTTTTCATAATAACATATATCCCACTGATGGGTATAAGAAACACAAACGGAACAATCAGAGGAAAAGTAGGCAACTATGCACAAAAACTAAGGCCATTTCATTACTGAGACTTATACTTATTACTAAGACTCCGCGGTGCGTCTGTCTGTCTTTCTGTCTGTAACCAGGCTGTATCTCATGAACCGTGACAGCTAGACAGTTAAAATTTTCAAAGATGATGTATTTCCGTTGCCGCTATAACAAAAAATACTCAAAACGGAATAAAATAAAAATTTAAGTGGGGCTACCATACAACAAACGTGTTTTTTTGACCGTTTTTTGTTTTGCGTAAATGGTACGGAACCCTTCATGCGCGAGTCCGACTCCCACTTGGCTGTTTTTTTTTTAATATGTCCCCAAACACAAACCGATTAGATTCCAAACCATGAGCTATTCCCATCCCAAACAGTACAACGACCTTTCTACATGAACAAGTTTTTCAACTTAAATAATTAACTTAGAGAATTTCTCTAATAACACTATCACACAGTGGAAAACCTCACATACTTAACTCAGGTATTTGGGTTTTCGCGAGACTTGATTAAAATAATAATTGCTTACCTACTGGGTCCGCTAGACGCCGTCATTACAGCACTACCCTAAATATTTTGACGCGCGCTGTTATTCGCACGGTTCACAGCACTAAGCCTGAACTTGTGAATGAATTTGTTACATTCTTTGGGAGAGTAAAGTGTTTGATTTCATTAAGGATTTGCGTGGTTTGTTAATGAGATTTGAAATTGTTCATTATTTATTTGACTAGGTAGGAACAATCCAGATTAGGGCCTGTATTCTTAGTTCTTTTAGTGGAAACTAACTCCACATCAATTGATTCAGTCACCATGAAAGGAAGAAACTCTACATCGGCGCCGAGTATCGGTTACATTTCGGGAAGTGTGCGTTGGAATTGCATGAGCTAATACCTCCTAGCCCGTTCCATCATCGGACAACAAGACGTACGGCGATGCGTCATCGGTAAATGGTGGACTGCCCACCCATACGCACCAAATGTTTCGGGCATACTTTTATTATGCGTACAGCAAAAGAGTAGAATTCCTGCTGGAATCTGTATTCCTGATAGCTACAACCTCGGAGTCTTTAAGTCAAGAGTGAATAGGTTTCTTCTAGGCAAGCGTGCTTTATCGTCGACCACATCATCGCTTACCATCAGGTGAGATAGTGGTCAAGCGCAAGCCGCCCAAATAAAAAAAAGCCGAAAGACGTCCACTGCTCGTCCAACCTCCCCCAGGCGTCGCCTCCGGCCACATTGACCGATCCCGTACGTCTCGCATCCAGCGCCTTCCCGCAACCTTAACCAGGTCATCGGTCCACCTAGTGGGAGGCCTTCCAACGTATCGTCTGCCGGTTTGCGGTCGCCATTCCAGAACTTTTCGGCCCCATCGGCCATCCGTTCTACGAGCAATGTGCCCTGTCCACTGCCACTTAAACTACTATCTTAAGAAACTCTATATATGTCAGTAAAAAACATACTATAGCTATAAAAAAATGTGTTCGGGTCAATTTGATTGCTTTGAGATAAAATAAATATCGTAGAAGGCTGCAGCTTTAGTAAGTTCTTTTTTTCATTATGACTGTTTCTAAAATGATACAGGAGAAAATACTGTTTTTCATTCCATAGCACGCCCTGTCATATCAAAACCTTTTTATTTCCACAAATAACATTTCATTCATTTCAAGCCCGCCAGTCAGACGGACATTCTATTAAATCTTGTTCAAATACACAAAATGAAGGCAAGAGGCAAAAACGATTGTTTCAAAGGGACAACCCTCGAAACGCCCTCCATTTGAGTGCATGCAAATTGATATCTCTCTGGCAACGCGACGAAGTCGAGAGCTGTGACCTCTGTATAAACTTACCCACTACACTGAATTTGTTAGGGAAATTATAAAGCGCAGCCGTTTGGACAGACTGATATTTCTGTGAAATTGTTCTAGAGAGGAAAAAGAAGAATACAGAAAAATATAAAATCCCTCTCCCTACTTATAATCTGCCTATCCTACTTCTTACTGTCCGATCCTATCTTAATTCCTACTATTATAAATTTGAAAATCTATATTTGTCTGTAGATATCTATATGTTTGGACGTTTGTTTATCAATTATGCCTCAACCACTGAAGGAATTATAATGAAATTTGGCACATGGGTAGGCCATGTCCTAAATTACGATCTAAGATTGATTTTCCCTGGTAGTATGTATAATACTCACAGCGGATCTTTGTGTCTCTGAATTGGCTGCAAGACCCTGCGCCGTAGCTATTTTTGTGTCAATGTTGAAGGTGAAGATAGCATTGTATAACTGTCTCTTTCGTTCGCTTACGTTTGTCGCATCGTTCTATCTCTCTTACTATTTACAGTATACTCAATGACAAAATGTTTCTTGCGCAATAGATTGTAGAGCCAAGTTCCGCGACACAAAGATTCGCTGTGACTTCTAGGTATACCTACATTCTTTTGAAATAGTTTTCGACATTCACGCTGGCAAAGTCACGGCAGAAACAAGATAATTATATATTTTTGACAAACGCGATTTAAAAACAGCACCTATATCTTTGAAGGCTAAAAATATGGTTGATAGATATTACCCAACGGCTACATTGCCGGTGGTTAAATATTTTCATAAGTTTCAGGTATTTTATTCTGCAAAATATACAGTCCCTATAGACATTTAGGTACGAAGTAGATTGGTAAGTAATGGATTGGTTTGAAATATTATCTAAGTAAGTTTTTCCGCTAAAGATGAAAGTTCTTAAAACTTACATATTTAACTTTAGTATTATCCTTATCCTTACATAGTATAAAACAAAGTCGCTTACCACTGTCTGTCCCTATGTATGCTTACATCTTTAAAACTACGCAACGGAATTTGATGCGG
This sequence comes from Orthosia cruda, assembly GCA_964057195.1. Classification (NCBI taxonomy): domain Eukaryota; kingdom Metazoa; phylum Arthropoda; class Insecta; order Lepidoptera; family Noctuidae; genus Orthosia; species Orthosia cruda. Next base: position 11,889,993 of record OZ059832.1, on the reverse strand, counting down.
TTTTTTAATAGATAGAGTGATTCAAGAGGAAGGTTTATATGTATAATACACGCGGGCGAGGCCGCTGGCAGAAGCTAGTGTATGAATAAGATATACCTACTTGATATGTTACATAATGCCTAGTTTTATCTCTGCACCACCCTAAGGTCGACTGGTGGAAAATGCCTAAGGCATTAAGTCCGCCTTTGTACTTATGCATAAAGTTTTAATAAATACATAAATAAATATTAAAAAAGTTTAATTTAATAGTACATTATGGTACAAGTGTGTAACGTTGGTGATTACCGCTGAGGCGCCATTGAGACCCGAGCCGTCAGGCGAGGGTCTTAAGAGAGCCGAGGACGGTAATCATCAATACACACGTGTATCATACGACGTTTTTCAACACACTTGAGAAGAAAAAAATACTAAATAATCATTTCCAACAGTCAAAACGAGTTGTGAATTTTTTTCGCAATGGCGGGCAAAATTAATCAGTTTTCCTATGCGCGCGCAACAATGGCGATCGGCCACCACAGAACATTTTTACTCTAGCGATCGGCCACAGACTAAAAAGAATGAGTTTTCTTTTTTTGGCTTTTCGCGGATAGCGTTTTAGCCACGTACTAAATGGCGAATTTCAAGTTTTCTTTATTACAGACAAAAACAAAAGTTATATTTGAGTGAAAGTTTTATTTATTAAACACGTACAAGTTGAAATTATCTATTTAAATACGAAGTTGCATGAAATGTGTTGCATTTGTACTATTGAGAACGATCTTTTTTGCATCGAAACATTTTTTAAGAACAAAGCAACTCAACCATTAAATTAAAAAAAAAAAACTATAACTCACTTGTGAATAATAGCAATGAAAAAGTCACAGTTTGATAACAGGTGTCATTATGTGCCTAATTGCGGTGAAATTAGAGCCACTTTATGAGCAAGTGTGTTGAAAAATAATGAAAGCACTGACAAACACTAGATTCTTTGAATTTTCTCACACATTTTCCAACCACTTCTCCCGAAAACTTGAATTCGACACCAAGGTAGGTACATAAATTATGTTCAATGATGAAAGTTCTACTATCACAGAAAACTCGGCTAAAACAGCAACTTAGGTAATTTTGGCGTGAAAATCTCTGTTTTAAAGACCTATTCTGTTTGACGCCTTCTGCGAAAAGCTGACATTAAGAAATATAATTTTCGTCGCGCAATCTTTGAAGAACAAATAGAATTTAGTACAAGAGTTTGCTTGAAGTCGATAGTACTAAGTTTAATTATGAAATCTAGGTGACAGGCTGGTGTTTATTATAAGTTATACGAGTAACTAGAACTTCTTTGTTTTATGATAGCTCTATTATTTGTCCCCAAATATTTGTTGTATTGTCTTCATTCTTCGTAAAGGTCTCTCATTCCAAGCGAACATTTTTAGAGTTCTATACCGTAAGGCCAAATATATTGTTCTATCTATTTTAATTTGGGAAATTTACGATAGATTTTCGTTGTAGGTATTTCATGTGGAAAGGATTTCAAAGAATATTTTCTTTACTTCCGCCAACAAGCGAACATAGATCCCTTGAACGAAAGCGCTCATAATATTTTAGTTGTTTATGCGGAACAGAAATAGTTAGAGCAAGTCTTGGAATTATTTCTATCAAACTACCGACGCAACTATCTTGCCTCAACCTAGCTCAATCTCGGATAAACTTAACTATATATATGAATATAGTTAAATTTAGTTGAGCTCAGTTTATTTATATGAATATAGTTAAACTGATAAAATTAAAATAACGGTTGCTCCACTGTTTGCACTTTATTTGTTACATATAAAAAGTTATACACTCAAAATTAATTGAGACGCTACAACATTGGTTTATTGTTTTTCCTTTTTATTATTTTCCTGATTGGAACTATTGTTATTTTTGTACTTAAATATCTGCACATAAGATATTTTAGTAAAAAAAAACCTTGTGTATTGTACTCAGTGTTGGCAAAAAGTTAATCCGATTACGATAAAAAAATAACGATTAAAATGTTAATCGCAATTAAAGATGAAGTTTTTCAAGTGACAATTAATACTTTTAATCGTTAATCATAGATTAAAGATAAGTTTAATCTAATCTTTAATCCATAACTACGATTTGGTTGTCAGTTCTCGTCAGTAGATTAACGAATAATCCAGATCGGTTCCCGACATTTTTTGTGTTACCAAAAAAGAGAAGCATTATTCTGATACTGCCTGAATCTTATTCGTCAATCCTAAAGATAAGTGTGATTTATTGAATCACTTACGGTAGTTTAGAAGTTTGAGAAAATTACAACAAAATAAAGTCGAACATAGAACCTCCTACTTTTAGGTAAGTTGGATAAATAATACAACCGGCTTCCAAAAAAAACTTTTTTTTGGAAGCATAACTTTTTTTTTTTTAATAACTTCTGTTTTCTCATTTTTATTTCTTCGTTTTTTAACACTGACTACCGAAATTGAAGCCTAATTTTTCACTTTTAAGGTCTATCCACACATATCAGGGCCGTGCCCGGGACGTGGACAGACCGTGCCCCGTCAGGGGCTCAAAAAAATATCGGTGTGCACATTTTATATGAATCGTTCACACACGTCCGTGTACGGGCCGTGCACGGGCCAGTGACGGAGCTCTAATGTCTGGGCCCGGCCCTGTCACGTCTCGGGCACGGCCCTGATATGTGTGGATAGACCTTTAGTAATTGTAGTATCTACATAATGAGCAGTTCTAACTTAAGGTATCTATAATGCACACAGTAATGCCAGAATAGATTACCCGAATAACATAAAACCTGAACATTACCGATGAAATGAGAGTCTACCAGGGTGAACTGTACACATCTATGTAGCCCCTTAGAGCGTACCGGCGTGATGTTATGTTATGAAAGGGCGTGAAAAATAAACAGATATGAGATTGTAGCAACCCCAAGAGGTTTGCCGTTTTTTATTAAAGAGTTCTGTTGTATATCTCCGGAGTTCTTCATCAGATCTTCACCAAATTTAAATTGGACTATATGAGAAGCACCAGCTTTCAAATATTCATCAAAATCGGTTCACCTTGTAAAAAGTTTTGAGGTGTACATATATATAAAAAAAATACAGCTGAATTGAGAATCTCTTCCTTTTTGAAGCCGGTTATTTATTTAAGGCACATCAACAACACGAACACAAATATGGACATATTACATTTTTCTGAGTCTTATTCTAGTGTCTATGTCAACTATAGAAATGCACTGTATTTTCATAAATCAAAGCACATAATTATTATCACAAAACTAATTTAACAAAAAAAAACTAATATTAAATAAGCAATATTACAATATTAACTATACATTGAAGAAAAATTATGAAATAAAAATCAATTGAATAAAAAAAAACGAAAGAAATTATCCAAATACTGCTACTCTGCAAATTTGGTGTCATCTTGGGTATTATTCTGTGTGGTGTTGTTTTCAGAATAAGCTTTTTCTGTATGCAGGTAAAAACAATATTCCTTGTAAGCAAGATTAATCTTTAAATGAAATGAATAGAAAGAAGACCCATGAAGACACATGTATTATTTTGCATAACAAAATCATGATAGATATTTACTATTTAGTTATAATAATCCATTCATCGGTGGGTTTCGACCTAAAATAAAAGAAGGACAAACAAACTGCCGCATACTCGTACAAATTATTATTATAGTACCTATATCAGTATGATATCGATACCATAATGATTATTTTTGACAAAATTATGCATGTTTTACCGTTTCTTTTCACTACACACGATATGTTTCAACTGCTAACCAAATCCAATCAAATTAACGATTGCGATTACCTACTATTTAATCTCGATTAAATTTAATCACAAATAATTTAATTGATTAAATTTTCAATCGATTGATGCCAACACTGATTATGGGTCATACTCAGAAAAAGTGTACATTTGGTATCTTTTCTTGTCCCACTGCTTCATATTAAATTAAATATCTAATATTATGATATATTTTCTTTTTTTTCCCCTTGCTGTTATATTAGTCTATTAATATGAAGATTTTTTTGTTACTTAAACTTTAATTTTCATTAAAAGAGTATATTTTTTGAGTGTCAATTTTTTTTTAAAATATCATCATACATTTTTTTTGTGTCCCAATGACTATAACACATTTTCAGAGATGAATTGTTACGAATATTCATCGCTTTACTTAATATTGACTATAGCTATATTATTCCTTATGAATAAAGTTACTAAATAGGACCAATTTTATTCGTTAATCATTTATAGAATAATTTATTTTAATTAAACTAATCTTGTCCAAAAATTATGAAGTTTCGTTACTCAGGATTAGTAACACGCAATAAAATTTAAAACGCAAGTATTTAAATTGGTTTAAATATTTTTTCCTATTCTGGCAACACTATTATCTACGTCAAAATTACTGTCACGGCAGCCATTATGTTTTCGCCGTTGTCGTGAAGTCAAGACGTGTATCAAGTGAAAATTTACAAAAAAATCCTCAGGGTGTTAAACGACTATTATTGTGGTAAGTTTATTATATTTTTTATTTACTTACTATGTTATTTTCTTATTGTTTGTATTATCTGAACGAATACGCTCAGTGCCTGCGTGGTAAACACGTGGTTTACGTAAAAATATTTTTAGAGGTTATAATTTCTCAGAATTTATTGTCAGTTTCGTTATATTGCGTTACGTTACGACATCAGTTTACTATACCTTATGACATCAGTTTCGTAACGAAGATTCTCAGAAACAGTTTAGTAACAAATTTAAAATGTACACTTTTTCTGAGTATGACCCTTATACTAAACTTTTCGAAGTATTAACCTATAAAGTAGGCTGTAAATCAATTACAAAAGTGGACCTACAAACTAATTTAATTACCATCATATTATTTAAATACTTTATGTAACATTGACTACAACGTTGTCTGTAGCAAAAGTAGGCCTTGATTCGGACAAAAATAAATTCTTTAATGTAAACCCCGATAAAAATCTAAGCTAAAAAAAGCCTTAAATTTGGCGCCAATTTCGCTAGAAACTTTTACAGCAGTCAGTTTTCGTAGTAGCCGCTATTAGCGCTTGTAAAGGTTATTCTCACATAATGAAATAGCCACTAAACTGCGCTGAAGGCAATGTGGCGAATTTTAGCACAGCTTATTAAAGCATAATGCTGATGGAATTTCGTTGTCACGGACCTGTGCCCGCTTTAGCCGTACCTGGCGAAATAAGTTGGGAGTTTTGGTAATAAATTAATTGCGAGCTAATATGTCTGTGTTGGCATAGTTGAGTAATGAGGGAAATTTATCATTGTTTCAGAGTTTTGTTTTTTAATCATACAGATTGTTTAGGGTGTATCTTACGTACCTGGACGGTTGGTAGGCAATGTTGGTGGGCGTTATGATCGTCCCGGACTGGCAGAACTTTTTCTTGTTTCGCTGACACATCAAAATAACACATCAATCAAAAGACACAGCGTTTTGTTTTCTCAACCCCAATTTCTTAATTAAGCATTTTAAGTTAAGTATTTCTCAAGCTGTAATCTGAAAATCTGGCACAATTTCACAGTGAAGTAGGGTTTGACAAGTTATAAACGTCAAATACTCAAAACAAATCAGTTATTGGCTCTAATAAACACAAAGATAATTCAAAATTATATTATGGTAGTACCAAAAGATCTACAAAAGCCAAGAAACAAATAAATATATTTATGTTAATTTTCAAAACGCGTCCCAATCTTTTTGTGATCAGTTTACTTTGTATGTATATCTGACAGCCTGCAATACTGCATCCGTCCTTAGAGATAAAAAAAACCTTACATCTGGAAATCAATTGCAGACCCCCAAGATACATACCACCTGTCTACTTTTTGGCTCACTGACAATTTGTCAGTACTTAATAATTCCAAGTTACGCATAACTTTGTACCAGCTTAAATGTATTGCTTAGATAATAATGAACAATTTTTTTTCTAATTCTTTTTTTTATTGATGTTTTTACAAGCCTTTAAGTATATTTGCCTGTCCCGGTGTCTGTGATCAAATCTTGCAAGTTAAATTTGACTCACTTCCCAGTGTACTATTGAGCTGAAATTTTGCTCACATATTGTTTCTCGTGACATTTTTATAGGCAAGTTTTGAAGAAAAATGTTAAAGAATAGCTTATTTATTATTATTATTTCTTACAAATTAGGTAGATTTTTTTTCTCCATGTGCTGCTTTACTGAAACATTTCTCTATGTTTCAGTAACGAAAATAGCGGTAAAATTCTGCAAATTAATAGAATCATAAATAACTTCGAATATATCGAGTACTATTACTACAACATAAGTAATACTCGCTGACACATTGCCGATAAACTTACACAGTGCCACAAAATAGAAATTATACAGAAGGGCCACTCCCGCCGTTTCGAAAATTGACAGCTAAACTTGACAGATTCACTAGGGCTGCTACTATATTGATTCTAAAGTTTGGAAGAGAGTAATTTGTATAAGTTACAAACATAAATACATCGATGCGTCCAAACGTACATCATATTATGCTTACATGCGTTAGAGGGTATACAGAGCATCAAAAATCCGTTAAATATCACGACGCCACATACGACGAAGATTGGAGGATAACAAGACTTAACAATAGTCTAATAATAATCCCACTAAAAACATTAAATTGTGAAAAGCACCAAACTCGACAAAAATAAAATGTGATAAATAAGGTAATAAAATCAAAAAACCCGACTGCTTCAGAAGCGAACTAAAATTATGTACTCAAATAACAAGAAAATTATGCTGTATACTCGGAGGAAACATATATTTGTGAGCTGGATGACTTAAACCATATTATTGACAAGTTCCATAGCCTTATGGACTTAAAAATAATTTATTATATGCCTAGATATATATAATTTCTAAATTGACATCTAAAAAAATAATGTCCTTTATAACTTAAAAATTAATGAAAGAATGAATTCAAAGAATTAATTTAGAGTATATTCGGTCTGTAACAATTAATAAAGGTAACCCAGCCAATGCAACCTCGTTACAGTACATAATGTATGAATAACGTGACAAACGCCCGCACAAAGCACTCATGACAGCCGCGACTGAGCTCGGTCCAATATTGCCCATTATTCCCTGTAAAATCGCAATGTCAATGTGTGTGTGCATAATGACGCTTTGTTCGTAGTGAAATCTCTGTCTGCGAGGCGCCGCCGCTTACGTACTTTATGACAGTGACCTTTTTCTCTCTCAAGACTTTTGAACTTGAGAGTGGCAAGCTCGTACTTATTATGTTTTATTTGTTAAAAATGGTAGGAAAAAAAAGGTTTGACGTTGTTTTACCTGAAAAAATATCTGTCGATGTGAAATATCAGCGTGCAACGCCGGGGCTTTTTATTTTGCGATATATTTGACAGCTTATCTGACAATTGCTTTTTTTTTAATAGCGCCATTTTGTACACAGATAACATAATACGTGCAAAATATCGCACATTTTTGTGACTCGTCAAAACCGAACTTTGAACATTTTTAAAAAGGATTAAATAAATAACTGAATAATACGTCTCGGGAGACAGCCGAGTCCTCGGTTAAGTCAATTTAATTAACATTGTAATCCCGATGAAAAAATCCGGACCGTACATTTCCGTCTAGAATTCCCGATATTACTCTTAAAATTGGGCCGACGTGGTCCATTTATAAATTAAAAACACGAACTGCAACTACAAGCAATAAAATTATTAAGTAGAGCTGTAGTCGACAGAAAAAACGAGTTTATAGCTGCACAGAAGTTTGTAAACGCTGGCCAAAAAACATTAGCGAAATATATTGTCGGGAGTGTAGTGTTGCTTTGTAAATATCGCTTCGTTGCAGAGAAGTTAAATTGTATCTCATTGTTGGAGGACATTAAGTACAGATTGTAAATCTCCCGGTGCGTCCTGGTCGCCTGGTAGCCTGGTCGCTCGTTTCGACGCGGGACGCTGTGCGGTGTGCATGTGGCGATGTGGCCGATATGTTTGTGAATTCGTTTGCGTATTTTCACACAGCTCTGTTTTTACTTTGTGTTGCTATAAATCAAAATAATTCGGGAGAACAATGTTGTCGTTACTGCATTTTGTTATGTTCCTTTGTTTGGTTTTAACTCTAAGTTTTAGAGGTCCAACAATTATTTTGTAAATCTTCTTATTCCTACGTCCATGCGTGAGTCTTGATGAAAATAATTTTAATATATTTTCGTTTTTCTAGACAGCGTTTCTCAAAGAAGGCCTTTTTAATATCCTTCGGCCATTTTTATTTCCAGAAACAATATTTCATCGCGTGAAATGTAATATCCTTCCAAAGCAGTCATAATATTTCACCTTACCGTAAAGTAAAACTATAGTAGCTACATAGCATACCTACAAGCTTTTTTATAATTAGAACAGAAGTATTAACTAGAATAAAACTTATATTCTGTATCGTACTTATAACCCGTGACAAAAGTCTGGCAAGTACACAAAAACATTCAATAAAACTCATGACACGCGCCGTTGAATGAACTTGATAAATTTCCCTCTATAATGGAAAATGTAATAAGAAATCGTAATTTATTTCTTATTGAAATGAGGATAATAGACGCCCAGCCGCCCTAAGAAGTACCGAAATTGTTCCCCGTAGAGAGAGAGCACCCCAAATCATGATATTAACATTATAATCCAATTTGCGGTACGAAGCGAGGTGAAACTCATTAACGAAGTTCGTGCATTATTGCATCTAACGTTAGATCTACGGAGCGTCTAATTTCTGTCCCTGAAATGCATTTTATATCACCCGGACGTCAGTTAGGCGGCTCCGAATCGCTTGGGGATGGGTAATAAGATTTCTGGCTTCCTATTACTGTCAGACCTAAATTGAATAAGATTTTGCAATTGAAAATTCAAGTAAAAATAAGCGTTGAATATGTATGAAGAAAACGGCGGTACAATAACAAAACTAAAGGAGCTTTACCTAATTTCCTTGAGAGCGTAAAGCTGTGTAAAAAATTCTCAGGTTATAACGTTTCGCACTCGTGAACGGGCGAATTACGGTAAAATTTTCTGAGCCAGCCTTTTTACGGTAACTTAAGTCCCTCGCTAGGTCGGCTAGAATATAAAATTAAGTTGCTCAAATTGTTCCTTATTACGCTTTTTTTATAATTGAATTGGCTTCGTGCTGGAAACATGCGGACACTGAATTGCTGTGTGATAGATATTTGACGAAGAATTTTACAGGTCAAGGTTTCCTATTTTATTAATTTTTTTAAAGTAGGTATTTGTATAAAATAATGGGCAGTTCTAGACTGTTAATACAAAACACTTTGTCCTCCAGCAAAATCCATTTGCCACACAGCATTACGGAAACATACTCGTAATATTCTAGTTTAGCTGCAGTCGTTTACGGCTTGACTAAGGGTTTACGATTGTGATAATTTGTGACGGTAACTAAGAAGTACCTGAAATAATGTAAACGGTATTTTAAAAAGTTACCTAGAACATATTATTTTTGTATAGTCTTGTTTTGAAGCAATCTCCTTGCCAACATTTCGAAAGCAAAAATTCATGCCAATGTAAAACTTTTATGTTCCCATGTTTACGACAACTTTATAATTTGTACAAAAATTATAATCCCTTCGAGTCACATGACCCGTACAACTTTACATAAATACTCACGATTTACATAAGTAGGTTCACACATGTATCAAAATATACTATTTACATATTTTACACCTGTCTTCTATTAAGTAGGGTTAGTAATATAAAACTTTAGCTTCGTAATAAATTTGGTATTAACATAGGTATGATGGATAGACTGTGTTAATAGGTATGTTTATAATCATGAAAATCTAAGAAGGCCATCATCATCATCAGATTATTAATGTTCCCACTGCTGGAAAACAGGTCTCCTCTCTGTGAGAGGGAATGTGCCCTAATTCACTATATTATTATATCCAAATAATACTTCTATGGATATAGTGAATAATAACGAATACTTTATATTCCTATTTGTGTTTAATCGTTGGTGCATAACTCAGTGAGATTGTTTATGCACCTATTTTCTGTTAATTTCTGTCAACCAGGTAACATAGAAAAAAAAAAACTCGCTTAAGCACCTAGTTCCAGTTCATTTCTCTTCAGTCTTTTTTCCGCTAAAAGGAGCCAATTCCACCCGGCTTCTTCTTTCTGTGGTGTGACCGTGCCGATAACGGACCATCTTGAGCTTCTCGGCTTTACGTTGACATCAACCCTCAATTTGGTAAATTCATTGAGGCAAAAGCTCAACTGGCTGGCAAAAAGTTGGGGATCCTTGCAAAGGTGAGACGGTACTTCACGCCAGAACAGTTGCTCAACTTGTTTCAAGCGCAAGTTCAGTCATGCATGGAGCGTGCTCTCATCTCTGGGACGGATCTGCTAAGTACCAGCTGGATGTACTCCGATCTAAAAACGGGCCAAGAGGCTCATCGGCAATAAGATACTGGTCGAGTCTAGGCTCCAGAGCCTTGAGAAGAAAACATCGTCGCCAATTTGCCAGTCTGTCGGTTTTTATCGGTTACATTTCGGGGAGTATGCGTTGGAATTGCATGAAATAATTCCTCCTAGCCCGTTCCATCATCGGAATACAAGATGTACGGCGATGCGACATCGGTACATGGTGGACATCCCACCCATACGCACCAAATGTTTTGGGAATACTTTTATTATGCGTCCAGCTAAGGAGTGCCATGCCAAAGTCTGTATTTCCTGATAGCTACAACCTGGGAGTCTTTAAGTCAAGAGTGAATAGGTTTCTTCTAGGTAAGCGTGCTATATCTTGACCACATCATCGCTTACCATCAGGTGATATAGTGTCAAGTGCGAGCCTACCAATAATATTTTTTTTTATTCTGTTTCTATCAGGTTTTATTAAATAAACAATTAGGACAGTTGAATTTTAAAACGCCCATCGATATCATTAATTATTTATCCTTCATGCCCTTCTCTATGTTTCATCGTAGGTGCGCTTTGAGGAATACTTTAGGTGCGTTTCGAGGAACACTTTAGGTGCACTTCAAAGTGGGTGTGCTTCGAAGAATACCCCGACTAAATAGATCATGGAATAGCATTGACGGATTGCTGGAGTCTTGCGGAATTCCAAAAAAAATAATAAAAGTACCCCGAAGCGTTGAGTTTAACAAGTAGTACATAATTAGTGTTCAACACTTCGGGATACTTTCCATCATTGCTAGTCCATGATCTGTTAAGTCAACTGTAAAAACGTATAAATTATCAACTTCAGTAGCCCATTGTCTTCAACTCTATCCCGAAAACAAAGAACAACCTTGGAAGGGTAACAGAATTTTAAATGTCAAAGGTCAAGTGTAGACTCCTTTTGTCAATTGATGAAAACTTGATAGAAAGTGACAAAAAGTATTGGAAACACATCAAAACCTACCTAGGTATTTATTAAAAACGCCCCGAGAATCCGAGAGAGCTTTCATCAGGTTTTAAACAAGTTTTTTATTTTAGTTATTGTAAAAATATGATAAATGATCGTAGTTTGAGCTTTTATTTAGCATTATCGGCACCAGAAATCCACCGAAATGTAGAAAAAGAACTTTTTTATACCATGTTGAGCTGTAAAGATTCTATAGAAAAAGTTGGGTAAGTAAATTTGATTTTAAATTATGTGTGAAAAGTGGCACGCTTGGTTTTCATACAGAGGGAGGAACTTGCGTTATCTAGTTATATTTATGTCTGTGGTATTAACTTTTATATTACTTACGGTGCGACTAATTATGTCTGTCTACAACTGTGCCTACTACAACTTATAGCCTATAACTTGTCGTAAATGTCCTGAAGTTGGTCTACAGTACACTCAATGCTCGCTTACAGCAATGCTGTTAGACAATCGAGGTGCCTAATCCAACTGTTCGTAAATTGTAATAGTTTCTTAAACCTCTATTATTCTACTGCTAAACAATTCCATTAAGACGATGACCAACGACCTTGAGGGAACAAAACGCGCACTCGTTTCACACCCGCGCGCACTCGTTTCCTTATTATTCTTTGACTTAAAAAAAAAGCCTTAGATCAAAATGTAGATAATAAAATTTTCTTTGAGATGGTGAAAATTTCATTAAAATACGCCCGGAGGTTTTGGTGCGATTGTGGTTTTTTTGTCCATATTAGACACTAGAGGACGCCTCGCGGTTTCACCCGCGTAGTTCCCGTTCCCTTGGGAATACAGGGATAAAAAGTAGTCTTTGTCACCCGGGGATAGAGTAGCTTCCCAACGGTGAAAGAATTTTTGAAATCGGTCCAGTGGTTTTGGAGCCTATTCGGTACAAACAAACAAACAAACAAAAAAATCTTTCCTCTTTATAATATTGGTATAGATAACTTTACAAATTAATTACACTACGTTATACTAATAAAATTAAAAAAAAATCGTAAATCAAATTATTAAGAAAATAGGCGTTAGGCTACTCTAATGTCACGTAACCGTTTTGACAACAAGTCAACCCTTTAAATATTAACTAAATTCAACTAACCTACATTCCTAGTACAACGACCGAATGCTACAATATTACAATTTACGTGCTCGTCTCATCAAACTTTAATCTCAGTACATAATTAATATGTTTTCAGAGCTCCGGGGCAAAGCGCAGGTGTGTAATAGCTTTCACAATTTGCTAAATATAATAAACAATAAACTGAAGTAATGTTTAATTAATAAATTAATGTGTAGTTATGTGTTTCCGGGTTAAATGGGTCACAATGTAATTACTCTTGTTGCTGATACCTAGGTGTTAGGTATAGTTTATTTTATTATATTGCTCTAGATTTATCCCGCGAATTCTTCGCAACGTACTGGAACAGGAACAATGCATTTTTTTTTAGGATAAAGACCAGACTCACAACTCAGTGGTAGCGTAGCTTTGAATGGGTTTTCGAAATCGGATCAATAGGTAAAGAAAGAATGAAAAATGTTTATTCCCGCAAGGCACGACGCATAGGTACCATAAAAAAATCAAAGGAAAAACTTAAATACAAGTACAGAGTATGCGTCACAACCACGCAAAACGGTCATCACTGCTGAGTGATGATAATGCTGGGACTCGCGTGCGAGAAAGAGCCACAGCGCTGGTTTTCAGCGACAGCCGGTGTCGACTGGGTGACGCCGAACAAATGAAACCTTATGCGTAATTGACGAAGCGAACATGTCCTATTTATAAATTAAATAAATGAGTAAAAACCAATACAAAACACAAGTGTCCAAAAAAAGTTCAGAATAAAGTCTAAGTCCCTTTTCACACGCTCCGGTTGTCGGGTAGCCGCTACCGGGTAACCGGCGGCAATGAGTATAGCCATGTATGTATTAGGCGCCGGTAACCCGGCAACCGCAGCGTGTGAAAAGGGGCTTATGGTTATAGTTTAGTACTTATACGAGTATATAGTAAATATAAATAGTAACAGATATAGTAAATATTATATATAAACAAAAATCGGTAGGTAGGATTGTAAAAAAATAATTTCAGGTAAGTAAGAATAGAAAAAAAAAATAATGACACTAAAGCTCCCACGGACTGCAATGGTGGTGTCACCATTGAGGTTGCAACGTACAGGTACCAAGCTTATTTATGTGTTACAAAAAAAAACCACGTACATTTTTACTGTATTATTTCAGTAGTTATTTGTTTTGCATAGAATAATAATATGAAGATCATAATCCATCGTGTACATTGGCGGCAAAACTTTTCTTATCTATTTTATTTCCTAGTCGTCAAAATAGCCATCTTCAATCATATTTTTTAAGTCTAGTAAAACTTAAATCAGACCCGATATTTTGATCTCTCCGTACCGAAAACTCTCCAGCAATATGTCAGTGCATAACTTTGTAGGTGTCATAAAACTCGACTTTGGAATTTTATCAGGTGGCGTTTGTAGCTGTCTTTTATGCCCTCAGCTCATCTCTTCACATCTCTTCACATCGATTTGAAGTTACTGGCAATCTATAAACGAGACCCGAGCCTTGAGAATCAAGAGCTAGCAGCTCATGCCTTCAATCTTAAGAATAATCCTGAACCGCTTCTTTGGTAGATAGTCCTTAAGGTTCCCCTAGTCAACGGCACGAACTATTTTTTGCGCGGGGTTAATATGCACAATGTCTCACCCGACAACACGTGCGAAAGAGATTGATGCTGTGATGAGCAGAAAGAAGCTAGTTCTCGTACGAATTAGCACTTTTGAAAATTTGTAGTGAAATGGATGATGATTTAGGACGAAAACGAGCGCGCGAAATTTTATGAACAGACCTTTGGGAGTCTAGATATCATAAAAAAACTACTAAATGTATATTTTCAAAATAAAGTTATTTGCATTCTTGAATTACTAATCTATATATATACTCCTGTATGGAGGCCGTTTTGCAATTTTTCTTCTTCTTATGGTATTTATTTCCGCCCAAAGATGCGTTAAAATTAGTGTTGAAATATGGAACTTTTGATGCTCACAACTTTCAAATATTGTATTTTTTACTTTTCTGTTTCCATACAGGGCTAGATAATGATGAGACAAATTGATATAATTTTTTATTTTGAACGTACACCGTCAAACAGTGGAGTAATCGCTAGACTACGTTTCTATGGAAGAATTTTTGACTAGTGTAACCTTAATATTATCTAGCAAAGTAACGGTGGCCTAGTAATAATGGCTGCAACTGCCGAGCTTTACGTCATGGTCCATATAGATACTTTGTGTTGGTATTTATTTTATCACAACAGCCTTCAAAGCAGTGAAGAAAAGCTAAGAAAATTGGCATGTCCTAAACCCAAAAATTCAAAGTGCATTATGCCTGTGCACGGAGTGCCTGTGTCTTGTCAGTCGGAAAAATAAAGGTGGATCATGATTTTATCTAGCAAAAGAACTGCTTTTCTGATACTTAGAAATGAGCAGGTCCACCACATCTCTTAAATTTTTTTTAGATTCTAAAAAGCTATTCAAATCAAAATTTCTTTATTCAATGTCATTAAGCGGCACTTTTGAAATTAAAAAAAAAAATTAAAACTAATAATAATTGATCCTTTCGTCCTTTCGGAAATGTAGCTTGTTATGGAGAAGAACCGACAAGAAACTCCACACTTATTCTTTTTAAAAAAAAGTGCTTTACAAGTATTTGGTTACATAATTCTTGTTGGAAAAATACATATATGTGAGAACGATGTAAAAAGACGTGCACGTGAAAGCGTCTAGAGTAAAACAAACAATTAAAAAATTCAAAACAAAACAAAAACAGGCTACTGATGGCGCCCGTTCACGAACAACGCACATATAGATCGGCACCACTCAGCTCAACCATCATGAAGGGAACCAAATGATCCAACACATATGCCATCATCAGAGAGACATTAGAGAGAGCATGACACACTATCAACTGCCAGGGCACACTAAAGTCAACGAACGACATATAGGTACAGTAAATGGTAGAAATACAGTTGGTATATAGTACTCACAGTGAAACTTTTACTAAATTTTTGATTCTATCTTGGTCAATCAATCGAAACAGCTCACATTCGCTTTAACTGCAGTTTTCCAATCAGACCTATGGTCAGACTTCTAAAACTCAATATCAGACGAGAAGCGACAAAAAGTTACCTTCCTCAACCGAAGCGAATACAAAATAGCTACACTCTATCCTACCCTCAAAGTATTAGCAATAATGATTACGTACCCGCAAAATCCACAAAAAAGTGACGCATTTACTTGTAATTTTTTCTTAACTAAGTGGATTACAATGTTAATTTTATTGATGCGAGCGCGAAGGATAGACGGAGTCCTCAGGACCCCAATATTAGTATGCCGATGGTGGAAAAAGATAAATTTGCTGGCGGAACATTTAATTTATGCGATTTTCTAGAGAGGAGTGCTGTTCTGTAAATATATTTTTACGTAAGTTACCCTTGTCTGGTGTAGTGGGAAGATAGGAACCTATTTATTTATTATGCATGGCTTGAGTTGTTTTTGTAGACTCAGTAAGAACATTAATTATACCCTATTGAATAGACATTTTTTGGAACAAGTCAAGCGAAATAATAACTGTAGGCGTCACTTAGGAAGACTACATTACTGGAATTGTGTATCGACAAACTACCTTTTTTTAAGGTTCCGTACCCAATGGGTAAAAACGAGACCCTATTACTAGTATGTCTGTCTGTCTGTCACCAGACTGTATCTCATAAACCGTGATAGCTAGACAGTTGAAATTTTCACAGTTGATGTATTTCTATTGCCGCTATAACGACAAATACTAATTACAGGATAAAATAAATATTTCAGTGGGGCTCCCATACAACAAACGTGATTTTATGCCGTTTTTGCGATAAAGGTACGGAACCCTTCGTGCGCGAGTCTTACTCGCACTTAGCTGGTTTTCCAACTTTTTATTCTACAGAGGAGAAATTAATCAAACTTTACATCATTTTAACGCGTATTATTTACATAAAATTCAATGACTATTAATTTTCCTGCCTCTAGCCCAATTTATTTAGGGTCGACGCATCTTCTCATCTTCTGCCATACATCCCTATTTAACTTTGTCTTAATAATAGTGGGCAAAATAAATTATTTAACACTAGAGGACGCCTCACGGTTTCACCCGCGTAGTTCCCGTTCCCGTGGGAATACAGGGATAAAAAGTAGCCTATGTCACCCGAAGATAGAGTAGCTTCCCAACGGTAAAATAATTTTTGAAATCGGTCCAGTAGTTTTGGAGCCTATTCGGTACAAACAAACTAACAAACAAATAAATCTTTCCTCTTTATAATATTGGTATGGTATAGATTGAACAGGGAATCCTAAACATTTGAATAAGCCAATTAGGATTCATTAATATAACCAAAAATTTTGTAAAGTAAATCAACGGTTTTAGCATTTAACGACGGTGCCGTGCCTGCGAATGGATTTCAAATAACCGTAGTAAAATTACTTAAGGGAAGTACCAGGAGAATAGGAAAGACAGACCCCTTTTCCGCACATAGACGCCTATTTTGTCCGTTGTACATGCAGGCCTTTCTCTGTGAGAGGGAATGGGCCGTAATCCACCACGCGGGGCCGGTGCGTGTTGATGGATGTCACATATTTTCGAATTTTTGGATCAGGACATGACGGTTTCCTCACGATATTTCCTTTCACCGTTTTAAGAGCAGTGAAGATGAAATAATTCATACAAAGTAAAGCGCCTGCCTGGGTTCGAACCAACAACTTGTAAGTCGCGGCCGGCCGTTACTACTGGGCCAACACTGCGCTTAAGAAGTACCAGGCTAATATTATATTAAGTTCTCTATAAATAATATGTATCATTTTAAAAATAACAGAAAAGTATTTAATTGTTTACTTACATGAAGAACATTTTATTTTAGCAGTTTACTTATTTTTACAAAAAAATAAGTTTCATGCTGTTAAATTTTAAATCCTAAACCAACACAAAAGATAAGGTGAGCTAATTATCAAAATTTTAATTAGGTTACTCAATTTATGTGACCATAAAATCTAAAACGTTTTTGTTTTAAATGCGGACCTTTATCATACGTTCAATATACTCAGGTATATTTAGGTACTTTTGAAAAAAAAAAGAAACACCCTTCTTATTTGTTTGTATAACTACTTAACACATACAAGGTGGCGCAAAAAATACCACCCAATGTTCTTTGGCTGTAACTTCCTACAGACAGAAATTCATCAAAATTGGTTTATCGATTTAGGCGGTAAAACACATAGACAGAGTTACTTCAAACACTTTTTGTCGTGCAGAAGTAACACACATGTGTCAACATGTTCAATGTCTGTTGCTTCTGCTTGAAAATAATAATACTTTGCAACGATTCTATAGTGCTACTAGCAAGTCAAAATCTACCACTACTGTATAAAATCAGGTTTAAGATTTCTTAACTACTGTTATTAAAGCAAGAAGGATCGGATGTTTTAATTTGTAACAGGAGCCCGAAATTGGTAGCTAAAAACTAAAATTTTCTAAGGCAGTGTTGTCAAGTCTTGTTTTTGTTTAACCCTATGTCTGATTCCAATTTACCCTAGATTTTAAGTTAAATGAAAAAATTACCCTAAAGTTTTTAATTTGCTTTCCCTCTCGGTACTATTTATATTTGATACATTTCATCCAAAATCTTACACAAGACGAGACAGTAAAATCTAGTGCTAGTCCATTTTATTACAAAATTTTACTCAAATAAGTTAACAATTTCTATTACGGAATCAACAAAAGAATACCCTAAAATTACTCTCAACGAGTTTGTACCCTAAAAATTACCCTGCTGATTAAAATTTACTCTAAATCTAGGGTAAATTTCCCTAAGTTGGCACCACTGTTCTAAGGTAACTATTTTTTCCCGCGGCTGCGCTCCCGTGGTCTAATCTACAAAACTATTTCAATAGTTTTGATTGTACCTGTTTAAAACAATCATCTACCGTCAAGTAGACGCAAAACTTTAAATGGAAACAATAAACTAAAATCCCACTTTTCAAGAGCGTTCCTTTAGTGGAAGCAGCAAGAAAGCCGGCCAAAGTAAATAGGTTTTATCTATAAAGTGTACCGTTCATGGCCTCATGGTGATATCCTATAGCTCTCAAGCTCTATCATTCAAAGCTAAGGCTGTCTGAAACCCTTATATCCGACGCTGAAACTTTAAAACACGCTCGCACTTTTCTTTATGCTTTTAAAACAACGGGAAGCTCGGGAATATCCTTTGTTTCCTTCCCTTAACTTTAAAATCATGTTTATTTTGAAGCGTTCTTTTTTTTATTTATTTTTATATTGGGTTTGAAGTTTCTGTGAAGTATTGTTACCAGTATCGATGTTTATTTGATGATTAAGTTAACTGTAGTGTATTTTCTTAGCGAAAAACGATCTGGCTGAATATTTTTCATTACAAGCTTTTAATTAACTTGCAATGTATGTTTGTATGTAAGTAAGTGTGTTCGAGGCAAATCATACAACTGAATTTTAAAGCATATATAACATATATATATCTTAACGTGGTACTTCTATAAGATAAATACAAATGTGTATATTGATAGGTGTAACTAATAGTACTGTGATTTGGATTTGATTGTGATACTAAATAATAAAGATTTTCCTAAATTGCAATAGATCTTTTAATTATTAAAATTAAAAACATGCATCGCGGATGCATACCTAGAACTGGAAGTATTTAATATCTTTATGTTATTAGAAAAAACTATTATTTCAATTTATTGGAAGATATAGTACAATATTTTTTGTCAACTGTACTTTGAATTTGCCAGGAATGTGGGACGAGTGGTGACTTTAAAACTCAAGTGGGACGAACGAGGAATTCTTTGGAATGTGGGACAAGATAGTGGGACGACAGAGGCACAAATCCAATTATCGTCCACCGATTAAGATGACATTTTGCATACACGTTTAGTTTGGTGTAAGTGACATCATTCTAAATCCAATATGGCGGACGGTCCAAGATGGCGAACTCGTATTTTTTTTGTACACTCCCATTATATGGGTATCAAATGAAAGGGTTTGCTGAGAAGAATAAGAAAGAAGCTTGTATTTAAAAAAATAAAAAATTAAGCCTTGTGTCTGACCACTAACTAATTTGTGTGATGTAGTCAACAATTTTCCTTATATTGCATACAAGTATTATGTTGGAGTATCAACCGCGAACCGGAAGACGTTGCTTTGGAAGGCCTCTTACCAGGTGGACCGATGACTTAGTGGGGGTTGCGGAGATCCGCTGGATGCGGGACGCATGGGACCGGTCAATGTGGCGACGCTTGGAGTAGGCCTATGTCCAGCAGTGGACGTCTTTCGTATGATATGATGATGATGATTATTATTATTATAGTCAATCATGATGTCAAATGTACGAAAATGTATAGCAACATAGTAGCATATTATTAAAATTGCAAGCAAATAGATTTAATTCATTCATAAAACATAAGACTAATAAAAAACGTAACTATATACAAAAGGGGAGAGAGAATTACCTCAATCGATGCCAATGGGAATAGATATTAAATTGAATAGCAGCTGTATTGTAGCCAGTGACACTCGCAGGGTTAAGACGAAGCGATTGACGTAAGAATCATCAAAATCGGCCAACGCGTTTGGTCTCTGGAACGCCAAATAGTAACAAACATACATACATACATAGACTGATAAACACATTACCCTCCTTCGGCAGTCGGGTAAAAAGTCCATCATCATCAGCCTATTACTGTTCCCACTGCTGGGACACAGGTCTCCTCTCTGTGAGAGGGACTGAGCCGTAATCTACCACACGGGCCCAGTGCGGGTTTTTGGATGTCACATGTCTTCGAATTGTTTGGTTCTAGGACATGCCAGTTTCCTCACGATATTTTCCTTCACCGTTTTGAGAGCAGTGGTGATGAAATAATTTACACAAAGTAAAGCGCCTGCCTCTGTTCAAACCCACGACCCACAACGTGTAAGTCGCATCAAAACCACTGGGTCACCACAGCTCTCAGCAAGAAGTTTTATTAAGTATTTTTGTAGCTGTCAAATCCGACTTCATAGATTGTCATGACTATAATTTAAGTTATGAGTTTCCTTCTGAGATAACGATTAACAGAGAAGTATAGTAAAAGAAGTAAAGTGTTGCGCTGATGAATTGGGATGGTGATGATGATGAGGATTAACCCTAGTATTATGTTAGAAACTAATTACTTTGCAATTTCTTCGTATTTAAATTTTTGTGTTCCTTTCAATTTATATCTACGTTTATAAAATTGACTTAATGGCGTATTCCTCGAAACGCACCAACTTTGAAGCGCACCTAATGAAGCGCACTGAAAGTATTCCTCGAAGCGCACCCACGATGAAAGAGAAAAGAGCCTGAAGGTCTTAATAAATGATATCGATAGACGTTTTAAAATTTAACTTTCTTAATTGTTAATGTATTAAAACTATCAGGAAAACAAAAATGAACTGCAGTTAGTTTAGCTGCACTTCAAAGAGGGTGTGCTTTGAGGAATACCCTGACTAAATAGATCATGTAATGGCATTGACGGATTGCTGGTGTCTTGCGGAATGCCAAGAACATTAATAAAAAAGTATCCCGAATTGTTAAGTCTAATTAGTGTTCAACACTTCGAGAAACTTTTTTTTTTTATTATCTACTAGAGGACGCCTCGCGGTTTCACCCGCGTAGTTCCCGTTCCCGTGGAAATACAGGGATAAAAAGTAGCCTATGTCATCCGGGGATAGAGTAGCTTCCCAACGGTGAAAGATTTTTTGAAATAGGTCCAGTAGTTTGCAGCCTATTCGGTACAAACAAACAAACAAAAAAATCTTTCCTCTTTATAATATTGGTATAGATAGGCTCGCGTTTGACCACCATCTCGCCTGATGTTAAGCGTTGATGTGGTCTACGGTGAAGCATGCTTGCCTAGAAGAAACCTATTCACTCTTGACTTAAAGACCCCTAGGTACTTTCCGTCATTGCTAGTCTATGATCTATATATTCAACTGTAAAAACGTATAAATCATCAACTTCAGTAGCCCATTGTCCTCAATTCTATCCCGAAAACAAAGACCAACCTTGGAAGGGTAACAGAATTTTAAATGTCAAAGGTCAAGTGAAGACTCCTTTTGTCAATTGATTGAAAGTGACAAAAAATATTGGAAACACACCTTATTAAAACTTACCTAGGTATTTCAAAAACGTCCCGAGAATCCCAGTGAGTTATCAACAGGTTTAAACAATTTTTTTTTATTTTTTCAATATTAACTTTTATATCACTTACGGTGCTGACACGGAACGCATCCATAACTGAACACAACTTTATCTATGCTGTGTCCCGCGTGCTCCAATGTAGTCTATGTCAACATTTAGTGAAAGCTATTGTACTGTACTTGAGATATCTAATTAATAAAACCTATAGTAATCCAAGTTGCATTTTTTATATTCTAATAATCAACTAACATAACAGGTGCGACAAATTAATTCTGTCTATAGCTGTACCTACTACAACTTATATAGCCTATAACTTTTCGTAAATGTCCTGAAGTTGGTCTTCAGAACACTCAATGCTCGGTCACAATGCTCATGCAATGCTGTTAGACAATTGAGGTGCCTAATACAACTGTTCGTAAATTATAATAGTTTCTTAAACCTCTATGATTCTAGTTCTACTGCTAAACAAAGCCATTAAGACAATGACAGTCGCCAACGACCTTGAGGGAACATAACGCGCACTCGTTTCACACCCGCGCGATCCAAAATTAATAGTTTTTTGTACTTTCCTTATTATTCTACGACTTTAAAAAAAAGCCTTTGATCTAAATGTAGATAATTGAATCGTCTTTGAGATTGTGAAAATTTCATTAAAATACGCCCGGAGGTTTTGGTGCGATTGTCGTTTTTTTGTCAATATTAGACATAACTTTACAAATTAATTACACTATGTTATACGAATAAAACTCAAAATTACCGTAGATCAAAATATTAAGAAAATAGTCTTATAACACACACACACAACACAACAACACTAACACAACACACACAAACACACTAACACACACAACAACACTATATTTTTTTCAAAAAATTACGACTTGTCGTTTAGACGTGATTCTCATTTTAAAATCAGCAACTGAGGGGTATCTGCGCCTTAAAACGTTAGGCTACTCTAATGTCACGTAACTGTTTTGACAACAAGTCAACCCTTTAAATATTAACTAAATTCAACTAACCTACATTCCTAGTACAACGACCGAATGCTACAATATTACACATTACCAGGCTAATATTATATTAAGTTCTCTATAAATAATATGTATCATTTTAAAAATAACAGAAAAGTATTTAATTGTTTACTTATTTATACTAAAAATTAAAATTTTAAATCCTAAACCAACACAAAAGATAAATTGAGCTAATAATCAAAATTTTAATTAGGTTACTCAATTTATGTGACCATAAAATCTAAAACGTTTTTGTTTTAAATGAGGACCTTTATCATAAGTTGAATATACTCAGGTCTATACTACTTTTGAAAAAGAAACACCCTTCAAATTTGTTTGTATAACTACTTAACACATACAAGGTGGCGCAAAAGAAATTCATCAAAATTGGTTTATTGATTTAGGCGGTAAAACACATAGACAGAATTACTTCAACACCTTACTAATAATAAAACGCTTTTTGTCGTGCAGAAGTAACAGACATGTTCAATGTCTGTTGCTTCTGCTTGAAAATAATAACACTTTGCAACGATTCTATAGTGCTACTAGCAAGTCAAAATCTACCACTACTGTATAAAATCAGGTTTAAGATTTCGTAACTACTGTTATTAAAGCAAGAAGGATCGGATGTTTTAATTTGTAACAGGAACCCGAAATTGGTAGCTAAATACTAAAAACTAAAATTTTCTAAGGTAACAATTTTTTCCCGCGGCTTCGCTCCCGTGGTCTAATTTACAAAACTATTTCAATAGTTTTGATTGTACTTGTTTAAAACAATCATCTACCATCAAGTAGACGCAAAACTTTAAATGGAAACAATAAACTAAAATCCCACTTTTCAAGAGCGTTCCTTTAATGGAAGCAGCAAGAAAGCCGGCCAAAGTAAATAGGTTTTATCTATAAAGTGTACCGCTCATGGCCTCATGGTGAAATCCTATAGCTCTCAAGCTCTATCATTCAAAGCTAAGGCTGTCTGAAACCCTTATATCCGACGCTGAAACTTTAAAACACGCTCGCATTTTTCTTTATGCTTTTAAAACAACGGGAAGCTTGGGAATATCCTTTGTTTCCTTCCCTTAACTTTAAAATCATGTTTATTTTGAAGCGTTCTTTTTTTAATTTAATCTTATATTGGGTTTCAAGTTTCTGTGAAGTATTGTTGGCAGTTTCGATGTTTATTTGATGATTAAGTTAACTGTAGTGTGTTTTCTTAGCGAAAAACTGTCTGGCTGAATATTTTTCATTACAAGCTTTTAATTAACTTGCAATGTATGTTTGTATGTAAGTAAGTGTGTTCGGGGCAAATCATACAATTGAATTTTAAAGCAATTATCGTCCACCGATTAAGATGACATTTTGCATACACGTTTAGTTTGGATGACAATGCATGGTTAGATAAGTGACATCATTCTAAATCCAATATGGTGGACGGTCCAAGATGGTGAACTCGTATTTTTTTGTACACTCCCATTATATGGGTATCAAATGAAAGGGTTTGCTGAGAAGAATAAGAAAGAAGCTTGTATTTAAAAAAATAAAAAATTAAGCCTTGTGTCTGACCACTAACTAATTTGTGTGATGTAGTCAACAATTTTCCTTATATTGCATACAAGTATTATGTTGGAGTATCAACCGCGAACCGGAAGACGTTGCTTTGGAAGGCCTCTTACCAGGTGGACCGATGACTTAGTGGGGGTTGCGGAGATCCGCTGGATGCGGGACGCATGGGACCGGTCAATGTGGCGACGCTTGGAGGAGGCCTATGTCCAGCAGTGGACGTCTTTCGTATGATATGATGATGATGATGATTATTATTATAGTCAATCATGATGTCAAATGTACGAAAATGTATAGCAACATAGTAGCATATTATTAAAATTGCAAGCAAATAGATTTAATTCATTCATAAAACATAAGACTAATAAAAAACGTAACTATATACAAAAGGGGAGAGAGAATTACCTCAATCGATGCCAATGGGAATAGATATTAAATTGAATAGTAGCTGTATTGTAGCCAGTGACACTCGCAGGGTTAAGACGAAGCGATTGACGTAAGAATCATCAAAATCGGCCAACGCGTTTGGTCTCTGGAACGCCAAATAGTAACAAACATACATACATACATAGACTGATAAACACATTACCCTCCTTCGGCAGTCGGGTAAAAAGTCCATCATCATCAGCCTATTACTGTTCCCACTGCTGGGACACAGGTCTCCTCTCTGTGAGAGGGACTGAGCCGTAATCTACCACACGGGCCCAGTTCGGGTTTTTGGATGTCACATGTCTTCGAATTGTTTGGTTCTAGGACATGCCAGTTTCCTCACGATATTTTCCTTCACCGTTTTGAGAGCAGTGGTGATGAAATATACTACACAAAGTAAAGCGCCTGCCTGGGTTCAAACCCTCAACCCACAACTTGTAAGTCGCGTCAGTACCACTGGGCCACCACAGCTCTCAGCAAGAAGTTTTATTAAGTATTTTTGTAGCTGTCAAATCCGACTTCATAGATTGTCATGACTATAATTTAAGTTATGAGTTTCCTTCTGCGATAACGATTAACAGAGAAGTATAGTAAAAGAAGTAAAGTGTTGCGCTGATGAATTGGGATGGTGATGATGATGAGGATTAACCCTAGTATTATGTTAGAAACTAATTACTTTGCAATTTCTTCGTATTTTAATTTTTGTGTTCCTTTCAATTTAAATCTACGTTTATAAAATTGACTTAATGGGGTATTCCTCGAAACGCACCAACTTTGAAGCGCACCTAATGAAGCGCACTGAAAGTATTCCTCGAAGCGCACCCACGATGAAAGAGAAAAGAGCCTGAAGGTCTTAATAAATGATATCGATAGACGTTTTAAAATTTAACTTTCTTAATTGTTAATGTATTAAAACTATCAGGAAAACAAAAATGAACTGCAGTTAGTTTAGCTGCACTTCAAAGAGGGTGTGCTTTGAGGAATACCCTGACTAAATAGATCATGTAATGGCATTGACGGATTGCTGGTGTCTTGCGGAATGCCAAGAACATTAATAAAAAAGTATCCCGAATTGTTAAGTCTAATTAGTGTTCAACACTTCGAGATACTTTTTTTTTTTATTATCTACTAGAGGACGCCTCGCGGTTTCACCCGCGTAGTTCCCGTTCCCGTGGGAATACAGGGATAAAAAGTAGCCTATGTCATCCGGGGATAGAGTAGCTTCCCAACGGTGAAAGATTTTTTGAAATAGGTCCAGTAGTTTGGAGCCTATTCGGTACAAACAAACAAACAAAAAAATCTTTCCTCTTTATAATATTGGTATAGATAGACTCGCGTTTGACCACCATCTTGCCTGATGTTAAGCGTTGATGTGGTCTACGGTGAAGCACGCTTGACTAGAAGAAACCTATTCACTCTTGACTTAAAGACCCCTAGGTACTTTCCGTCATTGCTAGTCTATGATCTATATATTCAACTGTAAAAACGTATAAATCATCAACTTCAGTAGCCCATTGTCCTCAATTCTATCCCGAAAACAAAGACCAACCTTGGAAGGGTAACAGAATTTTAAATGTCAAAGGTCAAGTGAAGACTCCTTTTGTCAATTGATTGAAAGTGACAAAAAATATTGGAAACACACCTTATTAAAACTTACCTAGGTATTTCAAAAACGTCCCGAGAATCCGAGTGAGTTTTCAACAGGTTTAAACAATTTTTTTTTAGTTTTTCAATATTAACTTTTATATCACTTACGGTGCTGACACGGAACGCATCCATAACTGAACACAACTTTATCTATGCTGTGTCCCGCGTGCTCCAATGTAGTCTATGTCAACATTTAGTGAAAGCTATTGTACTGTACTTGAGATATCTAATTAATAAAACCTATAGTAATCCAAGTTGCATTTTTTATATTCTAATAATCAACTAAAATAACAGGTGCGACAAATTAATTCTGTCTACAGCTGTACCTACTACAACTTATATAGCCTATAACTTTTCGTAAATGTCCTGAAGTTGGTCTTCAGAACACTCAATGCTCGGTCACAATGCTCATGCAATGCTGTTAGACAATTGAGGTGCCTAATACAACTGTTCGTAAATTATAATAGTTTCTTAAACCTCTATGATTCTAGTTCTACTGCTAAACAAAGCCATTAAGACAATGACAGTCGCCAACGACCTTGAGGGAACATAACGCGCACTCGTTTCACACCCGCGCGACCCAAAATTAATAGTTTTTTGTACTTTCCTTATTATTCTACGACTTTAAAAAAAAAGCCTTTGATCTAAATGTAGATAATTGAATCGTCTTTGAGATTGTGAAAATTTCATTAAAATACGCCCGGAGGTTTTGGTGCGATTGTCGTTTTTTTGTCCATATTAGACATAACTTTACAAATTAATTACACTATGTTATACGAATAAAACTCAAAATTACCGTAGATCAAAATATTAAGAAAATAGTCTTATAACACACACACACAACACAACAACACTAACACAACACACACAAACACACTAACACACACAACAACACTATATTTTTTTCAAAAAATTACGACTAGTCGTTTAGAAGTGATTCTCATTTTAAAATCAGCAACTGAGGGGTATCTGCGCCTTAAAACGTTAGGCTACTCTAATGTCACGTAACTGTTTTGACAACAAGTCAACCCTTTAAATATTAACTAAATTCAACTAACCTACATTCCTAGTACAACGACCGAATGCTACAATATTACACATTACCAGGCTAATATTATATTAAGTTCTCTATAAATAATATGTATCATTTTAAAAATAACAGAAAAGTATTTAATTGTTTACTTACATGAAGAACATTTTATTTTAGCAGATTACTTATTTATACTAAAAATTAAAATTTTAAATCCTAAACCAACACAAAAGATAAATTGAGTTAATAATCAAAATTTTAATTAGGGTACTCAATTTATGTGACCATAAAATCTAAAACGTTTTTGTTTTAAATGAGGACCTTTATCATAAGTTCAATATACTCAGGTCTATACTACATTTGAAAAAGAAACACCCTTCAAATTTGTTTGTATAACTACTTAACACATACAAGGTGGCGCAAAAGAAATTCATCAAAATTGGTTTATTGATTTAGGCGGTAAAACACATAGACAGAATTACTTCAACACCTTACTAATATTAAAAAGCTTTTTGTCGTGCAGAAGCAACAGACATGTTCAATGTCTGTTGCTTCTGCTTGAAAATAACACTTTGCAACGATTCTATAGTGCTACTAGCAAGTCAAAATCTACCACTACTGTATAAAATCAGGTTTAAGATTTCTTAACTACTGTTATTAAAGCAAGAAGGATCGGATGTTTTAATTTGTAACAGGAACCCGAAATTGGTAGCTAAATACTAAAAACTAAAATTTTCTAAGGTAACTATTTTTTGCCGCGGCTTCGCTCCCGTGGTCTAATTTACAAAACTATTTCAATAGTTTTGATTGCACCTGTTTAAAACAATCATATACCAACAAGTAGACGCAGAACTTTAAACGGAAACAATAAACTAAAATCCCACTTTTCAAGAGCGTTCCTTTAATGGAAGCAGCAAGAAAGCCGGCCAAAGTAAATAGGTTTTATCTATAAAGTGTACCGCTCATGGCCTCATGGTGAAATCCTATAGCTCTCAAGCTCTATCATTCAAAGCTAAGGCTGTCTGAAACCCTTATATCCGACGCTGAAACTTTAAAACACGCTCGCATTTTTCTTTATGCTTTTATAACAACGGGAAGCTCGGGAATATCCTTTGTTTCCTTCCCTTAACTTTAAAATCATGTTTATTTTGAAGCGTTCTTTTTTTAATTTAATTTTATATTGGGTTTGAAGTTTCTGTGAAGTATTGTTGGCAGTATCGATGTTTATTTGATGATTAAGTCTGTAGTGCGTTTTCTTAGCGAAAAACTGGCTGGCTGAATATTTTTTATTACAAGCTTTTAATTAACTTGCAATGTATGTTTGTATGTAAGTAAGTGTGTTCGGGGCAAATCATGCAACTGAATTTTAAAGCAATTATCGTCCACCGATTAAGATGACATTTTGCATACACGTTTAGTTTGGATGACAATGCATGGTTAGATAAGTGACATCATTCTAAATCCAATATGGCGGACGGTCCAAGATGGCGAACTCGTATTTTTATGTACACTCCCATTATATGGGTATCAAATGAAAGGGTTTGCTGAGAAGAATAAGAAAGAAGATTGCATTAAAAAAAAAAATAAGCCTTGTGTTTGACCACTAACTAATTTGTGTGATGTAGTCTACAATTTTCCTTATATTGCATTGAAGTATTATGTTGGAGTATCAACCGCAAACCGGAAGACGTTGCTTTGGAAGGCCTCTCACCATGTGGACCGATGACTTGGTGAAGGCTGCGCGGATCCGCTGGATGCGGGACGCATGGGACCGGTCAATGTGGCGACGCTTGGGGGAGGCCTATGTCCAGCAGTGGACATCTTTCGTCTGATATGATGATGATTATTATTATCGTCAACCATGATGTCGAATGTATGAAAATGTATAACAACATAGTAGCATTTTATTAAACTTTCCAGCCCTATAAAATTACCACTTTATTTATTTTTTCGATAGGTAAATTCTAGTTAGTTAATAAATTGGAGTTTCTTGTCCGTTCTTCTCCACGGCGGCTTTTTCCGAAGAGATGGTAGAATCACTTTATTAAGATGCAGCCACTAGTTGTCCCCACAGCGACGCCCTGAGCCGAGGTTCGACCCCACAGGGGGTAGTCCTCAACGTGGTCGCTTAGGTTTAGCTTTTTGTGCCTGGCTGGAGGCTAGGTATATACCTTAGTCTCCACAGGATCATCCGGTTAAGCAGAAGACAATCACTTTGGTTGAACTGTGAGGGGCCAAAAAAAAAAAGTCGATCGATTCTTTAGTAATAGATATAATTCAATATTATAAAATATAAGACTAATAAAAAATGTACCTATATACAAAAGGGGAGAGATAATGCCCTCATTGCGCTTCCAAAAATTCGTCCTCATCGATGCCAATGGGAATAGATATTGAATTGAATAGCAGCAAGATAAAGGCTGATCTTGCTGCTATTCAATTTTGCGTAATTCAGTAACAGCCACCTTACAAAACAAGAATTCTAAAAATTTATTGCAGCTGAGGGCTCGTAAACTAATACAGATTCACACTCAACAACATTCACAGTTCAATCCATTCACCTCCAAGTTTCGCATCCGCATAACCCAAAGAATAAACCTTCACACCACCATATTGGTCCACATCTGCGCATCTCGGCACAAACAGACAGACCGACCGTTTAACTTGCTGTCCGAGCCTCAATTACCAAACGCCCAGGGGAGCAAATTTATTCATAAACCATAAAATTACATAGACTTTCCCGTTGTTTACCGGTGCTGACCAAATATGAAGCCCTCGAGTTATAGAAGACTATGTATGGGGTCCCATGAATACTTATTACGCTTTGTAGTCTTATTTGCTGATTAGGTTCGAATGCGTGGATAGGTGAAGTCAATAATGATGGGTATGATAGCAAAGATATTATGTGAAGTCTATATCATGTTAGAGCCAGAAAAACAACTCAAAATACAAAATGACTATTGGCAAATACCTAGGTGATTTTAGGGTTTTGTCTTAGTAATAGCGTCCCATTTTTACCCTTTGGATACAAAGGGTAAAAATGGGACGCTATTACTAAGACACCACTGTCCGTCCTTCTGGCTGTATCTCATGAACCGTGATAGTAGACAGTTGAAATTTTCACAGATGATGTATTTCTGTTGCCGCTATAACAACAAATACTAAAATAAATATTTAATTGGGCCTCCCATAAAACAAACGTGATTTTTTTGCCGTTTTTTGGCTGGTACGGAACCCTTCGTGCGCGAGTCCGACTTGCATTCGGCCGGTTTTTTATATTGCAAGATATCGTGCGTGACACGAAAATATTAATAAATTATTTTGTTCAACAATTTTTATTCAGAAAACTAAACTTTTACCTATAAAGTTTCAGTGAGTCAAAAACTGTAAGATAAGAAATATTTTCACAAAATTGAACCGTCAATTTTTATTTGTCACTGAAACTTGCGTCGTCGGCACAACTAAAACTAAATTGTCTTCATGACCTTTAAGCCCAATCATCTCAATCTTAAAAAAAAAATCGTATCGTTATGACATCAAGTGGATATTTAACGCTGTTCATGTGTTTGACAGGTCTCCCCCAAGATTCCATTTAAAATCCTCTTGATATACTGCCTAAGTAGGTAGTTTTCAAATGGCATTAAATAAACTCCTACACTAGAGTAAATAACATTTTTAATATTCTACATTTCAAGATCTTTTTTGTGGTGTTTTTATTCGGCTATTAATTCGAAATTCGATATTAAAAATTATAACATAATAAGCCTTCTACTGATGGGTAAAGGTCTCCCCACTCTTCCTTTAAAAAATAAACTATAGGTTTCTCTTCTCCATAAATTATTTACCAAATCTCACATTTATTTTTTTGCCAACAATTCTCTCCACGAATTAGGCTACAATTTTATAAAAGGATGAGTGAATTAATAAAACAACCCTAGATAGTTTCTTACACGCCATATGATATTTAATCGCTTGCTTAGAATTATTCTCAGAAATACATCAAATTGTGTCCAAAGTAAACAATATGAAAGCTTAATTTTGAAATCTTGAATGGCAGCACAGCCGCTGCCGCCTCCCACACAATTCGTAAAATATAGGTTACGAATATGGAAATTTAGAAAGGTTTGGTAGTATAGGTTTAAACAATTATGTTAGACTACCCAGTAGACTCACTAATAAACTCCTTTTTTTAAGGCAAGTTATATCGCAGCAGGTCCAAACGGAAATGCATATCAGCGCAGCGTTATTTTCTTTTTAATATCGTTGCACATGCTGAGATAGGAGCCTTTTTGGTCTCGCACGGGGTTATTTTTTTTTTTTATTATTATTTTTTGTGTTGCTTATCTCGTGTCTCCTGTGCGGGTCACAAATAAATATTTTTCTTTCTTTCTTTCTTTCTTTTAAATGGTGGCATGAACTGGACTCCTGCAATATAGACAGGGATGCCTTTGCCATGCCATGGTATATATCTGCCTTGTAGTAATTAGTATTACAGCTACAAACAGAAAACTATGAATTGAGGCCAGGGACCAACAGAGACCTTGGCGACATAGTGATAAAAAGCCGTTAACACAATTGGTAAAATAACTTGCAACCCGCCACATCTACAGAAAATTTCCAAAGACATCGTGGCAGACCCAGACAAAGATGGCAGGACAATATCGACACCTAAAAACTGGCTAAAATTATAAAAATAGAATTATTCACTAAAACTTTTTTCGTATTCTTCTCAGCTAACCCTTTCATTTGATAACCATATAATGGCAGTGCACAAAAAATAACTAGTCCGCCATCTTGGGCCGTCCGCCATATTGCATTTAGAATGCCGTCACTTACCTAAGTATGCATTGTCATCCAAACTAAACGTGTATGGAGGATAACTGGTTTAAATTCAGTTGCAAGATTTGACCCGAACATAAATACATATGACATTGTAATTTAAATAAAAGCTTTTAAAATAACTGGACACGTTTTTGAAATATAATGTATTATTCGGAATGACTTGGAGTTATGATTAACATATGTTTATATTATTATAACATAAGAGACAGCCATCAATATTCCGATAACAAAATAATTTGAAGTAATATCCGAATGCCAAAATATTTGCATTAACGCTCCATTTCCTTATTATTCCGTGGCAGTAGCATAAGCTGCGTCCCACCAAATTGCACTAGGCGTAATAACATTACATACAGCAAATGACTAAAGCATTATTATTTTAAATACCGCTACCCCAGTCCTGTTTATTTTCCGTCTATAAATTGTACAGGATGTGTAAAATGAAAAACAGATTAGCTCTGAGTATCTCTGTATAAATGTAATATTGTGCTTAGCGCAAGGAGACTGCATTATTACAACCTAGGTATTAATAATGATTATACATTTCTATTATATTTTTACTAAAGGACCTAATATCTACTATACCTAAATTAGAATTATTTGTTCAGATAAATTGCCCATATAATTTTTTTAGGAAAAAATTTAATGCACTTGAAAAGGCCCTTGACAAAGTGAAATTCTATCAGCAATAATCGCTGTAAAAAATCCAAAATGTTTGAAACTAGCGGATGCCTCACGGTTTCACCCGCGTAGTGCCCGTTCCCGTGGGAATACAGAGATAAAAAATAGCATGTCACCTGGGGATAGTGTATCTTCCCAACGGTGAAATAATTTTTGAAATCGGTTCAGTAGTTTTTAAGTTTTTTCGTTACATACAAAAAATACAAATATTTCCTATTTATAATTTTAGAATAGATTGGCATGCGCTACCGAAACATCAAGCGATCAATCCCTTACATTAATAATTTTCGACTAAAACTCGCTTGAAACGTAGGTTTGTCTAGATTCTAACGTCGGTCTTCTATCTGTATTCCCAGCTGTAAATTTGTTCCCTAACGCTATCAATGTTTTAAAACTCCACCTTACCTTGGAACACCCTGTAGGTACGGTTATATACGTCCCCTGCATAACGTTGCATCATTAGGGGAGTGCCTCTCGTAAACCACTCGCAATGGGTTTTATCTTGAACTATAAAATTTATTTACACATCCACGGCTGTATCGAGCCTGTAATGTGCTGAAAACTGTTATTTATTATGAAAGTTTAATTATATACGGGTTGGGAATAAAGATTGCTAGTTTCAACCTTATAAATCCATGATGAAATTAAATATTTCTTATGCTTTCGAGTAGGTCTCCGAGTGCACTTTGCCTTGAAACAATTTTCGTAGATAATAAGTTTCGTAAATCGTTCAAATTCTGAGTTGCACGGTTATTGACAAATGCGTGCAATGACTGGACAGGCCCACACACTCTGGCTGGTTCATTCCTCAAAAGACCATTTCAGACATCAGTCTACATGGTCTTCACATGATCTAACCAAGATTTTGTCTGGACTTTAAAAGAGACTGTGACCTCTGAGTTTGTTTCGGGCTTTCTTCTCAGAGTAGTCAGATAGGAAACGCCGACCTCATCTAGTTTTAAAAAATATGATCGACATGTAAAAGTGTTTGTACAAACCAACTTACAGAAATAAAATCATTTATTATTTACATATTCAATCATTGCACTCATAAAATGTTCGAAGGTGAGAAATATCACATTATTGGTTATTATTTAAATACAAGAATCTCTTTGTTTAGTATGTAATGTATACCTACAAAATGTCAAAAACACCAAATTATTTATTTATTAAAACTTCATGCAACATACAGGTACATAGGCGGACTTAATGCCTGAAGCATTCTCTACCAGTTAACCAGGATGGTGAAGAGATAACATGGCAGGTGTATAAAAAACAGAAATAAATATTAATGTAGAAATTGAATAATATATATAGTTAAAATAAACATACATATACCTATATATTTCCTATA
Source organism: Orthosia cruda (assembly GCA_964057195.1). Lineage (NCBI taxonomy): Eukaryota > Metazoa > Arthropoda > Insecta > Lepidoptera > Noctuidae > Orthosia > Orthosia cruda. The sequence goes on along the minus strand of OZ059832.1, from coordinate 11,855,706 downwards.
CTAAATACGTATATATATATATTTAAAAGTAATACAAAGGTGATTGAGACGACTCTGCTATTGGTGTAGAAAGTAATGCCGTAACTTCCGCTTAAATGCATATTGACTGGTTAATTATATGATTGTACTCTTTTCTGATGCAAATAAAGTTATATTATATTGCAAACATTAATCATACTTCAATCGTATTGCATCAAAGAGACAAATTCGAAAATAATCAAAACGTATTATGTGCCAAACAAAACAGCAGACAATACACGCTCTACTAATTGGTAACCATTCATATCCACGAGACAATCAATCCATCGTATTTGTTAATCGTGACAATACGGGAACAATCGATTCCGAATCGAACAACAGTTGCTTCACAACTTTACTGTTCGAAATTTAATTAACGGAAGAGAACGAAACTCGATCGAAACTCGTCCCAATTCCCACGTATCCGCGGAATACGCCTCTGATCTCCTGATTCTGTGGTCATATAATACGGATGGTGTGTCCCCCTTTCAGGGTCGAACTTGTGTGGTTTCAGAAAAATCTCAACTTCGAATTGAGTTCTGTTTGCGAAAGCTTTGTTTAAGCAGTCATGTGGAATACATTCCTTTCCTTCCGTAAATGTCTGATACAATTGGGTTCCGTGATCGACCGCTACAAAGGGCGAATCGAATTCTTCGGCTATACTCAATACGCACACAATGCGTATTCTAATATAACTGTAAAATGTCGTTTTACCCTGCAACTTGTTTGTGGAGGATATAAAGCTTCATGTACACTGGTAGCAGCTGTATTTGAAAGAGTGGCAACCATCCAGACACAGGCGGAGAACTGGTGGGCCTCGACACCGGGCTGTAGGCAGTCCAAAGAAGCTCTGCCATCCTTGGACAGTAGGCTTACCAGGCGTCTTTTACGACTGGACAGGAATGGCCTGCGCCTGGTGACGGGGACCATCACGGGACACTGCTCACTCAACAAACACTTCCACACAATAGGCATCACGGACAGTCCTCTGTGCAGGGCATGCATGGAGGCCGAGGAAACCGTTACGCACGTTCTCTTTGAATGCACAGGTGTAGCCCAGATAAGAACACGAACCCTCGGGTCACCCAGATCTTACACAGATATGTTGAGGAAACCAGGAGCTTTAATTGATTTCTGGAGTGAGGTGGGCTGGTTGGAGTGACCACCCAACGGCCGCTATGGCCCACGTAGAAAGGTCCATTTGAAGGACTAAGTGCGGAAACCAAACCCCCCTAACATAGAACATAGAGTGGCAACCACAAATATAAATCTAACTAGATAACGCGATTGTATGTACACGTGTTAAAAAACGGAGTAAAATTATGATCAATGATCAAAATTCATTTTTCGGCACCGGAAAGCCGCCGAAAAATGCATTTTCATGCGATATTGAGTTGTAAAGACTGTACATAAAAATTGGGCCGAGGCATTGGAAATGTTTTATTTCATTGGTAAGTAAATTTGTTTTTAAATGGTGTTTGCAAAATTGGCACGCTTGCATTTTGTACAGATGGATGGATTTGCGTTATCTAATTAGATTTATGTCTGTGGTGGCAACCGATCCCAACAAAGGTGAAAAAAGACTAACCAGAGCTGCTAAAATGTAGAAAAGATAAGATCCCTTTAATCCAATCTTAAACTGCATAAAATATTCCCACTGCTGGGACACTGGTGTGGTGACAGTTCAAAATTCAAAAGTCCAATTGCAAATTCCCCCATCACGTAACATCTATAAAAAATCCACAGCGAACAGTTGTTAAACCAAATCCGCGAAACCCTCCAGCTACAATAAAATCCCGATTCGACCATCATAACAACATAATCAGAACATTGTTGCGAAAATTAAAAGAGCCCGTCCCTGTGTCCTATGTTGCAGGCTGCATTCTCCAGAACCGTCCCTTTGGTGCCATAACGACTCCTGTCGTGAAATAAATCTTTTCACCCCAGCTGTAACGTGCCATTTCAGCCGCCTTTCAGGACGGGGATAAAAGGTCTTTATTTTTTCTCATTGATGGCCCTTTATGTGACATGTTTTGATTGGTTCTATTTTTATGAGGAGGCCTTCTTTGTCTCTTAGATGAGATGATGTGTTAAATAGCGTCTTATCATTACGGCTGTATAGTTCCCGACAAACTTCTTGGCCGCCCTGAAGTTGGCTTACGATGCGCAAGGCACGGATCGGTGCTGTTTTTGTATGAGATTTACTACTGCGCAGCCAACCTTATAAAGGTTGGCTGCGCAGTAGTAAATCTTTGATTCTTCTTAGATTCTTTTACCGATTGTTTTGTGAATGTGTGAACATCGTAGGCCTTCTTCATTTTTAGTTTCTTACGACTTATTGTCGGGCTTACGTTGTCCCCCCATATCTCAGTACTTATGCTGTAACATGGAAATATTGTAAAACCAAACCATTTTTAAAAGAGTAACCATGGAGTTTCTTGCCGGTTCTTCTCCATAGGAAACGACCAACCCGAACCGTGCAACTTTTGTCGACGTTTTTTAAGTGCCTATGTAGGCATTTATGAAATAAAAAAAATGATTTTGATTTTGAACTGTATTGCCGAAGAATTAGGCAGATGTAAAATACATCTGCCTAATTCTTCGGAAATACAGTTCACACACACAGTAGAAATATTTTCCGTCAGTTATGTTTCAGTCTCCAGACCTCATTTTCTCTTTCGCGTTCACTTTAGCAACAAGCAGTATATAATGCAAATAAGTACACCTGTAATAGTATAAAAAGCATCTAGAATCGTATTTTGTTCCGTCACAGTATGCGTAAGCGTTGAGGAAGAATACCTATCCGACAACGCATACCGCAGCGTTGTGCGTTCCAATGAAGAGACCAATGCGGCAACGCTTTAAGGACCTACTTGTTACTTCCGATTTATTGTCCGATTCAGAGCTGTGATTTACGAGTATGGGAAATTATATTGGTTAAGTTCCAGGATTTTAATTGTTGATCCCGAGCAGAGATACGATTGGACGGATACTGAATCAGAGTCACGTACGGGGAAATGGAATTTGTTACAAGGTCTTTTCACGACGTCGTTATTATTATAATTATTTTTTTGATTTGGTAGTAAAAAGGTCGGTATGATTTGATTAGGTTTGATCTTGAAACTTTCAGATCAGATTATTTATACAATATTTATTTCTGCGTCTAGCCCACTTTTTTACGAGACTCCATAAAACCAGAAAAAATAGTGGTGACCTTCAAAAAACGCCGAGACAATAAAGGTTTGCTAACAGAATTTAAATAAAATAAAAAACTGAATAATGTTTGACAACAAAAAAAGTTAAATAAAAAAATCAAAAATCCCGACTGCTTAAAAAGCGAACTAAAAAGAGGTAAACAAGACGAAAATCATGCTGTGCATTCCGAGGATACATATTCGCGAGCTGGCTGACCAAAACCAGATATCCTATCAGCTATCCTTAATATTTATTTATAACTTTTAGTTATTTATTGTTTTAGAAATATTTACATTTAAACATCTTATGTGTTATATATATTTGAAATCACCTCTTAAAACTCTTTATTTTGATACCCCACACGAGGGGATTGGAAGAAAAAAAAATTGATACTTCACAATATGGCGCCCAAAAGCCTCCATTTTTCTTTTTTCAATTTTAATGTAGCCAGTGACACTCACACTTAAGACGAATCGATTGACGTAAGAATCCTTAAAATCGGCCAAACGCGTTTGGTCTCTAGAACGCCACATAGGTACAAACATACATACATACATAGACTGATAAACACATTACCTTCCTTCGGCAGTCGGATAAAAAACAACATTCCCATTATTTCTGGGCATACCCCAAAAATAATGTGGTAGAAAACAAATTATAGAGAGAGACAGACACCAATTTCTGCATCAAATTACCCAGCCACCCTATTATCGTATTCATATTAATTAAAACAGCAAACAGAGCGAACACAATACAGGAACAGACAAATAAATTAAAAGCCAATAGACTGCGTTCGGCGGGAAACATTTTCAAAAATCGAATTGCTCTGGGCCCAAAAATTTATTCGGCTACCTTCGTTCCCTTACCGAGCCCATTAAAACTGTCAGTCCATCCGTTCGCAGATTTAAACCAAACGTTCTGGTGTCACGAATCTAAAAAACATTTATCACTCTCGATTTTCCGCCGGCCTCGGTCGTGGGCAAGGAGCGTGTGCTCTGTGTATTTTTCATTGAATGTTGTCGAGCAGCCCTGAACGAGCCAACTTTATGGCTCACAGTACTGTAACGCGGATAAGAATTTATGCTTTAATAGATACTACGGTTCGTTGGATAAGTATTTATGTTGTCGGTGGAGCATCGGGTTGATATTTAGACGTAGGTTTTTCAGGACTCACGATTCAGAACACAATACTGTCATGTTGATTTGGTGTGATTCAGACAGTCCTTTGGTGTTTTATGGTGACTAAGGAAGGGTGACTAATAGGGATGTCTCCTGGATAGAAAAATTAGAATTATATTTAGTCCGTCAGTGAGATTATAAAATAATATTGGAATCAATAAAAAATTACAAAGTTAAAGTGCATCAAAGTTCAGGAGTGGGGGCTTGTGACGTCACTAAGGCAGTATAAAGTGTACTAGCAGCGTGACGTTTTACGATATTTCAACGCATTATATCGTCGTCATTTTATGTTTACGTGTCAAAAGAAAAAATACGTGTCCAATAATTTGTATTAATCTACCTGACGGACAAAAAACAAATTTTCAGTAAACTACCCTATTCTACTGAGAACGCAACTAAATGGCATGCAATCACTATTAATTGAAGTGGATCAGTGTTGGATATTTTACATGGCAATCAAGACCGATAGATATATTTATTTGCTCAAACACGTGTATAAATAAATGCAGGAATATATAATATGTGCATGCAGGATAATATTAAAAAGTACAACAGTACATGTTTGCCACATATTATGGAGTGCAAATATTTCAATGAACAATTACAAGTTGAATTTAAACATAATAATTACAAAACGTCAACAATAAAAACACTGAAAATAATATGAAAATATAAATCAATTAATGTCAATAAAAAAATTATGTCAAATCTATTTAAAATGTCAATCAAAATATCATGAACAATAACAAAAAAATATTTAACACACTATACTGGGCAAAAGGTCAAAAACAACAAAAATCTATTGAGAAATAATAATGTCAAATTTCAAACAAATGTTATACAAAAATGTATGTCAGATCTATGCAAAATAATATATGTCAAATATATATGTACGTCAAATCTAAGTAACACAACATCAAAAAAACATGCAAAGTTACTGTCATTTATGACGAACGTTCAATATCATTTGAGTCATACCAAAGCTTAAAACTGAAGCCACTAGCGGTAACTTTGCACTAAAACTAAACAATGAGAAAATTGCCTAGAGAATTGCCCAACCTAACCTTAGCTTAGCTTAATTTAACCCCAGTTGCACAAAATAATTTCTAAATTCTAATCAACAGCTGCATCTCGGGGAACGCAGTCAAATTTCGTACGTGACGTGCCGTACGACGGCGACACGATACGACACGACGCGACGTGGACACACAATCTCTTAATTACTATCCCGTCGCTGTGTGCCGCAAATAAGCTTGATTTTAAGTAGGGAATGAATAGAACTCCTGTTGGAATTAGTGTGTTAGAAATACTAGTGAATTTATAATGTTTGATCGGTATTTTGGGTATACCTTGATAGATGGATTAATGATTCATCATCAGCCTTACAATGTTCCCACTGCTGGGACACAGGCATCCGCTCTGTGAGAGAGGTAATAAGCCTTAATCCACCACACGGGCCCAGTTCGGGTTGGTGGATGTCACATGTCTTCGAATTTTTGGTACAGGTTTCCTTACGAGATCGCCTTCACAGTTTTAAAAGCAATGGTGATGAATAAATTTACACATAGTAAAGCGCTTGCCTGGGTTCGTACTCATGACCGTAGGTCACACGTAAGTCGGCGCCGCTATGATTAGAACTTACTTATCTGACCAGTAAAAAAGGAAGCAAATAACCTTTAGTTCCATTAAGAATGCTTGCTATTGAGAGCTTTCTAGAGTCTTCTGATTACTTTCAGGTAACACAAGAATAAGAAGGCGACGCCTTTCAAGGACAGCAAGGAGGAGTTATCAACCTTTCTATGTTTTATGAACTGTTTAGGCCCAGTTTTTTTTATCCCTAGTTAATTTAAATAAAACTTAAATATGCTAACCAATGGTTTCAAATTTCGATAATATAGGAAATTCATGTATTGATAGTCTAACAAATTGTCAAATAATTAACTCTTGAACATATTTGACCATTTGTGATGCCAATAATTGATGAACGTTTTACCGAAATTTGAAAACGTTGGTTAGCTTATTTTGCTAGAGCCAATGATATTCAAATAAACAGATACGTTATACACTAACAAAACAATTGAAAAAAGTGTTCCGCGCAGCAGCGGCAGCACACATACACACTTTTAATTCATCTGACATTAAACAATATTTATTTTAATCAATAAATAAATAAATTACAAATACACACGATAGCATTTTTTTTATTTTGTTTTTTTTTTAATAAAGCCTATCGTTCTTTGCCATGCGTGACATAAACTAAAGACTAAAGGTCACAATTGTGACCTATTCGAGTCTTCACAATGCGCGCGCTCATAACATATATGTTTATTTGAATATCATTGGCTAGAGCTAACTACGGATCAAAAAACGGGGCCGTAGTTACTTGGGGTAGGTACATTATACTAACTGTGTAACTTACTCTAAATAATTAAAGAGCCAAGCATTCCACAGAAGAAAATCGCTACATCAAAGTTGATGGAAATAGTAAAACGCTTGATGATGATCGAACGTGAAGCCTTTTACGAAAAATCTGGCAGAATTCCATGAAAACGTTCTGATGAAAAACACATTTCGCTTGCACATTGCTTATTTTTATTTTATTTTTTATTTTATTTTATTAGGAAAACATACAGTGTATTCATACAGAGTAGAAACAGATATAAACAACTGAATACCATTTACATGTTTCCGCATTTAAACATCTAGAAAGCTTGTTATCAATCTTTAGTGATATAACAGGTAATGTAAATAACCTAATATTAAGCAAAATTTGAAAATTTGAAAAAGGGAAATTTAGAGTAAGTATATTTAATAACTAAATTATGTTGAAGTCAGAGAACCAAACCATGATTTCGTTGATGTTCTGTTGAAAACGCGTGGCTTTGAATTAAACAAATCCAGTTCAGGAAAGTCAACAAGTTTATTAAATTCTCTAGCGGACCTCACAAAAAATGAATTCTGCCTGTAGTTTGAAGAACTCTGAGGCACGTCCACACATGCTTTACGTCTCGTCATTCTATTTGGGACTTTAAGTTTAACTTGAGATAGTAAATCCGGTGAGTCAATGTGATTCTGCGCGATTTTAACAAGGCACGCAATATCCGAAAACTTTCTTCTTTGGTACAATGGTAAGATATGGTGTCTTCGACATCTCGCCTCATAATTGGGGTCATATGTTTTAGACTTATATTGCAAGTGTTTCAGGAACCTACGTTGAATGGATTCAATTCTATCTATATAAACATTGTAGAGAGGATTCCACACTTGGGAACAATACTCAAGAACGCTGCGCACCAAAGAGCAATAAAGAATTTTAAGTACTTTCAAGTTCGAAAACTGAGAGCTGGCTCTCAAGACGAAGCCCATGGTCCTGTAAGCTTTTTTGACAATATGATCTACATGTCTTTCATAAGTTAGCTTGGAGTCGTGAATGACACCTAGGTCCCGTACTGAGTCTACCTGTTCTAACTCATGTCTTTTGATAAAATATTTAAATTTAATAATTTTGACTTTACGAGTAAAGGTTATAAAAAAACATTTTTTGACATTTAAGTCTAATTTATTGATTAAACAATATTGTTCGAAACTATCTAAATCATTTTGGAGAAGCTGACAGTCTTCAAAGCTGGTGATTTTTTTGAAAATTTTCATGTCGTCAGCATAAAGGAGTAATTGTGAGTATTTAATGCATTGAGTGACATCATTTATAAATATGTTAAAAAGAAGGGGCCCAAGCAAAGAACCCTGCGGTACCCCAGAAGGGACGATGCTCCATTTAGAACAGTACCCATTCACAACCACTGCCTGCGATCGATTTTCAATGTACGAAACAAACCACCGATATAAGTCTCCATGGATGCCAGCTTGGAGTAACTTCTGTAGTAATATTTTGTGGTCGATTCGGTCAAACGCTTTACTATAATCAGTAAAAATTGCATCGACCTGTCCACCAGCATCCATGCTAGACGTCGTAAACTCTGTGAAAGACAGCAGATTAGATAAAGTTGACCGCTTGCTTACAAAACCATGCTGCTCCGTGATCAAAGTTGGTGAGATACTCTCATAAACTTGTGTATATACGATTTTTTCCAGTATCTTAGCAAAGATGCATAATTTGGAAATGGGGCGATAATTTTTAGCATCACTCTTGCTACCACTCTTATGTATGGGTGTGATAAATGCAGATTTCCATATTTTAGGTACAAGTCCTTCCGAGATAGACCTTTTATAAAGAATAACAAGAGGTTCAGTTAAGCACGTAGCACAAGAGACAATAAATAATGGTACCACATTATCGGGCCCTGCACCCTTACTTAAATCTAAAGATTTTAATAATTTAAGAACTAGGTCAGCAGTGACTTCTATACTACCTATGTTGCTTGGTGCGTTGTTATCAATAGACATGGGTATTGAAGAAGAGTATGTAGACGGAGGTAGAAAGTTTGAATGGAAATGAGAAGCAAACACATCGCATATTTCATCCCCAGTATCAGCTGGAACACCATTATAATGAATAGTTGATGGGAGTGAGTTCGATCCCTTTTTATTTGACTTAATAAACGACCAAAAAGACTTGGGACATTTAATTATTGCATCTTCCGCGTGTTTTATATATTTTAAGTAGCATTCTTTCTCCAATCGTTTGGCACGCTCACGAAGAAGACAAAAAGTATCATGGTCACTAGTATTACCATATATTTGAATTTTTTTTAAGAATTTGAACTTCTCTTTGAGAAGTTTCTTTAAAGGAGCACAATACCAAGGTGGGAAAGAGTCAGAGGCTATTAATTTGTGAGGAACATACTGCTCAATGACATCATATAGGTGTTTATAAAATAATTGTACTGCGTCCTCTAATGTATTATTATTTAAGCATGTTTGCCAATTTATGTTATTTAAGAAAGTTTTTATGGCTCCGTAGTCCGCTTTATTATAATAATATTTAAGTCTGGTTTTACTTTTCAATAAACACTCCTTGGTAAAATCGAGGACTATATCTAACGACTTATGATGACTATCTTCCGGTACCAACGGGTCTGTGCATGATGTTACCGTTACCTTATAGTTACATAATATATAATCCAGTAGTCTGTTATTTGCATTCCTGTTTAAATTATATTGGTTGAGGTCACATTCGGATAAGGTATCGAAAAAGAATACCTGAGATTCACCATTAATCCCACTAGGCTGTAGAGAACCTAAATCGCCTGACCAATTGATATGACTTAAGTTAAAATCGCCCATTATCAGGAACGCATCCTGAGGGTGGGCGTTAACAATAAAGGAAAGATTTTCGGTGAAATTCTGCAGTTGCGTATTGAAAGAATTACCTGACTTTTCTTTACAAAGATATAAAGTACATACATGCAGTCGATGTGATCTACTGATAGGACTATTATTTTTTAATGTTATGGTGACCCAAATATCCTCAGCCGACGAGCGCCAATCGGGCTGCTCAACCGCAGCATACTCACGACGAACAGCTAATAGCACGCCGCCACCGTATCTTTCCCCCGTCGCAACATAGTTCCTATCCCGTCTCCAGACAACATACCTTTCGTCGAACAACTCACTATCACATACACCCTCCAATAACCACGTCTCAGTCAACGATACAATATCATATAATGAAAGAAGGAGATTACGTTTAAATATGTGCGTCTTCGTGCGCAGTCCCCGAGTATTTTGATAGTACACACTTAAATTAGAAGTAGCCATCAATAAAACAAAAACATAAACTACAGCGCAGCCAATTAATTGAAAATGTTATATTGTTAAATATTTCGCACGGTGAGTAGCTCAAGAATGTACGCGTCGTCAAATTGACACACTCAAACCCACATAACATAAAAACAGGACGATATGATTGTCGCGAATTCAATAACACGACACGCAAAGAGCCAAGCACAGATAATATTTGTATAAGAGATAGATAAAAACGTGTCAAATAGTATACCATAACTATAAAACGCAACAATCGGATCATAATTATAATAGAAATATAATAACGCTTATTTATTTTAACATTGCAGGTAAACCCACAACTATTTCGTTTGACTGACGTCCGTACCGTGTATCGAAACCGACATAGATGCAAATACATATTCAATCTTAAGTAGTTAAGTGTGCGCGCGAAAGCGACCGCTATAAGTATGAGTAGGCGCGTCAGTAAGTACGAGAATGCCATTGAGTATTGCATAGATATGTGCGTTAACTTGTTGACACCTTTAAAACACTGGTCATAAATCACAACACAATAGCCCCGCTTAGAACAGAATGTGGTTCTCAAACTTTTTACATAGGTTTTATAAATTGTAAATATTAAAGTAGTTAAATTAAAATTAAAGTATCTTAAATTATCCTCGCAAGGTCGTTTTCGCATTTTATAAAAAATACTGGAGAACCGCCCACTTTCCTGGCCATGATTTTTGAATGTTTCACCCATATGTACTGAAAGTTCCGTTCTTTTGCCAATGATCTCGCCTTACTCAACAGTTTCTTGTTCCGCTGCGTTAGATGGTCGTTTACGTAAAAGTTACCGGTAGATGAGAACCCCATATTGGAAAGAGTGAGTTGTTTACTTTTACGTGCAGACGCGACCAGTTCTTCCTTAATATAGCGATTATTAAAAGCTATTATTATGTGTTTCTCTGCATTAGGTGCAAGTGTAGGTACCCGGGCAATATAATTTATTTGTTCCTTTTTTATGGGAAAACCACACAAACTTCCGATTTTCTGGGCTATTTCATAAAGGTTTTCATTCCTTTTTTGTGGGATCCCCCGAATTTCAACATTATTCGCCCTGGCCCATTGATCCTTTTCGTCCAATTCCCGGTTTAGTCTGGTTATCTCAGCCTGAAGAGTTGGAATCTGGGTGGCAACTTTCTCCACTAAAGACACTCGTTCTTCCAAGGAGTCAATGGTACTTGAGAAGTTCTTGATCAATCCATGAGCCATTTCAAGAGAGTCCTTTAGATTGTTGACATCCGATTTGATCAACTTGACATCCTCAACAAGAGTAGCCAAAGGAGCCAACTGAAAGACGATTTGGTTCAACTGTTCTTGCATTTTATCCAATTGACTTGGTACCGGAGAGATTGGGGCAGGAGAAGGTAATGGACTTGACTTGCACTTAGGGCAACGCCAGCTGTTCTTCCTTTCCCCTAGACGCCTATAACCAGCTTCAGTAATCCCAGCACATCCAAAGTCATATTGACTTTTGCAAGCACTGCAGGTCGGGCCATCAGTGTGGTGGGTATTGCAATCCGGGCAGGTAAACATCGCGATAGTAGTTTGAGAACCACTGGAAATTTGTTTTAACTGAACAAGCGTGTATCCCCGAATAACACCGAACGGTGACGATATACATATAACGATATATATATAAGTTGTAACACGGACGAACGTGCGCGCGCGTTCGATGCGCAAGAGTCACTCAGTTAGCAATAGTAATCCATTTTACAACTTGACATACAATATTTTACTAAGCTCTTTTTATGGGAATCTCGTTTCGCTAAAATGTTACTAATAGATGTTTAATTTCGTACCGCTTAGCGATAATAGGTGTATTTCTGAAATTATTTCGGCTACGTCTATTTTAGTATTCAAGTCCCCAGACAGCAGGTGTCAACTTGTCAGGCCTAAGTTAAACAGCTGCTAATTAGTCGCTGTTAGTATTGTTCTAAAAATTCAGTTCATCGAACAGTCACTTAGTAAAATTGTACACTGGAGAGTATTCTAAATAAATCGTTGCCATTTATTCCAGCTCTTTTTTAACGATTACCAGGTAAATTTTAGGTTTTTTTTATTCGGCTGGTTCATTTGTACATTTTTTAAGAAGTTTGTCTGTCTGTCTGTTTATTCCGGGTAATCTCTGAAACAGCTAGACCAATTTTGACGGGACTTTCACTGGTACCAGTACATAGCTGGTGTTTTAAGGAGTAATATAGGCTTCTTTTATATATTTATGGGTTTGATGTGGACGAAGTCGCGGGCAACAGCTAGTTTAATAATGAAAAGATATCTAGACTAGTCCCCGTAGTCTCAATTGACCCCATTCTACATCTATTTTCGTGAGTACACATTAGCATCAAACGATAGCTCTGGCTCTTTGACCCAAATTCTAAAACATCTCTACCCCTGTCCCATTTAGTGAGAGAACTCCAAACAATGCACATCTGACGTCCAAATAATGTTGTCATATCTGAGCTTAAACTAATTAGGGGACACAAAAATGTACACTTTTGTCTGCCGAGTCATTTAATAAGCCCGAATGGGGGTAAATTTGAACGTGGACTAATTGGTAAACAAATGTCCTACACGCTTCCTCCATTATGAGTGTAACCCGCTATTTTACTTTTGAGGGCGAACTGGGCGACAATTTGAGTGCTTTGACATTCATTTATCTCCATTATAGATCTGTGGAGGTAGCCAGCACCGTAACGGGTCCCTGGTGTGTAGTACCCTCACTAGCCTGGATGTGGCAGCTCGGACGGTCTTTGTATAATCTGTGGTATAATGTTTGCTTAGCTATGGATAGGTTCATTTTACCTGAAATTTCGTGTGGATGTCTTTCTAAATATACCAAACTATCTTTGTTAAATAAGGTAGGTATTTACTAGTGACCAACTTACTTTACCAACTTTTGCGTTAATAGGATTATTATATTGTTCTTATATTAGGTTAGAGTTAATTTCTGAAGACTAACGCTATGTATTTGTGTCGCAGACGGGTGGATTCAGAATATGCTTATTTTAGCATTTTGTAACTAAATACAAAGGAGGAGTTTTTGGCGGCTACGTTGCTTCTCTGTTTTATTTTCCTAAAAATTGTGTTAAATTGAATATTAATAGTGTAAAAATGGTGGTGTTTTATTCTAATAATATTAGTGAACGTGCACGCGTGTAGGCAAGTAAAACACAGCGGTAGAACATGAGGTTCATGTTGTGGCAAATACTCCATGGAAGCTCCCAATAAAGTTACCGCCATTTTACTGGGGCCTGACTAGGATATTGGAATAAAAAACCGGCCAAGTGCGAGTCGGACTCGCGCACGATGGGTTCCGTACCATTATCGCAAAAAAAACGGCAAAAAAACACGTTTGTTGTATGGGAGCCCCCCTTATATATTTATTTTATTTTGTTTTTAGTATTTGTTGTTATAGCGGCACCAGAAATACATCATCTGTGAAAATTTCAACTGTCTAGCTATCACGGTTCATGAGATACAGCCTGGTGACAGACAGACAGATAGACAGACAGACAGACCGCGGAGTCTTAGTAATAGGGTCCCGTTTTACCCTTTGGGTACGGAACCTTAAAAACTAAAGACGCTAGAACTTCTAAACGTGACTCTGGCTAAATGCATAAACCGTCCAAAGCCATATAAAAATAAAAACAAAGGAAGTGTGGGAGTGGAATTCCCTGCCGGAGTCTGTGTTTCCCGCTAGCTAGAATCTAAGGGTCCTTAAGTTAAGAATTAATATGTTATTTCTAGGCAAGCGAGTTTCACCATCGACCACGTCATCTGCGCTTTCCATCAGGTGAGATAGAGGTCAAGCGCGAGCCTACAGAACAAAATGGTATCCTCAAACCGTCACATAGAAACAAAGATAACTCAACGGCACAATATTCTCCCCTCTTTTATATCACAAAACGTACGCATTTACCGATAATTTACATGAAAATTCCACACATTGAGCCATTTAACGTCCAACTGATACTTAATTGTGCATGATAAAAAGGCGGCATTTTTCACGCACCCCTTGTTCGCCGTCAAATAACTGTCATTCGTCGATACTGACCATGGGAAATGACTTTATCATAATCAACTGGTTGCTGGACCGAAATTTATTAGCAAATTTAACGTAAAACATGCAATAATGTAATGTTTTAATTGATATTTTTTGGTTTTTAATTAATTCTAAAATTGTTTTATTTATTAGGTACATCAGGGAGGAGCTTGTGGCTCAATAATAACAGTCGCACGGGTCGATCATCAAGGTTAAGCAACGCTTGACGAGGTCAGTCCGTGGATGGGTGACCATTTCAACATACCGAGTTTCCTCCGTGCCTTGGAAAGCACGTTAAGACGTTGGTCCCGGCTGTCATTTGAAGAACTTTCGTTACGAGTAGTCAGAAGCTTGAGATCTGTCACCAGTCTAGCCAAGGGGTACCGTGTTACCCAGTTACTGGGTTGTGGAGGTCAGATAGGTAGTCGCTCCATGTAAAACACTGGTACTTAGCTGAATCCGGTTAGACTGGAAGCCGACCCCAATATAGTTGGGAAAAGGCTAGGCAGATTGATTGATTAGTGAGGTACCTAATAAGTGTGATGTACAATTTATTAAGTGTGGTAGTTTTTAATGTTCCGTGCCTGAAGGCTCCAAACGGAGCCCTATTGCTGTCCCTCACGTGTCCGTCTGTCTGTCTGTCGTCTGTCACACAGGTTTTACAGCCAAACGGTTAGAGCTACATAGTCTTCAAATTTGCACAGTATTTTCACATCTTGTTGACCCAAAGCCAAACCAATTATCCAAAAATAGTTTTGATTGTTTTTAAAGGGACCTATGCATTTCAAATTTGGTGACAATGTTTATAATTACGGATATTTTACTAACAAATACCCATATATTGATAAAACAGAGTTTTCTTTGTTTTTTCGCAATTGATTCTAATTACAACCAACTTGTTGTTGTGGTTTGGTACGGAATCCTCAATGTGCGAATTTCGATACGCACTTGGACGATTTCTACGCAGGTAGTTCTAGCATTTATTAAGGAATTAATTTTAATTTTTTTTAAAACTAGTATATAGTTTGGTTGTATCGATTTCTCGGATTAAATATTGTGTAGATTAATTTTAATGTAAGAAAATACCCTAACTAGGTTACAATTATCCAAAGCCGAGTGCATCCAGGTGACTGGTGGCATTTTTCACAAAACTATTGTTAGCCTTGGAAGAGAGGCCTTTGCTCTGCTGTGGGGAGATATAGGCTGAGAGCCAGCCTCCTTGCCCTAAATGAATATCATTCGTCGATACTGACTATGGCAAGTGACTTCAGCATAATCAACTGGTTGCCAGACCAAAATTCATTAGCAACTACATATTTACTTCGCATTTTAGACGTAACATATTTAATGTAAGAAAGAAAGAAAAGAAAGAAAGAAAGAAAAGAAAGAAAAGAAAGAAAAGAAAGAAAAGAAAGAAAAGAAAGAAAAGAAAGAAAGAAAAGAAAGAAAGAAAACTAGTTTCATTGGCACACACAGATACACACAATGTAGGTACGAATAAAACTTAATTTTACAACATTTACATGTAACATTTAATGTCGACTTTTTATTGATATTAATTTGTTTTTGGTTGAGCGAACGTAGTAGGACAAATTTTATCTAAATGTTTTATTAAGAGTGAACTAGTTATTTTAGCCTATTCCGCAGTGGGACAGAATAGGCTGAAAATAATAAATAAATAATAATACATTATTTTGTATTTTACTAACTAATTTTCTGTCACAATTAATTTTAAAATACGTACAAGAGCCAGGTAGCAGATTATTACTAGGTTGAGTGATATTTAAACGTCTGAAATTACGTATATGCTCTGACTGTGCAAGAAAATCATTTTTTCGGTCATATAATTTTTACCGATTTTAGTGACGAATTTCGTAAAATATATCTACGAAAATGCCTAAATCCCAGCTAGATAAACCCCTACCGGTAGTTCTCTCAATGAGTCATCACATTGTTTATTTTAAAAGACATAAAGTAACCTCACTCACCCCTCAATTTGGATTGACGATAGACGCATGCCTTTTATTGCTTCACCGGACAATGAGTTTTCACCCCTTCGGGCTTACCCTGCCTTAGCCTCGTAAAAGAAAAATATCTTTTATTCAAAATTTTTGTAAGTAATATGGCTGGCAAACTTTTTGCTGAAAAAAATGACGTCTTTAGTTATTTTAAGTGACCAATGAGCTTAATAAATCTGTGGAAGTCTACCTACCTATACCGTTTTTAGGGTTCCGTACCCAAAGGGTAAAAACGGGACCCTATTACTGAGACTCCGCGGTCCGTCTGTCTGTCTGTCTGTCACCAGGCTGTATCTCATGAACCGTGATAGCTAGACAGTTGAAATTTTCATAGATGATGTATGTCTGTTGCCGCTATAACAATAAATACTAAAAACAGGATAAAATTAATATTTAAGGGGGGGTCCCATACAAAAACGTGATTTTTTTGCCGTTTTTTGTGATAATGATACGGAACCCGTCGTGCGCGAGTCCGACTCGCACTAGGCCGGTTTTTTTCTTTTGATTTATAGCTAACTATACTCCATTTGAGATAACATTAGACATTTAAATAAGCCCATTTTACAGCCCGTTCAACCGATTTTGACTTCTATTGCGTTGGTGATACGACAAATGGTGGCTGTAGTAAACGGTTGGTTTTGGTAACAGGTTTATGCTTTTTATGTCATCCTTATGTTTACGAGACAGAACTCAAAATCGGTTGAACTGACTGTAAAAAGAGTCCTAAAAATTTCTAATGTTATTTCAAATGGAGTATAGCTTCTGCGATAGCTGCCCCGAGGGTTCCGGGATCCCAGGATAAAAAGTGCGCTATTCTGGACTATAATCTATATCTGTGGCAAATTCAGATAAAGATTATAGTCATCAATCAGCCGTTCTGGCGTGATTGAGTAACAAACATAAACACATTCCAACTTTCATATTTATAATATGACTAGATTCTGCCAGCGACTGCGCCCGACAAAAAAATCGATGATAAGTGACATCCACCAACCCGCACTGGGTCCGCCTGATGGATTATGGCCCATTCGCTGTCACACAGAGAAGAAGCCTGTGTCCCAGCAGTGGGAACATTAAAAGACTAATGATGATGATGAACCGTCAAGCTATCACTGACTCCCGTTTCTTTAGCATCACTCCTCACACAAGCCATCCAGCTTTTCTGTGGCCTTCCACTGCCTTTCCATCCATCCATATTTAAATTCATCCCATCACATGACCAAACCATAACGTCATCAGCTACGCATTCCTTTAGGGTTCCACAGCGATCATTGTACCGATAGTCGTGTCAGCCAATGGCTTAATAGCCACGAGCCTCGACCAACACCTTAGGAGGCTCTCGTTAGGCGGCTGGATCAAGGGCCTGATCCAGAAAGCAGTACTGCTGGACACGGCTCGCATTGTTAGGAGGTTCCTCTCTCTGGAGCCCTGACCGCCGGTAGCTTGGACCCTGTTCCCGATACCGGTGGGCCTCTATTTTCTATATTTTTAAATGTTTTTTTAATTTTGTGTTTTATAAAATAAAAATTTTGTTAATAAAAAAAGAAATTGAATATAATATTTCCTTTAAATATATTATTTTGTATTTTACTAACTCATTTTCTGTCACAATAAATTTTAAAATAATAACGTCATCAGCTACGCATTCCTTTAGGGTTCATTTAAATTGAGATATCCAAACTAATATTATAAATGCGAAAGTAACTCTGTCTGTCTGTCTGTCTTTCTGTCTGTCTGTCTGTCTGTCTTTGCTTCACGCCTAAACTACTGAACCGATTTGTGTTAAATTTGGTACAGACATAGTTTGGAACTTGAGAATGGACATAGGATAGTTTTTTTTTTTTTTTTTCACTATTCCACGCGAACGAAGTCGCGGGCAAAAGCTAGTATTACAATAAAGTTCAGTCAAGAGTTCAAGTTTAAGTCAAGAGTGAATAGGTTTCTTCTAGGTAAGCGTGCTACATCGTTTACCACATTATCGCTTACCATCACGTGAGATAGTGGTCAAGCGCGAGCCTATAAATAATAATTAAAAAAATGTTCTGAAGCAAACAAAGCGCATTAAAACTTACCTTTAATTCTATAAAACACTACTTATCGCCTTAATTAGAGAAACAAGTCGTTTTCAACTTGTTTTCCAGAACTTTTTACTCTAGAACTTCGATTAATTTTATGATGCCCGTATTTGCTTTTAGTAAGACTTTTATTTCCAATGTTTTACGGTATCGATGTACATAAATTAGCTTTTATTTACGTATTTAAATCGCCTAATTAATACAATAAAACTGAGGTATTTACGTAGTTATGTTCAGATTTTGTTCCCTATGGAGTGGTTTTAGTGATAAATGTATCGGCTTCTGGTTTGTTTGTAAATGATGTTGGCAGGTAAACGTAAAAAAATAATAGTCGCCGAATTGAAGCATTGAAAGGTTTCGCCGAATATGTTGCAAATTCAATGACACAGTTCCAATTAAAACAATATGTATTATCTACAATTGGATATAATACGAACATTTACTATTTGGGTAGGTATTCGATATGGATTTAGGTACATCCGGTAATTAAACAAAACTAAAATTATGTAGTTATTAGCTTCAGCCAGCGGCTTCGCCCGCGTGAACGTCGAAAATTTGCCCGAGGGAACATATTCCCGGGATAAAAAGTATCCAATGTGCTATTCCAGACTATAATCTATCTCGTTGTCAAATTTCATCTAGATCCATTCAGCCGTTCTGGCGTGATTGAGTAACAAACAAACACACATTAAAACCTTTAAATTTATAATATTAAGATTAACTAATAAGATAAGATAATATAATCTATCTCTGTGCTAAATTTCATCCAGATCCGTCCAGCTGTTTGAGAGTGGAGATGTAACAAACATACAGACACACACACACACTCACAAACTTTCGCCTTTATAATATTAGTATGAAGTGTGATAACTATAAATCTTTCTTATAAGCCGTATAGGTTGCCTTCTTTTTCCCTTCGCAAAAATGAAGAACTTTCAAAAAGGTAGGTAAAGTTTAATTCTCTATTCGCTTCACATTTAGAAGATACTCGTACATTTTCTAAAATCCCTGCCTCATCTTTGTAATATAAGGAACTCTTGTGTATTCCCCAGCACTTAAGGCTGTATGTTATCAATCAGTAAAAGAGAAAATTTAAATATTTCATTAAGTAATATTCTGAGTAGGTACCTAATCACTATTAATTTTAAGCCTAAAGCACTTGACTACTAAAGTAACGAAGGGTGTACAAATATCATGTTGATTGAGGTTATATTAACCTACTAAATTGTATACATGTTCGTAGCTATACATCTCCCGTCTAATTTGAGAGCACTTTCATGTCCCGGCTAATTTGCAAGCTCCTGAAGTACTCTCGAATAGTCTCGAATCATCTTGATTCCGTTGAGAATAATTAGGTAGATCCTTTTTCAGCTTTGTGGAAGAATTTTGTACTGTGATGCTTATACATATTGGGTGTGTGTTTTGATAAAGCTTCTGTCCTGTACTGGACGTGTTTTAGTAGAAAAGAATATTTATAACTAACTGTCCCACACGGCTTCGCTCCCGTCAACTGGCTACCTACCTACCCTACCCTACCCTACCTACCCTACATACATGAATGTTGCGTAACTTTAACCGCTTACGCAGCGCACGCAACGGAAGCTCTCTAAAAGGAATAATTTTGCCCGCTTCTGCAACATTTTTCATTTATGCTCCGCTCCTATTGGTCCGTCCTTTCTCGTTTCTTCGTACCTTCCTCGATAAATGGGCTATCCAACACAAAATATTTTTTCAATTCCAACCAATAGTTCCTGAGATTAGCGTGTTCAAACAAACAAACTCTTCAGCTTTATAATATTAGTATCGATTAGTATAGATTTGTTGGTACTTGTTTGTCACGGGCAGAGTATGAGTGTGCGTTATTGAGACCTAATTTATCATTATCATCATTTCAGCTGAAAGACGTCCACTGCTGGACATAGGCCTCCCCCAGGCATCCCCACATTGACCGATCCCTTGAGTCTTGCATCCAGCGGATACCCGCAATCTTAAACAGGTCATCGTTCCACCCAGAGGGAGGCCTTTCAACCTAATTATATTGTCAAAATTCTAATACCTATGTTGCAAAGATCTCGTGATAACAACTTCTGTGACCGATGCAAAAAGTGATCATATGAAGGCTCTGTTTTTTTAAGGGTTGGTTTTAACCTTAATATTAGGCTAATTATGACTGTATGAAATTGTTTATAGTTTCCATTGTTAGAAGTATAATTTAAGAAAGCTTCTTAAATTTTATCTCCAAGCAATGGATGGAGATTTATTTCTTCCATGAAGAATAATTGAAAAGCTTTTAAGACTTCCAGGTAATACCTACTCGAAACTTTCAAAATTTCCAAGTATGAAAAGATACTTCAGATTTTCTCATGTTAATGTCATTCATACTTACGTACTTTTCTATACTTATGGTTTTGATTTCAGGAACCGCAACGTTCTGTTCGTTGTATCTGCCTCTTTCTGCTAAAAAGTTTTCAGCAGCTTCCAACACAAGCATCAGGTTCCCAAAGATATCAATTTTCTTTGTGTTTATAAGTAAGTGCGTAATGTAATAACACGATTTGTCATAACTAATAATTCTACCCATTTTTTTTTTAATAGTCTTTTTATCTTCCCATGCATTGTCGTCCAAACCAAACTTGTATGCAAAATTTAATCTTAATCGGTTGAGGATAAGATTTGACCCGAACATACATATTGCAAGTTAATAAAGAGCTTGTTATAACTTTTTCATATCCCACAGGAATTATGCAATTGTTTCTTGTTAAAAAAATATTTCTTCATATATTGCACTTAACTATAGCAGAGCTTTCTGCCAGTAAAATATTTTTTGAAAATGGGCCCAGTATCTTCAGGGATTAATTACCTCATAAACCTACCTGCCTACCTATATTACCTCTGTAATACTGTTTTACTTTTCTTTTGCTACTTTTATATCTGTGTTGTATGGTTCACACTCTTTATTTGCAATCTATTTTTAGACCTGATGACTTTTGGCTGTCAGTCTCATTTTCTATGTTTTATTCTGTTTGTTTCAGTTGCAAGTCGTCCATAATTGATAAATTGATAAAAATCAACTTACCAGTTTAAAATATTTTTGGATTACGTTATAGAAATAGTGGGGTTATGTATTTTTATTTTAGTTATATATCTTTTTATACCCATTTAACTTTAATTTCCAGGTAATGCACCAGTCATGTTATCTCTCCACCACCCTTGGTTGACAGGTAGAGAATGCCTCAGAAGTCTGCCCATGTATCTGTATGTTGCATGAAGTTTTAATAAATGAATATGAGTACTTATCTATGTCTCTTTTATGAACTGTCTCGCTATCTCGTTTGCTGAATGAATGTACATACCTGCAGTACTTGACATCAGACATAGTTAGGTATAAAAGGGAAGATTGTAGGGGAATAATATCCTACTTTACAACTTGAATAAATGTCATTTGAAAAGGCTACAAAATGAGCAGTTATGATCCTGGTTATGGAAACCATAACGACCTCAAATAATTGGATGTAAAACGAGTGGGCAGACATGTAGCTGCGTATTGAAATTTTATTTCTCACTCCAATTATGAATTGCCTTACAATAATTAATTGGAATGAGCGTTCTGAGTGCTTACTTCAATTAAAATGCAATTAATATTTTTAATTGTTTATTTGTCGTTTGTTTTAATGCATTATATATTTAAATAAGTTCCATAACAAAAGGTTTTTCTTTAAGTATTATGTATAAATAGCCTTACATTATCGTTACGACTGTAGGTATCGACTGAATAGGTTTGGTTATGAAGCAGATATATCTTTATGTAATTCGTATTAGATATTCTTTATATGTATGTATAAAAATTATTATAATTGCAGTGATTACTTCAGCTAGAACAATTTAAACTTGGGCTCTAAAAGTTTTAGGTGTCAATCGAGAACAATACTAACAGTCACATCTCTCCTTTGTGAATTAATCTGAACTATAAATTCTGGATCTTACCGGCGATTTCAGGTTGTGTTATTATTTTCCAGATTTTTTGCACACATGTCACTTTTTGCCAAACATAATGAAACAAACTGAAACCTAAGTAATATCTTACTTCGAGGCACATAACACACTAGTCAGCCAGTATATTAACACTCGCATTTTATTCGTTCAACAATTCCATATAGAATACGACTAGATCCTAGTCTAACTGGCTAGTGTGTTTTCTGCCTAAGCGAAATTAACAAAACATTTTCTGACACCGCTTACTACATAATAATCTAATACAATTCTAGACATTTTCTTTTCATTCCTCATTAATTGAAAAATAACAATCATATTCTATCCTATTTAAATTTAGCAAAAATTAAATACAAACAGTCACACTGGTTAAAATTAAAACAGGTTTCGTTTTAAAAAAAAAGATCTCTTCAATTGTCTTTTCAAAATCGAACATTTTTTTCTGTTGTCGCAGCATTTTCTAATTTGTACGCGAAAAAGCTGCGGCCAAACCTTAGGCATTCAGTCCTCTCAACAATCTTTATACCGAAAACTTTTAGATCCCAACATTTACGTATTCACTAAGTACAAAAATATTAATTTCAGAATATCTATCAACAGAATATTATTAAAATAATTTTCATTGAAATCATTTTGTGAAGCCAATAAAAACTGTATTTTGTACCCCTTACCATCAGAGCAGCTGGTTTATTGTATAATCTATTTATTTATATAGATAGGTAATTAATGTTCTTAGCAGTTACTGTCAAAAAGTTTCATCTCTAAATACAACTAATAAGTATGCTATAACAATGTACCGAATTAAATTAACGACATGATAACATTTCAAATTATTCTATATTGCTCATATTTGTACAAAGTTTTCATTAAGTATTGGTGTTTTCAATTCTGAAAAATATATAATGTATGTATACTATATTATTACACATGAATATAATATTCATTTAGTATTAAACATCTTAGAGAATTTTACAAAGCACTTAACAATAATCGAGTACCCATATAATCGAGGAACTAGTAAATTAAACAACTGAAGGTCAACACTACATATAGGTGAATGTGACAATCAATATTAGGTATAAACATGACTAAACGAGTAAGTACAAAATCGAAAATGTCTATAAAGTAATGTCTTTATCTGCACTGAGTAATATATTTACACGTCTATATACAAAGCTATCACATATTACATTTTATTCATATCACTATATACATTATTGCAAATTCAATGTTCTTCGTCGTTTTGACGACAGTACACAACTTCGTTCGTATAACTTAGCAAAGAAAATATACCCGCGATATTGTCCTTTGCGCACAACTTATGTTAGACGTACACTATGTGTGGTTTCTCTGGCGTCCTGTGATGAGGAATCGTCTCATAGGCAAACTGCTGGTAGATGTGTTCCTCACTATCCTCCTGGTAGTAAGGATTCTTGTCCACACTATGCCAGGGAGGATTCAACGAATGAAAATTATTACTCACTGACGAACCGATCATTAGATACCGGTCTACGTCCCTCTTGGCGTCCTGCTCCCTACTCCGAGTTGAATAACCCAACCCATTCCCTAATTTGGACACGTCACCGTTCATCATGACACTCGTCATAACTTGTTTAGACTTATCACCCTTACACTTCTTCAAGGGTCCCATGAAGTATAAAACACCACCCACCACGCTTATCACGATACTCACAGTCAGCACCACAACCGCTACTATCACCCATCCACTCGAGCACCCAAATTCCGACTCCGGGATCTGTACAAAGAGGACACCCTTCAGGTGCGCCGGAGCAGCACACTTCACGTCCTCATAGTCTATTTTAAGTATAGTACTGGCGTTCCCAGACTTCCTGCTGCTGATTTCACTCTCTCTCCCAAGTTTCCACAGCCATAGTAATGAACAATTGCAAGCGAACGGGTTGCCAGCAATTTCAAGCTCCTGCAGTCTGTCTATTGGAAAGTGTGATGCTTCCAAAGCCACCAGTGCATTGTTTCTCATGTAGATGTGCGTTAACTTCGGGTTACCATGGAACAGTCTGGGAGGAACATCGCCAACTTTGACATTCTCATTCATCCATATTTTCTGCAAGTTTATATTGTCCACAAAAGCTCTTGAGTCAATTCTCTCCAATTCGTAAAGTCTGCTCAAGTGTAAATGTTTTAAATGGAAGAGACTTTGGAACGAGAGCGCCGTGACGTTTTGAAAAAAGTTTCCACTTATGTACAAATGGGACAAATTGGATAGTTTAGACAGAGCCGACGTCGGGATTGATGTCATGTTGTTGTCACTTAGGTCCAGGTGCCGCAGCGTCGGCAGATTGTGGAATCCTAATGGATCCACGCTCTCAATCAAATTATTGTTCAAGTCTAAATGCTTCAATTCCTGTAAATACGGGATACCGTGCTTTGGTACCTGTTCTATTAAGTTTTCTGACAAGTCTAAAACTTCTAGATGCATTATGAAAGCGAGATTAGCAGACGGTATATCTAGTATGGAATTGTTTTTGAGCGATATAATCTTCAGCGATATCAAAGGCTTGAAAGTATCCGGCTCAAACTTCACTAACTTATTGTTGGACAGGTCTAGCGTCTCTAGCGCAGACAAGTCTTTGAACGTCTGCACGTGGATGTTCGTTATTTCATTGTTTGCTAGATTTAAGTCTAAAAGACTTTTCAGTCCAATGAATGTGTCCTTATCTAAGCGTTTTAGAAAATTGTGACTCAAATTGAGATGAGTCATCTCATTGTTGTTTTCGAAGTTTCTACTACCTAAGTCTAGGATTCTGTTGTAGGAGATGTCGAGAACAGTGAGCTGCGTGTAGAAGCCGAAGGTGTAGAGGAGGTTGTCGATCGCATTGTGTGTGAGATTGATGTGGGTTGCTTCGGGGTTGAGTTGTATGGGAACGATCTCGAGGCTGGCGTTGGCGCAGGAGGCGGCGCGTAGGGCGTCGTCGCAAGCGCAGCGCGCGGGGCAGAGCGTGCGCG
Organism: Orthosia cruda; assembly: GCA_964057195.1. Lineage (NCBI taxonomy): Eukaryota > Metazoa > Arthropoda > Insecta > Lepidoptera > Noctuidae > Orthosia > Orthosia cruda. The sequence continues at coordinate 11,830,456 of OZ059832.1, read as the reverse complement.
CCGCCGCGCCCAACGCCCATGCCGCCACCACCAACCACCAGCCCCACTTCGCTACGCAGGAGCCCATAACATCTCATGTATACGCCACAGGAGACCTGCAACAAATAAATTAAATGTTAAAAAAGTGCTTCGTAAACAACATTAATGGGGCTACGTAGAGTTGAATTTTTACTTTATTTATCTGTTTTTTTTTTTTTTTTCAAAGTCTAAACAACAAAGGAATGATAAGTTTATCGTAGTTACTTAAACTTCTCTTGGGACATTTTCAAGCCTAATCTCTTAAAAGAAAAATTTAATTATTTATCTACACATAAAAAAGAAAATCTCATTGCCACAGATGGTATCTAGTTTATTTTTCGCGTAATTTATTGTTATCATAAAATCCGGCTCCCTCAGGATGCATTGCCCTCTACCACGAGGAGAGTAAAAATATACAACATTATCGTAACACAAAATCTTAATATAATTTCTCCCGAAAACTGCAGATAACAAATGTGCCTCTCCGCAATTTGTATGGGGGAGTGGAATTGTTTGATCCAAATTAGGCCGATAAGAGACGTGCCGCGCCGGCGGAATGGAAGGCTCGCCACAAAAACTTTTTTATTATCCTGCTACGGCATCTTGGCCGTAGACAGAAGGATGTTTCACCGGAGCGTATTGCACAGAGGCTGTTTACGTCGTTGATTTGTTATTCAATATACCATTATGAGAACGACTTGTCATTTGTCCGGCTCCGTCGCGCGGCGCGTGCGGAGGGTTAATGCGTTCCGCGGCGCGCGCTCTTCGCCCACCGCGCCACTAGCGCACACCCGGCGAGCACCCATATTGCGCACCTTTATTTATCGTCCCGCAAGACGAATGTTCTCGTAAACGGGAAACTAGCGGGCAGCACTCTGCCGCTAATCCTCCGACGCTCCAGCGCTTCCTCAACAATACCGCCCAAAATGCTCGGCGATTTCACAAAGGAGCCTTCGGTAGGTACTTTAAATTAAATGTTCGGCTTTACAATTCGACGGAATGTATAATGAATAGCACCGTAACATCTGTTAACGAAGGCGAACGATCTAGAAAGTTTTCACGCGCGGGAATAACTAATTGCGAAGGTTGGAATTCAATTTATGGTTTCTAGTGCGCCTCCCGGGAGATCACGCCATGCTCAAGTATTAATAATGCAAAACAGTGTCACGGAAAGTTTTCGATTCCAAATGCAAATTGAATTAGGAAACAAAGTTGTGAGTGTTGAACTTTCGCTTTGTCATCATCGGCTGTATCGCGATTAACATCTATGTTGAGTAATTAACATGAAAATCATACCAACTTTTCGTAATCTTCAATTCAGAATATTTTAACTCTGTACCAACGAGCTTTACGCTTGGTGAGCAAACAACAGTGAGCTGAGCCAGCCACAACAAGCAATCCATTTGCAGTTTGAATGCGTTGGATCCTATCATTATGGACGACACTTTGCAAACCAAACATATTCAGATCCACACAAAGGGGAGGATAAACAGGCAGCATCTCCACGGAATCCCGCGTCTTGAAGCACATTGTTCCATGCGATGGGTGGCACAGCGAGTCCATATAAAGATGCGAGAAAACGGCATCTAGCCCCCCCCCCCCAGAAACTCGATATCGCTCGACGCGAATGGATTACACCGGCCCGCCTGAATTACAGAAACCATACGTAGTCTTGATACATTGAGGATCCCGTATTAGGAAGGATTAATTCTGTTACATTCCAAATGTATTCGGTACGCGAAAACGTGAAAGATTGCATGTTTAATCATTTTGATACTCGGGGCGTGGAGGATGATTACTTTTAGAAGATAAGAGTCTTTGAACGTAGAAGATTTTCTTGAGGGTTAACTTTTATAGCTATACGTTTTGATTACAGCTTATATTTTCGTGCATTCCATTTGCCTTTGGAGTAGAAATTGTTTTGTTAACTAAAAGCCTGGTAGTCGTTATTGTTTTCGCTGTCGTGAGTAAAACGGTATAACCGAATAATCACAACACAATATACGTCAGAGCCCCTTTTTTAATATTCATACAGAGGTGGTTGCGGTTTGGCGCCGATGAAAAAAACGCTAAGGGTAGGGCACGCCCTCCATTTTCCAACCTAAACTGCCCTGGCCGCTACTCTTTTGTCTTTTAATTTCCTGTCCGCCAGAGTGCGCTCCCATCGTGAATTTTGCTTTCGTGAGCTTCGTTAACTTATATCGACCTTTGTTGTTGCCTATTGAACTTTTCCATTACCGACGTCATCGATTGAAACCGCTAAATTCGTTGGAAAATTCTCGTCGCAGATATCGACGCCCTCCCCTCTGAAACAATATGAACAACGACTCCATTGCCATTTTCCTTTTATAAATCGAGTATGTTTTCAAGTTTCTGTTTTGTTTTTGCTCCGTCGAAGCTCTTGAAATGGAAATTAAATATTTCCTTATTGAAAAGTTTGAGTGTTATAACATTTAGATGCGGATTTTAATAATTGTAAGAGACTTTCGTTCGTCTCTGACTGACTGCAAATAAGGACTTTGATTAAAGTTTATTCAGTTATTTTCTTTTTAAAACCGAATAATAAACATGAAAAAGTTCGCCGGCTTGATATTTTCCTCAACGCCGAGTCGTAGCTTGTTCATTTGTGTCACGTATCAGCGCTTATTATCGCTCGTTTTACTATTCGTGTGTCGCCACGTTTTAATGAACTCATTATTTTAAGTTAATATTCATTGTACTCTGTCGTTTCCTGTCCCAATTCCGTAACGCGTGTTTAGTATTAGTTTCACATTTAGAGAATATTAACCCGGCAACCGCTTTTGTAAAGCGGTTACGGGTGCTCGACCCGGTAGAACTGGCGACCTTCCTAATTACACCATAACATCTAAACACCGTTTAGGCTGCGACGCTAAGGGATGCCCGTAATTTATTATACAGTTTCGCTTACGAAATTCAATATCAAGGGTCTGAATCTCCCGAGTATTAATAGGACTGAGCGTCATCGGCACCATTTAAATTATTATCAAAACTATCGGCTTACTTCGGCCTCTCGGTCTCTCGGCCTAATTGCGTCGACGAGCCAATCGGACTCGTCGAAGCAAACGGTCCCCACTAAAGTTATCACGGTGTTAATACAACTTGAGACGTTACTAACACAAAGGACGCTTTACGAGGGGCTGAGACAATAAAACCAGTGTAAAAGTCGGCTAACCGCTCCTCTCGCCCTCCCCGAGAAAATATCTTAGCCCTCTCCACTTTTATGAGTTGCTTAAGTCGTGCTCTGCCGTTTTTAAAATAGTCTCCCGGAGTTAAGCCGAAAACTTTGGTGCTCAACATATTGAAATAGAAGATGTTTTAGTTTGAGCGTATGGGTAGTTTTCGTGGGGGTTAAATGTGTTTTGTTGCATTCGGGGGCTGTGCGTACGTGTCGTGTTTGACGCTCGTAAGTAATAGTGTGAGTGGCGGGCTGCACTAACGGCCATAATGAGAAAACTTGGCCGGCGGAGGAGAATGCAGCCGGTAGTTACTCGCAGCGCGCTCGTCGCCGTTCGCTCACTCCTCGCACAATGGGTTCTATTAGAATGAATGCCTGCGCCTACATACATTATGAACCCAGCCAAGGTGCTTCAATATTTAACCATTTTTAAAACTTCAGTTCTCAAAGTACCCAGCAAATTGGCAGTGCTCTTCAGAATAAAGAAACTAACTTTGCAATTTAAAACAAACTCGAACATAATTACCAAAATGCAGTCTCATCAGAACTACTAATTAAACAAACTTGCAAAGTAAACAAAAAAGTTTACAAATATATTCTCATTAATGGCTATTTAAATGAAAATCTCGGCAGTGCACGGTAAAGTGTTGAACTGCTGAAGGAAACTTTTAATTTGGTCTCGGGAATTCAAATGTCCTTGAATCGGTAGTGGCTAAGTTAGCACGCTTTGGTGCACTCCTGTCTAGAGTCCTCGCCTTAACAATCTACTACCTGTAAGCAGCTGCAAAAGCTGTAAACTAGAGGACTAGAGAAACGTGAAATGTAGCTAAGAGAAAATGCGGTCGCAGACGTGCGACTGAATATCCTATTTATAATGTCATAATTCGAGAGGTTTGGCTCTCACCTATTTCCTCCTCCAATATTTAACCAATTTAAAAGATATTCCATAAAGAGAAAAAAATAATACATATACTGTGCCCCTATGTTTTTCTTTTTGATGATACATTATCTTTAGAATCAATAGAACCTTAAAAAAATGATCAAAACTGAGCTGTCAACAGAGCCCTAGTGTACAAATTTGACAACTGTATATGAAAAAAGAAAAACATAGAAGCACAACATATATCTTTTTTAATCAATTTATGGAATATCTTTTAATTTTTTCTAATACTGAAGGAAGAAATAGGCAAGAGCCAAACCTTCAATTATGACTTTTTACTAAGGAAATTCAGTCGGAGCTCTCTGGCCGCAATTCCTCTTAAAAGTTTGCCCGATCAGTATTGACCACAATCAGACTTAAAAGACAAACTTGGACAATCTTGACGCATTTAAACATCAGTAATGCTAGGTAAATATTAAGTTATACTTAATGCAGTTGTCTCTAGGTACTATCATCAGCCCTCATGACATGCCAACAAAAAATGCATGACAACAAAGCGTTATCCCTGAACTTATCAAGCACACGCATCATAAATTTAAAAACAATAGACACCATTAATACTGCTCTTTATCAACTTTATGATGCATTTACACCATTCTGGCTTGCACATTTTTATCGCTAAATGATAACAAAATGGAGGTGCTACTATATTTATAGAGAAGGTTGAAAGAAATACTGGGTCAGCTTTTAATGATAGCATTAAGTAATTAAACACCTCAATGACGTCAAAATTTCATAAATTATGATTCATACACCCAATTGACCCTCACCAATCAGTAGGGTGCCGCTAATCGAAGCTGCAAATCAATTTAATCAAAGGCTATGCCGATTTGTACCCCGCTCGGCTTGAGCCCTCATCGCACGGAGCTGCTAACAAATTTTAATATCACCGACCAACACACCTGCCGATAGTTGCACACCCCACCGATATTGATTTTGCAATCAAAGGCCCGTTAGAGAACATCCAATTATATCCAGATTTATTAATATATTACCCGTAACACTCGTCAGAACAATTCCCAACACAGGAAATACATTTTTTTTAACAAACATTCCCACACACGCTACCACATTTTTATGTAGTTCAAGTTTCTAGCAGACTCCTAACTAGGATTTCCTGCCGTATAAAAACTAGAGCCACCGCAACTCGGTCCAGTGCGAATAAAAAGTAAGCAAGTTCATTAAAGCACAAAATAAAGTCACCTATGTGGAAAACGACGAGTCTATTTTATTTCCTCCTATTACTTTAATGTCTAACGTTAACTAAAGAACAGGAGAAACGTCACGTCGTTACGTCCACAATGCAGAATGTTGCCACAAAATATCTTTCCTTCAGATACGCCCTCGCGACGACGGCTTACGGTAAAGAATAAAAAAGGAACTTTAGCGAACAAAACGTCTACACAATTCCATTTTCTCTTTCACCAACAGAGCGAGTCTTAGTGAATCAGGCTCCTGTATGGGGCGCCTTTATAAACGCAATAATGAGGAGTGCTAAGGCGGTATTCAGGCGTGCGCCCTAACGAGAGGTGCCGATGAATCGCCCATGAGCCGAGCACAAAACTTGCCACTTGGGGCGGTAATGGCGAGCGCGGACGGCCGCCTCGCCGCCGCCTCGACACCGACTCGACGCCTCGCCAAAGGGCTTTTAGCGAGCACCAACTTGCTTTCGCTTTGACTTTCATCGCTGAGCGAGGATTAGGCGTGCCCCGGCGCGATTGGATGCGGCCCACGGATGAATAGTCAATGAATTTAGGCCAAGCAACGGCGGCGCAAATTAAAAGCGTACTTGTTTACATTTAACTCCATTTCAAAAAAAGTGTCTGCACTGATTCGTGCTGGGAAAAGTGAATGCATCGTGATTCGGACTATCTAAATTGAACCGTTCTTGTATAAAGCGCTTAATTCCAGTGAACTCAACATGTTTTCACTGCTTTCATTCAGTGTGTAGCAATAAAGCTCGCCTTTATTCCCGAGAGCTTTCAAGAATAGAAGTTTGCATCTGTAGGTACGGATTTCCGCGGTATTCGCCGCAAGTCTACGGATCGCGGTACACGTTTAGAAACTCCAACTTCGACTTTCGTAGACAGGAATAAAAAACAACAGTCATGAATTGTTTGACTGTTATTATAACTTTTCCTTTGAGAAATGTTCTCTATAGTAAAATTAAAGTTACCGTTTGTATTAAAAGTTAAATTTAGATAGATGAGGAGGTATTTGCTTCTCAGAGGGAGTTGCAAACGACGTACTTACGTGAGAGATATCGAGCGATCTCTTCTAAGCCCGCAAAACGGTCTGGGCCTAAATGAAGTTACGACGCGACGCTCATCTAAAGCATACTGCGAAATTAGTCAATCCTATCGCAGCCATCTTTAACGGAGTTGGTGAGGCTGAATAATGAAATAGCTCGTTGAGACGGCGCGCGGCGGCTCGGTATCGACACTGTGGCCCATTGGAACGCGATCGCGCGGCCGAGCATAAGCGAAAATCCCACGGATTCCGTGTGAGATATCTGGCTCCTCCTTTAGGGTTATTAAGTGAAGTGGGTTTTAGGGAAATGAGTCGGCGAATAAATCTACTCTCCCTTGGAATGGAAAAATCTGTGTTCTCCGTAAATAAGGAATGCCCATGAAATAAATTAGACAGGCTCATATATTGTCTTCATCGGGGCGGTGGGAAGCATCCCTGACAGATAAAAATCTGCGCTCGTACGGCCCGATTGCCAATAAGGCGAATGGGAGTGGAACAGTTATCGTTGATAAAACCGTTGTTCTTCGTTTATACGAGAAAGTCGAATGATAATATTGTGATTGTAAATAAAAATTGGATTTGTGAAACAATGAAGCAACGTGCTGTGATAGAGCGCGGAGCACACCGGTGCGGCGGCGGCAGACTTCGCTACCGGGAATCGTTTTTTAATTAAAAATAAGTTTTATTAGTGATTTCTTATACTTTTGTTGCGGATTTGTTCCAACTCTATCCTAGATACATAGTTTTAACAGTGTTAAATATACTAGTAAATACAAGCTTTTCAAAACATTTAGAATTTCAGATGTTGTAGCGGTACTTAAAATCGTTTTAATTTACGTCATCCACTTGTCATAACAAGTAATAACATTGCAAATGGCTTCAAACAGACAAGGGTTTGGAATAACCTACATAGCAAATATTATTCCGAGTACATAATGCTGGCACATTAATTGAGCCTAAAATACCTCGTACTAATGAAAATCTATTTGATGTTCTAGTAGGACATTTAGAATTCTGTTAACTTTGATATTAATAGATAAGTATGATTATTAATGTGAGTTATTTGATAAATAAGCTTTGCTTACTTTAAAAACTAGGCCGGCGAGAGAATGTTTTCAAATAAAAATTCAGCAGACCGGTGTACGACCGAATATCATCTCCCAATCTTCGAAAACTGACATATTCATTCCTTTCCTCCGGTTTTATTAAAGGCGAATACAAAACGCGGCGGCCTCGCCCGAGCGGGCACAAAGCCCGATGCACACCCAGGAGCTAAGCTTACCCGGGACTCCGCAAGCGTAACTTGCAACAAAATCCCGCGTTCACGTTTCCATCCCGTATTGCAGTGTACCGAGGATCCCCTTTAACGTATTCCGCGTTGCAACCGAGACGGCGGGGTTAGGGCGCGCGGTGACGGTAATGCGTTTTATGAATGAATGAACGAATGAATGGGAGGATTTCACTTCCAACTAACCGTTGGTTTGAGCAAAAGCGCAGCCGACGCACCGGTAAGATTTTTACAGCTTTGAGCTTCCGCGTTTGGTTTGGAACGATAAATTTTGAATAGTTTTGCTGTGATGTCGTCGCCTGGAAAATGGGTGTTACACAAATATTGGCTCAATTTCATAGTCGACTGTCGCATTGAGTACCGTTGCAGTTTATTACGTGCATAAAGTTAGGAGAGAGAATACGACACTAGAGTTGAGACAGCATAAAGAGGACGAGGTGATTTAGTGAGCATGTCTCGAGGACGGCATTCTCGGATTAAATGACTAGCGCATATAAATACGTCACTCAAAATTGACGCTTGTAATAAAACCCTTTCGCACAATGGACGCTTCAATGTTGTTGCTAACTTGAACTAGAGACAAAGGGCACACTTGAATGCTCACTAGCGAGTACTATAAAGGGCATTCTCGCCTTCGATAATCAACTAAATAGAGCAAGACATTTCCCAGAAGGTTGTATGCTGTTTTTCAGTAGGTTTTTAACTGTAACAAGCTGTTTATTCTAGCGGATAGAATTCTTTACGAAGACCAACTTCATTAAATATCGTCGAACTTCTTTGATGACTTTTAATGCGTCATTGGCTACGTCTGACCCGTACCAAAGTAGACATAACAGTATAGTTTTAATAGTGCATCACTATTATTGCTTCAAAGAAGTGTGAAATCGACCTATCCAGTGAGGCGCACCCTGGCTAGGCTAGGTATTTATTAATGAATGCGCCTGCAAACGGTCGACGACACTCAAAGGACAGATGATTCGATTAATTCTATTTTCCGACTGGACGCTTTGATTGCACAGTGAAACAAGACCAAAGCTGTTTTCTATCAACACACTTTGGTCGTGTGTTGTCGTTGGCCTTAGAAAAAAGCAGTAAGCTGCTGTGACGTGTGGAGGAATTGAGATATAAGTTTTGCTCTTTCGCATGGTATTTGGTACTATTTTCTTAATGCTGGTTAGCATCGGTAGTTCTTATAATTTGAAGTAAATATTAAATTCTAATGAGTTGTGAAAATAATTTGTATTCTTTTAATTAACATACGTCTCCTGCAGTAAATTTCTGCGAAGTTTAATTTATTGGAATACTTTAATTGCTATGAATTAAAATTCTTGTCTAGACAATTTATATCCCAACAACAGTTTTTCACGTTACTGAAGAATTACGTTTTCAATCATTAATTTTCAAACAGAGAATTAATAAATTTATTCATTAAAATCTTGTTTTAAAACAAGCTTTTTTCATATTCTTCTCAGCAAATCCTTTCATTTGATACCTATATCATGGCATTGCACAAAAAATAACTAGTCCGCCATCTTGGGTCGTCCGCCATTTTGGATTTGGAATGAAGTCACTTAGCTAAACATGCATTGTCATCCAAACTAAATGTGTATGCAAAATTTCATCTTAATCGGTGGAGTTTATCTGCTTTAAAATTCAGTTGCAAGATTTGACCCGAACACACGAACCCACATTACATACATACAAGGGCACTAGGCCCCTTCCGCCTGCCTAAGCTGTTCGATACAGAGCTCCAGCGTTCCAACGAGGTCAAGTATTTGGGAGTCATTCTTGACAGTAAGTTGAACTGGAGCAGCCATTTAGACAATAAGTTAGAAAGGGCCTGCATCTTCTGGCAATGCAGGAAAATGATAGGTTAGAAGTGGGGCCTATCCCCTAAGATAATACTCTGGCTGTACAGTGCGGTGATTCGGACCATGATCATCTATGGGGCCGTGGTTTGGAGGCCTCGCACTAAACTAACTACAGCCGTGAACAAGCTACAGCGTATGCAGAGACTGGCCTGCATGGCGACAACGGGCTGCATGAGGACTACGCCGACCGCAGCGCTCGAACCCCCTCTGCAGAGCTTGCATGGTGGAGGAAGAGACGGCAGCACACCTACTCCTAAGCTGCCCTGTAATCGCTGGCTATAGGGCCTAATACTTCGGCAACCCAGGTACCCTGCAGGAGACAGTCGGCAGCACCAGGGCGCTGCTGGCCTTTCTCGAAGAGCTGGGGTGGATCGAATGATGTGACTGAATCCCACCCGTACGCAAAATACGCGCTTGGTCGTGGAGTTGCGGCAACAGCCCGTCGAAACTAAACTAAACTACATACATACATTGCAAGTTAACTAAAAGCTTGTGAAAATAGATGATTTACATAGACTCTACTTATAATACGAGAACCTACGTTGAAGATTTTTCACACCCTTGTACTTGTAGTACCTACTCCGAACATAATGGTATGACCCAATCTACAAATGAAACCAAAATGAGGTATGATAATATTAACAAATTTATAACCGTGTAAGTACCCAAGGACCATTAGGACCGGTACATATGACACATTTGTACTTAAACTTTTATAACACGTCCATAAAATGCCCCTACGCGTAGACTTTCTGCATATGCAGTAAAGAACAATGTCTTATTGTTATACCCTGACTAACTGACGGAGAATTTAAGCCTTAAGCATATTATAATTTTATTAAGTATTCAGCCTTTACATCAACTTCAAAGGCTTTTTTAAGCAATAACTTTTAAAGGAAAGAAAGCTTGTGACTTCATTGACGAATTTTTCATGCAAATCGGATAAGATTTTCGCTGAAATTGACTGAGCGTTGAATTTCTTACTACCTCCATTTATATTCTTGACCTACTGATTTTCAAGTCTAATAAGTTAGAAAGTATTATTCATAGCTTGTTGCTACGTCAATGACTTAGACCTGGCTCTCATATGGGCGAAGGACGTAGCCGTGTCCAAGGCAAAATAAACGAAAGAGAAGGAGGTAGAGTCTAAGAGAATAGAAGAAGGAAGTAACTGAATGGTGTCCAAGGCAAAATAAACGAAAGGGAGGGAGGCAGAGTCTAACATGGGAAGACAATATTCGGAAAACGGCTGCTGTAACTTGGAGGAGGAAGACCCATGACAGGAGAATGTGGCACGTTCCAGGGAAGACCTTTGCGGCAACGCAAATCAATCTTAATACCGGTGTTAAATAAATTATTTTTATTAGTAGATAAGTAAATAAAATTTGTCAATAGATAGTACCTTATATTATAAATTAAGTTGTTTTAATTTTTAGCTTACTTGTAAAACCGTGCTATGTAAGATCGGGAATAAAGGCTATATTATTATTATGTTTATTTTGACAATCTCAGGACACTGAGGCCCCGGTTCTTTGAAAGCCGTGCGATGGGCCGAATCCAACTCGCAGAGGCCTTTAGTCGATCGATTGCCTAAAACTATAGGAGCATTACAGGCCCCTGCCTGACCACTGTTGAACTATACAATGGCAGGGGCAGCTATCATTACTATTAATTGCTTAAAATAAGGACTTGGTCTCATTGAGACTGATGAGAGCTACATATTTTGTAGTTCAAGAAGAGCTGCACTGCAGTTAGATCTGAAAGGTTAGACAGAAATAGCAATATAATAGTTCTCTAGTTTTAGATGTAGAACAAACTATCTTATTGTTTATTTTTCCTTTTGTTTCTTTATTAACATAATTTTTAGTACTAGTAATGTTATCGTTAAGATTACGCAAAATGTTTTTTTATTATGTACGTCGTTTTGTGACAAATAAGCACATATTTTTCTTATTCATTAGCTCTCGATGGAAAATGGATAAGCGCCCTTACGCGTTGAAACAATAATAATGGTTCATTTTAGGTAGCTAGGTACTTACCATAAGTAAGTAGGTTTCCTTTTCTCTCACATGCGCTAATGGTAAGTCTGTTTTTTTTTCGAGCATTAGTATTTATTTTTCACTAGCTTCTGCCAGCGGCTTCGCCCGCTTAAAAAGTCTTTTATCATCCCAAGGGAACATTATACCGGGATAAAAAGCCTGTGCTTTTCTAGACTATAGTCTATCTCTGTGCCAAATTTCATCCAGATCCGTTTAGCCGTTCTGGCGTGATTGAGTAACATACATACATCCACACATCCATCCAACCAAACTTTCACATTTATAATATTAAGTAAGGCTATTTATGTACCCAAACCATACAAGAAAAGTGGTGTACAAAGGACCTAAGTTATGTGGTCAAAATAATCTAAATAATGCTCTAAAATCATAAAACTTCTACATTTCCTTAAACTTTCTCATAACACCGATATAATATTTGCACAAGAATGTAACCTTAGCAATTTCACGGAAAAAAAACTAGACTTGTTTCTGTATTCTATGAAAACTTCTAACAACACACATCTAAATTCCTTAGCTGCGCATGCGCCCTGCAAGTGGCGATTATAAAAACATCTCCTGCGCAAGCACATACACCGTTACTAAGTAGATAGGGGCATCACACTATAGTAGGTGACATTCTTCAGATTCTTTCTAATAAAGATTTATGCGGTGAGATTGGATTATATATCAGCAAAAATGACAAAAAAACTTACATACCCTATTTAATCTCTACCAGAAGATAAATAAAAAAAAAACCCACCTTCTATAACTAAAGCACTTGTATACAAAATCTCATGTTCTTCTAGACCTAGCAGTTAAGGCTGTGCGTTGTCTCCCTGTTAATTAATTAATTACATTAGTTTTTTGTTTAATATTGAAGGAATGCATTTAAAATCTGAAGCTTAAAGGCGCAACAAGTTTAACCAACCTACGTCAAAAAGACAATGAATAGAATAGGATATATATTATTGTACACCAAAAAAAAAAACACATATTAATGTTTTATTATGACAAGCCGAAGTCTACATAGTTACAATATTCGGTTACTTAATAACAGCAACGAAAACGATCACCATTTATACGCAAATCAAGGAACGTATCTACTATAGACAATAAGATGCAAAGATAATCAACCAGACATATTCACAGCTCACAGAACACGGAAACATAAAACTAAACACTAACAATGTTTAAAAACCCAGGACTAGACTGGAGCGGACATAATATTTTACTATGAGTGGCGATAACTCACGATCGGGAAGACGGCATCATGGCAGCCCTACCACTGCCGACTATAAGCCGTTTTACAACCTGTCTCGGTGACAGCTGCTTCCTTTCCATTACTTGTGATAGACGAGCGAAATGTAACAAACGGTTACGTGCGAACAAAAATAACGAAAGAAATTCAGCGGATTATTACGATACTATATTTGACAAGCGGCTTCGCCTGAGTTCAAGTCGATAAATATCCCACGGGAACGTATCACCAAAGTTAAAAAGCATTCTGTCCCAATCCAGGTTAAAGACTTCTCGAATTAAAAAATCATCAAAATTCCAGAATAACAAACATCTGAACTATATACTGATAACAGAAATTTGATAGCCTGTATGACTTCCATATTGTTTTCGCCAGGTGTTAGTACAATTTACCAGCTTGACCTTGCTATTAGTCTTGTGCTAACAGGCATTTCAAAGCCCAGTTGTGTTTGTTAAAAAACGATGGGCTGGCTACTTTAATAAATAATAATAACAACAAAGATACTTGAAACATAAACTTGTTATAACATTGTAGGTACAAGCAACAAGCTCTCATTCTTCGCAAAAAACCTTAATATTCAGTGGTAATCACGAGAACACGAGTTCAAGAGTCAGAAACATAAACTTAAGATGATGGTAGCAATTAAGATTACAGCCCATATAAGAATCATAACGATGCACTAAAATGCCGTAGTAAACTGCGGTGAATCACCTTATGATTTCATAGAAATCGGAAGGCAGATTAAATTTTTCAACCAACTATGATATTTTTGAAAGTCACAACGTAATAAATTAACGTCTAAAGCGTATCCGACGATACAAAAATAATTCCGGGAACGATATAACGTGGTCCATACAAAACATCTTATTATAATGGGCCACAATCACAATATTATTCGAATTTGAATGCATAAGATATATATCGCTTGGGTATTAATAAAGTAAAGGTAAAGAACACTTATGATCAGATTAAGATATCAGAATTTAAAGTAGTATAAAATGGGAGTCACCTCGCAACCTCCGCAAGCAATATTAATAAACAAACTTGATTATGTTTATATTTAGATAATTCGAACTTTACTATTGTCACACTAACAAGGTTACGTGACTACATGCAGTAAAAGTTTTAAACCAGAGATTCACGTGTGAAATCGGAACTTGGTTCCCATGATACGATATTAAACGTCAAAACTACATGCATATAGACGATTCTGAACGGTCTCCCACGAAACGTTATGGCCTACCTCAGTGGCGGAGTTGGCCGTTATTCGAGGATATCTATGCTCTGTTACAAAATACACCGTATCGAATATCGCTGTGACCGACTCGCGTACTCAAAAATGTAGATTGACGTGGGCTTATGGACCGTGAAACCGCGGTTTTTCGGACCGTGTGAAGATACTCGAAAATAGTCAATATGAAAAAACAACCAACTATAAACTCGACGTTTAACACGAAGTACTTTCAGTATAAAATGTCAGCTTTTCAGAGGAACTTTATGCAACTTTTAATTGAACAGGAAATATGAAAGACTCGGTAAACTAATTAATGTTTAAAGTATTCTGTACTCTATAAAACTTATTGACCTCATTTTTTAAATCAAAGTGTTCAGAGTTAAGAATGTTTAAATACCGTTAATTAAAAACTTTAGTGCAGGGAATGAATCGGTAGTTTCCATTAACTATTCATGTTTTACACGAGAAATTCTTGATTAAAAAGACTTTGCAAGTTCAGAATATTTTATCGCGCAAAAAAAGTATTCGCGTATTTATACCATCGTATATGCTATGGCATCACACCAGTAGTCTCCTTTGAAAAGTCCCAAATTCAAGAGTACCAAAATATAAACTATAAAAGATCCACGGAGACCATTGTCACCTAAATAAAACATTCAAAGACAGTAAACCAAACCAATCTTGCGGTAAAAAAAACCACGAGCGTGTTCCGTTCCGACAGTATCAAATGTAGATTAACAAAATTCGAAAAGTTCTCACCGTCGCGCTCCACTGCCCATCAATATAACATCTTCAAAACTTGTATAATTATTTTTCTAGTGAACCAATACAACAATTACACAATTCGACACGTTGTCTGTGATTTGATTCTATATATTACGAGCAGTAAAAACTATTACAAATTCTTTATAATTGTTAGAAGCAGTTTTATAGTTCGGATCGGCGTGAAGTGAAAACAAAAATGGTTATGGCAACCCATACATGGTCGTCAGTTTGCGTTTAATTATTGCCTCTATTAATTATTATGTGCACTGAAGTGCAGGCTATTTGTAGTATAAATTTTTATGGGGCTGTTAACTGGGCTTTGATAGACGATTGATATATAAAAACTTTGTGAGACTGTTTTGGCCTAATTAACCTTAGGCAAAAAATGTGGGTCAAATAGGTCTAATATGTCTTACGACTAATGATATATTGTAAAAATGGGAAGGTTTTTTGCGTGCATTTCACAATATTTGTAGAACAAATATCAGATATATATAATCGTTGCAAATTACGAGTGAGTTAATAGATAGTAAACATCAGAAATATCGTACTATCGTGATTTTTCAAACGGGATCAACATAAGATACCGTACTGCAAAATATCGAAGTTTATTTATTTTAGCACAAAGGAACACCGCTAGGCGGATAAATTAGCCTCCGAACAGGCGGAACCACAGACAAAAACGAATATTGTTCAGCGATACCGCAAGAAGTAATCACTTGCGAGAAACGGTGAAAAGTTTAGAGCTTATTATTTTCTTCCTGAAGATCATAAACTCTAGAACTAAAACTACACTACCACTTAACTTAAACTATAGCAATCAATACGCCTAGCTTTTTCTCAATTACGCTTGATCGCTTTCAGTTTGACCTGATGTAGCAGGCGTCAGATAGGCAGTCATCATCATTCTTATTATTTATTGTACACAAAACATAAAAACATTCAAATACAATAGGACAGTGTATGTACAAAGGCGAGCTTAACCCATAGTTGGGTTCTCTAACAGCAAACCTCAGTTGCGTAGAGAAATAGGCATTTGGCATCATCATCGTTTCAGCCGAAAAGACGTCCACTGCTGGACATAGGCTTCGCCCGAGAGTCACCACACTGATCGGTCCTGTGCATTTCGCATCCACCGAAAGCCTTCCAACGCTGCGTCTTCCGGTACGCGGTCGACACTCCAGAAATTTTCGGCCCAACGGCCGTTCTGCGAGCGATGTGCCCTGCCCACTGCAATTTGAATTTGGCAATTCTTCGGGCTATGTCGGTAACCTTGGTCTTCATTTCTGATTCGATCACGCAAGGAAACTCCGAGCATAGCTCTCTGTATTTCCCCTTCTTATGAGGCCTATTGATAGGCAGTCACTGAATATAAAATACTGCAGCCTTATTGCGTAATGTATTTGGCAAGGCAAAGAGTATAAACAATGGACCAATCACATGGCGACATGAAAGACGCGATGTGGTATTCCGTCTATGTGATTGGTGACTTGTTCAGACTCACTTCCACAACTCAGTAACTAGGTATCACGAAACCCCATAGACTTAAGTCTACGGACCAGCCTCGGCAAGCATTGCTTAACCTTAAATATCGATCCATGCAGTTGTTATTACTAATGCCCAGTTTTTTATCCGTAGATAACTTAACCAATGAATAAATATGCTAACCAATGGTAGAAAATTATGGTAAAACAAAATTTTCTTCAGATGTTAGCCTCATACATGGTCAAATAAGTTGAAAAGTTAATTATCTGATCATTTGTTGGAACCATTGGTTAGAATTTTTAACCATTGATTATGTTAACTACGGATCAAAAAACTGGGCCTTAGCCACAAGCTTTTCCGCAGTACATAAACTGTAGAACTAAAAGTACACTACCACTTAACTCAAGCAAAAAAGACAAAAGATAAAACACTCCCTTATCGGACGAAACACTTGTTTAGGTGTAAACACGATAGCGAACCAATTACGTGCTCGGGTAATTCAACGGTACCTTTACTATATAAGGCATCAACTAAGCTGTATTTGTGACTGGTTAAACGAGGGACATAGTCAAGAACTTGATATGTCATGATCACGACAAAATATAAACAAAAAGAAACTGGTAAAATTGCAAAAGAAATTACAGAAAATTGGGCAACTGGGGGGCAAATTGAAGTGAGTTTTTTGAAAAGACACGGCAGTCTGATCCTCTTTGCCCTATACCTACTTCAAACTGGAAAAGAAGTTACCTCAGTTTTAGATATGGGTTAAGAATCCAATAATCGGATCTGAGCCTGGTTAATTGCTCATCTGTAGAGATGGGCTTTTAATCGGGTTAGAATCCGGTTGATTGCCGTTGATTGCATCTCTACTCAGTTTGTATTGCATAATTTAGTAAAACTTTAACATATTATGTCAAATATTAACATCACACACTGAATATCAAGATCAGACTGTCCACGATCTGCCTTCGTAGGATATTGGAGTTCTTTGGTCACATCGCCAGAAATGATAGAAACAACCTAGAACAGCTGGTGGTTACTGGCAAGGTTGAAGGGAAACGTCCTAGAGGTCGCAGTCCAATAAGATGGTCAGACCAAGTCCGCACATCGTTGAACACCAAACTGCACGACGCAAAAGACAGGCATAGATGGCGCAAATTAGTGTAGGAAAAGTTGCTTCCACAACAACAGGGGAATCACGACCCCCAGTAATGAGGAACACGACGCGAGGAGGAGGTCAAATATTTATTTGACCTATTATTGCTATCTTCCATGAGCCTCCTTCAGAATTCCTTTTCAAAAAGTCCCCAGTTTCACCAGCCACACCGTACAACATAAAACATATCGTTCCTCCATTCGCGTCCCTATTCGAATTCACGTCAAGTCTTCGTATTTGTAATTCAAGGCGGGGTCCCGACAGTACGTATTGTTTCACCTACTGCTACTTACGGAGACGTTCTGAACTGAACGTTTATTGATAATCAGAATAGGCATTCAGGCAGGCCGGTAGTTACGAATTAATTTGTGAGTATTAGGCTGTGTTTATTGAATTGCATGGTAAGTGGTGTGAGTTGTTCTGTAGAGGTATTCAAATATTTTGTGTTTAATTGTGACTGTAGGCCTACGGGCTACGGACGTTGACATATGTCTTTGAAGGTGCTACATACAGGCGTGACGATTTGGCAACGCGTTCTCTGTCATAGAAATGATTTTAAAATTGTTCTATACATAGAATTGTTCTATTATTATAAGAACGCGTTGTTGCGTCACTGTCGTATTATTGCATAGCCTCTCTGCCGGAGCTTTAACATGTTAGTTTCTGTTGAGCGAGGTTGTTGGGGAGATACCTATATATTCCACTTCTAAACAAAGTTTAAAATAGACGAAATGCAAAAGACAAAAACAGGTCAAACATCTAAGAGATAGCGCGCACGAGCAACTTCTGACTCCGCAACAAATTTGTCTCTCACATCAAATCTATAGGTTTAAATGACAATGCGCGCATGTAGAGACGCGACAGCCGGGCAACTTTTCATAGATTTTAGGCTAGAGACAATACGATTGCTGGGCAACTAAATTGCCCGTGGGCGCACTCCCTTAGTTGCCAAAACTAGGACGAAGAACAAAAGAGCAGCTTTTCAAACCAGCCTAAACACGTAACGTCAAAAAGATCAAACTATTTTACACAAAAGTCACAACACACACAGCCAATATAAAAACAATAATATAGAAGAATCATAACCGATTCACATCGTTCGTTATCGGATCCAATCAGAGTAATTAAAATAAACGTAATCGTTAGGATAATGGTCGGTAATAGGCCGAGCCGCAGTAAGTCAGTGAAACTGATTACAGAGTAGAGACACCGCTTCCCAATAACAGTATAGAACTGTTAATTTGGTGTAACATAAATTGGATGGTTTTGGACAGCCCTAGACTTAACTAGACGGCTATAAAATGAAAACAAGGATGTGCCGACGTAGTAGCGATGGAGAAACGTTAACAAATGTTTTCGTGTTTTCAATTATTTGAGGATTGAATGTTAAACTAAAGTAAACTTGTAAACATGCTTTTCAGATATATGTTTAACAAAAAATTAAACCGGCTTCCAAAACAAAACACTACAAAGCGAAAAAAAATACTTTCTTTTCAGAAGTCTTTGGTACCTTTTTTTTTCACGTTTTTGACACCGACTTTTCTTTTTTCTTTTTTTAGTATTGGGTAAATATATTAACATGAACATCATTTATAGCCAGAGGGCTTCTCATAACAATTCCAACAAGCCTAAATACGACTGGGATACTTTGTTTTATTACGGAGTTCCGGTGCCAACCTGCCGGCATCAACACCAGATCAGTCTGATGATACCATTTTCATTAGAACCATTTATTTAATTTCGCTACATCACAGTCATTTAACTATTCGAGACATCTTTAACCCGAAAAATACTTATCATTGAGAAGAACCAGTGGCCATCTGTGGTCTTCTTCATCAGCTCGACAATCGACATCACCAAATTATACTTTCTGAATGCAAATGCTTTGATGAAAATACCAAAAATCGCTATGTGCATGTTGATAAAATTTGAGGAGTTCCCTCGATTTCACCAGGATCCCATCATCTGATCCTGACCTGATGACCATGGCATCACCTGGGAAGTATACCATTTCAAAATAAAGAAAAATTCCAAATCGGTCCAGGCGTTCTTCAGAAATCGATTAAAAAAAAATGCACTTTATGTATGGCCTATTTTAAAAAAAAATTGAATTTTCAGCTTGCAAGTTCATTTCCATAGTCAACTCTATACGTCTAACAATCGCGTGTCAATAATACCCCAGCCTACTTACACAATGCCCCAAAGAAAATTCGGCCCAAGTCGAGATAAATAACCCACTTTTCCTTTACTACAGCGGCTGAAACTACAATACTCATAAACTTTATGTTATCATTGTCATAAAAATGCGCTGCTTTCGGCTGCTGATGAACTTAATCAAAGTTTATTCATCTAGGGTTATTTTTTCTGTAAGATTAGTTCGCGTTTTTCCTGTAGCAACTATGTATCTAACTTTTATATGAAGCTTAAGTAACAAATAATTAGTATTTTAAAAGAGTTAGTCCAGCTCCACCGTACACCTAAACGAATTACCGTCTTCAAAGCGACAGACCCAAAAACGTGTCAGTCTGGCATCTCGCTCCTAATTGCAACATGTATGCAAACCAATTTCGGGGCGAATCTAATTTCGTCATGTATCTACAGGCCACGTAAACCGCTGTGGAGATGACGGACGTGGGCTTCCGTCCGAGATGCTCCTCTTCATTAAGGGCGAGGGGCGGGGCGGGACTCGAGCGATGGCTTTATGGGACAATTTGCATTTACACGAGCTCCGGCACAGATTACGGCCGCACTTATCCGCCTGTCGAAATGAGGCGAGCCACCCCACGCCGAACAACCTACGACCAAACAAGCCTTTGTTTATATTCCCTTGTATTTTTCACCCGCCATTTGTTTTGACGGCCCATTTCTAAAACATGAAGGTTTTCAAACCCCGAAAATACTTTACGACGGCCACCGCGGGCACTTTTGATTTTTCACGACCGCTTTTATTGTTACCTACCCTGACCAATCGGATATACGTAAAACAATCGTTTCCAACGCCCAAACATTGAAGTCGCATTGTGTTTGCGTATAACAATGATAAAAAAACCGTCCGTCGAACGTATTGTTGGGAAAAGAGGCAGTATTTGCACAAAAATATTCCGCGTCGTCGGTAAAAAAGTCCGTTTTAAAATCGACATGACTTTGTATAAGTTTAAAGGCACATTCATAGCTGTAGAGGAATTAAGTGTAAACAACCATGCACCATGTATGTAGGCAAAATAGCTGTCGCAAAGCTAAAAGGTCTAACAAAGAGCAGCCACAATAGCTGCAAGGCAGATATAACTGAATACATCGAACGCAAATCCCAGCTGACCCAATTACGGACAACCACCTTTGAATCGCCCTGACAAAAGCTTGTCTCTGCAAGAACATTATGTCGGACCGGCCGTCGTGCCTCAATTTAGAGCCCGCATGGACCTATCCGGAGATCACGTGGAACGACGAAGCAAGCCCTGAAATCTACATACTAAAGGTAACAGCTATCGAATCAAGTATCACGGTATCACCTCCGAGGTGAATGTTGAAGCAGTTACTGCAAACGATAGTGGAAACGAACCATAAAATTTTATCACTAAGCTCTGATTCGAAATACGTGGCTGCTATTAACCTCTGTTACTACAAGTTAGTAAATTGCGAGAAATTGGAGGTAGATAATTTTCCTATTTGAGATAGAATAACCTTTGGAGAAGTTCAATGTAACTTGAGATTACGATTTGTTGTACAGTACAATTATTTTGTGAGGTGCTCCGTTTCATTCTTTCTATAATTAAATTGACTGAAATTGGCTTGATTTAATTTATCTATTATATATTATTAATCGAGTTCCAAGATTTCATAGAATTTGATTTCGTCTCTTGAACTTTAAAACAAAATTCGTCTTAGGTAGCGCAACTTAATTTAGAGCTCAAATCTCTGCTTTTGTGCAACTAAAAGACGTGACATATACCTACAGGTAACCTTATATGCAAAAGCTCTGCAAACAAACACCTTGACCTACTCAGCTTTAATTAAAATTCCGCTGCATCATCTCAGAAAATAAACAAGACTTAAGCCAAATAAGACGAGGGGAGGTAATCCTGTATTCTTGTCTTATCACAATGATGGCCTTAGAATGATGAACACATCTAACTATGATATTTCCACATATTTTTTTCAACGAAAGCAACGGAATTCAAATTACTTTAACAGCTTAAAGATTTAAGTAAGTAATTACGCTATCCGAGGTTTCAAATAAGATAAAAAAACATTTTGGTCAAGTAAAACAAATCGCGGACTAATCTGAAAAAATAGATTTCATTTCATTCGTTTCTTACGTAAAATTCACTGGAATAAATGAGAGAGATTTTTTCTATTAACTTGTTTATACTAGCCCTTTTAAACCTAGTGTGCACAATTGGGGACGGAACTGCCTTCTTGAAACCCTAAAATCCAGTCTTCTTTAAATGGATAGTATAATAATTCAGGTCTGAATGGCTAGCTAGCCCGATGCATTGATTGTATAGAGCAAGAAAGCTTGTACCGAAGACTATGTTCAATTTAAACGAACATACCTCATCCAAACGACAAAGCTGTGCACATAAATATTCATTGTGGAGTGCCCGATAGTCCTATTTGCCGGTCTGTCGCTATCGCCCAGTGTGCACACGCCCTTAATCAGCGAGATGGCTAAGTAATCGAGATCAACCGACCAAAGTATGATAATGAAACGCGACGGGAGACTGCGTAGCTAGCTTCTGCTGTCATTTTATCCTACTTCCTCTTACTAAACTAATTTTTTCACACAATGTTGTCAATTTAACCTCGTGTTAGCAACTAAATCTGAGGTAAGTTCGTGTAGGTGGGCCTTACTACTATTATAATTATACGGATGCTGATGTTACTTTACAGAAATATAGCTTATACATCAGATTAACACATAGGCAATAATTTATAAATATATTGAAAGAAGTACTAATACCACCCGGGCGGAGCCGCGGGCGACAACTATAATTTTACTAATATTATGAATGCGAAAGTTTGGATGGATGGATGTATGGATGTTTATTACTTAATCACGTCAAAACGGCTGAACAGATCTGGATGAAATTTAGTAGGCAGGTGCCTAACAGAAATAGATTATAGTCTGGAATAGCATATAGGTTACTTTTTGTGCAGGTAGTAGGTCCCCTTGGGATAATATCGCTGGTGGAGCCGCGGGCTTCAGCTCGTATCTAATATTTATAATATTCGTTTATTGGACATTACACACATCATACATAATTAACCTGTGTTATTATTGTTTCTCTTAATTATTACTTAGTAGTATAATTACGTGCTTACAAGATTAGTATTAATTACTTACCTTTATCTTTTCGGCTTTGTCACTTTTCTGGATTATGTATGATGCACGATAATTAGTTTATTTCGCTTACTATTTCGTATTCTTAGTTTTATTTATTCATGAAGTATAAAACAGCTTTCAAAAAAAAGGTTATAATGATCATCTCTAAAGATTTCTTATATCTTGATTATTTTCTCAAAATATTATTTTGTTAAAATAATTACGAAATTTCTATTGTTTACAATTACAATGAATAATTACGAAATTTCTATTGTTTACAATTACAAGTGAATTTTCCCTGAAAATGACCCACAGTTTTATCCTTTATTCTTTTGATAGACTGTTTGTACACCTTTTGTAAGATAATAGTGTTGGTTTAGCTTAGAGAATTAGTGGGCCGAAACTACAAAGAGTATCGATTTTATTAGCAACGAATGTACTCGTATTTTTATTCTATATTTAGACAATAAAGTTTGACATTGAAATGCCTACTAAACACATTGACAAACATTCAAAGAATACATTAAAGTGCCCCTAGACCCCTATAAGAAAACTAGGCCCTACGAAAGCCCTAAGAAACTGTGAAGACGTACTGTACTGATTATTTTTTGTAAATCGATCGCGTTCGTTTCTGTGATCTATCGATCGCCGTGGAACGGAACCGAACGAGATCGATTTACAAAAAATAATCAGTATAATCAGCTGAAAAACGCTAGTTATGTCGGCACGGTTTTTCTGTATGGGATGGGGGATCTTTATGCTAGTATTATATTATCTGTGGCCATAGTGAGAAACCGTAACCGTGATAGAACAATTGAGTAGATAAACAGAGTATTTAAAGCTTTTTACTAGGAGTTTTCTTTTACATATTTTTTATGAGGCTATTTCAAGATATATAACAGTTGTATACGACATGGTTAGGTTAGAAATAGGTGCCTTATTACTGAAAACCTAACCTAATTAAGTCCCTAAACGCCAAGCTAAACATTCTCTAATCAGTACACTGGCCGACAATTTTAGACGAATCCCTAACTACCACGCCACTAGTACACTTGGGGGCGACCATACGTGTGATTGACACATTCGAAATACGCGCCATTCAAACCACGCTTTAAATCTGTCTGAAAGCGAGTGTCGTTGAAAAATGATTGGTCATATATTTTGAACGGCAGTGTACGGAACAAGTATGGCTCGTTGAATGCCCATAAAGAAATAAAAGGAAAAATATACGTTGTATCTTTATTATAATAGTTATTTTACTAATAGTAATTTATTAAGGCCAATTGACTGGGTTTGTCGTTGGTTATTGATGCGTTGTATTGTCGGACGAGGTATTCTATTGAAGGCTTTAATTTTTGACAGACACATAAAAGTTTCTTTTTTTTTCAATTGTTTATTTTTTATGGAGGTGGCAAGTGTGTTGAGAATTTGAATTGAAGTGAGGTCTGAAGAAAGTTGTGTCCCCCTATCTTCCTCTTGTTCAAACTTCTTATAGTTTGCGGAACATATTACAAAGTAAAGGATAACGTTTTTGCTGAATACATATTACTTAAACATAGCTTACTTTAAAATGCTTCTATAGAGTTAAAAATAAATAATTGCCCGGGCACAATCACTAAAACAAAAGAAAAACAATAATATCTAATAGCCTGCAGTTCTGGACAAACCCAGCATTATGCCAGCAATTATGGAGTAAAACTTATTATTAAACAACAACTCACGACACATGTTAAGTACTCAATGATAAGTAATAAAAAACTGTCCAAGTGCGAGTCGGACTCGCGCACGACGGGTTCCGTACCATTGCCGCAAAAAACGGCAAAAAAATTACGTTTGTTGTATGGGAGCCCCACTTAAATATTTATTGTATTCTGTTTTTAGAATTGGTTGTTATATCGGCAACAAAAATACATAATCTGTGAAAATTTTAAATGTCTAGCTATCACGGTTCATGAGACAGACGTGACGCCTGGTGACAGACGGACCGCGGAGTCTTAGTAATAGGGTCCCGTTTTTACCCTTTGGGTATGGAACCCCGAAAAGCAAAAAATAATAATCAAAACAAGCTTTTGAAACCGAAAGGTACTAAATGTAAATATGATTTGTCAATACACATCTAATAAATTCAAACACAAAGGCGCTTCTTGCTTGAGGAGTTGCTGTAGGCCTTTCGGGTCCATAATGAGACCAGCCCCATAGTACTGTGGAAACTTAGCTCAGGGAGCTCAAATGATAAGCAAGGAGAAATTTAAACTGTGTTTAAATTATTACGTTAACGAGTCATAAGAAAAACGAAACAAAAATATTTTCTAGCGTTCGAAATATGATTAATCTTCCAAAACTAAATATCAGTTGCCAGCTTTAAATAGGTAAGAAGGTAGCACGTCCTTACATCATATCAGCCGAAAGACGTCCACTGTTGGACACAGGCCTCCCCCAAGCGTCGCCACATTATCCGGTCCCGTGCGTCTCGCAACCAGCGGATCCCCGCAACCTTCACCAGGTCATCTGTCTAACTGGTGGGAGGCCTTCCAACGCAACGTCTGCCGGTTCGCGGACGCCACTCCAGAACCTTTCTGCCCCATCGGCCATCCGTTCTGCGAGTTATGTGCCCTGCCCACTGCCACTTAAGTTTAGCAATTCTTCGGGCTATGTCGGTAACCCTGGTCCGTCCTTACAGTACCATATTATTTCAATGTTTCCAGAGTTAGATAAGTACGCCGAGTTTCAACTTAATCGGATGCCAAGAAGTGCTTCAAAAATGGATTACTAGTTGCCGGACATACAAACGAAAGCAAGGTAAGCTCGTATAAAGTAAATAAAAGAGCATCGTGACAAATAAGGCTAACTCCACACCACGCGACAAACTGTTGCGAGTGTTGCGACTACGCGACGAAACAGTTTTTCAATTCCGCTACAAATGGTGTAACATTTACAAAGCTCTAAGCTTAAAGGGAACACAAATGGCCCCGACACAGGTGTTGCTTTATTGAAAAAAAGATACAAATTACCCCTTTCTACGCAATTTGATGGCGGATTGATGCCTTCACAAGCAGAAGTTGGTAAACGGTCCGCAGATTGTTTCTTGTTTTGTCTCGTTTTTGTTCAAAGTCTGTGGGATTGCTTGCATAAATAAACGTTTTGTTGTTGTTTGCTGAAAAAGCTTGTTAGCAATGAGATTTTCTTTTGCTTTAAAGATTTGTTTTGCTGCAGACATTGTTATAAAGTCGACATATATATTGAATGTTTTTATTAAATCTAATCGAGCTTACCTAATGGTGGGCAGGGCTTGATGTTATAACGTGGCGGTACTTGAGATCATGAGCTCAAAGTAAACACGGAGAATCCTGAAACAAAAGAAAAGATGTTGTAAATAAAACCGTTCATTTACATCTGTAATGCACTTAACCCACAAACTTTATTATCTTTCCGGATAACCGTTACGTTATAAAGCATCGATAAAGAAGTTCCTCCCTTAGAGCCCTATAAAAACAGACCTTCATAAACAAGCAATAACTTTTATACACCCCCCATAATTCGTTTTCTTTGCCATTTCTTTGAATATGATAGAAAAGGTCAAGTAAATTACGTTTCAAATAATATTTATATTTACTTTTCATAAAGTATGTTTATTTAGAATCAAACGGGCTAGACAGAAAAGGAAGAAAAGCATTACGAAAATTAGCCCACGTACGCCGAATTTCAAGAGGAAATCGCTGATGAAATAAAACGAAATATATCGCAGTGAAATTTCGTTTCTGTCGGGCAAAAGTCAAACGATGCCCGCATCGCGTCGGTCCTCAGCGATAAAACTTCATCGGGGTAACGTTCAGAATTCCAAAACAAAGCGCACTGAAAAGTCGGCACACAGATGGCGCAGGTGTCCTCGGCGACTCGCACGTCCTCTAATCAAGCGGAAATGTGTGCTTGGACGGCCGACAGCCGGACGACCGGACCGGGCCGCGGCCGCCGCGCCGTACCGGTCGCCCCGGAGCCGCTACACCTGAACGCTACAAACCTGGCGCGCCGGAATTTGAATCGAGTTCACATTCGGTCAATTCTAACAGGAAATTTAGATTCCGTTTTGAACCATCTTTCTGTTTATTCGCTTGAGGCGCTCTACAAATGCTTTTACATATTTACTTTTGTTACTTACAGCGGTGCGCAGCAATAAAAAAGCTTCACGATAACGCAGTGAGCACAATCAATTTAACAATTCCAAACGGGTTTATATCATAGGCTTAAATTAATGTGGTCAGACAAAGAGCGGACTTGCCGCTTATCTGGGAGAAAGCCGGTTGTCGGCTATCGTTGCGTCCGACTGCATCATGCATCAATCTTCACGGATGTAGTAGATACTTAAAGTATTGAGTTTCCGACATGAAATATTTATCAAAAATACGCTTAATTTTAATTTAGAAAGCCTTTTCCTTTTCTGAGATTATGATTTATTTTTAGCACAAATTGGAGTTCGGCAAAGTCAATTTAAAGTACACAAGAAGTATTTTCGGGGTAGTCTATCAAGTTGACCTCTGATTTTATATCGAGAGCTTACCGCAGCTATTTCATTTTCCCGTCTCGCTGTGCGGATAGACAGAAAATTCTTTTGTTGCTACTAACCGTGCCTCGTTACCAAGATCTTCGTAAACCTTTTGACATTTCGTTAAAGGTTAATTTCGGCTGATTAATACTGTAATTCCATCGGTTGTGAACAAAAAGACACTACCTCGTTTGTAAGGTTACGGTAGCCAGATGAGAGAATTGGTGGGAATTTATCTGGCACGTGTAGAACGGCCGGAGTGTATCTGTTTTTAACACGAGTACCTCAAAAAATAGTAACCCAGTTTAGTCACAGTAAATCTATCAAATGGGATTGAACAAATAAACAGACCGCTAAATTGATGGCTGAGTGGTTACAAATAGTTTTGGTGCTGTTTGCGGTTTCGAGTGGTTTTTCCCTCAATACGTCATTTATTTACAATAGGATGTTTAGACCAGTACATAAAAACTTAGAGTTAGGAATTTCACTACAGTCAAAACATTTTCTGCTTCGTTGTTTATGTGTTTTTTTCGATAAGGAGATAAAAATTACATAAATAATAGGCTAATACCTTTTATTTGACGTTAATTATAACACTACAACTTATTATCTGCTACAGGAATTCACCTCATTAACTCTGAAGATAAAAAGTAATGGACAGCCACTAGGGACCATCTCATTATAGCGACCTGTTTTATGAAGAAATTATTTTAATAATAAAATGGCGCCAGTACTACAACCTCTTTGAAGAAAGAATTTGAAAGAAAGTTCTAAATTCAAAAAGTGAACGTTTCAATTTCGTCCCTCGAACGCGTTCGGATACATTTCCCAGCTGACTTTGGTCTGCGACGCCATTGTTATGCAGAACGCTGTAACAAAGTTGTAGATGCATAAATTATGTTATTTTGTCGTTTATTATTACAAGCGTGAAGTTTACAGATAGAGTCACTTCGAATTGTTTATGCAGACATTTGAATGGATGAATAATAAAGTGGGATCAGAAAAAAATGGTTGAATTGGACGGAAACGCCGTAATTTTCCGAGACCACCCGTATTCACGTGGTTAATAGAATCAGGGTAATATGTCCCGCCCGTTACAGCTGCTCCAATCGATAGCAAGATAAGCACACCTTGTTTAGGGGACCAGCTACGAGCCTTTATGTCTTTATTACCCAATAACAACGGTATAAATCGCACGGCGGGGCTACCTTGACTGATAGATGTGGACTGAAATTGAAATATCATTCCCATAAATACGGTGATTTTATTATATTAAATATATTCAATTTTGTAGTAAAAAAGAAAAAGGTGCCCGCAACCAGCTGCTTACTAGCATGAAGTGAAGTTAAGTAAAAGAAAAGAGAAAACCATAAATTAATTTATAATTTGGTTTCAACTGAAATAAAGTGGAATCGCAAGAATATCCAGCTGAAAGAGAAAATCTACAATGTATATAGATCAGTGCACTTAATTTTTTCTTTAATATAATTGTATTTGATACTTAATTTCTGAGTATTTAAAATTATTTTCTACCACGAAATGAAAACATAAATTCTGTATCAAAATTAAAAAATTAAAAATACCAAAAAATATTATTCACATTAATGAAGTTTGCAGAGAGCTAAACAGAGGCAGTTGCCACAAAGGCAGCGTCGAACGAA